>OU862896.1:24879664-27379664 GCA_917880725.1 Selenia dentaria | reverse complement strand
ATTGTAGTGCCTGCAGCAGGATCGGTTTCCGTACGAGAAACGTGAACCACGTACGGGTCCCTTATCCAGAGTAGTGTACGATAACCCGCCAATAACTAATATCGAGTCTGTGTAAACAGTCTCGATTGAAGGCGTAGCTTGGTCTACGGAAGTAATTGTTTTTTTAGCCGGTGGTTGATTATCCGCATCTAGACGTCTTTTGGATGACGATGGGGTATTAGACGTGGGATCAGGAGGGTCAGGAGGTCGAGGGGGATCGACCTCCATGATGGAGGTTTGAGGTTATAAAAACCTCAAGCACTAAAATGTATACAATACAATAACTAAACTACAAATAATACTTTACCCACACCAACACAGAACAACACAACACTTAGTTTAATCAATTTGGATATTTAAATTCAAATTATGGGTTTTAAAAACAAAAATCCCTCCGTAGGATTTACTCGCTATCACTTCCAAACGCAGAATCCTGCTCTAATAGACATGAAGATAACGAAGCCATTGTTTAATAGAACATAGATAACTTAGGTGAATAATGCGTGGTGGCACAACCATAGACAACATCTTTTTAAGGCCCGTAGGACATTAAGGAAGTGAAACCCCCGTGGTTATAACAACAGGCAACAGCCATATAACGGGAACGTTTTTTAAATAGCAATAACATAAGAATCGGTTCGTTCTTAAGACAGGCTAAATGACTAGAATCCATGGCCGAAATAAATAAAAAAAACGGTTCGTTCTACCATAGTGTAATAAGTTCTATGTAATCATTCATTTGGTTTTACTAACGGGAGGCAATGATGTACAACTATATTAATGCACAGCCAAATATTTGCGGGCGAGATAAAATATCTTGGAATCACTATGAGGGCCGATTTGACATTTAGAGAGCACATTTTACAAGTTTGTAAAACTGCTTTACGCTTTTATAATTTTAGGATTTGTGTTGCGTCGAGTGGAAGGCTTCACAAATGTAACTGCAAAATCGGCTTTATATAACGCTCTAGTTAGAAGCCGTTTCAAATATAACGCTGAGATATGGGCTCTGCATGAAGAGAAACTTAATATGTTATACTTGAAAGTCATTTCTTATGATGTTGTGTTCAGTATCTGTTCAAATAAATGCCTTTTCTTTCTTTTTTCTTTCTTTCTAGAAATGCAGGGTCATGCTATAACGCGTACAAAATAAATTTACTAGGTATTTATACCTACGATTGTATGCCATTTACCCCTTTTATGCGTTGATGTATGCAACTCTGTTCGTTTTGGGCATGGTTGGATAAAACAAATTGGAAACAAGAAGAGATATGGCACTTGCATATTATATGATGAGATTATTCCGAGACAGCATCTCGAATTCGGCCATATTGTCATTGATGGGGCTGTTTGTGCCTAACGAGTACGTGATGCGGCGTCGCCGACCGCAATTATTTGTGGTGCCCCACGCTCGAACGAGTATAGTCGCCTGCAATAAGATGTATACACTTCACAAGTTTTAAAAGTGCCTCAACATTCGATTTCATAAAAAAAATAATCAAAAATGAAGCTATTTTTATTATCTCATTGGTTAAAATAATCCTTATCTTTATTGTTATAAAATGTAGTACCTACAGTATCAAAGTTTTGAAAATTACGGAATGTATTACATCTTAATGCAGACGACTGTACACCATGCAATCGATTTATTAATATACAGTAAAACGAGCGATTCTGGCGCTTCGCCTGCCATGCCGCGGCACGCTCGCAATGGTCGCTCAACTCGCGTGTTGTAGTAACAAGTAACCTAACACTCCTCCCCTCGGTCGTCGTCGTACCTGTATATGACTTTGCTCTAGACTAGTCATGAAAATACTACATTAAACAAGACTTCAGTTTGTTGGTATCGGTCGATTTTGATCATCCACTTTAGACAAGCTAAGCATCGCATAGGCGTAGGCTTTTACAACTTCTACATCAAAAACAAGTCAAAGGCAAGTAGAGATTATATGTTTGTCTATGGTTGGCTTCCAAATCCGGGCCGTACATACCAGGCTGTGCAATGTCAGTCAGTGCCAGCATAACGCGTACCTGTATATCAGGGCGTGCAAAATGGTTCAGCTCAACATTTCGCAGCCATGTACACGGATTCTGCGCTGTACATTCCTGGCTGTATATAATTGTCACCCCGTACCATTTTTGCTCACACTGGATTGTACGAGTCACTATATTGTACTGCAACCAAATAATGTACGACCCGTATTGCACAGCCCATCATCTCGAAGCCATGTACCATGGATTCCGGGCTGTACATTCCTGGCTGTGCATTGTCACCCCGTACCGTTTTGCTTAGACCGGATTTTACAGCCCGTACATGTTACGTGTACATGGCCTCGGAATATCGGAGTGTGCAATACGGCTCGTACAACTTGCAACTAACAAAACAAGCAAGGTGCGTCATGCTGACATTAATTGCCATTTGCTGTGCCCGTGTAAAGTGGTTTTTTCCAGTCTCGCCACGTACGCGACAGGCGGCTAGTGGTCACGCACACATGCAGCGCGTAGTACAACCAATCCGCGCGGTTGTATAAAGCTATGTCTATGGTCCGTTTATTTACTCATGCGCTGTAAATCCGGAAATGATGCCATTTACACATTATCCTACCATTTGCCCGCTCACACAGTAACGGAACATTTTTGTGTACACATAGGCGATAAAACAAAATGCACTTTAAAAGCATTACAAAACACATTGAGCTACTCCATCATTGCGTTCCGTTTCGCGATATTTTTCCTCACATTGATGTCGTCTAACATAGCCGGTCCGAGACGAATATCGCGATTTTGACAGCTCATGGCACTGTAAGCGCGTTGATCAATCGGACCAGAGTTGTAGCAATAACGAACAAACATTCGCGCGCGAAAAACAAATGCATGAATATTATGTGCATAGAGTGAAGGTTAACGGTGCGGTGTGTGTAGATTAAAAAGAAACATCAGATGGACCGACTTTTACAACTTTTACATCAAACATAAGGGACAAAACAGTAAAGACCTTGTAAAAACAAACAAATACCTGTCACTTTTGACAGGACGCTCACGACGATTTTGGTGTAGAGCATGGTTCAAGTAATCGTCAATATGGTTATGACGTCATCGAAGACGTAGCGAGGGCCATCACGCTCAGGGTGAAAGGGACCGACTGTTATCGCGCTGTAATCGAGTTTGGTTTGATTAGGACCATACTGCGTTCTTCTTCAATTCTATTTTAGTGCTTTTCTTATTGTTACTCCTGCCTTCAAAGTTTGTATTTGTGTGTGTGTGTGTGTGTGTGTGTGTGTGTGTGTGTGTGTGTGTGTGTGTGTGTGTGTGTGTGTGTGTGTGTGTGTGTGTGTGTGTAATGAATAAAATAAAACACTGCTGTGCCGATTTCAAAAAATATTTCACCATTGGAAAGCTACATTCACCCTGGGTAACATAGGCTAATATTTTTTATCGTGATCATCCATCACCACGTGGATGAATCCACGGATTGCAGCTATATATCATAAAATACACCAAATTCCAACTTGTGGTCACATCGGGAATCTGTAACAACTTCTCCGATTTTATTACTCGTACAGAGTGACACAAACTCTTTAATTTTCAGTTATGATTTTAAAAATCATGTTTTGGCTTGAGCAAAACAAGAAAGATGTTTGGATTTGTCAATAATCAGTTGCAGTTGCAGTTATCATATTTGCGGCATTGTCTGTTACATCACTAGTTATTTTGTCATTTGTAATTTGAAAAGAATCACCAACGTTATCCAGATCCATAGGTAAACCTGTGTGACGTTCATTAGGATTTAAGTTACTAGTTATTGTTTTTAAATCGATTCGATACTTAATGCAATGTACTAATATTAGTACAAAGTTTCGAAATACAGTATCAAACTTTAAGTACTTGTATCGAATCGAAAAGTAGCGATACGAGTAAAGTATCGGATATGATATCGTGTCCCTAGGAGCTACTGTGAGCAAAAAAAACGCGATTCGCTCCGTGCTAAATACGTATTGTACGTAGTATCTCTGAATACTTGAACTGTGTCTGTGTGCACAAATCACTGACAATTGAAGGAAAAATGATATAGTAACTCGAACAAAACACCATTCATTTGAATTCGTAGTACAGTACAGTAGCTACCTATCATTCATATAGTCTGTGTTTGAACCATAGAGAAGATTGTATATACGGAAAGTTTGAGCCAAAAGAAAAAAAATTGTCGGCCATGTAGTGTAGTTGTAGATGGTTTTTCATCCGAGTTTTCATATACCTACCTATTTGTTGTTGGAAAAATTAAAAATACGGATCAATTAGAACGAATCTGTTTATGTGTCTATCATACTAAGAAACAATGGATTCTCTTGTTGGATATGGAAGTGACGATGAAGCTGAAAATGAACGCTACGGAACCCAGCATTCTTCGGTAAGTTACTTGGCGTCCTTGAAATGTTAATAATTTTTTATTTGTTTCGTTTAGGAACTTTGGTAATCATGCAAATGTTGACTCTTCTGCTATGATATATAAGGATAATAATCTGTGTTCTCTGCTTGATAGAATTGTATTACATAGGTGGACCACGGCTGCGCCCCCGGTGGGTCTCGGCGTCGCGATGACGACACAAACTACGATGACGTCAACATGGACATGAGCGAGGTAATTACCAGCTGTATTCTCAAAACTCCATAACTGTATCAATTCTTACTCAATTACATCAATGCTAAGTTAGATGTGTTGACGAAAATTTCTCCAATATATCTCTCTTATAACATAATTTAAAAAAAGTTAAATCTTTAAATATCTATTTCAAAAAGTCGCCACGCAGTCTATTATAGATATTGTAATGTATATATAAACTAAATCTAGCAAAACTTTGTGTTTTGATAAATAGACAATATTTCCATATAAAAAAGCCCATATCAGCTGTTTTCAACGATGATATTAACACTTTTATTATTTTATATGTTACCCATATTTAAATTGACACAAAACAAAAGTCAAATACCCCCCCGCGACCAACCTGAGGCCTTCCGGAGATGACGGTTCTGCACACTCCGTTCGTTCATAGAGCTTGCATGTAAGTACATAGACTTAAGACCAAGATAATAATTATGGAAAATGGTTATAAATACATTTGTTTACTAATAAACAATTATTCATATGTACAGGGTAAGTATATTCCTATAAACTAAGATATTACATAGTTTTGATTGCAGTCTAAATATGTACTAAGCAATGTATCAGATAAAGTAGTCCAAGCGAGATTGGTTCATCGGTAAATATTGTAAGAAGCCAAGTAATAATTGACTTGTCATAAGTAACTACAAATCAGAAGTATTCATATATTTTGGTTCTTAGTTCTCTTTGGTCTAACAAGTTACCACCAAGATGAAGTGGATTATGAGCTCCATCTTCTTGCCTACGCAAGAAGATGGAGCTCATAATCCACTGGAAGGCCCATGTGCCAGTAGTAGGATGATACAATGGTTTGGGCTGAATATGCTATGATATTAGAGTCATGAGCTATGTTGGAGGGGAGATTGGATAAGGATAATTCAAAGCAAATATAGGCAATACCTGTATTAATAATACTAAAAGTCACCCTCAATGCACTATACAATATCCTTTTTTAAGAAGTTTGGGGCATTGCAGTACACCAAGTATATTTATCTTGCTTCCAGGTTTGTGAATTAAGTTCTTACTACTGCTTAGTACTACATACAATCTCAGCCTGTATAGTGATATCAGCACTATATAGCAAAATCATGTATTTATGCCATTTGTTCTAATAACAATTATATAATAAAGATAATATGATATTATATATTATTAATAGGACTTCTATTCACTATTCCCAGTATTATGCGTGAAATTTATCATTTACATACTACTAGTTTGTAGTCTACATTAGGAATCATCTAAGAATTATGTCTAGGAATCATTATTTCTAGACTTGTATAGTTATAAAAAAATAATCGATAATGTGGTCATTCTACAATTCTTGGGAAAAAATCTATGTTTATTATATAATTCTTTTTATTTGCCAGTGCTAAGATGTCTTGATTACTTCCTTAATTATGCAACCAATATCAAAGTATACACTTTCGGATTCCATTTTAACTTACAGCATTCTGTTTTAAGTGGGGGCAGACACTTTGCAGAGTCAAATGTACAAGATAAATGTAAAATAAACTCTTTATTATTATTTATCTGTAATTTCATAGGAATGTACATGAGTGGAAAACATGTCAATATTGTGCAGTACTAATATGGTTTAGTTCAAAATACATTTATTTTTCAGGTCATACTGTCGCTATCCATTCATAGTTTTGATAAAAACACCAATAATGAAACCACATACATAAACGAAACTGCAAAAATAAGTACTTATACAGTTTTTTAAAGTGTTTTCTCAATGCTGAACTTTTGACTTATTGTATTAGGGGTGATGCATGGCAGAATCAGTATTAACAAAAACAAGTGTGCAGAAGTGCTACATGACCTATATAATAATAACTAGGTACTTGCACTGGATATAACTGATCCATAAGTTTTACTGTACGTTGGCCCGATGTAACACTGAGTGAGTGTGAGAGGAGGTAGCTTCATGATCTGTAACCACATGGAAATAACACCATTGATTCATCATCATCTCAGCCTTAGGACGTCCACTGCTGAACATATGCCTCCCCCCAGTAACCATTGATTATTGACTCTAAAATGTTATTATAGTTTTTATTAATACTTAATTATATTTAGTTAATTTCCTACCATATCTAATCATACACTATTTAATAAGAAAAATGAAGACTTGTGATTGCTCTTCATGAAACCAAAAAAAATTTTAAATAAAAAAAAAATGTTATCTTAATAATAGCTTTAATAAGGAAATAATTAGACCCTATAAATGTAAAAACTTAATAGAAAATATCTAGTTTTATCGAATTTTCTTATTTTCGGGCAGCTGCATTTTTTTTAAATATTTATGTATTTATTTATTCAAATATAAAATAAATGAATTATGCAAATCACCGTTCTCAGGTTATAAACGCTTACCGACGAATGGTATTCAATTTTTAATTATATATAACGTTTATTGATTCACGACAGCTGCACCCCCTGATTTCATTTACACGTAAAATGGCGCGACCTCCGGGTATTTTAGGGATAAATTTATGTCTGTGTTAAATGCCTAGATGCAAGATACCTATGTTAAAAGGTCATCTTCAAATCTTTTAAGATTAGGCGTTAAACAGACGCATTAATATATTAGTACCATGTTATTGTAGACTTTGCAGGAAGTACATTAATTATAAATATTTGCATAATATAATATAAAAAGGAACAATGTATTTTTTTGGTATTGTAATGTAATTCTCGTGGGTTTGACACAATGTATGTTATGTACCCAATTTCAAATAGAAATATGTATTAGCGCCTAACAATGTTTCTCTCGGCTTATATGCCTTTTTAATCCGAAACGACAGTTAATCCTACGGGAGACAAATTTAACACTACATGAATGAAATTTAAACTACCTAATTTTTATCTGGGAGTCGATTCCACTAACTAAATTTGTTCCAACTGCAATCGAAACGTAGTTGTTTTACACACATCAAATTCTGCTATTGAAAAACAGTCCAGCTGCAGTTACTATTAATTATAAATACGGGATTACTCACGTAATATTTATCGGATGGGTCGGTATATAGTTCGACCACATTCGGTGGCCTTTTTCAAGGAGTGTTCGGGACGCCCGCGTCGATGTGACTAGTCGGACCTATCCGATAAATATTACCCGACTATAGTTTCGACCACTTTCGGTGGCCTTTTTCAAGGAGAGTTCGGGACGCCCGCGTCGATGTGACTAGTCGGACCTATCCGATAAATATTACGTGAGTAATCCCGTATTTCTAATTAATAATGAGTGAAAACCACGTTAGTTTTTATAACAAAGCTGCAGTTACGTTTCTAACGACGCCAGCGATCGAAAAACTCTTTATATTATGGTAACTCGATAGATCATGAACACGGCGCTAACTCATATTTGTGTTTAACTATTATATAGTAGCGTTTACGATACGTTTACGTGACGTGACGTCCGAAATTGTCTACAGAAATAGTAGAATGACTTATTGGGTAATTATTGAACGGCAACCGGTGTCTGTTTTTGTGGATTGTTGAAAGTTGTGAAATAGTAGAATTGCCCCCTGTAGTAAGGTAACCCAGCGATAGCTGATGTAAAAGGTGGAAGTCGGCCGTTAGACTGTGATATACTCATACACAGAAACAGTTCAAAAATGTTTTGCGTTTACCATTGACATTGAGTTAAAGGACCTACTATGAATAAAACAATAGTAACTGTGGTAAAGAAGAATATAAATTGACTGTGGTACAACTCTGTTATGCGAACCGTACATGACAACACAACTAATGTTAGCATATCTATAATATTATGTCATCATTTCATAATACGAGTATGATATGAAATTATGAACAATGTTTTTACAAAAAGCCACATGAAGAGGGTATATAACTCGCCCACGAAATAATTCTACAATATACGTATGTTCTTTACGTAGGAGGGACATGTTTTGCCGCAGGACTCCCAGACGGAATCGGAGCCCGAGTTGCCGCAGGCGGAGCCCGCGCCCTCCAAACACAGCTACCGAGATGACAGGAAGAGAAAGTGTAAGTTTTGTTTAGATTTGTACCGAGTTACTTTAGAAATAGATCTTAATATTCAACCATTGCTAGTAATTTCACAGAATAACTAATACTTGACAGAAGCGTCATTCTCGAACAAAACTCAAGTTTAGACATAATTATGGTTTACATATTATAATGGAACCGACTTCAACACCAAAAAGTGTGAAATTACTTGTTGAGGTCGGTTCCATTTATAGGTAAAAAAGATCAACCCGTTTAGTGGGCTTTGCTAATTACGGGATCGATTGTCATTCACCGTCAATGATATCATTAAAATAGGCGAGACGCCTTTCTGTTATTGTGATGAAATTTAAATGGGACCACCTCGGAAGTATACTCTACCAAACAAAAAAAATCATTTTGTTCGGTTTGGCTTAACGTGCCCTCCGAAGCACGGAAGCGCTCAGTTTAATTATGGCACTAGTGGTCACCCATCCAAGTACTGACCGCAGCAAGTGTTACTTAACTTGTTGATCGGTCAAGATCGCCAAGTCGATCTCCGCTACGAGCGCTTCATTACGGTACGCTTAATTACGGTGTTACAAATAAAATTCTTTGTATTTATGCAAGGATGTCTCGTTCTTGTTCGCCCAGTGAGAGGTGATGAAAAGTACCATATGAGTATAAGTAATGTTAAAACTGTGTTTTGTTCAGGCGACAGCCGCGAGCGCGACCGCTCGAGTGACAGACGCGGACGGCGCGAGTCTCCGCCCGCACCGCCTGCCTCACGCGATAGGCGTGACCGAGGAGACCGAAGTGACCGGGAGGCGCGCCGGGATGACAGACATAGGTAAGGCCTAACCCATAGCT
Source organism: Selenia dentaria (assembly GCA_917880725.1). NCBI lineage: Eukaryota > Metazoa > Arthropoda > Insecta > Lepidoptera > Geometridae > Selenia > Selenia dentaria. The sequence continues at coordinate 27,370,123 of OU862896.1, read as the reverse complement.
TTGCGCACTTTAGGGTGTTCTTGGTGGCTCCACGAGCAATACGCGGAGAGGCGTAACAAATTGGTAGTACAGCGTCAGAAGAGCTAAGAGAGGTGTTTTGTTGACACGAGGGACGGCTGAAAAGTTCTAAGCCTAGGGTATTAAAACTTGAGATAACCTAAATTAAATTTATTTTTCAATATAGTTACTTGAATGCACTTCTGACACTTGTGAAGCTCACATATCCTGCAAAAAAATATTTCGCGTCTTTGCCTTCAAAATGGGTTTCTACGGCTGCCTCCATTTGTTCATAATCTTAAAATCTTCGCCCTCGAAGTTTTTCTTAAAATTTTTGAATAAGAAGTAATGACTGGGAGCTACGTCTGGACTGTAGTGTGGATGGTTTATTTCATCAAAGCCAGTTTCTCGCATTGCGCGCTGGGTGAACTGACGCATTGTCTTGCAAAAACAAGATGCCTTTGCCGATTTTACCCTTCCATTTTTCTAAAATTACTCCGTGAACTTGTCAGGCCATCATAGGAGTGGTGATAAGTGCAGCTTACGGGTGCACTAATGGACATTGCTTCTTGATTCCGTCTTCGCTTCCATAAGGTGAGAGGAAGTCACTTTAATGAATCATTATAAAAAAAAGAACTTATTTCAAAAGTGCATCAGTACCTATTCAGCATCGTAGTTTTTTTTTCGAAGGTTCAATTATATATTAAACAAGATGGAAAATAATGAAAATTGTGCTTCTTGCGTCACCTTCAGAAGGGCTATTTATATAAATGCCTTCACGAAGTTAATCTTCTGTTGTGCATAGCTCATCTGTGGTATGGCTCGATCATTTTTTTTTTATTATTGTTTACGCTCAGAATTATGCATTACGCATCCCTGCCCCCATTGGGAGATAGAGGGGGTATGTGGGACTCCCCGATGGCTCGAACAGCTTACACAACACATCCTAACCTAACCTATAAGAATAAGAAGCCTATGATAATACCAATTTGCTAGACATATATCTACTCTCTCTCTACTCATTTATCTCGTTAACACAACTGCCGCCAGATCACGGGGGATAGCATTTCGTTAGGCTGTGGTCTCACTCTTGTGCTAGAGTTCGTTTTGATGGGTTACTGTACCCACTACATACAGTACAAGCAAAGTAACTAAATATCTATAAGTAGGACGTCTTCCCTACTAGCGTTGATTCAAGCAGTAGGGATGTCAACATCGCATCTACGAACAAATATTCGATCGATCTTTTTTGTTGGTAGCCTACGTACACAACAGAAAACAACGACATATAAAATCTGCCAACCCCGACATCTCTGCCGGCACTCGCGTTATGATCGCCGGCAAGGGTCCTCCGCCCCCACCCACCGCCTCTTCTCACTTTTATCGCCTATTTGTTGCGAAGAAGTTCTACTTACTCGGGCCCGCTCGCTCCAAGTTCTTTGATACAAGTATGCCTCAGGGTAACTATAGAAATGCAGAACTTTATAAAACATCTGTGGTAGGCGCTGCGACTGTCATGATCAAGCGTCACGTTTACCATCAGGCGAAACATTTTGGAGAATAAGACTTGGCCATATCATTTAATGCTTCATCAAATTCCCTATTTTGTCAAGGATGAAAGATAGCGACTAAATAGGTTATATATTATATTCAGATCTGATCGTGAGAAGGACCGCGGCCGGGGCCACGAGAGCAGTTCCAGGCGGGGCCTGCTGGGCGACAGGCCTGACGACAAAACTGCTGATTCTAAGGTATATTGTTAATTTGTTATTTATTAACCTGTAGGCCCGCACTTTTAATATTTGTGAAACGGTCCACAAGAAGCACAGAACAAAGAAAATCCTGGAAAATGGTGGTCGAGGATTTAGATTATGGCAACAGTTACAAATGAGACAGTCCTTCGCATTATTTTTCACGAGGAAAAAAACAAACTGCGTATGTGATTATAAAATAAAGATCTAGATTTTCGCTATTTATCTAAAATGTTTGTGATTAAACAAACCATAGTCCCGTGAGAAGCTCATTTAAACGTTGTGAAAAACAATCAGCCCATTTTGTTCCCACTGCTGGGACTCGAGCCTTCCTCTCAGAGAGAGGAGTTGGACCATAATCCACCACGCCGACCCAGTGCGGCTTGGTGGCTATCCACCAAGCCGTGGCAAGCCATGTCGAAGTTTTCAGGCCACCCGAATCCTTCGACATAGCCTAACGACTGTTGTCCTAAGACAAACAACGGGACCGGCGCGCGGCGGCTTTGCGTGCCCCCCGAAGCATGGAAGCGCTCAGTTGAATAATGGAACTAGCGGTCACCCATCCAATTCCTGACCGCAGCAAGTGTTGCTTAACTTGTGGATCGGTTAAGATCGCTAAGTCAAACTCCGCTATGAGCGCTTCATATGAAAAACATAATCTTATATAAGTTTTTAAACTATCAGGGTCACACACGAATAAGAAATGTTCACATTATTTACGGATCACTTAAACATTTAGAGGAATTGCGAGTGACTGAATTTGTCCATTGCATTAGCAATTGGGCGTATAGGTTGCCCATCCGTGATTATAGCGCTTGCAACAGTACCGAAAAATCGGAAACTCGAAACACTCGTTTTGTAACAGTAGAACTCTTTGTGAATGAGTTTTTTCTACCGTAAGTCAATAATATTTGCAATACTGTGTTTGAAGAGTGTGGGTGCCGGCGAAATTACAGGCACATGAGACTTAACCTACGAATAATAACAAGTCAGGAAGCATAATTCAGAACAAATTCCACACAAAAAGTGGTCCTTCAAACAAAAGCGACGTATGATTCCAAATACGAATTACTTCCGAGGTTACAAATATACATGTTCGGTGATTGGTTTACATTCAGAAGGAAAGCAGGGATTGGTTCACGCGCGAGCTGCAACGTCTACTATGACAACTGAGTCGTAGCGGCGTGGACGATGTAATGCAACAAGTGAATTGGACCAAGTCAATAATATAAACAATGTTTTTTTTGTTTTTTTATATCGGTTACTTTTTAAAATTCAGTGAACTTGATGTCCCGCCAAATATGATTAATTTATTAAGTTTTCGTCTAGAAGTAATTAGAAGAGACTCTTTCTTCGCAATGTAGTGAAGTGAGATTACAAAAATTTCGCATATTCATTTTACCAAAATTATATTTAACTAGCTGGTGCCCGCGACTACGTCTGCGCAGGGTTAGTACTTCGAGTAGCTTATTATCTTCTCCAAGGCTTCACCCTGACCAGACCTCCATCTATCATTATACCAAAATGACATTAAATATGTACATGGTCAAACGCAATTGTTATAATAGAAGTCCAAGAGAAAATGTAAATACTTAGTGTATCAATCAGTAAACACTAATAATAAAAGACAGGACTTACGAGTACATACACATATATCACCATTAAAAAAACTGTCATTTCATTTCATCACCCTTGACGGTATTTGTGTTACATTTGATCCCCCTTGAGTCTAGTGTATCTAGCTGTCAAAATAATAGCGAGCGACACAAACTTAAGGCACAAACAAAAAAAAAAACTTAAATGTAGGCGTTGAAAACACTTACTTACCCCTTCGAGGATATATAGGCGAAACCGTTTGTTATGTTGTGTTAAAAAATAACATGTAAGTATTGCGGGTGATTCACTAAAGACCGCTAGATTGATGTTTCACCTCCGTCGTGATGGCGGAATCGTTCGACTACAGTCGGCTGAACAACAAAGACGGATGACATGCCAACTCTATCGCCGAGCACGTCTAGTGTATCGAGCTGGCAAAATCATTGCGTGCTTTTGACTTGAGGTACGTTCGTTTAGCAATGAGGGCATTGGTGACGTTGCAATTGTTGGCTCTTTTGTTAAAGCGTTCGTAAAGCTCAAAATCGTTATTATTGCCGCTATTCCCACACTCTACTCGAACGCTAAACTTGCATAAGACCTAAAATCGCACGATTGTGCTGTCAAATAGATAGTTGTCAAAAAACGATCAAAAACAACTGCAACTCTTTTTTAGCTTTGCGAACGGTGAACAAAAAGAGCCGTAAACGACATTTTCACCCACAAATTCCCAATTCGAAAGCCATTGTGAGCGTTTTTAGCGTTATTTTTCGCCAACTTGGGGCTATTCGAACGCACTATATAATTTATCAGAAACTGACACAACTTTGACAGAACTCTATTGTCAAAAAGAAAGTCATCATTATGAGATTTTGTTATTTTGTCTATGCTGTACCCAAAAATATTAGGCCGTTTCACCCGCGTGGTGATAGATGATAATGATGATGAAAATTAGCCTATGTGCTATTCCAGACTATAATCTATCTCTGTGACAAATTTTAATCAGATCTGTTCAGCCGTTCTGCTGTTATTGAGTAACAAACATTCATTAAATCATCCATCCATCCAAACTTTCACATCATTCATCATATTAGTGGGATATAAGTAGGAAGTAGGATAGGATATTCGTTATTTGCCTGGTGGACGTTTTTCAGTGGTCGCAGAATACCTTCATTATCAATTATTTTAGAAAAGCATTGTGTTGATATTACTGACAGATTTATGAGCAACTCAAGTAAACCACTTTAAAATTTGCAAAGGGTGAATTTTCATTGGCTTGAAAAATTAAACGTACTTACGTAATTCAACCAAGCAATGAACTATGTTTTTAATGCTAATTCGTTATTTGCCTGGTGGACGTTTTTCAGTGGTCGCAGAATACCTTCATTATCAATTATTTTAGAAAAGCATTGTGTTGATATTACTGACAGATTTATGAGCAACTCAAGTAAACCACTTTAAAATTTGCAAAGGGTGAATTTTCATTAGCTTGAAAAATTAAACGTACTTACGTAATTCAACCAAGCAATGAACTATGTTTTTAATGCTATACTATGCAACTGTAGGTAATCGGTTATTACTGTTAATTGTTCATTATCTATAGTATTTTTTAGAGATGTTGATGTTTTTTTTGGGACGAATCATCAGCGTAAAAATGATAAGTTTACTTAATATAAGATTTGATATACATAATAACATAACAAAAAAAACAGTAGGTACTAACTGTACAGACTGGGAGGTACTGCAGATTTGTGTAATATGGTACATGTACAATTTCTTTCAATTTGTTTTTTTTATTTATTTCTTCAAAATGAATGGAGTAAGTATATAATTCTGGTTTTCACAGGCGTCTAGTCATACTCTTGTCTTTCTAGCTTAAGTGCAGAGAGGCATTTATTTTACTGCACTGGATCGGCAAGGAAATGAAAATAAAACTAAGCTAAAACTAAATAAGCAAAATACATTGCTGTTACATTTCAATATTTAGTTCTGTAAAAAAATATACATTAAACAAAAATAGACTGACTTTATTTTGCATAGTATTGACCATCTCGGTTTGTATACGTATTTGTACATCTTTGAATATAATTATAATTTTGCTACTACTTACTAATAGAAGTGATTCCTGGACATTTTAATCTTGTATGGATCCTGCACCACTTCACAACACATGCTGGCATGATGATTCATAGCTGTAGTTCACAATGATAAAAATTAAAATTTATGCGAAGATTTCACGTGTGCTCGCTTGCAAGAAAAATGTCCGACTGATGACGTACTGAACACGACTTTTAAGCCCCGCCTACTTGAACACGGCTTTTGTTGGGTCATTTTTTTAACGCAGTTACTGTTCCTGACTTATTATTATTCGTAGAACTTAACAACTATTGCGTCAATCTCGCAAAAGCCATAAAAAAGAGATGAGGACTTGGCAACATGCTTTACTACTAGGCCTTACTTATAAACGCAGCTTATATTTAAATAACGCCATTTAGTACGGCGAGGCCGTTAATGTTTCAGGGCTAACGGGCAGTGCAGTTCGTCACCTTGACGTCAGCACTGACTTCTGTTCTAGGCAGAGGTTACCACTTAACACCAGGAGTCTGTTTCCACTAAATATGTTACAACTGTAATCGAACCATAGCTGAATTATACGTTTTTTTATTCAGCTATTGTAAAACAGTCGGGCTGCAGTTGCGTTCTGTTGACGTCAGATATCGATCCAAACTTCATATTATGCTAACTCGATAGATCATGAATGAGTCTCTAACTCATATTCGTTTAAAGTAGTGTCAAATATATATTTTGTTATAAAGTGTCGTTTACGTGATGTTACGTTCCAATTTGTCTATAAGAGTAAAGTAAGGCAACACACTGGAGCTAAAATGGAAATAAACTGAAGCTATATACATTAAGAAATTAGCGATAAAAAAAATATTCAAAAGACAAGCCCGCTGAGTTTCTTACCGATTCTTCACAGTCGTGGTCGCGTTCCGATGCGGGTGTCGATTTAAGATATAATAAATGTGACAATTTGTAAGTGGCCCCGTAGGTCTATACAGAATAAACGATTTCATTTCATGTTTTCATTTAATTTCATATAGAAATAGTAGGATGGCTTATTGGATAGTTATCAAATGACAAGACTTGAAACTCCAGTCGCAGCAGAACAGTTGAACATTGCAAAATAGTAGAGTTTCCCCGGTTGTGCCTCATACTTGTACCGTCTCCTAATAAATGGAAAGAAATAAAAATACAAGAAAATCGTAATCTGAAACAGATTAGAACTTTTCAACTATTAACGTGAATCTAATCATGTCAAGTGTTTAGGTGGCTGTGCAACTATCGCAGGTAGTGGTGCAACTACACCGTCTCGTCACGTAAAGAAGTATTATTTAGTGTGTGTGTGTCCCCAGGTGCCTGCCCTGATGGACCTGAAGCCGTTCGGCGGCGAGCCTCCGCCGCGGCTGGAGCGCGGCAAGTCGCAGGACGCGAGGGACGCTGTCTCACCGAGGTACTATACACTGTCACCCTATAATCATTAGTGCCCAATATTGAGCAGGGTAGTTTGGAATCGATAACTGGTGTCAGCGACCAAGACCTGTTGTGCTAGGCCAAAGATCCTTATTGTTCTGATGATTAACACTCCAATACCGCATGCTTACCGCCGAGTGGTTAATGTTCACACAATCGTAGATTATGTTTACGGTATTGCGACAGCATAACCAGTTAAAGTTTTGTTGTAATGGTGCAGTAGCCGTAAAACGAATGATATGCCAGGAAACATTCTTATCGTCACCGTATACAATACAAATTGCGCAATGCATTGGCAAGCCAACATACAAACTGCAAACTATGAGATATATGTCGGGGTGGCACTACATAAGCGATATTCGTATTGGCATGCGAAAATTATTCGTATTCGTTCCAATGCAAAGTTATTCGTATTATTATATTATACTAGCGACTGCCCGCGACTTCGTTCGCGTATTAGGCTCGGCCTTCGGCCTCTCCATATTCTCCCGTCCTTTCTTGGTTTTTCTTTCGTAAGAACCTGTCAGAGCAAGATTATATACCAATAAATAACACAACAAAAAAGAATTCGTGAGATTGTTCCATCCATTCTCAAGTAATAGTGTGACTAGGAGAAATTAGAAATTTCATTGTTATGTCACGAGTCAACACATGAGCGGAATAGATTAGTATCTACACTATTTTATTTCATGACCATACTATGAACGTTTCAAGCATAAAAATATTATGTGTATTGAAAAGTATGGATAGACTGTTCCGACAGCAATATTCGATGAGAATATTTATTTTTTTTCTCTTGAAACATTCTAGTGGGTATAGTAGGCCGTGTCATATATGTTCATAGCATGGTTATGGTATCTGATTGTGTATATATGGTATGGTGTAGTGGGTAGACACCTTAAAGTGAATTAACAGCCATTACAAGACAAACGTCAGTGATGTTATCTTCAATTGTTACGGGCACATTCCATTGAAAGTATTGGATATCTTCTTCAATGTCACAGATATTACAGTTCAGTGAATCAGCTTTCCTCATCATGTGTTCAGACTTATTTAATGGAACATGCCCGGAGCGAAGTCTACATGTCATTACTAAATTAAGTTAGGAGATATGCTGAATTATTTGCAAGTAAGTGTATTTCAGAGTGTTTTAGCAGACTCTATGTCTGACACTGCTAGAACACTGGATATGCACGCCATAAGATTTTAAATTGTACAAAATAAGAAATGAATGCACCGATGGAACTGGCATGGCTGCAACCAATGTGGCTAAAAGTTCCTTTGATTACTACAGAATAAAAAAAATATCTTCAAACGTATCTGTATTGGTTTAGGTTCGTGGACCGTGACCGACGCGACAAGGACAAAGAGCGGGACCGCGACAGGGACCACAGATACAGCAGGCGCTCCGAAGAGAGAAGGTACTTTGTTTTTCTAGCTACTTCTTGTGACTTCGTCTGCTTGAGATAGGAAAGTCGTTTTTTCTAACCAAATTATGATTATCGTTTTACTACTGTAGAACTTGATAGTCAGAGACAATGTTGTTAAAGGTGGCATGCTACACCTAGAATGGCAAATGTCCCTCGACGACAGCTGCAGGAACATACCCATACTAAGTTTTTAGCTACAATTGGCAATATTTCGGGCAGCCTAGCCACTAGTAAGTGATACCAAGCCACGAAAGCTGTGGATTTCTTCACGATGTTACTTGCACTGAAAATTCTCTGAATATCAGATCAACTATCACCTGACCTGAACTTTGTAGAGTCTTTGAGTACAGGCTCAGCTGCATTAGGTAGACTACTATGGAAAACTTTTTTCCACTTTATACAAATTTTAAACGTGATAAGCAGCAATATAAGCCGTTTGGTAAAGTAAAAGTGTTATTATATTGTTACAGACACAAGCCCTCGGAGCGACGCGACAGATCGCGGTCGCGGTCGCGCGGCGCCACCGCCACCTATCCTCCGCCTGCTTCACAAACTTCCTCCAGGTAACATTGTCGTCTACTTGTTACAGTTTTAATATATTCTAAATAGTATGAGAATGACAGTTCTATACTAATATTATAAAGAGGAAAGATTTGTATGTATGTTTGTAACAAATTGGCTCAAAAACTATTGGACCGATTTCAAAAACATTCATCATCATCCATCACCGCGCGGGTGAAACCGCGGAAAGCAGCTAGTATGTAATATATCTGCGACAAATAAGAGTTACATACACAATATCAAAAGTTAAGTTACAAATAAGAGTTACTATTAATACATCGGTATAAACAAACATATGAGTGCCCTCTACTGATATAGTTGTGTGCAAAATGAGCATCCCACAATATTATTAGTTTTAAAACGGCCGAAGATACTCCAATATACGTCTCGGAACAACTAACGGCCAAAGGATCCCGCTTGCATTTTCTGGCCCGAGATCTTGCCAAATCAAAAAATTATAAATTCTGTTGGACTGCGTACGGTAAAGTTTATGTAAGGAAAGATGAGAACTCCCCTATAATTGCCATAAAATCTGAGACACAAGTTCAGCAGCTGCAGGAACGATGACTAGGCGTGATAGAACTGGCTATGCTCGTGGTAATTATTAATATCGAACTTTTTGTTCCGTCTCGTCTCCTCCAGCTATTATTAGTATTCATTACTTTCTGTAACAATGTATATAAACTCTCAATGCACACACATACTCACAACATACAGTACCACACATATTCATTATATTTCTCATCACACACACATCGGTTTTTATGCGTCCGTACTGTTGAAATACACTTTCCTATATTTTGGACGAATTATAGAAAGTACAAAAAGATAAATAGTTTACGTACACAAATAAAATTATGTAATAAACTTTTTTTAGTATTACATACAACAATCTATTATGACACAAGCAGTCTTTTAATTGGTTGTCATTATGAATAATACACGTACTACATTGAAAGACATAGATGATATTGAAATTGCTCAAACTTTTAATTGTGATATTGAGGATCTTTATAGTAATATACCAGCGAAAAACGGTGATTTAAAAGTTTTTTGTCAAAACATTAGAAGCGTTTACAGTAACATAGATGACTTAAATACGACCCTAGGTCTATCAAATATTACTCCTGACATACTTATCTTAACTGAATGCCGACTTAACTCTGACAAACCTATTCCTAATCTTATAAATTATACTTCATTTGCAACAACCCAACAGCTTAACCAAAATGATGGAGTGGTAGCGTATATTAAAAACGGAATTATTATTACAAATATCAGAGAAGTGAAATTAGATCACGCCTCATGCTTACAAATTGATACATATAGTAGTACTATATTAGGAATTTATCGCTCGCCTTCTAACACTAATGCTGATGTCTTTATAAATTCTCTTAACTCACATCTAGAATCAATTAAGTCATACAAAAATATAATAATAACAGGAGAATTAAACATAAACCTAATTTTTAAAGAATCCGAGCAAAACTACGAGCGAACAAATAGACTTAACTATCTAGACATCTTGTCTATGCATGGTTTAATGCCAGGACACAATCCCGACAAGAGAAGGCAGTTGCCTTGACCACTATATGTTGAAGCTTGAGAAAAATAACTTAACTGCTCAAATTGCCGTTTTGAATACTTCTGTGACCGACCACTCTATGATATATTTGAATCTATCTAGCAAAACTGCAAATAGCAAATGTCTAAAAATAAAAACAGTTACTGATTTTGGTGAATCACTTACTACGTTAGCTAAAAAGAATTTATCAGAACTTTTGTTTAGTGACGATCCAAACTACATCATTGAACAACTCGTTAATAAAATCATTGAGTCCTTGCAAGAACATACGAGTACTGTAAAAGTGGCCAAACATAAGCGTATTATTAAGCCTTGCATCAATTCTGGAATTTTGCGTTGCATAAGGAATAGAAATAACCTACAAAAAAAGATACGACGTGATCCTCATAACGAGACATTAAAAATCAGTTATAAAAGATATTGAAATTTTTGTAAAACTTGATTAAAAAACTTAAAAGGAATTATGAACGTAAACTATTAACTAATTCTACAAAGGATTCAAAAACTCTATGGAAAAATATAAAATCTATAACTTATTTACATAAAACGAAATCCGACAGCACTAAACTATTAAATTTAAAACCGTCTCCTTTTGAATCTGTTAACTATGTAAACCATCATTTTGCTAATATAGGGAAAACGCTTGCAGAAGATATTCTGAGAAGCCCTAATAACTATAATCAATTACCCAGCGATACGAAAAAAACTCAATTAAACTCTTTTGTATTGTTAGAAACTGACTTTAGAGAAGTACATGATGTGCTTTTTACTCTAAAGACAGATAGTGCCCCTGGATGGGATAACATACCAACAAGATTCCTAAAGCTAGCTCATTACGAAGTTGTACCTATTATCTGTCACTTTGCTAATCTTTGTTTTATTACTGGTGTTTTTCCAAAACAACTTAAAAAAATCTATTGTAACTCCGATATTTAAGAGTGGTGATGCATATGACATCAACAATTACAGACCAATATCTGTCTTACCATCAATCTCAAAAATATTAGAAAAACTCATAAATAGAAGGCTTATTAATTACCTTAACAAATATAAACTCTTATCGGATTCTCAATATGGATTTCGCAATGGTAGGTCTACGGAAGATGCAGTGACTGCCTTAACAACGTTCATAATTGAACAGATGGATCAGGGAAATAAATGTGTAGCTGTATATTTGGATCTAAAGAAAGCTTTCGACACAGTTTGTGTTCCCATACTTGTTCAAAAATTAGAGAACATCGGAATAAGGGATACACCTTTAGCTCTTTTCAGGGATTATCTAAGTGACAGAACGCAGAAGGTTAAAATAGACTCATATATCAGTAACGACTCAAACATTGCTTTCGGAGTCCCTCAAGGGAGTGTTTTAGGACCAACCTTATTTTTAATTTACATTAACAATCTGTGCGACCTCAAATTAAATAACGCTAAAATATTTTCGTATGCCGACGACACGGCCGTTGTTTTTTCTAACACAACATGGGACAAGGTCCGAATAGAAGCTGAATCGGGTCTTAATATAGTTGGTCAGTGGTTGAAGTCAAATTTGCTAACATTAAACGCTCAGAAAACTAACTATATGTGCTATACTATTTATAATAGAACTCAACCAGGAATTGATTTTAATGTCAAATTGATCCACTCGGACACAACAAACGACATTAATTTAAATAAAGTAAATAAAATAAAATATTTAGGAGTCACAATTGACCAAAGGCTATCATGGTTTCCCCAAATTGACGTGCTTAGTGCTAGAACAAGAAAATTAATTTGGATCTTTAAAAATTTACGACACGTAGCGACCCAAGAGTTGCTAAACAAAATCTTTTTTTTTTTTTTTTGAGGCGGGGAAATGCTGTCCACTTCCCTTCCGCTACGGGGGTAGACGGAAGGGGGTATGTGGGGCTCAGACCCACTAAAACCCCCCCGTGAGCAGTCCTCCGCCAGATGGTGCGAGATTGGGTTGCGCTGGCATTCACAATCTCGCCCCAGCGGTAGGCCCGGATTGATCTTAACCGGGCCTCAGCGCCTGTGAAGGGGTGCCCTTGCTCACCAAGGGCACTCCTCAGACGTGTGGGGTCGTGCAAGCCGACGAAGAGTCCCCCGACTCTTCACCAGTGACCCCACTACGGAGGAGGGAGGAGACGAGCAAACTGCCTCCTCCGTACCCCCGTTCGTCTGCGCCGGAGTGGGTCAGCTCGAACGTCATTCTCCCTAACCCGCTCCGCGGCCTCCTTCTGCGCTATCACTGCTTCGCAGAAGGTGGCCACCGCCTGCCACGATCTCTCGCTGCCGAGCATCGAGTTAACCACGCTCGGCAGCGAGAGATCTCCGCCGATTATCGCTGAGAGTGTGTGCCGCTGCGGGCCCCATGCAGCACACACTTCCAGCGTATGGAGCGCCGTATCCTCCGGCGCCCCACATTCGTGACAGGCTGGGGTCGCCTCCCGCCTTGCGATTTGGTGCACGTACTTTCCGAAACAACCATGCCCGGAAAGCACCTGCACCAATCGGAAAGTGAGCGACCCGAAACGTCGCTTCACCCACCCCCGAAGGACCGGGCGGATGGCCTCCACCGTCCACTGCCCAGGGACTGGTGGAGCCAGGTCTTCCGTCCACTGCTAAACAAAATCTACATCATCTTAGCCCAACCTATTTTAAGTTACTGTGTGCCAATTTGGGGAGGAGCTGCAAAGTCCAAATTTATAGATATTGATAGATCACAGCGAGCCTTAATAAAAGTAATGTATTTTAAACCATATAGATTCCCTTCCGACACGCTGTATGCTTTGAGTCGGTTATTAACAGTACGAAAGCTGTATATAATACAATCAGTATTAAAGGTTCACAAACATTTAGCTTATAACCCAAATTTTCTAAAAAACAAAAGAAGGAAGCATTCAGTCGTAATGGGTAAAGCCTTTAAGACATGTTTTGCTGGAAAGCAATATGAGAAACAGTCAGCGCGGCTGTACAATCAGCTAAACAAAATTCTCAACATATATCCTATGCATCACTACGAATGCAAAAAAGCTGTTACCGACTGGATCCTTTCTAAAACTTATGAGGAGACGGAAGCACTTCTACGTTATAATAAATAAGAAAATTATAATTACCTAATACAACCATTTCTATATGATTTATCAAATATATTGCATAATAATACTACAGTAACTTTAAAATAAATACTTTAATAAATAACTCAAATCTAAGTTAAGGTACTGGATAGCGACTACACACGCCCACACGCACACACACTCACATGCACACTCTCTCACACACACACACACACACACACACACACACACACACACAATAAACTAAAAGTACTAACATTTTTATAATGCATTTTATAATTTTTCAACTTTTAAATATGTATATTATAATAGATTATACCTTTCTTGTAATATTGGTAACTGTAATGGATATCGAAGAGCGGGGCCCTCTGGCACAAGTATTTTTATACTTAAAAGAAGGTCCCCACCTTGATTGAATATGTAAACGTTTTTTGGTTACTGAAATAAAAACATTTTTGATTTTTTGATTATATCCATGATACACTCACTATGTACTCTAGGATCTAAAGTACCCACACACCAAATTTAATATGTACAACCATTATAGCTCTGAGTTGTTATTTATATATCTGTCTGTTACTTTATCACGACTAAACGGCTGAACAGATCGTAATCAAATTTGGCAAGGTTATAGATAATATCCCGGGGAAGCAGATTTTAAACTTTCATCATCATCCATCACCACGCGGGTGAAACTGTGGGGCGCAGCTAGTAATAAACTAAAATTGTTTCCAAATGAACATTATGCACCAAGAGACTATGCCCAGAAATTAACACAAGTTCCCATTCCACAAAACTCAATGATAATGACTTAGATTAATCATTGGTCTTGCTCTCCCTTAACATTATTATTATTAATTAATTATCACATTCAACTAACTTGTACTGCTTTACAATACGTTTGCCTTTTGGAATTTAAACATTTCTGCAAATTTTCTTTATTCTCTCTATATTTCTACCTATCTCTATTATTATAACAGTATATATGTGAAGAATATCGAAAAGAGAATTTGATTCAGCTAGTGGTTGAGAAGTGAATACTTGGTTAGCCGAATCATTTAATTTTATGTATAGCACCGTTGTGTACTCCTCACGTAATTATATGCAGATAGAGAGTAACAGTTTAAAGTTAAACATAATTTCTTGAGTTCGTTAGTATATTTCGGTTTGGTATATATTTTAGTAGTAAAATATAATAATAATAAATTCACATTATAAAAATCTCAACCATAGGTACCTACTTGATTCTTATATTATACGGCAACACTGAATGGCGTTTAAGGTTAATGTTATTTTATGTTGAAATTTTGAAATTATATGGTATTTACTGTATCTGATCTCTATCGTATGTGATCCCAGTGTATTTCTTATTTCGTGTAATATTATTTTTACACATTTTCACTTTGCAAACAGTCATTTTACTTTGGATTACGACCAAAATTACAAAAAAACACTCGGTACGTTAACACCACGCTGCTTGGGACGTGACTGGTTCGAGTACGCCGAATTCGGCGTAGTATTTGTTGCCGCATTTTGCAAGTACGCCGGCGGCGGCATTAATCTAAGGATAATGATAATAATATACTTCGTGACCAATACGTAGTTGTGTAAAATAAATAAATATTGATTTGAATTGTTTCCACACAGCAGCTCGAGTGAGCGCCGCCCGTCCCCCTCGGGTGATTACCGTCCATCATCCTACAAGGTGAACAAAAAGCTAGAAGTGATGGAAAAGATGGGGCTCCAGATCAAGACGCCCTCGGGGTCCATGGCGACTGCGCAGCAACTGCGGGCCGCCGCAGCAGACCCTGCGCCCAGGAACCAGTCACAACTGCCTGTGTATTACAACCCCGGAGGCATCAATAGCAGTAGGATATTGGATCAGGTGTGTATTAAGAGAATTATTGTGAAAGCACAAAACGAATATAAGTGTGACCGAAAAGGCTTGAATTGGCAGAAATAACGGCTAATAATGCTAAAAACATTCACTAGGGCTAGGGCATTCAAATTGGTAATCTGTGGGTCAATTAGAGCAGAGCGACATCTATTGGACAGTTTGACAGTACTATCCATCGAACGAGGACGAACCCCGTCCGAGGATGGAATTTATCTCTCTATAAATTTCAATGTTTGAGATCGCTAAAGCAGGAGTTAGTGCTTTAAAAAGTAATACTATAAAACTTACAAGGGCTGCGATGTCAATACGAAAGTTTAAGTATTTCTAAATAATGCTTCTTTCGGTTGTATGGTACTGTTAAACTGTCCAATAGATGTCGCTCCGTCCCCGCAAGACGGTTAGTCAAATAGAGAGTTAAAATTCGATGCTCGGACCAGAACCTTGGTGGCCTAGTTGGTCAATGGCGTCTGACGCGGAGAGTCAGAAGACGCGGGTTGGAATCCCGTCCGAGGATGGAATATTTCTCTATAAATTTCAATGTTTGAGATCGCTAAAGCAGGCGTTAGTGCTTTAAAAAGTAATACTATTATAATTTTATTATTATAAATTCCACATTGTCGGGCCACTACCCCAGTTTCCGTATGTTTAACATCAACAAAACTTTGATACATAATGATACATTGCGCTACGAGCATGCTGTAATTATGAAGAAAATAACTCCAAAGTAAGCCTAGTTATCTAGGGTTACAGATCAGAATATTGTTATATAGTCTAACATAATAAAATTTACTATATTATACTCAGATGCTAAATGTTGTGGTTTTCAAGTCACCTATTATTCGTTTCGCCACATACAATAATATTATATTATTCATTTGCTATTTGCTCTACCTAGATAAAACAGGCAAAGTTGATATGTTACACTCTTAGCTCCAGTGACATTTTGCAATAACAAAAGGGCCTCATTTTCTCTCAATTACAGTAAGGCGGGCTCCGTCTTGAGTTTGATGATTGACATGGTTACGGCTTGAGTGATATAGCACGTCACAAAGGGAGTTGAATCTTAATATACAATAATAATATTGTATAAGAATACAATAATTATTATGTATAATCTGGTATTTTTAATAATAAAACGGGATTAACAATCGACAATTGTTTCACCTTTGTCTGTCTTTAGTATCTTGTGTGCGGAGCTCTCATCGTTGCGTCCCATCCCGCACTTAATGACATTATTTTTTATTTCTATAACAACACTATTTCACTAATAATATTACTTTTATTATTATATTTTGTGGTGACAGGTGAACAAACGTAAGCTCCTGTGGGCGAACAAGGCTAAGAACGAGCAAGAGGAAGCGGCCAAGTGGAGCGGCACTCGGTTCGCGCAGGACAACGACGGGAAACAGGTCTCCAAGTTCATGAGGCTCATGGGGATCAAGGATCCAGGTCAGTGCCATTCTTATTTACCGATAAATATTAAAAAGTTGTTTGTTGTTTCGGTGTATGTTATACTGTATGTATTTTTGATTTCTCCCCCATTTGTGGACCTATCCTCCTTCTGGTTTGTTTGGTATACGAGGGCGGCACTGAAAATTTCGGGAATCAAGGAAGTGACACAACATTACTATTTAAAAATGTATTTATTGCTTTTCGAAGTATTCTCCGCGAAATTTGACACATTTTTCCATACCAATCATTGAAGCAACCATTCCATTCGGAAGTTGGGGTCTCCAGAATGGCCGTTTTGTAGGCGTCCACAGCTTCTTCAGGTGATGAAAATCTCTGTCCACGCAATTTATTCTTTATTTTAGGGAAAGTATAGAAATCATTAGAGCTTAGGTCGGGGCTGTACGGCGGATGGTCTAATAATTCTATGTTTTCTTGCTTTAAAAACTCTTTTGTTCTGAGCGCGGTGTGAGAACTCGCATTGTCGTGATGGAGGATGATGCGGCGGTTGCAGTTCTCTTTACGGAGTTCAGAAACGACCTGTGGCAAACAAATGCTAGCATACCATTCTGCATTAACCATTCTTTATCCCTCAAGAGGAATAGTCGTATCATGGCCGGTTTTGGAGACAAACGTGGCCACCATTTTTTTTTGCAACACTCCGTGAACGAACAATTTTTGTTGGCTTTAACTCATTTTCGAACACCCAAACTCGTGACTGGTTTTTTGTTTCGAGTTCGTACGCGTATATCCAGGATCCGTCACCTGATACAATGTTGTATACAGCATTTGAGGATCCTGCGTGGAATCTTTCGAGAGTTCTGACGCACCAAGTAACTCGAGCCGCTTTTTGCTCTTCACAGAGCGAATGCGGTATCCATCGGGAAAACAACTTTTTTACACCTAATTGTTCATGCAAGATTATTTGTATTTGACTCATGCCAATGTCTAAAGTTGCCTGAATTTCATGTTTTGTGTTTCCTGTTGTATGTCACATGTCGATCTTCCTCAATCAGCTTATGCACAGCATCAACGTTTTCTTGGGTGACTGCAGTTTTTGGACGACCTTGACGGGATCATCACTGAGCTTGACACGTCCATGTTGAAATTCAGCAAACCAGCGATAAATTGTGGTTTTGGATGGGGCTTCATCACCAAATGCAGAAATCATCCGGTCAACACACTGTTTTTGTGTTAAAACACTTGGAAAGTCATAATAAATCATCGCTCTTGAATTTTCTCGAGTCAATTCCATTTTCTCAACGACTAAACAAGCTTGACAAAACTTTGTGACAAGACCGAGAATCTTTTTTTAAATAAATAAATGGTATTCGATTTTTAAAACCAAGGAGTTTTCAATTAAAAATATTTTAATATGACAGAAACAGTTAAATATTCCATTCCCGATACTTTTAGTGCAGCCCTCGTATCTAAAAACAATATATCTAAACATTAATCTTAAACTAAAAACTGTCTTCTGTTGGGTTCTAAATTGGCACCCCAACAATGTATATAATGTTGGTAGAGAGTTTATAACAAAATATCCACAAAGGCTATATGATAACAATTCACTTTTTTTGGAGGAAATGAAATGAAAACAAACTAACTAATTTCAAGTAGTAAATAAAACTCTGTGGCGCCATAGCTCATGTGATAGTTATTGTAACCATAATCATACTCATATTACACTAGGATTGTGTGCTACTGGAGCGCGTTCAGAACCTCGGTGAGAGCGCACTCGGATTAAAAATAAAGTTAACAGCTAGACGTGACAGTATTTATTTATAAACTTAATTATTCGCATCAATTTATCCCAATCACTTTATCAAGCTTATGCTTTATTATGTAACACCTTTTCAAATGTTGCAAGAGAATCTCCAAATATATCGAACAACTTACTATTTTTATTAACAAGTCTGCTTATTTTAGGTATTGGACTATAGTTTCTAACTTCCTGGTTTTCTATTGCATGTATATCTATCGACAGATTGCCCTGCCCTACTTCTTACTAAATTTCGACTTTATCTGGATGAATTTTCTAGCAAACTAGGAATTAGGGAATTTATTATGAAGGAATATTATACCGGGATTAAAAGTAGCCTGCTTTTTATGAATTTCATACAGGTACAGTTCAATATAAATGTTATTTATATCTGTGGTTCCTACCAGTAAACTGTCGATAGATGAGACATAGAATAGAATCTATTATTTGTGTTACAGCGGCCGTGAAACCAGAACCAGACAAAGAAGAAGATCCAATAAAGAAACAAGAAGAGCTGTTCCAAGCTATGCAAGCGCAGTACGAAGTTGCGCGTGCCACCACACATACCATGCGGGGTGTAGGCCTCGGCTTCCAGCGGGGACAGTTCTAGCACCCCGCACGGCATAACAGCAAACTGAAGGGTACTGAGAACTAGTGAAGGACTGAAAACTATTTATTAGTGAATATGCAGGTGGTGTACAGTAAAGAGATTGATAAATGTGAGAAATAAGTCTAAACAGTTACTAAATCTTGTGTGTAAATAGTACATGATCAATGGAGAATATCGTTTCAAATTCTGCAGTTAGTTGGGATAAATAGAATATTTAAATGCCTCGGTCTCGCAATATGCACAGCACATTTCACTTTGCATATAAGCAGCTGCATACAACTAACTGAAATCACAAAGTTTGAGGGAAGCAAAAAACATTACTAAATTACTGAGGCAGTTACATTCAAGAAGACATGTTTCACTGCTGTACATAGATGAATGCTGCCAGAAATTTTTACTGAAATGATGTTATAACTGTCTAAGAAAGAAAATCAATCTATAAATATTTGGTATTATATAACACTTATTGGTTAAGATAACATATATTATTTTAGGTAACAAATAATATTTAGGGTTAGAATATTTTTTTGGCAAACTTGGTTATATGTCACTAAATTATAATGATTATTAAAAGGCTCTATGTCAAGGAGTCCAGTGACAGTAAAAGTAGTTATAAACTAGAATACTAATATCTCATGATTATTACATAATTTATTAGTAATAGCAAGATAAATAGTATTTTGGTTAAATAAGAGGTTCTTTTATAACTATGTTATATTACAATAGTTTTCAGAGCTAGCTAAGTTTGTCATTCTCTCCTGTGTGATATAGATTTACTAATGAAACATTATTTTACAAGTAGTTTTAAATATAAGGTTGTCGGCTTTCTTTTTATACTGACTGTACAGTGCAGCAATTCATGGTATGCATACTGCAATAATGTTATTTTCTAACAATTTTAACCTCGTTTAGTACACCATCGAGAAGCACTGATATCTGCTAATTGAGAATAAAAGTATTAAAGCTAAACTTGTATCTTAAGCTCCCACTGAGCACTAAGCTTTTCAACTACGATTTTAAGGGCCAGTGGTGACTTTGGTTTTGAACTGAATGCTTTAACCTTGACAGGTATACTTCAGTATACTAGAAACTGAATGCTTCAGTTACTAGTATTCTGACGAATAATGTTAACAAAATGGTCTAAAACACCTAATAAAAGAATATTATTAACCCTTCATATGCCATGATCATTAAAACAAAAGATTTATGAATGAAACGCACGTAAACTTACGTCAACGGTACTCAAAGGGTTACCTAGTTACAGATAATATACAGCTTTTATATATTTACATAATATAAGCTATAAATTATGTGTAGTAAATAATGTAAAATTTATAATAGATTCAGAAAGTAAAGTGCTTGAGCAAAGATTTAAAAAGTTAATTGGTTGCAGATTTCATTTTCAATCAATTCTGGTTTTTGTAAGTTGTATAGCATCTTCTTGTAACTGTAAAAGTAAGCCAATGTTGGCTTCGAAACTATGTTAGGTGCTCGCTCAGCTGTTGTTAACCAGGATAACAATAGATTTTCTAATATGTCTGGTTCAGCGACAGTTGAGATATTATATATAAGTTTTGGTTTTATACACCCTTACATCGTTTTTCAGTTGCTCAATATTGTCTTGTTGCACTATATAGACTGGTTAAGCTCGCTCTGTACAGTCAATAATAAAAGTTTTTTGTATAAAGATCTTTACATTTTTGTTCCTAAGTGTAGACGTTGTTTTGTCCATGCGTGGATTTTGGTTTATTCTAAAACAAGTATGAATAAATGCTACTTATTACAAACTGAATTATAAATTTATTCCTGCTATCACAGAATAAATAATAATACTACGTACAGAAGAATCACTCTTATAGAAAACAAATTTCTTCCCTACACCCAACAGAGAAAGCCGATATTACAAAAATGCTCGGGTCAATGACTTTGCGCACCTATTCGTTATTGTATGATACTATAGTACATAAAGGCTACGTTCCAGGAAGCGCCGTCAACGCTCACAACTGTCGCGCCCTGGTTTAGCGTTCCGGTTAGAATGATCTGTTAGTCTGTGGAATGAATGCTTGCAATGTTCAACCCAAGCGGAACGGTTACGCCGCCGTCGCGAAAAGCGCGCCAACTTTTCTGTCAAAAATCGATATCGAAGAATCTTATACATTTGATGCCTGACAGTGACAGCTCGTAAACGACCGCGACTACCCACTTATGATCTGCGAGCGTTTTCGGTGACGTCATCGATGACGTATCGAGTTCGCTCACGATGACCGTGGGCTTTTAAGGGAATGGGTGTGCGAACGCCGCGACTGATTTCGGCGCTTGCCAGAACGTAGCCAAAATGGTCTGTGGTGATAGTAAAGTTGTACACTCATGTTTATACCTCACGCACGCGAGCTTTTAGGCTACGTTCCGGGAAGCACCGTCAACGCTCACAACTATCGCGCCCCGGTTTAGAGTTCCGGTTGGAATGAATGCTTGCAATGTTCAACCCAAGTGGAACAGTTACGCGGTCGCCAAAAACGCGCCAACTTTTCTGTCAAAAATCGATAGAATCCTATACATTTGATGTTTGGCAGTGACAGCTCGCAAACGACCACGAAACCTACCTACGAACGATCTGCGAGCGTTGTGAGCGTTTTCGGTGACGTCATTGATGACGTATCGAGCTCGCTCACGATGATCGCGGGCTTCTAATGGAATGGGTGTGCGAACGCCGCGAGTGATTTCGGCGCTTCTCGGAATGTAGCCTTAGTGTCCCCACTAAAAGAACGTGTAGAAGTTTGTCGACAATCGGCGAACCACAGCGAATCCAATGATGTTATGATTATAAATGGAGGTAGATACGTCTTACTGCGCTCGGCTTGCGACATCAACACAAGTTAATTGTCTTAAGTCAACTTAGTTCCATCCTGTCTGGCAACAATGCAGCGCGTATTTAACATTTAGGAAAAAAATGCCTTCTTGTGTGTTCAGAAACTGCAGAACTACTGGGACGAGTGCATTAACAAGAATGATGTATCTTTTCATTTTTAAGTATTGTTTTTCAATTTTATCTATCAAAAATGGAAAATCAAAAAGTTGTATTTTAATCTAAATTAAATCCTGCAACGTTGCCACTTCGCCGCGTACGCGAACGAGACAAGTAGCGAGCGACAGAGAGAACGAGGCTGCCATTGGCGGTCGAATGGTCGGCCACAGGCGAACGTTGTTAATATGTTGATCCCATTGTGCCAACTAGAATTAATATTATCTTAGCTGGAGCTGGATTACAATAAATAAATTGATAAATTTTACAAGGATTTTATGTGGTTGTTAAATGAAATTGTGTGTGTTGAGTGGAAGCGCTAGCAGCGGAGCTTGACTTAGCGATTTTAACCGATTTTACAATCAACGATGAAGCGATCAACAAGTTAAGCAACAATTGCTGTGGTCAAGACTTGGATGGGTGACCGCTAGTGGCATTGTTTATCTGAGCTCTCCCGTGTTTCGGAGGGCACGTTAATCCATCGGTTCCGGTTGTTTGTCTTAGGACAACAGTCGTTAGGCTATGTATCAAAGACTTTCGAGCGGCCGGAAAACTTTGACGTGGGTTGGCCACTAGCCTATCCACCAAACCGCACTGAGCCCGCGAGGAGGATTATGGCCCAACCTTCTCCAAGAGAAAGCTCGAGTCCTAGCAGTGGAAACATAATGGGCTGATAATGAAGAAATGAAATTAAAGCAATCGTCGATTTTGTTTACTTTTTTTATGTTGTTTTCAGCATGGTTAGGATTTCAAAGCCTCGGTTTTGCTTATAGAACTCGATGTGCATTAGCAATCTTCTTATTCCATAATCGTAAATAGATACCATTTATTCGCTGGAACGAAACGTCCGTTGCGTACAACCGCCGCAACTGAATGAGCATCATGCTATGCTATTTTAGAACGTTTTATACGGAACGCTCAGCAGCTGCTGCCACCTATCCGTACCTAACAGAACTAAAGAGTTGAATTTTACAAATGTCTGTGTCATCAAAAGTCTCTGTCAAAATTTTACTTTTTTTAATGTAGTTTCTTGGTAGTTTCACTGTCAAGTCAATATTTGCCGATACGTAGTATTCTTTCATTCACAAGTTTAAGAGGCGGAACCTGCATACTATATACGCGGGCGATTTTGCGTTGTTTTCTCACTGTCGGAGACGAGTCAACATCTCCTGGGGATGCCTCGTGTAGGGGCGAAACACGTGTCGAATCATTTTTGGTTGATCGGGTTGTTGTTTGTGCGTTGTTTATTCTGTATACTTCCTTTTTGCATTTTGTGCGGGAGGGAGGGTGGTGCACACCGCAACTCGGCCATAAGCATTGTTTTTCAACGGAAGTGTCACTAGATATTTATTTAATATCGTGTTTGATAATGGATTTCCTCAAAGTAACGCCTGAATCAATAAAATAACTTACTAAACAAGTTTATTAATGAACAAAATGTTGACATATGTTTATTAAATGAATCATGGCTTAAAAGTAATAGCAAAATTCCCAATTTTAATTTAGATAATTTTATTTTCAAAAACTCCACTAATGAACATAATGGAGTTGGAATATTAATTAAACAATATCTAAAATATGACATTTTAAATACATATTTTCATGTGTCATTAGTTTATTATTATCATTAGTTATCACCTCTGTTGTATAGCTTGTATACATCGCAAATTTATGACTACATTGACACCTCAAATATTAAGATTTTACTTATTTACAGTGAAAATCAAAATCTGAATGTAGCAGTGAATAATATAAATTCTGCTTTAAATCAATTACAACATTATTACAACATAATATTAAAATTAGACATTAGCTCTGACAAAAGTTCAGTTTTGGTATTTAGCAAAGATCCATCAGCTCACTCTACTGTAAAAGTAACTTAGAACAACATAGCTATCCCTGTTGTTAATCATCATACGTTTTTAGGTGTTATAAAAGATGACAAACTGAAATTCAATAAACATATTATATCAACCGTATCTGTAAAAATGCTATGAAAAGTATAAAATGTTTTAAGATGTTTGGCAGGAACATTTTGGGGTTCAGTCCCAAGACACTAAGCATGTAGTATAAGAGCTAGTGTAATTTTGCTAAGAAAACTTAATGTAATTCAAAATATAGGATTGAGAGTAATTAGCGGAGCAATGCGTACTATACCAATTAACTCTATGAAAATAGAAAATGGCATACCCCCATTAACTCTACGACGCTTGCATATAGCTGAGAAGTTCTGCCTTACGGAGTTATCATCGAACAATGATATTGTTCTTAGTACTGTTTCACATCCCACAGCTATTGCTCAGCTAACTGTTACTCCTGAACTTTCAGCCAACACTCTTGTTTCTGGATGTTTACCTGAAGTTTCAACTATAATGACGTATGTTAAAAGTTATTACAAAAATATATATGTGACTGATAAATGGCCTATATATAAATGTCCATTTAATTGCTTGATTGAATACCTAGATATTAAGAATTGCCACATAGAATTTTGAGTCTTTGAAAAAATCTTTGTAAAAATTATGCTCAAACAACTTTTGGCGCACTTCAACGAGCATTCAATACTGCACCAAAATCAGTTCGGTTTCACGAAAGCAAGATCAACTACGGATGCCGGTGTGCAGTTAATAACGTATGTCTTAAATGCTTGGGAGAGCTGACATGATGCTATTGGTGTTTTTTGTAATCTCTCTAAAGCATTTGATTATGTGGAACACCGTATACCGATTCGAAAGCCTTTCCATTATGTTCGTATTCGAGGAGCTGCGCTTGATGTCATCGAGTCATATTTATCTGACAGGATGCAAAAGGTTGGCATTAATGGTGTAAGATCTTCGGGATCTATAATTTGAATGGGTGTTCCACAAGGGTTCATTTTAGGGCCTTTTTTGTTCTAAGTATACATTAACGACTTGCCACTTATGGCCAAGGATCTTTGTGATATTGTTTAATTTGCGGACGACACATCTCTGATTTTCAAAGCAGATAGGAAAGATAGCACACTAATTCAAGTAAACAATGCTCTATCTAGTATATCTAAATGGTTCTCAACTAATAATTTATATTCTGTATTAACAAAAGAAAAAATGTTTGAAGTTTTCTTTGCCTACTGTTCCATATTTGGAGTCCAACGTTACGCTTGATGGAGTTAAGCTCGTAATGGACAAGGCAACAGACTTCCTAGGCATTAAAATTGACGCAACATTACAATGCACTCACCTCTTCTAAATGGAATGTATGGGAGACTCAGTTCTGCTCCATAAGCGGTAAGTACGTAAAATAAGATGTAAAATAAGAGAACTAACAGACGTTCCTACGGCGCGGTTTCTATATTTTGCATATTTCCACAGCGTAATGTCATATGGGATATTGCTATGGGGTTCAGCGGCTGATATAGAGACCATCTTTATTCTACAAAAACGTGCTATTCGAGCTATATACGAAATGGGTCCCCGTGAATCTTTGAGAGATTTATTTAAAGAAATCAATATTAACGTTGCCTTCCTTATATGTATTTGAAAATATAATGTATGTTCGTAAAAAATACATAAATATAAGTTAAATAGTGATCACCACCCTTTTAATACTAGAAATGCAAATAGGATACCTAGTTTTAGACTTGCGAAGACTAAAAAGTCATTCTTACGAAATTGTGTGCATTTTTACAATAAAATCCCAAAACACATAACTGAAATTTTCAATAAAGAAGCTAATTCAATAAGTTGACTGTAAAAACGTTTTTTATAAAAAAAGCTTATTATAAAGTCTGACATTATATAGAAGACAAAGATGCTTGGAATACTCCACTTCTGGCAAGCTGTCACTCTGCCACTCATAAAATGTAATATTTGTAGTACCTAAGTAGAAACATTGTAAACATATAAATGGATGGAATGGTCTCGAGTTTTTTGCCGCTTCTTCTCGGTGGGCTCTATATATTCTGGAACGTGGCGGTAGAGTCGTTAAAGTACATTATAATTAAAAATTTACTTTCATAAGTGCGTCTTTGATGCCTAAATTGAATAAATGATGACTTTGAATAATTGAGAAAAATTATTTTGATATCTTAGAATTTTTAAGTACCAAATCCAATGTTTATGTTCTCTATACGCATGGCTGGAAGACTGTACAGCCCTCGGATGACAAAACGCCGTAACCTAAAATACGACTATTTAAGAATAACGAGTTCAAAGTGTTTTTTGTCTTTGAATAATTAAAATAATAACTCTATTTGTTACTATATTCCTGGATTTATTTTTATTCTCATATACAGGGTGTTTAATGAAACGATGTAGGGATTTTTGGAGCCGATCAATTCACAAATTATTTTCAACCACATATGCCATACTGAAAAGTGTCATGGTTTGTAATTTAATATTGATACTTTTTTTACTTTTAATGGCAAGAAAAAAAATGTCAGTTCAGTTTTAGGTAATTATGATATTCACAACTCTTAATAAACGAATAATTTTTGATATGTTTAATCTAAGTTTTGTTCAGATTTCAAAACTAGCTAGGTTCATGGCCTTTCATTTACAAAATAATTGAATTATGCACAAGATTTAATTAGATATTGTAATGTACATTTGCATAAAATTATCATTATTTTTGATTTGAATTACTACGTTTATTGTATCTAGATTTGGTCAAACTATTCAACAGCAGTATTTTTTATCTGAACTTTTATGCGTAGTTCGAAAAGAAACCGAAAGAAGTATACATTCGACAGGTTAATAAAATAGCAAAAAGAAGATACAAGAACATATTTTCTTATTCAGAACTGATACTTACGCAAAAATCAGCAGAGAATAAGCAATAACTTAAAATGTATAACGTACGCCTGTCTTCTTCTTCAATTTCTTCTTTAACTCGCAAATTTTCGAAAAAATATCTTCGAAACATGGGCATGGAGTTTGTCATTATCTCAGCCGGAGGACGTCTTCTCCCTAGAAATTTCCAAAAGGACAGGTTGGAAACATTGGTTTTCATAAAAACAATGCAAGTTCCATGCAGTTCTTAAACCTGGCATAATTCAGAACATGACGCTCATTTAGGTAAACTGTTTAGATATTGTTTTCGCAAAAGTAAACGGATATCATTCTTTGGCATTTTAACAATTCACTTTAACCAACATTGCAGTAATTATATGTAAGTTTATAAACAGGTGGATATAGAGCGTCATGTTTACAAGAGCCCATACAAAAAAACGGGTTAACGTTTTTTTCTGCGGTTCTTGAATAGAAGGCCTGGGCAGGCCTGCTTTAACGTTGTCATGGTACGAATAAGCCGGGCAGTTTTCTAGAAGTCCTATAAGAGCTCATGGTATGAGGCCCCATCTGTTGTCAAATGTATCATATTTTATGCCTGTGTTTAAGTTTGTTACAAATAGCGCAGAAAAAATCTAGATAAAGTTGTCTGAATCTTTGTGTCATTACTTTTCTAGTTCATAGATGTCATAGATTTATTATTTCGGCTGAATGACTTTGTATCCATGGCTAAGTAATAAATTAAAAAAAAAAGTAAAATTTTTATGCGATCATTGCGATTTTTATATTTAAAATTTTGATATCCTGAAAGTAACAATAGTGCCATTATTGGCATAAAATAAGTTTATTAAACAGTTGCGTCAGTATTTACAATGTTGCGCTCTCCTAAGCAAGAATCCTCCACGCCGCGGCGCCGCCTGCTATCGTCGGACTAACGACGCGTCAGATCAGAAGAGAAAAATGCCGGAGGACCTACTTTCCTCACAGATACCAGAATTGGTATCTGTGAATGGCTAAAATGAATGGGTGGAAAACAGTGTAATTAATGACAAAATCGACTCCGTCATAGAAGGTGAGCTAACCTCACTTTCGACCCAGTCCAATAACATGAAGTACGAAATCAAGAAACTGCGTATTGATTACGCGTCTTTTCAAAGTAAACTTTGTTCAGTTGACGCTGAGATAACCAACATTAGGCTACCATCGAATTCCAAAGTAACTCTAACTCTGACCTAGTTCCAAAAGTACACTCGTTGGAGTCCAACATCCATGATGCAGATTCTTACGGAGTACGCGATGAGATCAATAGTCTTCAGCAGCGGGAACGCCTATTAATTCTCCTTCCTTCAATTATAAAATGCCGAGGCATCACTACTAGGCATTTGGACCGGCCTGGGGATACTCGCAAAATATATATAAACAAGCACCTGACTGTGGAAAATAAGGCTTTGCTTAAGAAAGTTAAAGAACAAGACAAGCCAGAACTTGCCAATACCAGTATGTATGGATTAAAAAATGACAGATTTTTGTGAGAAAAGGAGACACTTGCCCTGCTATACTAATAAGAAGAGAAGACAACCTCAAAAAAATTATATGCATTATGTTTTGTGTGTTATACTAGGATAATAAAATATGTATATATGTGAGATATGTGACAGAATGTATTCTGTGTAATATCAAGAAACCATACATATACATTTCATCACCACTTGGAAAGGCACAGAGGAAACTCACAAATACCTGTTATTATGGAACATTGTAATTACTGCAGTAGACATGGAGTCATACATTCCAGAAACTAAGTACCTCACAATAGTGGTAAGTAATGATTTACATGCCCCCAAAACATATGTGAGGATAGTACTTCTAATAATTCTAATAATATCTGAATATGTATTGTTTTCTGTTTACACCTGCACCTTTTCTTGTATATCAGTCATATTATGCATTTTGAATGTAATTCTCAGTAATATGCAATTACCTACATAAATATAGTTCTCTACTTACCCATAGAACTTACCACAATGTTACATTAAAGTTTGTGGTTAACTTTAAACAATTCATAAATGAAAGACAACAGCTACATACATACACTTATAATGCATACAGCAGCCAGCGCAATACTGTACTGACATAATAGTGTGAGCTACCTGAAAAAATACATTATTGTATGAAAAAAGAAAAAGACTATATTAATCGAAACTTAAAGTAATAATTGTGTATGTATCCACTACTTCAATTAATTTTAAACTCCAACTTTTTTCAGATATAATAAATGTTATGGCTAACTTAACAATTATTTTGATAAGAAAATGCACTAATGAAAAATGCTGTTTAATAATGTCACATGCTAATTTTAAAAACTTAAAAAAGCTCAGTGGCTCTGGAAATTGTCATATTATGTCCATACAACTTTTATACATTATTTTACCCAAACTTGCACAGATTTACAAATTTTCATACAGCAATGTTCCTTACCTTAAGACTTGTGATATCAGAAGTAATTGTAGTGATTAAGTGTAGCCTAAGGCATGAACAATTTACATCTCAAACTATATTAAAAGGCTATTGAAACATGTAAATAAAATAACACAGTATTATTGGACAAAATATTATATTGTGCTCATCTGTGGATCCCAATTGGTTCACAACAATCAATATTGTATTACTAGGATGTCTGTATTCTGTTCAATAAGGTTATATAATATCACACACAGTAATAATCACTGCCACTATGCAATAATAGAAAAAATATGGATTAACTAGCTGTGCTAGTACACAGTTTATATGGGTCCAGTTGTAAATACCTACAATGCAAAAAACCTATGTAGTAAATAATCCACATGTCATATTTAGTGGCTTTATGATTTTTATTATTCCATTACTGCATACAAATAATATTACCATTATATTATATGCGGACAACACGGTGCTGGTGAGTCCATCATTGGGAGTGCTCGGTGAGATGCTGAAGATTTGTGAGAGCTTTGTTGCTAGACATGGTCTGACATATAATATGAATAAAAGCTAATACATGGTATTTTATGCCACCGGTAAATGCCCTGAAAATATATCTATTACGATAACCTTAAATGGCTTTAATTTAAACAGAGTTTATAAATTAACTATTGTTTATTTATATATAATATATAATTAATTAACTTGAATATTTAGGGCATTTTCTAACTAACAACTAAATGACAATGTGTGAAATGAGAGAGAGTAGGGTGCTCGCCATCTGATATAATGTGTTGGCCTGTAGATTCACCCGATGTACTGATCAAGTCAACATCATGCTAATAAAAGCTTATTGTCAAGGCTATATGCGGTAGTCTATAGTTCAATTGTGCCAAAAGATCACTGGATGAGGACAATGTGTAGGAACGCGTCCAATAAAATCAGTAACGTTTATGCCTGACTAGTTTAAAAAAGTTTATGGTTTGCACATGTGCATTGCAAGCTAACTCTGCCTTTTATGGTATTGCCCAATGACAGACATAAAAAGCAATTCCGTTGTAAAAATCTTTTAGAATTTTTTATGATTTTGTCAGGAATAGGATTATTGTATTTTATTACAATAAAAGTAGCAGTTCTTTTCAACATGTTGATGTTACAAAATTTTTTTCTTGTATACCTTATAGGTCTACCTCCTTGGTTTAATATTATAAGTAATCTTAACCCATCGACTCGCGATTCGCCATATTTGGCCAATAATACATTAGACTTCGCAGAAATCAACCCACTTTTCCAGGAACTGCAACGTGTGACGTTAAATCAGTTTATTGTATTTTATTATACTAAAATAAAAAAATAGTACCTAGTCCTTTTAACTTTTCCACATGTTGTAGTTCCTACAAAAGTAGGTTGATTTCTGCGAAATCTATTGTATTAATGGCCAAATATGGCAAATCAACGGGTCAAGCATGTTGTTTACTTCTGTTCTGTTCATAAAAACTATGTGAAAAAACTTGT
Organism: Selenia dentaria; assembly: GCA_917880725.1. Classification (NCBI taxonomy): domain Eukaryota; kingdom Metazoa; phylum Arthropoda; class Insecta; order Lepidoptera; family Geometridae; genus Selenia; species Selenia dentaria. The sequence continues at coordinate 27,339,117 of OU862896.1, read as the reverse complement.
ACTTACAATAAGCCTTTATTACACACCAATAAGCAGAGAATAGGCAGGGCTAGCGAATGGTCATTTCACTCAAGAGTCAGGCTCATGTCATGACTGATGATAAGCAAACTGATGGTTTTCATGCCATCATTGCAAAAAAATCGTGTCATTGATGAGCAGAGTGTGGGCAAAGCAAAGGAGTTAGCCGTCACCTTTTTGAAGCATTTTGTGAGGATGGTGTCACAATAATTATATCTACATGTTGGTCATCTGCTGCCTAAAGTGCTTCATAATTTAATTTATTCACCTTAGTTAATTATTAATTTAGCATAATAATTAAATTTAAGTATAAGTTTTTTGTACTAAAATGTGGATCTCAGTTAAGTACCTGAAATAAATTATATATATTGAAAACATACTGTTTTTATTGTTTCTTAGATTTTCATCTGTGAGAAACTATCTATTTTCAGCAAGATTTCCAAAGATTGTGTAAGCTAAATATAAAAAAGATCAAAATTCTAATGTTTGGCATTTAGACCTTTCTAAAGCTTAAATCTTTCACAATCTTGTGAAATCCCTGCTGATTAAATTATTTTGCTGCATCCAACATAATATGCCTTTAAACATACCTATAGGATGACCAATGCATATAATATACTATACTACTAATATTATAAACGCGAAAGTTTGTATGTATGTACAGATGTTTGTTACTATTTCATGCTCAAATGGCTAGGACAATTTTGATGAAATTTGGTATGGAGGTAGATGAGGTGTTGGATTAACACAGGAGACTTTCATTATCATCATCCATCAAAATGCAGGATGAACCATGGAGCACAGCAGCTGTGTATACAGGTACATATACACCTACATATTTTATTGAACCTATGTTGTACATATATACTAGCTGCTAGCATATATATACAACATAGGTTCAAGAAAATAAGTAGGTGTATATGAACCTGTATATATATACAATATATTATATAGGTACCTGTGGGTAGGTAGGCATATATATACCTACATATACATACATACCTATAGGTATATGTATATTCTAATTTTTTACCGTTAGGTGTGGATAGATGGCAGCACATAACCGTTCCTTCAAATTTGACAGAGTTACCAGTCTAAACCCAGTATTCATTGTAGTCTTTGATGAGCATTCGCTCGTCCGTCCACACCGCGGCCGTACTTTCGCTCCATTTCTCTTTGATGTACTTACTTTCGTACGTACGTTAACTTTCCGTTCTTTGCTTTAGTGATAGGCAGTTTCATGTTTTAGACAGTAACGACTTGCCAAACATGAATGAAGTTTAGGCAACAAAACGCGATTTAGACTAATAATTACGTTTCAGGCATACAGAGAACAAAGGTGTAATAGCACAGTTAATGGTCGTGGCTGTAACAGCTGTCAAACTGACAGTTTGCGACATATTTTATGGTTTTGATTTCACTCTTAGACTTCATTCGGCGAGAAAATGACGCAGATGTAGTCTTATTTGTGACAGTTGATGACGTATTTTATGGTTTGCATTTCACACTTAAGGCCAACGCAGACCGGGACGGGATGGCAAAAGATTTTGCCGTCAGCCAGCGCACACTAGCCGCTTAGATGCCGCGGCATTCCAGCGCCTTGCCATGACATGCCACGGCGCGCGGCGCGGCGTGCCGCGGCATGACAAGGCTTGCCTCGGCAGCTCCTACACATTTAGTCTTCAGTTGCGTTTAATCGAGTGTTAATATTCCTCCGTTTTAAAATGGTTAATTGGGGTTGGGTGTTTAGTTAATATCGACTATTGTAGACAAAGGAGGTGCACAGGCTTTAACATTAATTATTTTATACGCGCTTAACCCCGCGGCATGACACAACGAGCGCCGGTTGCGTCCTCGGCATGACATTGCCTGCAGTACCTACGCCACGGCATCCCGCCGTGCGAGACTGTGGCGCGTCTTTCAATGCCGTGCAATGAAATCCCTTTCGATGCTACGGCATTACTTTAAAGAACAGCAATTTATGTCGTATTTCTATAACAATACGTTAGAATTTCAATTAGTAAAAATTTAATTCCCTTGCCATGCCGTCCCGGTCTGCGTAGGCCTTTTCATTTGTCTTAAAAATATCACGGAAATATGTCTAAGCTGTTACAGCTGTCAAAGTGACAGTTGATTACGTGTTTTATGATTTTGATTTTACTCTTCGACTTCATTCGACTTGATAATAACACGGATTTAGGTCTAAGCTGTGACAGCTGTCAAAGTGACAGTGCATGGACATATTTTATAATTTTGATTTCACTATATACTACTTAGAGGAAGAAAGCTATAGAGGATCGGGTAGCGTGGCCACACATGAGACAAAAAACTAAACTCAGTGATACCATAAACCTTACCCTCTACCCAGACACAGGGAGATTTAAGTACCACGCAGTTCCAACGCGGAGCGGAGCACAGATTAGGAATATAACGTGGCGTGGAGCGATATAATAATAATATATAAATTATAGCATATTCTATCGTATATCGTGATATATAAAAATATATATTCTTCTACGTAGTTATCAAGCTGGGTAGTTAAAAGCCTCGTTATACGATCGGATTACGAGATCGATGGTTCACTTTTATCAATGGTTCATTATATCACCAGTTTAAATTTTAGTTCCTCGAGAATAAAACAAGGGTCCAAAAATAAAGGCATTACCTGAATCACAATCAACATTTTTATTAATGTAAACATACTATATAAGACCACAGAACAGAGAGAATCATTTATTGCCCTTTGAATAGCACTAGTTTATTATGTATATTACGAATCCTATCTCTGGGTGCAAAAAACTGTTTGGTACTGTGGTGAATCCTTACTTCAAAGTAATTCATGGCGACTGCTTTCAAAAGCATTATTCTATGATTTCCAATCAGTATTTGGTCATCATTATTGTGAAGATTTTCAAACATATAAATGTCATATACAGTCCTTAAAACATGAAAGTATTAATTTCTGCATTAAGTTTTTCTCATTGTAAAATTTGATACCTTCATGTGAACGCAATCTAAATATTTTTTCAGCACGTTCGCATATTTTAGTAACGCTCCTCGATGGATAGATCAACCCTCCTTTATCTTTTTTGGCAATAAATCCATCATATTTATTGGAGATTAAAGATAGGAGGCATTCCTCACATTTAATTACTTTTCTCAACTTTTTAACAACGAATCCGGCTATGTACACAATGACTTCTTGTGTGTACAAAGAAAGCCTAGAGGGGTCTGCCAAGTAGTCATGGTCACCATCGACAGCTGGTAGGCTTTCTACTGACTCGTAATTATCAATAGATTCAGTTGTATGCGTAAATAAATTAATTTTATTTTCGTACCGCATCTCACTGAACGTTAAATTTTTTATGTCTTCTAGGGGGATGCAATTTCCTGACGTAATATGTTTTATTTCCCCATGTATAACTAGTCTTTTATATGCGCCTTTAAATTGTATAGCAGTGGGGTTATTGTTAAATCCACCTTTGGCACGAATAGAGCTAAAAAAACATTCCAGGTGATCCTGGCTCATTTTGTACAAGGGCACAAAATTCAAAATCTTGGAAGCGATTAAATTTCGGTAAACCTTTTTAAGACTCTGAATACAAATATAGAATCCAAAAAAACCTACTTTTCTATTAGTCTGTAATATTGGTTGATCTTTTAATTTTAATCCAACTATATAATTTTCCATTTCATTCAAGAAATTTTCAATGTCACTATAGTTCTTATCATTCATAGGTTTTTTGAAACCAAATGTATGGAAGTTTCTGCTATTTAAAATATCAAATATGCTATTATGTTTTTTTATAAATTCTACTGTAGCTTCTGAATCAACAAAATCTGCTATTTCTAAATCTTTTCGACACAGTTCTATAGATTCAGCTACAGAATAACTGAACGTTTGGGCTGCCAATTTCACTTTCATAATTTGTTTAGCAAAATTGATATGTTGGCTTCGGAGTCGATTAGCCAAATGAAGGCCTTCATTGTTTTGTAAATTATGAAGATTAACAATAAATTGCCAAGATATTTTTTGACCATTTAAGTTGGTAAGCTCTTTTTTTTCTCCAAGGGTGTTTCTCACTAATTTCAGCATATGTGCTGGATCGGGAAAAATAGAGATTTCTTGATTCTGAATGGTAAAAGAAGTTTTAAGATTACTCAAATCTAAAGGATCCAAAAGACAGTCAAGGCATTTGGCCATAGAAAAATTGGCAGGGCAACCGTCAAACGTCAGTGATATTATATTAACTCCACATGAAATTAAAAGTTCCACACATTGTTTTACCAAATTTGCCTCTTGTGCCCCTGTACAACCATCCACCAAGAAATAGCCCACTGGAATTTTCCAACTGTCGTTTACAGCGGTGACCATAAATACTAGAGCTTCCCTAGCAACAGCAACATTATCTCCATCTAACACTTCTCCAAAATTTACTAATCCCACGCATTGCTTACCATCCCACTGAACATGTTTCCGAATCGCCATTTCATCCAGAGATAGAGCGCAATAAATTGTTTTACCTTTAGCACGTTTAACTAATAACTTTATACATTCAAGTGATTCATCAGTAAATCCTGGGCTACCGTCAAAACTCTTATACCATGAACGTAAAGTAGACGGATGTGGTAAACAAGAATTGAATGAATTTCTTACAAAATTGTATGCCTTTGGGCTTATATAATGCAAGCAAAGCGCAAATTTTCGGAGAGCTGGAGAATACTTAGAATTAGCAGGACCAGGGCTAATAACTTTTTTCAAGAAGTCTTTGTTGCCGCATTCAAGTGATCCAATTAGGTCGCAATCTTCTTCACTAAAAAGTGATCTTGACTTCAATTCTGTTAGAATATTTTCTAAATTTGCCACTTTCTTATTCAACCGTCGCGATTTTTCTCGAAGCGCTCTTAATTTTTTCATTCTTTCTTTAGATCGTTTTTCTTCATTTTTCCATTTTCGTTTCAGAGTTCTTGGTGTTAGTTCAGGTGATTTTTCCTAAAAGAATTGTTACATTAAGTGAAGTACTTATTTCTATGACAACATCATCCTAAAAACTACATAACAAAAATTAATATAAGTGTTGAATATATTTATGAATGTCAGTAGGCTCGCCTCCTATTACATGGGGCTTATTAACTGCGAAACTTGGGTGTAGAAACACCTGTAATAGGAGAACACATCTGCCTACCCCGTCGGGGTTTATAGGCGTAGTGATATGTATGCATCTTATTGTAAAGATAAACTTACAGGCAAACATTTTGTTGGTTTGCCTCTGGCAGAAGGAAGGATTGACGGATTAATAAAAGGAGAAGTAGACACTTACAGGCACAGATTGTGTATCGCATTGCAACACGTCAGTAGACACAGGGTGACTATCTGTGATGGTAGTCAACGCTATTGCTGCAGATGCTGATAGATGTTCAGATAGCTTTTTAGAATTTTCGTCATCTCCAAGCTGAAAAACAAAAAAATATCTATTTATTTTAAAAAACATGCATTGTCATCACAGGCTTACCTAATACAATAGTGTACTTATCTATCTAGTTAGTTAATTTCATAACACTACTGTATAATTTAAGTTGAGAGATTAAATAATTGTCAAACATTAACGTATAATAAAACACCGGCTAAGTGCGAGTCAGACTTGGGCACTAAGGGTTCCGTACCAACAGTATCACCATTATTTCCGAAACTACTGAACCCTTAATTTTATTATAAAGGGAAATCATACGATAAGAATCAAATTTATATAAATATTTCTCTCACGATCATAACTGGAACAGCTTCAGGATGAATGTAAGTATATCTTCCTTTTTTTAATATATGGTCCGCATCAAAATGTCTGCTGCACATTTTAGAACTCTTTTTTGGAACCCATTCATTTCGACCACAGGCAGCAATCCATTTTTTTCGAATATCAGGGTTATACGGGAAACTGTAATATAAGATAAAATTAAATTATTTATTGAAAATGATGCAATCAAATAATTCAATAGGTATCTGCTTCTATTTTTGATTATATATCTTACATTAGGTATTTATCTAATTACTAATGTATAAATCGTTGTTACAATGGGAAATTGCACGACCCGACACTAGCAACACTGAATTTTAGGTTATGATAAAAACATTATTTTAAATCGCGATTTTAAGTGCTTTGACCACTCTTATTATGACAAAAACTAATACTATGCCACTTAAATAAAACAGTTAACACACGGTACATTGTTATAATAACCAAATGTTTAAGAAAACTTGAAACTTACATAATGAAAGGATAATCCAGGAATTTTCCGCTCACTATCACTTTTACAGTTAAGTACACTACACCGCATTGTTTTATAGGTTTATCTCTGCTTTAAAACCATATATGCAAGCAAATATATTTAAAGTGATACAGAAAAATGCCAAAATAAACTTCACAATTTTACAAAGACGAAATAACTGTCAAAGTTTGTTTAGCTACTTATGTCGCTGGCCTTGAAAAAGCTGGCACGCTCTTAGAGACGGATATAGTATAGCTTTGTCCTTTTCTGTTACTTATAATAACTCAATACTATATCTCTTTCTTGTTGAAATGAAACGGAGCTACCCGCCGTCTATTCTTTTCTTTGTCTAAGATATACTACTATATCTTACTTTTATTGTTAAGTCTTAACAATAACACTGAATAACAATATCCTTCAACAAAGGTTGCAATATATTGCTTAAGAATTATAGACCCATCTTGCTTTTGAGCTATGTTTATTTTATAAGCTGTTTTTGAAGGTCGTCATGAACTGTCTCAGTGGCAGGTTTGATGGATTCCAGTCTTAGGGAAAAAAGTTTTCGAAAAGGAAATACTACAATAGACATCATCAACAAGCTACGGCAAGTAATACACTATGAGAAGGCCTTTGATTCGATCGAGACGTGCTTGAGTCAGGGCTTGAGTCTCTCCAGCCGTGCCATTTTTTTAATGTGTATTATATTTGTGTATTTCTATTTGCAATATTGTAGGCATTAACAATAAATCGTTAGTAAATTTATGTTTGACTAGCTGCGCACCGTGGCTTAACCCGCGTGGTAATGAATAATGGATATGAAAATTATCTTGTGTTAATCCAGCGACACATCTACCTCCATACCAAATTAGATCAACATTGGTTGTTCTTATTACTATTTATTGGATGAAAGTAAGTAGGTAAATTACATACTACTAGTATAAATAATTATTTCATCAAAGTATGAAGATTTAGAAACTGATTATTATCTTATTCAATTCGGCATTATAGCTCTCAATCATTGGCTCGCAAGAGCTAAACTAAAATAGACAGAACTGTGAGCAAAAATATCGCGAAACGGACAGCAGTTGATGGGTCCGAATTACGATTGCAGTGGGGTCCCAATCAAGCCATAATCGATATTAGCGCGACAACAGTCGGTCTCTTTCACCGTGAGCGTGATTACAATGGCCCACACTACGTCATCGATGACGTCATAACTGCCGCCATATTGACAATTACTTGAACCATGCACAGCGGTCCGTTTTGCGATATTTTTGCTCACAGTGCTAACGTCTACCAAAGCCGGTCCGAGATAAATATCGCGATTATCAGCTCGTGGCACTGTAAGCGTGTTGATAAATCGGACCAGAGTTGTAGCAATAACGAACCATTTGCGCGCGAAAAACAAATTCATAAAAATATCGTGCATAGTGTGAAGGTTAACTAAGTGATGTGTGGATTAAAAAGAAATAATGGAACGGATGGACCGACTTTTACAACTTTTACACCAAAAACAATGGACACCCACCAGTAAAGACAGAAATAGTAGAGTGTAGAAATAAACAAACACCTGTCACTTTTGACAGAACGCTCACGACGATTATGGTGTAGAGCATGGTTCATGTATATATATATACATCACGGTATAGTAATTGCGTCCATGCTGAGACACCGACTTATAGCGTCCACCATTTCCACTGGCATTATCATTAAAGTTCATGCGAATGTTGACTTCTGTATCACATGCCATATTCCTGTGCATCATGTATTTTCAAAAAGATAAAAATTGTAGATATTCACAGTCCTTTTATTTTGGTATACTTGTTACGTCATGTACATGTTCACGTCCAGCGTATATTTTTTATATATTTTAATCAATAGTGATGCTTTTGTTGCGTCTATAATTCTTCATATTAATTGCGCGTCCTCTAATATACTAGTTTACGGCGTCTAACATTTCCACTGGCATTATCACCAAACTTCACTATTTGGACACATTTTTGAAACACATTATTCTAACGACTCAAATGAGGATAGGCACATTCCCACCTCGTAAATGTAACCATGACCGATGATTTCTTCATTATTCATGTTAATTTCAAGAAAACAAGTAAAAATGTATTGAACAAATGTATTCCAAAAAAAGGTTCATATACCACACTATAGTTATTTATCATTTTTTATTCGACAAGAGTGCCATAAATGCGACAGAAATAAAACTTTAAAAGTTTTTTTTTTATTATCTAAAATCAGTTATTAGCTAATACGGGGCTTTAAACCTAAAAATAGTTAGAAACGACCGTGTAACGACTGTCGCCGAAACGATGGCGGAAACTCGTATATAGCCTTTTTTCATTCCTGACGAAAATGTTGTTCTAGTATTAAATAGCTATTTACAGGATTGAGATAATATAAAGACACTTTTTGAAAATAAGGTAGTTTATTAAGAGTAATATAATAATCATTCTGCTACTATCTTATCGATTAAAACCTGGACAATATAACTTAAGGACTGACTGTAACGTTGTTATAATTTTTGAACGAGAACCTTAGGCACATTTTGAAATGAACGTCTAGTACTAAAATAACGTCAAGGTAACACTAATATATTAATATTAATATATTTGTTAAAAAAATCTGGATGCAAACTGTAATTTCCAGGCCAAATCAAACAATAAAATTATACAATAGACAAGGTTTAGTACTAAAATAACGTGAGAGTAACTGTTAATACATACACATATTTGGTAAAACAATTCTGGATGAACACTGTAATTTCCAGGCCAAATCAAACAATAAAATTATATAATAGGCAACGTCTAGCACTAAAATAACGTGAGAGTAAATAATAATAATAATAAGATACAGAAGGCAGTACTTCTTGACACGGCACGTATTGTCAGGAGGTTCCTCAGTCTGCAGCCCTAACCACTGGTAGTTTGGGTCATGCCCAGCTGCCGATGGCAATCTAGGATTAGGTTTTTTACAATGTTTTTTATTAATTAATTTTTATCGTATATAGAAATATTGTAAAAAATGTAATTTTAAGAAAAAGAAATAAATAATGTGAATAATAATAATAAATCTAATACTTACACAAGTTTGGTAAAACAATTCTGGATGAAAACTTTAATTTCCAGGTAAAATCAAGATTTAAAATTATATAATAGGCAATGTCTAGCTAAGTTTGTGTCAGCTTCTGATAGCTAAGTGAAAAGCAAAGTCAATTTGACAGCTCGATACACTAGACGTGTTCGGCTACCGTCAAGGGTAATGAAATGTTACACAAATACCGTCAAGGGTGATGAAATGTAATGACAGTTTTTTCCATGGATTATGGATTAGTTTTATATTTGTATGTACGTAGGTACTGATTGATTCATTTAATAAATACTTAAATTTTGGTCATATAACCATGTAAATATTTTATGACATTTTGGTATAAAGATAGATATGGCTTTGGAGAAGATAATAAGCTACTCGAAGTACTCATCTTGCGCAGACGACGCCGCGGGTACCAGCTTGTTATCTATAAATCTCCCATACAACAGCAATTATTTTTTTGCCGCTTTTACGGAAACGTTTGTGCGCCAGTCCGACTAGCACTTGGCCGGTTTTTCAGTATTTGTTGTTATAGTGGCAACAGAAATACATCATCTGTGAAACTTGCAACTGTCTATTACGGTTAGCCTGGTAACAGACAAACAGGCGGACAGCAGAGTCTTATTAATAGGGTCCTGTTTTTACCCTTAAGGTACGGAACCCTAAAAAGCGTTAATGTTTTTGTTAGTAGAATTCAAGCGTGCTTCACCCTAGACCGCATCTTTTCCGAACATCAGGCAGGATGTGGTCAAACGCAAAACTATCATATGTAACTATCATATGTAGGAAAATTTAATTAAATTCATTTTGCATCGTTTCTGAATCTCGTAAAATGTTTAAGTCACCACATTTTGTGTGACAGTGTGTACGCTACTCTATACATTGACATAAAATAGTGTTCACATGTTTTCATGTGGATGTTTAGGCGTTGCAAACTCACGGTAAGGTGCTATAAACAGTCGGATAATCATCATAAATTGATTGGTAAAGCCATACAAAATATTCAATTTTCAATCAGCTTGATACCTACTGACTATTGAAAAACACCAAATGCGAAATACTTTAACTACTAACCTTTACATAACTCAAAATTCATCTGACGTCCTCTCAAGTTTCGCTTCATCGTGTCAGAACTTCAGTATAATTATATCACGATAGTATACATCACAATATTATGTTGCACAACCTTAATCACATCCTTTCGTACAGAGTACAATAGCGTCCGCAAAGTTCACGAGCAGAATTCAAACAATCGCCAAACGCAGCGCGGCAAGTCTCATAGCCTCAATGCACAGCGGCAACATCGCATTTATTCCTAAGGCAACTATACGCACTGTACGAAGTGGCAACGTCGCATTTGGTTGACGCAACATTATCGGCTATATGTACAAAAATATACACTCAAAAAATATACAGCGATGCAGCGACACTAACGGACAATCGGTGAACTACCTTATACTCATCCAGACCGTCTAGAGGTGAATTTGCGTCCTAACGTTTTTTTTACTATAGGTGCCCAATGCCTATAGCTATGGAATGGTGTTAATTAGAGGTGAAAATGATCTTGCGTCCATATACTGGACGCAGTATGTCGGTGGACGCAGTATTACTATGGGATTTTTTGAGGGTGGACGCAAGAGTAATAGGGGGATGTTTATATATATGTCAATATGGCGGCAGTTAAGACGTCATCGATGACGTAGTGTGGGCCATCGTAATCACGCTCACGGTGAAAGGGACCGACTGTTATCTCGCATAAATCGATTATGGCTGATAGGGACCGCACTGGTGCTCTACACCGAAATCGTCGTGAATATTCTGTCAAAAGTGACAGGTGTTTGTTTGTTTTTACAAGGTCTTTGCCCATTGTGGCACTTTTAATTTTAAGTATTTAATTGTGAAATATTTTAAATTGTATTTATATTTTATTGTTATTTCTTATTTAGTAACATACATTTGTATTGTGGCGTTTCAACAAGGAGTTAATCTATCTATCTATCTTTACTGTTTTGTCTCTTGTTTTTGATGTAAAAGTTGTAAAAGTCGGTCCATCTAATGTTTCTTTTTGATTTACACACACCACAGTAAACCACCAGCGAAAAAAACGCAGGAAACGCTCACAAGGGGCGTTCGATTTGGGAATCTGTGGGTGAAATGTCGTTCGTTTCTCTTTTTGTTCAGCGTTCGGAAAGCTAAAAAAGAGGTATATTTGACAACGCCATCAATGCCCTCATAAGCTAAACGAACGCACTTATTTATTTATATTTTTTGTTTTGTGTTTGTCTGTGGTAGTGGGGTTTACCGAAAAATGTAATGCAGATTTTTGTTTTTCACTTGTTATTCACAGAATTTTGCTTGCCATTTCAGAGGCGGTAGAATTGGATTTTGGATTTGTACTTTACGGGCCTGCTATCCTAATTCCTCTTTTATTGAACCGGCATTTGCTTAATTAATAGTTATAATACCGACTGATAGAAATTAGGTTAGAGATCGTAAATAAGTTGTGGATAATTATTTTGTCTAAAAGTTTATAACTATGGATGAAGAGGAAACGAAGAATTGTCCGAACTGGTGAGTCTTTTCCTGCATTCATACGTAATGTTGTGTCAACATTTTGTGCTATTTTCGCTGCACGTTAGCGCTATTTATAGATTATTTAGAACATTGTGAACAACCGATTCACAGCTGTTAACATTCCATATTCTATGGGTTGTTTACTTTTACAAAAGGAAGTGGATCGTCTGGTCTTTGTGATTACAAAATAACTACCTAGCCTACCCATACATTTGCTACAGTAGCTATAATCGTACTTGTGTACTTTTGGAGATTACCTCCTAGTCCTCCTACTTCCTATATTATGGTTTGAGTTTTAAAAGTACAACACTAGTAATGTGATTAAAATGTAAAGTACTTTCTACAATACCTACCTATGTACTTGTCATTTATTCTATTATAGTACCTAGATAGTATTAAGTTGTTGTTTACATACAGTTATGTACCTACACATTCCGTCCCATTTCATAGTTCAAGTTACATACTACAAGCACTTGTAATGATAATTTACAGTGAACAATCGTACATATTCATATTACTCATATTTTGTGCAATTTGTAATCTGTTTAATTATTCAGAAGCACTATAGAAGCAGTGAATTGCTTTGTGAATGAATTTGTCTGGGGAAGTACTGCCACCATATCTTTCTCTACCATGAAGCAGTAATGTTTCCAATACTGTGTTTTGGGTTTGAAAAATGATTGGCGGCTAAATTACAGCCACATGATCACATCTGTTCTAGGCAGAGGTTACCACTTAATATCAGGTAGGCCTCATGCTTATATGGTTTCCTTATAATACAACACAAAAAAAACCTTTTAAGAGAGAAAAATACACATCCTTGGATTGGCATGTTCCGACAATCCGTGTCAGTGTCTGGAATACATGGGTCCTATCGGAGGATGTGAAATAATTTAAAAATTAATGTTTTAAATTGATAAAATAAAATAACCATAGCGATCAGATCATTTCGGGGCTGGCAAGCGTTGACATGAGATCTCGTTTGTTTGTACAAGAAGGCGATGGAGCTAGCATTGGCTTTGAAGTCAGCTGAAAAGCACACTGAGCAAAGTGCCATGAGCGGCTACGGCAACACGAGCGCGCACTCCGGTGGCTGCGCTGCCCTTATAAAAATACCTTTTTTTAATACAATACTTGGGTTGAAGGTTCTTGGGTTCTCCAAAGCACCAAAACATGTTTTTATATTTTTGGGGTGAATGATCTTTCTTCAGGAGCCAACTTGCCTAATATCACCTCATTTCAGATCAAAACAAATATATACCAACAACAAATTCATTTTTCTATTGCATTTTCGTGTCAACCACCTTTCTTTAGTTAGAGGAAACAAACTTACTCAAGATTTTGCTAACCTTGATTGCAGGTAAATATTGTTTTACCAAATTTTATGCATACTTGGGGCAACCTTTGAAACGGCTAAGATAGTGATTAAAAATGTTAAGTGTATGCCTAATGATCACATCTTATCTATTCCCACTTAGGGTCACTGATAATCTTGTTTTTATTATAAACTCGACTTTAATTTTTACTGACCATGAAAAATAATATATAACATTATCAATTTATTTATCTTCCTGAGTCATTTTTAAGTTACAATGATAAAAAACAGATACTACTCATGTGTATAATTTGTTTTAACTTCTTAAATAAATACTCTATCCATCATGTCCATTACTAAAACTTTCTAAGGGACTGATGAAGAAAACACACATGCACTGTTTCATAGTTTTGCTTACATTGCCTGAACAGACTAGGAACACCTAATGGTTAATCATCCAACACTAGCAAACGTTTAGGCGCACTGGTATCCTGATAATAGTAAAAAGCAGAATCTTTAAACATCTAGTGTAACGAAACAGATTGATAATATTCCATGAAAAAAAACAAGAAAATAAACTTTCCCACAAAAATAAACTTTCATGTCTAAACCATCAGAATTTTCAGCAGAAACACTATATATTTTTTATGTAATACATAGCTAATATAAAGTATTAAAAATATTAACCAGCAGTTTTTCAAATTCATTAGTATACTAATATCGTAAAATATTCTTCACATTACATCGTCCAATCTGATAAGCAACTTTCAACCTTACGTAAAGCATCGTAAATTGTTTCTAAATTGGGATTGGTCCGCGCCTTAATATTTACTGTTTATTTTGCAGCAAGCGTGAGATCCCCGCAGTGAACTTCACGATCCACTCGGTACACTGCGCTCGCAACATCAGGGTCTGTCCAGTGTGCAAAGAACCAGTACCCAGTGCCGAGCTAGATGACCATCATAAGAAGTTTCATAAATTGTGTAAGAGCACTGATTCCTTTTTAAATCAATTAGTTACGCCCCACGGTTATACTCGCGTGGTGATGGTTGATGATGATATCCTATGTGTTAATCCAGCGCCTCATGTACATACATACCAAATTTCATGAAAATTGGTATGGCGGTTTAAGCGTGAAGAGTTACAATCATACAAACACATGGATAAACTTATGCCTTTGTAATATAAGGAGCGTTCGTTTAGCTTATGAGGGCATTGGTGGCGTTGTCATTGATGGCTCTTTTGTATTTTTGCCACTTTTGCCCACACCCTATTCAAACGCTCAACTGAGCATAAGACCTAAAATCGCATGATTATGCTGTCAAATACATAGCTGTCAAAAAACGATCACAAACAACCATGCTCCGGACGTGGGTCAAAAATTACACTTATTGGTGGCAAAAATACCTCTTTTTTTTAGCTTTCCGAACGCTGAACAAAAAAAGACATGAACGACATTTTCACCTACAGATTCCCAATTCGAACGTTTTTAGCGTTATTTTCGCCAAAAACGCTCACGAAGGGCCTATTCGAACGCACTAATAGTGTGTGTGAAGTGTATTTTGACATAATGTAGCTAGTACATAGATAGATGCATAAATTCCAGCTCTAAACTTCATACCTGTAGAACATAGAAGGTCTAGACTTGGTACACAGTAATTATATTGGCACAGTTGCATGCGCCATGCTCAACAGTAAATGTTTTGACGTAAGACGCCATGACCATCTAGGCCACCGAGGCTCGACGTCCGAGCATCGAATTTGAACTCTCTATCTGCTTTAACCGTCTTACGGGGACGGTTAAATCATATCTATAAATGTCAATGTCAGAGATTGCCAAGCAGGCGTTAGTGCTTTAAAAAAGTAATACTATAAAAATTTGTAACCATGTCAGTTTAAAAACTTATATTGGTACACTGTGGTCAGCATGACCTGCAGGACTATTATCTATTTCAGTTGCTAACAAATGTTGATTGAAATCTTGAAAAATGGCGGCTCTATGTCACTTTAGACAACTCCAGTAAGCAAAAATGTTAGTAAGTTGACGACTGGAGCTGACAAAAGTAGTATAGAGCCGCCATTTTAATATCAACATTTGTTAGCAACTGAGATACATAATAGTCCTACCGGTGGACCATATGGTTACCATAATATATTTTTATTGAATCAACATATTTCTTAAATATGTTACGAATTCAATTTTCCGCTCTGTGCGCCATGAACTTATCAAGACACAACCGTAAATCATAAACCCATAAATAATAAAAACCCGCAGGTACATAGTCCTAATAATTGTACTGTGTTGTAGCCCACGAGACTCATGATGGTAGAAACGATTTCCTGGCAACTACTGTAAATAAAAATATTATTTATAGGTCAATTACAAAGAGCAATTAAACTACATTTTTAATGGCAACCACCTACACTACATTTTAGTGTAGACTGAAAAAACAAGAATCCCTACTTTTTTTCACAAGAAACTTTCTAAAAGCTAGCTAGCTATCGTAACTAGTGGTTACATCGCCACAGTCTAGGGTCCGATACCACTAACTAAATTTGTCTCAACTGCAATCAAACCGTAGCCGAAATGCACACATTCTTATTCTGCTATTGAAAAACAGTGCAGCTGCAGTTATGTTGCTGCTTTTTTTCTATTTCTTAGTTTAGGGCCTCTGTGGGATTTCTGTTGACGCTAGCGATCGATAAAAACTTTATAGTAATTTATTAAGCTAAAGGCCAATGCAGACCGGGACGGGATGGCAAAGGATTTTGCCGTCAGTCAGCGCACACTAGCCGCTTAGATACCGCGGCATTACAGCGACTTGCCACGGCATGCCGCGACGCGACAAAGTTTGCCTCAGTTTTAAAATGGTAGATTGGGATTTCGTGTTAATATCGATTATTGCAGGCGAAGAAGGTGCACAGGCTATTAATATTAGTTATTTTATATGCGCCTCACCCCACAACGAGCGCCGGCGGCGTCCTCGGCATGCCGTGCCGTGCCGGTGCCTACCGTGCGATGAAATCCCTTTCGATGCCACGACATCATTTTAAAGCATAGCAATGTATGTCGTATTTCTATAACTATACGTTTGAATGTCCATTGGTAAAAATTTAAATCCCTTGCCATGCCGTCCCGGTCTGCGTAGGCCTTAACTCGATGGATCATCATCGTGACGCTAACTCATAATTGTGTAATTAATATAATATATATTATAAAGTAGAGTTTGCGGTACGTTTACGTGCTGTCGAGTTTCAATGTCTATAGAAATAGGAGAATGGCTTTTTGGGTAATTATCAAACGTCAAAACGACAACCGGAGTCTAACTGCAGTTGCAGCGGGCTACGAGTAGATTGTTGAACATTGTGAAATAGTAGAATTGACCCCTAGGACTTTAACGTTAGCATGGCCCGTAACGAGAATTGTCATAGCTAAAGCAAATCCCAAAACTCTGGCGATTTACCGACCGATGTCAGTTGTGAAGCGACTGCTATCATATCGAGACTACCGCCTGCTCTAAATTGAATAAAACATTTCAATGGATCAAGTATACGGGTGTAATTTCAGTCGGGTCAGATATTTGGTTATGTAAGTAAAAATACGAGTAGGTTGCAAAGTTTTTAATTTAAATTAAGAAGAACATGTACTTATTGAAGTAAGTTAACATGTTTTCTTGAATTGTTCTCAGTGCCATGCAAACAATGCGGCGAGAGCGTGTGCGGGACCGATCTAGAAGATCACATCCGAGACTCGTGCGCCAACACTATCAAAACATGCAGGTATGTTACACTAGCAAACCCTTTTTCTTTTTTTTACGCAGAGTAATCCTTTATGGATACCACCGGCCCCGGGGGAGCACGGTGGTTATGTGGGAGTCTCTGCCAGAAGGGCAGCATACCCACCAAACTGTGGTGTTCGCACGTGACCGCGAACCCGCCGCGGCTGTCCTTTGCCGGACCCTTCTCCTCGGCCTTCGCCGGCCTCAGTTGCACTGGCGCCCATACACCACCGCTACCTACAGTGACCGCTCCCATGTAGACTTGGAGGGCAAAGCCCATAGGAGCAGTCCCACCTCGGGCCCGCCAGCTATCTCCTATCACTGGCAGGCTACTGAGCCCCCCCCCGACACTAGCTAACGCTCCCGTGACTTCAGTTCAACCACAAAACCTTTCCATACACCACAATTTTTTCGAAGATATTTCCATCTTTTCTAGCGATGTAACCAACATATTATCTAATCACATTCATACATAGATATTAGTATTAATTTTTTTTCGTTGCAACATAACAGGCTGATATGCACGATTATCCCCAGATACTGCGAGTTGGAGCTGCCCCGTCGCGAGCTGCCCGCGCACGAGGGCTACTGCGGCGTGCGCACGGAGCAATGCGAGGATTGCCGGGAGTGGGTCATGATCAAGTACAAGCAGCTGCACGTCGACTCCAACCACGGGTTCATACGGCTGGATGATGGTATGGCTCATACACTTACTGCACTGTTTCCTCTGTGAGGCAACAGTGTTATAGAATACTTCCTGGTGACGCAATCCCCTGGAAATGAAGACGCAGAAATCACAGAATCTTTAAGGAAAATAGTAGATATTTGCGCACTCACCGGGGTTGCGTTGCCTTCTCGGCTCGCGTGTGGATATGCTGATTCTTCTGTGGCGTGAAGCACAGTTTTATATATTTCGCGCACGCAGTTTAATTGACCGAGCGAGTGAAGCGTCTCTGATTTAACTGGCCAAAATTGACTTTCATCTGTCCGTATGTTTGTTAGGTTGTGTTGGTCCTCTTGTACAGATCGCATTTTTCAATCAATCTTGACGAAACTTGGTATGTAGGTATTAATACTATTTAATATAATTTTTTGTCGTCGGCGATTTTGAGTGTGTGGGGAGATACATTTCCTAAAAAGG
Organism: Selenia dentaria; assembly: GCA_917880725.1. Classification (NCBI taxonomy): domain Eukaryota; kingdom Metazoa; phylum Arthropoda; class Insecta; order Lepidoptera; family Geometridae; genus Selenia; species Selenia dentaria. Next base: position 27,320,924 of record OU862896.1, on the reverse strand, counting down.
GGAAGATCTGCGGCGGCGATATTTACCGATCGATTTTGATAAAATTTGGTACTCAAAATAGGTAGTTAGCTGTATTAAAGAGGAATTTTGAATATGTGGATAATTGGTCAAGTGGTTTCCGAGATTTTGAAATATAGCGAAAAATTGTCGCTCATAAGTTTATGTGCTCGTGAGATCTACTGTTCCCAGAACTACTAGTTAATACAGTATGCACTCGCATTGTATGCCGGTGTTTTCCCAAGCAGATGGGCTGATTCACGTCATGATAATGGCGGTACGGAACGAAATGTACACTTGCGTCGAATGTCTAGATGTTACTTAATATAATTATATGATAGTCAATGGGTGTTACTGCATTGTAGTATTTATCTATGTACTGCAGCTTATGTGTTCTGACATTTCCGGACATCGGCGACATCTCCCGAATAGCTTGACGTCACGCTCCAGGCGTGAACATTCCCTCCGCTGTCGGAATGCGAAGGATGTAGGCCTCTTAAGCCCATCACACACGATGAAGATACTATAAAATATATATTATATTAGAGCAGAGTCGGACATATCGCTCACCATATAATTCAATGAGCGACCACACACGGTGAATATACTATAATATTTTACCTTAGAGACCTCCTAGATATACAATTTTGGCATAAGCTACTTATAAATCGCATTGACTGTCCCCCACTGGTTGAAAAAGTTAAATACAAAATCCCAGCTAGATATCCTCGTCAGAAAATCAAAGTATTTTCAGGGCCTTTTCGGAAGACTATCCTCGGTAGTAATTCACCTATAGCTCGGTTAGTCAAATTAGCAAATTCATTTGACATAGATTTTTATTTTGATAGCTTAGCACAAATATGTTCCACTGTGTTAAATAACTCACAATACCCGTAAAACCATAATTAACATAGTACCTACTATTGATTTGATATTGTTTCTTGTCATTTTTCACTTTTGCCATTCTTATTTTTTTTTATTATAACTCCATTTCCACATTGCTATTTAACGCGTTAGTTTTAATATATTAGGTGCAAGCTGTGTTTGCCTGTAAGAGGTGTTACATGTAACTTAAGTTTTCCTACCATAAGATTCTAGACTAGTAAACATGTAATTACTGTTGGCAGACCAAATAAATAAATTAAAAAAATAATTAGAGTAGCTTAAGATGCCACCGATATTCGTAACATACGCTAAGACTACTGCAGATCATGAAGACATCTTATGATCATGTCCGATACTGATCTTAAGATCATGTACAGGTGTTGACAAAACCGTTGCAGTAAATGGACGTCTGGTCTTCGTTACCGAACAAATTTATATTTTCACAATAAATACTAATAAAGCTTCACATTATCTTATGTACATATATTTTTTCGAACCTGTAGAAATATTTTTTGTGAATAAAAATGAAACTAACGTCTGACTAACGCGAATGTGTCAAACAAAGGAAATCATCGATAAAGTGAGAATTTCTATCTACTAACCGAACTAGCGGTATGACAATTTTATCTTAGTAGAATTAAAAAAGAAAATCTATGGGCCTAACCTCTATAGGTTTTTCTAGGTTGTAGGTACTACGTATTGATCAATCAAACTAGGTAACTACTAAATCGATGTTAGTATTCTTGATGAAATAAGGCTATGTTATATTATTAGACTAGCTGCAGCCGCGACTTTGTTCGCGTGGCCCTTTAATTAATGCTTCCCCATCAAAATTGACCTTTTCAGAAATTACCCGGATTATAGAGGCGGACAGACAAACAATTAAAAAACTGGTAGGTATCGTGCAAATAACCATATGAAAGTGCAAGAAAAAGCTGTTTTTTTTTCTGAAAGATCATTGTAAAGTTTAAATTCACTACGGTGTTTCCTGTGTTTTATGTGATCTTCTATCCAGATTTTTCGTTTTTTACTTTTAGCTAGTATGACGGTTATATCATATTCACAGTCCCAATCATCATCTGAGGAACTGTCCAACAGGTCTACCAACAAAATACGAATCATCGCAAAATAAAAAATATGAACACTCTGTATATTACAGTGTGAACGATCGAGACGTGCGGCTCCCGAGACGGACTCCGATAGAACGTACGCTTGCTATATATTATAGTATCTGCGCCGTGTGTGGTGGGTTAAGTTAACATACCTTTTATATTCGACGCTATAATATATATTATCTTAGTCGTGTGTGATGGGCTTCATGCAAGAGGGAGTTTTGTTCAACACCACCGCAGTGCAGATATTCTACCGCGAGGCAATAGTGCGCAAGCATTACTGTGTTAGGGTGTGAAGGGCACTGTAGCTAGTGAAATTACTGGAGGAAAGAGACTCAAAAACCTACGTCTTGTGACGAGCACAGTGCAGTGCTACGCAAAACTGCAGTTGTAAGCTCTGGGTGGCACTGCAACTGGCATGGACAAGAGTTAAGCTTACCGTCAGGCGCTGTAAATAGTCTTAATACGCACAATTAACATTGTTTGTGATTTGCTGGTTTCTTAATATTAGCGTGGTCCGAATCCCACCAATCATGCCATCTATCTCCCATCTCAATAGTGTCCTGAAATTGTGTAAGCGGGCAAATGGTAGACTACTGTGATGTCCTTTATGACGTTACTTCCGGCCTTAAGGGCCCCATATACGGTACGATTCGTCAGTACGATCGATCTAATGTAAATGGTGAAGATTGATCGCATCAAAATGACGCCCCTACAAGAAACGGTCGTAACAATAGATCATTTACTTGTTTGTGTTGGAAGGATAAAGACGTGTTCAAAGAATTTAATACGTATACTGTGGGGACAAGGATTGCTTACGCCGCGGTTTGCGTTTGCGCACCGCCGCCTGCACCTTGCCCACACAGTCGTCTCCCCGCTTTTGTCGCGCAACATTGTCTTTATATTTGAATAATTGAATAAACCAAGTGTTAAATTGGAACATAGTTTTTGGCCTTATAAAGTAGATCCCACATCATAGGTAGTTCGATACGCATAGGCAGTCTCCCACCTGCTAACCATCCCCAGGTCCCGAAATATACCATAAAATGGAAAATGGACTTCTATTTCTTACCTATGTGGCAGTAAGTTTGATTCGGCTACAAAAGAAAATACAAGAAAATTAATAAATTAAATAAATCTAAATTTCTTTTTCAAAAGAACTTCATAACACGCTGTCCTCTTTTTGTTGTTATGATAATCTTTGTTTTGTTTTCCCTAAAGGCTCTTGCTCTCTAAATAATTCAATTAAATCATCATTACTCCATGTAGCCATTTTGTTTTTTTTGTTCATGGAGTGCAAGAAGGTATACGAGTACGTAACGCGGTAGGCGTAATACGTAAAAGTCTGGCAGTTCCTACCTCTGTCGTGTAAGTAAATTGTGGAATGCGTTGCCGGCGTACCTACGTAGTTCCTTGCAGCTATGACCCTGGGTCTTTCAAGCGGGGCGTGAACAAGCATCTCTCAGGTCATCATTGCTGCACTAATCATCACTTCTTGATTCCATCTTCGTTTTCCATCAGGCGAGAGGGAGTCACTTTGTAGAAACATTATAAAAAAGGCAAGGCGTGCGATGCGTGCGGTGACCGGCGTCGGAGTGAGACACAATCGAATCGTTGGTCTTGGTCGTAAAGAGCCGTACACTGTCTTCATCGTTCCGATATTCATGATTGCTTGGGTTTTTGTTGCGATTTCCGACATTGTCTTCTATGAAGTAAATCGTTATCGATCTTGACAAACACTGTCGATTCGTATTTTCGATCGCTCTGAAGCGACGGATCGTACAGATGTATATGGGGCCCTTTACAGTGCTATTGCTTTTGTATGAAATCGCCGTGAGCGTCGTGGGCTTAATGCCAAATTTGGCATTTGTCACGTCAGAGAGGTAAGATCTTGCTTTGTTTAACTACCTGTTCGATTTCATTAGCGCGCTAACGGCGCTGTGAGTGTCGACACACTTTTGAATATTGGACCAACGGAGATAGACGTCAGCATCGAAAGCGTTGTAAATATACTCTATTGTCATAAAAACTTCCGTAAGAACTCATAGTTAAATGATAAAACCGGCAAACACGTCTATCACCTAGTCGTTATACTCCGACCGGTGTTCGGGCAGTACTGATACCCATCCTCATGGAGAGCGTGGTCTAGCAGCGAGGCTGCTATACATTAGTCGCGCACTGCGGGCTGCCGCACGCGACGCTCTCTGTGAAACTTGCGGTGCGGGTGCGGGGGACGTAGGCGGTGGCGGTGCCGGCACACTGGGAGCGCGTGAGTCATCATCGCTGTGCGTTAATGTAGCACCGGTCGGAGTATAACGACCAGATGATAGACGTGAATGTTTGCCGGTTTTACCATTTAAATATACTCTATTGTTTCAGATCCCCCACCGCCTAAGAAAGACCCTTCAAAGCTAGTTCTCCGCCCTAGACAGAACATGCTGCCGACCAGCGCCGGAGTTGGTAACACTTCTGGACCATCGTTAACTAACAACCCCGGAACGAATTCTGTGCTCAACCCTCGACCGAATATAACAGGTAATGGAGTAGCTAATGGTTTTGATTAGGGATTGCAAAATCGGTTCTCTGTGGAAGAACCGGGAATCCCGGGAATTTTAGTGTAAGGAACCCGGGAATTCCCTGTCGAGCCTAGTTTAGGAACCAGGTGCTCTAGTAACATTTAAATATATGTAATGTCTTGAGTCAATAAATTTATTATTATTATTTAGAAGAAAATAGTTCATTACTGCAGCGGCCAGAAAGAATTTTTTTTTGTTCTTCGTTTATCTGCGATCAGTCTTTTAACTTTGAGCAGGTGATTTGTAGGCAAGTGAACATGTAGGAGTAGTAGGTACTCCATCGACTGTCTCTCCTTTTCATCGATTTAATTTTGCCTTTTGTATAGGACAGATATGAGTTTACTATGGATACGTTCCGGTAAGCGCCGTCAACGCTCACAACAGTCGCGTCGCGCCTCTGTTTGCCGTTCCAGCAGACCGTTGGTTGACAGTGACAGCTCGCAATGATCACGTAACCTTCGATCCGCGAGCGTTGTGGTCGCGGTGTGAGCGTTTTCGGTGACGTCATCGATGACGCATTGAGTTCGCTCAGTCGCTCACGACGATCGTGGGCTTGTAAGGGAATGGGTGTGCGAACGCCGGGAGTGATTTTAGCACTTACCGGAACGTAGCCTTTGTAATTCTTTGGCCGCTAAACCACGTCACTGGGCCTAGCACGAATAACTGCGTAAGTGTAGCGTAACGTGTTCACGTGAAACAGTACAAACTGTCATTTATTTAGGGCAACTGTGACACAGATAACTCACAGTTTGTACGCCGAAGTGTGACGCTTTGACGCTTACGGTACGAATACATTTTTGCAAATTATTTGTGCTACGGCCTCAGTTGTATTACTAGTACTACAACTTTCAAAATAATGCTCAAATTTCCAAGCATGTTTGAGAAAGAAAATAAATGTGAAATAAACACAAGTATCAGTCCAGTCGTAGACGCCACTACGTGCGCACGCGTACCTACCTACTTGCCGTTCGACAACATCCACGCTCTCGTCACGCGCACACATACGTATTCGCCGCGCTAACACAGTTGTTCCGATTGCGTTCCTCAAACTTTTTTAACTTCGCGATGGAGTCGTTTAAATGTAAACGCTGTGAAACCGAGTCTAGGGATGGTGCACTGTGCTCCGTTTGCCTGGGACGTTTTGATTTCCCGTGCTCTGGTATAACCGAGTCAGGTTACCGTAAACTAGGAGACAGGAAGTCTACCTGGAAGTGCCCGTCCTGCAAAGGTGCCGTGAGTCCACTCATTCCTCTGAGCAAAGGCTCGGCCAAATCTCCTGTACCGGCTGAATTAGAAAGCATTGCGCTGGATATCAAACGGCTTAGTGCTCAAACAGCGACGCTGCCAACTTTGATGGCTTCCGTTAAAGCGATTCAAGCCGATATCAATGATCTCAAATCGCTGAAGTCCGACATCGCAGATCTGAAGCTCATGAAGCCTGCTGTGGCGGAAGTAAAAGCTTCTATTGAGTTTATGCACAGCTCATTTGAAACACTGACTGCCAGGATTTCCGATATCAACCAGGAAGTTCAAGGACTTCTCAAGACCAAGGATGATGTCCTTCTTCTACAGCGGCGTGTAGAACAACTGGAGTGCAACACGCGAGAAATGGAACAGCGGTCACGCATGAATAACATTGAGATAAAAGGAGTCCCTGTGTCTCAATCAGAGAACTTATTCGACATAGTTGCAAAGATTGGAAACCATATTACCTGTTCCATCACCCAGGAGCAGATTAACTACATAGCAAGAATACCTATGAGGAACGATAAACACAACAAGACGATTCTAGTTTCCGTACACAATAAGTACCACAAAGAGGATTTTGTGGCTGCGGCAAAAAAGTGCACCATTGTTCCAGCCGATTTGGGCCTTCGTGGCGACAAAAGGATATTTGTCAACGATCATCTCACCTTGGACAACAAGTTGCTGCTCAACAAAGCGAAGACCTTGGCCAAAGAACGTGGATTCGCATATATCTGGGTGAAGGGGTGCAAAATTTTCGCGCGAAAAAGTCCCACATCAAGTGTACTGGCCATAAAATCGGAATCAGATTTGAAAAAAATCTCATAATGTTCAACGTTTTCCAACTGTTTTCACTTGTATATTGTTTTGTATGTACTAAGGCCCGCTTGAAATGTTTGAGAAACATCGGCTTGCTCCCACTCCGCTGTGTTGACTGGACCGGTCCGGTCCGGTTCTATGTGCGCGATTGTGACTTGTACTCACTTAAGCTGTCGCTTTATATTGCTCGCGCTCAGCTTGACAGCTATCGTATTATGTTTATCTCGTTATCTGTACTATTTTTCGCACCTTATAATTTATTATGGCGCTCTTGTAATTTAATTAATGACTTGAATGCTTTATTCTATCTGTATATTCGCATTTATTATATAACGCATATTACTCAGCTGCTATTAATTAGTTTTATCAATGTATAATATTTATTACCAAAACGTTCGTGGCTTACGAACGAAAACTGCAGATTTCTACAGAAACGTTTCTTTGAACTTCTACGACATTATCTGTTTGACAGAGACATGGCTATTGGATGGTATTAGAAGTAGCGAACTGTTTGACGACCGGTACATTGTATTTAGACGTGACAGGGATTATGATAAGACGGGTGAGGTGAGGGGAGGGGGTGTGTTACTAGCCGTTCGTCGGGAGATTACGGCCGAGGCTTGTAGCGAGTGGTGTTCGAATGCCGAAGATTTGTGGGTAACGTTAACACTTTACTGTCGGAGACCGCGGGTAGCCTATAAGCTACATCTGTGTGTCGTTTACATATGCGACGAGAACACAGGTAACTCCTTGTCACAGCAGGTGGAAGCTTTCTCTGAAAATATGTCGGACATTGTGCTCAAAAATCCATGCGATAAATTTCTTATTATTGGCGACTTTAACATGCGGAATTTAATCTGGAAACCATCTGACGATAACTCTTATTATATTGCTGATAATATTCAAGGCACCGTACAACAAAATTTATTTGATGATCTAAACATATGTAATTTAATGCAATACAACCATATTCGGAATAGTAACAATAGACTACTCGATTTAATTTTTTCTAATAATGATGTTACAGTAGCCCGTTGTCTCAGCCCTCTGTCTAAGTTAGACGCAGAGCACCATCCTGCTCTCTGTATCTCTGCCGACTTTGTTCAACTGCATAAGCTTCGACCTCGTCCTTATATAAAGTACTTATACCATTTAGGTGATTATGACGTCATCAAATCAAAATTAGACGCTATTAATTGGCAACAGGAATTGCATGACAAGTCACTTGAGGACGCAGTATCCTTTTTTTACAGTACTTTAAATGATCTAAGGACAAGTTATATACCTTTCAAAATGGTCACACCTACACAGAAATACCCTCCTTGGTTTAAAAAACCACTTATCACGATTTTAAAAGAGAAGTATAAATATCACCGAAAGTTTAAAACGTACGGCAATCGCTCTGACCATCAATCCTTTGTCATTTTACGGGATCGTGCTAAATTATTAGAGAAAGACATGTTTGACGAATTCATATCGAAAACTGAATTAAGTATTTCAATAAATCCTAAGGCTTTTTGGTCTTATGTAAAAACAAAAAATCAAAATAACTCTTACCCCGCGGTATTACGCTTCGGTCAACGCTCGTCCGATTCGGGGGAGGAGATATGTAATATGTTTAGTGAATATTTTCACTCCACATTTTTAAACAGTACCGATACCGATTGCTTACTAAACGCTTCCGGGAACAGCATGACATCAACGGACATAGCGGACATTGAGTTCAACTGTTCAGAAGTCTGCAAGCTCTTGAAGTCCTTAGACCTAAACAAATCTGCAGGTCCTGACAACATCCCAGCATCATTCATTGTTCAATGTGCTAACAGTTTATCAGCTCCTCTGACCATACTTTTTAGACAATCTCTGAGAGAGGGTGTGATGCCTTCGATCTGGAAGTCTGCGTATATTACACCTATACACAAAAAGGGACCTAAAAATCTTATTGAAAACTACAGACCTATCTCCAAACTATGTCTGTTTGCTAAAGTATTAGAAAGGATTGTATACAAGCAACTTTATCCCGCTTTAAAACATTCACTTAGCGCACAGCAGCACGGTTTTTTACGAGGTAGGTCTATAACTTCAAACCTAATTGTCTGCAGCGACTACTTAACGTTGCATATGTCCAAACCTTCTCAAGTGGACGTCATATACACAGACTTCCACAAATGTTTTGACCGAATCGATCACACAGTACTACTTCAGAAACTCCAATCCGTAGGTATTCGAGGGAACTTGTATAGGTGGTTTACGTCGTATGTACTAAACAGGTGCCAGACAGTAGTACTCAATGGATACACGTCATCACCTATGCAAGTCCCCTCTGGAGTTCCACAGGGATCACTATTGGGTCCACTATTATTTAATGTCACTGTCAATGATGTTTCTTCATGCTTCAAGTACTCCAAAGTAATCCTATACGCTGATGACATGAAGATACTTTGCCCCATTGACTCCCCAGAACATGCCCAGGGTCTTCAAGAGGATCTCGTTCGATTCGGCGACTATTGCCTAGTTAATAAGTTGGACTTAAATATAACTAAATGTTTCCAATGCACATTCACTCGTAAGCCACAACCCTTTATATTCAATTATAAACTCAAAAATACTTATATTACAAGAGTCAGTTTAGTCCGTGACTTGGGTGTTGTTTTTGATACCAAACTACTCTTTGATGAGCACATCAATAGTATCATAAATAAGGCATCGAGAGCGCTAGGTTTTGTCCTGCGTTTATCTACAGAGTTTAAATCTATAAAAACCATCAAAATCCTCTATTGTGCCTATGTACGTAGCCATTTAGAATACGCCTCGCAAATTTGGAACCCTAAGTACGATATTTACATTACGCGTATTGAGCGAATTCAGAAACGGTTTCTGCGTCATCTGCAGTTTAAAACAAAAACATATCTTCCAGACTACAGAAAGCGCTGTCAGAAGTTTCACATTCTTCCTTTAGATGTAAGACGGCAAATTGCTGATGTAGCTTACTTAATAAAGATAGCGAATGGAGCAGTTGATTGTCCTGAGTTGCTGGAACTCGTGGGTGTGAAAGTGCCAGCTGATCCAACTAGGAGACCGTGTAGGCTATTCACCCCAATGGTCAACTCTATCTATAGGAAAAACAGTTATCTGATAAGAGCAAGCCGTTGTTTCAATGACGTAGCATCTCGGCATGATCTTGATCTGTTCAATACGTCTGTCGAGCAGCTCAAGAGAATACTGTCAAATGCATTCTTTTATTAGTTTTTATTTTTTGTATAAATGTTACATCTTTGTTATATTTTTTATATTTATAGTCTACTCGATTTATTATTTTTAAATTATTTTATATTCATTAGTGGAATCTTTTAAATGGCCTTCAGCACCTACATGTATTTAAAGCTAACACCTAGCTGTAAGAATCCCAAATTGAAATAAATAAATAAATAAATAAATGATCAGACAATTCCGTTCGGCCCAGGTGCACAATCGAGCGCCGCCGCGAGGCCGAGCTCCCTTTTCCCTAACGCCGGCGCCGGGCTGACCAACTTCCACAACGACTTCTCCAGGTAACCACTCTATTAACTCCACGAAATGTAAACTTACCGTGTTTTATTTAATTATTTAACATGACACAGTTTTACTTATTTTTAACATTTTGTCTGTTCATTTTATCTTGTAAATTATTAAAAACTAGCAATTACCCGCGACTTCGTTCGCGTAGTAGGCTATAACCTCCCATCTTTTTCTTTCATTAGAAACATTCTCCTGACTATAATTAACACAACAAAAACAAGAATTAGCGTGATTGTTCCTTCCGTTTTCAAGTTATAGCGTGACCGGGAGAAATAGGGGTTCATTTTTATATGTATAGATTATTATGTTGGTTTTTTGGTAAGTAAATTAAAATGAAATAAAAAAAACCGGCCAAGTGCGAGTCGGACTCGCGCACGAAGGGTTCCGTACCATTATCTATTAATCTGCCATACAACAGACATGATTTTTGACGATTTTATACATTTCGTTTTATATATAGTCTAACTCTCACTTGGCCGGTTTTTAGGTATATGTTGTTATGGCGGCAACAGAAATACATCATCTGTGAACATTTAACCGTCTAACTATCACGGTTCATGAGATACAGACTGGTGGACAGACAGACGGACAGCGGAGTCTTAGTAATAGGGTCCTGTTTTATCCTATGAGTATGGTACCCTAAAATGTGTTAATTATCGTATGAAAATAGACTCGTGTCTGTTGTTACTGTAAACAGTTTTATTATATGTACATAGTACTAGTATAATGTGTGTGTAACATTGTCATTATGATATAATTGTCCAGAACACAGATGGGACACCTGGGCTCAAGCAGCAGCAGTCCTGCGGAGGGCGAGTCCAGTGCCAGCAGACCCCTCAACGGTGTGAAGAAGCGGACCAACGACCAGCCGCAGATCAACACTAACAAGGAGGTCGCCAATAAACTTGTCAAGGATTTGTGAGTATTACGGAGGGGTGCACTCCTCAGTTTACATACGTGTTTAGGAAAGTAAAGATCATTTGTTAGACGGCTCGCGTCGCCTCGCCAGGCCTGGAAAAACCAGAGCGCGGTCCCGAGTCTGTCTCACTACATATGATTCAGATTCAGATTCAGATTCAGATTCATTTATTGCACAAAACATAAGTATTATACATAAGCATGCACATTGTTGGTAATAAAGTCAAAAGTCCATTATGTTTTGCCTATGTAGGCGTACAAAGTTGAGAGATGGAGCTGCCATTGTCAATATTATATTAAATTAAATAATTATCATAGCAATATAGTAGGTACTTAACTAAATTAATAATATGTCAAACAAATATTCCAAACAAATAAGATAATTAAGTGTGTCAAAATGAATTCATCCCTAATAAAACTCAATTATAATAATGATAACATATGTCAAGGTGATTAGAATTTGTCATTAAGGAAGTCATTAATACTATAGTAACATTTTTCTATTAGAAACTTTTTAAATCTTTTCTTAAATAGATTAGTCTCTAATTCTTTGTAGCACTTAGGTATTTTATTAAAAATAGTGGGTGCCATGCAGACTACACTTTTGCGCATAAGCGCTGTTTTTGCTGATTGTGAGGCTAGTCTGTTACTGTCACGCCGATTTCTTATAGCTTTATCTGACAATTTAGGAAATAGTTCAGAGTTGTTCTTAACAAATAAAGCTATTTCCAGTAGGTATAGTGACGGAAGTGTAAGAATGTTATGTTTCTTAAAATAGATATTACAGCTATCAGACGTCTGAAGTCCAAACATGGCCCTAATACAGCGTTTTTGCATTTTAAAGATAGTTTCTCTTTCGGTAGAGTTACCCCAGAAGATAATTCCGTATCTGAGAGCAGAATCAATTAAACCATAGTAAGCGGACAGCAGAGCATCTATATTTAAAGTAGCAGCAAGTTTATATAGAACGTAGGATAAACTACTGACTTTTTTACAAAGTTCTTCGATGTGATGTTTCCAATTCAATTTTTTGTCAATTATTACACCTAGAAATTTTGCAATGTCGACTTGATTAATTGTATTATTTGCATAAATTAAGTTAATGTCAGATGGGTTATTTGATCTTTGACTAAAGTGCATTATATTCGTTTTATTAAGATTTATCTTTAAATTATTATTGTCAAGCCATGAAATGATAGATGTCACGGAATTGTTTATGTCAGTTTTATAGAAGTCAATATTCTTACAAGCTATAGTTACAGTGCTATCATCCGCGAACAGTGTCATCGGTTGAGTAGTTGCCCTTGGTAAATCGTTTATGTATATAATAAATAGGAGAGGTCCTAGGACACTTCCCTGTGGTACCCCGTAGGCCACATAGCGCTCCATAGAAGTGAAAGACTCTTCATATTTTGTTTGAACGTTTATTTTTGTAATTTGTGTCACTTGCTTTCTCATGGACAAATACGACTCAATCAAAGCTAATATATTTCCTCTAATTCCATAGGCTTCTAGTTTATTACTTAAAATTTTATGATCTACGTAGTCAAAGGCTTGTGTCATATCATAGAACACAGCACATATGGGAGAGGTTTTGTCTACATGCAACAGAACTGTTTTAATGAACTCATAAATGGCCATATTTATAGTTTTGTTACTTCGAAATCCTTTTTGTTCCCTACAAAGTATATTGTTTTTTTCAAGATAATTGTTGATTTTCTGATATAAATATTTTTCAAAAATTTTTGAAAATATTGGAATTAATGCAATAGGCCTGTAATTTTCCAGTAATTCTTTGTTTTCTTTTTTGAATAAAGGTTTTACTACGGAAGTTTTAAGGGATGTTGGAAAAATACCTGTCGTAATTGTTAAGTTTATGATGTAGCTCAGAGGGGAACTTATATATTGATTTACAGACTTTATTACTTTTGTCGAAATGCCATCGTTCCCAACACTATTCGTGTTTTTTAAGTCTTTAATAATTGTCTCAATATCATTAGGTAGGCTTGGCTTCATAAACATAGAGTCTTTGGAGTGTTTAATGTGTGCGGCTACCTTCTTGCCAGCGCCAGTAATCGGTTTGATTTTATCTACAAAAAAATTGTTGAATGCATTAGCGATATCATTAGGGTCAGTAATACTATCATTTCCCAGTTTAATTCTAGTAGTAGTTTCTTTTGGTAAATTTAATCTAGTTTTGTTGATAATTTGCCAGGCTGTTTTTGATTTATTATCGGAAGTTTTAATTTTGTAGTTGTTTTGAGCACGTTTTGTAAGCTTTATTATTTTTCTAAACATTTTGGAATAGTTAAGAAATTGTGTTTTATTTGTTTTTGAGGGTTTTAGTCTACATTTCCAAAGAAGCTCTCTCTTTTTCTTACTGCATATTTTTATACCACGTGACACCCACTTGGGTTTGTTATTCGTCTTTATAGTAATAAGTCTATTTGGAAAGCACAAATCATAAAAAAGTTTAAAATCCCGAATAAAGATATCGTAGGCTGTATTAGGGTCAGTGGTATTATACACTTCATCAAATGGTATGTTTTTTAAACACATTTTGAATTTTTCCATATTTTCTGGACTATAGTCTCGTTGTTTTTTGCGCCAAAATTTAAGAGTTAACTGATTCTTGACCGGAAATTTTATAAGTTGGGCGGTGTGATCAGATAGAGCAAATTCGAACACATCAGTCTTACATTTCTTTTTATGATTATGCGCGAAGTTATCTATACAAGTTTGGCTTATTATCCTTGTGGGTTGTTTTATTGCTACCTTAAAATTGTAGTTCATTAACAAACACTCAAAATCTAATGACAAATTATTCGTTTTTAGTAAATCTATGTTAAAGTCACCGCCTACTATGATGTGTTCATAATTTTTACTACAAAGGATTTGTAGTACCTTTTCTAATTTACTGAAAAAGATATTCAAGTTTTCTGCTTTCGGTACTCTATATAGAGAAATAACCACAATTCTATAGCTAGTCAGTTCGATTCCACAACATTCGAATACATTTGTTAATGACATTTTGCTGATTTCTGGTAATTCTCTCCATTCATGATCGTTCTTCACCATAATGCACGCTCCGCCTCTCTTGCTGTTATTTCGGCTAAAACAAGCTGCCAAGGAGTAGTTAGGTATATTCAGGAAAGATTCGTAGCCAGCTTTCATGAAGTGTTCCGTTATGCATAATACGTCAACGTTGATGTTTCTATCTAAGAGTTCTTCTAAACTTACTGCAAGCGCATCAGCTTTATTAATCAAACCCGCGATGTTTTGGTGTAGAATATGGAGATAGTGAGTTACGAAAAAATGTTGACTGGGTGTGACTCTCACTGTACACTTCAATGCTCTCATTTGATTCATTAAGGTCACTGACGCTGTTGAGATGCTGTATATTCATTATATAGTTTTGTAGATTTTTAAATATTAGTCGAATGCCTCTGTCATTTACTGTTCCAAAGAGTTTGTGATACATGAGTGGGCGATTACTCTTTAAATCATCATTCGGATCATATATGTGTGCATGTTTATGCGTCAGCCCGTCCAGATATAACAAACTATTAAAAGCCTCTACTCTCCAGTTAAACATATTTGCCATATTTCCCCACTTCTTAGTTGGGAGGCAGATGATAATATTTGTGTTTTTTATATCCTGTAGTTTATTTCTAATGTCGGTAATCATACTGTAATAATCATTTGTTGTTTTGAAATCTTCCTCACCAATTAGTATCAAGCAGTAATCATTCAATGTAAATTGTGCCAATTTTGTGTCTATTCCTCGTATAATTTCTCTCACGTTACCATTCGGTGTTAAATAATGACATACATCAGATTTTTTAAAAGTGTTCTCTGTTATTGAAAGAATTTTATTGTGCTTGTTGCTACTTAAAATGCATATCTTCTTGGGTGGATTGACTTGCTTTGAGATGCATATTGATTTTTGTGATATTTGTTTTTGTTCATGTTCAAAATTGAGTGCATTTGTAATCTCTTGTGACGACAATGGTTGTCTATGTTTTGTGCTGTTTGAAGTTTTCGATATCATTGGTTGGTCTATATGCATGTTCGTAATTTTAGTGGATTTGTTTTTTGGTGTCATTCTTGATTTAGCAGGACTATTTGTTATTTTTATCAGAAGTTCATTTTTCTTCAGTAATTCTTCATTAGAACGTTTTAAATTGTTATTTTCTAAAGATAATGTTTCAATTTCTGTATGTGCACTTTTTAGTTCTAATTCAAGGGCCTCAATTCTATCATTAAGTTTACTAACTTTGTCTAAATCTACGTCCGATATGTCAGGCAAGCTAGTAGTTGTCCCATCTAGAGTTACTGACGAAGTTTCACTGACAGTTTGGTTGATTGTCTCGGATTGAGTGCGTTTACGACGGAATGTGATATTGTCAAGGAAGTTCATTTTTCGTGTATATCACACAATGTCTTCCAAAATTAGACCGCAAAAACTTTTTCACCGCGGTAGGTTTCGAACCCTATGTAGGCTGCGCTGGAACCGTCCCGTTACCGAATGCACTACAAGTGATTATTAATGGGTGTCGAAATTTAAGTATGTAGTCCGAGATAATTATGTCATATCTATCCTTGATTGTGAAAGTGCCCTCTGGCGGGAAATATTTGCGAAAGTTGCATTTATTGTGATGTAAGTGTCTTTTACCATATAATTGATATTTTCAACACGGCAACACCCAGTAAGTAATGTCAGTGCGAATTTGAATTAAGTCAGTGTTCAAATATCGTTACTATTATGAGTCATTCATAATGTAAACAAATATAATTTTATCATTTTGTGTGAAAGTTCGTACTCACTAGATACGTATGTTTGTGCCAACAAGGTTATTATATCACTTCGCAAGTGTTCTTCTAGTAGACTGTTTTAAGTGTAGTTCATAAATGCCACAGTATGGAAATCTTTACTGCCACTATTGTTTTGTGAAATTATAATATTTAGAAACACTAGGATCGACCACAAACACTGTCACATATGAATCGTGCACACTACTTTACGTTTCACTTAAATTTGGTTAAAAAAGACTTAGAAAATAATTTTTGTTAATAATATAGTGTCGAGTACTTGTTTACGTGACGGCAGCGCCATCCAAAACCTCTATGACCCACGTTTTTCACTAACTGAGCGACATACAAAAAGTTCGCTTTCCAGGTTTTTTGCAGCATAGACAATGGTAGAGATTCGCTTATATTTATGTTATACACTAAACTAAAATTCTTTAAACTATGTTAGTTCTTATTATGTTTACGCTAAAATCCACATTCGTTGTAACACTTAGGCTGAAAGCGCCGAAATCACTCGCGGCGTTCGCACACCCATTCCCTTAACAGCCCACGGTCATCGTGAGCGAACTCGATACGTCATCGATGACGTCACTGAAAACGCTCACAACGCTCGCAGATCGTAGGTGGGTTTTCGCGGTCGTTCACGAGCTGTCACTGTCAAGCATCAAATGTATAGGATTCTATCGATTTTTCCACGTTAAAAAGCCACATAAGAAGAAGAAGACAGACAAGTTGGCGCGCTTTTCGCGACCGCGTAACCGTTCCGCTTGGGTTGATCATTCATTGCAAGCATTCATTCTAACCGGAACGCTAAACCGGGACGCGACAGTTGTGAGCGTTGACGGCGCTATCCGGAACGTAGCCTTAGAATGACAATTCTTAAAAAACAACATTTTAAAAGAAAAACACGTGAATAGAACTTTCAAAACATACAATTTGAATCAGTGATATTCGTATATTTTTTGAGTTGTGTTGTTTTTTACCGTTACATCCTTGTAGGGCTTGTACCACGAAATTATAGCGATACCAGTTAAGCTATAGTTTGTATCATAGTTCATATTCTAATTCAACATTTTTTATTGTATTTTGTATATAAAAGGATAGAAATAGCAAACGGTCTTTTTAGGAATTACTATAGACGCTAAATTGCAATGTTACACCCCACATTAAAAAAATGTCTAGTAGGCTCAGTTCAGCGGCTTATGCTGTTATAAAATTAAAAAAAATTAGACTATTAACTGATGTAGACACAGCTAGAATAGTTTATTTTAGTTATTTGCATAGCGTTATGACTTGACATACTGCTCTGGGGATGTTCTGCAGATATTAATTCTATTTTTATACTGCAAAAAAGGGCTATACGAGCGATCTACAGTTTAGCTCCCAGAGTTTCCCTTAGACAGAAGTTTAAAGACATACACATTCTAACTGTTGTCTCTCAGTTTATCTATGAACATCTAATGTTTGTAAAGAAAACCATTAGCAGTTTTGATAAAAGGAGTGATGCTCATTCCATCAACACGCGAAATAAGCACAAGCTATCCGTACATGTAACGCGTCTCTACAGAATAAGTCATTCTTTTATGGGACAATGTATACGATTCTATAATAAAGTTCCCAATGTTATCCGAGATTTGCCTATTAATAAGTTTAAAATTACTATTAAAACTAAACTCTGTCAAAAAGGTTACTACAAAATTTCGGATTACTTGGAGGATAAAACAGCTTGGGACTGATCACTCCAGGATCTATCTACTCGTGTACTAAGATGTCAAAGTGTAGCGTGTCTTGCCCTACTGATACCATTATTATGTTCTCTTTTGTAAGGCAACATACTGGAGCTAATATTTGTAGTACCTAAGTAAAAACATTGTAAAAATTACTATATATAAAGAATGGCCCGAGTTTCTTGCCGCTTCTTCTCGGTAGGTTCTATATATTTTGAATCGCGGCGGTAGTCTTTAAAGTACATTACAATGAAAAATTGACGTTCATAAGTGCGTCTTTGATGCCTAAATTGAATAAATGATTTTGACTTGACTTGATACACATAATGTATTTTGTAGTGACCACCGAAATTTCTGTTTCGGCTTTATTTTCGATGTCGCCCACAATATGGCCGAAACTCGAGTGTTCATGAAATTGCAATGCTTGTTTTTCAATTGTATTTTTTAATATATATTTATATATTATTTAACACTATTTAACAATATATATGCAAATAAATGTTAAAAACAGTAAAATTCAGTAAATCGTAATTTTAAATAATGTTTAATAAGTCTCGGTTTCTGCCTAAACATAGAGGAAGGTCGAATTATTGGTTTTGGTTTCGGCTGAAAAACCAGATTCGGTACGTCGGACTCTAGTGTTTTGGACATCGTGGTGAAGACCAGTGAATGATCTCTATTGCCTTGCTACTTGTCACTGAGTATAGTATAATGTGTGGTTTGGCAGGCCGACATCTCGCGGCGCCGTGAAGAAGCGCGTGGCGCCCGCCCCCCCGCGGCCGGTCCCCGCGGACCCCCGGCGGGACGCGGCCTACTACTCGGCGCTGCAGCGGCAGCAGCGGGAGGAGAAGGCGCGCCGGGAACAGAACGAGTACAATCTTGCGCACGGTTACTATACAACACTCAGCTTTTTGCTTTACACTATAAGTACATTTTACAGGCCACACCACAACGAGAGAGCCCCTTTAGGCGCTATGCAGACGACGTGGCGGGGCGGTCTTTTTGACCGCGAGGAAATAAAGACCGCGTCTGCCCGCGTAGATGCCCGCGGCTGCCCTCGCCTCTACGTAGTACGGATATGCCGCGCCGCGGTGTTTTTGCCCTCCGTGTGCGTTGGTAGTATAGGATTCCCTTTGCGCTATCATTCGCGGCAAAATGTACCGCCCCGGCCCGCCCCGTCGTCTGCAAAGCGCCTTAACAAAAAAATATTTAATTTTAGAGAAAAATATTCACATCGTTGGACGGGATTCGAACCCGCGTTTTCCGCCGATCCGTGTCAGACGCCATGCCCAACTAGGCCACCGAAGCACGAGGTCCAAGCATTGAACTGTAACTCTATTTGATTGTGACCGTCGTATGGGGACGGAATTGAGAGGAAATGTATTTTTCTCAGTAAAATTGCAATATTTTGTATCGCTAAGCTGGCGTTAGTGCTCTAAACATCATATCCATCCTACTATACTAATATTATAAAGAAGAAAGATTTGTATGTATGTATGTAACAAATTAGCTCAAAAAGTACTAAACCGATTTCAAAAATTCTTTCACCATTAGAAAGCTACATTCACCTTGAGTAACATAGGCTATATAAGATTCATCATCATCATCTTCAGCAATAAAAAATCAAATGATTTTTTAATTATTAAGTATTGTTAAATATTAAAACTACTCGTAGCTGAGCCCCCTCGATATATCCTCGTGGTGAAAGACGATGATGAAAACTATCCTATGTGTTAATGCAGCGTTTACATACGTAAACAGCGTGTAAGTGAAATAGTAACAAACATCCATACATCCAAACTTTCGCGTTTAAAATATAAGTCGAAATTGTTATTTTAATTCCTCCAAAACGTAAAATTAAGCTTCTAGAAATTATAGTTTAGCAACTCCAAAATATTATAGAGTAAGACATTAACATTAAAGTTTACAAAAGCAGAGTTGTTATTGGATTTACTGATGTAAAACAAACTATAAACTTACAACTCATGAAACTGTTTAGGTCAGTAAATATATAATTTAACATCGCACTAAATTTCCGATCAAATTTTTTGTTTTTATAAAACTTAGGGTCACTTACTGAGCATAAAATCACAAAATGCTGACAGATCCAAGTGGAGCTCCAAGCTCTCTATATATCCCTCCCTGTCATCATCTCAGCCGTAGGACGTCCACTGCTGAACATAGGCCTCCCAATTTCCAAAAGAACCGGTTGGAAGCGGCCTGCATCCAACGTCGTCCTGCTACCTTTATCAGGTCGTCAGTCCACTTCGTCAGTGGACGACCTACACTGCGCTTGCCGGTCCGTGGTCTCCACTCTAGAACCTTCCGGCCCCATCGGACATCTGTTCTGCGTGCTATGTGGCCTGCCCACTGCCACTTCAACTGGCTTATCTTCTGGGCTATGTCGGTGACTTTAGTTCGTCTACGGATCTCCTCATTTCTGATTCGATCACGTAGAGAAACCCCGAGCATAGCCCTTTCCATAGCTCGTTGTGCGACTTTAAGCTTGCTTATGAGGCCCATAGTAAGAGACCACTTTTCAGCGCCATATGTTATCACTGGTAACACACAATGGTCAAAGACTCTTGTCTTGAGGCATCCTCCCTGTATCCCCCTTTATATATTGCATAACAGGTTCGTTTTCACCTGGACGTTGGCAAGGAGGAGACAGGGCTTTATGGTATTGGTCGCATTTATATCTTTTTCGCATTACGAAGTACTCGGAGTGCGGCTTAAGTATGCCGAGCCGCTTTTATTCACACGTGCCGCACCCACACACTCACGTCATAGTATAGTACTCCAGTGGCCCTAGCACACTGCGTTAGTGTAACGTTACGTGTCGTTCACGTGAAACTGTACAAACTGGCATGTATCAACTGTGACACACACAACTCGTTTGTACGCCGAAGCGTAACGCAGTGACGCTTACGATACGAATAGTTTTTCGCAAATTGTTTATGCCTCAGTACTCGGCATCGATCACGTAGTAACTATTATTGAAACCGCGATAGAACGCCTATAGTAAAAGGTGTAGGGTTTTGTACTCGTTGCAGACTGGGGTCTTAAACCGTGGAAGCAGTGCAGCGAGTATAGTGCGGTCTCCCTCCCACTCGCGGCTTTTATGGGCGGGTGCAGTGCTGCTCATTATTTCTATGGATTCACTGCTATCCTACTGCGTTATTGTTGACACACTCGTCTTCATCTATATCGCAAGCGATCACCATTCTAGCCTTACTATGATTACTTTATGACCAAGTCTGCAGCGAGTAAAAATACTACTAGAAAGCCTAAGGCACCTACATCACGCACATATAACTTGCTAACATACTTCGTACGTGTCATATCCGGCACGAGGTTCTTCAGTTAATATTACCATGTAATTAACAGGTCTACCGCCAGTCCTCACTCCGTTGGCCAAGATAGAGAAGCTGCGCAAAATGGACGCGCTACAGAACAGAGACTTGGCCGAGGAGTACAGGAACCATCAGCGGAGAAGGTCACCTGAAGTTCGGGACGAGGAACGGCGGAGGCAAGAGTTCAAGGTCAGAGACGTGGCTGAGGAGTACAGGAATCAGCAGCGGAGGTCGCCTGAACTCCGGGAAGAGGAGAGGCGGAGGCAGGAGTTTAAGGTATCTATTAGCTTTTACTCGGTACTTGGTAGGCGGGCTCTTTTCCGCAAACAGGCCGCTTCTGTGCGACCCATGTTGCGTGATGTCGGGTGGGGCTCGTCAGTCCAGCCACCTGATGTCGCCCAGGAAAGCCAGCAGCTTGGTGATGGTAGAGCAGGCCCGGACTGTCCTCGGGGGCCGAGGTGTGCTACCCGTTGTACCGCCACTGTCGCACTTGACGAGCACGGCTGTCTCTTCCGCCTCCATGCAGCCTCTACACATGGGGCTGTCAGTGACTCCTACATTGAATAGGTGTTTGTTTAAGAAGCAAAGACTACTAATAGTTCCTACCATTAATCGTAATTTATTTCTATTGAGTTTTAAAAGTTTTCGGGAGTATTTCGGACTTAATTCCGGCAATGTCTGCTTTGGCTGCCTACAGTTCTCGATACCTGCCCAGTAGACTTAATTTTTGTCGTTAGTATTTTAGCGAATCCAAGATCGGATCTGGCGGTAGCGGGATCATTGGTTTGAGCCTCTCCTTGCTAACTCATCAGCCGCGTCCTTTCCCCTGGACTCGCTGTGCCCCTTTATCCACTGGAGTGTAAACTTATTACTATTTTTACTTACTATCTCCAACATCTCGTGGCATTGTATGGTCAGCCCTGAAGAGTGTTCTTATCGTTTTAGAGCTCCTAGTGCCCCAATACGCTCGCAGAGTATCCTAATATTGCTCTGTGTTACCTTTCTCTGAAGTAGCGCTGCTAAGGCCTCGATAATATCTATAGATTCTACCTGAAATATGGAGGTATACTTACCAGGGCCGACTGCTATGTTTACGTTTAATTCGTCCGAGAAGGCACCCGCTCCGGAGCCTGTTGCCATCTTGGAGCCATCTGTGTTGATTCTTACTTCATGCATACCTGAGCAGTCACTTGGGTTTTTTAAATTGTTTTGTGTAGCTCCTGGTAAAGAAGTGTTGCTTTTGTGCCTTAACAATGACAGGCCTGCCATCACAGATGTCACTTCATGCTCATTCCCATTGATGGTTCCAGCCAATAGGCTTGCAGGGTTTCGCCCAGAATGGGATTCAAATGTAAAAATGAAGCCCATTCCCATTCCCCGTAAAGATAGACAATAAGGCCGCTGATTAGGGGGTTTCCAATTGCAAAGTCTTCTATTATGGTTGTGTGAGCAGTTAATTTGATTCCTATATTTAGTGATTTGACTGACGCCGCAGCCTCCTGCAGAAAAGCTGTAACGGTGGCAGACCAATCAGTGCCTCAATCGCAGCAGTGGGCGCAGTTCTCACGCACCCCGTTACGGCCACACAGGCTAGTCTCTGGACAGATATAGCTTGTTTATAGTGGTGCATTATGTCGTTCTAAGCCACCACACCAGTGCTGCATATGTTAACGAGGGTCTGATGAGCCTTGTTGAGACAATTTTCGAGCTTAATCCCCATGTATTACTGATCATCGTTGTGCATTGCCAGAATGATAAACTGGCCTTAATTATCTTTTGTTTTTTATGTGCATCGCCCAATTCAGCTTGCTGTCTAGTATGATGCCCAGATGTTTGACTTCTGCAGACGGCTTCAGTTGCTTGTCGAACAAGCTAGGAAGTGTATATCTTTTGTTTGTGAACATCACCAGTTCTGTTTTGCTTGGATTTACGGATAGTCCGATTCCATACACCATTTTTCGACGACCTCATTTCATCAGGTTGCAACGCTGGCAAAGTGGCCCGATATGAGTATGGCGATATCTAGGAGCTCTTAACCAGATTAAATCATCACAGTCTCTATGATATCTTGAGTTTTCCCGAGCAGCGTGGCCCGTGAAACAAGACGAGTCCAGGAAACACAGGCCTACTAGGTAAATATCTGCTTGGGATTAGTAAATTTATTGTATCACCAGGTTGGCATGATATTGCACTCTTTGAGAAACTACTGCATTGATCAGATAAAAAAACTCAAGTGGTAAAGTAAATCTCAAGCAGTTAGAAAAAATATTTTTCAAACTCTATAATAGACACATTTTATCCAGTATACTCTGAGACCATGATAACTGGAAAGTGCACAAAAAGTTTTTCAAATCTTATGAAATTTATAAGTTTTTAAACTATCACTCACTTATATCGCATCTTTGGGAACACAGGGTCACTTTGGCAAGTTTTTGCAAAAATTACTTATATAGAAACAAGTACAATGTGAAAATTTTTATATTGACATTAATTCTATTCAGTTATTGGAGTTTATCTCAAAAACTACTGGACCTAATTTTATGAAATTAAATGAGACCACACGGGAAGTTTCAGCTATCAAACAAAAAAGAATTTTGATAATCGGTTCACCCAGTCGATAGTTATGAGGTAACAAACATAAAAAAAAATTAAAAAAAACTTTGGAAGTCGGTAGAAAACGGCGATAATCGACTTGATATACACAGCAAAAAATGTGACAACCCCAAAAGTAACATTGTTTTGAGGGAGCGATGTCATTACTTTAGTTCGCGCGTAGACGGAGCAGCTATATATCTACAACATTTATGTATTTATACATTATTTACATAACTTTCCCTTCATGTCGCATATTCATGAACCGCCTGTATCCGCGTCATAATTTTACAGTTGACAACAAAATTGACGCAAAATTACAATGGGGTCCTCGTATAAATGCCCTGTCTGGGAGACTCAGTTCTGCTGCATATGCAGTACGTAAAATAAGAGAGCTAACAGATGCTTCTACGGCGCGGTTAGTGTATTTTGCATATTTCCACAGCGTAATGTCATATGGGATATTGCTATGGGGTTCAGCGGCTGATATAGAAACCATATTTATCCTTCAGAAACGTGCTATTAGAGCTATATACGAAATGGGTCCCCGTGAATCTTAGAGAGATTTATTTAAAGAAATCAATATATTAACGTTGCCTTCCTTATATGTATTTGAAAATATAATGTATGTTCGTAAAAATTTACATAAATATAAGTTAAATAGTGATCACCACACTTTTAATACCAGAAATACAAATAGGATAGCTGTACCTAGTTTTAGACTTGCGAAGGCTAATAAGTCATTCCTAGGAAATTGTGTGCGTTTTTACAATAAAATCCCAAAGCACATAACTGAGCTCACAGAGGGCAAATTCAAGTTGACTGTAAAAAACGTTTTAATAAAAAAAGCTTACTATAATATAAAGTTCGACATTATATAGAAGATAAAGATGCTTGGAATACTCCACTTCTGGCAAGCTGTCTCTCTGCCACCCATAAAATGTAATATTTGTAGTACCTAAGTAGTAACATTGTAAACATCCATATAAAAAGAATGGCCCCGAGTTTCTTGCCGCTTCTTCTCGGTGGGTTCTATATATTTTGGAACGCGGCGGTAGAGTCTTTGAAGTACATTATAATGAAAAGTTGACGTTCATAAGTGCATCTTTGATGCCTAAATTGAATAAATGATTTTGACTTTGACTTTGACTTTGACAGTCTATCAACATAATTCTCACGGACACAAAAACGGTTTCTACCATTGCCATTGATGAACACATCTGCTTATACTAGTCCCATTTTCTATATAAAATATTTACTAACAAAGCGTTGCCAAGAACCCAGCAAGCAGGAGTTCATAACATTTTACAAGAATGTTTGAACCAACATATTTTTTGTTTGGCTACCTTAGAATAGAATAGAATACAGTTTATTTGTCACAGAAAACACATTAATACATAATAATTTTACTATAAGTACATTAAAATACCTACTTAATTAATAAGTTTTCTGTCACAAACCGGTTCCAACTCAGCATAATGCTGGTTGTAACCAACCAGCGCTGATCTTCCGTTAGGACCGGCAAGTGACGTCACACACGCCACAGTCCACAGAGTACATTCACTACAACAAAACAAAAGATATAAAAACATTCCCACAAGTAGCGAAAGAAAAAAATTAAATATTAACAAGAAGTTACTACACAACCAAGCTAAGCGTAACAACGGTTGAGTTGATTGCTTAAGTAGCTTCAAAAACTGAAACATATCATAACAAAAAATACGGGATCACCTACATATAAAAACAAATCACCATCATTAATAATTTATTCTTATTCTTTGTTTTCCTGGCTTTTGCGATATTTTCGCAATTTCGCCAATGTCGCGTCGGTAGAGCGAAAACAAACGCAGGAGATTGATCGGTGGCGGGAAAGATGATCAGCGATCGTGACTCTTACATACATTTTTATCCCTGGGCATATTTTCCTGAGGAAAAGACACACATAAGACATACACAGGACAACACAATTATATAATTACACATACTATCATATCCAGTTATAAATATATTATATCAGTACTACAAATCTATGTTAACTACAGTCATAGTTTTATTTTGTTCACCAAGATACATTTATTTAGTATATATACAAATGGAGTAAAGGAGAGGGAGAGAAGGGAGCTGAGGTAGGTAGGTAGGACGAGGAATATCAACAGGGAGCATGTCATAGAGAGAACAGCGCAGCTTCGAGCAGTTGAAAAAGATATGGCCAACTTGGTGCGGAATCAAAACATGTTCCGGGCAAAATAACAAAAAAAAAAATATTATACAATTTAAAACTAAGATTATAACACGTATTAAAAATAATAATAGAGTATAATACAGTTGGAGTTTTAAAAACAAAATCTATATCTGTTTGTAAAAGTTAAAGTTAAATAGTTCCTCACGTTTATGATGTTTTGAAAAAAAATCTTAATAAATCTTTATTTTTATTATATTGCGATTATCTCTATTTCCTTGATATCTATATACTTGTGTCATAGCTAATGATATGTCCTAGTTTAATGTGTAGGGTACATTAAAATAAATATTACTCACTTTTTTCCAAACTGTGCCCGAGGACTCCTTGTGTTGAAATGCATTTGCATTAGCAGTACACATGATCAGACAGTACATTGATTAATTATCTAAGGAAAATCTATGCTCATTCATTACACAAGCATGCTTTATAATGGCATCTAAAGCCACCTGGTTTACAAATAAGGTTATTATCAAATAAGTGCTGTTTTTTTATCCTGGCCACTCCTATAACGAATAAGTGGTCTTCACGGTTTTCCTTCGGAGAAGAATAAGTTGGTTGTTCGTCGTTTGCTGCGGCTTCATGTAGCCGGCTTCCAACTCGCATCTTTAAACAACAATCAATGGCGACGTGTATCAAGCGGATGGCTCTATTACATACCGCCTTACTCGAAGATTGAACGCAAGAAGCGTGAAACAAAAGCTTAAGAATTACAGACCTATCTCGCTTTTGAGTCATGTTTATAAGCTGTTTTCGAAGGTTATTACGAACCGTCTCAGTCGCAGGTTTGATGAATTCCAGCCTCTGGAACAAGCTGATTTCCGAAAAGGTTAATAAATAATAATAAATTAGTCTCTCCAGCGGTGCCGTATTGACTATCGGTATATAGAAGTGCTGAAGTGTTATACAATAACGTCAAAATGTCAGTCCGAGTACAGGAGCAGAGTTCAAAGGCAAATTAGCCATTATTGCCCCGTGGGGTGTCACCCCCCATTTCATCCCGTGGGTGCCATAAGAGGCGACTAAGGGAAAAAACCGGAAAGTGTGCAGGAGCGCTTTCTGAGGAACTGCCACCTACATTACGAGCCCCAAGACGCCTGCCAAGCGTGGGGATTGTGGCGAATCCCCCATTGGGGGAAACCTTGATCAACGGTGACGTTTCGGTTGTGGATATGACAAATGCATTATTGTATTGTTCCAGAATCTGAAACCGATGTCACCAGAGCAGTTCTTAGCGCGATTCAACCAGTTACAGCTGCGAGGGGACGAAGCCGCGGGCGGCGACAGGTTTAGCGAAATCAAGTCCTCGCTCAGGGAACTCAGGAGGGGATTGAATGAGGTACGGTTTGTGGGTGTTATGGTTTGGACTATGGAAATACTCGTAACCATAGGAAGTAAGTAATTACGATATATACGCGATTTAATGCTTCCTATACAGTGATAGCTGAAACAAAAGATTTATGAAAGAAACTGACGTATTTATACGTCTCTGGGACGCAAAGGGTTAATCCGTTTCAAGTATTTTTTATTTCAAGATATAATAAACGAGAATTAAGGTAGAGACCACAGATTTAGGAAGGGTGGGGATGTGTTGAGAAGGCGTGGCACGTGTCGCAGCAACAAGTTCCGGAGAACTTGTTGGCTAAAATCGTAAATATCGGCGCGCCAGTGTGTAGAATATTCATTTCGACATCCATTGCTGGTTATGAAATTGTTTACAACTCAACAAATTCCGCAATGTAGTATTGCGTATAACGATACTCTCAGCGTGCATCGTCGCGTAGTGCGGCCGGTGCTATCGGCGTCGGGAGTTATTGACGTTCATGGGTTGATTTGTCGGTGTGCATTGTAATGATTTGGTGTAAGTAGCTAATGAGAGCGTTGCGTTCAGTGTATTAGTTTGTTTCATTTGTAGGTGGGAAGTGCAGTGGGGATGCGTAATTGAAAACTGCGACATGCGATTCGGTAGAATAAATGCCTCGCGCCATATCCGTGGTAGACATACTGAACCTACGTATGCAACGCACTGTGACTTCTAAACTGTTGTATTTGTATGAAAACAGTTATATCAGAAACATACAAATCATACGCAACGTTGCGTGTGAAATGTATTTTTCTGATACTCTACGTTCTGAACTGTTTTCATACAAACCTTTACTAGAATACATGTTGTATATTTGTTGTATTTTATTATTAATTCATTTAACTACTAGTATGAACGTGTAAATGAATCCAGAGGATCCCGGACTAGTTCTAACAGCAATTCAGTGAGCTTAGAAGAATTTTTTATTTTTTTTTATATCCTATATATCGAATGCTAAAATATGGAAGGAAAAAGAAGTAGAGAGAAAGATCACTGACCCGATGGACTGATACTGTAAAACAGGCGTGTGAATCCACCATTGACGCATCCATCCAACTTTCTCAAAACAGAGAAGCCTGGAAGACCTTAGTGGGAAAATCACTTGTGATGACCACGACCCTCAGCCATGAGGCAACGACGTAGAAGAAGCAATATATTTTTATCGCTCTTATCTGAGCCATGACCATGACCACCGAGCTAAAAGTTACCGCTCTGAAAGTTTCAGTCGATACGATGCTAAGTTGATGTTGTGGGAGAAAGGCTCGGACTGTATCCGCCCATACTTTACATAGTCAAATAGGCTCGACTTTAACCGGATACGAACCTGCGTCCACTGGGTTTTCCGGCCTAAGCAATCTATAATATGGGACAACATCCACACAAAGTCTTCAGGCCCCAAAGTAGGCAGAGCCTGTACTGTGGTAACCTGATGAATGATATACATACTTATATACATATACACACAGGCCAAACAGACATGTTCTTGCACACAAATGTTTGACCTGTCCATGGATAGAACCCGGGACCAGCGCCTCAGAAGGCAAGGGTCTACCGACTGCGCCAACCGGCCTGTCCGGCCAGAGTATTATATTATAAGAGATATCAGACAGAATTTGCACGTAAAAACTCAGCTGGTTGGCAGGTTAAAGCTGAATTTGGCAAACCCAGAGGAATGCGGTTTCAAATCCTATTTCAATCATTTTATTGTTCAGTATAGTTTGCTGATGTTCGTTTTTATATACATGTAGCGAAACCGGCAAGTCGTCAACCTGAAATTAAGCGTAATAGCTACTAATGACAGTTCAATTACGATCCAGATTATTTCTTAAGTTCAACGCAGAACTGCAATTTGCTCTTCTACAGGCCATTCACGCTGTATTGTCACTTTATCACTGTTTCCGCCGAAGGTAGCTACGGTGATCTTCAATAATATCACCTTATGTGCTTCAGAACTTATTTATTTACGTTGCTTAGGCACGTATTATAAGTGCAGTAATTTAGCTAAAGTCTCGACATATAACACAGGGTTGCGTTGAAGGGTTCTACTGTTCTACAAATTTGATTTAATTCCCCGATAAAAAAATACATTACAAGGGCTGCGATGTCAATACGAAAGTTTAAGTATTTCTAAATAATGCTTCTTTCGGTTGGATAGTACTGTTAAACTGTCCAATAGATGTCGCTCCGTCCCCGCAAGACGGTTAGTCAAATAGAGAGTTAAAATTCGATGCTCGGACCCGAACCTCGGTGGCCTAGTTGGTCAATGGCGTGTGACACGGAGAGTCAGAAGACGCGGGTTCGAATCCCGTCCGAGGGTGGAATTTTTATCTCTATAAATTTCAATGTTTAAAAAATACCATTGTAAAACGATAACAAATCTTTGATTGCAGGTAACGGCGCCCTACAACAACAACAGCAATCCAAACAACAACATGTAAGTTCCATAATATTTTGTTTATCTCCATTTTATTGTATTTTTACATTTTGTTCTATCCTCACATAATCGAGTGTAATGCATTTGAATTTCAATTTAAACAGAAATTGTCATATGGTTACAGACAGTGGCCTCCTTCATGTATATTCAAATTAATATAGATATTATAGTGATTACATTATAAATAAATTATTATAAAAATGCTTGTTTGTCTGTTTGTTACGCTTTGTTAACGGATCGTCATGAAATTTGGCAAGGAGATAGTATTAGGTTTTCTAGCAATATCACAATAATTAAACACATTTATAATAATTTTGCAGTCTAAAAACATTCCAAATATCACGGCATTGAGTATTTACGCATTAACCCTAGCTTTACCGTGATAATTAAAACAAAAGGCTTATGAATGAAACTCGCCTAAATTTACGTCTCTGGTAGGCAAAGGGTTAATAAAAAAAAATCACACGAAATAATCTGTTGACTTTGCTCTGAAAACTGTCAAAAACGACAACTTTCGTGCAATAGAATTGCAATAACACGGTGCGTTGAGACTTGGAACTGTGGCAGACGGTAACCTCTGCCTAGAAAAGATGCATTTTGTCACAAGTGATGACTGCGCCCGTGACCTTGATGCATTAAGTTGTTAAGTCTCATGTGCCTGCAATTTGCATGGAGTCAAAGTGTTAATTTAGAACCCTTGCTTGATGTGTACGTTCCAAACCTCCGGCGAAATTCGGACATTGACCTTAGAGCATGTTGTAGGTATAACCAACATTTTTTAGAGTTTGAAAATATTAGGTACCTAAATTGTTATCGAAATGTTATAAACAAAAAATATAATAAAATTGAAATGATATTAATTGCTATTATAATTTCAATATTATGGAGTACTAATCAACTTACAAATATATTGTATCCCATAATTTTGTTTACCTATTATAAGTCATGGTACAGATCGCGCGGCGAGAGTTTGGCTTTGACCGTTATTGCGCAGAAGTCAAAAATTGGGTATCACAGGGTGGCTAGAGGGACGAAGGACTCTTGTCTTTCTCTGTCACATCGAAGACGAGGGACTCTTGTCTCTCTCTGTCACATGGCGCGACAGTACCCATGCGCAGTAATCCCCTCCACCCGAAGGTCAAAGCCAAACTCTCGCCGCGCGATCTGTAAGTTATGTTACTTTAGGAATAAACCACTTCTATATAGATAGATAGATAGATAGATAAACTCTTTATTGAACACCTTAAACTAAAACAAAATTTAAAAAATATTTAGCTTATATTAGTGAACAATAGGCGGCAATATATAATACATAAGTACTACATTTATTATATTGGTGTTGTTCTTTTGACTCTGCCACAGAGACAATTAACTGTCAACAGTTTTGTCGATACTGTGATCAATATCCATATATCAATAGAGAAACGTAACCACAAAACAACTCAATAACAAATTAAATCAAACGTTTTTAATGCAAAATTCACATTCGCATTCTACAGCGGAATGAAGCCCGCAGCGGAACTTGTTGAAACAAGTTTGCCGCCCCTGGCTAGCAGCGGGTCGTGCGCATTCCCGTACCACGAAATGTAACGACAGGGTTTACGATAATTTATGAATGGCAATGAATGGGTAGCGACACTAGAAACTTCTATCGTATTGTTTTTTTGCTAACATAATACTTAGGCGTCATGTCCGAATTTCACTGGAGGTTTGAAACGTACTATAGCTAAATGGAATAAATAATGGGAGGCTATTATATTGTTCTCAGTGACAGAGTCCGAACTCCGAGTCCACGGGAGGAGGTGCGGCTTCCGTGCGAGTTCTGCAACGTGCTGGTGCCGGCGGACGACTTGGTGCAGCATCAGGTCAGTCATCGTATCTATACATCTATACAAATAAATAAAATTAATATGTCCATAGGCGTAACGTCAAAACAACAGCGTGTTACTAACCATGTATGGAAATATACAGGCAGTCTCGTTACTCAACGCAAAGTGGGCTGGGGGGACGAGCGGGGGGGGGGGAGGGTTTACACCAGTCCCGGGACAAATAGAAACACACGTACTCAGGAATCGTAGTCACAAACCAAAGAATTTACAAATTAACGTACTTAAAAAAAAAAAGAAATAACCATCTTGGATTGTACAAAAAACATACTGTACCACCTTCAGCAAGTTACGTCAAAAGAAGGCCCAATTAGTTTAGACTCTAAAATGGTGCAACACTAACTACTTTTCTATTCATAGCAAAAAAAACTTTAAACCTTTAAAACTTTATTTTTCAAAGCATCACTATATTATAAATCAAATACTATTATGATTGACCTTTATTACTTCATCATCAACTTAGCCGTAGGACGTCCACTGCTGAACATAAGCCTCCACCACTAATTGCCAAAAGGACCGGTTGGAAGCAGCCTGCATTCTACGTCGTCCTGCTATCTTTATCAGGTCGTCAGTCCACCTTGTCGGTGGACGACCTACGCTGCGCTTGCCGGTCCGTGGTCTCCACTCTAGAACCTTTTGGGCCCATCGGCCATCTGTTCTGCGTGCTATGTGCCTTGCCCACTGCCACTTCAATTGGCTTATCTTCTGGGCTATGTCGGTGATTTTAGTTCGTCTACGAAGCTCCTCATTTCTGATTCGATCTCGTAGAGAAACTCCGAGCATAGCCCTCTCCATAGCTCGTTGTGCGACTTTGAGCTTATCTTGGTATAAGCTTGATATATAAAGAGATTTATTACTAATTTGCGCTCAATTTTTTCGCGATTCCGAGAATTTTAACAATGGAGAAACTGGTGGGTTCCAAGATAACCAAAGATAGACGTGATAAAGCGAAATAGGTGCATGATAGTGATATATAGACTGCGATTTTTAAGTAAGTTTATTCAGGACCACTACCACTCAGCTGTCGTTAAACAGGATAACAATAGATTTTCTATTGTGTATGGTTACTGATACAGCTGAACTGGAATTTGTCTGTTAAAACGTAACTAACTGATGAGTTTTTTTTTTCTATTTTCCCGAGACTCGTGTGACGCCCTCTCCCGGTGCCCGCTTGACATTGAATAACGGGACAGCCTGTATACGAATGGGACATTTAATAAAAATAATTTATGAATATTTATCTGTTAGTTTCGGCGGATCTTCAAAACGATCTTGACGGGTATTTCTCTGGGAAGCTGATGTTGATGGAAGTTGTAGACTAGTTTTATCATCATGCGTATTAAACTGCAGGGCACAGCTAGTTGTATTTTAAAGTTATTGACACATTTTGTGGTTGGTTTACTTAGTGTTATGAACTAAAACCTCGAAATGTGCCTGCGACTTTTTAGGTTGAGAAATTTAGGCAATTAATTGAATAGTTTCATAATTTTGGTTATATTGTAACCAACTGTGAGGCATAACATGAAATAAAAAGGACCTCGGTGACCCATTCCTTAGCGGAGTTGTGATGTAGAATTTGAGGATTAAATAAATAGTGCCACTAGCAAGTAGTAAGAAACTCAGGGAATAAAAGCCTTATGTTTATAACCTTTTTACAATGTCAATAAACTCTTAATAATTATATTATAATGTCAATTTACGCAGTTTTTTCAATTATGTTAGTATATTACGCTTAAAAACCGGCTAGGACTCGCGTAATATTTACCGGAAATATTCTCCGACCAGTTTCGAACTTATTTGAAGTTCTTCTTCTGGGAGTCACTCTTGTGCACAGCGGCCCGAACACTGAAATGCTTTTAGTCAGTAAATGCTTAACGTAGGAGCGATTTGTTTTTTTTAGACATAGACAAGGTTTGGAAACAAAATTCGGAAATGCTTCCCGGAAAATAGAAAAAGTCCTGGTGGAAAGCTAAAGTGCTTTTTTCTAACGCCCTTCCGTCGACTGAGCTAGTGTTGTATTTTTAACTAGTTACTCCCCGCGTCTGCATGTTGATGATTTTTTTTAATAACTAATCCATATATAAACGCAAAGACATTGTTTCAATGTCTATTATATGTGTATTGTATTGTCAATTTATGTAAATTATAAAGAAGTTTACTTACAAGGATGGTAGATGACAACCAGAAGTACTCCAAGCATATTTGCCTTCTAATCCTTATCTTCCGTGAGATTAGGAATTAATTTTGAAAACTACTAGTACTAAGAAAGATTTTTTCGTCCCACAGACGGGGTGCCGGCCGGACCTGGCGCGGTACCAGGCACGGGGCCCGCCTTCCCCCCGTCCCGCGTCCCCTTCTCCCGCACCGGCACCTCGCGCGCCCTCTCCCCGCGCCCTGCCCCTCATACCGTGCGAGTTCTGCTCGGTGCCGCTACCGGTCTATCTCATCGCTGAACATCAGGTCAGTAACCATTCATAAGTCACATTCAGTTTATCCAACAACCTTACAATGTAGTTTAATTTTATCATTTATAATACAGTAGAATTATATTATATTTATATACGGTTATAACGACGATGAAGGGACCGGTGATATTAGGTCGTACTAACCGAACGTCATACTAAAGGAAATGACAATTTTTGATTTTCATTCAAATCACATTAATATACATATATACATACATACATACATATATAAATACATACATATAGTGCGTTCGAATTGGGAATCTGTGGGTGAAAATGTCGTTCATGCCTCTTTTTGTTCACCGTTCGGAAAGCTAAAAAAGAGGTATTTTTGCCACCAAAAAGTGCAATTTTTGACCCACGTCCGGAGCATGGTGGTTTGTGATCGTTATATGACCTATGTATTTGACAGTAAAATCATGCGATTTTAGGTCTTATGGTCAGTTGAACGTTCGAATATGGTGTGGGCAAAAGTGGCATAAATAACGTTTTCGAGCTTTACGAACGCTATAACAAAAGAGGCATCAATGACAACGCCACCAATGCCCTTATGAGCTAAACGAACGCACCTATAATGTATTTAATAATTTACGTGACCAAGAGAGTCATTTGAATCAAAATATGTATGTACATATTTATTTATTTGTGTGTATCTCACATAATACCTACATATATATAATTATAATGAAAAGAAAAGCAACGTTAAACGTGCACGTACATGATGTACCTCTCTAATAATCTATACAATGAACAACAATAATCTAGTGCAAAAAGTCTGTAATTTTTGTTTGCATTTGGTTTTCATTTCTATAGTAAGAAGTGCGGATTCTATTATGCAAACTCGATATCGTCGTTGTAACCGGACAATTTTGTGTGAAATTTTGTCGTTAAAAGCGGTCGGTCGCTGTAAATGGAGTCGTAATAAACGGGTGTACTTTCATAGTGGCTCATATGAGAACCAAACACGCGCATAAACTTACGTCGCTAAAAGCGGTCGGTTGCTGTAAGCGGAGTCGTAATAAACGGGTGTACTTTCATAGTGGCTCATATGAGAACCAAACACGCGCATAAACTTACGTCGCTAAAAGCGGTCGGTTGCTGTAAGCGGAGTCGTAATAAACGGGTGTACTTTCATAGTGGCTCATATGAGAACCAAACACGCGCATAAACTTACGTCGCTAAAAGCGGTCGGTCGCTGTAAGCGGAGTCGTAATAAACGGGTGTACTTTCATAGTGGCTCATATGAGAACCAAACACGCGCATAAACTTACGTCGCTAAAAGCGGTCGGTCGCTGTAAGCGGAGTCGTAATAAACGGATGTACTTTCATAGTGGCTGATATGAGAACCAAACACGCGCATAAACTTACGTCGCTAAAAGCGGTCGGTCGCTGTAAGCGGAGTCGTAATAAACGGGTGTACTTTCATAGTGACACATATGAGAACCAAACACGCGCATAAACTTACGTCGCTAAAAGCGGTCGGTCGCTGTAAGCGGAGTCGTAATAAACGGGTGTACTTTCATAGTGGCTCATATGAGAACCAAACACGCGCATAAATTTACGTCGCTAAAAGCGGTCGGTTGCTGTAAGCGGAGTCGTAATAAACGGGTGTACTTTCATAGTGGCTCATATGAGAACCAAACACGCGCATAAACTTACGTCGCTAAAAGCGGTCGGTCGCTGTATGCGGAGTCGTAATAAACAGGTGTACTTTTATAGTGGCTCATATGAGAACCAAACACGCGCATAAACTTACGTCGCTAAAAGCGGTCGGTCGCTGTAAGCGGAGTCGTAATAAACGGGTGTACTTTCATAGTGGCTCATATGAGAACCAAACACGCGCATAAACTTACGTCGCTAAAAGCGGTCGGTCGCTGTAAGCGAGTTGTAATAAACGGGTGTACTTTCATAGTGGCATATATGAGAACCAAACACGCGCATAAACTAACGTCGCTAAAAGCGGTCGGTCGCTGTAAGCGGAGTCGTAATAAACGGGTGTACTTTCATAGTGGCTCATATGAGAACCAAACACGCGCATAAACTTACGTCGCTAAAAGCGGTCGGTCGCTGTAAGCGGAGTCGTAATAAACGGGTGTACTTTCATAGTGGCACATATGAGAACCAAACACGCGCATAAACTAACGTCGCTAAAAGCGGTCGGTCGCTGTAAGCGGAGTCGTAATAAACGGGTGTACTTTCATAGTGGCTCATATGAGAACCAAACACGCGCATAAACTTACGTCGCTAAAAGCGGTCGGTCGCTGTAAGCGGAGTCGTAATAAACGGGTGTACTTTCATAGTGGCTCATATGAGAACCAAACACGCGCATAAACTTACGTCGCTAAAAGCGGTCGGTCGCTGTAAGCGGAGTCGTAATAAACGGGTGTACTTTCATAGTGGCTCATATGAGAACCAAACAAAACTAAACGGACTACACTGTAATATTAATAAAAATATTAAGCGACACTTCCGCTGAAAAAATGCTTATGGCAGGGATGCAGTAAAGTCAAAGTCAAAATCATTTATTCAATTTAGGCATCAAAGACGCACTTATAAACGTCAACTTTTCATTATAATGTACTTTAAAGACTACCGCCGCGTTCCAAAATATATAGAGCCTACCGAGAAGAAGCGGCAAGAAACTCGGGGCCATTCTTTTTATATAGATGTTTTTACAATGTTTTTACTTAGGTACTACAAATATTAGCTTCAGTGTGTTGCCTTACAAAAGAAAACATAATAATGGCATCAGTAGGGCAAGACACGCTACACTTTGACATCTTAGTACACGAGTAGATAGATCCTGGAGTGATCAGTCCCAAGCTGTTATATCCTCCAAGTAATCCGAAATTTTGTAATAACCTCTTTGACAGAGTTTAGTTTTAATAGTAATTTTAAACTTATTAATAGGCAAATCTCGGATAACATTGGGACCTTTATTATAGAATCGTATACATTGCGTACAGTAGGTATGTACCTCCCTCCCGCCCGTATAAAATGCATGCCGGAAGTGTACAGAATATTCAACATATCTACAACTTACTCAACCAGAAACTCTTCGCCTCTACACGAGCCATCCTCAAAACGTTGACTCGCCGAGCTCTAGAACAACAGTATTATTAATAATAAACAGATAATTATAATTTATGTATGTAAGGTATCGATTAATAACAACATTTTTGGTTTCAGGAGCGTTGTGCCGGCGAGGTGGACATAAACTAAATACATTTATCGCTAAGTAGCTATAGTTTAAAACGTCATTCTGTCTCTATCATTTCAAAACAAATGACAGAAATAGAACTATGACGTAATCGTGTTTAGTGACGCGTCGTGCAACCGTAGTCTTTACCATGACATTCACTATACAAGGTATTTGTTAATTAGTGGACAATATTGAACGGGGTGGTTTGGAATCGATAACTGGTCGTGAAAGTAAAAAAAAATTAATATGTTTTAATTATTATTCAAATTCAAATTCAAAAATTATTTATTCAGTTTAGGCATCATAGACACTCTTATGAACGTCAAAAATGTTTAAATGATTCTACCGCTGTCTTCGGAAAAGAACCACCGCCGAGAAGAAGCAGCAAGAAACTCGTGGGCCATTATTTTTTCAAGTCTTTGTACATTGAGGTTACATATGAGTAGTATTAAAATAACAAATTTATTCAATAGTT
This sequence comes from Selenia dentaria, assembly GCA_917880725.1. Classification (NCBI taxonomy): domain Eukaryota; kingdom Metazoa; phylum Arthropoda; class Insecta; order Lepidoptera; family Geometridae; genus Selenia; species Selenia dentaria. The sequence goes on along the minus strand of OU862896.1, from coordinate 27,283,266 downwards.
GGCTACTAGGCAGAAATGGAAAGCTTCCAGGCATCTTTGTCTTCTAAGTAGTGACTCAATTTATAATAGGCTTTTTTCATTAGTATATTTTTGACACGTAACTTGAATTTCCCTTCAGTGAGCTCAGTAATGTCTTTCGGGATTTTATTATAGAAACGTACACAATTGCCTAAGAAGGACTTATTTTTAGTTTTCGTGAGTCTAAATTTAGATACAGCTATCCTATCCTTATTTCTAGTATTAATATTATGCATATCACTATTTATTCTTAACTTCTTTATATTTTTACGAACGTACATTATATTTTCTAGGATATACAAAGATGGAAGAGTTAATATGTTAATTTCTTTGAACATTTGTCTTAAGGATTCGCGGGGACCCATTTCGTAGATGGCTCGAACTGCCCGCTTTTGCAATATAAAAACTGTCTTTATGTCCGCCGCTGACCCCCACAGCAGGATACCATATGACACTATGCTGTGGAAGTAAGCAAAGTAGACCAGTCGAGCAGTAGCTATATCTGTCAATTGCCTAATTTTATGAACCGCATATGCAGCTGAGCTCAGTCTTCCAGATAGTGCATCAATATGAGGACCCCATTGTAATTTAGAGTCTATGCTAATACCTAGAAAGACTATTGCCTTGTCAATTTTCAATTTATTTCCGTCGAGTAATACGTTTGGCTCTATATGTCTTACATTAGGCATGGAAAATTTTAAACATTTCGTTTTCTTTGCGTTGAGAAGCAGGTTGTTTGCGGCGAACCAATTTGAAACAATAGTTAACGCGTTGTTGACTTGAACTAGTTCTCTATCTTTCCTATCTACTTTAAAAATCAGAGAAGTATCATCCGCAAAAAGAACTATGTCAGCAAGGCCCTCAACCATATGTGGTAAGTCATTGATATATGCTAAGAATAAGAACGGACCCAAGATCGACCCCTGTGGAACCCCCATTCTGACCAAAGATCCAGAAGATGTCACGCCATTAATGCCAACTTTTTGCTGTCTATCAGATAAGTATGATTCTACAAGATTCAGAGCAGCTCCACGAATTCCATAGTGGTGTAGCTTATAAATTAGAGTGCGGTGCTCTACACAGTCGAAAGCTTTGGAGAGATCACAAAATACGCCAATGGCATCCTGTGAGCTCTCCCAAGCCTCCAGCACATGCTTGACTAACTGGACTCCTGCATCTGTTGTTGATCTGCTTTTCGTGAAACCGAACTGATTTTCGTGTAAAATCCTATGTTCATTAAAATGAGACAAGAGTTGTTGAAGCATTATCTTTTTCAATATTTTGCTCAAAGCCGGAAGCACAGAGACCGGTCTATAATTTGAGGGGTCGGCCTTACTACCTAATTTAAAAATAGGGGTGATTTTACTCATTTTCATTAGGTCAGGAAATGTACCTCTATCAATACATAAATTAAATATGATCATCAAATGTGGCGCTATAACTTTTATTATTGACTCTAGCATTTTTACGGATAATCCCCATAAATCCTCTGTTGCTTTAACGTTTAAACTTTTAAATGTTTTTATTATTTCAAAAGTAGATATATGTCGGAACCTAAACTCAGGAATTTGGAGCGGGAAATTGTCTTTCAGAAAGCCCACTGCAACACAAGGGCAAGAATCAAGAGATTTGGTGACTTCTAGTGGTATGTTAGAAAAGAAATTTTCAAATGAATTCGCAACATGACTTGGGTCTGAAACTTTTTGGTTATCTATTTCTAGCACATATTCTGAATTAAAAGATTTACTTTTGCCGGTCTCTGTATTATTAGTTTTCCAAACTGTTTTAATTTCGACATTAGATTTTCGAATTTTATCCCTTATAAACAAAGCTTTTGCGCGTTTGCATACTGACTTAAAAACTTTTGAGTAATTTCTTACGTAATCATGAAAATCTTTACTAGAAGTTAAAGATTTTTTGTGATATAACTCAAACATTATGTCTCTACTTTTTCGAATACCTCTAGTTGACCAGTCACCAAATTGTAACCTACCGTTGAGCTGCAGTTTTTTATTAACCCATATTCACCGCTTTGCGAAAGAAAAATAGTGCGACTGAACGCACGACGGCACACTAACATCGCAGAATAGACAACAATAACTACGCCAGACATACGTACCCACTTAGAATAGGTACAACGCCGTATGATACGAACCTACCTACTGAAGTCGGACATTGATCCGCCCGGGCGCTAGGTTTAGGCATAGAGATCAGCTGTGTAAACATTAACGTGTAGGTAGGTTCGTACGTGGTTGTACATATTCTAAGTGGGGTAGGTATGTCTCGCGTAGTCACTGTTATCTATTCTGTGAAATAGCAGCGCCGTCGTGCGTTCAGTTGCTGTTGACAATAATAAAAAATATGTATTTTTTTCTTTCAACTTCACGACCAGTTATCGATTCCAAACCACCCCGTTCAATATTGTCCTCTAATTAACAAAAACCTTATATACGTTCAGCGTCGAGCGTAGTTACGTAATTCTAACTCTACTGCTTCCAGTAAGTACAGGGATATAACAAAGTGTTCCGTTTTTGTTCAATTTCTCGTGAGTTAGGCATATATGTATAAACTATTATTATCAGGTAAAACACTCACGTTAGATTTCATTTAGTTCCGCACTAAATACAGAGTGTTTGGTAGAGGGACCGACAAACCAAATGAGCGTGTTCGGGGGACCACTTGGAGAATACAAGTTGGCCAAAAAAATCCCCGATGTGTTTAACTTTTTTTTGTGATTTTTCCCTTTTTTCTCCGAAATTGTACCTCGTACTGTAGTCGGTCCTTCTACCAAACACCCTATATATTTAGTGCCACGTCGTGCAGTACCTCTTAGATCTTAGTATACGACTCGCACTAAATATGTTTACGACTAAACGTGTTTGAAACATCATGCTGTCTCATTCAACTTCAAACGAAAGACAGAAACACAATGATGATTTAGCTTAGTTATGCGGTATTTGGATTTAGCACGCCTTAATCTATTCAGTGTTTATTTGAGGCGAAACATTTAAATATATTTAAGTTAGCGATATCAAGAAGAATATAATTTTAGTTGGGTATGATCTGTTTATAGAATAGAAAAATGTACGTAAAAATATAAAATAATGTTGATAAGCGATTAATTTTAACTTCTTTTTATGTAATAAATTTTTATACCTAGATATTTAAGTACTTGTCTAAAAATGTGTATATGTGCAGATGGTGGGTGATAACTTAAAGCTTCGTCTACATTCTTCGTATGGTTGAAATTTCTATCATGGTTTAAACTCCGGACTATCTCTAATCCACGTTTTACAATAAGTCGAATCGAGATCTCTGTTCCTTCAGCTCCTGTGTGTTGGACTGAAGTTCCCAAGTAAAACCGTGCAAGCCGAGAACCGTGCAGTCTTCGTCCTCTGCACTTTCTTGAGCTTACGCGATTTACAGTGATGCAGCCCTCTTTCCGGTGTAAACTGGTTTGCACTGGTATACGCGCATAGGTTTGCCAGATGTGAAATTCAGGAAAACTGACTTTTCGCCCTCTGGCCTTTTACTTTTACATTTGAATGAAAAGGCCGGTTATTCAAAGACGCATTGTCACATCTCTAATTTTGAGGTAGGTATAGTTAATGTCAAAATATTTGAGGTGAATGATTACGTACGCACATAAATGGCGCAGGCGCGAGTGGAGCGGAAACTATCGCCAGGTAAAATAAAAAACCCTAATAAAATCCGGACACCATGAAGCTTGGCCAGACAGGTATCCAGAAAGCCTTTATCCGGACATAGGTAGGCTTTGTATACGTCTGGCAACGCTACGCGCATGCAAGACAAATGGTGTAGACGGGGCTTAAGTTTAAAAGAATATTGGTTTTGCGTGTTTAGTATCAGCAATAGGTAGATCAATGTACTAACGCACAATTTACATTGTACCTCAATAATATAAGATAAAGGGCAACCTGTTTGCATTAATAAAGAATTAGATGTTTTAATTTTGTATATTTAGAATTAAAGTTATATTGAATCGGAAAGTGTAATTTGGAGGAAGTTGCGTTAGTTACATCGACAGGAGCCCAAACCCACAAGAATAGAAGCTAAAACAGCAGGCGTATGATGTTACAAGTAATTTGTTAATTATTCAATTATCGTTAGCATTTGCGGTATTGTGGTTTCAGTCATTATAGACTATGGTTCAGGAATATTTTGAGATCAGCATTTAACATTATTTTACCCGATCTGAAAACTGTCCTAAGAATTATTTTTTATTTATGTATTTATATTGACTGAAACCATAATGCCTTCAACTCTGAGAAAGTGGCCATAAGCGTTTGCGTGCGTAAGTTGCTAGTATAAAGCGGTATTGGATATTGAACGCATTAATCGTAGATATCATTATGAATAGTTGAAAAAGTGTCAAAAGTGAAAAAAATACTATTATTAAATATTTGAAATTTTCATATTAATAAATACGTAGTTAGTGGAAATTGAATAACTTTTAACGCAATTAATTGCGTTTATTTTCTATATAATCTATTTATAGTTGTTTGGTTTCAAATTATTTAATCGCGAAATTGTAAGAAGTCAATACTTAGGTACTTGTACTATTTACGTATGTTAATAGAGTTTTGAATTTTGATACTTTTTCTTAATTAGTAATTAGTGGATCGATATTTTTGATACTTACACGTAATTTCAATTCATTTCGCAGATAATTTGCTTCTTAAGAGTATTTAATATCGGATCGCTCTTATAAAATGAGACGGTGTATCAATTCATTATTTATTTGTAAGAAAAAAGTATGTAGTCTATTGGAAACAATTTTAACAATATGGATAATTAAAGTATTTTACAAAGCTCAAGTGGGTCTTGTTTGTCAATGTTTAGAACTGGCAACAATTAATTGACATGAGTAAGAATATAGTTAACTATTACAGCATTTACGTTTGGTTGGTCACATTGTAGCTACTTCACCCTTTTACACAACTACCAAAACAGGACCGTTTCGTAATGAGCTTACATTAATCAATATTATCTACTGAGTTCCAAAAAAAGGAGGAGGTACTCAATTCGATTGTATGTTTTATTTTTTTTATGTTTGTTACCTCATAACTTTCGACTGGGTCAACCGATTCTCAAAATTCTTGTTTTTTGTTTGTAAACTGGTGCTTCCCGTGTGGTCATTTACCCTGTGTTCCCAAAGATGCGATATAAGTGAGTGATACGAGTAGTTTAAAAACTTATAATTTTCGTAAGATTAGAAATTGAAAAACTTTTTGTGCACTTTCCAGTTATCATGGTCTCAGAGTATACTGGATAAAATTTGTCTATTATAGAGTTATGAAAAATAGTTTTCTTGTTTTTTGTTTGTAGTCCCATTTAAATTTCATCAAATTCAGTCCAGTAGTTTTTGAGATACACTCCAATAACTGAATCGAATGGAAGTCGTTATTAAATATTTCAAATTGTACTTGTTTTAATATGTACTATTTAACATTCGAACTCTATTTTGTGTCAAAAGTCACGTCGGAGTGCGCGATTGAGTGAACTATTTGACAATACGCCATCAAGACTTTTAGCGTAATCCATTACTATTGCTGGCTATATAACGTACGTGGTGATACCTAATGCAGTAATGTTGAAGTATTATTAGTTTAACAGGTGGCACTAAGTCCCCATCCAAGGGTTCTGTTCAATTCAAACCGCTTTATAAAACGTGGACTATAGTGAAAGTCAAATATTTTATTCAATTCAGGTTCAAAGACGCACTAACGAACGTCAATTTTTTATTATAATGTACTTTAAAGACTCGACCGCCGCGATTCCAAATATATAGAGCCTACCGAGAAGAAGCGGCAAGAAACTCGGGACTATTATTTTTATATAGATGTTTACAATGTTTCTACTTAGGTACTACTATTATTACATTTTATGGGTGGCAGAGTGACAGCTTGCCAGAAGTGGAGTATAGAAAGAAGAACAATGATTATGCCTCCGCACGGTTAACGACACTGGCATGTACGTTTAGCTTTTAGGGCAATGGTGGCTCTTTTGTTAAAGCGTTCGTAAAACTCAAAAACGTTATTTTTGCCACATTTGCCTACACCCTATTCGAACGCTCAACTAAGCATAAGATCTAAAATCGCATGATTAAACTGTCAAAAAAAAACGATCACAGCTATGCTCCGGACGTGGGTCAAAAATTGAACATTTTGGTGGCAAAAATACCTCATTTTTAGCTTTCTGAACGCTGAACAAACGAGACATGAACGACATTTTTTACACACAGATTCCCAATTCGAACTCCCCTTGTGAGCGTTTTTAGCGTTATTTTCGCTATAAACTCTCACAAGGGGCCTATTCGATTGCACTACGTAACATAACAGTTTTACCCCACAGCCCAATATCCAATACTGTTGTGTACACGTATAGTATCTGACCTATGAGGCCCGTATCCCAGAAGTCTGCTCAATTCTGAATCTAGGCTTGTGTAGATTATTAAGTCGGTATTCACGACTGTGCGTATTTTTGGAATACCGGCTTTAGACTTTCGGAGAATGAAGTAAGTTGAATTTTTAAGTGAACAAAGTGACTGAAAACTTTACTAATGTGAGATTTGATCGATACCGTATTGTATTTTGTTCACTTCTAAATCAGAGATTCTAGATCAATATCCTGAACGAACACCAACAAAATAGATGGTACTACGTACAGTGCGCCGAGCACGAAAATCTGTTTAAGTGTAACGTTATCGTATCGTTGATGAGCTTACAACATTAAAACCAATCGATGCTCGCTATCGACTGCCGTTAAAAATGTATAAAAAAAGAACAGTGCCACCTTGCGGTCACTTGTATAACTAAAATTTTTAGTGAGTGCGCCAATCACAAGCTTAATAGGTAGGCGAGATCGAGTATTGGCTATAGATGACGTCATTTATGTTGTACTCATGGCAGAGCCACAGAACAAACTATGAGTTATCTGTGCCACTATTGTACTAGATACATAACATTTTGTACTAAATACGTTAACGTTGCGATTACGTTACACTTAAACAGATTTTCGTGCTCGGCCCACAGAAGTATCACTCCCGTATAATGCCTCGATATGTATTGAAATATACCTACACTCGTAAAATCTCACAGAAATTTCTTGGATAGAATCAGGTCACGGATGCTTTTTTAATAAATCGAATTTTGATGTTGATTAATGTGATCTCTTAATCAAATAAGAGTTGATCAAATATAAGATAATTTATGGATTTGGAGGATGACAGATTAATAAGATATCAGTCGATTAAGTTAACTACAACTGTTTAACTAAAACTTTTATCGACGGTTTACTCGATAAATCATTTTTACTTGCAAATAGTTGTCGCATTTCTATTTATAGAGACGCAAACAGTAGATAGATCGATATGGGAACCGGGCGTAAACCTATAGGGCTGTTATGTATCTCAGTTGCTAACAAATGTTGATTGAAATCGAAAAAAATGGCGGCTCTATGTAACTTTTGTCAGCTCCAGTCATCAACTTGCTAACATTTTTGCTTTACTGGAGTTGTCCAAACTGACATAGAGCCGCCATTTTTCAAGATTTCAATCAACATTTGTTAGCAACTGAGACACATAGCCCTGCAGATTACAGTTGATCGTTACTGTTATCTGTACGGTTGACCATTGGGTAGAAGCGTAGGGTTGTTGTGCGACAATAACTTGTCTTCGAAGCTCAAAATTATATTTCTGTATTTTAATAGACTAAGGTATTAATTTTTAAGGGTATTTTTTCTATTTTATGTTAACCTATATCATAAATAATGCTGTACGTAGATTTGTCATTGTTATTCTTCAGAATAGAGTTCGGCAGGGCTATTATGTAACAAATGTTGATAGAAATTTTGCAAAATAGCGATCTATGTCAGTTTGACAACTCCAGTAAGCATAAATGTTAGTAAGTTGATGACTGGAGCTGACAAAAGTAAGCCGCCATTTTTCAAAATTGCAATCAACGTTTGTTAGCAACTTAGATAGATAATAAACCTGGTGGTGAAATGTATATGTCATTGTGTCAAATTAGACGATACTCCACATGTACTGCGCGGCGTGGAGATTGAGTTTCAGGATCGTTCTTGTTGGATCCATTGGCTAAATCTCATAAGGACCATTTTCCCAGTTTTTTATTAGAACTATTTTTAACGGTGTTGTCAAAAGGGCGCACAATTCAATAAACAATACGTGTGATTGTCATCTCATAAGTATGCCCGGCTTTCTTCGCGCACTTCATATGTCTCTCGTAACAGGTGTATCGTCTAAGCCTAATGTTCATTTAAACGTTTTAATGTGTAAAACTTAAGTGTCATAAATCTATTGTCATTAGAGAATACAATCACGAGCATTTTTTTTCTAGCGACTTTTAATTTGACTGTTTTTTTAATGTTATCTCTAAACTTTCGACTGGGTGAACCGATTTCCAAAATTCTTTTTTTGTTTGAAAGCTGGTGCGTCACGTGTGGTCCCATGTACTTTATCTTTATCAAATTCGGTCCACTAGTTATTGAGATACACTCCAATAATTGATAATTGATTAATAGAATGAAAGTCTAAAATTTTATTTAAAAAAAAAAAAAGTTTTAAATTTTTCAAATTGCACTTGTTATTTAAATACCGGGATCACGGGATAGCTGTTGCGTGATCCTAGACTATTTGGTTTCTAATTGGGCTCAAAAGAAAAAAAACTTTAGTAATATTTTAAAACGATAATGTATTAAAATACTTAATCTGGTCACACTGATGCAAACTAGACCTGTTTGTGGCAACATTGAAAATCCCGAGATTAGACAAGTACAGTCCAGGGATTATCGATGAAAAGCCGGGATCCGGGAGATTTAGGATCCCGCGATTGTATTCTCTAGCTCTCACCCCTTGTCACACTTCTTTTTACTGACATTTAATTGACAATTTTATTAGTATATATTCTCAAAACGGGTTTAGAAAACTCGAACGTTTATGAAAACATTGATATATCTAGTTTAGTTTTGCTAATTTGTATCACATTGACTTCCGGTAGTTGGAGATGGGTTGAACCCTACAATGTGTTTTGTAAGCATGATGAAATTCCAAAGATTTTTTACTTCGCGTGTAAAACACGCAGCGTTTTTCTTATAATAATATTGACCGTCACTGTCGCAGAAATCTTTAAGCAGTTAGTCGCATGTATATGTCATGTCGAGTCTAACGGTGGACATGCTGTCTCTATCGGGACCAAGGTCTGCTTATTAAAGATACGACGAACTACGAAGAAATAATATCAAAAGAAGGAAGAGTAACTGCCTTAAAAAAATGACCCAATAAAAGTCGTGCTAAATCAATAACATCGTTCACGCCGCTATGGCTTAGCTGTCATAGTAGACGTTGCAGCACGCGCGTGGAGCAATCCCTGCTTTCCTTCTGAAATTTAAACCAATCACCGAACATGTCTATTTGTAACCTCGGAAGTAATTCGTATTTGGAATCATACGTCGTTTTGGTTTGAAGGACCAGTTTTTGTGTGGAATTTGTTCTGAGTTATGCTTCCTGACATTATTTCTTCGTAGACGACGAATGGGCAATTACTGTACGAGTATGCGAGTATATACTTTTATTATTTTGCGGCATACAGAAGATAACTTCTGTTTATTATGTGTTAATTAATATATAATAATTAAAACTTATTAAACATACCTATATCTTTTAAAATACGATAAAAGTATGGATGAAAATGCATGCTCTATTAGTACTATTTCAATGTATTTTATTTCAAAGTGTCGTAATTTTATTTCCATGTTATAACGCATAGCGTCTTTCTTCGGTACGGTAAATATACGCCCGTGTGTAAGGGACCGTAGCATGCTATACGAAAGATGTTCATGTTATTTTGTGATATATATAATTGATGTTTCTATGTGGTAATTATATCCATTTCTATTTTACAAGTGTGTTTCATTTTTATTTATAAAACAAAATGATTGGACTAAATGAAAAAAATTAAGCTTCAGGGTAGTGTCTGAGAGACCCTTCTCGCGGCTGTGCTCGTGTGTTTAATTGCAAAATCTGTTTTTCGATTTTTTAACAAATGTTTAAATTTTTATAGTATTACTTTTTAAAAAAACTTACGCCTGCTTTAGCGATCTCAAACATTTAAATTTATAGAGAGAAAAATTCTCATCCTTGGACCCGAATTTCGGTGGCCTAGTTGGTCAATGGCGTCGGACAAGGAGAGACGATTAAATTCAGATTAATCAGAAGGCGCAGGTTCGAATCCCATCCGAGGATGTGAGTTTTTCTCTATAAATTTTAAACATTTTTATGATATATAGTTTAGACGGGTTATCTAATTATTTCTGCTATTTAACTTTATTAGAGAAAATAATATTTAATTACTGATCAGGTTTTATCTTGTTTGTAATAATATACGAGCACATGGTTCATAACTACCAATCGGCAGAATGATTTTGTTGCTGGTAGTGAATCATAAGTACCTACATTTTGTAACCTTTCACACCGAAAGTAATATTTACGACGGAGAAGAATCACTTTACTCAAGACGGAATTTCAAAAATGTTTTTTTGTAAATCTTATGGTTTTAGTCATAAAAATAGTAACATAAAAAAGTGGCGTTGCTGAAAGTATCAAAATCATTAAATACGACATCAACTGTCACTTTGACAGCTGTCACAACTAAGACCATGGGTAAGTATATTTATTTTGGTCCTACTCTACCAGTTGATCCAGTACCAATCAATTGTATGTTTAAATAAAGATGGTTCAATTCATTGAACCACAGGCCATGGATCAACCAGTTGGACTCCGCGATTGAACCACACAACAAACGTATCCGGACGCCCGGACTTCGTTTTGGTGTTAGTTTATTTCGTCGCGAGTCTATAAGTCGTGCATAATAAAAAAACCGAACTAAAATCATTTAATTCAGAGACCGATTCCACTAACGGCCGGTCCCAATAATCTATCTATCGCCGGTTTACCTTACTAGAGTTAAATATTTGACACTATTTGTATGGAAGTTATGTCAAATTTCTATCGGTAGTAAGGAAAACCGTGGATAGATAGATTATTGGGATCCTCCATAAGTAAATCTGTTCTAACTGCTATTGAACCGTAGCTGAATAATATATTTTTCTTATTCTGCCATGAGATAAAGTCTAGTTGCGGTTTTTTGTTCTATTGACGCCAGCGATCGATTAAAACTTTATATTATTATTTTAACTCGATAACCATGACTGATATTGGCATATCTACAGTAGTGTCTAATATATATACCTATTTATTATAAAGTATCGTTTAGAATAGAATAGAATATAGATTTATTCCAGATCATCACACAACATAACAATAAATTACATGGCAAAGATAACAAAGTTATTAACTAACCTTAAAACAAAACACTTTTTGTAATGTTGTGTGATGTCGGGAATGAGACCCGCCTCAGCATTATGCTAGAGTTGAAAACCTTAGCGCTGGTTTTCAGTCGGAACTCATGACCGACTTCACGAACGCCAGTGTAACAATGAGTAGAAAATACAACAAATTCTAAAGAAGCATACAGAGTGTGTACAAAACCAAAGGTATAAAAAACATTACAAATAACATATCAGGAGCAAGAACCAACAATATAGTTCTATATTTATTAAAACTATTGTAAAATGCTGAATATTGTGAGTTGTGCCAAATATCATAACCATTTCTAGTTTACGTGACGTTACGTTCCAATTTGTCTATATAAATAGTAGAATGGCTTTTTGGTTAATTATCGAACGACAACAGCAGGGCTATTATGTATCTCAGTTGCTAACAAATGTTCATTGAAAACGAAAAAAATGGCGGCTCTATGTCAGTTTTTGTCAGATCCAGTCATTAACTTACTAACATTTTTGCTTACTGGAGTTGTCAAAACTGAAGTGCCGCCATTTTTCAAGATTTCAATCAACATGGGTTAGCAACTGAGATACATAATAGCCCTGCTGGAGTAGAACAACAGTTGCAGCGGGATATATAGTTGAAATAGTAGAATTGTCCGCTGACATCAAAGATGCACTATTTATTATTAGTGACGTAGACTTATAATAAATGTATTAAAATACTCTACTGCTACGTTCAAAAATTAATAGAGCATCTACCGAATAAACGAACTAGGAACTTTTTTTAGTTTTTACTTTACGGTACAAACACGAGGCCCACCTGGTGTTAAGTGGTAACCTCCGCCCTGATAATAGACGCATGTCACGTAGGAAAATGCGTCCATTATCTGCGCCCGTAACCCTGAAACATTGTTGTAGAGCCTCAGGTGTCTGTGATTTCACCGGCGACCATACCTTTAAAACGGAACATAGTAATGTGATTACTGCTTTGCGGTAGAAATAGGTATGGTGGCAGATCTTGTTTACAAAGAACTCTACTGAAAATCTAACTGAAACTCAAGAACATAATTTTTAAGGTATGTTTTTACAATGTGTTATTGGCATTACAATCTTAAATAGTTACATAGATGACAATTTCAAACTACAACCGCTTAGAGCGGGCTATAGATGGGCCCGAGTTAGAGACGAGGTATAATACTTCATCAGTCGAACGACCCAGACACAATAGAAATTTCATTGTTATATTGACAATCGACTGGTGAGGGGTTAAGAGAATTTCATAAAATTTTCTTGAACCAAGGCTTAAACTCGAGACTAAGTCCGCACTGTTCATAATAATAAGGCGGCAAGAGTTCAAAATCCTGCATGGCAATACACTGCACTCGTTACCCTGAGACATAAATGCTAAATCTCTTACCCTGTAACTTGGCTGGAAACTTTGCCCTTAAGCAGTAATGCTTGCAGTCTACTGCTTCACGATTCCATAACTGGCAAAGTTTTAGTACTTCCTGTCCCCAGGCGGACGGCATCAGAGTTTTCAGACCAGGTTTAACATCACACGGCATTTGGATCGGAATAGGCGTAAGTATAAATGTAAAAAATTTGATCGTCACAACGCACACAATCGTCACAAAGGTTTCGGCTTGGATTAGACCGTATACAGAACTGACATTGAAGATAAGTATAGTAGGTATGTGTTGTTAGGGTAGTCAATCTTTCATCTACTAAGTAAGTACCTACTGTAAAAAGTCGGCTGCTGATTGACGTATACGGACTCTCATAGAATCAGACGTACATCATCATTTCAGCCGTAGGACGTCCACTGCTAAACATAGGTCTCTTCCACAAATTTCCAAAGGGACCGGTCGGAAGCATACATACGTACCTATACGTTATCATAACCCTTCTTCTGGACTGATTTTGTAATAGAGGTACTTTAGGCCTGCTAATTTGTATAATTACTTAGGTAGGTTTTAGTGGTAGTGCCACGCTGTAACCCTATGGGTAACAGCTGAAGTTGCCGGCACGACCGGAGAAGTCGTACCACACTCCCACATAACACCGACGTTAACTAATATAGCTTATTGCTTTTGCGTTTCAGTCGGTCTGTGAAAAATTCCGGAGGCCCAATCCCCCTTTCCTCTCTCCTTCTCCCCTCCCTTCCCCACTCCACCCTCACCCCTTCTATTCCTTTTAAAGGTCGGCAGCGCTTTGACAACGCCCTTGGTGTTGCAAACGTCTATAGGCGACGGTGACCACTTTCCGTCAGGTGGGCCGCCCGCTTGTCTACCTACTTTGGCAATAAAAAGTTCTAAACTTAGGTAGATAGGCACATACTGGCCATAATTCTGTAGTCTCTTCAAATAAAAAGCTTCTTAAACTCCAAATAATTTAATTATAACTCCTAATAACTTAATACTATTTATGGTACCTACAGTCATTTTTATTCTTGCCATAAGAAAATTAACCTTGTGGTTAGATGCGTTTAGAGTCCTAGGTCAATAAATAAATTTAACCTTTACCGAAGGTCAGGAAGGACAGAATATTTAGCGTCTTGTTATTTAGACGGCAGTATTGTAATGTATTGTATGTCATATATTTTTTTTATAAATAGCTGAACCCAATATACCCTCACTAGCTAACTCGGTGGGTTTATAGGGCAATTATGTTAAGTACATATACTTAATATTTACGAGTTAAGTCGAGATTCTAGTGACTTCCAAAAAAAGGAGGAGGTACTCAATTCGCCTGTACGTTTTTTTTCTTTTTTATGTTTGTTACCTCATAACTTCTGACTGAGTGAACCGATTCTCAAAAATTTTCTTTGAAAGCTGGTGCTTATTCCCGTGTGGTCCCATTTAAATTTCATCAAATTCGGTCCAGTAGTTTTTGAGGTACTTACGAATAACTGAATAGAATGGAAGTCGGTATTAAATTTTACAAATTGTACTTGTTGTAAATTAGTCAACAGTTTGTGGTAACACCTATTTACATTTTTCTAAAACTACCTGTAACTAATAACTAGGCCTAACTGGCTGATTTTTTGAGTTGCGTATTGCTCTGATAAATTAATGATTTTCAATGTAACTCATTTCCCTTTGCTCTTGTCTTATACAAATCTTCAGAAACAGCACAAAAAGTATTCGTCGGGACATCTAGGCACAGTTATTTGCAATTTTGGGCAGTTCCATATCTTCTGGCAGCTGCACCTTGATCTGAATCTTCTTTTACTCGCATTTTCTACCTGGTTCGGTGACGAATAGCTTTGAAACACTCGTGGTTTTTGGAAGTAGCTCAGCTTTGGCCCTTTAGGAACGAATTTAGGAAGTGCCTTATTTCTAAGTGTTTCTAAGGTGGTATGCTCAATCAGTTCATCTTCGTATCTCTCCGTCACGTCGTCGGTAGTTTCTGTTGTTTCGATAGATTCGAAGTTTCTGGCTTGTCTGCCAGATTGGTTCGTCTCTGATGGAACTGTATCTGACAAGTTGTCACTGTTCGATTCTGACAAGTCATCAGTCGGGCTTATTTCTGACAAATCATCTGTTGTATTAGTACCGACATCGTCCCTTTCACTGGCCTCTGCTAAGGTATCGGATTGTTTACTTTCCAGCAAGTGCAAATTTTCTGACAAGTCTGAATTGCTTTCTGTCAAGTCTGAAGTAATTTCTGAAATGTTAGAAACATTTTCTGACAATTCCGATTTGTTTTGTGAATTTCCTGTGAGATTCTTGCCAGGTTCTTCACTGTCGGTTGAAGAGAATTTACTGGGAATGGTGAGAGGTAGTTTTTCAATCCTGGACTCCCGGATGTTGCTGGCTGCTTCCAATGGAGTATCTTCTACCACTGGCTGGATCTTGACGTATGTGACGTCACTATCCTTGGCCTGGGGTGCTGAGGATGCCGTCTTGAGGCATAGCACGATAACGAGTAGTAGCCTGAAAGCACAATAGTAAATATTATTAATAAGTAGACACTAGTCAGCCTGCGGCTGCGCTCGCGCGGTGAAAAGACTATCTCAGAGGAGCATTTATGCGGGATATAAAGTAGCTTTATGAGTTATTGAAAGGTTCATAGCGGAGTTATCTTAGTTGTTGGTAACTGTTAAATTAGTCAGACAGACGTTACCTTGCTAT
The DNA here is from genome assembly GCA_917880725.1 of Selenia dentaria. Lineage (NCBI taxonomy): Eukaryota > Metazoa > Arthropoda > Insecta > Lepidoptera > Geometridae > Selenia > Selenia dentaria. The sequence goes on along the minus strand of OU862896.1, from coordinate 27,267,727 downwards.
GTTCATTAGTTGGATGGGTGACCGAGAGTGCAATTTTTAACTGGGGACTTTCGTGCCTCTGACGGCATGTTAAGCCGTCGACCGCTGTTAAACTAGGACAACAGTAATTAGAGATGGTGAATGCCAGCGCAACCCTATCTCACCCATCTGGCGGAGGACTGCTCACGGGGGGGTTTTTGTGGGTCTGAGCCCCACATACCCCCTTCCGTCAACCCCCGTAACGGAAGGGAAGTGGACAGCATTTCCCCCCTCAATAAAAAAAATGGGCAACAGTAATTAGGTTTTGTCGATCTAAAAACTCAGAGACTATAATAGGGCTGGTCACTATCCTATTCGTATTAATACTGTACTGGGCACGCGTGGTAGATTATGGCCCATACTCTGAGAAGGCCCGTGTCCGGCGTGTCCCTTCATGTAATAGGCTTAAGTTCAAGTCATTTATGTCGCTTTATATTGTGGTTACAATGAAAGATCTTATAGCTATAATGTTAAGTACAACAGAACTTTTGCCTATTTGGCATGCGAAAATCTAAATCTTAAAAATCAAAATCAAAATCATTTGTTCAATTTAGGCATCAAAGACGCACTTATGAACGTCAACTTTTCATTATAATATACTTTAAAGACTCTACCGCCGCGTTCCAAAAATACAGAGCCTACCGAGAAGAAGCGGCTAGAAACTCGGGGCCTTCTTTTTATATAGATGTTTACAATGTTTCTACTTAGGTACTACAAATATTACATTTTATGGGTGGCAGAGAGACAGCTTGCCAGAAGTGGAGTATTCCAAGCATCTTTATCTTATAGATATATAATGTCGGACTTTATAATAAGTTTTTTTATTAAAACGTTTTTTTTACAGTCAACTTGATTTTTCCCTCTGTGAGCTCAGTTATGTGCTTTGGGATTTTATTGTAAAAACGCACACAATTTCCTAGGAATGACTTATTAGTCTTCGCAAATCTAAAACTAGGTACAGCTATCCTATTTGTATTTCTAGTAAAGTGTGGTGATCACTATTTAACTTTACTAACTAAAAAAATTACATAAATATAAATTTTTACGAACATACATTATATTTTCAAATACATATACCTAAGGAAGGCAAAGTTAATATATTGATTTCTTTAAATAAATCTTTCAAAGATTTACGGGGACCCATTTCATATATAGCTCGAATAGAACGTTTCTGTAGGATAAAGATGGTCTCTATATCAGCCGCTGAACCCCATAGCAATATCCCATATGACATTACGCTGTGGAAATATGCAAAATATACTAACCGCGCCGTAGAAGCATCTGTTAGCTCTCTTATTTTACGTACCGCATATGCAGCAGAACTGAGTCTCCCAGACAGTGCATTTATATGAGGACTTCATTGTTTGTCTTAATCTAAGAACATATTATATTTAAGGTAATATAACATCAAAATCCTTAGTTAACTAGCAAAAACAACTAATATTTTAATAACACACTAAACACCGATTCACGTTCTACATTCGGATTTCTATTACTCAAGGTGGATTGCTATGTGTTAGTCCAGCTCACTGTCTAACCGACACCTTTGCAGCCAAATTGGTTCAGTAGTTTTAGTACGGAATAAATAAAAGATAGCTATGAAAGAATACCTAACAAATACCCATTCATGCAAACAGACATAGTTTGGCGTATATAATTTTAGTTGATTAATTACATCACTTATCGGTGTTGTGTTTTATTTAATTATTTTTTATCACTAACGAAACATAGGTACCTAGATTACATAGCGTTGGTTTGGGATATATTATGTACAGCGTCAGTAGATATTGCTTGTTTAAAACTATCTGATTTGGTTTAGCGAATTATTAAATTCTTCTGGAAAAATCGAAAAATGTGCTTATTTTTTACCCGAAGATGTTGGACGGGATCGAGGAGATATGATATGAGGATTGAGGATGCAGCTTTACTATTTCGCGCACGTCAGTATCGTCAGTGTCAGTCATACCTATTACCCATGCATGTAGGTACTACGTCTAAGTACAGATTATACAAAAAAGTAGAACCTGTTCATTTTAAAGCGCTTAATCAATTTAGATACAACTAGTTGACCCGCCCCCGCTTCTCTCGCGTGTCATCGCGGGATTCGGCGGCTTTAAAATAAAAGTAATCTTTATTATTTAATATTTTTTTTATGAACCGATAGGCACGAAGCTTACCACAATATATAATTGAAAACCACATCTAAAACGGATAAGCCGTTTCTAGGATTAGCGTGCACAAATGCACAGACAAACAGATAAATAGACAAAAAATTTAAACGATGTTTTTTTCATTCTGTGTTCGTTTCCCAATAATATTTTTCATTAATCTTCCATGTACAAACAGCGATCCGCTACGTTTTAAATATATGTATAGATTTATTGGGCAGAAAACATATGGGGCCACCTCTGAAGTAACCCACCGAACAAAAAAATATATATATCAAAATCTCAGCATAATTGCGTAACAAATATACTGCCGAATTGAGAACCTCTTACTTGTTTAAAGCTTGTTTTATAAAGTACAAGTGACTGCCCGCAACTTCGTTCGCGTAGTAGGCTCAGCCTGCGGCCTCGCCATAACCTCCTGTCTTTTCTTGATTTTTCTTTCGGTCGGAAATGTTTGACCGTTGTAGAAATTTTATAATTTTCTGAAAACCTAACTAAATCACATACTTTAGGACACATTTATATAGTGGAATTTCCTGATTTCATGTTTTAGGATATTCTTAGACACTTAGACAGATGAAATAAATCCAGACTGGAGTAATTTTTATTGAATGTTCACGCCGCGGGACACAACACGGAATTTAGAGCATAGTTACTGTTTACGTGCGAGACGTGAAGTAGCTGCGTGTGGCGCGTTCGGAGTCGTGGTGTTTGAAAAGCTATACTTGACAAAAGTTCACTGCAATCTATTTTGCCGGAAAATATATCGTGTAGTAGCACTATATCATACTGTCTACGCCTTTGTTCTAAAGAATATATGCCAAAATGTTTACATGCATACAGCGTGTTGTAAAATGTTTACTGCAGAATAGGTATGTCTCAAAAGATCGGTAGTCTTTGAAAGATAGAAATCTTATAAATTTCTTTTGTATTGCTTCTATTCTTTCAATATGGATACTGTAACATGGTGACCAGATGCTACAAGCGTATTCCAGAATGGTACGCACGTAAGTGAAGTACAATATTTTATACAGCTTATATTATTAAAAGTATTGCATACTCGCTTTATAAATCCTAGTTGTTTGTAAGCCTTGTTAATGACAGTGTCAACATGCTCAACAAGTGATAATTTTGTGTCTAGTATTACACCTAGGTCTCTTACAGAGTTTTCTTTTTTGATAGGAGTATTATTGATATGATATGTATAATTAATAGGTTTTAGTTTATGTGTAAATGTTATTTGATGACTTTTTTAATATTAAAACATTTTTTTAAGGTAATATTCACTAAGGTTGTTTAAATCATCTTGCAAGTTTTAACAATCCTCAATATTACTGACAAAAAGTTAAAAAAACTTTTTGGATATATAAGAGCTAAACCACCTGTAAAGGTCACCACGTATTCCCAATGCATGTAACTTGTTGAGCAGGATGACCTGATCCACCCTGTCGAAGGCTTTCTTAATATCAGTATAGATCACATCCTGATTCCTCTCATCCATGCTGCGAAAGACGTAGTCAGTAAATAGTGTTAGGTTAGTAACAGTGGACTTTCATTCATGAACCCATGTTCTTTTTTGGGAATTGATTTGAAGATGGTGGGACTAATAGTCTGATAAATAATCTTTTCGAAAATCTTGCTGAAAGTATTTAAAATAGATATGGGTCTGTAATTTATTATTTGTTTACGAGGACCACTTTTATGGATCGGTATTATTCTAGCTTCTGCACATATGGTAGGAAATGCACCAAACTTATTTACCGACAGCATGAATATTATTTGTAATGGCTTGGTTAAGGATTTAGCACATTTTTTAATAAAAACTGGCGGAATACCATCACTACCGGACCCTTTATTAATATCTACTGAATTTAGTAATTGGAGAATAGTAGCTTCGGTTACATCTAATTTAAAAGCAGTGTCACTTGGCTCCGGATACGATTGCAAACTGTAATCGTATGATGAGGCTGGCTTCTGATACACACTTTGGAAAAAATCACTAAAACCCGAACAGACATCAGACTCGTCTTTGTATATTTTATCGCCCAATGTGAGAATATTTGGGTAACCCGAGTCACCATATAGGTACTATATAGTATAGATACAATAATACGCAGAAAAATATCCCAATCATATACATACCCATTTCATTTTAAACCATTCATAAAACTAAACAACCTTTGCCTTGCCATTGATTTAAGCAGTAATATTACTAAAATGATAATATATTCGCCAATAAATTATGTATCTATCTATTGCGTATTTATCCACGAAGTCTACGACCGCGGAGCCTGCGTGACCAGTTAATATATTCCAAATTCTTGTTTTAACACTTTTTATTCCAAGTGTTTATGAGTTCTCATAATCATAATATGGAAATGTAACCATTTCGATTTATCTCTCCTAATGGGCGCCTCGCAAGATTCAAGTGGAATGACCCATCTAAATACAAGTATATCATTAAAGATGCTGTTTCAAACCATCATTCAAGAATATCTCGATACTCAACGAAATGTATAAACTGCCATGTGTATAATAACGGCGTTTCCGATTATAAAGACAATAAAATAAATGTTTTTCTAATGCGCATCGCAAGCTACTAAAGAGCCTAATTTCAACAAGTACAATTAAAAATTTACCGACTTCCATTCTATTCCGTTATTGGAGTGTATCTCAATAACTACTGGACCGAATTTGATGAAATTTTATGATATTAATTAAATGGGACCACACGGGAAGCACCAGCTTTCAAACAGAAAATAATTTTGAGAATCGGTTCACCCAGTCGAAAGTTATGAGGTAACTAACATACAAGTACAATTTGAAAAATTTTATACCCACTTCCATTCTATTTAGTTATTGGAGTGTATCTCAAAAACTACTGAACCGAATTTGATGAAATTTAAATGGGACCACACGGGAAGTACCAGCTTTCAAACAAAATCAAACAAAGGAGTTTTGAGAATCGGTTCACCCAATCTAAAGTTATGAGCTAACAAACATAAAAAAACATTACAATCCAATTGAGTACCTCCTCCTTTTTGGAAGTTGATAGAAAATATATTTAACTAGCTGCGTTCTGCGGTTTCACCCGCGTGGTGATGCTGAATCAATATAATATGCAATATATTGTCTATGTTACTCCGGGTAGTGTAGCATTCTAATGGTGATATAATTTTGAAATCGGACCAGTAGTTTTTGAGTTTTTATTCGTCACAAATATACCTACAAAATACAAATCTTTCCTCTTTAGGAAGAAAGAAAATATTTATTGCCAAAAAAACATACTAACAAAACAAAAAACACATTTAAAACATCGGGATTTAACCTTAATAATGGTTAATAACCTGTTTTATGGCAATAGGAGTACGCTCAGCACTGAACTGTGTTAGCATTTCGCTAACGCAAGGCTGGTTTTCAGCGCAATCCTTTGCTCGAACATAGATCTTAATCGAGAGTACAGACGAGCAGGTAAAATAACACATCATATTTAATGACATAAGAACAGCGTATATAACTGATTGTAAAGCAAGGTTTCAATATCTATCATAGATTTATAGATAGCTTTATATTATTACTATCTCCGCTCCGCGGTTTCACCCGCGTGGTGATGGATGGTGATGATAAATCAAATATAGCGTATGAGTACCTACGCGATATAAAGACTTTTCGTGGTTACTATTGCATATTTAACATGCAAAAGTAGTTATTGTAACATAACTGTAATAGTTAGACACATGGTATCGCAGATTTTTTTGTAGATATTGATATCCTGTATAAAACTGTACTTAGTACATCACTTTGCTCCATTGTCAATAGTTTCCGCTGCGTATGCAATCCCTAATTATTTGAAAATACATGGGTGCTCTATAAAAGTTTTTCAAATCGGTCCCGTAGTTTCGGAGGGTATTCAATTCAAACAAACATTTCCTCTTTATAATATTAGCGTAGATAAGTAAATAGAATTCTTAAATAACATCGGACTTATATTTATTATAAAATAAATTAATCAATAGTCTTGAAAGTGTTACGTTAAATATGACGAACCGATGATGGTAAAATTGTTTATTTTTATCATTGTACTCATGTAAATAAATAATACATTTTTAAATATAAGTTTTTAAACTATCACAGTCAGTTTTGCTTTTGCTGTACGCATAAACGCAACAGAAGGAGGGTAGATCGTTTAGTTTGTTCTTAGTGTCGCCCACCCGCATATATTTCAGTTTACTCGTGATCATGGCGCTTGCAACAGTGCCGAAATATCGGGAACTCAAAGAAAATGGATTACATGGTGAATATCCCGTTTCTGATGTTAACATTTTTTAAACCTAAGTAGTTACTTATACTTTTATTTTACTAGCTGACCCGGCAAATGTTTTGCCATATAAATAAAAATCGCGATTAAAAAACAGTTGAACGTAGAAGGGTGAAATTTTGAACTTTTAGGTATGTATATTTCACTGCATAATCATAATAAAAAGAATTGTCAAAAAAAATATTTAAGGTTGGGTCATATTACAGGCCGGTTGGCGCAGTTGGTAGCACCCCTGCCTTCTGAGCCGCTGGTCCCGGGTTCGATCCCCGGACAGGTCAAACATTTGTGTGCATGAACATATCTGTTTGAGCTGTGTCTGGGTGTGTATATGTATATAAGTATGTATATCAGTCATCAGGTGACCATAGTACAGGCTCTGCCTAGTTTGGGACCTGAAGACCTTTGTGTGGATGTTGTCCCATATTATATTATATTATTATATTATCAATTTATAGTTATGAGAAATACATGTGGGCTTCACAAACCTACTGAATATACACACAACATTTCATACTTATCGATCCACCGGTTTCGGAGGATTTTGGTAACAAACACCGCGACACGAGAATGTTATATATTCGAGAAGAATTTACTACTAAACGCTATTATGTAAAATGTTAACAAATATCTATCGATAACTGTTCTTGGGGACAATAAAAAATACATTATTCTTTCCTGGTGCCTTATAAGTTCAGAGTGGAATGACCTAAGTTATAGAGTTTAATGACATAAACTGGTGCTAAAATACCTGTATGAAAGCAGAAACATATATTATATAAGTAGAAAAACGGTATATTATATAATTTACACAAAAAACACAACGGTTCTTTTGAGTCAATGTTTTATCGATATCTGAAAGAATTTTGGGATTTTCGGCATAGTTATGGGACGATAGTTTTTTAAAAGAAAGAAACGTTGCTTTACAGGAATTTATCGATACGAAGCGCATACCAGTTACGTTATAGTGCCAGTCAGCCAAAGGAAGCATCGTCAGCCCCGGATCTTTGGGGCAAACCGGGGCACTTAGCCGGGCAGCGGTTTCAGGGTGCACCAAATTCATATTATTAAATAATATGTATAATATAGTAAGTATTATTAAAACTTAATCTAGCTGCACCAAACGCCTAGCATACGGAAGCCTGGCGACTCATGTCATGACCCACCGACTGATTCTAAGAAAAAAAATAGATAATAGAATATACATTCAGGTGATTTTTTGACACGGGACAAGAGTAAGTGAGAAGTTATGGTTACAGGAAAACGTTTTAGGAGACTACCTATCTATAAATTTTTAAGGTATTCTGAACTGCTTACAGATATTGGACAAAATTACAGTCAATCAAGCAAGAAAATGGTCATTTTACACAAAAACTTTTTTTGTGCCAATCGATCCTGCAGTGCAAGTACCGTAATAGTCGTTAAATCTGTCGAATCGCTAAGATCGTTAAATTTAACAATTCGTATCGGGCCCTAGCAAGTATGGAAGTCATATCGACGACTTATACGATCGTCAAATTGTCGACAGTATGTCGAATATTACGAATTGTTTGCATTCCAAAATGCGTCCCATCATTTAAAGATTTCTACGAGCATTTCGCTCTTCTATGATCATAAGAAGGCCGAAGTCTATTTTTTTTATTGAATACTAGTTGCGCCCCGCGGTCACACCCGCATGGTGATGGATGATGACGATGTTGATGAAAATTATCCAATGTGTTAATTCAGCGCCCCATCTACTTCCATGCCGTTTGAGCGTAAGAGAATAACAAACATCCATTCATCCATAAATACAAACATTCGCGTTTATAATTATATTAGTAAGATCAAACGCAACTAAACAATATCCCCGATCCCGTCGCCTGTCGATAAGCTATATCGTGGTAATTTTCAACGCTGACAAAACAATCGTTAAAATCGATTAAATAGATGATCTCAAACGTAATTTAACAGTCCCATGCTAGGGTTACCGTAATAATCGTAAAAGCTTATCGAATTTGTCTACCGATCGCTTAATTTTGTTACTTACTTGCAATGATTGACAAAAGATCGTTATAGCCAGTTTTTTCAAAGTATGACGAATTCAAGAATCAAATTTATCGATCGGTAAGTTCGGTACTTGCACTGCTGTTTTTAATGATCAATAGTTTCTACTGGACCGACTGAGGTTTGAGTATCTACTAGAAACGTCAGAAATAAAAGGTAAAAGAATCAAACTTTTATATTAGCCAAGCTTTTTATTACGCTTCAAAACCAAAAACCCAAACGTTTGCGATTTAAAGACATATTTTAACAAGAAGTAGGTACATAAATTACAACTAACAATTTAAAACGTTGTTACGTTACATTTATGATAAAAAGTACAAATTGTGTTTTTTTAAGAAATTATTAAATTATTTAGTTATTTAAAACTCTAGAGAAAGGGGTGCCGGTAGAGAGAGGGGCGCCACTATCACGTTTCTGGCCCGGTTCTGAAGAATCGTAAGAAGATATGGGGCTGAGCATCGTATTTACGTGTAAAGCAGACGACAGAAGTGCAGTGTTTTTTTAAGCCTTTGATGTCACTTTCAATAGGGTTTCGCATCGTTGAACGAATTATGTAGATAGGTAATTGATAATTATTTAAGTAATTAGTCTCAAGAAGAATAGAAGAGTAGAAGATTGTATTGTATGACCTACATTAATTTTAAAAATTAAACGTTTCTAAATTAAATTATTCAAACCATTAAGATGGCCTACATATAATAAAACTTTGGAGGTCGAATTTCTGTACAATGAAAAATTATGAAAACCGAGTCAGGGGGATGTAAGTAGTGAAATCTAACTAATTTAGATTTTATATATTTTTTTTACAACTTTTATATATTTTTTCTGTTTGTCTGTTCGTCTGTCTGTTACAGACAAAAATGAAAATAATAATGATAATAAAAAAAACAAATCTCTGAAATGACTTAAATACCGATTTAAATACAATTTTATGGTGGCATCTTAAATCCTTGGTCAACCAACATATAGGATACTTTCGATCCCGGTGAATTAAAGAGTTCCCGTGGGGTAATTAAAAAACTGTAATATACCGTATCCCGCGAGGCCACGCGAGCGAAGCCTCTGGCAGGTCAGCTAGTTTTAAATAATATAAATACCTAGGTAAAGGCATAAACGTATTTATAATAAATAAATAAATATTCCACAACTATCACACAACGCCATCTAGTCCCAAGCTAAGCAGAGCTTGTGTTATGGGTACTAGACAACTGATAAACATAAGTACTTATATATTTCTAAATACATAAATATTATAGATTAATTACACCCAGAGGTAGTTTTCAGGTAGAAGTAAGCTGGTGTAGCATCATCTTACTTCTACCTGATATATGTTTATGCCGGATAGTCATATTCCGCGCAGTTATCTACTTCTAATTCAAATAATGAATAGTATAAAAAATAAATTATGTGATCAAGGCATCTCTGCGACCGATTGAAATAAGTAAAAACTTGTTATACCTCTACAAGAGTTGAACGTCAAAAAGCCAAATGGATTTTCCAGGAGTATATTTGACAAACAACTTTATTCTTCAACAAATTTTACCAATATTTCAAGGTCTCTGATCTCCATAATCGGTGTCAGTGCGTAATTACCATAGCCACAGAATAGCTAACAGTACCTACAGTAGCCTAGCGGCCTCAACTAGCGCGGGACAAACAGACAGACTTACGTAAGGAAGCAAACAGAGCCCTGACCCGGCTTGTTGACATGCCACGACTTGGGACGCACTCTTGCGGATTATGTTATGTCATTATTTTCTTAATTTCAATTTTTGCACAAGTGCTAATGTGAATTACGTCAAGAAAATCAAGGATATGGGGGAACCAGCCCAGCAGGCTTAGACAAAAGATGTTTCTGTTAACGTTAACGCTAAACGACTTCAAAATGTATGGCGTTGACATTCCTGTGGAAAAGTCACGTGACATCGCGCTAAGTTCGTAGACACATTTTTGTCTGTAGCGTGTGCGGAAACACGCCTGTTTGAATTTTGTCTAGGCCTGCAGGGAAGCGGAGCAGGTCTTGTGATGCGGCCTTCCGGTTAATAGACAAAGAGGTCCTAATATGTCGCAAATATTTAAGATTACCTATACTAGTTTATACGAGCGACCTTGTCCGCGTGTATCGCGGTCCCTGGGGAATCATCAGTTGAATCGGAATAAAAGTGCCTGTATATCCCGGGTACGAACTATTTCCACTCCGTATTTAATTAATAGTGAATATCTTTAATCGAGCAATTCTTGTAAATATGTATATTACAAATACAATTAACATTTTCACGAAATTTAGTATGCATGGGCTTTCGGGGGCGATACACATCGATCAAGCTATTAGAAAATTTCGTTTTATCCATGTTTTCAGGCAATGAAAAACTGCTATAATATCATTATGGCAACTAGGGCTATCAGCAACAACTAAACAGTTTTACCGACACTGCAACACTAAAGCTTCTTGACGATAGATGGCGTTGTTAACCAACACTGAGCTAATGAGTGTTGGTTAACTATATATATATCCAAAAGTTGACATTTTATAATATTAAATGAGATAAAAATATATAATTATACGTATAACGTGAATAATGTATAGTATATTATATAAGTAACGTGTATTGTTCTAACACAGTGTGTTCCGAACATGTGTTAGAACAACACGCGTTCCGAAATCTCCAAAGCAATAAAAATAAGCAAATGTTGATATAGTTATGTACCTACGAGTTGGTAACGTCAGCAAACGTGTTGTATAATAACATTAACTCTAATGTGACCTCTATTTTATTAGAATTTAAGTATGTCTTAGTATACTCGTATTATTCATTAAAGGACACCCTGTTATTATATTCTTATAACTGCTAATTCTATTATTGTAACTGCCCATTTTCTGATACCTCGATATGATAGCAAGCTTGCAAAGCCCAACACCTTCCAATATTTAAATACCTTGATGTAAAAACATACAGACTCAAGTACAAAACATAAACTAAACATATTGGTGTCGATTCTGCAAGCATTCTCTAAACTAAAAATCTCTAAATTATGGCAGTACTTATTTTGTTTAGGCTAAAATCCAAATTAGTATAACACTTCTGAATGACAGCACTAAAATTAGATATTTCTCTTTAATTATGGGCATATTTTAGACAGTCATCATGTAACTTGGTGCTTGCTAAACTAACCTAAAATAACCCAAAACTGAATAGAATAATCATATTTTTAGAAGTGTCATTCTAAGTGTTAAATAATTTTGGATTTTATTATAAACAGAATAAGGACCACCATAGTAAATTTTTAGTTCGGTAGTTTAGTGTAGTCTTTTTGATCAAGTGAATCAATAGGTACTTACCAGTTTAGTTTACGTTTATTGTGTGAAAAGCAACAAGTGTATCACTTTGTTTTAGTTTTGTTTTTAGTCGGGGTTTTAGTGGGTTTTTTAGCATATTTTGTTATATTCTGTTTTATTCAGGTAGATATAATTATTATTCATAATGTATAATGTTCTCCTTTATTGTGATATTTTACCTTACGTAAGTAAGGTAATAAGTAAGTATTTGATATCATGATCAGTAGGGATATTATGTAACTCAGTTGCTAAAAAAATATGATTGAAATCGAAAAAAATAGCGGCTCTATGTCACTTTTGTCAGCTCCAGTCATCAACTTACTTACATTTTTGCTTACTGGAGTTGTCAAAACTGACATAGAACCGCCATTTTTCAAGATTTCAATCAACTTTAGTTAGCAACTGAGATACATAATAGCCCTGCTGTTGTTCAAGCTTGGTCAGTTTTCCCCATTGAGAATACCACTACTATCTGACCAACCAGCGGCTTTCCTGGCTTGGTCTATGGGATATGAAACCGCTGAAGAAACTTGAATACATCATATGCACCTCCAACACAAATTTACTATTTTGTAGCCACGGTGATTTAGGGTATTTACTAGAATCAGTCAGGCAGGATACCGAAATTAGGACGAATGCCATGAATGATGATGGCCAGGGACGGCCACTGATGGTGCTAGGCTAAAGATTGGAATCTGTGGCGATAGGACAGTGCTGGAACGTACCTACCGTCAGGTTTTCAACCTTGAGCGTGGTAAGTAGCCAAGCGGGCACCAGAAATTGTCCTACCACCATGCTGTAAGTAAATCATCACAATGTGGCCTCCAACGAAAGCTCCAGTTCGGGGTAAAAGCGACCATCAATATCCTTGGGCAAACATCCCTTAAAGATCTCAAAAAATAAGCCTCATAATAGGGAATCAGGCAACTTTTTACCTGCTATCATATAATCTGTCCCACAAGTCTAGCGCGCTGAGTTTTTTCTCTAAGTGTAATAGGATTGTTCATAACATCTTTTCGTATTGACTGATTTGATAAAATCAAAATCCTAAACCTCCGTGGAACTACAGTGAATATATTTCAGTCGGTATTAAAATCCATTCAGCAGTTTTCACGTGATGCACGAACAGACAGACAGATGAAAGTTATCTATGTTTATGCAAACACGAGACAAACTGATAAAATCAACAGTTAAATCTTGCTGTCACCGTTTACTAACCGTGGAGACACAATAGGCATATGGTTTTACGAAATATGTGTAATTAATTGGTCCCCATGACAAAATGATACGCTCCTTGCATTGTTGCATCGTGTAGATCTGCAGATAAACGTTATTAACGCTCTGTACGGTATTTATGGCGCGGTGAAAATAGTGCGATATGGTGCAACATTCTTAGAATTGTCATATTACGTAGTATACATGCCGGCAAATTATGTATTTTTCATACCACCTGCTCAACAATGTCCGATTACATATCACGTAATCTCGACGTAAAGCAAGGCTAATGCCTGGCTTTACGTCGAGATATCTCCCCAGGGATGTAATGTTGTATGAAACTCCCAAGGGAATAAAATTTATTTGGATTTGGAATGTTAAAATTTATAGGCAAAACTTGTAGTACCGATACTGGTATTGTAAAAAGAGTTTATTCAATAATCAAACTAGCCTCTTCACAAAAAACAAAAATAAAAGAGGTGCAATTGTAATTGAAACAAAAGAAAGTGTTCTTCTCTCTCTGTACTGTTTGTAGAATGTGAACGGTGTTCTTCTCTCTCACTGTATTTTATCACGTACACGTTGACTCAAAAATATTACTTTGAGTTTCCATAACCAAACAAATGTATTCCAATATTAATATTAACTTATAATTTATTTTGACTTTGACAAAATCAAATCAAATGTGTTTTTATGACATGATGTTAATTTTTATTAATTTCAAATAATTTATTTTACATATCACTAAATACCTAAATGCTTTTTATGTAGCCCTGAGTTTTTATTGTTTTGCAGTGGGTATAAAAAGTAGAGTTGGTATTCACCTCGAGGATAAAGCCTGTCTTCGTCTTGGGCGGCTTCAACCCCTGGCTACACTCAGGCATCTACATAATAAAATTAATATACTATATAACTAAATTTAAATCACCTCGCTGCGCTCAGGGAGTAACTCTAGAGCTCTAGAGTCCTTTTTACGCTCAGGATCAAATATGCCGCCCGTGACGTAACACACTGTTTTACTCCCTTGGTGCATAATCTACTATTTATATTTATTTATTTATATGGTATATTTTGTTGCCTTCGACAATTTCAAGGCATTATATTGATATATATGCCGGACGGAGGACAGATCACCTGTTTTGTGATGCTGCCCTTGCTGGTGGAGGTTTATCAGTTCGCACCTTGAGCCGTATGAGTAAAACCAGTTATAAAGATTGTTTAGTCTTGAAAACCACAGACAAATTATTTTTTAAGTCTATATAGTCTTACATAGGTGTCTTTTTAAAAAATCCGCGGAAATGTACTGCAAATTCGTTTTTTAAGCTTAAGTAGGTACTTAAGTATATTCAAGTACACAATTAAGTTGAAATTAACACTGTTCCGATTAACCGGCAGCGCAGAGATCGTATCTCCAATCAGATATTTAATTACGAGTAGGTATGTATATCTAATTGTAAATAATTAGGTTCCCGTGCTAGCGTATTGTTTAAGACAATGACCAGTTTTTACGTACTACATTGTCTCGATGCGGTGGTTTACCTAGCTTGAGGTTACTGGTTGAATTATAATTCGTGGGATTTACTATACTTACGCAACTCATACAATATTATCTAATACAAAAACTTCCGGTTCCGAAAACGATATACTTGTGCGTACTTTTTACTTTTAATGGTATTGAAATGAATGAATGAATGAATATTTATTTGCTACTGTTTTGGGTACAATATTGCAAAGTTGCCAAAGCACGTTTTACGAATCCAACAAAACTCTACCTAAATGGCGTGCAAGTCTATACTAATATTATAAAGAGGAAAGATTTGTAAGTATGTTTGTAACGAATTGGCTCAGAAAGTACTGGACCGATTTCAAAAATTCTTTCACCATTGGAAAGCTACATTCACCCTGAGTAACATAGGTTATATAAGATTCATCATCATCATCATCATCTATCACCGTGCGGGTGAAACCGCGGAGAGCAGCTAGTGTTTTATACAAGAATAATACTTATGTGTGAGAATCTACGCAAAAATAATAAAAATATAACAGGCAGTAATTAAAAATAATACAAACTGATTTTTAGATAGGTATGTATAATAATTAAGAATGTAAATATAAGTGTTTGATAAGTCGCTCGTGTCAATTAATTAAATTAAATGTCAAACCTTAATATACAATTACCTATGTTAGATTTTTATCATCTAAGATGTCCTTTATAGAGTAATATCATTTTTTAAATAATAAGTCAAATAATTTCTTTTTAAAAGGATTTAGGGCGACTCTCTTGATGTTGTCAGGTAAAGTATTGTACACTCTAATCGCCATACAGCTGGCATTCCGTTTGGTAATCTGTAACCGTTGAATTGGTGTGTATAATTTGTAAGGATGTCTACTCTGACAAGCTCGTTTTCAAGAAATATGATCAAATTCCTCGTCATACAAATAGTCATACAAGCTCGGATACGAATAATTAAAGCATAAGCACGCGAGATGTTACTGCCTTCATTAAAATTTACTAATTACTTTATACATAAGAGTAAAATTAAAGATGTCTATTTTATAATAACTGAAAGAAATATTGTAGGACCTTTAAGACTAACTAGATGTCTCTTATCGTCACCAAAAAGTATGTAATTACGATCGTAATTAGGTCGATACAGAATTCCCAAAATATGTAGTACCTAGGTAAGTATTTTTTTTTATTTCATACTCTACTCTTTTCGATAAACTATGTTGTATAGGTAGGGTATTTGTATAGGTAGATATTCTAAGTGTTAGCATTAATTTAATTTAGACTTCGTGTAGCAGGTTAGGCAGATACTCCTGATACGCTGCAGAATACACAAAATAAAAAAAAACGTGGTAAAATTTATATCACAAAAAAATTACAAATCAATTATTTTTTATTATTTGTGTGATTTTTAAAGCACAACCCTTAATGAACAATAAATTTTAAAATTATATAGTTTGCAATAAATCAACTAAAAATTCACTGAATATAGTGTACACTGAAAACTTACGCTGCAAAAAACATAATAATCACATTTTTATTTTTAATATTTGTACAGTGCATGCTAACAACCTAATTGTTTAATTATAAATGGTCATTCATTTCACCAATCGATCGCAAACTTGTCACATCACAGACGCCCATCCATTCAGCCATGAACTTGAACTCGCGGTTAAAAAAAGGTTTTTATATTGTACACTAACCGGTACATGTCTGATGCTCTCTCACGCGCGTTCCTCCAGAGACAGTCACGAGGGATGGTTCGCCAGCCACTTATAAACAACCTATTTATACAAAACCACACTGTGAAACATCTACCGGCCGCCACGAAAGATGCACAGGGATAACGGTATTATAAATTTAATTAATGTCCAAACCAAATAAAATGTGAAGAATGTCTCTATGGTTTAATAAGATTCTGTTGTTTTTATCAGTGGATTTCCTTGAAGACAATTGAATATTCATTTATTTTTTGTAGCGATATTCGGTCAGTATCTTTTTTCGCGCCAAACGGTAAACGACTGAAAGCAGACACGCGTGCAGCCTCCCGCCAAAATGGAGGGGCGTGAGATTTTCGTTGTCATTAAGTTGTTTTACAACTTTTCTAGTTTTCGTTGAACTTGGACATACCTACAGTTTCCGAGCAGTACCTATTGTATGGAGGGAATATCTACAGAAAGTGCATAGTAGAGATAATTTTAATTCTTATCAATGCACACTGTGGAAATCAGAACCCGAAATAGTACCAATAGTTAGGAATACTATATGTTGTTTGCATTTCTGATTAGGTACGAGTTATTTAACCGTTCAAAAGTTCATAATATTTTGTAGGTTAAATGTTAAGGTTACATTTAAATGAAATATTTTTGCAAGTAGTAACCGGGTTTAATTTGATTTTGAGGTAGGTTTTAGGGTTATCTTATTGATACGATAAAAATAATTTGCGCAGTGGATAGCAACCCTGCCTTCTGAGCCGCTGGTCCTGGGTTTAATCTCCGGAATTAAATTTAAATTAAAAAATATATTTTATTAAAAATATATATATTAAAAATTATAAGTTAAAAAATACATTTGTGTGCATGAACATGTCTGTTTGATCTGTGTCTGGGTGTGTATATGTATATAAGTATGTATATCAGTCATCAGGTTACCATAGTACAGGCTCTGCCTAGTTTGGGACCTGAACACCTTTGTGTGGATGTTGTTATTATAAAAAAAAAGTATGTATCCAATGGTGTTCTTGAGGGTTGCATGGCTATTACTTGTGCATACTTAAAGAAATAACTCTTTTATACCTCTTAATATTGTCCGATTTCAGTGGGTTTTCACGTAATCATCACATTGTTTTCTATGCCCGTATACGTTTTGATTTTTACAGTATTTTAAAGTACTATAAATTTACTTTTTTAGAACTTAAAAAAACTAAAAAAATCAAAACGTACGGGCATAGAAAACCGTGTGATGATTACATGAAAAAACATCACTGAAATCGGACAATATTGAGGGGTAGAAAAGAGTTATTTCTTTTAGTATGTACATGTACTAGCTATATGCAATCCCCTTAAGTATTTTAAAATTATTTTAATTAGGAACATGCTTAATTTAAATTATCATACAATGGTTTGTTTATTTATTTAAATATTACATATACAATTATAATAGGGGGTATATAGCTGGTCCTCAAAATTTATAGATTTTTTATGTACTTACTTATATGAACTATTTTTTAAAGGTTATCGCATTTGTTAAACATTGTTAATATACTTACTTAGAGGCAATTCATCAATTTCTACAATCCATCGAATCCTTTGTGCATATCCTCCTTTTTTTGGAAAAATAATCTAAAACTAAAGTATTATTAACAAGCTGCTCTCCGCGGTTTCACCCGCGCGGTGATGGATGATGATGATGAATCTTATATAGCCTATGTTACTCAGGGTGAACGTAGCTTTCCAATGGTGACAGAATTCTTGAAATCGGTCCAGTACTTTTTGAGCCAATTCGTTACAAACATACATACACATATTGCCTCTATAATATTAGTATAGATAAACGACATGTAATGTATCTTTTTACATAATGTTTGTAATGAGACCGAGCAGTTACAATGTCGTCCGCTATTCTGGACATCAGCCAGATAACGGGCAGTTTGATTTTACGTTAAAACAATGTCTAGGCACCACACCAGATTAAGGGTAACGGCCTAGATTCAATCTATTACAAGCTGTTAGGAACCTGCGATCAGAAAGCTCATAATGTGATGAGCAGACCAGCCGGATTATGTATGCTTATTTGTAAGCAAGGACAATGGCCAAAACTCACTATCCGATATAATCTATGTTAGTACAAATTAATTTTATAGACGGCCCGATGGAACCAATTTAATTATAGTTTTTCATTCCATTACTTACTTAGGTATTTACTTCAACAGATAACAAACAAAGTATGCAATGTAAGTAAGAATAAATAGTCTATTAAACCGCTACCAGTGGGCAACGATCCCAACAAGCTGTCAGCATTACTACGTTGGATGGTCATCTTTGTGGATCGGCTACGACTTGTACGTACTTCTTGTACCTTCTTCTAGGACTTGTAGTTCTTGTAGTAAGTACAACATGACCTACAAGTCCTAGCAAGATCTCCAGTAAGAGTAAACCTCAGATCATACAACAACAAACAGATTGTTAGTTGTTGTATGATCTGAGGAGTAAACCAAGTAACTAAGGGGTAGTAGTAACCAAGAAATTTAGTTAATTATTGTACCAAGTAAATAAGTAATACGAAACCGGTCTACTACCGCATAAGTTAAACCAATCACGGTCAAAATAATTACAATAATATTATAACGGCTAAAGTTTTTGAGTAAGTTTGTTTGTAAGTTTGTTACTTCTTCAGCTTTAACGACTGGGCCAACTTTGAATGAAATTTGGTATGGAGGTAGATGAGGCGCTGGATTAACATAGGATACTTTTCTTCACCATCATCCATCACCACGCGGTTGTAACTGCGGGGCGCAACTATATAGTGCTGATTAAAAATATGTCGAATTAGGTCTCTAAATAGAGAAACAATGTGCGATCTTCACTGCAATAGGCTCAAACAAGTATACACTGCCAATTATATACATTGGCGCCAAATAAAGCCCTCGCCTTCCAACCAACCAACCTTAGAAGATTTCATGGCGTTAAAGAAGTACCCGTCCAACACTTATAACCTGATCCATGTTCCGAATGAAGTTACGTAACCTGATTCCTCCATTTCTATTCCATCTATACAAACGATAACGACATTGTTGGAGTTCCACCTTTTACGAACGAAGGGTTTGCTTCTAACTTCATGATGCGTACTTCTCGGCTATAGGTATAAATAGCCATACATTGTCTGATTCTGTCTGCGTAAGATGGATAGATAGGTAGATTAACGACCGGTGCCAATAACCTGTCTATTGCCAGTTTAACTTACTAGAGATATATATTTGACACTATTTGTACGGACGTTATGTCACATTTATATCTGTAGTAAGGTAGACTGTAGATAGATACATTATTGAAATCGGCCGTAACTATTTATAGAAAGAACACATTACACATAAACAATTCTAAGTAGGTATACAAAAATATCTTACTACAATTAAATGCTTAATCAGTCAGGTTTACGCTATAACAAAATATTTATGAATGAAGCAGGGGCTTGCTGATTCGGACGGGTTTAGACGAATAGTGTCACAATGGGCGGTCTTATCGCTCAGAGCGATCTCTTCCAGACAACCATGTAGTAACGTAAGTACTCTATACTAATATAAAAAAGAGAAAATATTTGTATATATAC
Source organism: Selenia dentaria (assembly GCA_917880725.1). NCBI lineage: Eukaryota > Metazoa > Arthropoda > Insecta > Lepidoptera > Geometridae > Selenia > Selenia dentaria. Next base: position 27,247,793 of record OU862896.1, on the reverse strand, counting down.
TTACATACAAGTTTTGACGAGTTATGGTTTACAAAATTATATTCAGTTAACTTTGACACTCAATGTTGGAAAGAAAATAGACAACTGGTATACCTTGGCCCCTCGTCCGGTACCAGGTAATCGTTGAGTTTCGGGACACCCTGTATGCAGGGTGTTTGGTAGAGGGACCGACAAACCAAATGAGCGTGTTCGGGGACCACTTGGAGAATACAAGTTGGCCAAAAAAAATCCCCGACCTTCCAATATGTTTAACTTTTTTATGTGATTTTTCCCTTTTTCTCCGAAATTGTACCTATTTACCACCATAACATTTGTAAAATCTGTTTTAGACCGGATGTTTTAGTTGAATTTGGTCTCTAATACACCTTCAGGCCACGCAAAGCAAAATTGGATACAAAACAGAGCTAAAAAACTGATTTATTAGTTAAAAAAAATTGGGGTGTCGGGGATTTTTTTTGGCCAACTTGTATTCTCCAAGTGGTCCCCGAACACGCTCATTTGGTTTGTCGGTCCCTCTACCAAACATCCTATATATCTACTCGTATTTTAACAACGCGCCAAGAAAATGCTTATAGAAGAGCGTTAATATTAATACCACTTGAAAAAGAACAATATTTATACCTGCCTACTAAACTCAGGCAAAACACGTTCCTTTTAATAGCTTTAAACATTTAATCAGATCAGTAGATAGCCCCGATTGTAACCTATGTGGAATCAAAGATGGTATATACCACTTTTTGACAGAATGTGCCCGAAGTGCATGTATGAGGGAGGATCTATCTACCTACTTCGGACTTAACCGATGTGACGTGGGTATATTCCAAAGTACCCTAGCTGCGCAAACATCCGACGCAGCTAGGTTTCTATATCGATCCGTATATAGGATCACTAAAGAAGAATAAAGCGGCTAAGTGTAGATCTAAGAGCAGAACATATGGGACTGACATAATCGTTGGACGACTAAAAGCCCCTAAATAAAAGCAGAAAAAAACAGGCGCTAGGTTATTGTCGTGCTCCTCTCATGAACTTGTTCGCCTATATTCAACATTCAGGGCCATGATTTCCGAACATTGACCACAAATACTTAAATGAACATCACGACCTTGCGAATCGAAGTCGAACAAAAAACACTATATTACTTGGTGGGTACTCCGACTGGATGCGCTGGAAAATAGTGCAAAACCTTTTTATATTACCCTCGGGGCTATGTAAGTACTATACAATGACCTGTTATACTATAGACTAGCTGTGCCCCGCGGTTACACCCGCGTGGTGATAGATGACGATGATGAAAAATCATATGTGCTTCCCGGGATATAATCTGTAACCTACGCGAAATCTAATCCTAATAATGCAATGTTTAATATAATATATTAATATCAAATAGCAAAGCGAAATGTTGTTCTAAAAAGATTTTTAGTTCTAGTGTAAAAAAATATTCTACTAGAATTTTCTTGTAGGTAAATAACAGACTAAGTTAATTTATCGATTCAGGCGTTACTTTGCGGAAATCCATTATCAAAAAACAATTTAAAAAAATATTCAGTGACACTTCCGCTGAAAAAAACAATGATTTTGGCCTATTGGTTAGTGGTGCACACCCCCAAATAGGCCAAAATCATTGTTTTTTTCAGCGGAAGTGTCACTAAATATTTTTTATATCGTTTTTGAATCCGTAACCTTCAAATTTAGATTCCGATCCGTTCAACCATTTAGGCGGTATAAGGTAACAAACAGGAAGAGATTATATTTATTTTTTCTAATATAAATCCCATTAAAATCGGTCGAGCCGCTCCAGAGATTAGCCGGAACAAAGAGATGTACATTCACATTTAGTGAAAAGCTGTTAAATTGTAATTCAAACAGACAGAATGATATAGTTTATTGTGATTAGTTCTTAGTAGGTACTTAGGTACTGGTTATTTATTCTGATGACGTAAACAGTAATACCTTTAGGGTTCCGTAATTACAATTCTTGTAAGTACAGAACCCTACCCTTTCAAATATTGGTAGGTATACCAAATGACTTCAAAGATCTACCTTTAAAAATATTGAAATGGAAATTAAAAATGTGGTAATTAGACATGTGTTTTTATGATGCAAGGAATATTTGACTTATAAAAATTAACTTTGCTCAAAGTCAAAGTCAAAGTCAAAATCATTTATTCAATTTAGGCATCAAACACGCACTTATGAACTGACATTTATTATTTTACAATTTTGATATTGACATTAAAATTTAAACAGAATGATGTCCGAATCTTTTACTGTTTACGTTATTACTACAGTTAGAAACGTTAAATACAGATCTTATGTGATATATCATATGCGATATCATAATGTTTTTGTTGGCCATTCGTGAGAAATGAAGATGAAATATTATTTTCGTTGCCATCCCTTGCGTCTGGTATCATTGGACGGACGGTAGCGTGCGTGCTGGCCGGTGATCCCCCCTGGGAGCTCCAAGCGGAGATCCTCGCCGAAGTGTATCACTTCGTGGCGGCGAGGAGATCCCGTGGAGACGCTCCAGCGTGGGAGGAGGTCACACGTATGCGGTGGCAGGCGCGAGACGCCTTGTTGCGGCGGTGGACGGTGGAGGCCATCCGCCCAGTCCTCCAGAGGTGGGTGAGGCGGCGATACGGTTCGCTGACCTTCCGATTGGTGCAGGTGCTTTCCGGACACGGATGTTTCGGAAAGTACGTGCACCAAATCGCGAGACGGGAGGCGACCCCAGCCTGCCACGAGTGTGGGGCGCCGGAAGATACAGCGCAACACACGCTGGAAGTGTGTGCTGCATGGGGCCCGCAGCGGCACACACTTTCAGCGGAAATAGGCGGAGATCTCTCCCTGCCGAGCGTGGTAATCTCCATGCTCGGCAGCGAGAGATCGTGGCAGGCAGTGGCCACCTTCTGCGAAGCGGTGATGGCGCAGAAGGAGGCTGCGGAGCGGATCAGGGAGAACGATGTCCGAGCTGATCCACTCCGGCGCAGACGACCGGGAGAACGGAGGAGACGGTTCGCACGTCTCCTCCCTCCCCCGTAGTGGGTTCACTGGCGAAGAGTCGGGGGACTCTTCGTTGGCTTGCACGGCTCTACACGTCTAGGGGGTGACCTTGGTGAGCAAGGTAATCCCTTCACAGGCGCTGAGGCCCGGTTAAGATCAATCTGGGCCTACCGCTGGGGCGAGATGGTGATTGCCAGCGCGACCCTGTCTCGCCCCACCTTGGCGGAGGACTGCTCACGGGGGGGTTTTAGTGGGTCTGAGCCCCACACGCCCCCTTCCGTCACCTCCGTGGCGGAAGGGAAGTGCTAGCATTTCCCCCCTCGAAAAAAAAATGGTATCATTGGATAGGGCTAATGAAATTAAGGTAATGTTTAATGTACCACTTTTTATCGGGTGTACCGTTTGGGAAATATGGACCGTAGTAAGTTTGACATGCAATGTTCAATAACAAAAATGGTACTTAGATATTATTTAGAGAGATTCCTCATTTTGAGTTTCGGACTCGGATGGTAGAAACTAACTTCATACGACTAGTAGTAGGTATAGTCTTCGAAATTTCATTCATATGGGTAAATTTAAATACTTATTAAATCAATCAATAAACACTAATAATAAAATACGGTACCTACGTACATACAAATAGATCAGCATGGAAAAAACTGTCATTACATTTCATCACCCTTAACGGCATTCGTGTTACATTTCAACACCCTTGACGGTCATCGAGCACGTCTAGTGTATCGAGCTGTCAAACGGATATCATGCTTTTGACTTAGGTAGAAACTGACACACACTTTGACAGAACTGTCATCATTACGATGTTGATGTAGGCGGAGGTCTTATTATTTGGTCTATGCTGTGCCTAAGAGTATTTCTTTCGCTTTTTCACCAGCGTGGTGATGGATGATGATGATGATGACGATGAAAAGTATTCTATGTCCATCCATCTATATCCTTATATCCATCTACCTCCATACCAAATTCAATCAAAATTGCCCCGCTGTTTGAGCATAAGAGAGTAACAACGATCCATACATCCATACATCCATACTTACAAAATTTCGCGTTTATAATATTTTAGTAGGATGGTACGGAACCTTTCGTGCGAGAGTCCGACTCGCACTTGACCGGTTTATTTTTAATTTCCACAAAGCATAGGTGCTTACCGGGATTTTTTCTTATGTTGTCAATTCTTTTGCGTTCTGCGAGTCTTTTTCTCATTCTTTTTATCATTAGTTTGTGGTGATCCCCACCTATTTATTCACCACCGTCTCCCTACTAGGGCTTGCATTCGAATATTCGAATATTCGAATAATTCGAATATTATATTAGTTTGAATATTCGAATATTCGAATAATTCGAATATTATATTAGTTCGAATATTCGAATACTGAAATTCGCAATATTCGAATATTCGATTAAAATCAAGTTAGATTTAGGCAGTACTTGGTGTATGTAACTAACTCTAGAAGAGAGATTTATAACATCTCACAGAAACGAAACAAAGTTATAGAACCAATTACTAACTTAATTATGATTGTTTGATTTATACGAGTAAGACCTGTTAAGAATGTTTGTGTACCTAGTGTACCTACTTACTTAGTCTAGTATCTACTTACTACCGTGTTACTGTTACTTACCGTGTTTATTTACTTCTTGTTGTGAAATTTATTATTAAAGATAGGTAGGTATTGTAGGTATAGGTAGGTAGGTATATATACCAACTCACCTATATTTCAAAGACTGTTTTTACTAAGAATTTGTGATTGTGTTTAATATATGTTACTCTAATTGCTAATTTTATTATGATTTCGTGATTTATAAAACCTCTTAAGTAGTTTGTGTACCTACATACTTACTCTAATAACAACTTACTACCGTGTTACCGTTACTTATAGTGTTTATTTACTTGTTATTGTGTAAAATTTTATTATAGATATTGTTAAAATACCTACTCACCTAGATTTTGAAGACCTTTTTTTATTAAAAGAATCTTTGGTTGATTATGACTGTAAATCGCCAATGCCAAATGCCTCGTTACGGCGACACCACCTTTTATTAATTTTATTTCAATTTGATATTTTATATTGTTTATGCAAATAACACTTAAAAGAATATAAGCAGAGGTGATTTTAATAAAAATATAGTTTTTTTCTGTTATTCGAATAATTCGAATAGTACCCGAAAAAAAATCGAATATTCGAATGTTAAAATTTTCGAATATTTGCAAGCCCTACTCCCTACCCCGCATGCTCCATCTCCCTGCGCCGCATCCTAGCCCAGTCCCCTTGTTTGACCTAGTCTACGTTCTGGAGGTCATTGCCGTCCTTCAGTCTAGTGTTTTTGGGATGAGTATTGAGTATTAGAAAAACTTTGGTTACTCGGAATGTTAACTACTTCCTGTGACGCAGTAGTTAGGTCCCAATTGTATGCAAGCTTCTGCGTGTGTGCTTTTAGCTTTACAACACGTTTTTGTTTACTTACACACATACATACACTGAACTATTGTGTATACTCACTCATGCAATAACATATGTTTACGGCAGCATGTATAGGAGAGCCATGAATCTTCACGACCTTGTGCCGGCACAGGCATCGAACCCGTCAGTTCCGACATCCATTATCTTTATTCCACATAATTACATATTGAAACGAAGATGTTTTAAAATAAAACTATAACGCTCAAAGGAACGAAGCACCCTGCATACTTGTGATTACTAGACATACAGGTTTTGAACCCACAGAAGTAATGTTTAAAGAGCATGGTGCTGCTAAACTAGCAGCTTTAATAAGTCTTGGACAAGTTCTTTAAATTCAAATTCTTTATGAAGCCTGTGGGCCTGGGTTACAGAGTTGGTAAGTATACAGGTATTGGTTCTCCAGGTCCGCCATGTTATCGTTACAAGCGGATACTTAAAAATACATCAATTATTATTGAAAAAATAATATCATGAAAACAAAAATAATTGTAAACTAAAGTGCAAATTAAATTCGTAGTTAATCTCGTCAAGAGAATAATATGCTTTTTTAGAAAGAAACTCAATAAGCCGATTTTGGAAATTGTTTATGTCTCCAGTCACGAATGTCAATTTCGTGACTTCCCCATTGCTCAACTAGTTTACTCAACTGCATAAAGTTGAGCAGTGGGTAATACCCAAGGCTCAACTGGTAATTGCTCAACTATGAATAGTTGATCAGAGGGCATTACCCACAGCTAAACTATTCATACATAGTCGAACGATTATCAGTTGAGCCGTTGGTATTACCCACTGCTCAACTTGATGCACTTGAAAAGGATGACCTACTAATCAAACAGTTGAGCAAAAAGTAGTTGAGCTATAGGGTATTAGATGATCGCTAATACAATTTAAAAATTATGTCCTACTGAAAAAAAAGGCAGTGTCTTCCCTGAATAGCACGGTTTTACAATAATAAGTTGTCATTACATAGATTGTAAATTAAAATTACAGACACATTATAATTTTTAACTGTAGTATTTGTATGTAGGTGGGCCTCTCTCTCTCTCTCTCTCTCTCTCTCTCTCTCTCTCTCTCTCTCTCTCTCTCTCTCTCTCTCTCTGTGTGTGTGTGTGTGCGTGTAGTGTGTGTGTGTCTGCATGTGTGGGTGGTGTGTATGTATGTTCGCCTATAAAAACAGTAATAATAATAAATTTGTGTAAGGTAAATGTTTTTATTTTAACCGATAAACTTAATTTATTATAAAGAACCGGTGCTAAATGATTGTACTTGTAGGCTCATTGTACTTGGCACAGGACATTTATCAAGCCTCTTCTTACAGGTAGGTAAATTTGGGACTGTATGCCTGTGATATCACACATAGTACACACTTAAAAACGAATAACTTTCTAACATTAAGGACATCACATTTATGATACAGTACATAAGTTGGAAATCTAAACAGGAGACTCAACATGACTTTTAATAGCGCTCTTTGTGCTCTTTCTACCTTTATAGTTAATGTTTTTACGGCACCTCCCCAAGAGGATATACAGTAGCTAATTGCGCACTCGGCCAAAGCTTTATAAGTTTGTACGAGCAGTCTTTCATCTGCAACCAATTTAACGTTCTTAAAAACATATATCAGTTTCCTAATGCGTTTACTACCCAACTCAGGTTATCGTCAATGATGACTCCTAAATATTTCATGGATTCTGAACGGACTAACACTGCACATTCGCAACAAGACGGAGCATATTCACGGTTACGGAAATGTATGGGCTTTAATTTGCAAATTGCTTGGCGGTCTTCCTGCGTTGGTTTTGCTAAAAGACAAATATTTAGTTTTACTCTCGTTTAGTATCAGAAGATTATCTTCTAGCCAGGAAATAGTTAAAGAAAGACCCATTTCAGCTTTTTGATACACTTCTTGCCAGGAAACGTCATGAAATATAAGGACGGTGTCGTCTGCAAACATGAGTATATTTCCATTAGTAATAGGGATGTTGCATAGCTCGTTTATGTAGGTTAAAAATAGAGAAGAACCAAGAGTTGATCCTTGTGGCACTCCGTAACTGCAAACAGCACTGTCACTCACGTAGCTATCAACCTTAATTTGCTGGTTACGCTGTGTCAGGTAATCTGCAAACCAATTGTGAACTTCTCCTCTTATGCCAATACTCTCCAATCGTGCCAAAAGTATAGGTATCGAAACAGTGTCAAATGCTTTTTTGAGGTCCACAAACACAGCGACACACTTCTGACCCTGATCCATATACTTGGTTATTAGTGATGTTAAATGTAGCACTGCATCATCAGTAGATTTTCCTGCTCGAAAGCCGTACTGATTCTTTGCAAGTAAGCATTTTTTCTCCATATATGATAATAAACTGTTGTTGGTAATTTACATGATAAAATAAAATGAACATGGGTCCCGACTCAGCATACGACTAAGGACAGAATCCTTACTCACTGATTTTCAGCCGTTACCCATTGTCATGACCTCACGAACCTCAGGACAAAATACAGTTCGTCTTACGACCACGCCATATTTGGCGCCACCTTACTCTCAGTCGCAATGCCGTATTGCTACTACAAGATTGTATTTAGCGTCAGCTAATTTGACAAGAAGTATATTCAATAGTCTGACGTGACACCTCTAGAGAGTCTATGGTCGCAGAAAGACATTACGAAGCTAACGGAATAATTATAATACGTGGCCATTCGAAAAAGATATAATAAAATAATAATATAATGTAATCTAGTGCGTCTCGCTTCTACACAACAGTCGTTAGGCTATGTCGAAGGCCTTCAGGCGGTCTGAAAACGTCGACATGGGTTGGCCACTAAGCTATTCATCAAGCCGCACTGGACCCGCGTGGTGGATTATGGCCCAACTCCTCTCTCTGAGAGGAAGGCTCGAGTCCCAGCAGTGGGAACAAAATGGGCTGATTATGATTCCTAAGAGATAGACAACGTGGCTTTTTTTGTAAAACTTTTTAAGGTGTACAATACTATAGTAATTTTTTTGATCTTTCTCGTAGGTTTCAGTTCAGCCAGCATTTGCAATGTAAGCGCAAATAATGTGTTTATTTACGACATCACATTATATTATAAACCTTTAAAATTATTAGTGTTTCTCTATTATATTATGCATGTATTTATACATATAAACCTTCCTCTTAAATCACTCTATCTATTTAAAAATACCGCATCAAAATCAGTTGCATAGTTTTAAAGATCTAAGCATACATATGGACAGACAGACATCGGGAAGCGACTTTGTTTTATAGGTACTTGTAGTGATGTAACTATGTGTTTCGACATTTTTAAATATCATTTGTCACACCACAAAACACAGACAATGTAAAGAACATAATATACTTACAGTTAAAGTACTAGAGGAATATCATGCTAGACAATACTAAGACTCTTAAGAAAATAATATTTTGTGCTTATATCTGACCACACATTAGTCCCAGTAAATAAAGTAGCGACGGAAAATTATTTTGGTACTTACATAGAGCAAGTTTGAAACGAAGATAGATCTCTCTACCATGAGTTGACACTTTAAATGTCATCTAAAGTCGATACTCGACCTCGTTTACCTATTAAGCTTGTGATTGGCGCTCTCACTGTCAATTTTAGTTCAACAATTGACGGTGAGGTGGCACTGTTCTTTTTTTCATATATTTTTATCGGCAGTCGATATCGAGCATCGATTGGTCTCAATGTTGTAAACTCATAGTAGACCTGCAGGCAGAGGTGAGGTTTCGTCGGTGTTCAGGAGCTCGATCCTCGGCTTTGCTACCTTCCGGTGATGGTAACATCGCAGTATACAAGTAGGGCTTCATAGTACCCGTCTGGCTAGGTAGAAGGTGTCGCACCCACAAGAAATAGGTACCTACAAGTTTACATAAAAAATATATTATATACATGCATATATTTATGTTTAATTAAATATGCATCAACACCTAACGAAAAAATACAGGCGCCAATGAAGCTTATGAAATTGATGTTAGGAGACGGTACAAGCACGAGGTCTACCTTGTGTTAAGTGGTAACCTCTGCCTTTATCAGATGCACTGCCCTTGTAACCGTGAGGCACATGTACCTACCTGTAATTTCGCCGGCCCACAAATCTTCCAACCACCTACTCCCACATTTTACGAAACTATCATAAAACAGGAGCGTTTTGTAATAAGCTTACAATAATCATACTTACTATCGTAGTCCCACCGACACAAAAGGGTCAACCAAATTTAATGGTAAAGTTGCAATACGACTACCTTATAAGATGGCTGAACGGATCTTCAAAATTTTGACATTGGAACAATGAAACTTAGTGTCAAAAGCCACGAAAAAGTATGCGAATTGCGTGAAATATTTGATACTTCGTCATCAAGACGTCTATCGTATTCCATTATTATTGTAAGCTTGCTATATTGACGTGGTGGTACCAAATTTAATGGTAAGGTTGAAACATGACTGCTTTAAGAGGTGGGAGTAAGGCTGATCAAGCAGTATTGCGAACATTACTGCTTGGATCGATGGTGGAGTATTTCCGCGGACGAACTCCTTCACAATAAGTTAATATTAACCTAAAACATCATTTCACACAAGCAATGGACACACACATTAACATCACTACATCAAAGACCCGAGAATAGACATGTCTGCTCATCACAGAAATGTTTGCTCCCTCTGGAGGCCTACTTCCATACCTTTTACGAAACTATCAAAATCAGGAGCGTGTTGTAATAAGCTTAGAATAATCATACTTACTATCGTACACGACACAAAACGTTCAACCAAATTTAATGGTAAGGTTGCAATATGACTACTTTAAGAGATGGGAGTACGGATCTTCAAAAATTTGACAATGGAACAATGAAACTTAGTGTCAAAAGTCATGTCAAAGTACACGAATTGAGGGAAATATTTGATACTACGTCATCAAAATGTCTATCGTAATGCATTATTATTTTAAACTTGCTGTATTGACGTGGTGTTGCCAAATTTAATGGCAAGGTTGAAACATCGACTACTTTCAGAGGTGGGAGTAGGGCCCCAGGTTGTGTTTGAACAGTAACGTTTGAACATAGTAGGTGTACGTTGGTGAAATTTTAGTGTGGCTCATTTGGATCTATTCAACAATAATACCCAAAGCATTCGCGCTTCTCAAAAGTTCCCCCTGCGCGCGGTTGATGCCCCTGCCGTTTAAGGCCATGACAAATGGCTTAATTGTCCGAGACCACTCCTTACGTGGAAGGTGAAGATCAACTAACTGACTGATGACAATAATAAACAAATCTTACCAATCTATTCATTATTTCGTTTAGTCCAATCTATTGAAATTAGGTGTCTTTAGAAAATAAATCCAATGTCAGTTGAGAACTCAGTTCTCGAAGTTGTTGACGAATAAATCTACCTGGGACAGACAGTCAAACTAGGTAGATCCAAATTCGAGAAAGAGGTCAATCGTCGAATCCAACTCGGCTGGGCAGCGTTCCGGAAATTTCGTGAAGTCTTCTCGTCTAAAATACCTCAGTGCTTCATTCAAGACAAGAGTCTTCGACCTATGTGTGTTACCAGTGATGACTTATGGCACTGAAACGTGGTCTCTTACTATATATACCTCATAGATAAGCTCAAAGTCGCACAACAAGATATGGAGAGGGCTATGCTTGGGGTTTCTCTGCGTGTTCGAATCAGAAATGAGGAGATCCGTAGAAGAACGTAAGTCACCGACATAGCCCCGAAGATTAGCCAGTTAAAGTGGCAGTGGGCAGGGCACATAGCACGCAGAACAGATGGCCGATGAGGCCGGAAGGTTCTGGAATGGAGACCACGGACCGGCAAGCGCAGCGTAGGTCGTCGGTCGACAGACGACCTGATAAAGGTCGCAGGACGACGTTGGATGCAGGCCGTTTCCAACCGGTCCTTTTGGAAAATTATGGGGGAGGCATATGTTCAGCAGTGGACGTCCTACGGCTGAGATGATGATGAGAAAATAAATAGTACCTTTATGTCCCCTAATGAGCATGTTGTGTTGTCTTTTCAAAATAATTGATTTTAATATCTATAAATATAAAAATAATCCCCTATTTCTCCTGGTCACGCTATCATTTCGGAATTGTGTTTATGGTTGTCCGGAATGAAAGGAAAACCAAGAAAAGACAGGAGGTTATGGCGAGGCCGAAGGCCGAGCCTATACTACGCGAACGAAGTCGCGAGCAGTTGCTAGTAACAAAAAAATCTTACTAATATAAATGCAAATGTTTGTATGGATGCAGGTTTGTTACTCAAACACGTGAGAACGGCTGAAACTTTCGGGACACTTTCTTCATGGAGTACCTACTTGCGCACCCGGCTGCGTTCGCGCCAGTGTACTACAAGTAGGTACTCCATGAATAAGTAGCCCGGATGGTCACGAAACCGGTCGAGATATTTGACAATACCTACCACGTAAGTTAAACCGTCAAAATAACATTAAAAAGTGCATTAATGATGGATTAGGTATTATAATTATATACAAATATACGCTCGTTTGAAACGCAGCTCTCTGTCGTGTCGATATAATGCGGAGTAGGCGACTGATAGTGCAAGCGATAGCCCCTTCCTGAGTACCTACCTACCTACTGTGGTTGATAGCAACAATTTAATGTGAGAACATTTATTGTGCGTCATCACAATGTACCTATCTAAATAGAAGTCGAAAAAGGTCAAAATCATTTAATTTTTTACAATTTAGGCATCAAAGACGAACTTATGAACGTCATTTAATAATTTTAGTTTGTTTCCTCTCTCCCACCCTTTTTTTTTTAAACTACACTCCACAGACTCCAGGGTCTGTGCCTTTTTTCAACTTTTGGGATTTTCACTACTTACGATTAATTTATTATATTCAACAAATATACATACATGGGGGGCATATTAAACTAACTAACTATTTACTATTCTCTCACCCTTTAACCACTCCCACCTTTTAAAGTAGTCATGTTTCAACATTACCATTGGTACCACGTCAATAGAGCAAGCTTAAAATAATAATGGATTACGATAGACGTTTTGATGACGAGTATCAAATATTTCACTCAATTCGCGCACTTTGACGTGACTTTTGACACTAAGCTTCATTGTTCCAATGAACAATTTTTGAAGGAGCGTACTCCCATCTCTTAAAGTAGTCTTATTGCAACCTTACCTTTATATTTGGTTGATCGTTTTGTGTCGGTGGGAGTACGATAGTAAGTTTTATTTACGCTCCTGATGTATGATAGTTTCGTAAATGGTAGGAGTAAGCCCCCTGATTGAAAGTGGTCACCGTCGTCTATATACGTTTGCAACACTAAGGGCGCAGCCAACGCGCTGCCGACCTCTAAGAACTTTAATGACGCCCTTATTAAACAACTCCATATCGTAGCGCAGAGGGAATATAAAATAATGTAAGTACTTTAAAGACTCTATCGCCGCGTTCCAAAATATATAGAGCCTACTGAAAAGAAGCAGCAAGAAACTCGGACCATTCTTTTCATAAAGATTTTTACAATGTTTCTTGTTAGGTACTACTATTATTACATTTTATGGGTGGCAGACAGTGGCAGATGACAACTTGCCAGAAGTGGATGTAAGTAGAGACCCAAAGTGCACGCATTAGTTAAATATTTTGATATACTAACTAAGTACGCCTGGACCGCGGTGTAAATGTCGCTAACCACGGGGCCTGATGTTCAGCGTAACGTTTGCCCATAACAATCGGTGCCACACAGAATTAACTACAAACATCACAATGAATATACATAAGTTATGGTGGAAATTGCTTAAAAAGTAAAGTAAGTAATTTTTTTTTAAATACGTAAGTTTTTGTTTTAAATTTTAAAATATAATAGAGGTAGTTAACATTTGTAACTTTATACTTATGTGTACGCTATTGGCCAGAAGTACGGGGCTGAAGTTCACGCCTTTGCCTTTTTAAAATAGCCTTCACGATCTCATTTCGTTCTTAAATCGCCATTTTTCTCTCCCTGTAATTTCACTGGTTTCCCTTCAAACCGAAACACAGAATGTTTGCACACTACCTACTTTATGATATTTTCGAATGGACCAAAAAGTGGAGAATCAAACTCAACGAATCAAAATCGATTCATATAGACTTTAGTTATAAGAAACATAATTATTGCCCAATATATATCAACTATAAAAAGATTCCTTACGAGAACACGGCTAAGTATCTCGGTATGACACTTGATGTAAAGCTGCGCTGGAAAGCGCACGTCAAGAAGAAAAAAGTGGAACTAAATCTAAGCTATAAAAATATGTATTGGCTGCTTGGAAGATATTCTGCGCTGTCTATATACAACAAATTGTTACTGTATAAACAAGTCTTAATGCCTGTATGGACATAATAATAATAATAATAATAAATCAATTTATTGCCACTAAAATAACACGGTTAGGTACAAACAAAACAATGAACTAATTAACATTAAGTCAGAGTATGGATCTTACTTAATAAGCCTAGACAACAGTACCACATTTAGGGCAAAAGGGGTAGACTCAGCTTGTGTTGCGTTTACATTCGTAATGTAAGCGCAACGCTGGTTTTCAGTCCAACCCTGTTCTCGGACTATGGTCTATGCCGAGGTACATTAAAGAGGAGGTGAAAAAAGCGAGAATCAAAAATAAAATACACAATCTTAAAAACAGCAAAAATTGAACGTTAAATGATTATAATATACGATTACGTTCAATCAAAAGTGGCGTTCTAGTGGATTTATGAATCGTTTCCCGTGTCAGGGAGTTCTGTAAGGAACAAAAAACAAAAATGTATGGTGTGCTTGTAAATGTGTGTGATTGTGTAAGTGTATAATTATGCATGAGGTAAGAGTCTACGGTAGGTAGTCCTACACCTTTCTCGAACAGGAAAGTTATTCAGGTTCTACGTTCCTTGAAACCTTTGTAATTTTAAAGGCCGCTTCAAAATTATGTTTTTGGAGAACCAGTAAACTTAACTTAACTCGGATTTTGAACGCCTGAACACTGAGTTTTTTACATATGGTATTCAGCTTTGGGGCTGCACCAAACCAAGCAACATCTTAATGATACAACGCTTTCAGAATAAGGTACTAAGGGGAATAGTGAACGCACCTTGGTACAAAAGGAACGACGATCTCCATCGGGAAGTAATACAAAACTATGCAGAAGCTCGCCAACATCGGCTTCATCATCATGTGAATGTTGAGGCAGTTTTACTGCTCGACCACAAGGATATAGTAAGAAGACTAAAGAGAACAAAACCGTTCGAGTTAGTGTAGTGGTCAGTGCTAGTGTATTAGTGAAATGTAGTTAATGTAAGTACTGCTTCAAAGAACACATGAACATAGTGTCTGCACCTTAAATAGAGACAATAAGAAAAGTGTTACTGGACACATTCGTACGTATAGTGAATAGCAGTTTAGGATAGAATATAATTACTTATTAGCCTTTTTAGGCTAGATTGTAATATCAATAGGGTGCATAATATTTGTATGTATCCTAGGTAAAATAACAAAAAATAAACTACCTACTGGCGGACTCTGCCTACCTAAAACTCCTACCACTAAAGTTACGGCTCATTTCTGCTATCTGAGAAGAAGGCCCCAACTGTTGGAAATTGCTGGCTTATGACAGTTTTACTCCAGGATTCATCTAATGTGTCAGATTGAGTGCTAGGAAATGCTAAAAATGAGAGGATAAAAAGCATAGGTACTATAATAAAAAAATAAATTGTTGTCACAAACTAAAATCAAGATCAAATGATACTTACTGATATTATAACTAATAATGTAACGAAAGTTGTTATAGACGGGTTTTGTATGGCTTTGAATGTTAGACTTTAAGTTAGTAACAAACTCACTTGTAACGATACATATATAAATAGACATGTTTTCATTGAGATTTATCTCAATAAGTATTGGCATTTCCAAGGGACATTTGTTTATTAATGTTCCATAAGTGAAAACTATTTAAGGCTTATGTTTTTTCATTATTCTGAACTTATGCTGTGAAATAAAGCTGTTTATTTTCCATGTAAAATAATGAAAATAATAACTTACTAATACCACACTAATAATTTAGTACCTACACACGTAAACATATACCTTCACAACATCGTATTCATATACACTTAACATACACACACTCACACATAGCGTAGTACTCACATATTTAAAAAACCTTTCGACAAATCACAACAGAATATTGATTTGCTTTGTAAAGATCACTATTAAATAGTTATGCACCTAAATAGGTTTAACTAAGTTAAGTAAGTTTTAATTTCCCCATCTTCATCGTTCTTCTCTCTTCAAACATGTTCTTGTGTCTTCTTAACCGATGAAAAACTCTGTCATTTGTTGCCCTTCGCTAGGCAGCTGGCAAATACAACACAGCAAACTGCCATACGATGAGCCGCAACCGACAAGAGTCTTCTTCTTTTCTTCTTATTGTTTCTTCTTTCTTCTTATGTTCGCGGAAAATCATATTCATATTTGTAGTCATATGACAGGTGCTTAACTACGTGGCATAGTTCCTGATTGCCTCGGTACATACTACGAGTAATATCACAGTCTATGGAAATGCTGTGCTCATATCACTTATGTTGAACCCATAAAAAACTAAATATAATACATTTATAAAAAAATGTACCGACTTCCATTCTATTCAGTTATTGGAGTGTATCACAAAAACTACTGGACCGAATTTGTTGAAATTTAAATGTGACCACACGGGAAGCACCAGCATCACAAAAAGGATTTTGTGAAGAAGGCACAAACGAAAAAAGGATTTTGAGAATCGGTCCACCCAGTCGAAAGTTATGAGGTAACAAACATAAAAAAAAACATACAATCGAATTGAGAACCTCCTCCTTTTTTTGGAAGTCGGTAGAAAAAAGGATGTGTTTTGACTAGTTTTTGAGGGGCGTGGTAGCAGGCCAATTTTAAGCTATCGTTGCAAATACTCTTTTGTACAAAATATAAATCGTATTTAAACCGTTTTACACACAGTTAATATTTTTTGATTTAATTTAATATCACGATATACAAATACAATACGTATTAAATATAGCTATCGCAGTGGTTCGCGGCCCCCTAAAACTTTTAGAAATACTAGAAGTTTAAAACTTGGCCCCCCTTGCACGTTACCAGTCACCCGCGAGTGCGTAACCACACTATATTAAAAAACGATAATAAAAAAATATTTAGTGACACTTCCGCTGAAAAGAAAACAATGATTTTGGCCTATTTGGGGGCGTGCACCACCCTCCCTCCCGCATAAAATGCTAATAGGAAGAATACAAAATAAAAAAACACAAGACTGACCTGAGGTCGGTCTAGCCACGGGGTCTAGCGCTCGACGAGTCAACATCTCCTGAGGATGCCTCGTGTAGAGGAAACACGTGTCGAATCGGTTTTGGTTGATTTGGGGGTTTCTTGTGTTTTTTATTTTGTATTCTTCCTATTAGCATTTTATGCGGGAGGGTGGTGCACACCCCCAAATAGGCCAAAATCATTGTTTTCTTTTCAGCGGAAGAGTCACTAAATATTTTTTTAATATCGTTTTTTGATAATGGATTTCCGCAAAGTAACGCCTGAATCAATAAATTATCATACTATATTACTTACAGATGAGAAAATCATTACAAACCCCACAATATCTAACTAAAAGTAAAATATTTACAGGCTTCAAATGTTCCAATGAAACTAAGATGAGATTTTTATTTAAGTAGATTAATTTAGTTTACATATTGCTATTAATTTGAGTCATTAAATTATTATTATTTACACTAATTATCTAAATTGTTAAACGTTTAAATATGTAAAACATACCCGGTGTAGTGTCGTCGCCTGTTCACAATGTACTACAGTAAACCAGCTGCAGTTTATTAGGATTTATACCACTGTTTATCTACAGGGAAAGCCGCGAGTTTATTTCATGAGACTAATTAGGTCCGAGTGTGCTACTCCAGGGATAATGGCGTAAACTACTCGGTGATACAGTTTAGCGATGGGGGAGAAGCCACCGCCAGATTCCCGGGGGCCCGCGGGATTTTTGTGTAACGGTTATATCAGTAGGTCTACCATGAGTGACTCGGTCACTAACAGCGTCACCTTGTGGTCAATTGTAGAACTAAAAAAGGTAGCGAGTACGCCAATCACAAGCTTAATAGCTAGGCGAGATCTTTCGTATTGACGTCACAACCCTTTATAATTTTTATAGTATATTACTTTTTTAAAGCACTAACGCCTGCTTAGCGATACCAAACATTGCAATTTTTATAGAGAAAAATTCACATCCTCGGACGGGATTCAAACCCGCGTCTTCCGACAATCCGTGTCAGACGCCATGACCAACTAGGCCACCGAGGCTCGAGGCCCGAGCATCGAATTTTAACTCTCTATCTGTTTTTAACCGTCTTACGGGGACGGAGCGACATCTATTTAACAACTTTAACAGCATTACCCAACCGAAAGAAGATTTTTTTTTCTCTGTAAAAATTGCAATGTTTGGTATCGCTAAGCAGGCGTTAGTGCTTTAAAAAATTAATACTATATAAATTATAAAGGGTTGTGACGTCAATACGATAGTTTAGTTAGGTATTAGATAGGATTTCTAAAAATTCTTCTTTCGGTTGGGTTATGCTGTCAAAGTTGTTCAATAGATGTCGCTCCGTCCCCGTAAGACGGTTAAAATCAGATAGAGTTAAAATTCGATGTTTGGACCTCGGACCAGTTTTTTTGAAGTATGACGAATTCTAGACTCAAATTTATCGATCGGTAAGTTCGGTACTTGCACTGCTGATCTTGTCTGCCCCTACCCTATCTAAGTGCGAATCTATATAAATGCGGGTCCACTTTATTAATATTTTGACCTTACTATTCTTAACTATTATTAAATAGTAAAAAAACACCCAAGTGAATACCTTATTGAGTTTGTCTGTCTCTCTGTTTGAAACACGAGTCAAAGGTACAAATAACCTGCAGCCCGGAGAAGTCCGGGTTTTTATTACCGTTTCCGTTCGATCTCCAATTTACCCGAAATATAGCGTAACACTAGCTTTTGAGTTCACAGACAGAAAATAAGTAATTACTGTTTTTGTAATAAGTCCCATTCTATAATCCCGGAGAGTCGCATCACTAACCTAACAAAATACAATGCGTTATCGGCGCTGCAGGATACTGGGCAGGAAACGCAGGAGCGCACGATATCGTTATGTTTACTGTTTATAGCTTTTAAATTAAAACAAAATATTGCATTGCATGATCAGCCCATCATTTCTCTGGGAAAATACTTGACATTGAACTTCATTTAAATAAACATCCTTTTGATGTGTTGTGCTTTACCGAAACATGGCTTAAAAAAGATATGATGTTCATCAGTACCATTATCTCTAATTCCGAGGTTGATCGCTAATTAAAATGGAGTTATTCCTACTATTGTATTCATTTGTAAAGAAGTATTTGATTAAAGAGCGTGAGTTCACCCATTTTATCCTGTGCGTATTTTCCATGACAGGATACATGGAATTGAAATTGTATTTGCTAATGAACATGGATATTTACAATATTCTTACCTATTATAATTATACACATAGTAAACGGGCGTTAATGGTTCAAATCCGAAACTACGAGAGTTTTATGCCTGATTAGATAAAACTGGTGTTTTTATAACTTGATCGTACATGAAAGAAGCGTTGGTCAGTTCTCTTAATATCACGAAGGCCTTTAACAGCGTTGGGCATGAAAGTCTTATTAGGAAGCTGTCTTAAAGTCTGTCTACTGGTATATCAAGTGTCGATGTTATTATAACAATGAAATTTCTATTGTGTCTGGGTCGTTCGACCTTTGATGAATTGTGTCTGGATATTGTACTAATAATTCGGTCGATTCGAGTAGTTGTTAGGCATGCTGCTTGTCCGATCAATTGGCTATAAATATCAGGATCCCGCAAGGCTCGGTACTTTCTGCAATTCTTTTCTCCTACTTAATTATTATGCACGATCCTCAGGTTAAACGTTTGTGTGCATGACCGTGTCTGTTTGACCTGTGTCTGGGTGTGTATGCGCTACCTATATAAGTATGTATATAACAGTCATCAGTTTACCATAGTACAGTTTCTGCCTAGTTGAACCCCACATGGAAAAAAGCCGAAGGAAATATAATGTTTGTACCCTGCCGGATAAACTCGGAACAATATTCAGTCACCGTTTCAGATATTTTCTAGGTCCCTATCTCTACAACAAAATAAACAAATGCCTTAACATATATCCTTTGTCAAGGTCTGAAGTTAAATTCAAAGTCACGTCTTGGTTGAAATCACTTAGTTATGATGAAACAGAGGAGCTTTTGAATGTAATATCATAGATACATATCACAGTTTATATTTATTTACTTGTAGTAGTTTAAACTTACCATGTTTGAAAGATAAATATCAATTAAAATTTCAACCAATCAAATATCGTTTATTTTATGATGCAGACATTAAACTCATAATAATTGTTATTTCATTCTCACTTAAATAGCAGGTATGCTCCGTTTCAGTCTTTGTTTCTTTTTGTTTTAATATTTAAGTTATGTACTTAAAATACTTGGTCCTTAATCAGTTTTGATTCACAACTGACACCCTCTCACACTCACACATGCAATTACATTGTACACACAGAGATGAACATTTTCAACATTTTTGGTATTTAATGTTCTAATCTATTTAAGTTTAGTGTACCTACTTACATTGTTAATTATGTGTCTAAGATTTAAGTTAAAAATATTGAAGGTTATTAGTAATTAATACGAGGCTAGCTTCATCAGATAAAATAGGGGAAGGGCGCTGTATGCTGAAACACAGGCGATGAGCCTAGTTCGGCTAGACACTTCAACATTTTTGTGTAACATTCTAGCCATATTATATAAGTTCAAAACTATGTAAGTGCTAAAATTATGAAATAAATTATTATTATATTATTATTAGTTTGGGATCTAAAGGCCTTGTGTGGATGTTGTCCCATATTATTATTATTACCAGATTATTTTCAAAGGAATAGGTCAAGAAAAACAAAATCATGTATATCCTACTTTACTATTAGGTCGTAACATATGCACTTACAACATTCACCAGATATCTAACGATATAGGTAAAAGTACTTATCGTAACATAGAAAATGGATTTACAGACTCAGCTTTATAATTCTTATGTAGGTACGTGTGTTTGTCATCTAACTCCTCTCGCACAGCTGGGCAGATTTGGATGAAATCTTGTGTGCATATTTCAATGGTTCCCAGGATGGTTTGAAAACACATAGGTGACCCGAAGGTGGATCTGCTGTCAGTATGACACTGATCTTATTGATGCGGGCGAAGCCGCTGGCGCTCCAGTTTATAGAAGTATATAAATATACGTATAAATGTACCCTATATATGTATTTAATAATATTATTATGTTATTATTTGCAATGTTATCTGAGTCCGGAAAACCGCAGGTCGGTTTCATCCAATTTATCCTGCACGTGTTTTATTATGAGAAGGAAACTTCAAAGCTTATGTTGTTTAGTGGAAACCCACTGAGTGACGTGGTGCGTAATATTTAACCTGTACTTAGTACCTACTGACTGGCCCGTTGGTGCAGTAGGTAGGTAGAACCCTCTCGAGGTGGCGCGCGGTGTTTCCGCGTGCCCCTCAAGAATGCCAGGGTGGAGCGACATCCTGCTCCATCCCCCAGGATGGGGTCCTCATGAGAGGGCCAGCCGCGGACGAGTGCGAAAGCGATCCTGTCGTCCCAAAATTAAGGGGCCCGTAGAAATACCGTGTGGTGGTTTAGTCGGTATAGTCGGCTTGCTTATGTGGGTGCAGTTGCCGCGTAAAAGACGAGCTCGACATACATCGAATCCCACGGGGTCACACTTAAAAAAAGGGTGGCGAGATCCCTGCCTTCTGAGCGCTGGTCCCGGGTTCGACCCCTGGATAGGTCAAACATTTGGGAGCATGAACATGTCTGTTTGACCTGTTACAGGTCAATAGGTCAACCTGTTTCTGGGTGTGTGTATGTATATCAGACATCAGGGTTCCATAGTAGGTACAGGCTGTGCCTAGTTTGCTGAAGACTTTCTGTGGATGTTGTCCCATACTATACTATTATGTACTACTATTATACTATACTATTACTTACCTAAATAAACGATTGGGTAATAGTAGTTTATGCAACTGTCATGCGCGCAACGCGCTGGTTCCGAGCCAATAGACCAATAACAGACTTTTTCAACTGAAATTGGCAAAATTGTGGTTACGCCGCACAAGCCATACAAACAAGAAGAAGAAGAAGACTTTTCCATTTTGGCGCTATTTCGTACATACGAATTTGAGTAATCTTTTTTATGATAAAACTTTAGTAGCAAAAATGTCATGAGATTAAATAAAGTAGTGTATGCAACTGCATATAATGAGAGTATTAAAACTCATGTTTTGATACCCTCTATTATATGACAGTTGCATAAAGTATTATTTTTAATTTTCTTAAAGAAGTATGTAAATAAAATATGCCAATAAAAGTCTGTATTTCATTTCATAATTAGAATATTACCGAATGAGATTATATAAAGATATATAAATGATAAACCATGCTAAATGAGCGAAATAAGTTTGCCCTTGATACACCCATTGAAGAGTTCTCGACGTTGTTTTTGTTAAAAAAGCTTTAAACTCCATATCATAGAGATGAATTAGTTTACTTTTCAGCTACCAAACAGATAAAATTTTAAAAAAATATGTTAAGTATTGAATTTACAACAAAGTTTTAACTTTTATCTCAGTTACGCAACAACCCATTCGATTTATGCAAGGCAAAAATATATTTTCTACCGACTTCCAAAAAGGAGGAGGTACTCAATTCGACTGTTTTTTTATGTTTGTTACCACATAACTTTCGATAGGGTGAACCGATTTTCATAATTATTTTTTTGTATGAAAGCTGGTGCTTCCCGTGTGGTTAATTTTATGAAATTCGGTTCAGTAGTTTTTGAGTTACACTCCAATACCTAACTGAGTAGAATGGAAGTCGGTATTTAACTTTTCAAATTGTTCTTGTATATTAACACTGTGACAAGTTTCATCAGTCAGTCAGACAGACAGAGATACAGATACTTTATCTTTCTATTATAAATTTCAAAAAATATTAATTACTAGCGACTCTGTTCGCGTAGTAGGCTCAGCCCTCGGCTTCGCCATAACCTCCCATCTTTTCATGATTTTTTTAATGTAAAAACCTTCTACGAAGTATTAGAAAATATTTAATAAAAAGATGATTGAAATCGGTTAAGACGTTTTCAAGTTATAGCGTGACCAGGAGAAATAGGGGTTAATTTTATATACGAGTATATATGGTATTTGTTAATTTGAATGGGGTGGTTTGGAATCGATAAATGGTCATTAAAGTAAAAGAAAAAAATTACATGTAAGTAAATATGCGAGACATACCTACCCGTTTAGAATAGGTACAACGTGCGGACGATGACCCGCCCGAGCTCGCCGTCGTTTAGGCATAGACATCAGCTGCGTAAACATTCGCGAGTAGGTATTCGTACGTCGTTCGTCATTGTACCTATTCTTAGGTATGTCTCGCGTAGTCACTGTTGTCTACTCTGTGATGTAGCGGCGTGCGTTCAGTCACGCAATGGTTATTAGCTGCGGAGCAATAAATATGGGTTCATAATAATAAATAAACATGATTTATTCCTTCATTAAAATGACAAGTTATCGATTCCAAACCACCCCATTCGATATTGTGCTGTAATTAACAATGACCTTATATAGGTATACATTTGGCTCCGTTATGTTTTATCAAACATGTATATTTTATTTATTAAACTTTAAAATAAGTAAAAGTCGAAATGTGCTCTAATTAACAATGACCTTATATAGGTATACATTTGGCTCCGTTATAGTTTTATCAAACATGTATATTTTATTTATTAAACTTTAAAATAAGTAAAAGTCGAAATGTGCTCTAATTAACAATGACCTTATATAGGTATACATTTGGCTCCGTTATGTTTTATCAAACATGTATATTTTATTTATTAAACTTTAAAATAAGTAAAAGTCGAAATGTGCTCTAATTAACAATGACCTTATATAGGTATACATTTGGCTCCGTTATAGTTTTATCAAACATGTATATTTTATTTATTAAACTTTAAAATAAGTAAAAGTCGAAATGTGCTCTAATTAACAATGACCTTATATAGGTATACATTTGGCTCCGTTATAGTTTTATCAAACATGTATATTTTATTTATTAAACTTTAAAATAAGTAAAAGTCGAAAGCAACAGTTTCCGCATCTATTATTACCTATACAAAAAAATATTTTGTTATATACTGGAGATATAGGTGAACAAATATAGGTGTTACCAATATATGCTGTAGACCTCGCGGGTATGTCTTGACATAGCATAAACTGAAGTACTCATTTCATTATTTGCGACCCCAGTATCATTTTAGAATACTAAAACCTATAAAATTAATTTTGTTTAATAAAAAACCCAAAACCAAATCGACAAAAAAATCTATTAAATTATGCTCTCCTCAAAATTTCACCGTGATCGCTTGATAAATGCGACCTGTAGAGGAGAACAGTGGAACAGACAGACATACGAAAGCATTTATGCCAAGCTTTTGCAGAGAAGCTTCGCTCTCGCTAGTCAATTATATTTATTCTTAGATAAAATGGAACGGGTAGGTACCTAACCTAGCGAGAAATTGTTACGACGACGTAATGTAAAGTTTTGGTTTCCATCAAACAGCTAGAAATGCCGGCTGTAGTTGGGTGGTCAATAGCTATGCCAAAGAATATACTATTTACGCTATGCTGTGGCCTTAGTAGGTACAGATCGCGCGGCGAGAGTATGGCTTTGACCGTTATTGCGCAGAAGTCAAAAATTGGGTATCACAGGGTGGCTAGAGGGACGAAGGACTCTTGTCTCTCTCTGTCACATCGAAGACGAGGGACTCTTGTCTCTCTCTGTCACATGGCGCGACAGTACCCATGCGCAGTAATCCCCTCCACCCGAAGGTCAAAGCCAAACTCTCGCCGCGCGATCTGTACCTACCTATTTGATCTGTGTTATGGCACAAATCAAGTACCTATTTGTGGCTATGTAACAACAAACAATATGATAAGTAGGTAATAAGTATAAGCAGGTAATATATAATAACTATGGGACAACATGTATTATACCTGTATAATATATACATGGGATTATAGATAGATATTACACACATGGGAGTCACTGACCCTTATAAAAAAAACAAAAGGTCTTCAGGTCCTAAACTAGGCAGAACCTGTACTATGGTAACCCGATGATTGTACACCCAAACAGCTCAAACAGACATGTTCATGCACACAAATATTTTAACCTGTCCGGGGATCGAACCCGGGACCAGCGGCTCAGAAGGCAGGGATGCTACAAACTGCGCCAACCGTTAATAAAAGCAATGCTAATATTCGCTTTTATAAACTCGTCGGTCTCTGTGTGTAACAAACTGTAACATTCACGTTATATTACTTCCATAACTACCTACGTTATATGCTTACTACGTTTTATATTTTTATTGCGCCTAATTAAAATTGTAGCTGAAACTGATCGTAGCTAATTAAAACTAGGTATTTGCTCATCTATACTTCTAGTGGCAACAAAGTATTAACAGAACGCTCTTATGCAGCTGTTGCGTTACAGTGGATTTAATCTCATTGTTAGCGCTGAGAGCAATAATATAGTTCTATATACAGCCTTCTTGTAGCTTTTAGGGGTTTATGCTACCAATATGAATCTTTAGGTGGTTATTTGCACTGTAAGAGTTAATGGCAGATCTTATGCATCATGTAACTGCTTTTTTCTCCTTTATACCGCTAACTTAGACTACCCTTAAGCTACAATATTGGCTATATAATATGTTGCTTATGTGCTAGTTGGGATGTACACATAATACTACTGTATACATCAACGATACGATTACGTTACACTTACGCAGATTTTCATGCTAAGTTAGTCGTGTAAAGTAACCGTATATTTTATTAAACTCTCTACTAAGACTAGGTAATGCCCGTTTTGGATGAGTCTCTTAAATTAGAAGCCTTAAGTTATTTAGGAATTTTCTGCAAGAGAAAATACGATTCATTAACCTTAAAAGGGACAAATAACGATCTACTAACTACACATAATAATCATTTATACCTTGATCGTATTTTTGCGTAGGTATGCTGTAGTCAACTCTTTAATATTTAGTCATCTCTGATTTTGTTCACTCCTTATTTTTTGCGAAAACGAGCATAAGAGCTACTCTATGTCTATAGACATCGAGTAATTCTTATATAAGAAGTATATATAATAGAGATTCAATAGGTATGTATTGTAGACTTACGTGTTTCAAGGACAGTGTGACACACAAACACTCGCACACCATTTGTCTCAAGGACACCATTTATTTGTCTTTTGTTTTACTAATTCATCATCCACAAGAAACAACTGAGCATGTTCACCCACACTATAAACATTCACGCAGCCAGTGCTATCCTTTTGAAAGCTTTGAACGAGCAGAAACGGAACTCGTTCGAGAAACCTGCCACCGATAGCTGGATCGATTTTCCCCGCATTTGTGACTACCAGAACAGTTTATGTTGTAGTTAGTACTGGCGGGTGTTTGGAGGTCAGGTTAGGAGCCAATGTCAAGTTCTAGGTCGAGGCTGCGGACCGACCATGAAAATTGTGACATGCGCTGTAGAGTAATTTTTCCCCGTGAAATATAAGGCACAGTAACACGTTTGATATAATAATAATAACTTTTTTAGGGTTGTGTACCTACCTCAAAATTAAAAAAGGACCCTTTACAGGATTACTTAGTTGTCCGTCTGTCTGTCAAGACCTTTATTCTCGGGAATGCGTAAAGTTCAAGTATCGAGTAGAAATGTAGGTATATCAAATTCTCGGGTCTACGGTCTCTTTCAGCTGTAAAAAGTAAATCAATACGATCAAAAGATAAGATCGTATAAGTATATCGCATTTTTGGCGATGTCATTGGAATCAAAACTTGTAATGGAAGGTACTTCTCGTTGACTAAGAATCATGAAATTTGGGAAAGAAGCAATGTCTAGAGCACATGTATAGGAATTAATCTGACAACCGTAAATATCTAGTTTACTAACAAAAAAGCAAATTTACAATAACACACTTATTATTTGCGGTTGGTGCAACGTCATGTTCTGATGTAGCTCTACCATGAGTTGGCAACATAAATGTCATCTATTCTATAGTCGATACTCGATCTCGCCTACCTATCAAGCTTGTGATTGGCGCACTCGCTGTCAATTTTAGTTCCACAACTGACCGCAAGGTGGCTGTTCTTTTTCTCATATTTTTTTTTGCTGCAGTCGATATTGTGCATCGATTGGTGTCGTCAATGTTGTAAACTCATGATAAATCTGCAGAGAACAAATGGCAAAGTTAAGTTTGTCCTTTAACCTAGTCAGACTTCAGACTTTTCATTCTGAGCAATAATGTTCGATGCTTTCTTGATGTTCGGAAGCCTCGGTGCGAGGCAATATGTAGGTATAAATTATGAACTATCAGGGATATCAGGGGTATGCATATATGGCAGTTCTCGGGAACAAAGTGAAGACGGCTGTATGGTTAGCTCAGATTTCGTAGAGCATTCTGTCTGTCAAACATTTTATTCAGAAATGTTATATCAAAAATTTAGTTTATCTAGGTATCCGATCTAGTGAATTTAACGAGAGATTTTGAGAAATAAATGTTTCTAATGCCCATATTTTATACTTACCTAAGTATATGACTTTTCTAATCAATATCCACAGTTTGCTAGAACTAACTATGTGGTATTAAATTTGAATTGTATAAGTGACCGAGCAAAAAATCTATACCTAGCATTCAAGTACTTAATTATTAACTTTCGGCGTTACGGATGCTGTAATAAACGTTAATTATTAGATAACTAGCTGCTCTCCGCGGTTTCATCCGCGCGGTGATGGATGATGATGATGATGATGAATCTTATATTACTCAGGGTGAATGTAGCTTTCCAATGGTGAAAGAATTTTAGAAATCGGTCCAATACTTTTTGAGCCAATTCGTTACAAACATACTTATATACAAATTTAATTGATGTAAAATGTTTATATTTTCATACACATTTAGTGAAAATTTGTTATTTTGACCTAACAGTAGGTACTAATACTTAATATATAATAAAATAATATATAAATTAATACTTTGACACAGAAACTCCAAATGTCCGTTTATTTGTACATAACACTGACCTCTATATGCAAGTTGTTTTTTTTTAGAAGGGCGGTGATGGCCGAATAATAAGAAAAAAAATTGGTTTAACACTTTTCCTGCTGATGGTACTTTTAAGCAAGATTGATGTTAAATGTATCATTTTAACTTCGATTTTGAGCATTGCATTACAATATTTTTTGATGTTAATTGTAAACGCTGTTGAATTACCGAAATAAATAAATAAATAAATACTGCCTCCCTGGCTTGAGCATTCGGTTGTAATGTATCATTTTAACTTTGATTTTGAGCATTGCATTACAATACTGCCTCCCTGACTTTAGCATTCACTTGTAATGTAACATTTTAACTTGGATTTTGAGCATTACAATACTGCCTCCCTGACTTAAGCATTCGGTTGTAATGTATCGTTTTAACTTTGATTTTGAGCATTGCATTACAATACTGCCTCCCTGACTTGAGCATTCGGTTGTAATGTTGTAAGTTGTGTTACAAGTTGTATCATAATATTACACATTGTATCAAGTTGCGCACTGTAATGCTCGGTGCTTTTCCTACACCAACGTAATGCTCACTGTAACATTACAGTTTGCACACTGCTGCACTGCTTGTAATGCTCTGTTCTCCTCCCTCACTGAGGTAATGCTCGACTCTGTCTGTAATGTAAAATTACAGGCGAATGCTCAAAATGAGGGAGCACTTTTATGATTAACTGAAACTGAAATAAGACGAGTAAAACACATCAATTTCATAAATATACAATGTATAATGCTATATTACTCTATGAACAATAACGTATACACATTAATAACAATGAACTTCCAATTGATTATATAATAATTTTAAGTTCACAAAAACACTAAATAAATAAACAAAATACTTTATTTTACAAAGGGGCCATCCATAAATTACATCACACGTTAAAGGGGAGAGAGGGGACCGACGTAGTGTGACATTGTGTGACACTAGGGGCGGGGAGGGGTCCCAAATTTCGTTACATCACATTTTTCAAAATATATAGGTATACTCAAAATATGTAGTAAACTACATAGGTACCTACCTACTAAAGAATTACATAAAAAAGTTGCAACTCTGAATGACTATAAGGTTTAATTTGTTTTATTGACTTGTTTGTTGTTGATTTTATTGGAAAATAATTTAAATGGGAATAAAAATAATTTTGGAACACGTGATTTAGTTCCATATAAAATTGCAAAATATGTGACATCACACAGAGGGGCGGGGGGTCTCACAAATGTTACCAGCTGTAACAAAGACGGGGGTAGGGCCGAAAAATCATGAAATCATGTGACGTAATATATGGATTGCTCAAAAGGAAACACTGTTTTAATAAAGTACCAAGTAAATATACACACGATTGTATCAGTACCGATCACTAGAATTCTTAAACACATTGAAATTTTAGAGAGAAAAATACACCATGCTGAGACGGGATTCGAACCCGCGTCTTTGGACGATCCGTGATCATTAGGCGACCGAGGAATACCGTCCGAGCATTGATTTTCAACTCTATCTGGTTTTAACCGTCGTACGGGGACGGAGCGACATCTATTGAACAGCTCGACAGCATTATCCAACCGAAAGCTGATTTTTTCAAACACATAAATTTAATAAAATAGAGAGGTCGGACGGCGTGCCTTGGTGACCTAGTGGTCATAGCGTCAGACACGGATTGTTGGAAGACGCAGTTTTGAATCCCGTCCGAGGATGTGAATTTTTCTCTTTAAAACTTCAATGTTGGGTCTCACTAAGTAGGCGTTAGTGCTTTACAAATCATATATTAAACATTCTTAAAAAGTTTGGTTTTCAGTCCTAATAAATACATCTTTGAATATAATTTCAAATCACAGTAGGGAATTAAATAGTCTGTATATATGTTTTATACATACATAGATATGTGTTTAACTTGTGCTTAGTAAGTATTTGTGTATAGATTTACATATAATATTAGGTATTTAAATTAAAAGCAGTAGGTCAATGTCGTGTATTGTACAATTAAAAAATTACTGATATAGGCAAAGCATTTACTGGTTACTCACAATATCATATAAGGATAAAAATTTAGAGATACACAATGTTATGTAAAACTTTAAATTATATTATATGGGCTTAAAGCAAACATTCATTACGTTTGTTGCGACTAGCGACATATTGGGTATTTTAATTCGTTGTTTAAACAAGTACAATTTAAAAAATGTAATACCGACTTCCATTCTATTACTTTGGTAAAAATCAGTTACCTATTGGAGTTGAACTCAAAAACTACTGGAACGAAAATTATAAAATATTTATCTAAATATAATAACATGGGACCATACGGGAAGCACCAGCTTTCAAACAATAAAATAATTTTGGAAAACGGTTCAGACAGTCGAAAGTTATGAGTTAATAGACATTAAAAAAAAACCAGTCGAATTGAGTACCTCCTACTTTTTGGATGTTGGTAGAAAATATACCTTTCTTAGAGCAAAACGAGTAGACTCAGCGTGTGTTGTGTTATGGTAACATTATGTTTCCTCATATAAGCTGGTTATCGGTCTATCCTTGAGTTCGTCTCGGCCTAGATACACGAGTATATAGAAAAAAAAACAGTACATTTATTTATGTACAAACAAAACGGCCGCCCCATAGGCTCTTATGCTCTTATTGAGTGAGATGTGAGTTTTCGAATGTATGTATGTGTGAGAGAAATCCCTATGTGTGAATGTGTGCAATATCAATCCATATATTTTTACATTATAAAATGTATATTTTTCATATTACTTTATAATATCCATAACATAAACTAAATATGAACTTAATTTATTCCCACACAACTTATTAGTAAAAGAGTGAACTAAATTAGTCGACAATTCTATATAATAAAAAACAAGTTTATATATTGTTAACATAACATCGTACATAGATATGTATGTAATCCGTTTGGTAAATTTCATATAGTCAAAAACATTTTCACAGTAAGAACACTGAAATGTATAGGTTAACTAAGGTAGTCTAGTAAGGTAGACTCATACTTCTACGTCATTACGAGCTGTCACTGTCAAAGCATCAAATAAGTATAGGATTCTTTCGATTTTTGACAGATAATTTGGCGCGCATTTCGCGACCGCGTATCCGTACCGTTTGGGCTGAACAATGCGAGCATTGGTCCATAGCGGAACGCTAAACCGGGGGACGGCGCTTGCCGGACGCTTGCTTGACGTACCCTTAGTAAAACAAAGATCATTTAAATAATATTTAAATCATATCTGTATTTATCTGACTACCCACAATAGCTGATTTTTTTTCGTCGGTATGTATGAGTAGGTTTGAATTTTGATAAATACTTTATAAGATATTATTGTTAATGTCCATAACAATTATTTTCAATGTTGGCTCTCCAATTCTGTTTTTGTATTTCATCTGTTTTTCTAGAACAAATCAAAACACTTAATAATATTGAAAAATATTTAATTATACACAAAAATTTAAATAATATTTAACCTCTAGACTCCCAGAGATTTAAATTGTATTGAGTTACAATATATTTGCACTGGTAGCTAGAGTAATTCCATTTACTACAATGTTCGTTAAAACAAAAGATTTATGAATGAAACTGACGTATATATACGTCTCTGGGACTCAAAGGGTTAATGTACAGTTGACATAATATAAAATACATGTTGTTAACTTGTAAGGAGTGTACATATTGGTATGCTTGAATAAAACAAATTGACTCCTTTTAATTTGAATGCTTTATTGTTTATGTTTGACGAACATTGTAGTAAATGGAATTACTCTAGTAATTAGCTAGAGTAATTCCATTTACTACAATGTTCGTCAAACATAAACAATAAAGCATTCAAATTAAAAGGAGTCAATTTGTTTTATTCAAGCATACCAATATGTACACTCCTTACAAGTTAACAACATGTATTTTATATTATGTCAACTGTACATTAACCCTTTGAGTCCCAGAGACGTATATATACGTCAGTTTCATTCATAAATCTTTTGTTTTAATTATCATGGTATAGGAAGGATTAAATCTTTAAAATAATAATTAAAATTTACATAAATAAATAGTGTTAAATAAAACAACTTGCAATCATCAACGTTAATAAAGCTGCCAATTTATAGCCAAGGCTTAAAATTATTAGTAGTGAACAAGTTCGACCAAAATTGAACTAAAATTTAAAGCCGACTTAATGTAGACGAACGTCTCCGTAAATACTTTACCCGCTACACCTTCTCATTGTCATGTTGTCTGCCAACTTCGAAGTCGAAGAAGAATTAAACGATGCTGCGATTGCGTTGCCACAGGGGCGTACATTGGCCAACGTTCATGTTTTGACTGACGCAAGACTTATGCCCAATTTCTCCAACATTTTAAGTAACACCTAGGCCAGCTAGGTAACACTTAGTAGTACAAAGTTGTCACCTAACATAGCTTAGGTGTTACCTAAAATGTTGGTGAAAACGGGCAAGAATGATTTTAATCTTATTACAGCGGCAACATTCGAAGGCTACGAAGAATGGCAGGAAGCATAACTCAGGACAAATTCCACACAAAAAGTGGCCCTTCAAAGCAAAACGATGCATGATTCCAAATACGAATTACTTCCGAGGTCACAAGAAATAGACATGTTCGGTGATTGGTTTAAATTCAGAAGGAAAGCAGGGATTGGTCCACGCGTGCTGCAACGTCTACAATGACAGCAGAGTCATAGCAGCGTGAACGACGTTATTGATTTAGCACGACTTTTATTGGGTCATTTTTTTTTAGGCATTTACAGTTCCTGACTTATTATTTCTTCGTAGTTCGAAGGCCGTAGCACAGCCACTATGACAAGGCTAAGAAAAGGGCCGAACAATATTTTTTTTTGTTTCGCGTTAATATTTAATTTATAACGACACTTCGGATGGCGGGAAAAAAGACCTACAATGACTATCATTATTTTGTTTTTTCTTGAGTTTTTAAGGCCCAAAAACTACCGACCATCTCGCTGCTTACCGATCATTCTCCGTTTGTTGTCCACTCTATCCGCGCGAACTGTTATTGGCAAAATCGTGGTTACGCCGCACAAGCCATTCAAACCAGTAGGTCCCATTTGTTTTATGGAACATGACGTAATAGAACAATTTGAGAAAATGTTGTCCCCATTTGTACTATAGAACAGTTTGTACCTTTTGTCTCAAATTGTTCCATAGAAAAAACTAAGTACCTATTTAAGTATTTTGTTGATAGTGAACTGTACCTGGTATTAACCACACACGTTGCAGTTCCTGGAAAAGTAGGTTGATTTCTGCGAAATCTAATGTATTATTGGCCAAAAAGGCGAATCGCGAGTCAACGTGAGTGGTTAATGTCATTCACATCTTATATATCGCATCGTGAAAGAATTTGGGAAAAGCGTTTCCCATTTAGTTCTGTGCATTCACAGACAAATAAAAACAGGAGCACAAGCTAGTATGTAGTTCTATAGTAAAAATAGTCATGTTCCATAGAACAAATGGGACCTATCGAAACAATTGAAAAGTCTAAGTCTCTAGTCTTTTCCTTGAGTGTTTTTTTTTATACTGTTGACGTTTAATAGTGGTGGATTATTAACCGTTGAGGGTTCGTAATATTGCACGAGTGTCGGTGGAATTTACAAAATGATGACACATTGGTTTGTGTTCCGCGTCAATCGCTTTAGAAAGTTTAGTAATGCATCCACCGCATTGACGTGACTTAGACCGGACAGTGACTTAATGACACAATTATTCATTTATGTGAGTGTAACTTCAATCTGACTATTTGAATAAAAATCTCAAATAATGCAAATAGTAATAATAACTATTTAACTCGAGGAGGGGCAAATGTACAAACTTACAAGTCCACTTATAAAGGAAAATAAAAGAAATCTGTCGGCCGAGCACGAAAATCTGCTTAAGTGTAACGTTATCGTATCGCATACGTACTCAGTACAAACTATAAGTTATCTGTGCTACTATTGTACTAGATAAATGACAGTGTGTACTAAATACTTTAACGATGCGATTACGTAACACTTAAACAGATTTTCGTGCTCAGCCCACTGTAGGTACCTACAAAGTATTTTGTGCTACACTTATTTTGTGACGCGTCGAGCAAAACGCTCTTGATACATCTAGCGCTATCACTAAACATATTAAAAACATTCTCCTGTCTCTTTCGCTTTCGAGCGAAATTACAGAGCGATATTAATGATTTCATTTGGTTTAGCGCAAAACGTTTAGCGGTCTAGAGCAGAGGTCGGCAACGCTGTGACCGCGGGCGCACGTGCGCCCGCGGCAACTTTTTTGTGCGCCCTCTAGCTGCAAAACACATGAGTGCTCGAACACGGCCCCGCTTGTTTTGACCCAAAATGGCGGCCTACTGCGCGATTGTACTCCAGAGCCGAGCGGAACATGCGCGGGTGGCGAGGGACGAAGTGCAACTAGTGTCGCTGCGTTGCCGTGGTTACGGCAAGGCTACGCGCGGGCGGGAGTGAGTCAGTCAGTCAGTGCGCTGCGATACTCGGAAGTAAAAGGTGTTTTTTATTGAGGTATAGAACTTTAAGCTGGCAACACTTTTTTAACTGGCGGCCATTTTGTCAGCTGTCAAGTGATTAATATTTAGTTTGGTTTGCCATTTCATCATGAACAGGTTGACAAAAGAACAACGCTTGCAAATCGTGCAAATTT
Source organism: Selenia dentaria (assembly GCA_917880725.1). Taxonomy (NCBI): domain Eukaryota; kingdom Metazoa; phylum Arthropoda; class Insecta; order Lepidoptera; family Geometridae; genus Selenia; species Selenia dentaria. Next base: position 27,213,285 of record OU862896.1, on the reverse strand, counting down.
ATTTCGAAAATAATGGTTCAGTTCGCGAAGTTTACCGGAAGCTCCGTCCATTTTATGGTCGACATAATCGTCCATCAGAGCAATTAATTCCGTTAACCATGGATCGTTTTCGCACTACGTTTACTCTATGTGATAATACGCATCCGCAGAGACGTCGAACAGTGCGCACCGAAGAAACAATTGCCGCTGTAGAGCAAAGTGTTGAAGAGGACCCGAATGAATCGATTCGCCACCGTGCACAGCAATTGGAGCTTTGTCCATCAACTTTATGGAAGATTTTGCGCAAAGATCTTGGCTTGCGACCTTACAAGATCCAGCTTGTGCAAGAATTAAAGCCGCGAGACCATGCAATGCGTCGTGATTTTGGTGTATGGGCCGAAAATGAGATTGATCTCGATGCTGATTTTCATCGCAAAATTTTGTTCAGTGATGAGGCTCATTTTTGGTTGAATGGCTACGTCAACAAGCAAAATGGCCGCATTTGGAGTGAAGAGAATCCACATGAGACCCTTGAGACGCCATTACATCCACAAAAACTGACTGTTTGGTGTTGCTCTATGGGCTGGTGGAGTCATTGGGCCATACTTCTTCCGAAATAATGCTGGAGAGTCAGTTACCGTTAATGGAGACCGGTATAGAGCCATGATAACCGACTATTTTGTTCCCGAATTGGATGGCATGAATGTGGATGAGTTGTGGTTCCAACAAGACGGCGCTACATGCCACACAGCGCACGTCACAATTGATTTATTGAAGGAAACATTCGATGAGCGCATAATTTCGCGGAATGGACCTGTCAATTGGCCACCAAGGTCGTGTGATTTGACACCATTGGATTATTTTCTTTGGGGATATGTGAAGTCGCTCGTCTACGCCAACAAACCAGAAACGTTAGGGGACTTGGAAGCCAACATTCGTGGCGTTATTGCCAACATACGGCCCCATATGCTCGAAAAAGTGGTTGAAAATTGGACCTGTAGAATTGGCTTTATTCGAGCCAGCCGCGGCGGCCACATGCCCGAAATCATATTTAAACATTAATGGCATAAAATTATCCTACCAATAAAGCCAAATTGATGGACATTAAAACGATTTTCTTGTGTTTTATTTCAATTCGAAGTTCTATACCTCTAAAAAAACACCCCCATTTTTGTGTCATTTCTATCTACCTACGTACATATTTGTAGACCTGAATTGTTATATCGTATTTTTAACATGAGTAAAAGACCAAGGACTTATTATTTTAATAAAGAGTGGGAAGAACAGTACTTCTTTATTGAGTTTAATGGAAAAAGTATTTGTTTATTATGCAACGCCAGTGTAGCAGTGCCTGAAAAAAGCAACATCGAAAGACACTTCAATACCCAGCATGCGTCGTGTAACAGTAGTTTTCCCCCAAATACTGAAATCCGGAAGAAACGTGTCGGCGAATTGAAGACAAATCTAACAAAACAACAAAATGTTTTCACCAGGCCAATTCAACTTTCGAAAAGTGCTACTATTGCATCTTTAAAGGTTTCTCATTTGTTGGCTAAGAAGAAAAAGCCTTTCGTAGATGGGGAAATAATAAAGGAAGCCTTCTTAACAGCTGCTGATTCTGTCTTTCAGAATTTTAAAAACAAACCTGAAATTATTACGGCTATTGAAGCGATACCATTGTCAGCCAGAACAGTGTCGCGAAGAATAGAAGTTATCGCCACTGGTATGAAATCAGAGTTGGAAAGTGATATTAATAAGTGCAAGTTTTTTTCTCTTCAACTCGACGAGTCCACCGACATTTCCGATACTGCACAACTATGTGTTATTATTAAAATGGTATTTAATGATTTTACCACAAAAGAAGAATTTTTGAAGTTGTTGCCGCTGAAGGGTCGCACATAAGGTAAACATATTTTCGATGCATTCATAAACTTTGCAGAAGAAAGTCAGTTACCTTTAAACAAGTTAGCTGCCATAGTTACTGATGGTGCACCTGCAATGATAGGCAATAAAAACGGCTTCGTTGCGCTGTGTATGGCAAATGATGTGTTTCCTCAATTCGCTCATTACCACTGCATCATCCACCAAGAGGCGTTGTGTGCCAAAATTCTTCGTTTTGAACACGTTATGAAGATTGTCGTAAAAATAATTAACTCTATTAGGGCTGCGGCAATGCAACACCGTTTGTTTCGGCAGCTTTTGCAAGATGAAGATGCTGAGTACGCAGACTTAATCTGTCCGAATCAGCAAGCCTCATTAAAGGCAAGTTTCATTCATAAATCTATTGTTATTTTTTGTCCTGATGCGGACGGGTTAATATTGCACACGGAAGTTCGATGGCTGAGCAGAGGCAAAGTACTTGTACGCTTCCTCAGTTTGATAAACGAAATCAAACTATTTTTAGCAACGAGAAAGGAAGATTATCCACAGTTGAGTGATCATTCGTGGCTTGTAGATTTGGGGTTTCTCACTGATGTAACGATAAAACTAAATGAACTGAACCTGGAAATGCAAAGAAAAAATCGTCATGTTGCGAAAATGGTTGAATCAGTGAATACATTCAAAGCCAAACTGACTCTATGGAAATCCCATTTACTGAGAAATTCAACTTCACACTTCCCAAATTTGAAGAAAATTTTCTATCACATGAACGTATGTGAAAATGATATTGATACCACTTCGTTTGCCCCACATTTAGATACACTTTTGGACGAATTCAATTCTCGTTTCCAACAATTTACGAATCTCGAGCCTGTCTTGGAGTTCATAATTAACCCATTCGCAGAAGGTGATGTTTCGGAAAAGATCAAAAACTATTTTTGCATAGAAAATTTCGATGAATTAGAGCTGGAAATAATAACTATGAAGAACGACTTGAGCCTGAAATCGTACACGAGGGACAAATAACTTTTGGAATATTGTTGATGAAAATAAATATCCCATTTTAAGAGCATTATCTCTTAAAATACACGCGTATAGTGCATCAACATACTCATGCGAATCCATATTTTCGACAATGAGAAGCACTTGAAATCAAAATATAGAAGCAGAATGACCGATGTAAATTTGGACCATTGTATGAGGACAGGTACTTCCAGTTATGAGCCAGATTTCATCAAATTGTCGGAAGAAATGCAAGGCCAAGGATCACACTAATAATTAGTGACTGTATGTACCTATGCCTCATGTAATAAATAAACATCTTGTCTTGTCCTTGTGTAACATTTTTTTTGCGTCAACCATACATGCGCCCTTCAGGAATAAATTATTTTAGAATTAGCTCTTAGGCTTGATAAGGTTGCCGACCCCTGGTCTAGAGTATCACGTCCTGCAAGTAGACTACAGTATAAGTAGGTATGTCCTTTCAGGAACTTGACGTAACAACGAACGCATTGACAGATTAGCCGATTAGGACATACTCGCGTAGAAATTCGAACCATGAAACCTTCGTGTTTTGGAGGAGATATGCAATTTAACTTGTCAGATTAGACAGATATGATAATTTCATACATGTAAATAAACAAATGATGAACTATAACGTGTGTTACATTATTAAAAGTGTCTGTTATCCTTTTTCTACAGTTTTTTCAATGTACCCTCGCTCGTGTATGGTCGAAAAACGAGTTTAACTTAAATATCTATATCTCACATTTATATTAAATAGGCCGTTTATAATGAGCTGGTCGTGTATTGTATCAAAGCGTATGCTTATGAAGTGAATCTGTAACACGTAAATGTAAAGTAGATATTATTTCTAAACCCTAACTATAAGAAAACAATAACCCAGTAGAAATAACACTGCCGCAGGTCAAGTAATAAGTGTCTATCAGGCCACAGCGCTTAAAGTTGCATATACGAGTACATATGTACAGGTCGCGTCATGTAAAAAGAACGCTGTAAGCAAGTGGAGGGGTGTGTTTGCGTAGGGGTTAGTGGGTACATTCGAAAGTCGACTGACGAACTAATATCGCTCCGGCATGCGGCACCCGCCCCGCGGCGCTCCTCATACCACCGAATAGACCGATCAATCGCCTACTGCGCAACATAAGCGGTTAAATTATTTTTACATGACGCGACCTTCTTATATAGACTTGTATGTGTTTAAAAACACAATCAGATTGCTTCTTTTAAATTTCAACAGAATAAAAAGCAATCAGTAATGTCACTTTTACGTTCAAATTTTTGAGCCGGTATTCCCAGCTTTGTATTTGCTCAGATTTGTATTAAAAAAATTTAATACAAAACTGAGCAAATTTTATCTAGTAAGTACGGCATTTATTGTCAAATTTCCACAATATCCAATATTAACAACTGAGTGTTTTTTGGAATATCGGTCTTAGACACAATAATGCTTATTGCTAATTTCTTGCGAGCGAGCGAGACAAAAGTCAAAGCGTGCACTCACTGCTCAGCGCTGGGCCGCACTGAGTCTGCTCACAGGAATAAACCAATTAGTAGCGGGTCGAGCACGAACTTTTCCGTAAGTGTAACGTATCGTTAACGTATACAGGACACACTATCACTTATCTATATATATACTTATCACTTATCTGTGTTTAGTTACTAGTACAACTCGTAGTTTGTGCTGTATACGTAAACGATACGATTACTTACGCAAAGAACACCGGCGAACATCCCTTAGACCTGGACCTGGACTTTTATTTTGTCTGTCTGAGAAAGGCTTGCGGTGGTTTGATACATAAGATTATTCATATTAATATTTACTTTGAACAGGCAGCGTTTAATGATTAAATGCACTTTTCGAGTTTAAGTTATGTAGGTACAGTCGCCTGCATTAAGATGTGTATATTATACTTTTTTCTGAAGTGCCTCAGCATTTAATTTCATAACAAGTCCAAATTGAAAAATGTAATACCGACTTCCATTTTATTCAGTTATTGGAGTGTATCTCAAAAACTACTGGACCGAATTTGATAAAATTAAAATGGGATCACACGGGAAGCACCAGCTTTCAAACAAAAGAATTTTTAGAATCGGTTCACCCAGTCGAAAAATATGAGGTAAGAAAATTAAAAAAATTCAGTATCTCCTCCTTTTTTTTGAACTCGGTAGAAAATATACAATAAATATAATCTAAAATTAAGTTATTTATATTATTTTATTGCTTAAAATAATCCTTATTTACATCGTTATAAAACGCAGGACTGTGTCATAGTTTTCAAAATTATGAAATGGGTACATCTTATTGCATGTGACTGTACCTACCTCGCTTAGTTTGTCACAAATTTTAAAATAATTTACGATGCTTTACGAAAGGTTGAAAATCGCTTGTTAGATTTGACGATGTAATGCGAAAATGCGTTGGTTTTGTACGTTTTCTTTATATTTTTCGATATATACTAACACAATTGAAAAAACTGCTGGTTATAACTTTAGTACTATACGTTGGCTATGTATTACCTAAAAAAATATAGTGTTATCGCTGAAAATTCTGAGAGTTTTGACGTGAAAGTTTATTTTTGTGGACCTATTCAGGATTTTTTTTGCTGAAAGAGAGTTATATTTATGAATTCTATTCGGTTATTACTCTTTTCCTATTCCTTTTCTGACCTTTGTATTTTTTTCATAATATACTATCGATCTGTTTCGTTACACTAGGCGTAAAAAATCTGCTTTTTCTTTAATCAGGGTACGAGCGCGCCTTAACGTCACTTTAAGTCGGATAACACTACACAATAAAAATATAGGGTGAACTACCCAATAGTTGACCAAACACCAATAGCTGACCAAAATGCACCATTATTGCCATTTTAAGAATTTGCGCCATTGCGGTAGCACACAAAGGTAGTTTTGTGTTTTCTTATAATAGCAACACTGTAAAATGTCAAGTCACCTTTGAAGATGCTTCCTATTGGTGAAAAAAAGTGACATTCTTCTGCTGCAAAGATGGCTCCGAGTAAGTGGTCTCGTTTTTACTTAGACTTAAAATTTATCGTTGCCTGCGTAATCTTAATCCATCTTGATTGTTTTCTATATTAATGGACTAATTACGTTTAAGGGCTGCTTACTAATCATGTTTCTAAATATTACAAACAATATTTATAATATTTCTGGCGCAACGTGGTTTTTATAAGGTTGGTTATCCTTTGGAACACTGGAAATACAACATTGCTTAAAGCTGACCAGGGCTGGTCAAGTATGAAAAAAAAAGTATTGTATTTTTAATTGCATTGGTTATATTTAATGCTAGCTTGTAATTTTTGAAAATCCCAGCCTTGTATTTAGCTTGGTTCCTAAGGCTGACCAGGGGAATGGTTTGCAAAACACTTGAGTGGTTAGGCTTTGGCAACGGTGAAAAGAATTAACCAGTAGCTGTCCACAACATTCGTGTAGACTTTATTATATCGCAGTTGAGTCTTTACTTTATCAGAACAGGATGTTGGGAAAGATGATGGCTAGACATACAATATGATGTAAAAATATAAAAACATATCCATACGAGTCATTGATGTGGGCGGTCAGGAGTTTTGTTGACTATTCCATCTCTTCCTTTTCGAAGTTCGTTTCACAAGAACAGGCACGAGTGTGAAAAGTATAAATTACCATTTTAAATATACTATAGGTTTTTTCTAGTTATAAAAATAGTAGGTGGACATGTAAGCGGGCCACCTGATGGAAAGTGGTCACCGTTGCCTATGGACGTTGATAACACCAGAGGAGTTGCCAGCGCCCTGCCGAGGAAAATCCTCGGCGGGAAGTTCCCACCAAATCTTGTACGCGGTATATACGTTCTAAAGAACCGTTGCGTAGTCGAGTCGATGACGTGCGGTGTGCTGGTGGAATTCAGAAGTTGGCATCATATCAAACAGCTCATCAGAATACTCTTCATTATACAGATGGTAGAATACGCCGAGAAATGCAAAGTCCTTCCGGAGGCTAAGCGATTTCAAAAAGTATGTGCTCCTGGACAATACGAACGGCGCACCTTTGGATGGAGTCGAGGGAGCGGTCTGGCTTGCGCTTGTAAAGCGCAACCTGTTGCCGTGGAGTGAAATACTGCTTGGACCGGTTTAACAATCTAAGCTTTTTAGAGGTTGGGCCTTGCTCTCCATATGACCCCGAAACAGCACGTCATTAGCTCTGTAGACGCGAAGGATCTCGATACTACCTGAGACGGTCAGGGGTGTTTATTAGAACTACAGCGCAGAGATGAATGGGATTTCTTCGCAAAGAGTCAAAATTTAAGCAACAGGTTTATGTATATTTTTTATTAAAATGTTAAATACCACTGCCTTGTCGTTAAATTATAAAACATTTGTTACTTGTTCAATCAATGTAAATGTGTACATATGTAAGTATTTTGTTATACACACAGAATTTAATTGTGTTACTCATGCAATCCAGTCGTGCCAGCTCTTGTGTAACGACCTTGCCCTTGCATTTTTAACATGTTAGGTATTTTCGCTTTGAGATTTTAGCTTTAAGTGTTGCATTTGTTTTAGGAAAGAAAAATCCAGAAAATGCAAAAATTTTGCGCTATCCCGACTCAGCAATGCAGTCTGCTATAGCTGCAGTACGAGAAGGAAGATTTAAAATTAGAGAAGCTAGTCGTCATTTTAGCGTGCCCCATAGTATTCTGATAAATAAATTAAAGGGTAGAGTTCCAGAAGTGAGAAAAATGGGACGCGACACGTATATTACACCACATGAAGAAGGTCCTTTAGTAAAATATATCATTGCAAATGCTAAAAAGGGTATACCTATAAAAAGACAAATATTGTTAGAAACATTGAAAAAAATTTTAGATGACGATGAGAGAGTGACGCCATTCAAAAATAATTGGCCAGGCAAAAAATGGGTCACTTTATTTTACCAACGACACCCTGAAATCACTGAAAAATTGGCAGAAGGGATTTCCACAGGACGCGCCGCTGTTTCTGTAAAGGACATTCAAAGCTGGCACGAATCCCTTAAAGTCTATTTGACACATGAGGACGCTTTGGATATACTTGAAGATCCTAAACGCATTTTCAATGCTGATGAGTCGGGGTTCCAAACATGCCCCGAGTCAGGCAAAGTGTCAGGACCGGTAGGAATGAAATTTTTTTATCAAATTAAATCTGGAAAAGAGAAGGAACAACTGACTGTCATGGTAACCATCAATGCTGCAGGTCAAGTTGTCACACCAATGATTGTTTACCCATTAGTACGCATATCAAAAGAGATATCATCAAATGTGCCAGAGGATTGGGGGATCGGGAAATCGCCAAAAGGTTGGATGACCGGACCGTTATACTACGAATACATCGCAAATATCTTTGATCCATGGGTAAAGAAAAACAATGTAAAAAAACCGATCTTACTTTTAATAGATGGACATCGATCTCATTTGACATTGAAAGTATCTCAATACTGTGCGGATAATCAAATCATAGCCTACGCCCTCTTTCCTAATTCGACGCATATTTCACAGCCAGCGGACGTGTCTGTATTCAAATGCATGAAAAGTGGTTGGAAAAATACAGTGTCGGAGTATAAAAACAAAACCGGAAATCGACAGATTACCCGTGCTGGATTCGCCCCTTTGCTGGCTAAAGTTTTTGAGGAGAAGGTGACTCCAGAAGTTATTTCGAATGGGTTTAAGAAATGTGGAATTTATCCCTTTGATGTGACTGCCATAGATATGACGCGATGCATGGATAATGAGACTCGAAGAACTGCGCCTGTATCTCCACCCCCACTAGACATAGGAGTAAAAACTCTGTTGCTATTTGAGTCCTTTATGAGAAGAGGCCGTGTAGAACAGTTTAGGCGTAGCAATGAAACCTGGGACGGAGATGAGACTGCGAAGGAGTTATTCTATGTCTGGAAAAAGTTTAGGCAGCACTGTTTGAACGTCGCTCTCACCTACAGTACTGAATATGTCAAATCTCCAATCCAAGATTTGCAATCCGTTTCAAAAACGCCGCCAGTTTCAGATGTACAGTCCATACAATCAACATCGTCACTGCAGAACCATTATTCTGCCTCTATTCCGAAGGAGAGAAATACTCCCACCAAGTGCAATACTCCACTTTTGACAGCACTAGATGGCCTAGAGAACATAAAAACTTCAACTGAAATATCTCCGGTCTTGAAAGTACCAGATCTTCCAGTAGAGTCTGAAACTTCCATCAGGTGTAGTACTCCTGTCTCCTTGGCACCAGATGCCCCCCATATATTGGAAACGCCTGCTAGATCCTCAACGTCGGAAAAGCAATCCTTAAATAATATTCTATAATTGTCTAAGAAACAAAAACAGATTAGTCTTGCTTTTGGACACCACATTATTTGGCCCTCGGATTCACCCATTAAAAATTATAAAAAAGAACGTCTACCATTCGCAACCACATCAAAAAAGTGGCAAGATTACTGGTTAAGTAAAGAAAAAGACAAAGACGAAAAGAACAGAAAAGCCGAAATAAGGAAACGCCTACGGGAGGAAAAAAAGGAAAATATACAAGCTCCTAAAAATCTAAAAGAGCAGCTAATAACGAAACTAAGAAAAAAATTAAAATAAGAATCATCAGAAGCGATAGTAGTAGTGAAAGTGAAGCAAGGTCAGATCAAGTACCACAAGACAACACAGAACGAGTAGTCATAACTGACGAAGAAAATGAAAATAGAGGAGATAAAAAAGAAAGCGCTCATGTGAATTCGGGAGGTTTTGACGTGGGAGATTTTGTGATATTTGATTATGGCGGTACATATTTTGTCGGACAAATCAAATCAATAAATGAAGAAGGTGCATTGATCCAATCTATGCAAAAGTCACTCAAAAATTGGAGATGGCCGGATAAAGAGGACATAGGTTTGTACGGAATTGGTGATATAAAAGAAAAAATCAGTGAACCAAAACTAATACACCGAAAACGGGGAATTTACCTGGTTTCTGGATTACCTGGAAAGTATCTGGATTTGAAAAGTATACAGATTATATTATTTAGAACTAGTCTTTTGTCCGCGCCGTTGATTGCGTTGCGTGGACCAGTAGAACTAAAGTAATAAATAACCGTGATACATAATGTCATAATTACTTTTTTACGACCTAGTTGCGTTTTAAATATGTTATTAGAGTATAATAAAAGTTCATAAATTTACTGTCGTAACTTTGCTTTTTTTTAAAAATACGTCTTTAGTGATCTTGTTACCGGATAAGGCTTTTTTGAAGTGGTCAGGTATTGGTTAATCAGGTGGTCAGATATTGGTTTATTGTGGTCAGGTCATGGTATATTTAGAAATTTTCAGGTAGGCAGATGTGAAAAAAAAAACAATTAACATATTGTTATAACTTTTTCCTTGTTTAGTTTAATTAAATATTACAGAACCAAAATGGCAAAATTGGCATCGTTTAAATGAATAATAACTGTTTTAGGGCGCAAAACATCAGCCAATCTGCTTAACTGGTCAACTATTGGGTCATTCACACACGATTTTTCATATTTAATTCATGTAAAGACGCGCTCAGGTCGCCGGTGTTCTTTTCGTGCTAGTCCAACTGGAATCTCGCGCGACGTTGGCGGTAGTGTCTGTTCTATAGCATATTCTCTTTTCTTATGGGTACACTCGGAAATGGCTTCACGTCATCTTAACAAACCATATCCAAGGTTTTCACAATGACCTCTTAGCATACAAAAAATTAGCAAACTTATATACTATTTTGTAAGTCGGTTAATACAGTGTTATCTACAACTCAAAGCAATTATCAAGTGCCGTAACATTAAATACAAACTATGTACAATTGTACGGGATAGGTTTTTACCCTGCTATCCGCGTACAGTCAGCAACGCTAAAACATTACCCTCTTTGCTTCGCGCAGGCGGGTAACAACGGCTTCACAATGATATAGCCACAACATTCTTATACTAAAATTTCAAATTTTTTTACACAAAAGTTAGTGCTTTTATTTTTACAATTATTTATTAACAAATATTTGTTGTAACCGTGTTCAGTGGGAACAGATTTCTTTCTTTCTTTTCATCAGTGGGGTCGAGCACGAATAAGTGTAGCGTAACGTGTTGTTCACGTGCAACAGTACAAACTGTCATGTATCTAGGGCACAGATAACACATAGTTTGTCCGTGGAAGCGGGACACGTTGACGCTCACGATACTACGGACTCAGGTTCATAAGACAAAGCGCGACGCAGACAACGGACAGTTCTCTGAAATACATTTGTCTAAGGCCGTGCGATTAATGTTTGACTTAAAACCATCGACATATCAATAGACTTGTATCACAACAAACCTAAACTTAAGACAAGGCGGGTTATAACCACATTGCAGAATATGATTGGCAAATTGTGGATATAATCATACCTTTGCCTACCCCTTCAAGGATGTAAGCGCATCATGGTATAAGAAATGCGGGTGTGAGTGTTGAAGGAGCATGATCTGCCCCAAGTTATACATATACAAGGTTACTGCTAATTAACTGGCGATACGCGACAGGCGTGATGGGTATCGATAACAAAAACTAAAAAAAATGTTTTTTTTTAGTTTTTGTTTTTTTTTTTTAGTTTTTTTAGTTTTTAGTTTTTTTTGGAGCAGCGGCGGCGGTGTCGCATGTTGGTGTGCTCCGACGTCCATCCATCTTTTGTTTTAGCTACCTAATCTATCCATGAAATTTCATGTCCATCACTCTCTTGGTAAGCGTTACATCCTATCTGCTCATAACAAGCCAAAGGCAATCCCATGTAGGTATCTACCTAACTTATTCATCATTAAACTTCTGTTGTCCCCAATAAATAATCTAATCACACCTTTTGTCAAACGACCACTTTTACACTAAAAATAAAACAATTTTAAAAGCGTGATATTCAAAATTTGGAATAATAATGTTCATTATTCATTACCTACATTGAGTTACGATTCACAGGTCAATGATTACCTACCATAGGTAAGCAGCTGATTTTAATACCATAGGTAATTAAAATCAGCTGCTTTTTGTGGATAGGTAGAATACTTTGTAGGTACTCACACCAATTTGTTAAGATTAATTTTCAAGATAGGTACCTAAGTAGTAGGTAGGTACCTAATTAATGTCAATTACAACAGAAGTTTAATGATGAATAAGTTAGGTAGATACCTACATGTCGGGATTGCCTTTGGCTTGTTATGAGCAGATAGGATGTAACGCTTACCAAGAGAGTGATGGACATGAAATTTCATGGATAGATTAGGTAGCTAAAACAAAAGATGGATGGACGTCGGAGCACACTGACATGCGACATCGCCGCCGCTGCTCCGCGGCGCGCTGCACTTCGAACCAGCGATATCAAGCGGCGCCCGCCGTTTCAATCACTAAGCGATCGCAACGGAGCGGGTGGGTGCGCGAGCGTCTTTAATTCAAAACAGCTGATGCTTTTACTTAGTGATTATTCTTTTGTTTTGTTAGTGATTCTAAGCACCATACAGTATTGTGTATCGCTTATTATCTCATTGATAACTCAAAGACAAGTTGAAAAAAAAAAATTTTTTTTTTCATTTTTTTTAGTTTTTGTTATCGATACCCAACACGCCTGTCGCGTATCGCCAGTTAATTAGCAGTAACCTTGTATATGTAGATGGCGCAGTTTTGAATCACGACTTGATTGAAAATTTGTCATAATGCCATCCAAAATGTCATCAGATCTGCCATGCGATTCTCTAATGATTCGTCGACGAGCTCACCGATGTCAAATACTGAGATATCGCCCTTGTACATAAGGTTGTTTTTCCAATGTTGCTAGTCATCTCGTCGTTGCTTCACGGATGTTCTCAAAGATGTAACGATGTTTGCTCTTAGAGAATCGCACGGCTGTACTTAGACATTCATTACTGAATCTAGACTTGAGTACATATCATTTACTGTCAAATACTATAATATAAAATAATATCTACTCACCCAGAAAATTAGATGCTCAATCCGCGTTCTTGCTCTTCGGCAGTCAATGTGGAAGATCAGCTTGACATACTGGTAGATCACACAACATCAATATCTACTGTCATCTATCGATATACTGGTGAGATACAATCAGCGTAATTGCACCTTTAGTAAATGAGCGGCACGATAATCGATTTCAATTTATGGCGAGTGAGGGAAGCGACTCAAGTCGAGATACACAACTGAGCGTCCTTAAATACGGATCTGTGCAGGTGTTAGCTTCGACCAACATAAAATGAATAGACAAGCAGAGAAATTTGAAGACTTTAAAGTAAGCGCCGGCTCACACTTCGCCTTGTGACTTTAATAAATGTCAACGGTTCGAGCGCAACCGATAAACACAGCTGATCCCTTTTTCTCACGTAGATATTATATTTGCTGTCTCTTTTTCGTAATAATTATACACATCTATAATAAGATTTTGATGCATAGGTTTATTTACTTGTTTTTTAGTGATGAGCCCGTGTGGTGAAGGCCCGTCCATTCATTTTAATTTGGTCGAAGGTCGTTAATAGGTGCATTCAGGCGTATCCAGAGTTAGCAGTCTTTATACATTAAAATTTGATACATGTTCTAAAGTTCGCAGTTTATCAACGTGCTAATTACACCTTATAAATATTTCATAAGCCATTTTTATATAACATAGACTTTTTTTTCTAATTGCTACGAAATTGCAGTGCAAGTAATTTATAAGTTTTTGCAGTGACCCGTGGTGATAGATGGCGCTCATCGGCGATCTTCATATTCTTCTTCTAACGTTGGAAGTCATTTCTCTACTGAGTTAATCACCTGATTCTTTCTTGAGATTACGGGGCGGATCCTCTCGCTCGAGGAAATCCTTAGCATGGTATGAGATTACTTTCTAGGGCTTAGATAACTAAGCCAGAGGAGCCCTAGAAAGTGTTCCAGATTTCAGGCCCAGATTTTCAATGTTATCCGTGATAACACGGATAACATTGTAAATCTGGGCCTGTTCTAGCAAATACGAACTAAAAAGTTTCGTTTGACGGATTTTACGATTTCTACTGTGAAAGTGTAGAATCGCAAATACAGTCAAGGGTGATGAAACGTAATGTAATATATTTGTCGACTATAGTTGACCAATGGTTAAAAATGGCATAAAATTTTGTCATTGTTAACCATTTGTTGAGTTACGTTATTTACGTAAAACACTTTAATGAGTGCAATGTTAGTGAAATATTTGTTTCGATCACTTGGGCCGCGCGGGGCTTCCAACGGCATGGTCCAAAACCTTGCTAAATAAACCATTATTAGTTTATAAAATTAACTCAGTAATTTATTAAATTAATAATTTATTTATATTCTTTTATAACTAGGTATTTTCCGCGACTTCCTCCGCGTGATATCACGTTAACGCGATCCCTCGAATAGGTATAAAAAGTGTCCTACACGTAAATTCTGTAATACTTATCCATTTTAAATTTCATCAAAGCAGGTGCAGCCGTTTGAGTGTGAAAAAATTACAAACATACAAAGTACTTCCACTCGACTTTCTCATTAATAACTATTAATATAATTACAATGCTATATTTATGGCCATAGTTGAGCAACGCAGAGGCTGCTTCCAGCTAAAAATACTCCAGCTTTAAATTGCAGCCAATGCTATAAATCTATTCCTCGTTTTAATTATTCACACCACAACCAGTACTGCAGCTCTACTTCCTGCTGAAATGGAGTTGGTAGATACATCCTACGCAGAGTGTAAAAATGTTATGGAACCTGCCCAAAAAGAAGAGACCCGGCACCAGCGGTATCCTGAGGTCCCACATAGGCCAAGCTCAAGCTCAATACCCCCCGGCCAGTCTCCAGATGCTGACATTATTATGATATACTACAGTAAAATTCTATCTCATCGCTTATCAATGACCTCTTCATTTGCTTCTTCATCGTTTCTCAGTGATTTTTTCATTTGTTTGTTGTACTTTATAATTTGGTGTTGCAATAAAGAGTTTATCTATCTATCTATCTCTTTTAGACAAATTTTGGATTGAGGGGATCTTAAAATTACTATTACTAGTTTATGCAACTATAAACAAATACAATTGCCACTTTAAAGATATAAAATAATACAATATAAATAATATAAGTATAGTAATAATTTATAAGTACAAAGATCTTAATAAACATACATAAACTACGTATATATACATTATCTGATTGGCGAGCTTACAAAGTAAACGCTTGATTATAATTTGTGTTTTGTCGGTTCCGATAATAATATACATATAGAGAAACCCAATCGTAACTGAAACCGAATAAAGACATTGACAAAATCGGCAAATAAATACTTGCATTGCAATTCCGTAAGATAAATTTCCACAGTTCCTTACAAAAACGTCAACCGCGACGATATCCTAACACCTGAATGACTCCGATTGGATCCAGGTCATCTATCCGACTTCCCAGCATTGTGCAGATGATTGGGAGCATCAGCGAACGCAAACTTCAACCTATAAGCCTCGGCTACCAGGACACTTATATTCGAATCAGTCCAGAGCTGCGTGGGGACATTCTGCAGCAGAATCATCAGCCCCTGGAAGTCTTTCTCCAGCATCAGTCTCTCTCGCCAGTTGAGAAGGAAGGCCGCGCAGACGTACAGTTGGAAGGTTGCGAACCCGTCGGACTCGGCCAGGTATGTGTCCCATAAGCGAATGGTGCAGGGGAGTGGTATCTCTCTGGTTAGGAGGTTGTTCATCCAGCGGAACGAGAATTGGAGATAGTCTACTCCGTGGGATTGGAGGTGCTCGTGCAGTGGGAGGTCGATGCGGCGGATCAGTTCTTTTAGCTGGTTTACCTGGAATTCATTACAATACATTAGGCAAGTGGTTTTAAGAGCAGTGAGTTCTGCTGCTCTTAAAACCATTAGACGAAGTCATTCACAATGAGGTATTTGTGAATGAGCTCGTCCGGGGTCGTACTGGTGGCATAGCAATTTGTAATCTGAATCAGTAATGGATATTTGGTTATATTGGGGGCGTTTTTAGCCTTTGAAAACATCGACACTAGGGCTGACCTACTGACTCGCGATTCGCCATATTTGGCCAATAATACAATAGATTTCGCAGAAATCAACCCATTTTTCCAGGAACTGCAACGTGCGCGGTACGTAATATATGTTTTTTTTATTAATTTAAATAGGCACAGTGCTCTCAACACTATGTACTTGATTATCCAAATAACCGTACAAACTTCATACCCCCAAATTCCACATCGAGATAAAGTACAGTAGTCCTGAAATATTGGCATCCATCAGCCAAGAGCTGTTCTGTACGCGCCGTAATCCAATGGATGTAGCATATGTACTCAGCGAAGTGTATCCGGGTATTTACTCGTCTAGATCCCGAGTCCATTCCCTGAAGCTGGAACGGTACACAGGTGTAAAAATCCCAACGGACCTCCCGAAAACCCTATATCTAGCGCTGACACAGGAGTAAAAATCCTTCTTAGTCGGCAAAGGATACGGATCAGGGGAAGGGTCATGCACCCTAACAGTACACGAAGCACAGAAGGGTTTGACCTACGAAACGGTGATCATCATCCATACGAAGGAGCGAGTCACGACACTCCGAGACAGCGTCTCTCATGCAGTGGTGGCAGTGTCACGACACTCAGGCAGCTGCACGTATTTTGCCGACGACAGCTCGGACGCGATTGGCGATTTCGTCAGGCGGGCGATTAAAGCATCCGAATATCGAATAATAGAGTATAATCTCAAAATGGCGATAAAAGACCGAAATGAAGAGATCGTGAAGGCTATAATAATAATAATAATAATAATAATAAAAAAAAAAAATATATATATATAATAATAATAATAATAAAAATAAAAAAAAAAAACCGCTGACAGCATACACGTCTTGTAATTTTCACAATTTTATAAATCAGTTATTTTTTTGTTATTTTAACTATTTTACACGCTTTTATCGGCTGCATTTAACAACAGGACCACCTCCTTTACAATAATAATAAAAATTTGATCCGAAATAGACAAAATAATCCATCAACAACACAACCAATTTTTTTTCGAATCCAAATGACAATGTCAATAATACCCATAGAAATAATGTTTACAATCATACCTCAAATACGCTACAGAGATGATTACAAGAAGTAAAGCGGGTACTAATTGCGCACGACTACCATCACCGCCTGTCCCGTCATCGTCGAGTTCGTCATCGGATGGGGAGTATGGGACTCCCCGTGACACGAGTGCATCGAGTGACGAGGGCGGGCCACAGTCACCATCGCCGCCACCACCACCTGCGCGACGAGGGCGACCACCGCTGCCGGCACGCTTGGAGCCTGCGGGACAATCTGTTCTGCGCCCGGCCCCCGCTACCGGTGGTGTAGTGCGCCGCATGCGATGGCCTCCATCAATAAACGAGAATTGCATGCGTGCTTACTATGGGGCTACAAATGGAGGAAGCAACCTGACTGCGTATCGTGATCGAATGCTGTCTCTGTTTCAGACCTTTGAACCAACTTTGACCGTATCTGCACAACGACTATCGGATCAGGTGCGAGCTATTCACCGGTGCAAACTGTTGGACCAGCCTGCACTTGATCGGCTACGCCTGGAGGTGCTACCTATTCAGGCGTGTTCATCCTCGACACGGGACCCGTCTGACACGGTGTCGATATCGGTTCCGGTATTGACGAGTATACGGACGGATACTGCAGTCGACGAAGAAGATTGCCTGAATATGAGCGTAAGTGCCCAGGTGAATGAGCAACTGAGGAGGGCTTTGGATGACGCGATTTTTATATATAGATTCACACTTGACTCTAGGCCACGCCTGCCTCGTCTACCCACGAATAGACATAACCTAGCGCTAATGGGAGCCTTGAACGCTTTGCTAGTACCGTATATACGGGATAGCAAAGATTTAACTGATACTCACTCGATCCTCTATTGTGGGGCAATTGCGGTATGTCGCGTTGCTCGTGTTAAGTTCCCGGACACTGACCGAGCACCGCGAAATGCTTCGGGTGTACCCGAGTGGCAAACGCGGATCGAGAGACGTATCAGTACGTACAGGACTCTCATTGCAAAGCTAATCTGCTTCAGCAGGGGCAACAAACGCCCTCGAGTCATACGCTTCGTGAACCAAGCTTTTGCTGGGACTGGCATCAGACCCCAGGAGTATATGACTTGTGTCACGGAGCGTATAGACTTTTTGAAACAGAAAATCTATGCGTGGGCAAACCGCATTCGCCGTTACAGAGAACGTGTGAATAGATACCAACAAAATCGCCTTTTCCAAAGTGATCAAAGAAAGGTATATAGAAAATGGGAAGGAACTGACCAACGAGTGAATGATGGACGGCTACCGGATGCCGACACCATGACAAACTTTTGGCGTGGCATCTGGTCGCTGCCCATTGAACACACGGAGGGCGATTGGATGAATATTGTCGAGAGCTCATGTGAATCCATCGAACCCATGGAGGCTGTGAACATCAGCCCCATAGACGTAAGTTGTGCTATTCGTAAGACCCCGAACTGGAAAAGCCCTGGACCAGACGGATTGCACAATTTTTGGCTAAAATGGATTCGATGCTCACACGAGTGCTTGGCAATACAATTCCAAGAAGCCATTGAACGTGGTTCCCTTCCCAATTTCTTGACAACTGGTGTCACCTTCCTGCGAAGAATTACAGACCCATCACGTGCTTGCCTACGCTATACAAGCTCCTTACATCTATTCTGCGAACAAAAATTTATTCGCACATTGTTGTGAATAACATTTTGGCTCCTGCTCAGAATGGATGTCGGGTTGGGTCCCGTGATACTAAAGAGCTCCTCCTCACAGACATGACCATTTGTCAACAAGTCCGGCGAAACAGGGGGGTTCTATCCACTGCCTGGATTGACTATAAGAAGGCTTATGATTCAGTGCCTCATTCGTGGCTAGAGAGGATATTAGAGTTATATAAAATCAATATAACTCTGAGATCATTCTTAAGCACATGCGTGAGACATTGGACCACAGTTCTTCGTCAACCAGGAGATCGTGAGAGCGTCTCTGGGTCACAGGACTTCATAAGGATCGAACGAGGTATATTCCAGGGTGACAGTCTCAGTCCTTTGTGGTTTTGTCTAGCGTTGAATCCTCTCAGCACTTTGTTGATGGATTCAAAACTAGGCTACCGACTTCGAAGAGAGGGTGAGATAATTTCTCATCTATTGTATATGGATGATCTCAAGCTGTTTGCAACGAATCGCCAAGACTTGATGGATCTTTTGAAAATTACTGAATCTTTCAGTGATTCTATCAGGATGGAGTTTGGTGTAGATAAGTGTGCGGTCATGCATGTACAACGGGGAAAGGTTGTGAATTCTTCAAATTTACAACTTTCCGAGACAATTACTCTCACATGTCTTTCTGAAGTTGAAACCTATAAGTATCTTGGTATGTCACAGTCATTGGGTATCATGGATAGGGACATTAAGCAGACAGTGAAGGAGCGTTTCTTCTACCGTTTAACAAAAGTTCTTAACAGTCTTTTGTCGGGCGGCAACAAGACGCGCGCCTTCAATGGTTGGGTGATGCCCCTACTCATATACTCCTTTGGCATACTAAGATGGACTCAGACTGAACTTGACGCCCTGGATAGGCGGGTCCGTCAATTACTTACAACACATCGCATGCTACATCCACGCTCGTCTGTTATGAGGCTATACATCCCACGGAAGTGGGGGGGTCGTGGCTTCCTAAATGCCAAGAACCTCCACAACTGTGAGGTGTCCAGTCTCCGGGAGTATTTCCGTAACACCGAGTGTGGGATACATCGCGATGTCATAGCAGTCGATAGGAGCCTCACACCTCTCTCCTTGGCAAACGAGAACTGGCGTAAACCAGTGGTGCTAAGCATCGAAGACCGTAGAGACGTATGGAAGGGCAAAGAGCTACACGGACGGTTCTACAAGGCCCTAACAAGGCCTGACGTGGACCCGCTCGCCTCAGTGAACTGGCTGCGTTTCGGTGATCTCTTTGGTGAAACTGAGGGTTTTGTTTGTGCTATTGCTGACGAAGTTATCAAGACGAATAACTACCGGAAATATATTCTGAAAGACGGTACGGTCGACATTTGTCGAGCATGCCGCCGTCCCGGAGAGTCACTCAGACATATTATTTCCGGTTGTTCTCATCTTGCTAATGGAGAGTACTTGCACAGACATAACCAAGTAGCCAGGATTATTCACCAGCAACTTGCCCTTCAATATGACCTTATTGAGTCTGAGGTGCCGTACTATAAGTACGCACCTACGCCTGTTCTTGAAAACGGTCGTGCTACGCTCTATTGGGATCGATCTATAATCACGGACAGGACTATTGTTGCCAATAAGCCTGACATCGTGGTGATCGATCGATCTCAGCGCCGGGTAATGCTTGTTGACGTCACCATTCCTCATGATGAGAACCTCGTGAAGGCTGAGAAGGACAAGCTTAGCAAGTACCTTGACTTAGCTCATGAGGTGACCGCCATGTGGGATGTTGATTCGACAATAATTGTTCCGATAGTAGTTTCAGCAAACGGCCTTATAGCAAAAAGCCTCGACCGACATCTTAAGAGGCTTTCGCTAGACGGTTGGATCAAGGGACAGATACAGAAGGCAGTACTTCTTGACACGGCACGTATTGTCAGGAGGTTCCTCAGTCTGCAGCCCTAACCACTGGTAGTTTGGGTCATGCCCCGCTGCCGATGGCAATCTAAGATTAGGTTTTTTACAATGTTTTTTATTTATTATTTTTTATTGTATATAGAAATATTGTAAAAAATGTAATTTTAAGAAAAGGAAATAAATAATGTGAATAATAATAATAATAATAATACCGCAGGGGCGGCTTTGTGGCGAGCCGTCGGTGAGTGGCGACACCGTGGACCCTGATTCTCCCTGGGGCTAAATGAGACCCCTGACCCCCGGCTTGCCTTTATTGGCTGTCTGGGGGTGGAGACGCAAGAGCAAGTAACAAAAAGCTCCAAGGGTGGAAGTGTTAAAGGGCATAACGCCGGTAGTAGCGCTCTAGTGAAACCGCAGCACACCTCTCGACACCCTTTAGCCATTCACACCAACGTTGCCCCTTTTGTCACCATTGATGGTGGCTTTTATGGGGGGCCCGTTTAGTGAGTGGCAAGTCACCACCTGCCTAAATATTTTAAGATGAGACTGAAATTGGCAGGTGCCGTAGTCTCGACCATAGCCCACTATCTCCCGTATCACTAATAAGTACATTTCAATAACCATGCCATTTTACCCATTTTTGTAATAGATAATCTGTAACCTTCCATCCAAAATGTTTCTGTTTTTATACTACCTACATTGTATTTTTATATCAAACAGGCCTCTAAGTGTTAGCTACAGCCCCACTTATGCCTTTGTAAAGGACCGGGTGAAACCCGTGAAATTGGTTGAATAAAAATAATAATAATAATAATCATTTATTTTCAGACACATAGATCCATAGTATTAGTAAATTACTTAATAAAATTTGTGAATGTCAACTAATTAATTAATTAATAAATATATATGTTACAATATCTAATAATAATAATAATTATAATAATCACACTAACTCGTCAATAATTTAATATGGTGCTAATATGGTGGCTATGTTAGAAAGGATACAGCAAAGGCGTGAACCTGAGGCCAGTACTTCTGGCCAATAGCGTACACATAAGTATAAAATTAGGAAATATTGTTCATGTATTTACAAAAGAAAAAAAAATGGACTCACTTTAGTTTTTAAGCAATTTCCACCATAGCTTAAGAATGTTTATTGTGATATTAGGAGAACGAATCTCCAAGAAAAATGTAATATAAAAAAAAAATACAAATCTAAAAAAGGTACGGACCAAAGAGTCTGTAGTGTGGAAGAACAATTAAATATAGAAAAAAAACCACATCGACACCCAAATAATTAAGCAGCGTTTCTAATAAGTAAAACGCCGTGAATTTGCAACGGTTTTCCTAAGTACCTATACCTATGATGAACCTGTAAAAGTAGCAGTAACAGTTTCGAAAGCAGTATCTTATATTATTTTACTATATTCTTACTAATATAAATGCGAATGTTCGCAATGGAGGTTTGTTACTCTATCACGCTAAAACATGATATATGGAGATAATATGAGATATGGATGAAATTTTGTATGAATATAGGTTTTGGAATAACACACAGGATGCTTTTCGTCATCACCACCATCCATCTCCATAATGTTACTAAAATATGATATATGGAGATAATCTATACTAATGTTATAAAGAGGAAAGATTTGTACGTTTGTATTTGAAAAGTTCTTAGCCTAACATGGTTAAAGTCATTGGTTTTTTTATAACTACCCTCATTTTGTAGTTACATTATTTAACAACAAGTATGCACAGTTTAGTTTATTCACAGTAACTCATTGTTCGTTTACACGTGATACCGTAAGTCAAGTCAGAGCTATTTATGAAAATGGATAAAATTGAACATCGTGCAGTGATAAAATAGCCGAATTTGAAAGGTTTAACTCCAAAAGCTATACATGAAGACATGTCTACTACTTTGGATGAGTCCGCTCCTTCGTATGCGCCTGTTAAAAACTGGGTGGCAGAGTTTAAACGTGGTCGTGAGACCAATCTAGATGAGCCCCGTAGTGGCCGGCCTTCGACTGCTTCCACTGATCAAAACAAAGAAAAAATCTGTGATTTAATTTTATCTGATCGAAGATTGACTGTCGAGGAGATAGCTAAGACTGTAGGCATCTCATCTGAGCGAACACATCATATAATTACTACTGAACTTGGATTCTCTGAGGTGTCTACGCGGTGGGTACCGCGACTGCTTTCAGTGGAACAAAAACGCAACCGACTCACAACTTCTCGCGACTGTTTAGAGTTATATGAAGCTGACCCAATAAAATTTGTTGAAAGATTTATAACCATGGATGAAATCCGTTTTTTGGGATGCAAAGGGTATAATTCTCGTGGATTATTTAAAAAAGGGTGAAACAATAAACTCCGATTACTATTGCAACCTGTTGCGTCTTTTGAGAGAAGAAATCAAAGAAAAACATCCAGGTTTATTGAGAAGAAAAGTCTTGTTTCATCAGGACAATGCGCGCGTTCACACCTCTGTGCAATCCATGGCAGAAATCTATCAATGTGGCTTCGAATTGTTACCTCATCCCCCATATTCACCGGATTTAGCACCGTCCTACTTTTATCTGTTCCCAAAGCTGAAAAAATTTTTAGGTGGTAATCATTTTTTTACAAATGAAGGGTCATAGCCGCCGTGGACGCTTATTTTGAGGAGTTAGACGAAGATTTTTTTAAAACGGGTATCGAAGCTTTACCGGGTCGATGGAAAAAGTGTTTTGAGCTCGGAGGAGAGTAAGTTAAAAAATAAAAATAAACTCAAAATCGTGTGGTTTCATTAAGTATGTTAGGCTAAGAATTTTTCAAATGACCCTCGTATGTATGTTTGTAACAAATTGGCTCAAAAAGTACTGGACCGATTTCAAAAATTCTTACACCATTGAAAAGCTACATTCACTCTGAGTAAAGATAGGCTTTCTTAAGATTCACCATCATCATCATCATCATTCGTCACCGCGCGGGCGAAGAGATGATGGTGAGATATGGATTAAATTTGGTATGTAAATAGATGATGTGCTGGAATAACACATAGGATAATTTTCATCATCACCATCACCCACCACCATAGAGTAAACCAAATTTCAACACAAGTTCATGTGGAGATGCAACGAAACAGTGATTTGTTCCCAACCATTTCACGTTTATAAAAAAAAAAATGTTGTGCGCAGTGCTAAATAACTTCATTTAAAGTTGAGGAGCGTTTATGTAAGGTTGTGCAATTACATAAAAACGTACATTCGTCCGAAGTGTATTAAAAAGTACGCGTTACAACTATGGAACCCTAAAAGTACGTCGTACGAATTGAGCACATTCAAAAGATTAAATATATATTATGTTATCGCTTCACCCTTCTATGCCGCGATAATTAAAACAACATATTTATGAATGAAACGCGCGTATATTTACGTCAATGGAACGCAAGGGGTTAAGACGAAAAATGCTCCATTTGCTTGACAAATTTGAAAATTAGTCCTCACGAACATTTAAAACTAGACATTTGATAATGGTTAATGGACTTTATTCTTTATGGATAATTAAAAGTTCACAAATACTTCATTCGGTTGTGTTCACCGTTACACGATTATAGTACATTGTTCACCGAGAGGAGAAAGTGACCGATTACCGTCGAGGGTGTCGTTTGAAGCCCGAGCCGTAGGCGAGGGCTTTAAAACACCCGAGATCGGGAATCGCACTTTCTCTCGAGTGATACATAGTGCTTTATACTACACCTACGAGGAAAATAAAAAACTAAATCTTTACTAATTGAAATTTATATTGAAATTGTTGCAGTTAGTGAAGCTTAATGTAACACTTTTTCCATTAATGTTTGTTTGAGATGTTTGCGATAATGTAGGAGGAATAACTGGCTGTGCTGTTGGCACTGCGCTCGTAGAAGGCTGTGGTGCCAAAGGGGCAACTGGCTGCTGAGGGGCATCTGGCATCGCCGCGCTCGTTGATGGTTGAGGAGATGAGTCTTGATGCACATTAATCGATCCCGATATTTGGTTATTTATTCGTGTTGTTTTCTACGGAATTCTCTATGTAGCTTTCTGCAACAGCGGACGATTTCCAACCACCGTGACGTTTTATTGTGGTTAAATCAGCACCAGTATTGGCAAGAATAGTCGCTGAAGTTCTGCGAAAGCAGTGGCCAGTGTATTCTAGTGGATTGAGTAAATTAAGGTACGAAGCTTTTTCTCTTGGCACAGTACTTATTTTGTTTTTCCCAATTACTTGTTTCGTACATTTTTTGTTTTTATATTGTAGTAAAAACCGATTGGTTTTGGGGTCACTGGGGCGAATTTCGTTATATTTCTTCACTATCTCATAAAATAAGCCCGATATAACAAATGATCGCTGAATTTTGGTTTTTGTGTTAGGAATATTGACGATTATTCCATTTTCGAGGATTTCAATATCGTCTGTTGTCATATCCACAAGTTCTTGCGAACGACAGGCCCCATTTACTCCTAAAATCAAAATAACCTGTAAACAAAAATATCAAACATGAAAACCTAGTAGATTTCTACTCATAAATAGGTACGTAATAAATTTTAAACCAGTGCATTTTGTTCATAAACTTACCTTCATCAACAAATATTTGTCATCTGGAGCATTCTGCAAAAAGGAATAAACATCCTTTGTAGTAAGCACTTTTGATTTCTTACTACGGAATCCCTCCGACTTTCTTTTCAGAAATGCTGTAAGTTTTTTGTATTCTTGAATATTTATGTCGTTTCTTGTCAATATAGTACTTTTCAACATTGAGTACATAGACCATTACGTACTTGGTTTGTATTTTTGCGCTTTTTCACTGAAATAAGCTAGCAAAACAGTTTCAGAAAAAGATGCCACATTTTTTTCACTTTTCCATTGCAAAAAATCGTCATAAGTTTTATTATATTTTTAATTGATTTCTGTGGTAAAAGGTTATCAATCAGTATTTTTGCTGTTTCCTTCAACTGCGGCGGAGTTAAAAAATCTTCATCATCACTATCACTACTTATCATTTTGATAGTTTTATTTTACTTTTCTACGAAAACTGAATCCTCAAACAACACACAAATTGAAAATGGCGCCAATGGCGTCTGCAATTTTCACATGTTCTTTTTTCAAATTGTTTGACACCATCCAACACACAGCTAGTGGCCAGTGTCATTTTGCGAACTTGGAGATAAAAACTCACTGTAAAAACTTTTTGGCTTTTGATATTTAGGTTACCAGCGCATAGTCTTACCCAAAATTAAAAAAAAAAACCACGTAAGAAATGGATTTTCATACACTTTTCTCTCCCGCTCAGATGCGTTTTCTCGCCGCATATTTGTTCGATATGCAATGACGTACTTTCTACCGTAAATTTGATAAAGTATCAAGGTACTTTCCGAGCAGGTGTAGTATAAAGATATTTGGCTCGCAAGAAAATAATTGCAAATTAATAATAAAAACTAAATAATAATCCCAAATCATCCTTGAAGACGTTGCCGTCGATGGAATGAATCATCACTATTCAGTTTCTATGGATGATATTTATAGAAAAATGAATGTATGTAATCCCATAAGAGTAAGTTTCTTTTTTTAGAAAATAAAACAGCACAATTATTGTAAAAATTTTAAAGCGCGCGCGCTGTGTATTTCATACAATTAAACAACTTCGCTACCATATACGCGCCTTAAAATTTCTCTTAGGATTCTATACTATCTTATAACGCTTTCGAATAGACCCCTTGTGAGCGTTTTTAGCGAAAATAACGGCTCACAAGGGGCGTTCGAATTGGGAATCTGTGGTTGAAAATGTCGTTCATGTCTCTTTTTGGTCAGCGTTCGGAAAGCTAAAAGAGGTATTTTTGCCACCAAAAAGTGCAATTATTGACCCACGTCCGGAGCCTTGGTTGTTGGTGATCGTTTTTTGACAGCTATGTATTTGACAGCATAATCATGCGATTTTAAGTCTTATGCTCAGTTGAGCGTTCGAATAGGGTGTGGGTAAAAGTGGCAAAAATAACGTTTTTGAGCTTTACGAACGCTTTAACAAAAGAGCTCTTAATGACAACGCCACCAATGTCCTAAAAGCTAACGAACGCACCTTCATTATTACTATATCTACTATTATTACTATACTATTTATACTACCTATATACCTTACACGCGGGCGATACCGCGGGTAATGTTTATGGACCGTTTAATGGCTATTTTAAGCAATTACGTGTAACTCACAATCAAATATACAAACGGGTACAATGTTGTTTACTTCACACATTGTTATTGTAACATATATATTTAATTAAGGCAATATTTGTAAGTTTTCCTGTGTTGATAGAATCAAATGGGCTGAACGCCAATTGTGTGCAACATATTATTACCTACTTTTATTAGGGTTCCGCGCGACACTACGGGACCATATTTCTAAGCCTTCGCCGTTTTTATGTCTATTTTCCCCTAAGCCCATAAGAGCTTCATGTTTCGAACGATTCATATATCATAACATTCATTTTCATTTTTGAAATTCATGAAACATGGTTACAAACAAGCGCATCCCTGACCGAATGACTTCAGAATGAAATTCCCCTAGGATTCTATTAACTTTATACCTAACAATGTGTAAAACTTCCACTTTCTAAGAGATGTAGCAGATGTAACATATCTACTCAAAATAAGTTCTAGTTGACTGTTCAGAACTACAAAGTAAAATAAAATAAAACACCCCTCGATATTCAATGAGAAACAAGAAACAAAAAACAAACTAATAGTTTAAAAATCCAACTACGTAAATAATTAGTCCACATGTTAACTGCACAAAATCCGCCATCTTGAATTTTAAGAATGTTATCGCCATCAGGGTTTAGCCGTTGAGTACTTAGAGCGGACATACATACATACAGACACATAACCCTCTTTTGTGCTTCATTGCAGTTCGGTAATAGCCCCCTCATTCATGTGCCGGTGGTTAATACGAATAGCGACCGTTGCTTTTACTTGAACAATTCTGTACAAGTCTACACTACATGCAGTACCTCTACCATGAGTTGGCAACATAAATGTCATCTATAGTCGATACTCGATCTCGCCTACTTATTAAGCTTGTGATTGGCGTACTCGCTGTCAATTTTAGTTCTACAATTGACCGCGAGGTGGCACTGTTCTTTTTTTCATACATTTCGCGGCAGCCAATACCGAGCATAGGTTGGTGTCAATGTTTTTTTTTTTTCTTTTAAGAATGGCCATGACGCGGAGGTGTCAACGTTGTAAACTCATGGTAGAACTACGTTTTATGCTGTTCACTACATGCTTCATTACAATATGTTTATGCTTCAATTACATTTTGTTTTTATTTAAAGCTATATATACCTATGATTGGGTTTATGTGCTATATTGATTATGTAATATACATTGTATTACCTGTTAGTATTCCATACATAAAAAAGCATAAACTGACCAGGTGCGAGTCGGGATAGCGCTAAGGATAAAACCAGTATATTTCCTAGTGGTACGGAACCATTCGTACACAAGTCCAAGTTGCAATTGGCCGGGTTTATATTAATATATATAGTAATATCATATGGGACAACATCCACACAAAGGTCTTCAGTGCCCATACTAGGCAGAGCCTGTACTATGGTCACCTGATGACTGATATACATGCTTAAATATATACACACCCAGACAGGTCAAACAGACACGTTCATGCACACAAATGTTTGACCTGTCCGGGGATCGAACCCGGGACCAGCGGCTCAGAAGGCAGAGGTGCTACCAACTGCGCCAACCGGCCTGTCACATAAACATATTATAGGTCTGTTATATAAACACTTACCACATATGGTTGAGGGCCTTGCTGACATAGTTCTTTTTGCGGATGATACTTCTCTGATTTTTAAAGTAGATAGGAAAGATAGAGAACTAGTTCAAGTTAACAACGCGTTAACTATTGTTTCAAATTGGTTCGCCGCAAACAACCTGCTTCTCAACGCAAAGAAAACGAAATGTTTAAAATGTTCCATGCCTAATGTAAGACATATAGAGCCAAACGTATTACTCGACGGAAATAAATTGAAAATTGACAAGGCAATAGTCTTTCTAGGTATTAGCATAGACTCTAAATTACAATGGGGTCCTCATATTGATGCACTATCTGGAAGACTGAGCTCAGCTGCATATGCGGTTCATAAAATTAGGCAATTGACAGATATAGCTACTGCTCGACTGGTCTACTTTGCTTACTTCCACAGCATAATGTCATATGGTATCCTGCTGTGGGGGTCAGCGGCGGACATAGAGACAGTTTTTATATTGCGGGCAGTTCGAGCCATCTACGAAATGGGTCCCCGCGAATCCTTAAGACAAATGTTCAAAGAAATTAATATATTAACTCTTCCATCTTTGTATATCCTAGAAAATATAATGTACGTTCGTAAAAATATAAAGAAGTTTAGAATAAATAGTGATATGCATAATATTAATACTAGAAATAAGGATAGGATAGCTGTATCTAAATTTAGACTCACGAAAACTAAAAATAAGTCCTTCTTAGGCAATTGTGTACGTTTCTATAATAAAATCCCGAAAGACATTACTGAGCTCACTGAAGGGAAATTCAAGTTACATGTCAAAAATATACTAATGAAAAAAGCCTATTATAAATTGAGTCACTACTTAGAAGACAAAGATGCCTGGAAGCTTTCCACTTCTGCCTAATAGCCAACTATTGAATAAATTTGTTATTTTAATACTACTCATATGTAACCTCAATGTACAAAGACTTGAAAAAATAATGGCCCACGAGTTTCTTGCTGCTTCTTCTCGGCGGTGGTTCTTTTCCGAAGACAGCGGTAGAATCATTTAAAAATTTTGACGTTCATAAGAGTGTCTATGATGCCTAAACTGAATAAATAATTTTTGAATTTTGAATTTTTGAATTTTGAATTTTTAAACATATTATAGGTCTGTTATATAAACATATTATAGGTCTGTTATATAAACATATTATAGGTCTGTTATATAAACATAATATAGGTCTGTTATATAAACATATTATAGGTCTGTTATATAAACATAATATAGGTAAAATATAGACATGGAATCTAATACGGATAATAATATCCTTATTAACAGTACCTATATATAGCAAATAGCCGTCAAATATAGCTTGGGGATTGACGATGACTTTATTAAATACTCTGACTGATGTCTTAGGCTGAGCTTAGACTTGAGTCAGTAGTTTTAAGACAGACTATTGCTTTACAAAAATTATGAAGACGCGGAAACTTCAAACAAACCGTCTCATAGACAAAACAGTTTCGTTTTAGATGTGCGGCGTGTCATAGGTAAAACAATTTGGTTTTAGTTTTAAGACAGACTTTTCTATGTGAGGAAAGTCTGTCTTAAAGCTGTCGTGACTCCAATGTGCGCTCAGCCTTAGATGGCTAAATTTATAGCAATATAGGAAACTAATGATTTTTAATTACTACGTTTAGGTACTACGTGACAATTAAATATGTTACTTTTAGCGCCTTGTTGACAACTAGCTGCGCTCTGCGGTTTCGCCG
The DNA here is from genome assembly GCA_917880725.1 of Selenia dentaria. NCBI lineage: Eukaryota > Metazoa > Arthropoda > Insecta > Lepidoptera > Geometridae > Selenia > Selenia dentaria. The sequence goes on along the minus strand of OU862896.1, from coordinate 27,183,174 downwards.
TCGTTGTGATGGACGATAGTGATGATGATGAATCAAACTATATAGCCTATGTTACTGACGGATAATGTAGCATTGTAATGGTGAAATAATTTATGAAATCAGTCCAGTGGTTGGTACATTAGTTACAAACAGAAAAAAATATCAATTTTTCCTCTTTATAATATTAGTATAGGAAGAAAAGGTATGCTATTAAAGCTTAACTATTAGTGACATTTACTTATGTTTAATTTTGGGATCTGTGTATTCTAGAACATATAGAAAATAATATTAAACCCTCTTCAAATCTGTGTAAGTACACACTATGTTTTATAAATATTTTACAAACAGTACGAACAGGCATACAATATGATTAATATTTATAATATAGTTGAATAGTTATTTAATGTACCTAATACCTAATAGTACCGCAACGACGTCCCAGCACGCGCGTGACAGCGGGCTAGAACGTTAACGTTATTTAAGTTAATCATCCTTCGATATTTGCTTCGGCCCGCATAAAGCTGCTCGGATTGTGAACTCGAGGAAGGAAAGGAGTTTTGTGCATTGCAGAGAGCATTACTGCGGTTTGAACGACACTATAAAATATATGGGGGTTGATGGGCCTAAAACAAATATTATCCCCACTACTACAACGACTACTTCGTTAGTTCTGTTGGAAGAGACCACCCTCCCTAATAGTTGAAAATGTTGACCATAAAATCGGTATGTTAAATGTATTTAGATCAACCCCAAGATCAATAATTCAATTGCCCAAGGAAGTGTTGTTGGATGCATCCTACTTTTAATTTAGATAAATGGCCTTACAAAAACCAATAACGAATCCTGTGTAGTTTTCGCAGACAATATCTATGTCTTGAAATCTCGTAATAATAAAATTTGAGCGAAAAATTAAGTGACATGCTTGAGGCGCTCAGACAGCTCACGTTCGCTACGTTCAAATTGAACGTAGCCAAGCGCTGAGCTGACTTGCTTGGTTTCAAGTAAAAGAAATTGAACGGTTCAATTTCTTTTACTTGAAACCAAGCAAGCGCATTTCGTAAAAACTTACAACATTCATAAAAATATGTGCACTGTGTAATTATGTGCACTCCTAAATAATAAAAATAATCCGTCAATGTATGTGTATTAAAAATTGCTATTTTATGATATGTGTTTCATGACAAATACAATAGTGAATAAAAAGAAAAAATGTTTTAAAGGTGAAATGAAGTGGTATGTTCGTATGTTATTACTTGTTTTTAATTCCGTCAATGTGTACTTTGAGTAGAGTACTTGGGACTTTGTGAAGTCTTAGAAATGTCATATTGTTTTTTGTAGTTTTAATTAAATCGCTGCTTAAGAGATAAACTGCTTTAAGAGCCTCATTTTTATCGACGTCATTAATGACAGCACCTTCATCATTATACCAACTGGACGACTATTCCCTATTCTCTTAGCTATTGAACAATCGCCAAACTACTGCAACGCGTCAGCGATTGCACTGCTTTTAATGTTAAATTCGGTATTCTGTTATATCTTGCTCTCAATTGCAATTGCATCGCTATCGTATGGCCGTGCTACGGCTTGCGAATGTTGCCACTCAAATAAGATTGAAGATTGACCAAAAAAATACATTAAGTAATTGTTATTTTGCTATCTAAAAACTCGAGTCAAAGAGCATATTGCAGCTGTAAAGAACCGCCAAATAAATAAATCTGCGATCGCTGAACATCTGCTCGAGTCAGGACCTAATCACTGGATTGAACTTCACGACCCCAAAATCCTCTCTACGGAGCGTCACTATTACTCGAGAATGGTACGTGAAGCGGTTGAGATTAAAAAACACCGTAACTTCAACCGGGAGGATGGTTTCAAACTGGCGGCAACATGGAATCCAGTGATTGAAAAGTGTTCCCGTCGCGATTTATCCTCAGAAAAATCTGTCGATATCGTTAGTGTTGTGTGTCGGGACAATGACTTTTTATAACAACTGTTGGGGGTATATTAAAAAGTATCTCCATACTTCGAGACAGTGACACCCGCCTCTTCAGTCCGCTCGTGACCACGATCAATGCAACTTGATCGAAACGTCGAGGTAAATAAATACTATTACTAACGCGATTAAGTCCCGTTAATATAATATAACTATGTGTTCAAATCGCGAAAGTTTAAAAATTACTATCTAAAAACTTTTTGACAGTTTTTAGATAGTAATTTTTAAACTTTCGCGATATATCACGGATACTGATTTTTTAATACTTCTTTGTTTAGTTTATAACTGAACTCACGTGTTTGTACATTTGCCATTCGTTAAGTTAAATAGTAATGTAATACATAATGTTGTGTCAAGTGACATTTTTATTCAAGTAGTCAGAGTCAAGTCACAGTTACACAAACAAGTCCTTCGTCAAGTCACTGTCGTGTTTAAGACGCGCTCGTATCCTGATAACAGTAAAAAGCAGAATGTTTAAACATCTAGTGTAACGAAACAGATCGATAATATACTATGAAAAAAATAATTATGTTAGAAAAGGAACAGGCAAAGAGTAATAACCGAACAAAATTCCTAAATATTACTCGCTCACGGCAGAAAAAAATCCTGAATAAGTCCATAAAAATAAACTTTCACGTCCAAACTCTAAAAATTTTCAGCGATAACACAAATTTTTTTTTAGGTTATACATAGCCAACATATAGGACTAAATTAATAACCAGCAGTTTTTCAATTGTGTTAGTATATATCGAAATATATTAAGAAAACGTACAAAATTAATGCATTTTCGCATCACATCGTCTAATATAACAAGCGATTTTCAACCTTACGTAAAGCATCGTAAACTATTTTAAAATTGGGGTTGGACCGCGCCTTAAGTTACGTTCTAGTAGCGAGGTGGATTCATTACCAATACTTTCTAAGGAGATGAGGAAAACACACAAACAACGTTTCATGATTCTAGTCATTTCGCCTACATTCGCGCACCATTATAAACATTTAACGGTTAATAATCCATCACTACTACAAGCCATAACTACTATCGCAATAAAATACAAAAATAGAAAAATGAAAAACAAAATCAACGATAACCATTATTGGGCTTTTTTCCCGCCATCTTTTTAATACTTTTATGAAGCATCGTAAACAGACGAAATAATCTACGTAGTCTTTGGCCCAAAAAAAAGTCAACAACTACCGATGTCTCAGAGTAAGTATGAATAGAGTTGAATACTATGCGTGAGAGAAATGAGTAAATAGATATACACTATCCCCAAGGATTGACAGAGCTGGGGTTTATTTTGTGTCCTGCTTGTAGTCTCGAATTTTTTGGCTGGGCACACTCAGCAAGTGTTCCAAACAGTTGTGAGAGTTTTTTGTAATTCTAGTGAAATCGGAGTTTACAATTAAAATATGGTGTATTGTTATCGTGATATGTGTTCGTCTGCATAAACAATTGATTGTTGTGTTTTTGGCTGCAAAAGCCGAAGTGAACGTAAAAACGAAAACATAATCTTTCATTCGTAAGTCCAAAATTATTATTTTTACCTTGTTGATATAAATAAATATAGATTATATCTTATAAGACTCGCATGTCTGCAACAACGTATAGAAAATATGACATAATACGTAAATTAGACTAAGAAAATAATCGAATTTTGTAAGCAAAAGCATCTTATATATATATATACCAATCAATCAATCAATCAATCAAAGTATTTATTGTTGTAGAATTTGTTACAATTAAAAATGTGAAAGCGACTGGTTCCCGAACTAGTGGGTACTGTGTTTCAGTAACCAGGGTCTTCTCCCAATATTTAGTGCAGCTTACATGTCTATAATATATATACTCGTATTAAATACTTTAAAGATAGTTACAATAAAATATGCCTTAACCAAACTGTTTTGTCTACCATACGGAAAAGTGTAAGAGTGAGTGTGAATATGTGTGCGGGGTATTGTATGTGGAGGTGTGTGCTATGTGTGTTATATGTTTATATATATATATATATATATACCAATCAATCAATCAATCAAAGTATTTATTGTTGTAGAATTTGTTACAATTAAAAATGTGAAAGCGACTGGTTCCCGAACTAGTGGGTACTGTGTTTCAGTAACCAGGGTCTTCTCCCAATATTTAGTGCAGCTTACATGTCTATAATATATATACTCGTATTAAATACTTTAAAGATAGTTACAATAAAATATGCCTTAACCAAACTGTTTTGTCTACCATACGGAAAAGTGTAAGAGTGAGTGTGAATATGTGTGCGGGGTATTGTATGTGGAGGTGTGTGCTATGTGTGTTATATGTTTATATATATATATATATCTTATATCATCTAAGCATCCGTAACCTACATAATTTTGGTGGTTACCAAATTATTTAGGTAAGTATGTAAAATTTATCCAGGTGACGTTTTTCCTAGGCATCATGATAATACTTCTGAAATTGGTTGGGCGCGTTGCATTTCTGTCTCTTACCGGTACACGCTAATGACAACTCTATTATATATATATATACTTATTCTGAGACAGATGTATACCACTGTAGCAACACAGAGGTAGATAGCAACACTAGCAACTCAATCGCAACTCAATAGTTCACAGAATACCATTTATGTCAAAAACTATCGATCGCAAGCCGCTGAACCGCGATTGAACCTAAATAGCGAGCAGAATACCAAAACTGTCAAAACGGCAACCTAAACGTGGATACCTACACCTACTACTACCTACCTATCTACTCGTATGTACTTATTCACCCAATCGCGAAGAAGACGAAGACTATTTCTCTTTTAGCCTCAGTTAATATATCAGCCTCAATAACATGAAACATGTACCTATATTATGTTTTTCTAGACTCTGATTCTTATATATTGATATTGACTAATTGGAAGGGTAATAACTAAAGAACTTTTTAAAAGAAAGCTAAATTCAAAATGGCTTTTAGTATGTTTGTAAAGAATTTAAAAGTTGTCCTTTTTCATAACATTTACGGATTTCCCACTTCGAAAGCTTTTTTTTACCTTAATGTGTAATACAAGTAATAATTAATTTAGAATAAGGATACATTGCAGAATACAAACATAAGTTATTTTGTGGTGTTACACCACAAACAAAAAAGTTAGGACGGTTCAAAGGAAAGATTCCTTTTATTATTTATTTATTATTTAGATTTTAAAAACTAAAAAATAACATATCTAAACTACCGTGACACTTAGGGCATAGGATCTATCAGGGAAGACTAGCGCCTTATGCCCTTATAACCTAAAATTAGTTTACCTTACTAGAGATAGATATTTGACACTATTTGTATGGACGTTATGTCACATTTCTATCGGTAGTAAGGAAAACTATGGATAGATAGAATATTGAAAACGGCCGTTAGCGATTTAAGTCACATTGTAATAATGCGGTGATACATTACAAAAACTTGCTAACGCGATTGACGAGGAAAACGCAAAACAACTTTTCATAATTTTGTTCACTTTGCCGACACTCGTGCACCATTACGAACACCTAACAGTTAATAATCCACTACTACACGTCAAAACTAGAAACTTTTACAAAATCTACAATAGCGTTAAGTTGAGTTTGTTTTCATGCCAACCTTTAATCTTTCATTTGTTCGATTGAGCGTTCGGGAAGTTTAGATTCACTTTTTCGTCCACAATACCTCAGAGCCTGAAAACTAAGGAATTTAACCAGTGCGTGTTGCCAGTGATGACTTAGGGCACGTGGTACCTTACTGTGGGCCTCATTGACAAGCTTAAAGTCGCTCAACGAGCAATAAAGAGGGCTATTCTTGGGATTTCCCTGCATGAAACGATCCAACATGAGAAGATCCGTAAAAGAATTAAAAATACCCACATAGCTCTCAAAATTAATAAGTCGAAGTGGCAATGGGCAGGCCACATCGCTCACAGAACCGGTAAGCGATGGGGAAGAAAGGTTCTCGAGTGGCGACCACGCACCGGAAGACGTAGTCTAGGCCGGGGAACTGCTAGATGCAGGAGACAAGTAGCAAACCCAAGTGGCGCTCTATGGTCAGCAGTGGACGTCTTCCTGATATGATCTTTTAAGCTTTAATATTCAAATTAGAAGCCATAAAACTCAATTATTTTTGACGAGTCCTGAGGATGTAACGATGGGAAAAGAGAGAGAAGATGTGAGGTATCAGAAGATAACTTCTTTCGGACATAAAGAGTATTCATCAGGCGTTCATTCAATCGCGACTGGGTAAATATTCCAAAGTCGCCTGTCGCTTATACAGACAAGGTGCTTCTTTGCGGTATGCTAATTTATTAATTCAGGCGTTTCTTTGCGAAAATCCATATTCTCGCATCGTAAAGGGTCCCTGAGGATGGGCGTCGGACATGCCCGATACCTAGGTCGATAACGTCGGCTAATTACGTGAGTTAAGTCGGTTTTGAAACTAAATAAATACACACCTAGGAAGAAAAACGTCATAAGTCATAAGCATAGAACAATCGTCTTTAGCTCTTCCACAGACAGTGGCATTGCTGACACGATACCTATCTGCTAAGCCAATGTAGAACTGGCGCCGTGAATTTTCAGGAGCGAAAAGAGGACCAACTCCAACATCCCGATGTGAGAAAGGAAGCTGAATATCTAGAGCCTATTCCGATTAGGGTTCATGATTTCTCTAGCTTATCAATAACTCCGGTCTCGAGATTTGATGTTAATGTCTCGTTTTTCTCGGGGTGTCAGAAGTTTTCAATTAATGTATGTTTTTGCAAATTTTTTCGATTCAAATAATGAGAAAAGTTGTCACAAAGTTAAAAATGTGTATGTAAATTTTAATCAATAAATTATGTACCTTTCCACACAAATAATAAAAAAAAATAGCAGGGTGATTAGAAAAAAAAAACTTTGACTTAAAACTTTGCAAGATCAATAAAACACCACCAGCTGGGCTATTATGTATCTCAGTTGCTAACAAATGTGGATTGAAATCTGAAAAAATGGCCGCTCAATGTCACTTTTGTCAGCTCCAGTGATCAACTTACTGCTTACTTTGCTCAGTGATTTTTGCTTACTGGAGATGCCAAAGCTGACATAGGGCCGCCATTTTTCAAGATTTCAATCAACATTTGTTAGCAACTGAGATACATAATAGCCCTGCTGAACATACATACAAAACAATTAGATCTGCTTACTCGAATCTGATAAAATATGCCTTTAGAAAAACTATAGCATTTACAGCTTTATCAGGCAGTTTGTTCCATATTTTATGTAACCCTTTGCGTACCAGAGACGTAAATTTACGTGAGTTTCATACATACATCTTTTGTGTTTATTATCGCGGTATCGAAAGGGTTAACATATTTCCTGAAATTGAAAACACATTCATTTTCAGTTAAAGAAGAGTTACTGAAAGCAACGCTTCGTACATCAATTTTAAATTTGCAGAACTCTTCCCAGTCTGTTCAAAAAGTAAAAACTCTCTCTTCACAGCGCTCCTAACAGCGCCACTGCACTTGACTCGTCATTTGTCGAAACGCCTTTAATATCTTTTTGTACTTTCATAACTGAAAATGGCATCAAGCTGTAGTTGTGTGTCAATTAAATTAAACTGGTATTTATGTTAAACCATGTAATTATTTAGTTTTTTAATAAATAGTAATTTGATAATTTTGTAGATACGTAGTATGTAGTATAAGATAATATGTAATATAATATAATATAATATAATATAATATAATATAATATAATATAATATAATATAATATAATATAATATAATATAATATAATATAATATAATATAATATAATATAATATAATATAATATAATATAATATAATATAATATAATATAATATAATATAATATAATATAATATAATATAATATAATATAATATAATATAATATAATATAATATAATATAATATAATATAATATAGGACAACATCCACACAAAGGTCTTCAGGTCCCAAATTAGGCAGAGCCTGTACTATGGTCACCTGATGACTGATATACATACATATATATGATATTACATACTTATATACATATAAACACCCAGACACAGGTCAAACAGACATTTTTCCTTTGGTTCAGATACTTACAAAATTCGAAATTTCTCCGATTTTGTTAATTATATCTTTCTCTTTTGACATGATGCTGACATGAATGTTCTAAACAATTGCCATAATTTAATTTAGAAAAGTTTTTGTAATTGAGCATCGAAATGCTGTCGTGTTCAGGTACTTTTGGGTTTACTAACCTCCACCACTCTACAACCTCCTACCAATTACGACTAATTTTCGGTCAAAAAAGTTGTGGTGGCGGGATAAAGACGATTACATTCACTTTCAACGTAGGTATCAGGCGCGGATCCAGCCCACAAAAAAGGTTGTGGTCACAGCCACCCGAAAATTGGCTAAATGCGAGTCGGAGTATGAACTCTCTCATGACCGATATAGTAGAAATTCGCTCGCCTGATGCTAAGCGTCACGCTTGCCCATAAAAGTCCAATGCCATTCAGATTTTTTACTGGGTACAACACTTAAAAACCGTGCATGGCAATGGCAACTACAAAGGATATCAAATGATGTCAAATTCAATTCTTGTACTTAAAATTTTTTAATTTAATATTTTTTTAGGTGATTATATACTTAATTTACAAATGCAAGCTTTTTGCGAAAACGTTAATAATTTCATTGATATTCAGGTTTTGTATATTTTACTAAGACATTCGATATAAAAGGTCATAATATGACCTTTTATATCGAATGTCTCACTTTCATGTTCGACAGGTTGATGATATTATCATCAACCTGTCGAACATGAAAGTGTGACGTCTGATGTTAGAACCTTTTAGGGTTGTGGGCATGCCCATCGCGCCCACAACGGTGGATCCGCGGTTGGTAGGTATCCGATCAAAAATGTATTGTTTATTATCCATGAATGTTCAACAATTACATAAAAGCATAAAAGTAACTACTGCTTTTATTAAGCATGAAATTGTTGGGGTTGTTCAAGTATTCCAGCAGAAATTATGAGCCGTATTACGCCGTTCTGATATTTTATATTTACGTGAATGTACTGATTTGAGAGACACAGGATCATTGCTACTCTCCAATAATTTTTTTGCAACACGTCTATTATAGCCTCTGCAGCCAATAAATTAGCAACTTGGCTATCTGGCCGGGAAAATAGAAATGAACCCCAACACCGATGAAGCTGGGAATCTATAAGACGTATATACGGCCTAGATTGACCTTCGGGACCCCTAGCTTGGTACCCATTATGCTCGATACTAGAATAATAAAAAAAATGCAACATTACTACCTAAAATAGTTAAATATGGTACATGCCTCTCGCGACAAACGGTTACCAAAATCATGAGTGTATTACTTATTTATGCCGCACGGTTTCACCCGCGTGGTGATAGATGATAGTTTTGCGTTTATAATATTAGAAGGATATTATTATTTATTAATAAACTCCCGTTTTATCTATATGTAAAAACGAAGGTCGCTCACTCACTCACTCATCACGAAATCTCAGAAACTACAAGTGCTAAGAGTTTCAAATTTTGCATGCGGGTTCTTTTTGGGATGTAGGTGCTCAATAAGACGGGATTTTATGAAAACGTTTGTATGGAAACTCCTTTGTTTTTGACCCTATAGTTGTGAAAATTTGTATTTGGATAGGTCATTCAAAATAAAAAATGTTGGACATTTTTTTTTGGGATAGTGGTGGTTTAAGGGGGTGAAATGGAGGGGTGAAAGTTTGTATGGAAAGTTTTATGTTTTCGAACATACAGTGGTGAAAATTAGCATTCGGACAGTTTAAAGTAATGCTTTCAACATTTTGGTCATGGATGATTTAGGGGGGTAAAACGGGGGATAATTTTTTTTCCAAAAGTTCTTTGTTTTTGCAGCTACAGTGATGAAAATTGATAACTGGATAAGTAATTTAAAATAAATAGTGATGCTTTCAATATTTTCGTCAGGAATGACTTAAGGGGGTAAACGAGGGATGTAAAAACTACTACATATTATAAACTGTAGAGGTAAAATTTCTGTACAATGAAAACTATGCTAAAAACCGAGTCAGGGGATGTAAGGAGTGAAAAATAAGCTCAAATTGTTTGTTACTCTGTATGTTTGTCTGTCTGTTTGTACGTGCTAATCTCCGAAACGACAGGATCGATTTAAATGAAATTTCGTATGGTGGTAGCTTATATCCCTGATCAACATATAGGATATTTTTGATCCCGGTAAATTGAAGAGTTCCCGTGGGATAATTAAAAATCTGTAATTACCGTATCCCGCGAGGCCACGCGAGCGTAGCCGCTGGCGGGTCAGCTAGTTTGTTAATAAACACGCTGGATATTGTTGCGTGGTGATGGATGATAATAAAAAAGTATCATGTTATTCCAGCAATCTATCTAAATACCAAATTTCATTAAAATCCATCCAGTAGTATTTGCGTGAAAGAGTAACAAACATCCATACATACAAAGGTTTGCGTATATATTAGTAGGATATTATAATTTATTAATAAGCTCCCTTTTAATTGTTAGTAGGGGTATCAGCAGGGGTACGCTGGGGTATTAGCGGCTTGGCATTAAACTTTGTTTTGTGGCATTCAACTTTTTAATGCCACTCCTGCCATTCACCACCCACCGTACTGTGGCTTTAAGCTGTACCTCTACCATGAGTTGGCAGCATAAATGTCGTCTATAGTCGATCTCGCTTGACTATTAAGCTTGTGATTGGCGTACTCGCTGTCAATTTTGGTTCTACAATTGACCGCAAGGTGGCACTGTTCTTTATTTAATACATTTTTTTCGCGGCAGTCGATACTGAGTATCGGTTGATGTCAATGATGAATTTTTGAGTGGCACTGGACTGGGTTCGTCTCAAGACAATATTTTTAAATCCCAATAATTTCACACCTACCAATATCCTTCAAGCATAGTATAATGCTTGCGCGGTATTGCCTCGTAGCAGAAAGTCACAAGGCGGTGGTACCAACTCAGACAGTTTCGTGCACAAAAGACCTACCACCCAAAACATAAAATTCACAATGGTAGTGATTCGCTTATGCGTACACTAAACTCAAATACTCTAACTATGCTAGTTCTTATTCTCTTTAAACTAAGATCCAAATTTGTGTAACACTTAGAATGATAATTATAAAAATCATATTTTTAGGTTTATCATTCCATTTTAGTATTGCATTCAATTGTGGGTAGTTTTATATCAGTTTGAAAGCACGAACTTACAAGACGATTAAATTTGCACTAAACAGACCCACAATTGACCAGAAAGGGCAAATTTAGGAATTGTCATTTGCTAGTGTTATACGAATTGGGACTTAAGCGTGAACATAATAAGAACTAGCATAATTAGAACTATAAATAGAATTTAGTTGCTAGTTTAGTTTGGTGTTCTGAACGAGCTATTTGCTATGATTATCATACCTTGTACTGTATCCCGAGCTGAGCAAATATATAATTATCCTGTATGCTGTCGAGAAACTTGGACAAGCACCAGAACGAATCGGCTTCTATGATGTCCCTCTGTTCCTCGGTCAGTTTGTCCAGGGGGAAGTTATCCAACTCCTGGCCTGGTGCCGCTTCCTGGAGGAACACCATGAAGAACGGGGTGACGAGGTCGTTGATGCCTTGCACGTACCCCGAGGCGGGGTGTCTGATCGCCCAGATGTAGAGGATGCGTTCAAACATCACCTGAAAGTAATTAAAAATCCATATTAAATACACAACTAAGTACCTAAATAACGCGTAAACCAGGAATTGAAACAGGGAAGTGATAATAGTTCAGGGGTAACGAGGTTTGACTATCAATCAGGTAAGTAATCAATCGTAAAAAGTCAGATAAATACAAGTTAAATAGTGATCAGTCAGCCGTGGGGTGCCGGCTTAGAATAGTACCTCCCCAACTCTACCCGTGGGTGCCGTAGAAGCCGGCTAAGGGATAACAATCAGAAGGTGGGCAGCAGCACCTTCCCAGTCAAAAACCCCAAAACTACGCTCGCCAACCCGCCTGCCAAGCGTGGAGAGTATTGGCAAAACACCCCCTTATTTATGGGGGAGGGATATGTTCAGCAGTGGACGTCCTACGGCTGAGATGATGATGGTGAAATAGTGATCACCACCCTTTTAATACTAGGTATCAGAATAGGATAGCTGTAACTTGTTGTAGACTTTTTACAATAAAATCCCAAAACACATAACTAAGCTCACAGAGGGAAAATTCAAGTTGAATGTAATAAACATTTTAATTAAAAAAAAACATATTGTAAAGTCCGACATTAACTATAAGACAAAGATGCTTGGAATACTCTTCTTGGTAAGTTGCCATCTGCCACCCATTAAATGTAATAATAGTAGATTCTTAAGTAGAAACATTGTAAAAATCTTTACCAAAAGCATGGCCCCGAGTTTCTTGCCGCTTCTTCTCGCTAGGCTCTATATAAATATATTTCGTAACGCAGCGGTTGAGTTTCCAGAGTACATTGTAATGAATAATTAACTTTAATAAGTGCGTCTTTGATGCCTGAATTGAATAAATGATTTTGACTTTTTTTGACACACTTTCTCTGGTTCGAGCCTTACATCGGGCTTAAGCTACCGATGAATGCAACATCCTGATAAAATGGTCTTATCTGTCTGAGACCAGTCGTGTCTATCGAATAGCTTGAAAGCTTTATTCGACCGAATGAAAATGATTTCGATTTCAGTGTAAAACTGATGTCAAAACACTTAGAAAGCAAATAAATAAATATAAAAAAACAAATTTACTGCCTTACTTAGGTTATAAAAATATAATCGTCTGAATATAATTCATCTCCCTAATATTGCACAGTTTGTTACTACTGACGCATGCACCAAGCCAGAAACAAAATTTTGTTTGTTTATTCGATCTAAATTAATTCGATCGGATAATAGTTTTCAAGCTATTTGATAGATGGCGCTCCACCAACATACGACGGTTAATCATGTAGATAGATAAATTCGATACTCGGATGGGTACCTCAGTGGCCGCAGTTTTCATAAAAGGAGTGATGCTCATTTCATCAACACGCGAAATAAGCACAATCTATCCGTACATGTAACGCGTCTCCACAGAATAAGTCATTCTTTTATGGGACAATGTATACGATTCTATAATAAAGTTCCCAATGTTATCCGAGATTTGCCTATTAATAAGTTTAAAATTACTATTAAAACTAAACTCTGTCAAAAAGGTTATTACAAAATTTCGGATTACTTGGAGGATAAAACAGCTTGGGACTGATCACTCCAGGATCTATCTACTCGTGTACTAAGATGTCAAAGTGTAGCGTGTCTTGCCCTACTGATACCATTATTATGTTCTCTTTTGTAAGACAACACACTGGAGCTAATATTTGTAGTACCTAAGTAAAAACATTGTAAAAACATCTATATAAAAAGAATGGCCCCGAGTTTCTTGCCGCTTCTTCTCTATATATTTTGGATATTCTCTATATATTTGGCTCTATATATTTTGGAATGCGGCGGTAGTCTTTAAAGTACATTATAATGAAAAATTGACGTTCATAAGTGCGTCTTTGATGCCTAAATTGAATAAATGATTTTGACTTTGACTTTGACTTGGCCTAGCGGTCATGGCGGCTGACACGGATTGTTAAAAGACGTGGGTTCTAACCGAGGACATGTCATTTTTATCAAGAAATTCAAAATTTTGATAGTTTTGTTTCGCTAAGCAATTGTTATTTAACCCTCCTGCTCCAACTTTGCAATAACTAAAAGCAAATAGATTTAGGTGCGAGTATATATCAATGCCGTAGGTACCATATGTGTCTCTTTTAGTTGAAACACCATGTCCAAGTCTTTTACTTAATACCTCGTTTAAATTAAACGAACTCCAAGTTGAGTGTGAAAGATTTAAAATATAATGATGCTTCCAATTCTATTTTCCCCTTCAATACTGATTTATTTGGGATATCTTTGGAACAAAAAATAATCTCTAAATTGCGCATGTTTATACCTGCAGGGCTATTATGTATATCAGTTACAATCAAATGTTCATTGAAATCTTGAAAAATGTTGGCGCTATGTCAGTTTTAACATTATAATTGTTACTGATAAAAGTATCTGTGTAAATTATATGTACTGCGACAGTAAACGAAATTAGTGAAAATCTGTGTTTGCTTTAAGTTCCCACAGTATAGGAGAACGCGGGCACATTCGGTCGGGTACCTAGCTAGAGGTATCAGGCAGTTACACCCACGACAGTAAAGAAAGTACCTGAACTGTAAGTTGTTGAAACAAAGCCACCAACGGGCTCATCCGCGGTATGTCTATGTGTATCTGCCGATATGTGTCGTCATCGCGCTCGCCGTCGTAGTAGTGCTTCACGAGGTGCTTGTAGTCCGCGCGCTTGCGCTCGAGGGTCTCCGCGCGGCGCTCCGTGTTGGCGGGGAGGTACCCGGCGAGCAAACGCCAGGTTATGGCACGTGCCTGTAACACAAATAACAAGAAAATAAGAAGAAATAAACAGGATATTAAACTAAGAACTGTAATCTAGAAATACGCTCAGCGGTGAATCCAGGCTTGAGTACAGCGGCTTTACTCTAAGCTCTTAAAGCAGGTACTTCTATAAAACTGTCCGGCTTAATCGTACCATGACATTATAGCAGGCCTTCCAGGTCTACTATTCAAGAACCGTAGAAAAACCGTTCACCTGGTTTTTATCTATGGACTGACGTTGACACTCAAAAACTAGTGATGTACCGGATCGTTAAAAATGTATATCCGCGGATACGGATCTGAATACAGATATTTGGTCTCAAGATCCGCGAATACGGATACGGATCTTAACTTAATTACTCAATCGTTGTCGGTGCGCGAGATTTTGAAACGATGGTTGACGCCACTTGACGCTTCGCGTGACAGGCAGGACATGTTTTACCTTGCATTCCGCGGGTTTTTCTTTTGATTTGTTTATAGTTTAGTTTGACACTGGGCAGCATAGATAACGTTTATGTTTAGTTTTGGCATATGAGTTAAAAAAACGTCTTCAAAGAAGTTTACTACTGAAGTTTGAATTATTTTGTGATTATAGATGATGAATGTAATGTGCGAAGTGAAAAATTTGTGACGGAAAGTATTCTAAAACTAAACTCCACATAATACATGTTTAAATATATCATCATTTTAATAAGCTTATTACAAAGATTTAAGACTGAACTTATTATAAAGATTTGAATTTTTATAATAAGTTCAGTCAGTGAGGATCAGTGAAGTTGATTTAGTGCCTTTGAGTTATGTACTATTGGTATGGAACTCACTATGTTTGCTAAATAAAGGTGCCAATTACGATTTTTAAGAAATATAAAAAATATGAATGGAATTTAACAGTTTTTCATTGTTACCTTACATGAATCACCTTTTTTATATTATATAAAATGACATCTATGAATTGAAAATTTATAAAGTAAAAGATTCGTGAAAGATGCGCCAAAAACATATGGATACGGATACGGATTAAGATCCGTATACGTATCCATATGTTTTTGGGTGAACTGTTTGACCATTGTTTTCTACAACGGTCTACTAACGGTCCGCGGATACGGATATCCGGCATATCACTATCTAAAACCGCTCAGTTTATCCGCTTACAATCGTCTAGGCATCTGCAAAGTAGGTTATACTAAAAAATTTAAAAAGCCAGAGATAACATATCCATTCACCGTTGTAGAAAACAATGGTCAAACAGTTCACCCAAATGAGAGTCATGGTATGATTCATTTCAAAACTTTTAAAGCCAGGTTTAAGAACTGCACGGAACTTGCATGGTTTTTACAAAGCTGATAGAAGGCCCCAGATATGAGTAAATGTTGTATATAGTATTTACTGTCCAATCACCACTCAAGTCGAGATTGACAACAGTGGGCCTAGCACGAGTAACTGCGTAAATGTAGCGTGTCGTACGCGAGAAACAGTACAAACTGTCATTTATCTAGGGCAACTGTGACACAGATGATGATAGATTATATCCCGGGTACATGGGATACTTTTCATCTTCATCATCATCATACTGCCTTATCTCCACACGGGTGAAATCGCAGGGTATATTAATACGGATATACAAGTGATACATATCACATGTATATCCATATTTATTATTATATATATTGAATCAATTGGGATGCTAATGATACATCAGTATTTGTTTGAATTTTAGTGTTTATCTGTAATCAGTCTTTGGACTATGAGCAGGTTTGATGTGGTCTTTTAGGCTTGTAGGAGGAGTTATTGAATGAGCACATTTTACTTTTATTTATACATTGTTTTGTCTAATTCTATGATGTGTTGATGATTGCCGTGGGGTACCGGCTTAGAATAGTACCCCCCCAACTCTACCCGTGGGTGCGTAAAAAACTGCTAAGGGATAACAATCGGAAGGTGGGCAGCAGCACCTTCCCAGTATTAAAACCCCAAAACTGCGCTCGCCAACCCGCCTGCCAAGCGTGGCGAGTATTGGCAAAATCCCCCCAATGACGGACACATTAGGAACCAGAACCTGAAATCAGGTAACCTACTCTACTACCGGGAGGGCGACCAACAGTCCCAAGGTGGTGTCGGTTTTCTCGTCCACAAGTCCCTTACTAACAACATAGTTAAGATCGATAGCGTTTCCAATAGGGTCGTATACCTAATACTCAGAGTATCCAAACGATATTCGCTGAAGGTCATTCAGGTATACGCACCGACGAAGTCGCACCCGGATGATGAGGTGGAGGATATGTATGAGGACATTAGTCGGACCATACATACCTCTGAAACGCACTTCCTAGTTGTTATGGGGGACTTCAACGCGAAGTTGGGTAAGAGAAGCGAGGATGAGTTGAAAGTGGGGCAATTTGGATATGGACAACGGAACCGTAGGGGACAGAGGTTGGCCGACTTCCTGGAGAAAGAGGGACTCTTTATGATGAACTCTTTCTTTCAGAAGCCACCTCACAGGAAATGGACCTGGCTGAGTCCCGATGGTTTCACGAGAAATGAGATTGACTTCATTATGACCACCAAAAGGCAAATATTCACTGATGTCTCCGTGATCAACAGGGTTAAAACCGGTAGTGATCACCGAATGGTAAGAGGCACGGTGAATATTAATGTCAAACTGGAGAGGTCTCGTCTGATGAAGTCTACGCTCCGACCCACTCGTGCCCGTATTCAAGACCCCGAGAGCTTTCAACTTGAGCTATCCAATCGCTTCGATTGCCTTGAGAACATCGCTTCAGTGGACGAGATCAATAACAGGTTAGTAGAAACTGTCCATACAGTGGGTTCCAAGTACTTTAAACCCCACCGTACAGATAGGCCACAGAAACTCTCCAACGATACCCTCAACCTCATGGCTGAACGACGCTCATTGAAACTGCAGTCTTCGGATGATGCTGAAGCATATAGGCTGCTCAATAGACGAATATGGAAGTCCTTGCGACACGACATCCGGATCTTTAATACAAACCGTATTAAAGAGACGATAGAGCGGAAAAAGGCTCCAAAGTGTTTGCAAGAGACATGTCTATTGGGCAAAGCCAGTTGACGAAGCTGAAGAGAGAAGACGGCAGTGTAGCGTCGACCAAAGCAGAAGTATTAGGAGAGGTAGAGAGTTTCTACGGACAGCTATACACCTCGGTCGCTAAACCTGTTAGCAGCTCGGCCAAAGACCCAAGAGCCAAGCTGACCCGACATTATACCGAAGATATCCCGGACATCAGCCTGTACGAGATTAGAATGGCCTTGCAACAGCTTAAGAACAACAAGGCGCCTGGTGACGACGGTATCACATCTGAGCTTCTGAAAGCGGGTGGAACACCGGTACTTAAAGTCCTTCAGAAGCTCTTTAATACCGTCTTACTTGAAGGTTCAACGCCAGAAGCATGGAACAAAAGCGTGGTGGTGCTGTTCTTCAAGAAAGGTGACAACACTTTACTTAAAAATTACAGACCCATCTCGCTTTTGAGCCATGTTTATAAGCTGTTTTCGAAGGTCATAACGAACCGTCTCAGTCGCAGGTTTGATGAATTCCAGCCTCCGGAACAAGCCGGTTTCCGAAAAGGCTATAGTACCATAGACCACATCCACACGCTACGGCAAGTTATACAGAAGACCGAAGAGTATAACTTGCCTCTTTGTTTAGCGTTTGTGGACTATGAGAAAGCCTTTGATTCGATCGAGACCTGGGCAGTGCTTGAGTCTCTCCAGCGGTGCCGTATTGACTATCGGTATATTGAAGTGCTGAAGTGTTAGTACAAAAACGCCTACATGTCAGTCCGAGTACAGGAGCAGAGTTCGAAGGCAATTCCATTGCAAAGAGGCGTGAGACAGGGAGACGTTATATCTCCGAAACTGTTCAGCGCTACATTGGAAGACGCCTTCAAGCTTCTGGAATGGCAAGGACTTGGCATTAATATTAACGGCAAATACATCACTCACCTTCGATTTGCCGACGATATTGTAGTCATGGCAGAATCCATGGAAGACCTCAGTACAATGCTCGAAGGCCTCCATCGAGTTTCCCAACGGGTAGGTCTTAAGATGAACATGGATAAGACGAAAATTATGTCTAATGCCCATGTTGTACCTACCCCAATATCAGTTGGGAACTCAGTTCTCGAAGTTGTTGACGAGTACATCTACCTGGGACAGACTGTCAAACTAGGCAGGTCCAACTTCGAGAAAGAGGTCAATCGTCGAATCCAACTCGGCTGGGCACCGTTCCGGAAACTTCGCGAAGTCTTCTTGTCAAAAATACCTCAGTGCCTCAAGACAAGAGTCTTCGACCAATGTGTGTTACCAGTGATGACTTATGGCACTGAAACGTGGTCTCTTACTATGGGCCTCATAGACAAGCTCAAAGTCGCACAACGAGCTATGGAGAGGGCTATGCTCGGGGTTTCTCTACGTGATCGAATCAGAAATGAGGAGATCCGTAGAAGAACGAAAGTCACCGACATAGCCCAGAAGATTAGCCAGTTGAAGTGGCAGTGGGCAGGGCACATAGCACGCAGAACAGATGGCCGATGGGGCCGAAAGGTTCTGGAGTGGAGACCACGGACCGGCAAGCGCAGCGTAGGTCATCCACCGGCACGGTGGACAGACGACCTGAGGAAGGTCGCAGGACGACGTTGGATGCAGGCCGCTTCCAACCGGTCCTTTTGGAAAATCATGGGGGAGGCCTATGTTCAGCAGTGGACGTCCTACGGCTGAGATGATGATGATGATGATGATGATGATGTGTTGTCAGTTGCCGAGATCAGAATTTTAGTACAAAAACCTTTGAGGCTTGCTTTCAACAACTCTATAACACTATAGTAGTATTTATTATAAATAAATTATAATTCTATTTATTTTGAATTTTAAATAACATTCCAATTATAGTTTGAGTCACACCACATTATTTATCAAGTAAGAATAACAAGAGATGCAGAAAATTCGATTAAATTAGATTCTAATAATAAGGCTATGATTAAATAGGAGATTACACATTCCTTTATAATTCACATTTAAAGTTCACATTAAACATTTTTTAAACACCTTTACTCACCAGATGATTTCTACAATTGTACTTGAAAGTTTATTCTCTATTACTATAAAATAAACATTAAAAAAGGTTACATATTCGTATTGGAAATTACTCTACAGTTTTTAAAAAAACGCGGGTTTTTTTAATGCATATCTTTTCTTTAAATTGTGAATAATAAACATATTTTTATCAACATAAGACATACAGGCACCAGGTAATTTACATACAATAGCTGTTCAACATTTATTAAGGTCATTGCATGAGAAGTTTAATAAAAATATTTAGTGTATATAGTGTTTTACAGTATGCCTACTCGAGGGCTATAGTCTGATTGCACCTGCTATAATGCTCCTTGTATGATTGCGGTGAGGCACGGGGTTCACCGGCTTACTCACTACCACAGATTACATGATACTTACATAAGACACAGGTAGAGGTGTGACAGATGAAATGACTAATTATTTCATCATAGCATCTGTTACACCTATGGCAAGGTACAGCTGTTTCAGTCAGACTATAGCCTCTACCCTCACATGAGTAACTAAAATTATTTACAAACATGAGGTATTAAAATGTGTATACACTTTGTATGTACGCATGTCATGGGTTAGCACTTTTCTGTATGTACACATGGTGTACACTCGACTTGCACCGGCTTAACTATAAATGTTGCTAAAATTTTAATAATAAGGTGATTAAAATTTTACAACATTTATAGTTAAACAACATAAATTAAATGTTTGCAGTGTTTATAAGTAAGGTTGAGAGTCATTAGCTACCATACCTTCAAATGGTAGCAGGCTTTGGTTAATGGTCTTGGAAAAACTAGATTGTTGTACAATTAATTTTCTTATTGCATTTATAATGAAGATACATAATTCCAGGGAAATTAAACACACATACTCATCCCAACTTTGCAACCCTGAAGAAGCCAGCGGAGATAAACAGTTATCATAGTAAAAAACACATAATAAAGGGTCCTATTTGTCATACAGTATCTTAGTTTGCTTTCAGCATCCATAAAAGAATATGAAACAGTCCAAATCACCCAGAATCACACAATGTTAATCATTAACTTGAAAATCAATAGCCAAATGTCCCAACCCAGGTAGGATTCAAGCCCGATCCACAGGGCCAAGCTATCATTGATAAATTAGGCACACTGTGCATCTGTACACATGGAGCAAATGGCCCATGCATGAGTCTAGCTGTTGTAGATGTAGAACATTATTATTTTCTTAGAACTGCATGTGATAACAACTTCACTTACCTTAACAGGAATTCCTGACCAGCTTAGTTGTTTCAGCTCATCCAAGTCTATGACAGCGCTTTCATGCAACTGCTGAAATCTCTCAAGCTTCGATTCGCTGCTTTCCTCTCTGGAAGCCAAAACAGAGAGCCTTATAGGGCGAGGACGCCCAGGATAAGGTCTTATGGGAACTGCACCAGGAGTGCCACCACTAGCAACAGTCCCGACTTTTTTAACCACATTCCTTTTACTAACATCTTCCAATTTCACTCGTTCATTTTCAACTTTTACGTCACTTTTGTTTACACTTTTGCTACTGTTCCTGTGTGAATTTATGACATTTAAAGCTGCTGTTTGTGATATAGCCTTTGATATTCTAGTCTCTGCGATCCCAGATATAATGTCATCGTCGCCGAGGTCCCAGGCATCGTTCACAGACGCCTGGAACTGTTGGTACGAAGACCCGGACATAACCTCGTTTGTGCCAACTCTTTGAAGAGGTCTGCCCGGGAGAGCGCGTTTAGAAGTCCTCCAAAACGTTTCAGACAATAAGACGCCCTTGTCATGTTCGGGCTGATAACTTTCCATAATAAAATACAGCTAGGAACATTCTAAATAACTTTGTTGGCCAACAAAATATTACGGAAAAATCATGACATATCACCATCAGTCATAGACTAAATAATTTGACAAATGATTTCTTTTTTATATGTGATCACGTTCCTTCGAACCACGATGGAACCTAGAAATTTCTATGCAGAAAACGGAACGTAAACTATAGACAACTAGGTATTACACGTTAGATGAAAGTCTGTTCTTGCATGGTGAAACACCTTTTATACCTGACTACGGCGAAGCTAAAGGGAGAGTCATGTTTTTTTTGTATGAAAGTAGGCGCGTAGGTAGAATAAAATTAGTAGTTATTATAACTTAATGACTTGACTAAAACTTACTGATGCTAGATTTTTGTTGCAATAAGAATAAAAATGGTGTCTACAAACAAAGAATTTATATGGGTGTGTTCCATTTGCATGATATTTTTACCGAGAACGTTATGTAATAATGATCACACTCAAATAAGATGTACCGTTTGGAAAAAATCGGGATATTTAAAATTCATACGTAAAAATTTAATTTAAAACTCTGCGTCTGCGGGTCCGCCACGAGAACCGGTTCTAAATTTTACGATCCCATCTCCTGCTAAAAATAAGTTCAGTTTTACATCATTGAACAATTGATACCGTCAATGAAATTGCTGCAACGGTTTATACATTACCTATCCAAACTAAAAACTTCGATGTATTAAATTATTTCCGAATAATATAAAATTTTATCAAAGTCAATTTATGAGCAAAGGATCAAGAAAATTATTAGAAAAATCAATAATAATTCAGGATAAATCTCAACCTAAAACTTTACATGTAATTTAATATATATTTTTGTAGTAGGTATATGGGTTATGTTACCTGAAATAAAGATTTATTATTATTATTATTATTTTTATTCAAAAAATTTCACGGGTTTAACCCGGCCCTTTACATAGGCATAAGTGGGGCTGTAGCCAACACTTAGAGGCCCGTTTGGTATAAAAATACAATGTAGTATAAAAACAGAAACATTTTGGATGGATGGTTACATGGTATATCTATTATAAAAATGGGTAAAATGGCAAGGCTATTGGTATGATCTTATTAATGATAAGGGTAATAGTAGGCTATGGACGAGACTACGGCACCTGCCAATTTCAGTCTCATTTAAAATATTTAGGCAGGTGGTGACTTGCCACCCACTAAACGGGCCCCCCATAGGAGCCACCATCAATGGTGACAAAAGGGGCAACGTTGGTGTGGATGGCTAAAGGGTGTCGAGAGGTGTGCTGCGGTTTCACTAGAGCGCTACTACCGGCGTTATGCCCTTTAACACTTCCACCCTTGGAGCTTTTTGTTACTTGCTCTTACGTCTCCACCCCCAGACGGCCAATTAAGGCAAGCTGGGGGTCAGGGGTCTCATTTAGCCCCAGGGAGAATCAGGGTCCGCGGTGTTTATTATTATTATTATTATTTACTCAGAGAACTGTCAAAAATGACATGAATACATTTTAACAATTTTCACCTCCGGATTCGATGTGAACATTCATAGCAAATTGTCGGATTATTCTTGGCAAAATAATCGTGTGTGGAACAGAGGTGAAAAATGTTAACAACGCGTACATAGTAATCAATCTTAGCGTGTGTGGAACAGCAAACTTGGATAAAATTAACATAAATTACATGGAACACACCTTACGCACACAGCACAGTACCTAAAACATTCTTATCGATAGTAGATATAATATGTACCTAGTATTATTTTGGTTGATTGTCAATACCATACATACCTATAATTAACAGAAAATAGTTTATTCTAAGGTCAATCAAATTCTCGTATATACCTAACCTAATCTGATTTATCTATGAATCAAATGTCTGTCAATGTTTATACAATCCTGTTGGTTTCAAAACATTTTCCATTTTTGTAACTATAAAGTAGGTAGGTATTTAGTTTATTTCATGAATTCGCAAACTTTATTTTGAATAAATCCAAATCTTATTTGTGTTCAAGCTTATAAACATAAGCCTGGTTCCTTAATCAATGTTAAACTTACTGTATACCTCTACTGTTTTGGTCACATGTTGTATCTAGGTGGCTTGTTAGATCAATAATGGTAACCAAATTCAAGTAACGCACGCGATTGCAATCAAAATGGCAAGCCCTAACCCTGAACCGGATTCCTCGTCCATGTTCATGCAAAAAGGCGATGGAAAAAGAGTAAGGAGTCCAATAAAATCGGAACCTTCATCAAGAAGAAATTCTATTGCGAAAGCCAACGCGCCTGCCGAAATTATCACTGTAAAAGACTTCTTTGATTTTATGAAAACGGCTTATCAAGTATATGAACATCTGGAAGGAGACGAAGACGAAGGCTCTAAAATAAACTGGGAGGAACTGACGAAGCTGACAGTAATCAATCATGTGATAGAACAACAAGAAAGGGATCTTCTATATCAAACTAGTTTTGCAGATCTAAAGCCTATAACTAGCAAGAGTGATACAACTCTCACTTTAGAAAAGAAGCATTCAGAAGAGCATATTATTAAAAGATACAGTTGCAGTGAATTAGAAGGTAGGTGAGGGCACAGAGCAGAAAAACAGGTAAGGGATTTACATTTTTGTAGTGCCATCTAGGTAAAATACAGTGAACTATGTTTATTTTAGGTAAGGGTCGAAGAAAATCGTTGCCACCGGAAGCAAGAGTCGAAATGCTTGGAGTATGGACGGAAGCTAATCTAAATTGCAAGTTAAATGATGTAAGTTACACAAATCGATATGAAAAATTATGAATACAAATGAAGTACAGCGAATGTACTTCGGCGCTGAGTGCAATCAATGCTATCAAAATGCCAACGTTTTAGTTAAAATTATAGTAGTAGATGGCGCTATAATAAACTTAATTTTAGGTCATAAACGAAGGAATTTTGGATTCTATTCTTCCTTACCTCGTCGGATACAAGAAGCCTTCTAAAACAACAAGCGTTTATGTACCAATAATTAAGAAAGTGACATCTACAGCTTCAACCGACGTAAAGAAACCAGCTAGTTTTGGAGGTATGTACACAACTACAGAACCTCAAGGCAGTATTTTAGAGCTACCTATGTAACATTTTATACATTTTGCACATCTCAATCAACCAATATTTAAAAAATAAACTAACATATATTATCCAAATACCATAGTACTTCTACCAACCACCAAATACCACTAGTGTGTACCTGCGTGTGAATAAACTCAAAATTATGCTTAGCTGTGTTTTATAGGGTTTGTAAATGAAAAAGAGTCAAGAGACAAACTAGGACGACGAAAGTCTTCAGTAGTTGCAGCACAAGATAAGAATAACCAGAAGCAAGAGTAAGTGGGTTGTGATGATGTTAGTTGAAAGTTATTTTTTTACTTTCAGAAAATTGTAAGTGTATTTTATTAACAATGAACTTTAATTGTAAATTATAATTTCCAACTCACAATCAGAATCCGATATGGTCTAGTGGCTAGGATACCTGGCTCTCACCCAGGAGGCTCGGGTTCGATTCCCGGTATCGGAATATATTTTTTGCATTTTATTACAATTTTTTGCAGTGGCGATGTAGAAATACATGTATGTGACGAAGTGAAAGGCATGAAGAAGGACTTCAGGTGCCCTCAAAAGCTGCTGGTTTCCAAAATGGGATACTTTGCGGATGTGACGGCTGGTCAGAGGTTGGAGGACATGGATATTTCTGTGCATTGCGATATACAGGTAAGGTTAGGTAATGACGAAAACCACCACTTAGACACGGTACCGTGGCATAGACAATCTACCTCCAAACAGTGCTAGGTAGTCATATATTTTAGGGTAAAATATACATATCTACAAAACTACTGAGTTTAAGTACAGTATTATTATTCACCTATTTAATTAGTAAAATAATTAATTAAAAATTAAATTGATTTATTATCAGGTAAGTACCAACGACCAATATACACTAATATTTACATATATAATAATAAAATATCTAAAATCTAATTATGCTTTATAACCGGCTAGGACTCGCGTAATATTTACCGCGAATATTCTCTGACCAGTTTCGAACTTATTTGAAGTTCTTCTTCTGGGAGCCACTCTTGAAGTGACTCCCAGAGAAGAGTGACTCCCAGAAGAACTTCAAATAAGTACGAAACTGGTCAGAGAATATTCGCGGTAAATATTACGCGAGTCCTAGCCGGTTTTAAAGCGTAATTATGAACATAACTCGCGATAGTTTTCTATCTCAAATATCTAAAATCTATTCGACATTGACGTGACATGTCTGTCGCAGCAATGCCGAATGAAGGGGCAGTCCAACCTCCCCGCAATCATCGCTAGGACGGAGTTAGAGCTGGTCCGCACTCTGCGCACCAAGGACCGCTGCTCGCTTGCGCATGCTCGCATTACTATGAGCTCTTAAAGCAGGACTTCTAGACAACTGCCCGGTTTATTCGTACCATGACAGCTTAAAAGCAGGCCTGCCCCAGCCTACTATTCAAGAACCGCAGAAAAACCGTTCACCTGTATTTGTATGGACTCTAGTAAACATGACGCTCTCTAAACCACTCAGTTTATTAGCTTACAAACGTCTAGGCGTCTGCAATGTTGGTTATAGTAAATTGTTAGAATGCCAGAGACAATATTATCCTTTCACCTTTGATAAAACAATATTCAAACAGTTCACTTATATTATGAGCGTCATGGTATGATTTCATTCAAAACTGTTTATGTCAGGTTTAAGAGGATTGCATAGCTAGTAATTAATAATAAATTAATTAGTAGTAAATTTATAGTACTTTGAAATACTGAAAAAATCAAAACGTACGGGCATAGTAAACAATGTGATAATTCCATGAAAAAAAAAACACTGAAATCGGACAATGTTAAGAGGTAGAAAAGAGTTTTCTCTTTTAGTACGGAAAGTACCTACTAGCTATGCAATCTTCATAAGAAATGCACGGAACTTGCATGGTTATCTCGTATATATATATATATATATATATAGTATATTATATATATTATAGTAAGGCCCCTGGTGCGAGCATCCGCGAACATGCCCGAGGGTCTTGAAAACGCGCGGCAGCCCCAGCAACTCTAAATAACAAGACTGTAGTTTAGTTTGAACTTTAGAGGTGTCTTGACTAATTTATTGGGTACTATTTAAGCGAAAAACTCCCATTTGATTTGATAGTTAGGTACCTATTTGTGTGTCGAGTCAAAGTTTACTAAGTGACCTGGTTGGTAGTAGTACCTGTGGAAATATTACACTCAGACAGGCGTGCGCTTATCATCAGTCAGGCGAGCGACTAGCCCATGTCTTCATCCCAAAGTCGTGTAAAACGACTCTGAGAACGAAGTTACTGAGATTTCCATCCGCCGCATTACCTATGTGACGCAATAGCGTGTGTGTGTGTGTGTGTTTGTGTGTATACCTATGCAACGGCGTGTCTGAAAATAAATCGTGTATCGCTCAGTGATGCGAGTCCAGCAGGGCAATTAGGTATCTCAGTTTCTAACAAATGTTTCTTGAAATTTTTATAGTATTGCTTTTAGCATTAAAGCCTGCTTTAGCGATCTCAAACATTGAAATTTATAGAGAGAAAAATTCCATCTTAGGACGGGATTCGAGCCCGCGTCTTCTGACACTCCGTGTTTGTTGTATATATAATATTATTGAATATATAAAATGTTTCTTGAAATCTTGAAAATTGGCGCTTCTCTGTCACTTTTGACCGGTCTAGTAAGCAAAAATGTAAGTAAGTTGATGACTGGAGCTGACATTAGTAACATAGAGCCGCCATTTTCTTCGATTTCAAATAACATTAGTTAGCAACTGAGATACATAATATTACCCTACGGCTCTTAGTTTATATGTATGCGTACATTGTACAGTATGTATGTATGTATACCCTTTTCTATGTCCGCTCGTAACTAAACTACTCAACGGCTTATGGCTGTTTTCAATAATCTATATACTTATCCACAGTTTCCTTCCGATAGAAATTTGACATAACGTCCATACAAATAGTGTCATATATCTATCTCTAGTAGGGTAAACCGACGATAGATAGGTTATTGAAAACAGCCGGTAACCAATTTTGGCTAGTGTACCCGAATGCGATGAAAACCAAAAGGAGGGCGAATATATTGCGCTTTAATGTACTTACATGCAGGCTAATTATTTCTGTAGACGATTTATTAAACTTTATTTGTTTTCTTGTTGGTAAGTAGGTATATCATAAATAGGCGGTATGATCCTCCGGAAATCCGGTTTTAACCTGACGCTCTTTAAGGAGTAACTTAACAAAATAAACTAAACATAAGTCAACACACTGGAGCTAATATTTGTAGTACCTAAGTAAAAACATTGTAAAAACATCTATATAAAAAGAATGGCCCCGAGTTTCTTGCCGCTTCTTCTCGGTTGGCTCTATGTATTTTGGAACGCGGCGGTAGGCTTTAAAGTACATTATAATGAAAAATTGACGTTCATAAGTGCGTCTTTGATGCCTAAATTGAATAAATGATTTTGACTTTGACTTCAAGATTCAAGTAAGGGAAATATCGGGGAATACGTTTCTATTGAGATGACGACAAAGACATTCTTAGATCTACACTCGTTGTCGATTTTTTTTTGTGCTCCATACACAGCAGTAGCATAGATAAGTGCTAATCCCTGATCTTCCGACCGAAACGAACAGGTTAGAGCAGATGATACAATGGTCTTATAAGCTTTGGCAGAGGAGAGGTATTTAATTCCACTCATCTGTCTAAAAAGTCGCAGGCTTTTCTCAAATCGCAAACATTAAAAAACATAATTCGATTGATATATATAAGGACTTTGTTTATTAGTCCACAATATTGAACGGGGTGGTTTGGAATCGATAACTGGTCATAAAAGTAAAAGAAAAAAATATGACATATATTTTTTATTATTATGAACCCAAATTCGGCGCTCCACGGCTAAGAACCAGGACAGTGCGACTGAACGCACGACTCGACACACCGCTACATCACAGAATAGATAGCAGTAACTACGCGAGACATACCTACCCGCTTCGAATAGGTACGACGTGCGGACGTTGACCCGCCGCCGCCGGGCCGGCGAATATGGGTTAATAATAATAAAAATATATGTAATTTTTTTTTTCTTTTACTTTTATGACCAGTTATCGATTCCAAACCAGCCCGTTCAATATTGTGCACTAATAAACAAAGTCCTTATATAGATTAAGAAGAAAAGACATTTATTTGAACAGATACTGAACACAACAACATAAAAAATGACTATCAAATACAACAAATTATGTAACATTGAGAGTACACAACCTTAAAAATAACAGTAAAACAAAATAAAAAAAAGTAAGTAGGTATTTAAGGTATTGGTTTCGACAGATCTTCGACTGGCTGATGCGGTGGGTGAAACGCGACAGCATTCTGGTTGCAGAGTGGCCTATCCTGGACCCTCACAACGTGGTGCCTATTCTTGTGTCTGCTTCGTTCTTGCAGGTTGGTACCACATCTACGAATGTATCGTAGACAAGTTGTATACCTAGTCACTACGAAATTACAAAGTTAGAACTACTAAGCAGGTAAAAAATTGTATAAACATAATTCAACACGATATAAAATTCCCATTAAATCATGTTTATCCAAAATTAAACCAGAGTTTAAACCCGGAGTACATGTTTTAAAATAAGGCGGCTAGGTTACCTACTTATTGCAATTTAGTGGAATCGGCTCCCAGGTGCCCTCCGAAACACCATAGTGCTCATTTAAAATGCCACTAGCGGTCACCCATCTAAGCTTATGACCGCAGCAACCTTACTTCCTCAGTATACTGTTTAGAACGAGTAGACAAGATCCTATAGGAGCCTGTTTCTCTATATCTACAGATGGAGCCGCTTCTTCACGACTGCTTGATTTACTGCCACGCTCACATGAACGACATTGTCAAAACTTCCACCAACCTGGCCTGTCTCAGCGATGCTTTGCTTACTAGGTAACTAGGTGATCGCAAGATACGGTAGGTATAAACGCGCATTGTACTTACCAGCAATAGTTGTGACTGTACAAGGATTTCATTAGGTGAACCATGCGTGGACGTCCCGTGGTCCACACTGGTGCATTGGTAATTAAGTGGAGCAGTGAGCCATGTCCTCTGCATGATACAGGGAACAGTCAGTTTAGTTAAACAGGGAAACACTGTCTAGATCACCTGTAGTGGGTGGGCGTGGCTAACTTTTATCATCAGCCAAAAACAGATGCTTATTATTATTTAGTCTCAGATGAACACGCTCATAATGTTATTTTATACATTGCTTCTAAGAATATCAGCTATTATGTATCTCAGATGCAATCAAATGTTGATTGAAATCTTGACAAATGGCGGTTCTATGTCAGTTCTGACAACTCAATTAACCAAAAATGTTAGTAAATTGATGACAGGAGCTGAAAAAAGTGACAGAGCTGCCATTTTCTTTATTTTATTCATCCTAATAGCCCTGCGGTGCAGGTCCAAATGTTTTTTTCCGTAGCATTGGATTCCGAAGATTTATTCCTATTCCTACGTATATTTAGACAAGCTATTGGTCTAGTATTATTCATAGCTCGCGGACACCTCTGCTGGAGGGACTTTCAGGTTAGATGAGGCACTTAATTAGTTTTCTTCCTCTGCAGGTTAGCAGCAATGTACACAAACGCTGAGCTGGAGGCGATCAAAGACCGCAAGGACAAGATCCAGTCTCGGTTGTACTGCAAGATGATCCTGTCCCTAGCCGAGCCAGTGCCCGAGACACTGCGCGGTCACTACTCCACTCTCGCTACACTCTTCAAGTGTTGCAAGTGAGACCAGCACATTCATATATACGACATTATTATAACATGAGACAACATCCACACAAAGTCTTCAGCTCCCAAACTAGGCAGAGCGTGTACTATAGTGACCTGATGACTCATATACCCCCTTACACTTATACCTTACACCCCAAACACAGGTCAAGCAGACATGTTCACACAAATATGTTTGACCTGTCCGGGGGTCAATAGCGCCAACCGACTGGTCAGAAAAAATAATTGGTTGTAGAGAATACTATCTAATAATATTATGTGGTTGTAGACTAATTTGATAAAATAACAGACTTTTTGTTGCCACCGGTTGCCGTACCAGGTGGCGAAGGCAAAGATCCCTATTAAAACATACAGAGCATATAACGAATTCTTTTCTAGATGCAACAAACTCCTCGGGCGACACATATCAGAGCAAGTGCCGTGCCAGCCGGCTTCTATGCGCATCGATAGGAGAGGCAACGTTGTATCCACGCATACCAAGTAAGTTCTTACAAATTAGTCGATGGCGATGTGGCCTCCACCGACGCTCGGTGACATTTCGGTCGGGTTGTTTTGTTTAGTCTCTCCATTGCCGCTACTATTGCCTTTTTTGAGTGGAGGAAATGCTGTGCACTTCCCTTCTGCCACGATGGTGACGGAAGGGGGTGTGTGGGGCTCAGACCCACTCACTGAACCACCCGTAAGCATTCCTCCGCCAAGATTGAGCAAGATAGAGTCTCGCTAGCATTCACCATTTCACCCCACCTGTATAGGCCCGGCCCGGATTGATCATAACCGGGCCTCAGCGCCTGTGAATGGCGCCCCACATTCGCGACAGGCTGGGCTCTCTCCCGTTTTGTGATGTGGTGCACGTACTTTCCCAAGCGTACGTGCCCGGAAAGCACCTGCACTAATCGGAGGGTGACCGACCCGAAACACCGCCTCACCTACCTCCGAAGAACCGGGCGGCTGGAGCGTCCGCCGAAACCAGTGCCCCGTGAAGAGCTACGCTCCGGATCAGTCCGGGGTATAGCCGCCGCTACTATTGTCTTACTTTAGCTCATGATGGTAACAACATATTTTCTTATACTTATATCCTTTTATAAAGATACGTTTATTATTTTGTGTTCCTGTTATTACCCTTTTATTTTTAGTAATTACGTGCATTATGATTTAATTTATCTAAGGTATTTTGTTCATGCTGTTGTTAATAATATATACGATATTACTGGTCCCCGTCGCTGGATTACAATTCTTCCCTGAGTGCCACTTTTGACTTCCAGAGACCCATCGTGGAGCCTGAACGAGTACATAACCTGGCTATACGGAGAAGTGCGCTCGTGGCGGCGCGTGTACTGGCGCCTGTGGGCCGACTGCCACTTCATGCACTGTCAGCTCTGCGAAACCTACTTCCCGGCGTATCAGGTATGCGGAGAGTAACGTGAGGATAGGTGGAGTACCATCCCTGGCGTTACAGCACATAATAATAGTACATATAACATGGCCGGTATTGCTCGTTACATATATTTTTAATACGAGTATGAAAAACGAATAAGTCAGATCTTTCCGACTATAGTTTGACAACCATTTCCGCGGTGGTCTTTCTGGTTGAAACTATAGTCGGAAAGATCTGACTTTTTTACATGAGTGAACCCCTTTTTTCATATTAAAAATGTGTACAAACCACGTTAGGTTTCATAATATATTTATCATGTTTCTTTTAGTTTAAGTAAATGGCTAAATTATTTTAATAAAGATCGACACAAAGGCCATGTTCTATATGAGCCGAAATCAATCGCGTCGTTCACATACTCGTTCCCTTACAAGTCGACGATCGTCGTGAGCGAGCTCGATACGTCATCGATGACTTCACCGATAACGCTCACGTCGTGGGGTTTTCCGGGCGTTGCGAACTGTCATTGTCAAAATGTGTTAGTAGTTCAAAAAACTATTAGGGAACCTACATTATCACAGAGTAGATCAATAGGTCGCTAGTTCGAATCCGGCTCGAAGGACCAACCATATGTTCGGGATGACGCCATCTTGCAGTGAGGAGAAATGATAAAATGTTCAGTGTTATAACTAATAGTTAAAGAATTAAAACATGCGACCCAAATCTTTATGTACTAACATATTTTTCATTTTGTGTGTTATGTTTGTGTCATCACGTATTTTTGTGTTCTTAATATCCTTATATACGAGTATATCTAATGAGTAGGACGTGCTAACTTAAAAATGGGTCTGTTACAAAAGATTCGTAACTCAATCACTATAAATGATGTGATAAATGATTGTAAGTTAAATAAATTGCAATATAGTTTCACATCAGATGATTTACAAAGTTCTCCTTCTCTTCTTCGATCTTCGAAAAAAAAACTGTATGTTTATAAAAATACTTTACTACTTAATAAAGGCGATATTAGCCTGATAAGTCAGTAATTATCGCAGTTTTGTATGCTGGTCTCAGACAGTGTCTAGCCTGTACGTTGTTATTTATACTTATTAATAAAGAACTAAATGTATTCCTAATGCATATACGTTGTACTGTGGGTGCAGATGGAGTGGTGCTCCCACCACGAGCAGAGCCCCCACATGCTGTGCGTGGAGGGGCGCGCACTGGCGGCCGGCCGCTACCCCTGCTGCGGGGAGAGGGCCTACCGGTTCGAGACCATCACCAGGAACACTGTGAGTACCACCTGTATATGAACATACCCTATAACACTGAGTCGAATACATGTGTCCCAAAACCAAATATATAATATACGTATCAATCGTTTATTTATAACGCCAAGGTACGGTCAATAGGTCTTAAACATTATTCTGTTTTCTACTTATAAAAATACCACACAAAACACACATGTGTCATGTGTACAAACCATGTGCCACGGCTCTCTTCTGCATAACGAAGGCTCGCTCGACATCATACAGAACCCCATGTAGAAATGAACTCAAAGAAATGAGGCTACGCAGGAGTAATAGGCTTGTGAATCATCATGGCTGTGCTGGCGATCGGCGGCGCTTCGGATTTGTGATAAGACATACTGAATAGTTGGTGCTGCAGGATGCATACCTATAACCGTATTATTTTCCTCCTATTCCGACGGGGGCTGGGTGGTACCTGTGGGTTACGCACCCACAGTACCTGAAATACGTTACAGATGGTATTAGAACGAGTAAACTTATTGGTTTACTTAGCACTACGCAATATTTGTTTGGATAAAACACGAGTAGGTAGTAATTTAGAAACATATGATTTCTCCACAGACTCCAGCGCCCGTGGTATTTTTAACTTAAACTTGACTTTTTATACAAATGATTTAACTACATATTCATACAAAGAGAGGAACATAGACTAATAACCTATATATTTTGTTACTAAATTTAAAAATACAAACAGATCTTGACAAAACTGAATAAGGAAACTATTCATTAGCATTCCAACCAGACCGATCTCCGCAAGCAGCACCCGTTCACGAGTTGTGTTTTATTGCAGGGTTGTCAGTTCCGCGAGCACGTGCCGGACGAGCGGCTGCCGGCAGACGCGTCCGTGCTCGAGGTGTACAATAAGTACCGCGACATCATCGCCATGCGCCCGCCGCAGCTCATGTTCCCCGAGCGGGTCACCAGGCTCGTGCAGCGAGGTACGCCTCCACACTTGTACATGTGTGCAACAAGTACCGCGACATCATCCCCATGCGCCCGCCGCAGCTCATGTTCCCCGAGCGGGTCACCAGGCTCGTGCAGCGAGGTACGCCTCCACACTTGTACATGTGTGCAACAAGTACCGCGACATCATCCCCATGCGCCCGCCGCAGCTCATGTTCCCCGAGCGGGTCACCAGGCTCGTGCAGCGAGGTACGCCTCCACACTTGTACATGTGTGCAACAAGTACCGCGACATCATCCCCATGCGCCCGCCGCAGCTCATGTTCCCCGAGCGGGTCACCAGGCTCGTGCAGCGAGGTACGCCTCCACACTTGTACATGTGTGCAACAAGTACCGCGACATCATCCCCAAGCGCCCGCCGCAGCTCATGTTCCTCGTGCGAGTCACCAGGCTCGTGCAGCGAGGTATGCCTCCACACTTGTACATGTGTGCAACAAGTACCGCGACATCATCCCCAAGCGCCCGCCGCAGCTCATGTTCCCCGAGCGGGTCACCAGGCTCGTGCAGCGAGGTATGCCTCCACACTTGTACATGTGTGCAACAAGTACCGCGACATCAGCCCCATGCGCCCGCCGCAGCTCATGTTCCCCGAGCGGGTCACCAGGCTCGTGCAGCGAGGTATGCCTCCACACTTGTACATGTGTAACTGTACATGTGTTCCTGAAATCTCATATTGCTTCTTATTGCATGGAAAAAATTACATATTTTATGAATTGATTGATTTTTCGTAACCTGAACCGATTCTAGAAGCGGAGCCAACATTTTCAGAGCCGGACAGTACCCGGCTTGTAGTGGTGGCTGACAATTTAAACTATAAATTCAAGATGCAATTCCCAAGTTACGTTTATATATGTAGGTATTCTTCCAACCTCTTCCTCTTCCTTCCAATTACCTCCTGAAGCCTTTAATAATATTCAAATAATATATGTGAGTGCTTAATAAACTGACATCGTCATCAGAAACTGGAGAAGACAGCGCACGTCTCCAATGCAAGGAGGTGTTCTGGTGGGATGGCATCCAGCTCGCGCCCCCACGCCCCCCACTGGGCCTGCTGGGCAAACTATACACCAGCAACAACAAGTTCAACCGTGAGTACCACACCTGCTGGCACCAGGGTACACTCATAGACTTAGATGTTAATAATACCATGGGAGTAGAGTCCAGATATAGAGGTCTACCTACATATCATGGTGCGCTGATATAGGAAGATGGTGACACGGATTTCATCATCAGCGTTCAATGTGATGATATTTCTTTATAACCAAACATGTAGATTAATATGGGTAGATTGGATTACCTACATAAAAATACTAGCAATGTTTACAGGTAAGAGTAAGTATTGGAATAAATGAGATGCTTTAAAATATCCGGGGCTTCGGCGAATAGTCTAAACAACTGATTGTTTTTAATTCTATTAATATCTACAGGGTGTTTGGTGGGACGATGGAGGGATTTTCGGAGCCGATCAAGGGCACCAATAATTGTTTTAAACGACATATGCCATAGTGAAATATGTCATGTGTTTAAGTTAATAATAAAAGTATGTTTTTACTTTTAATATGTTTTTGTTTTCGTTTAGATTACAATAAGATTAATAACTTTTATATTGTTTCTAATTAGCTATAAATACGGTATTTAATCACAATAAGGAACAACAATCATTGGACAGGCAATCACACAAAACTTAGATTACACACGTAAAAAAATGTTTCATTACAATTTGTGTACTCTACCTCTCATTAAAAAATAAGACAAGCTACTGGGGCTCAGATAACTTAAAAAAACTGACTAGGTTCATGGCCTTCATTTAAAAAATAAATTAAGTACTTATTACTGTTTAGCTAAAACTGAATGGACAAGATGTTTTTTTCGTAGACAGTCTGTATTAAAAGTTAAAACAAACTAGGTATTAATGTTAACTAAAAACCATGACACTTTTCTCTATGGCATATGTGGTTTAAAATGATTATATTAGTTGAGATCGCTAAAGCAGGTTTAAAAGTAAAAAAAGTAGTATAAAAAAAAGTTTAAAAAAAAGCAAAAAGTAAAAAAAATACATATGTTTTTTTTAAAGTAGTACTATAAAGATTATATTGGTGCCCTTGACCAGCTTCCAAAACGCCTACATCGTGCCACACCAACCACCCTGTATATAAAGACTTGTAAATATACGAGTATGAACTCATTCAATTCAGCTGATTCTTATATCATCGCACCAGAGAGCCGAAAACAAGTTAGCATTAAAAACCAAATTGTAATAGCTGTACATAGCTACATAATTGGCAACACATGTAGCAGCCATGTCATGTCATGGTATGCCATGGTGCTTCCAAATTAGAACTGCAATTGGCAAATGTAAATACACAAAATTTCACAAAAATGATCTGGAAGTCTTATGTACAAATCGACACTATATAACAAAGTACACAAAGTACTTTCTCTCTTCACTAGGAAGAGGCCACTACCTTTTCTATCGGCTGGAAGAAAAAGGCAAGTGACTCAACACAAATCATTGCCAATATCAAATCTTCCATAGTCTCATGAACTAAACACAATGCGGATGCATAAACACACAATTTTAGGAACATATATGCTTTTTTTTTATTCTTGGTAAATCATAAGACAACATCAACAGCAACACAACAGCTTATTACCTAGTACATAAAGTTGACAACATCATAAACTAAGAACTTGTACTCGAAAGATTCAGTATTTCTTACATCTTTCCATAAATTAGGTAGGTAGGTACAGATATCTCCCTGCTATCCACAGCTGATATTCTCTCAAAAGTCCCGGCTTGTATAAGCATAGGTGCTAATCTGCCTAATGGACCAAATCTGCAAACACGTAGGTACATCTAAGAACATCAAGCTTTCTCGTTCATATAGATCAAACCTGGAATTCAGGTGCCTACAATAAGGCTAAAATAATACTGCGTGAAACTTCGTAACATCGATCCAACCAGATTTTCTTAACTTTGTAAGAATACGTCACTTCATGATCTTAGTCAGACACCAATAATTTCACAAACCTGAACGCTAATAAACTAAAACCTGAACTATAACAGCCAAACGCTATACGTGCTATAACTAAACCATTCACTAAGAAATCAGGGCTGCAGATGCTGTCTGCAATTGCAAACATTTACAACAGTAGGTTGGTACCCTATCCTATTCCACACAATTTTAGATATACTAATGAAATGGTTGCCGATTCCAAATAGTTACATCAAATCAAGGCTTCACTCAGACACATTCTAATAAATCAACAGTTCCGCCTTAACACTAATGCCCGTTTTCACCAACATTTTAAGTAACACTTAGCAGTACAAAAATGTCACCTAAATAGGCTTAGGCTAATTAGGCTTGTTACCTAAAATGTTGGTGAAAACGGGCGTATATCGTCAAGCGAAGCCTTAAAACTACCTTAGAAAACACTTCAGATGAAAACAAATAGAAACCTACATAATATGAAAAGTTGATCTCTAAAACTGAATCCAGATACAACTAATCCCATTTCGGAACTCTTACATATCCATCCGTTGATGTAAGTACCTACAAACTGAACGAAACACTACCATTGAATCCAAATCTATAAGCTACTAGAGTTCTGCGACATGCAGAGGTGTTCAACTCCTGCCAAACCCAAACAAGGCTTCCGCTCAACCACCGGCGGCTTGACTCCTAGTGTCAGGTCGCCCATTAGCTCACACAACATGACCCGCACACAGCGTCAGTCCGGCCCGGCTCGCCTGCCCTCGGCGCCGCGCACGCCTCCACGCCATCTCTAGCCGGCAACTGCAGTGCCGGTGCGGGAGCCTCGCCTGATAGGGAGCGGAAACACAAGGAAACCAAGGAGATAATGCCCAAGCTTAAGGTAAGGAGGGACACTTGTGAGAAACTGCTCCCGTTATCTGACATCTTTAGGTATATTGTATTGTACTTAGGTACCCACGTACTCATACTTCGGTAGCTGTAAATATTATGTACTTAACTAAGTAGTTTGAACAACAGTTGTCTATGGATTCGACGTGAGTCAGTTATGCTGCTTCTAAAATTATTTCGAAAGTGTTGTTGTAAGCTTGCATCGCTTCATCCACAAAACAGACTCAGCTGTGCGGCTTGACTTAGTACAAATACTAGTCAGTATAATTTCTAGTAAATAAAATTACGACGTAGTAAGTAGATTGTTTATGGGCCTGCAGTGATGAGGTCTCATTCCTTTAACCGTAGTCTCACTACTTTATCCCACTAGGGGGCGCATGGGTATTTGTTTTTCTCCGTAGTCCCACTCTACTAGATTGATCTTTTATTCTTTGGCATTTTCAGTGGGTCCACTGTTCATGTCGATTAAATGCGTTTTTAACAGTAGACCCATTCATCATCATCAGCCGGAAGACGTCCATTGCTGAACATATGCCTCCTCATAGCGGGGAACGGATAAGTATTAATTGCCTCTTGCATCCGGTTCCCAGCGGTTTAGACGAGTTAGTCGGTCCACCTAGCGGGGGGCCGGCTTACACTACGTCTTCCGGTGCGTGGTCGCCACTCGAGAACCTTTCTTCCCCATCGGTTATCAGTTCTGCGAGCAATGTGGCCTGTCCATTGCTTTTCACTCCAGGTTGCTAATTTTGAGAGCTACGTCGGTAACCTCATTTCTCCTTCTCCTTCTTATGAAACTAGTGCGAATTAGAAAAATGCAGTGGGACTATTTGCTATGTAGGGTAAGCCCTCTAGTGAATGAACACACCCCATTGAATGAACAAAACGTAATATATCTTTTAAAACAAGATAATTATCCCATTCTATCAATATGAGTATTTTTTTTCTGGTTGATAACATTATTTTCTTATAATGGTAACACTTGTTTCATCCAATCAGCGTTTAGTTACACGATAGCATACGTTTAGAGACATAGTATTTTCGTGTGTGATATTTTGTATGGAGAAATTAGATCTCGGGTAAGATCCGTGCCCTATTGTTGTGAACTTTGTAGTTACGTTTGAAGCAAAAACTATCGTATGAGTTATAATGTCAATAGAATATGGCTTGCTTCTTAGTTTAAAACTATCATAACAATGGTACTGGAAATTTTTCTGTATAATATTTAGTGTTCCAGCACTGGCTTGTTACAATATTGCAATTCGGTGAATGAACGGGGTGTTCATTCATTAGTAATGTACGATATGTTGAAAATATGAAATATATCGTCTTTAACGTATTAAATTTATATCGATTTTTGATCATACGTTCAGAAAAATGTTTTGAATCTTTGAGCTAGTATTGGAACAAATGAGTTCATTTATTGATTTATGAAATCTAGTAAATGAAGTACGTATGTTATAACACTGTTCAATTACTGGCTTTAGTATACCAGTGAATGAACTAACAATTTTTGTGTTTTCCTTTATATATAAATGAAAGCCTGACTATGTTAATCTGGAAAAAGTGAAAGATTTTAAATACTTAGTTCTAAAAAAACTTGTTACCATCGTTGACTAATTTAGATTTATATATAAATTTTAGATTACTTCGAGTTTTATTTATTTATTTTGAGATAATTGAAGATGTTGCTCAAATTCATGTCGAGTCTGTTATAGATGACATCCAACAAAGGGAAAATATGACTGAAACTCACATTTGATTCTCGACGATACTTTTTTATTTGGAGAAAGGATAAGACCTGGTTTTGATAAAACTGAAGTTATAATAAACTTCATTGTTAATCAAAATACTAGCTTACCATCGGTCATACCTTTACCTTTACAAAGACTAACGACGAAATAAGAATAGCTGATTGCAACACTAAAAAACAAAATGTTGTGTGCAACATTGAAACCCAAACTCTCAAGCGGGAACAGTTGAATGTCTGCCCTATCCACCCTCAACAAGCTATTCATCAGGTCCTTTGGTTAAATGTACTAAAAAAGTTAACAGCGGTGCCTCTGCATAACTTCTTAGAGTATCCTGAAATACCAGCAAATAAAATAAATACAAGAAAAAGAACCTATACCTTTCGGATTGACAGGGCAGAGATATAAAGAAGACACAAAACTTCAAGACGAGAAAAAGCAAAGTAAAGAAGAAGAGACCACGATACAAAAAGAAAAACAACAAATGAGGTTGAGGAAAAGTAAAGTAGAAGAAAAAAGAGCATGTACTGAAAAAGAAGCAAAAGAGAAAAAAGAAGAAAAACTTTAATTAAAGCAAAAACAAGTACACAAAAACAATCTAGAAATAAATGTAAAGATCTACGGAACGAGAATAAAGATCTAAAAGCTACGGAAAATTAAGTGACCTCATGAAT
Organism: Selenia dentaria; assembly: GCA_917880725.1. Lineage (NCBI taxonomy): Eukaryota > Metazoa > Arthropoda > Insecta > Lepidoptera > Geometridae > Selenia > Selenia dentaria. Next base: position 27,142,965 of record OU862896.1, on the reverse strand, counting down.
GGTAAATATGCTATCGTTCGATTTAAATCTGAAAAGAGAATGCGTTATTTTGTTAGTTCAATTGTTATTGGTAAGTGATAAAGATCTAAACTACTAAATACATTTTATAAGAAATAGTAAGTGTTAGAGAATGTTGTCACTTTTGTAAAACCACAAATGCCAGATATAGCTGATAGCAAGAGATTATGTAGATATCCATCGTGTGCTAGAAAATCCCAATATCTCCAAGCGTGGGTTGATTTCTTTTGCGGTTTTAAGGACATTGAATAGAATGTTAAGTTTAAATATCAGTGTTGATTTATTTATCAATAACTACTGAACTCAATTATGTATAAGTGACTTGAGCAAAAGTAGCAGTGTTAACATTTATTAATAACCACCTGCTACTGATACGGTGGTCTTTATGAACTTTTAGATTGAGTATTGTTCTGTCTAGTATTGATAGATTTCTTAATATTAGGTGCGAACTATTATTTATTAATTTAAACGTATATATGTATATTTATTTTACATTCAAAATATTCTAATTTTTTAAAAGCATTTAAGGTAGGTATTATTAGAGCATTCATAAGTAATTATCTTGTGCAGGTTCTCGGGAACACTGAGTTTCTACGCTGATTAAAATATTTTTATAATTGTTCATTTACTGAGTTTTATTGAATTCATTCACTGGAAATTGTGTTCATTAACTGGTGATATGTACCATTTTTAGAATATTGATGAATATATATAAATGTATGCATAATAATTCAAAATTAAGAAATTACTTTATTCTTTGATAAATGAGAGTGGCATATAACAAACAACTAATATGCTAAAGCTACCACGTCAGTGCTGTTTATATTTTTTAAGTTGAAAAATCTCTTAACCGTTCAATCATTGGCGTGCTTACCCTATCTAGGTACTATTACATGTAGGTTTCGGAGCTCAATCAAACACGAGATGTTGGCAGTGACTAACTCGTATATTATCTTTACATTGCTAACCTACGCCACCTACCCACATTGCTAACATATCACTATTATTGAAATTACACGTGTTCTCAATATAGTAGGAAAATATAGGTACCCATCGAATTCCCAAGTGGTCAAAATAGTGGGACTACGGCTAAGACCCAACCCAATTACCAGTGCTCTCCATATAGTGCAGTGGGCCTACGGGTAAGACCACCGCAGTGACAACGTAGGGTAATGTGCTATTATGCTTATGCTCAGAGTACCTAGCCGAACCCTTACCTAGTATATGTGGCTATATGTGGTATAATTTAAAAGTACACCGCATTAAATTAGTCATATTCCGAACCATTGAACCATATTATACTTATACATAATCACAGTAACATTTTGTTGTAAAACAGCGAAAAAACATTGAAAGCACAATATTCATACACGAGTCAGTTTTTTTGAGTTATAACCTATACTGTAGCTAGCAAAAGTTCCAAGTAATACTTATTTAGACGAAATTACCAATACTTATATTAACACAGAAAATAATGTTAAATAGTTTGGATTTTACTCCATAGGCAATTCTATATACGAGTACATTTACAATTTTAGTTTAGTTGTAATTTACCTCTACCCGCCAGAAATATTAATATTTATGGCGAAGAGACTAAACTACGTATACTACCTAATCACATTATATCAAACTGGGACATCCCAATTGGTAGTACGCGATCATCCTCGCTTGTCCAGTTAGCTTATCTACATACCCCTCAACTCTGACGCTTTTGATAACGCAGTACAACGAATTCAGTTGCTGAACGATTCGTTAATAACCTAGATATTCGTGATATTGTTACAATTACAATGTAGACTACATACTTCGTATATCGGACAGAATGTTTCAATCGATACCGATATCATAACCGATAGGTACCGCATGCCGAACGCTCTGAATTAGGTACCAACTTGACTATTCTGAATTAGTAACACATCAGAGTGTATTCCCGTTGTCCCGGACTCTGTGTCCTCCTCTAACGAGAACAGCGGTACTTCAATTAAATATTTAAAATGACTACCTCTTTGTCCCCGTAGCGGCTGCCTTATTGTCTAACTTGAATGAGAATTAAATGTCACTTCATTATCATTCCCATTGGCAATAGGCTTGCAGGGTTCGCCCAGAATGGGATTCAAATGTCACAATGAAGCCCGTTCCCATTCTCCGTAAAGATAGACAATAAGGGCGCCGCGCCGGTCCTCGTTAATATAGTTTCATTAAATACTTATGTAAAAAATACGACTGAATGACTACCCTATGTAGTGCCGTGGGGTACCGGCTTAGAATAGTACCGCCGACTCTACCCGTGGGTGCCGTAGAAATCTACTAAGGGATAACAATCGGAAGGTGCAGCCCCGCTATTCCTGGCTACGGTAGCGGCCACGGTAACGGTGGGGCAGGGGGTGCTAAGAATCCCCGGCAGACGCTCGGCTACCACCCACAACGACGACGACTGGCCCTGGTAACACACAACATACGCACAATGAGGACAGACGAAGAGATATATGAGCTGGAAGAAGAAATGAGTAAGTTACACTAGGACATTGTGGGGTTATCTGAAGTCCGTAGAGCGCGTGAGGACACGATAACCCTAAAATCAGGTAACCTACTCTACTACCGGGAGGGCGCAACAGTCCCAAGGTGGTGTCGGTTTTCTCGTCCACAAGTCCCTTACTAACAACATAGTTACGATCGATAGCGTTTCCAATAGGGTCGTATACCTAATACTCAGAGTATCCAAACAATATTCGCTGAAGTTCATTCAGGTATACGCACCGACGAAGTCGTACCCGGATGATGAGGTGGAGGATATGTATGAGGACATTAGTCGGGCCATACATACCTCTGAAACGCACTTTCTAGTTGTTATGGGGGACTTCAACGCGAATTTGGGTAAGAGAAGCGAGGATGAGTTGAAAGTGGGGCAATTTGGCTATGAACAACGGAACCGTAGGGGACAGAGGTTGGCCGACTTCCTGGAGAAAGCGGGACTCTTTATGATGAACTCTTTCTTTCAGAAAACACCTCACAGGAAATGGACCTGGCTGAGTCCCGATGATTCCACGAGAAATGAGATTGACTTCATTATGACCACCAAAAGGCAAATATTCACTGATGTCTCCGTGATCAACAGGGTTAAAACCGGTAGTGATCACCGAATGGTAAGAGGCACGGTGAATATTAATGTCAAACTTGAGAGGTCTCGTCTGATGAAGTCTACGCTCCGACCCACTAGTGCCCGTATTCAAGACCCCGAGAGCTTTCAACTTGAGCTATCCAATCGCTTCGATTGCCTTGAGAAAATCGCTTCAGTGGACGAGATCAATAACAGGTTAGTAGAAACTGTCCATACAGTGGGTTCCAAATACTTTAAACCCCACCGTACAGATAGGCCACAGAAACTCTCCAACGATACCCTCAACCTCATGGCTGAACGACGCTCATTGAAACTGCAGTCTTCGGATGATGCTGAAGCATATAGGCTGCTCAATAGACGAATATGGAAGTCCTTGCGACACGACATCCGGATCTTTAATACAAAACGTATTAAAGAGACGATAGAGCGGAAAAAAGGCTCCAAAGTGTTTGCAAGAGACATGTCTATTGGGCAAAGCCAGTTGACGAAGCTGAAGAGAGAAGATGGCAGTGTAGCGTCGACCAAAACAGAAGTGTTAGGAGAGGTAGAGAGTTTCTACGGACAGTTATACACCTCGGTCGCTAAACCTGTTAGCAGCTCGGTCAAAGACCCAAGAGCCAAGCTGACCCGACATTTTACCGAAGATATCCCGGACATCAGCCTGTACGAGATTAGAATGGCCTTGAAACAGCTTAAGAACAACAAGGCGCCTGTTGACGACGGTATCACATCTGAGCTTCTGAAAGCGGGTGGAACACCGGTACTTAAAGTCCTTCAGAAGCTCTATAATACCGCCTTACTCGAAGGTTCAACGCCAGAAGCATGGAACAAAAGCGTGGTGGTGCTGTTCTTTAAGAAAGGTGACAACACTTTACTTAAAAATTACAGACCCATCTCACTTTTGAGCCATGTTTATAAGCTGTTTTCGAAGGTCATAACGAACCGTGTCTGTCGCAGGTTTGATGAATTCCAGCCTCCGGAACAAGCCGGTTTCCGAAAAGGCTACAGTACCATAGACCACATCCATACGCTACGGCAAGTTATACAGAAAACCGAAGAGTATAACTTGCCTATTTGTTTTGCGTTTGTGGACTATGAGAAAGCCTTTGATTCGATCGAGACGTGGGCAGTGCTTGAGTCTCTCCAGCGGTGCCGTATTGACTATCGGTATATTGAAGTGCTGAAGTGTTTGTACAAAAACGCTTACATGTCAGTCCGAGTACAGGAGCAGAGTTCGAAGGCAATTCCATTGCAAAGAGGCGTGAGACAGGGACGTTATATCTCCGAAACTGTTCACCGCTACATTGGAAGACGCCTTCAACGCCTTCGCGTCCAACTTCGAGAAAGTCGAATCGTCGAATCCAACTCGGCTGGGCAGCGTTCCGGAAACTTCGCGAAGTTTTCTCGTCAAAAATACCTCAGTGCCTCAAAACAAGAGTCTTCGACCAATGTGTGTTCCCAGTGATGACTTACGGCACTGAAACGTGGTCTCTTACTATGGGCCTCATAGATAAGCTCAAAGTCGCACAACGAGCTATGGAGAGGGCTATGCTCGGGGTTTCTCTACGTGATCGAATCAGAAACTTAGGAGATCCGTTGAAGAACGAAAGTCACCGACATAGCCCAGAAGATTAGCCAGTTGAAGTGGCAGTGGGCAGGGCATATAGCACGCAGAACAGATGGCAGATGGGGCCGAAAGGTTCTGGAGTGGAGACCACGAACCGGCAAGCGCAGCGTATAGGTCGTCCACGGACACGGTGGACAGACGACCCGATGAAGGTCACAGGACGACGTTAGATGCAGCCCGCTTCCAACCGGTCCTTTTGGAAAATCTTGGGGAGGCCTATGTTCAGCAGTGGACGTCCTACAGCTGAGATGATGATGATGACTACACTATCTTGGGCAATATAATAATAACATTAAACTGACTAGTCTAGGGCAAAGACATTATAGGTACGAAGACGAGCGTAGCGAGGATTGTTAGGTTACTTGTGACTATAACACGCAAACCGAGCGAGCGTACAGCGAGCGTGCCGTATCACAGGCCGGCGATGCGCCAGCAAATTTGCCGACTCAATGACACTGACAATGATGGGGACATGGCGTACGGGGACAACGGGAATACATCCATCAAAGGCCCATCAGTGCCGTTGAGTTTTGCCGCAGTATACCTACCACCCATACTGCCGCTGTTGGTCGATTTCGCCGATCGACTGCAGTTTACACCGTAAAGCTATCAGTTTTAATCACACCTTCGCTATAACGAAGAAAGGTGCCCCTGGCGGCGCCGGAGCCGGCGACGACTCTGCCGACGACTGCGGCGAGCAATCCTCCTCGGAGAGCGAGCAGAGCTCCGCCAGCACCAAGAGTGAAGAGGACGTCGCTCCCAGGCGGAAGGTGCATAGAATCGTGCGCCCGCAGTCTCAAGGAAACAAGTAAGATGTTTGGCCCTACGATACACCTTCTTCGGAAATTACACACTTTTCGCATTGTTACTAAATTATTCTACTTATAATACTAGGTATGTTAGTATAGTTTTATCCGAATGACCATTGCATAACGCGTATGTGCTCTTACGTAGTGTTCCATTCTACTAAGAACTTTACTAAGCGACTTAAGTATATAGGTAGGTACATCTAAATCTACTGGACAATATATAGTTCTAGTTGCGCCCCGCGTTTTCATCCACGTTGTGATGGACGATGATGAAAAGTATCCTATGTGTTAATCCAGCGCCTCATCTAGCCTCTTACCAAATTTCATCAAATTGGCCCAACCACTTGAGCGTGAAAGAGTAACAAACATTCATGTCCACTCAGGAACTTTCGCGTACTAGCAGGATGTTGATGTCGTAAGTACATCTTCGTTCAACATCACATTCTACTAAACGACCTAACGAATAAAAAAATATATAATAAAATAAAGGAATAGTCTGTGCTTTTTCGTGTAAATAGTCCTAGATAGGCTGATCATTCGTCTGATGACTCAGTTCTGTTGCATATGCGGTACGTAAAATAAGAGAACTACAGACGTTCTTACGCGGTTACTATATTTTGCATATTTCCACAGCGTAATGTCATATGGGATATTGCTATGGGGTTCAGCGGCTGATATAGAGACAATCTATATCCTACAAAAACGTGCTATTCGAGCTATATACGAAACCGCGAACCTTTGAGATTAGCTTAAATAAATCGATATATTAACTTTGCCTTCTTTTCTTATGTAGTATTTGCAAATATAATGTATGTTTGTAAAAAAATACATAAAAATAAGTTAAATAGTGATCACCACCTTATTAATACTAGGAATCAGAATAGGATAGCTGTACCTAGTTTTAGATTTGCAAAGACTAATAAGTCATTCCTAGGAAATTGTGTGCGTTTTACAATAAAATCCCAAAACACTATAACTGAGCTCACAGAGGGAAAATTCAAGTTTCTTGTAAAAATATTTTTATTAAAAGTATATTATAGAGTCCGACATTATATAGAAGACAAAAGATTCTTGAAATACTCCACTTCTGGCAAGTTGTCATCTGTCGCCCATAAAATGTAATAATAGTAGTAGGTACCTAAGTAGAAACATTGTAAACATCTATATAAAAAGAATGGCCCCGAGTTTCTTGCCGCTTCTTCTCGGTAGGCTCTATATATTTTTGCCTAAATTTAATAAATTATTTTGAATTTTACGACTTTTGCCCAGTATTTTATCTTGCTACAGTGCCCTTCAAACTTAACACAGTAGTGTTTTCACGGTATAGTTACGACAAAGAATATATGTCCCTGCGTTTGGACAGACAATGCAGAAGTGTTCTACCAGCACTTTGTGTCTCGTCTGATTTGTCACCACTAAGTCAAAGTCAATCTTTTATTCAATTTAGGCATCAAAGACGCATTTATGAACGTCAATTTTTCATTATAATGTACTTAAAAGACTACCGCCGCGTTCCAAAATATATAGAGCCTACCGAGAAGAAGCGGCAAGAAACTCGGGGGAAATTCTTCGTGTTTACAATGTTTCTACTTAGGTACTACAAATATTACATTTTATGGGTGGCAGAGTGACAACTTGCCAAAAGTGGAGTATTCCAAGCATCTTTAACTTTTATATAATGTCGGACTTTATTATAAGCGTTTTTTATTAAAACGTTTTTACAGTCAACTTGAATTTGCCCTCTGTGAGCTCAGTTATGTGTTTTGAGATTTTATTGTAAAAGCACACACAATTTCCTAGGAAAGACTTATTATTAGTCTTCGCAAGTCTAAAACTAGGTACAGCTATCGATTTTGTATTTCTAGTATTCAAAGTGTGGTGATCACTATTTAACTTATATTTATGTAATTTTTTACGAACATACATTATATTTTTAAATACCTACATATAAGGACAATAGACCACGTGTTTCAATAAGGATTACGGGAAGAATAGTATAAGTGTAGTAATACAACGCGCTTCGAGCAAGGATCATAAGCACCTAAGCCAACAAGGCAGTCCGTCATATCCTGCCCTCCGTGACTATGAGCAAGAAAACGCAAGCGTTACAATGTTGATCTCGAAGATAGTAACGGGTGGAGAAGGCAAACTCTCGCCGGCCTTGGTGAGCAAGCTTCAGATGCGATGAAGCACAGAATAATTAATTGACCGAGCGAACGAAGCGTCTCTTCTTTAACTGGCCAATTGACTTTCATCTCTCTGTATGTCGGTCTTCCTGTACAGGTATATATATATATATATATATACAGACTGACTGGTTGAACACTTTACATAAACAAGGACATGATAATTCATGGTCACATGACACGTTTAAAAAAATAAAATTAAAAAATACCGTTAAACTACAGAGGAAACCTTCATTCTATGAATGTGCTATAACTCGAAAATTATGGACACCGTCCGAACGGGGTTAATGACCCAAAGCGCCGCGCCGCGTTCAAAGGAATCAAGCTGCGTCCGAACGGGGTTAATGACCCAAAGGGCCGCGCCGCCCGCGCCGCGTTCACAGGAATCAAAGGATGCCGCGATCGTCGGCCGCCCGCCCGGCCGCGCCGCGCCGGTGTAAACAAACAAGTACTTACCTTGCCGCGCTAAGGCAAATTTTATTACTACACGCGCGCCGCGAGTGACCATGTTTATTGTTTTGAGTAGACAATTAAAGTTAAATTAGGTAAATATTAGGCACCTATTTTTTTTTCTTAATTAGAACGAGAATCGAGTACTGAGCTCTATATATCAATATGTAAAGTGTTCAACCAGTCAGCCTGTATATAGATATATAGCTCTACCATGAGTTTACAACGTTGACACCAATCGATGCTCGCTATCGACTGCCGAGAAAAAATGTATGAAAAACAGAACAGCGTGCCACCTCGCGGTCAATTGTAGAACTAAAATTGACAGCGAGTACGCCAATCACAAGCTTAATAGGTGGGCGAGATCGAGTATAGATGACATTTCCAACTCATGGTAGAGGTACAGGGTCTCATTTGGGGGACACTTTTCCTAAAAAGGTTTGCCCCGCTATGTACCGACCGATTCTGATATTTGGTAGGTACACACTACACACATTAGGTATATTGACTTTAAAGATGAATTTCGAATATGTGCATAATTGGTCAGGTGGTTTCCGAGATAATAAGTTGTAAAGTACTGCGAAAAATTGCCGCTGATAAGACTGCTCCCACAACTACTAGTAAATAATAATAGTCAATCTGTGGCCCGAACACGAATCTGTCTTATCTCTGTTTAAAGCTGCAAGTTGGTAGCCGGCTACAGCGGCAGACGACACTGTCGTCCGACCGCAGATCAGTAGCGCCGCTCGCGGGTACCAATCTACCTAGTAAAACTGAAAAGCTTTTAAACTAACTAACTAAACCTTTGGTATTGCTTTTCAAATGGTTGATGCCATCTGCAGTCAGGTTCGAAATCATGACTGCAGCGACGACACGTCGTTTGCTGCTGCTACGTGTAGCCGGCTACCAACTTGCACGTTTAGTGTAACGTAATCGCATCGTTAAAGTATTTAGTACAAACTGTCATTTATCTAGTACAATAGTGGCACAGATAACTCATAGTTTGTGCTGAATACGTCAACGATACGATAACGTTACACTTTAGCAGATTTTGGTGCTCAGGCCACAATCTACCGCTAGGGCAAGTTGGTGAATGCTAACGCGACCACATCTCTTTATTTACCTTTATATTTTAACCACTAGGATAAGCTAATTTAAACAATTTTAGTAGTAGTCTAGTAATTGATTTGTTCTTATTCATTGTAGCTTAATTTTCAAATAATATGTATAATTAACCCGTGCACTAAAATCTCGATTAACATCTTTTGCTCGAGAAGCACCAGGTATATGCAGTACAGCACTGAGCTTACTCATAATTTTTAATGGTCTTTTTATGTTCTCATGTTCTATTTATTATGACAATACCTAAATATGTTTTCTATTTCTGTTTTATTATATCTCACCTAACTAAGGTATTAACGAAGAACTGCTCAAGGGGGGGTTTGTGCCTCACACACCTTATGCCGGTATTCCCATAAAGAGTTTATTTTGTTGATGCAGGCGCGTCCGCGTGGTGGGCCGCCAATGGGCTTCGTGCGTGTCTGCGCGCAGCAATCAGGACCAGCAGCGGCGGTTCGAAGAGCGCGCCGCGCGGCAGATGCGGGCCGCGTTGGCGCGCCGGGCCAACATGCACGGCGCCAAGGCTAAGGCTCCCGCAGGTACGCACGGCTGAACAAAGTCCTAAAGCGCCCTGTAAACGATCAAATTTGTTTGACAAATATACGTGTTTGTCAAATTATTTGATCGTTTGCAGCTTTGTTTGAAGCGTTTGTCAAACAATCTACGTGTTTGTCGCGTTTGCAGAAAACCTGGATTGATGTCGTGTTTGACAAACAAGTTTGAACCTGAACGGCGGTGTTTGTCAAACATGGTCTCAGTCGTTGGTTTGGCATCATGGAGGACGCTACGCCCAGTGACGACAACAGCGTGGAGTATCTTTCGGACAAAGAATTTACGTTGCATTTCATATCTATTTATCGTGACATGCCGATGTTATGGAAAATAAAATCGAAAGATTATATGGATAAAAACAAGAGAAGCGCAGCAGTAAAAAAAATGACAAATGTACTGAAGATCTGTCGCGGGAACTCGACAACTAATGCAAGTACATATGCAAGGCGTAGGTGCCTAAGGTACCTACGCCTTGCATATGTAACCGTATCGTACCTTTTTGTGAGGAGAATACTTGATTATCTTAGCTATAAACTGTACTTTGGTGATTGGTTTTTTTAATAGATAGTTAGCTAATGGTTATGCTTATGATTGAAATGAATATACATAATTGTACATTTTAAGTAATTTTAACCATTTGTCGCCGTTTAGGTATCTAAAGCTCTCTACACACCATGCAATTTCGAATGCAACATGCTGTAGCAATCTGCTGTGATCCAGCAAATTGTATCGTATGTAGGCGTGTTGTGACTCCCTTCCAACATGTTGGACGTCGTATCGTACGTCCTAACATCCAGCAGATTGTTACAGCAAATTGTAAGCCGCGTTGTAACGTGAGTAAGTGCGGTTGCGTGCAATCTGGCCTCAGTCGCGATCGTGCCGCCCCGCCCGTGGCTAGCGTCGCTGTGAATTTTATTGAATGAAATATGTAAATGGATGCAAAAATTTATACTACAGAAAAAACTATATTGATAAGAATTTCAGAAATCTATTAATGACTTGCCACATTTGTGGAATAATAAAATAGTTATGGCGTATTTTTACTTTTCTTAGCAGCTGATGTTTTTTGCTTTGTGAAAATAATTGACACGCCATTGTTCCTTCTTATCCAAATTTCTCTAGACTAGAAATAATGATTTTAATTATTAAATAACATAATAAAAGGTATTATAATATATTGTAGTATTGCTGTGCATCTATTAATGTTCAAAGTAAAATTAAAATAATATAAAAGTATAATATATAAAAAGTATTATCGTAGCGATTCTCTTGTTAAAATAACTAAATTAAACCACCGAACTAAAACTTTATTATGGCGGTCCTTATTCTGTCAACAATAATATCCAACACTTAGAATGACATTTCTAAAAATAGGATTATACTATTCAATTTTGGGTTACTTTAGGTTAGTTTAGCGAGCACCAAGTTACGTGACGACTAAACTGTCTAAAATATGCCCACAAATGAAGAGAAATGTCTAATTTTAGTGCTGCCATTCGAAAGTGTTATACTAATCGCGCGAGAACCGGCGCGACCAGACATTAAGAAGGAATGCGCCGCCTCGGGACACTGCTCGGCGAATCGGCACGTGTCAGTCGCAGAGCCACCGTCGTAATTTGGATTTTAGCCTAAACACAATAAGTACTGCCATAATTTAGAGATTTTTAGTTAAGAGAATGCTAACAGAATCGACACTATTAATGTTTATTGTCTCAGTCTCAGTATGTATAGTTCAGCGAACTCAGCAAAGGCAATTGCAAGACCCGTTTATTATATTTGGACAGCATTTGAGCCATTTTCATTCACGTGCGCACGCTGTGGCGATCCAACGCGGAATGAAATTGTAATCGCCGTTCGCCGCTGCAACGTGTGTAGAGTACCTACAACCGCGACTACAGCAGATTGCTACAGCATGTTGCGTTCGAGGTTGCATCGTATGTAGAGCGCTTTAGTACCACTAATTAAGTACTACCTATCAAACAACCCAGCCCACAGACCGAGCGAACCAAAATTAAAAAATAGGGTGTGGCTGTGTCATGGACATGGCCGTGTGTTGGACGTGAATACGTTTCTCCGAGTCACAAGTTATACTAAATGCAAATCTCGATATGCAAGCAAAATGGCGGCGCTTCCCTCTCCACCCCGCGCGATGCGTCACTGTTCTCGTTTAACGTTATGAATTCTTTGATCCTTTAGCTACCCAGTATAATTTAATTTTGACTGTATAGGATACATTCGAAACTCTTAACTGTATCCACCGATTTTGTTATTGTTTTCGGATTGCCCCCGGTAGCAAATTTAAAGACATCACATATTCATGTCAAAAAGGTAATTTGGCAAGTTTGTCACCAGGTGGCGTGTACGCTCGCTTGGAGGCAGAATGGCGGGAGCGACACGGACAGCGCGCGCGCTCGGCCGCCGCGCCCAAAGCTCGCGGGGCACACAAGTACAAGTGAAACGAATACAGAAACAAATACAAGTGCAGCTTCTTTAACTATGATGTTTAATTATTTTCCTTTTACTTGGTCTCATAGTTTAAATTTTCCACGTTGTATAAGTAAACTAGCTTTTGCCCACAACTTCGTCCGTGTATATGAATATTGCCTTCCACTACAGGTGATAATTGACAAAAGTTGAAAATGTGTATCTAAATACAAATTTTGACAACTACCTATATCTTACGAAGAAATAAGCTATTTCTTCATAGACTATACTTCTAAAAACAAAGATTTTCTATAAAAAGTTTCATCTCCCAATTTAACCCTTTAAGTTCAGTAATTATAGTATTACGGCCAGTGCCAGTAACCTATCTATCGTCGGTTTACCTTACTAGAGATTGATATTTGCCACTATTTATTATGGGCGTTATGTCAAATTTCTATCGGTAGTAAAGAAAACTGTGGATAGATAGATTATTGGGATCCCCCATTAGTATTTCATCCCTATATATGTACATAATAATATATATCTAAATACTAATTGACACACCTAAAGCTCAATTCAAAAAATGTTCTCCATATCAAGTTTCATCCCCCCAAGTCATCCCTGTCAAAAATATTAAAAAAACACCACATGTTATATCTTAAATGGACTATCTAGATACAAATTTTCCCACCAAGTTCAAAAACAAAGAACTTTCAAACTTTTTTACTCATTTTCTCCCCCTTTGTTGAATTTCGAAAAACCCTTTCTTAATACACCTCTACCCACAACGACAAAAACAGCCTCCAAGTTTCAAGTCTCAATGAACAGCAGTTTAGGCTGTACATTTTCTGTCAGTCAGGACTTTGATTCTTACGTATTGATATTTATAGTTGCACAAAGTTAGATTGTTATATTTGTCACAGTCGCACAACGAGCTATGGAGAGGGCTATTATGCTCGGGGTTTCTCTACATGATCGAATGAGAAATGAGGAGATCCGTAGAAGAACGAAAGTCATCGACATAGCTCAGAAGATTAGCCAGTTGAAGTAGTGGGCAGCCCTGCCCACACATAGCACGCAGATCAGATGGCCGATGGGGCCGAAAAGTTCTGGAGTAGAGACCACGGACCGGCAAGCGCAGCGAAGGTCGGACAGACGACCTGATGAAGGTCGCAGGACGACGTTAGATGCAGGCCGCTTCCAACCGGTCCTTTTGGAAAATCGTAGGGGAGGCCTATGTTCAGCAGTGGACGTCCTACGGCTGAGATGATGATGATGATTTGTCACAGTCACATAACTTATATCTATCCTCTATTTTATCAATCTTCTGCATTTTTCTAAATAAGTTGTAAATATTGGGAGTCATGGTCATTAACCTGTATGTAAAATGAGATATTTAATATGGAGAAAGTTTATTGTCGATTTTGTGTTATTTTCCTAGATTTGTGTTTCTTCGAGGTTTAGAGTGTAATAGTAGTGGATTATCAACTGAGTATTCGTAATGGCGCAAGAGTGTGCAAAAACAACAATGTTTTGTTTATTCCTCATCAGTCTCCTTTAAAATTTTATTTATGTATTAACCGCATTATTAGAACGAACTTAGACTTGACTTAAAGCCTTAACATGTCTGCCCTCTTATATGAGTAGTCCAAAGAATGTTTCTAAAATTTTGTATATCTTGAGATAAATTCACTCATGACTTGTTTAGAACATATAAATATCCTTACATACTTACACACCACGCAAATGTAACTGATCCATAAATAAAATAAATCATATTAGTCATAGCTGTTTATTGACTTAGAAGACCATCCTATGCGGGTACTGGCTGGACCGCAGACCAAAGGCAGACTTCAGGTATCCTTGCAGTAGTTTCTTGTCGGCGCGTTTGCAAATCGCTTTGATCACCGCCCCGTCCACTAGCTTCTGGTCAGACTTGCGCTGCTCTGAAGGCACGTATTTCTGGGGGAAACAGAGCAAAACAGATACAATACCTGAATTGAAAACTAATTTTGGCGACAATTGTTTCTCACGCTTGTTAAAATAAATCTTTCTTATGTTAATCTAATCTCTAATAGAGAAATAACGGCGCCTAAGCACGCGGACACCATCCATGGACCATGCATTCTTTGATTACTAGATCTTAGACATAAAACTTGAGAAGTATTTATTTTATAATAGGCGAGCAGCATGATGCTGATGTGCCTATATCCTGCTGTGTTGAGATATTGTAATGTCCGCAAATACACTGTTTTAGTTCACTGGCTAGAGGTGGGCAAGAGATTTTTTTGGACTTATGCAGCCAGCCATACAGTCAGTTCACACATTAAAAATTACTTGACGATAAATAATTTACATTGTGCATGCCAAATTTAGTTTGGCATTGATTTATTTTAGATATATAGGCCATTTCATAATAGTTTTTAAGAGTAGCAGAACTTTTTGTGTATAAGTTTGTCTGGGTAAGCACTGCCACCATACTCTATTCCTACAGCAAAGCAGTAATGTCTACAATACTGCATTTTGTGTGCAAGTGTGGTTGCTGGTGAAATTACAAGCACATGAGATTTAACAACTAAATGTCTAAGGGTTAAATATCAATAAGGCAACTACTTCAACAATTTGTCACCTTGGTTGGGTCACTCAAGCACTCCAGTTTTCTTGGCCAAAATTAGAATATGAGACCAATCAATTGCAAATGCGGCCTTGATGAGGGTACACCGGAACACATTTTCTTTAGTTGTTCGAGATTACGGTATTCTTTGTACAACAAGTTACCATCATGCATTTCTCGCCATGCTAATCTGAGTTCTCTTCTAACACTCGTTTTTACCCAACACCTTCATATTCTAAGTATATTTATCATAAGTAATAAAATTATATTGTAGTTTATTATAATTGTTTGTAACTAACATATTTGTGTAGTCATATTTATTATATTCAATACCATAGTATTTATGTTGTGCTGTCCTGTATTGTCCTATAAATGTTGTTTCAAATAAAGTATCCTCAGATGCAAGATTGTTAAATGGGCTAAAAACTACAGACCACCTCGCTGCTTACCGATCATTCTCCATCGTTTGTTGTCCACTCTATCCATGCGAACTGTTATTGGCAAAATTGTGGTTACGCCGCACAAGCCATACAAACAAGAAGTGTTAGGGTTACAGGTGCAGTTCTTCACTTGTAACAAAATGCACCTGTTTTAGGCAGAGGCTATCATATAAAAGCAGGTGGGCCTCATGCTTGTGCATTCTCCTAATAAATTAAAAACGCCAATTAAAAACTAGTAATCTGAACCCACCTCTTTCTTAGTAGCGAAGATGTCTTCACCCTGTTTCCTTTTGACACTGCGCTTGGTGCTCTTCTTGTTTTTCTTGAAGTAAGTGTCGTCAAGTTGCTCCGGCAGTTTGAAATCCCCTAGGTCGATCTTGGTGGATGTACCAATCACATAACGTTGCGGGATACGTCTCAGGGGGCACGAGTTGAACTGGAAATAGTAATTACATAATACATATTTGCTGTGTTTCAATCAACATGTTGGGACATTTGCATCAGAACAGGCTGATGTTGAAATCTTTCTCTATTGTAGATTTGTTTGGGTTGGGTTACCACTGAAATGTCATACAAGATGTGCAAGATGATGCCTTTGGTTGACACCACTGCAGATCCCATGGCCATTGGACAGGAGGGGACGTAGCAGTAAGGATTGCAGACAAACATGTTGCAGCATATTCATATTGTGCATCACTGTGTATGTAGAATGTAGTTTAACACAATACTCTATCTATTGTTCTATTTGTTAGAACATATTGTAGTTTCAGTATACAAACAGCAATAAGAAAGAAAGAAAATAAGTTTATTTCAGACATACACCAACTCTACAAGCAAAATTTACATGACATAATTCGAGATAATTTAAAGCAAAGACTAATATAGGTACAATAATTCTCATTGAAGTGCTGTGCGATGCCAGAAATGCATCTCTGCTCAGCAATAAGCAAGGAATTAGCGACCGTTGCGCTGATTTTCAGCAAGAACTCGTAACTAGCATCACAAATGCCCAAGTCCAAGGACAAGCCCAAAAAAAATATATCATAGTTTTAGCACCAATTACTGAAAAATTATAGTACCTATAATGAATTGCAATAGTAAAGGCCTAAAAATCTTGTTGAAACTTGTGGCTGTAACCCAGGCTATGGTCTCTCAGTATATCCAATCCAGTGCAATCAGTGCAGGACTATCACTCCCAACTAAAGAAAAGCAAAACAAGCTAAAAAGAACCATTAATTGAAACTTAACCTAAACATAGGTTAATACTAACTGCAAAAGGTCCAGTGATGAGCAACAGGCCACTTGGCAATACTCCAACGAGCACCACACGCTTGCCAGCGTGACGGCCGGCCAGCAGGATGCAGACTGTACCAACGGTGAGGTTGGGTCTTGTTCTGCGGACATGCTTGCTGAACGTCTTGTGATGGGACACTGTGCGGATCCTGAAATTTTAGGCATAATGCATAATTATTGTATATCATTATGCTCTATTAATAATTTTAAGGTTTTTATTTATTTTCTTTGCTATCATAATTAGTCTGTCCAGAGCATGGTTGTGATCATTTTTTAATAGCTATGTATTTGACAGCATAATCATGCGATTTTAGGTCTTATGCTCAGTTGAGCATTCATAGAGTGTGGGCAAAAGTAGCAAAAGTTGCAAAAATAACGTTTTTGAGCCTTACAAACACATTAACAAAAGAGCCATCAATGACAATGCCACCAATGCCCTAAAAGTTAAACGAATGCACCTTACGTACCAGAGCTAGCCAGGTAGATGTGGCTAGAGGCCATATAATGATTAATAAGCATGCCTAACATCCACATTAGGCTAACTTTCTCCAACATCATGGACTATACATCCATAAGAGTAGTGGCCTTTTCCAATTACCCAATGGGCACTATAAAGTAGTGCTGGGTTCTTAACCCAGTATAGTTGAGGTGCATTTGTTCAGCAATGAGGGCATTGGTGGTGTTGCCATTGTTGGCTCTTTTGTTCAAGCTTTCGTAAAGCTCAAAAACATATTTTGATTCTTTTGCCACTTTTGCCAATACCGCATGATAAAATCGCATAATTATGCTTTCATATAGATAGTTGTCAAAACCTATCACAAGCAATGCTCCGGACGTGGATCAAAATGTATACAGCATTTTACAGTGGCATACATACCTCTTGTTTAGCTTTGCAAACGGTGAACAAAAAGAACTCTAAACAACATTTTCACCCACAGATTCCCTATTTGAATGAGAGCGTTTTTAGCATTATTTTCACCAACTTGGGGCTATTTGAATGCATTATAAATGTATATACTCACTTGTCTTGAGTCGGGTAGAAGGATCTTCTGCGACGAAGGAGAACCTTACGAGTTCCTCCATTCTTCTCACCACCAATCTGCTTCTCTACCACTGTGGGCTTCTTGGCCTTTTCAGTTTTAGGGTTCTTTTTGCCCACAAACTTGTATTTGGCCTAGAATTAAACATTAGAACAAAATAAAACATTTGTGTTAGACCTGTCAACTTTCTTTTTATTGATGTTTGTTTTCTTTTCTTGAGCTATCAACATTCATGACCATCGAAATTTATAGTTCAAAGAGTAAACAGGTACACAACAGGTAGAGTCATGAAGGATAAGTTGGGCTTAGCATAGTAATGGAAATACACAATTACACGAAATAGGTACACGGAAAATGAGGGATGAGCTTTAAGTTTTCAGACTACTGCATTCCACACTCTATAAAACAAACTTTGAACATAAAAATCAACTAACACTGTCAAAAACAATCCAAACAAGATGCACGAGTGTGTGCACATATATCACTAACACGCTTAAAAAATTTAATGGTTACCTAAATCTATTGACCTTTATTTGTTTTGAGTACTTATGCCAATAAATATAATTTTGTATATTACTTACACAGAATTTATTTGCGTTTGCTTAGGACAAAATACATAATTGGTTTATTGAAAACCTAATGCTATTATGCTTGTTTTTACATAAGTGTACATAATTATTTTAATACTCACTGTCTTGTGGAACATCCTAGTCTTAGAGAAACGGACGACACCATTTCCCAAGTCATAATTCCTTGGTTTGCCTACTTTAGGTTTCTTTACACCACCAGCGGGCGCCGCAGCGGGCTTGGCCGCCGCCTTAGGTTGTGCTGGAGCCATCACGATCTGTACAAAACGAAAAACCTCAAAAAGGATCGGTATCAACACCTGATAAAGAGGTTATGTTAAGTTTGGCTGTTTTTGTCATACAGCTTCTTCCAACAAGTGATCCAGTAACTCTCACAGTAAAACTAAGGTATTTTAACAGTCCATTTGTATAATTTTCACCACAATCTCTGAATATCACAAGAAATACACAATCACAGAACGGAACGTCAAAATTATAACCCAATAAAACAATATTTTTCTACACGGATTGAAATAAAATATGGCACTAAATCACTTGTTCGAAGGGTGCAAGGGATAATTCATACATTTAATCAGGGAAACTTTCGGGAAATATTACAATGTAATTGGATTTATTTCGAACAAAAACATCAGCAACTCACATTCCTATCGGGATCAAGAAAAAGAAATTGATGGAGGATTGTTTGTCTATGGTTAGATTCAATAGTGATGTATTGACAGCTCGAAATATAAACCGGTCCGGATAAATTTTCTGATCAGTTTCGTTTGTTCACTAACTTAATGGTTTTGGTTCAATACCTATTCCATAACCCCTATTGTCTTTGCCACATCAACGAGAAACGCCGTTTATAGTCGCGATGATGAACGTTAACCGTAGCTGTAGACCTCTAGCCACCACTTATCAAAAGAATATGGCAACGGTATTAACACTGCCGTACTTGGTTGGAACTGCCAACCGCAGGCGGTCCCCTCTCCTGAGGTACAAGAACGATAGGTTCATGTCTGTCTATAAAAATTAGCTTAGTACAACCGTAGGCGGTCCTCTCTGCCGGAGTTCATGAACGATCGGTTCATGTCTGTTTATAAAAACTAGTTTTCCGCAATATTTCGCCATTTAACCTGCATTTAAGCTGTCGCAATACAGAGCTCACTAAATATCCTTGGTTGTGCCGCGATTTAATGTAAGAGGCAATCGGAAACATCAAATTTATGTAAAGACGGAGTTTCTTATCACACATATGTAGTAATTTATGACACTCTAGAACACATTTTAGAAAAATACGGTACGTAATTTAATGGAATCGTATAGTCGGCGGCAACAGCTGTTCTATAAAAAATATATACTGAGGCCGATGATTCTAGGATGGTATCACTAATCTTAAATAAACTAAAATAAAGTTATTATTACCTAAATATTGTATTCGGGCTACACTAATTTGAATCGAGTAGGATCAAAATAAATTAGCAATCCACAGATCAAATGCATATACAAAAACTACAGACACGATACACGATGCCTGATATTGTAAGTTATATTATACGTCGTCTGACTATGTACAGCAAGAAATGTTTTGAATCAATAAATGAGCATCGATATGTGATGGTGCTGAACACATTAATAATTTACATAATGAACTGCAGTGTTTTGAAGTTCACGCAGCTTGTAGATACAGAATTTAAGAAAACCAAACTACTTTCTGCACGTTTACACTTGCACCGATGTCTTCAAAACATAAAATCATTGCATGATGTCACTGATGTAAACGGATTATGTTGCGAGACCGTTAGATCAAATCCTAAATGTGTCAAAATCTCTTCGGACGGTAGCTTAACTTTAATTCATATAGTTAAACTTACATTTAGGTTAGCTTTTTTCCTGAATCCAGTGCCATTTCGTTATGTTTACATTTTTGTATTTTTGTGTTATTTGCCACGGTACTCATGAAATTAATTAATTTACCATACGTCTCGGCATATTCTAATATCTTCCAAGCATAAAGTCATAATATGTCTGTACGATGTCACTGATGCAGTCAGTTTTAAAATAAACAGTGCGAACCCTGTATGCCTTATATTAGAATCCAAAATGTATAGAACTGTACGTTTTGTGAGGTTGGGTGAACTTAGGTAATTCGTATATTACTTATACAGTAATTTTTTTGTTTGTAGATAAGTATGTATTTAAACGAATTCATGCACATACATTTTAGTTGTATTCACTAAAAAAACCTTTATTTTAATCTGTGGCTATATTTAAGTTTTGTGTAAAGTAAACTAGAACCGGGCTCACGACTGCCGCTAGTGGCAGTTTAATTGCAAGAATTATAAGGCTTTAAGTCTCAATATTTAAACAAATTGGGTCTTGGGAGTAGGTGGGTGATGGATGTATTTATTGTCTTTTTAGATTCACACATATTTTTCGTTGTAATAAAAAAAGAAACCACGAACGGTAATGTGAGAGCAAAGCGCAGCTGAGCTCCCGTCTCAGCAACCAACCTACCACGGTGATACTTACACACGATGTGTTGAATCAAACACAAAAATTAAAAACCAAAACCTGAATTGATAAATATTTTAACCGTATATTACCCGTTCTCGCTGCAGCTAATCTCTTTCTGTCCTTGTCCTACCCCACCACTCTAATTAAGAAAAACAATCGTCATAAAAATGGATTATTAAAGAGTTTAAAATATAATATTTAAAAACAGTAGATACATTCCTTGCATTCATTTAATGACATTAAATTTATCGGCCTCTTATACCTCTTCATTACGGTTTGTGTTAGTGTGCGAGTGTGCTTTGTATTTGTGTACAGCTTTCATTTATGTGTGCATTTATAAAGACGCTGCATTTTTCTGCATTCGTGTGCGTGATTATGTAAATGTGTGGTGTAACTGTTTACCTCACCTCCCGCGAAGAGTGACACAAATAATTAAGTACTGAAAGTAGTGCTTGGCTGATCCCATTCTGAATAATTTAAGACTTAGGACGCTAAAGCAGATAACGGTATATTGGCATATCAATTCAAATTCAAATTTAAATTCAAATTTATTTATTTGTAAGAATTTTGGGTAAGTTTACACAATAGTAGCTAAGTTCTTAATGCTACCTTAATAGGCGTACAAATATTAATTTAATGAAGACTACAATATTATTCACAATAGAAACAATAAAACGATTGCATACATAACTAACATATTTAAATGATTGTAATTTCATTTAAATTATTCAATTAAAATAATAATTCATTAATGTCAAAGTACACTAACAAAACCTAATAATAAAGTAATGTCCAGAATGATGCCAATAAAGCTATAAATAAATCTAAGTCGTAGCAATTAATTACATATATTTCTATCATTTAAGAAGTCTTTGACTGAATAATAACATTTATCCATTGCCATTTGGCCCACGCTACGTCATCGATGACGTCTTAACTGCCGCCGTATTGACGATTACACGAACCATGCTCTACAGTCTACACCATAATCGTCGTGAGCGTTCTGTCAAAAGTGACAGGTGTTTGTTTATTTCTACAACGTCTTTACTGGTGTCTCTTGTTTTTGATGTAAAAATTGTAAAAGCTGGTCCATCCATTCCTTTATTTCTTTTTAATCCACACACCACATAGTTAACCTTAACACTATGCACGTTATTTTTATGAATTTGTTTTTCGGGCGCAAATGGTTCGCTAATGCTACATTTCTGGTCCGATTTATCAACACGCTTACAGTGCCACGAGCTGTCAAAATCGCGATATTTGTCTCGGACCGGCTTTGGTAGACGATAGCACTGTAAGCAAAAAATATCGCGATACGGACCGCAGTGTAGTATCGAACCCGGGTCTTCTGAAGACGCGGGTTCGAATCCCGTCTGAGGATGTGAATTTCTCTCTCTATCAATTTCAATGTTTGAGATCACTAAAGCAGGCGTTAGTGCTTTGAAATGTAATACTCTAATAATAGTAGTAATAATTTGTAGAACACTCAGAGAAAAGAAGAATACATCGACGAAGAAGTATATTATTAAATCCTTCCATGGTAGGACATCGTGCAGGTATTAGGTATTTCCACGGTAAGTTATTATATCACTACATTATGTAAAATGTATTTACTATCACTAATAAATTTACGCTAGTTCTAGTACTTTAAAGTCTCTTAATTCCAATGAATAAACCTACACCTACATCCATAACTAGTACCATCATGGAAATTTCATTAATAATTATAACTCACCGTTTCAATACTCTATTACCTACTCAATACAACTTTCAAATCATCAGATCCATATATTATAATAAATCATTATACTTGCACAATGGTAAATATGCAAAAATATGAAATATTCAATGGTCAACGGAACATTGTATAAATAATAAGAGTTCATATTAAAATTAAAAAATCAGTGTCATAGTATTTGATCGATGGTCACAGAGTGTAAGTTCTACTCGGTTTAAGTGTAACCAGACGTAGCAGAATTATACAATTCTAGTATTAATGGGTCTTCATTGTAGCTTCTAGATTGTATCATATTTTAAGCTTTTTTAATTTGTATATCGTCACCCAGAAATGTGTAGGCTGAAATATGGTGACTCCTGTATTGAGCTGCTGCCCTTGTACACAGAATAATTAAATTATTAGTACCTTTTTGTATTGTGTCTCTTATGTTTTATACGTTTACATACGGTATTGAACCGGATATATTAATGCTATTCACGGACGGATTTGGATAGCAGAAAAACATGGTTATTCTGCGGACACTCTTACATGTAATAATAAGTATTTATAAAGTATTATGTAATTTTTAAGTTTTATATAAATAAGCACAAAACGTTAGCGTTAGCGTTGGTTGGTTGGTGCGTATTTTGTTAAGAGTAAGGAACTCTTTAGTGTTCGTTAGTGCTTTGTACCAGTTTGACAGATAGTGTAACCATAGTTGCATATATATTGTTTGTCAGTAAAAGTCTGTTATATTTTATATTATAGTAAACATATCTCAATTTCTATTTTTCGTTTATTTATTCTACATCAACTTTAACATGGTAGCAGAGCGTGGTTAAAGGATAAAATTAGCGAATTTAGAAGACAGTCGAATGTTCGGTAAGAGAAAACATTTTTTCGTCAGCAAGATGGAACAAGCTATCTTCGAAGCTACGAAAATTCAGGTTGGTCTCTTAGAGAAAACGAACTGGGCGACTTGGAGATATAAGATAATGGCAGCAATGAGAGGATTAGGACTGCTTGATATAATTGAAGGAAGGATTAGCAAACTAGTGCTAGTGGATCCTAAACAGACTGAGAAATTAAATGTAGAGTTGCAGAACTACCAGAGGGCCAATAATGCAGCACTACTATTAATTACGACGAATTTATCTGATGAAAATCTTCAAAAGGTCATGCGATATACCGTTGCAAGGGAGGTATGGCTTGAATTACACCGACTATATGCAGGTGAGTCACAAGATCGAGCCTATGACCTCTGCATGAAATTCTTTAGCTACAAGAAACAACCTGACCATGATATGTCAACTCATATGTCCCAAATAAAAAATATATGGTTTGAGCTGACACAGGAGATGAACAAGTCTGAAGTTAAAGGTGAGCTACCAGAAATTTTCCTGATATGCAAAATTTTAGACACCTTACCTGAAGATTATTTTTCATTCAAATCTAGTTGGTTGTTGATATTGAAGTCTGAGAGAACGGTTGAAAACTTGACAAGTCAACTTTGTACGTATGAAAGAGCTTTAACCAGTAGGAATGAAGTAGAAACAGAGGTTCTCAACATTCAAGGAACGAAAGCTAAACCGAAGAAGATCATTAGAAATGTCGATAAGAGAGATAAAGAGAAATGTCATTATTGTGGTGTGATCGGACACAGAATAAAGCAATGCCAGAAATGGATATCCGATGGACGCCCACTGAAACCGAAACCGTCAACGTCAAAATGTGTCCCAAAACGAGTGTGCATATGAGTCTTATGGCAGTTAATACGAATATAGACGAATATCACGATTCCTGGTTTGTTCATAATGGTGCAACAAGTCACGTGACAAATAGGTGTGATCTGTTTGAGACGTTCGATTACTTTGAAGATTCACACACTGTGACAACAGCAAATGGAGAAGCCATTCAGGCAGTTGGCAAGGGAACATTGAAAATTGAAGCTGACGTAGAAGGTCGCAAGCAAATGATTACGCTAAATGATGTATGGTATGTACCTAGTGTAAAAAAGAACCTATTTTCAGTACTATCAGCTCAAGATAGACTCTCAAATAGTACTTTTGTGTCATCAGCTACATCATGTAAGTTGTCAGTGAACATTATGATTATTGGAAACAGGCAGAGACAAGGAGGTCTATACAAACTACAATTGACCAACATCAAACCTGTTAGACCCGCACAAATAAACACCCTAGCAACAAAAAACTTACTCCAGCTATATCACGAGAGATTGGGACACCAAAGTAAAGCCCATGCACAGAAAGTTATTGAGAGAGAACTTGGGATTAAAGTTAAACTTGACAGCGAAATATGTGAAGGCTGTATCTATGGTAAAATACATAGAACTAAATTTGGTTCAAGAGAAAGGGCAAAAAGAGCGGGTGAACTCATACACGCTGACGTATGTGGACCCTTCAAGTACTCTATAGGCAAATGCAAGTACTTTGTTCTCTTCAAGGATGATTTATCGAAATTCCGTTATGTATACTGTCTGAAACAAAAGTCAGAAGTAAGTCAAAAGCTGAAGCAAGTGTTGGCTGAGATAAAAGCAAATGGACACACAGTAAGAGAGCTTCTGAGTGATAACGGAGGAGAGTTCGATAATAAGGAAGTTAGGAAAATACTCGAAGATTATGGTATTAAACAGAGACTTTATATGCCACATACTCCACAACAAAATGTTTGTATAGAAAGAGATAACAGGACAGTTGTCGAAGCCACGAAGGCTATTATGCATGCAAAAGGGCTACCCCTACACCATTGGACAAAAGTCCATACGAGATATGGTACAATAAGAAGCCAAGGATCCGACATTTAAGAATAATCGGTAGTACTTGCTATGCACATGTGCCAAAGGTCACAAGAAAAAAAATGGACAAAAAGGCCGTGAAGGGTATATTGATTGGATATGAGAATGATGAAGGTTACAGAGTATGGATAAAAGAAAACAACAAACGTACTTACGTTCAAGAGATGTTTTATTTGAAGAGAAGACTCTATTGCCAACGAATCAAGATCCAATACCAATAGAAAATACAAGTCCAATGACTTTTGACGTGCCAATACCTATGTATTACAACAACACACCTATCTCTTTAAATAGTGACATATCAGATAATGTCACGTCAATTCAAGAATCATCAATATCTGCACCAGCTCAGGACTCATCCCCATTAAATGAATCTGGAGAATCATCATCATTCACAAGTCATGATATCAAAGACGAACCAGATAACATACAGGATGTTGATGAGCCTGAAACTCAAAGTGATTACGAATCTGTTGATTCAAATGAGGACACAGCTGAATTGATCGAACCTGTACAGGATGGAGTTTTACCTGAATTAGAAATAGAGGAAGAAGGTAGAATGACACTCAGAAACAGGTAGACTATTAGACCTCCAGACAGATTTAAGGAATTTATCATGATTGCGGTAGAGGATATGAATGAAATCAAGGAACCTCAAACTTGTCATGAAGCTATCCGCAGTAAAAATAGCAAAAAGTGGAAGATGGCTATGGATGATGAGATTTCATCACTGAATGAAAATGAGACGTGGGTTATGGTACCACTACCAAAGAATAAAAAAGCTATTCCATGTAAATGGATATACAAAATGAAGATGAGTGCAGATGGTACAGTTGAGTGTTATAAGGTCAGACTGGTGATTAAAGGCTATTCGCAGAAAAAGGGCATAGATTTTTATGATACATTCAGCCCCGTTGCTAAATTGAGCACTATCAGAGTGGTTTTGAGTATTGCTGCGAGAGATAATATGTTCTTAGCCCAATTTGATGTGTCTACAGCATTTCTGTATGGAAGCCTGAGTGAGGATATATATATGAAACCACCCGAAGGTTATAACGATGGCTCTAACAATGTATGCAAATTAAAAAGGAGTCTATATGGATTAAAACAGGTTCCTCGTTGTTGGAATAACTGCATTACAGAGTTTCTGGAAAAGGCTGGATTTCTCGCAAGTGAAGCTGATCTATGTCTATTTATGAGGTAGCGAGGAGAAAGAAGACTCATACTAGCACTTTACGTTGATGATGGGCTTCTAGCTTCTACCCACCAAGAAGAATTAGACAAATTTTTAGAGGAGCTGAAGGGACGATTCAAAATTAAATCGAAACTAGCTACCTACTTCTTAGGTCTAGAAATTGGGAGGGAAGTAGATGGCTCTATAAATCTGACACAGACTGCCTATACGAAGAAACTACTAGAAAGATTCTGTATGGAAGGTTGTAAAACAGTAGCGACACCTATCATAAATGATAATACTGCAGGAAAAAGAGAAGATATTTCTGAAATCGAGAAGAAATTTCCATATAGGCAAGCCGTGGGTGCCTTAGCATATTTAATGGTTGGTACGAGGCCTGACATAGCTTATTCTGTAGGTGTTGCATCCAGGCATTTAGAAAACCCAACACGAGAAGATGTTGTGAAAGTGAAGCGTATACTACGCTACTTAAAAGGAACTTTAAATTGGGGCATACAAAACAAAAGAAATTGAAATGAACATCTAAAATGCTACAGTGACGCGGATCACGGTGGAGATTTAGAGACAGGACGTTCTACTACTGGAATGATTTGTATGTTTGCCGGGGGAGCTGTATCATGGCGGAGCCACAGACAGACGTCTGTCACAATTTCTACTACTGAAGCAGAAATAGTAGCCGCAAGTGAGACTGCTAGAGAAATGATTTGGTTAAAGAGACTTATAAGAAGCATTGATTTATCGACTGATGTTCTCCCAGTGTTGTATGTAGACAACGAGTCAGCGATTAAACTTGCACCCAATCCTTCATTTGAACTGCATCAGAGAACCAAACATATAAGGATTCGGCATTTCTTTGTAAGAGAAACTGTGGCTGAAGGTACATTATGTGTTAAGAAGGTCTCTACAGAATTTGAGTTAGCCGATATGATGACGAAACCTCTATATAAACCAAGATTGGTTATGCTATGTACAGGAATTGGTATGAGCAACCTGGACAAAGAGAGAAGATGTTAAGAGTAAGGAACTCTTTAGTGCTCGTTAGTGCTTTGTACCAGTTTGACAGATAGTGTAACCATAGTTGCATATGTATTGTTTGTCAGTAAAAGTCTGTTATATTTTATATTATAGTAAACATATCTCAATTTCTATTTTTCATTTATTTATTCTACATCAACCTTAACATATTTTGCGTAAGCCATGAATACTCGTACTAGGTATATATAGGTAATCTCTTCAGAATACGCCCCTATTTAGCTCTGAATAGAGTATTCACTTAGCGTTAAATTGCGCACTGTCACAAATATTTAAACAAGTGTGTGAATGGTCACTAGTGCATGATATATGAATTAACCACACATTTTCACACACCACGTCCATACAGATTTCTGAGAAAACAATTAAATTTTTGGCCAAATATCCCATAGACATGCCAGTCGCCATATTTGGCCAATAATAATATTAGCGACATATATGGTTACGTTACAGAATTCTATTTAGATAGGTCGATAGGGCTATTATGTATCTCAGTAGCTCAATCAGCTCCAGCATGGGTGTATATAAGGGGGGATTTAGGGTACGGACACCCCCTTAGCATACGACATAATTAAAATCGGAACATTGATGACAGATAATATGCTATGGTCGTTGGCATATGTCATTTCTGTTAAGCACTTTTATACCATCCCCATACGACGGTTAAAATCAGATAGAGAGCTAAAATTCGATGCACGGACCTTGTGCCTCGGTGGCCTAGTGGTCATGGTGTCTGACACGGATTGCCGGAAGACGCGGGTTCGAATCCCACCAGAGGATGGAATTTTATTTTTTCTTTCTAAACTTTCGTATTATACCATTTTAGGAGTAATGCCACGGATTCCAAAATGTTCCAACTTGGAAACAAAACTTCTGATAAGCACTCGGTCAAAGGCGTTTTCATTATCTAGGTAACATCAGTCGGCTGTCTTGTCCCAATTTGTTGTCCATATGAAAGTAAATTGTTCTCTGATGGATCGCCCTTGATTGAAGCTTGATTGAAGATTGACTTGATGTTGTTCATAAGTAATAAAGTAGTAAAAGTAATGTAAGTAAAAAGTGCTATTACTCTTTCCTTGGGTTGATAAGAGTGATCTTAGTTTGTCGGAAATACTTATTTATTCTATTGCTTTGCATATTATGCTGGTTATAGCAGTGCCGGATTTATATTTTTTATGAGTGTAGGCCACTTTATTTCCGCCGCCCCATGTACCTTTCTAAAATAATAATTTTCCATTGCGACCAACAGGTCGTGAGTTCGATCCCTCGATCGTTCGACAAATCAGTTTTCACTTTAAAAGTATAAGTCAAGATATAATCCATTTAAATGAAAATGAGTACCTATTTCTCCTGGTCACGCACTTGAGACCGGCTATACCAATTTTATTCATTATTTCTTTATTTTTTTTTTCTAACACTTCGTAGAAGGATATGTACATTTAAAACTATATATAACTTGAGAACCGCTTTACCGATTTCGCTAATTCTTTTTTGTTTTGTTAATTTTTGTTAGGAGAAGGTTCTTATGAAAGAAAAATCAAGAAAAGATGGGTGGTCATGGCGAGGCCGAAGGCCGAGCCTACTACGCGAACGAAGTCGCGGGAAATCGCTAGCCTAATATATAAAAATGATCCCCTATTTTTCCTGGTCACGCCATAACTTGAGAACCGCTTTACCGATTTCGCTAATTCTTTTTTGTTTTGTTAATTATTGTCAGGAGAAGGTTTTTATGAAAGAAAAACCAAGAAAAGACGGGCTGAAGGCCGAGCCTACTTCCCGAACGAAGTAGCGGGCAGGCGCTAGTATATAATATACCTAATATAGATATTTTGATAGTGTCATAAGACAAGCTGAACGCTTAGGACGATCGTGCCTGTCTATCGCTTGTTCCGCGCCCTCACACTTTTTCGTGCGTGCAGCCGGCGTTCCTTGATTTATAAGCTTTATCACGTCAAAAATATATTTGTAGTAAGGAAGGCACTAAAGTTGAATAAACGTATGAATATTATTGACAGGCCGGTTTATGCAGTTGGTAGCACCCCTGCCTTCTGAGCCACTGGTCCCGGGTTCGATCCCCGGACAGACATTTGTGTGCATGAACATGTCTGTTTGACTTCTGTCTGGGTGTGTATATGTACGAGTATATTAGTATGTATATCAGTCATCAGGTTACCATAGCACAGGCTCGGCCAAGTTTGGGACCTGAAGACCTTTGTGTGCATGTGATCCCATATTATTATTATTATTTTATAATTTAGATAGAGGGTAGAAAAGAACACGATTTAATATTTTTTTAAATTAGCCAAATCATAGATGTAAATAGGGCAAATCCTGTGGTAGAGAAGAGCTAAAGAATTAATTTCTTCATGAGACAATGACGCGTTTTAAATAGGAAAACTCTTTTCCTCAGAACAATTTGTAGCCGGAGTGGTAAGTGCGATGCAAAGAGCTATATCCAAATTAGGGCAAACATTAGACAGAAATTGAGACCTCAAAAACGTTGAGAAACTGAGTAGTGAGTTTGATCCAGGATTCACTGCACACACTGCAGTCTTATTAGAAGAAATGTGATTGTAAAAATGCACATTCATGAACCAAATCGTCCTCTGAATCTTTTGTTAAGCCACTGCCGCCCGTCGTTGTGCCGCTCGTATCAATCACTCACGCAGTAATATAGATATTATAGATTATAGATGAAATAGGTACAATAAAACTACTTCTTGTATTAATAATTTTTGCTATGAATGATTTTCTGTAGGGATTTAACGTATCAGTATAAAAAACCATGAGAAAACCTTGATTGCCTTATCCTCTGAAATCGACTAAACGAGTCTCTTCTGAAATCTGCCGCCCCTAGGACGCTGCCGCCCCTAGGCCGCGGCCTATACGGCCTATTGACAAATCCAGGACTGGGTTATAGGCTTATTGGACAATGGACTTAATGGGACAATTATTGGCCGCAATTCGTTTGCTACCTTTCTTATTAGCAGTTGTTACTATTACTTCTTTTTAATCTGACGGGAGTTTAGCCTGATCAAGAGATAGTGCAATAAGAAAAGTTATTTATTTGCTCATAAATGTACTAAATCTCTTTAATAGAATAACATCTATTCTATCCATGGCAGAGTTGTCTTTAAAACTTGTGAGGGCTTTTTGTACAACTTATGTCCGCTGAAAAAGTCTAGTCTATACAATCATCAATTCTAAGGCATTTTGATTGGTGGAACATGTGGTGGCACTCTTACTCTGTTTAAATCAAACTGTCAGGCAAACACATTATCAACTTTTGCATGATTGTAAATTATTGAATTGGCCATATCCTCATAGACACTAATACTTTTTATGACAGTTCCTGTATCTTCAGCTACTTATTATACATTACTTACAATTCTTATTTTAATGTACCTACCTTACAGACTAAATACTACCTTAAAGTAAATATTGTCTGTGTGCAGATCCAGTCATCAACTTACAAACATTTTTACTTACCGGAGTTGTCAAAACTGACATAGAGCCGCAATTTTGCGGCATAATAGCCCTGGCTCACCGAGCAAAAAGGTCTGATCATATAAGTCATTAATAATAGATTTTCTTCTTCACTATAGGAAAATTTTACTTTTAGGTCTGGTCACACTTGTTGTTAGAGCCTACCTACTGTCATTTATCAAATTGTCTGTCTGTGATGTGACATGCGTTAGCCTTAGCATCTGTTAGTCTGTGGATGAGATTCTGTCGGTCTGTAACTCTGTACTCTGTGTCAAATTGTCAATGTTTTTCAGTGTTGAAAAATGGCTTCCTTGAGGAGCCCGTCTTCGCCGTCTGACGGTTACAAAAGGTTTAGTGATGATTTCGCGAACACCAGCATCAACAATTACGGCTCAAATGTCACAAGTAAACCAGCAGCTATGATTTTCTATGCACAGTAGCCGCAAGAATCTATGTACGCTTTTGTTGTAATAACAATACATTTTTATGTTCCATTTAACGTTATTGTTTTAATTTTTCATCTGTTAAAATGCATTAACCCTGTTCTCATCTGTTTGCTGAACAGCAGATTTGTTTAGTTGCCGTTATTTGGCGAAATGACGCAAGGGCTGAGTCATAAGCTGTCGTAAACTAACCTACTTAATATAAACAAGATCCCAAAAGCCTCGCTATGTCTTTTATTGAGAACATGAAAAGCTTTAGTCATAGCTTTAGTGGACATAAATATGCTAGATTCTTTAGCATGTAATTAGCAGCTTGTTGTTGCATGGTAACCAACTGAAACACTTTACAAACTGCACTTTAGAATAAGATTATATGATTTTTGACATGCCATCTCAACCATGCTTTACCGTATTAGGATTTGCGTAGGTAGGATTTTATTGGAGACTCGTTTAGCTGTTACTTTTCAAAATGTTCATAATTTACTAATCAACTCTAGGTTACATTTAAAAATCTTTACCTAACATAAATATTCTTTACTTGCCCACACTTTGTCATTGTTTAGAATCAGCTGATTAATTAATTCTTTCCTATCCAGGCTAGCTCGTCAGTTTAAGATTTTTCTAGGTTTTCAGACAACAAAGATAAATAGTTCTTATAATTCTTGTCTGTGAAGTTCAGCTCACAAATTTAGCTGACTTGTTTTCATAAATTTTTTATTTATGACAGAGTATAATCTAAGCGTAGTAATCATCCAAGTGAAACCATGCAAATCTCAACAATTTGTTGTTGTCATTATAAATTAATCTACTTAAGTACTATTGTGAGTATGAATAACATCACTTATTCAACATGTAAATAAATCTAGCACCAGTTATCCTCTACTAGCTAAGTGCTCGTTGATCCGACCCGGTATGAACTGGTATCAATCTATAGAGGTATGGTCGTGGAATCAGAACATGCCAGTGACCTAGTGAATGTAGCAAATTAAAGATTCAGTTTATACAAGATATGGTTCACTATAGAAGTACACAATACCTAATGTATAGTTTAGTAGCAAGCATTTTTTGTTATTTATTCTAAAGGACATATATTATACCAAAGTAGGTTTTTGTAACAACATAGGTATGTTCTCTGTCCCTTGTCTATTATTAGTTATTCAGCACCCCAAGTACAGCTTCTGTTGTTACCTAGTATTTTTAATGCGGTGACAAGACATGCAAATCACTCGCTGATAAGCGTCACACTTGCCCATAAGCTAAAAAAAGTCCTAATGCCCTACAAGGCATTGCACTACACTCGTCACCCTGAGATATAAAATGTTAAATCTCTTGCCCTGTAAGTTCGCTGGAAACATTACTGCTGCTTCATGGTTGTATAACTGGCAAATGTGTGGTATTTCTCTAGATGAACTCTGTGAAAGTCCTACCACAACAGAAATGTATGTAGGTACATGTATGATTTATGAATTTTTGTAAATATAATTTTAACTAGCTTGTGCCCGCAACTTCGTCTGTGCAGCTTTACACCAAAATAACATAAAATATTTACATGGTCAAATACAATTGCTATAATAGTATTAGTAAATTTAAATACTTAGTAAATCAATCAGTAAACACTTATAATAAAATACATACAAATATAAAATTATACACAATAAAAAAAACTGTCATTACATTTAACCTTGACAGTATTTGTGATACATTTCATCGCCCTTGACGGTCATCCTATCTAGCTATCAAAATGATAGCATGCTTTTGACTAAGATATCAGAAACTGACACAAACTTTGACAGAACTGTCATTATTACGATCTTGACGTAGGCGGAGATGTTATTTTATCTATGCTGCGCCCAAGAATATTACGCCTTTT
Organism: Selenia dentaria; assembly: GCA_917880725.1. Taxonomy (NCBI): domain Eukaryota; kingdom Metazoa; phylum Arthropoda; class Insecta; order Lepidoptera; family Geometridae; genus Selenia; species Selenia dentaria. The sequence goes on along the minus strand of OU862896.1, from coordinate 27,109,631 downwards.
CACCCGCGTGGTGATGGATGATGATGAAGATGATGTAAAAGTAGTCTATGTGCTATTCCAGAATATAATCTATCTTTGTACCAAATTTCATCCAGATCTGTTCCGCCGTTCTGCCGTTTTTGAGTAACAAACATTGACTTATCCATCCATCCATCCAAACTTTCACATTTATAATATTAGTGGGATTAGTGAGATTAGGTACCATAAGCAATACCAATATATTTAATGTTTACTTATGCCATAATATTATATGAAACAGTGATGTTTTACCATCTACTGGAAACAGTTCCATATTGAGGACTTCTACTGAAAATGTATTTCCGGACAAACCCTATTATATATTGTTCGACCTATAAATTGAGTCGAGGATCTCAGTCTAGAGGGTTCGCATAGGTGTTACTCCACCACCATGTATTTTAAAAATATAAAGCCTGAAAACTTGTATTATACTACGCCAACTACATATGTGTCGCTTAACTTCAAACTCGGATAAATCCAATACTGAGAATTTTTAAGATTTTGATATCAAAAGAAAGGGTAAAAAAAATGTTTTTATACAATTTTATCAGTTGTGTATAAATCCGCATGGTTCTTGAGAAATAAACCGTCAAAATCATAATATTTTATCTAAATGAGATAGATCCATGAGACAGTTTTTTTCAAATGTAGTTAAGTCCATGAGAGCCAATCAGCTACTTGCATTTTTTCAACATGGCCGTCAGTTGACGTAAACTCTGCGACAGTAACACTGTACACTCCCGCGTTTTATTGTTTCTTTTTACTATTTAGACAGTTCCCATGGATAATTCCATTAAAATTGTGTCACCAAGTAAAGCCCGCAAGCGGCCTAATATAAAACTTCGCCGTAAGAAAGAGGAAAGAGCGAAAATTCGGTAAGTTTGAAATACCTATACTTAAGCGTCGTTTGGAATTCTGAGTTGGCACTAGTGTTGTGCTAACCATTATCGATTATACTATCGATTTTTTTTTGTTCTACTGTTACAGAGTTATTTGGATATCATAAGTATCTAAGGATATAATATTAAGTACAAATAACATGAACTGTCCCATCAGGTTTGTGTAGGTATACAGGATCAAATGTAAGTTTTAAAATATAAGTGCCTTGTGGAGTTGGTCGTCTGGATATGTTTTGCACTATTGCTTTTTTTATATGTACGTTATATAATTAAAATATAATTGTGTGATGTCCGAGAATATTTATTTATTTAAATGATATACTGAATTATTGAATGATTATATTATTTTTTTAAGTTTTCCTTGGGAGCAAATAATCTCACTGTGTTTCATTTTCAAAACAGTTTCTTGCACCACATTCAGTTTCGTTTTAGATTAGGACTCTCTCTTATAAATAAGCTTCTTTTACTTTAGTTTGCATTACTTTGTGGTTGGTCTTGCCTGGTCGCATTTTGCGTGAATATTTTTTATAATGGGCATTGGCTGCTTAGATTCGTTACGTGTCAAATTTCAAAATAAAGCTTAGATATATTTTCAGATATTCAACCAATCAACCACCAATAAAACCAACATGCGGACATAAAACCAAGGCTTATCAATGTAGCAAACTTAACTCAAATGATATCCTATTCTTTAATAGAGCTTTTTATGCAACAAATGATAAAATTAAACAGGACAATTTTATTCTAAAGCATGTCATATCTACAGCCATTAAAAGAAGACGCCCAAAGACTGGAAACAAACCAGGAAGGCTAATGGCCCTTAAATACTTCATTCGCAAGAAAAAAGACAAAGCCTTGATCCCCGTTTGTAAAAAAGCCTTTTTAGGCATTCTGAATTTAAAAAAGGGCAGAGTAGATGGTGTGGCTAAGCGTCATTATGTTACTGGCTCAATGGCGGTCGAAAATCGTGGTGGAGATAAAAAAACGCATACATATCGTTCACGCAAAGAAGCTGTTGAAAAGTATATTCAGACTTTGCAACCTCTAGAAATCCACTATTGCCGGGATAAAGTTCGGCAACGGCAATATTTACATCCAGAACTGAACATAAAAAAGTTGTGGAAAATGTACTCTGATGAGGCACTGCCTGGCTTTTCCGTTAGTTTCAGTTTCTTCCGCAAAATTTTCGTAACAAGATTTAATATTGGATTTGGCAGTCCTAGGCAGGACGTGTGTTCCACGTGCCTCCAACTGGGGGAAAAAATAAAAGTAGAAAAAAATTATAGAGAAAAAGTGAAACTTATGACGGAATTGAGGATTCATAAGCTTTGTGCAAAAGCATTTTTTAAACTTCTCCAAAAAGAAGAAGATAACGAGATACTGTTATCTTTTGACTGTCAGAAAAATTTACCTCTGCCCAAAATACCGGATCAATCCGTTTACTACTCACGACAGTTGTACTTATACAATTTTACCATCGTTAGAGGATCATCTCATAACAGTCTTTGTAAAGACAATGTGTATTCGTACACATGGACAGAAGAAACTGCATATAAAGGGTCAAACGAAATTTGTTCTGCCGTTATTCATTGTTTGAACAAGCTCAATACAAATGGCATTGAGAAGATACGTCTCATGGCCGATGGTTGCGGAGGCCAAAACAAGAATTCCATTTTGTTGAGTGCTCTGATGAACTGGCTTTATTTGAACTCGCAGAACGTCAAAAGTGTCGAAATAATTTTTCCAGTGACTGGACATTCTTTTCTGCCATCAGACCGTGTATTCGCTTTAACTGAAAAAAAAAATCAGGAAAATGGAAACGATATTAACACCCGAAGACTACATGGATGTCCTAAAAGAACATGCAACGGTTTTGCGTTTAGGAACGGATATTCCGATATTTGATTTTAAGACAAAGCAGAAATGTATTGAAGTCGACCCAAAGCTTTCATTTTCAAATAACAAAATGTAAAAGATTTATCATAACTTTACACAGAGAACAAGTCCAAATACGTGGTGAAATATCTTACCATTCTGATACAGGTATTCTTATACGAAATTGACATTCTTATTTATTTACTATCTGTAAAGTACCTAGGTACCTATTTGACAAGAAATTGATCGCATTTTACCAACTAGGTAATACGTTTGTAAATATGCTGTTCTTTTTTAATAAATAATTTCATTTCAGGTGTTGCTAAGACAATCAATAAACGCGGCCAATCGTTTGAAAATTTTAGTCCTGAGAGACTGTCAATTGGAGTTCCAGTTAATGAAGCCAAACTAATTGATGTTCGCAAATTGCTGGAAACGCACTTTGGCCAAGACTGGGCATCGTTGGTGCAATTAAATTATTATAAAAAAGTGCTTCACAGCGAGAATGTGATAGGGCATTCGTACGAAGAACAAATTGAAGAAGATGACTCAGAAGAAATATTGAATTTTGTTTAAAATAATTAAATTAGGTACCTATTTTTGTAAAATTAAACTAGATTTCCTTATTTTGTTTGTATTATTTTTATTCAGTTAGCTACCACAATTTGACCGTCGATAGTATACTGTGATGTCGCCACTACCACATCCCTAATCCTAATCATATTTTTTCAAGTCCAGATAAATCCAGATATATTAAATCAAAATTCTATAAATCCACACTGAGTTTTTTCAAAGATAGATAAATTGAATCCCTTTATATCAAATGAAGGTAAATCCAATCTTAATATGCAATTTTTGTAAGAATGAATGGTTTTATTACTGAATTTACTAAACAGGATCGTTTTCTTCAATACTGTTGCCATAATAAAAAAATACTGCTTTTAAATTCATGGAATTAAGACTATTATCACTTTTTTCTAAATATCTTCTAAGAACGTAGAATGGATTTATCCGAGTTTGAAGTTAAGCGACACATATGGACTTTTATCTAATTTAGCTCAATTTTTTTGGGTTTACAGTCCATCAAACAAACAAAAATCCATCCTAACTGACATATTTTCAGTATAATTTTAGCGGGACCGTTACATTTTTGTGTTGAATAACTTTATTCTATTGGCCCGGATAGATAAACTGCAGTCTCGTCTCATACACCTACCTACTTCTGTATATTATCTTATCACATGACAGGCTTCCTATCAGGAAGTGGCGCTCAACAGTTGGAAATAAGCATTGCCCTGTTTTTTTTTTTTTTTTTTTTTTTTCAAATTATGTAGGTACCAAAAGTTTATGTGCCAGCATTAATTCTATATTATTGTTAGAATATATGAATATTGTTGAAATTCTTTTTGAGCGGCAACCCCTTACTGCCTGATTTACAAGTGCAGTATAAGGTATATGTATTGCTAGGTTTACAGTAGTGGCTGGCCACTATTTGAACAACATGCCCTAGGATACTAGATAAAAACATTTTTTTTAATAAACTTTAATTCAAAGCAAACACCTCAATTAAGTAAGTAGGCTACACTTTTAAATTTATTTAGTAACAACAAATAACACTGACTACCTACCGCTCACGACCTGTTTGCGGGCCTTTTGCCTTATTATTCTGCATATTAAGGGCTGTGTCCGTACTTTATATATATAGGTCGCTATTTTGGGTTGGCATTAGAATAGCCCAACATGAATTTGGTGATTTTAAGAGTTGGATCTTATAGATAATAATTTTCTCTACGCTTTGGTATCAATTTTAGAGCGAGGAAATGTCTAGTTTTCTAGAAAAACTAATTTCAATTTCAGATTTTTGATTCGACGATTCTCTATAAATGCGTGTAACGAAACGACTTGGTGCAATGAAAATGGTATTAAAATAAATATTTTAATTATTTGAACTATTATTTTATTGCTAATTTAATTTACAATACTTAATTACATAGTTTATAATACTTGACATCGATTTTATTAAATTAGCTTCTGTTGCAAATACTTTTTTTAAAGAATGGAACGTATGACCGCCATTTTATTTTCCATAGACGATCGACTACGCCGCCCGCGCCGCGCATTCCGTTCCTCTTCGAGTTACGTGAATGTGCTCTGTTCGCTCTCCGTGTTTTTCATTGTTTTGGCGTGGTATTTTGTGTTAATTTTTCGACGACTTTTGCCTGCTCTCTGGACTCCGATTTCTTCTTCAACTACGACTTTTGCCTGCTTTCTGGACTCCGATTTCTGTTGAACCACGACTCTTGCCTGCTTTCTGGACTCCGATTTCTGTTGAACCACGACTTTTGCCTGCTTTCTGGACTCCGATTTCTGCTTGAACCACGACTTTTGCCTGCTTACTGGACTCCGATTTCTGCACGATTGATCTGCCTAGCGACATGGCTAATATTCCATCAGCAGATGAACCAACGGCTTCCACAAGCCGTGAAGATGCAGTACCAGTAGCTTCTACCAGTAGAGGTGAGTTAACTATTCATTTATTGTAATCTAAATTATTTCGCTTGATAAACCACAAAATATGTTAATCAAATGCTTGTTTTTCATTTTAGATGATTTTGAAGAAGAACCCGCATTTAAAAGGCGGAAATACGTGGGTGAAGTTTTACAAACGTGGAATATTGTAAAGCTGGCGCGTATGTTAAGTACACATGAACAAGGACTGGTTTTTGCCGAAGAGCAAGGCTTAATCTTGAAAACTAAGAAGTGTAGAATACACAAAAATCCCATGAAACTTGTTTTCAAGAACGACAAAACTATGGGCACATTTGTGTGCAGCAAGGGTTCCTGTCATAATAAAACTAGAGTATCTAGAGCCCAAGGAACATGGTTTGAGAACGTAAAACTAAAATTGGGACACATTTATTATTTAATGTACTGTTTTGCATACAACTACTCGCATGACATGGTAATACACGAAGATATATTTAGAGAAGAACATTGTTTGTCCCGGCCAACCATAAGCGATTGGTATAACTACTGCCGGGAAGTTGTGGTAATTTACCAACTGGAGAAACAAGAAGTCCGGGGCAAAATAGGAGGCCCTGGAAAAATTGTGCAAGTAGACGAAAGCAAATTTGGGAAGAGGAAATTTAATAAAGGTATTTATATAAGGCATTAATCAATTTCATTATTTTATACTTGTATTTTCAATTTAATAACTGTTTTTTAATTTTTTTCAGGGAGACACATTGAGGGACATTGGGTCCTTGGCCTCATAGAAGATGGTTCAGAGGACTTGCGGTTGGAGGTGTGCCCGGACAACATTAGGTCTGCAGAGGTGCTAATTCCCCTAATTCAAAAACATGTAGAGCCGGGCACAACCATCCATACTGACTGCTGGAGGGCTTATGATTGCCTAAGCCAACATGGATATATTCATAAAAAAGTCAACCACAGTGACCCTGACAGTCCATTTATAGCCGAGGATGGGACACATACTCAACGAATTGAGTCTCAATGGCGGGTGGTTAAAAGATTCTTCTACAAGAATAATTACAACCACCCGGGCAATTTTGCAGACTCAATTGTTGAGTATTTATGGAGGAGATCTGTGGAGGCCAGTAAGAAGGATAAGTTTTTCGAACTGATAAAAGCTGTGCAATATGTATACAAAATATAAGTTAAATACTTTCTAAATTTTGTTTTATTTTTGTCCTAGTTTTGCACCTATATGATTTATTTCTAATGTAATTCAAAATAGCTGTGACCATCAGGGCTAGCACTCTTATTCGAGTCAAGGGCACTCTAACTTGAGTTGGTTAGGTTCAAAATAAGAGACAGAGCCGACACAGAGCACCCCGACTCCACCTAGTCTTGTGGCTGACACCCCTAGATTGTATATAAAAAGTGCGGGAGCCAGAAGCTCAAGGGAGGCCCTGAGAGGAGCGAGCCAGACGAGGTTGAGCGGAGCGACGGGGGGAGGTGGCGAGCGAAGCGAGCCGGCGACCTCCGTAGCGAAGCGAAGACCGAGTTTGGCGAAGTGACACTCAGGGGCGACCGCTAGAGCTTCTGGCGGGAGCCCACCCAGAGTCAAACATAGAACACACCAAAATAGTCAGTACTCCATGTCCAATCCATTCATATTTGTAAGTAAATATAGTTAAATTCAATATATAAACGTTATAAATTTGAGGTTAAGTTCAAAGAAAATTCAAAGTAGTTTTTCGCAAAAACTAGGCATTTCCTCGCCACGAGAGTAGTGTCGGAGGACATCCCCCTCCCCCCTCCCTCCCCCCTCCCCCTCCCCCCCTTAAATTCGTGTTGGCCTATTCTAATGCAATGCCGCTATTTTTATTGCGCCATTCAGAATTTTAAACTACAACAGTTCAAACCCCTGCATGGCAATACACAGTGCTCCTCACACTCAGATATAAGATGTTAAATTTGTTGCACTGTAATTTCGCCGGAGACATTGCCCTTTATACAGTTTGCACACTACTGCTTCACGGGTGAATAACTGGCAATGGTGTAGTACTCAGGCGAATATTGCAAAAGCCCTCATCATCCTCATCATCATCATCATCTCAACCGTAGGACGTCCACTGCTGAACATATGCCTCCCCCATAGTTTTCCAAAAGGACCGGTTGGAAGCGGCCTGCATCCAACGTCGTCCTGCGACCTTTATTTATTTAATGTCGGTACGCTGCGCTTGCCGGTCCGTGGTCTCCATTCCAGAACCTTCCGGCTCCATCGGCCATCTGTTCTGCGTGCTAAAGTCTAAGGCAAAAGTCTATACCAGTACAAAAACTTAGTAACTATAACTTACTTTGTAGCGTAGATGTCGCGGCTTGTGTCACGTGGGCGTCGCCGCTTTTCTATGTATCACACCTACAACGAAACAAACTCACAAATAGTGGGCCGAGCATGAAAATCTATCTAAGTGTAACGTAATCGCATCGTTAATGTATTTAGTACAAACTGTCATTTATCTAGTACAATAGTGGCACAGATAACAATTAAAAAATCATGGCTCATCGAGAAGGTGTTCTATGATGCCAATGAATACATTAGCAAAACCTTTTGAATTTGTGATGATAATATAAATTATTAATGAATTAATTATTTAAATGTATCATAATGATTATGATTTTAATTAATTATTTGATATTATATTATTAACGTATAGCCGTATTATTATTTTTAAATTTGATTAATATTTTGATCTAATTTAACTGTACAACTGACTAGTAAACTGTATTTACTAACAAATTGCTTTGCTGATTAACTCATAGTTTGTACTGAATACGTAAACGATACGATAACGTTACACTTACGCAGATTTTCGTGCTCGGCCCACAGTTTATTCTGTGCCACAGTTCATCTACAGTAGGTGTTAGCGTATGTTCTCAATTCTATATATCCCTACTGAGTATAGAAACTAGAAATATACAAAAAAATGTTGATTACATCTGAACTATACGTTGTTTCTCACTGTCATACGAGTACATTATATGATTCGATGTGTGCGAAATGTTTATACAAATAAATTTTCGCTGTATTTAAATTTAGCGAAAATGGCTAAAGTTGTGAAAATGACCGACAAAGTGTATAATTCGATAAGAGATCAGTGGTACAACTTGAAAGCATGTAAGTTGAACTTTTTTATGGTTCTACGCATTTGTTGGCATCGATCATACAATGGTCAGGTTGGCGCCATAGTGTCAGGTTATTTCTCAAATCTATATATTATAGATATATTATTTCATGTCCTGGAGGGCAATTCTACAATTTCACAACGTTCAACAATCCCGCTGCAACTGCAGTGCGACTCCGGTATTGCTGCGAGGGGCATCTCGAAAGGGAAGTAGCTAATGCTTTGATGAACAATACCAGATATCGTCGGCTAGGCTCGGCGCAATAAATACGAAGACAGCCTCTTGACAGATAGACAGACCGATAACAAAGTGATCCTATAGAGGTCCCTTTGTCCTTCTGACGTACAGAACATGAAATTTTTCCTTATTAAAATTTCGATTTAAATTTCTCAGATTTATATACCTACTAGCGACTGTCCGCGACTTCGTTCGCGTAGTAGGCTCGACCATAGGCCTTACTATAACTTTCTATTTTTTTCTTTCATAAATACCTACTTACTGACAATAATTAACACAACAAAAAAATAATTAGCAAAATTGTTCCATCCGTTGACGCGTGATGCGATGACCAAGGCACAGCATAAAAATTACAGAGGCTGTGACCAAGGGAAGTAAGAATTAATTTTAATATGTAAGTACATAGGCTGTGACCAAGGGAAGTAAGAATTAATTTTAATATGTAGGTACATAGGCTGTGACCAAGGGAAGTAAGAATTAATTTTTATATGTAGGTACATAGGCTGTGACCAAGGGAAGTAAGAATTAATTTTTATATGTAGGTACATAGGCTGTGACCAAGGGAAGTAAGAATTAATTTTTATATGTAGGTAAACAGATACAGGCGTAGGTACTATTGTGGACACAAACACAAAGACAGTGAGTTCAGCTCTAGGATTGTGAAACTCGTGATGTAAGGCGGCTAGGTAAGTAGGTACTGCGAAAGCACGGCATTACAAGGTCGTCGGAGAATAGTTATTTGCGAAAGTAAGACGATGTCGTACCTACTGCCCATACTAACGGTTACGTACCTAATCTACGTGCCAGTTTGATATTTCTTCTAAGACTGCAATTAGTCACGATGGTTGTTGTATATTTCTTCAGCAACTTCCAAAATGGAGGAGGTCCACATTTGACTGTTTTTGATGTGTGTTTCGTCAGAACTAGTTTCAAAGTGAACTGATTTATATGTTTCCTTTTTATTTGAAAGCTGGTGCTTCTCGTATGGCATTTAATGTTGATTAAGATTTGACCAGTATAGTTGCCTTTTTGATAATCTATACTAAAAATATAAAGAGAATAATTTAGTCGTTAGAAAAATACTAAAATATAAAGAGGAAAGATTTGTTTGTATGTATTGTATAGGCTCCGAAACTACTTCACGGTTTTGAAAATTCTTTCACCATTAGAATCCTACATTATCTCTCAGATTAACATGGGCTATATATTTTTATTCATCATCATCATCCATCACCACGCGGGTGATGCGGGTGAAACTAAATAATAACTAATGGTATTTAACAGCTTCATTATTAGAATGGATGGTTTCTAACTTTTCAAATCATATTCGTATAACCTATTTGTATTATCAATTGAAAAATGATAAGCATTACGACTGACTATGAAAGTTGTAGTGATACACAGTGATAGATAAAATTTTGCGCAGCACTGCACTGCTAACAAGTACAATTTGAAAAATTTAATACTGACTTTCATTCTATTCAGTTATTGGAGTGTAACTCAACAACTAAGTACTGGACCGAATTTGATGAAATTTAAATGGGACCACAAGGGAAGCACCAGCTTTCAAACAAAAAAATAATTTTCAGAATCGGTTCACCCTATCAAAAGTTATGAGGTAACAAACATAAAAAAAACCTCGAATTGAGTACTTCCTCCTTTTTCGAAGTCGGTAGAAAATACACTTCCTCGGACGGGATTGAACCCCATCTTGCAATCCGTGTCCCCATACGACGACGGTTCAAATAAAATAGAGAGTCAAAACTCGATCCTTGGACGACGTGCCTCGGTGGCCTAGTGGTCATGGCGTCTGACACTGATTGTCGGAAGACGCGGGTTCGATACCGTCCGAGAATGTGTATTTAATTTTCTCTAAAAATGCAAACAAAAAATCGTTACCTCGCTCATCGTCTAAACCCGTTGCGTGTATATTTTGCTTGAGCAAACAATGAAACACATTTTAAAGAGATCATCATGATGAAAGCGCCGATCTATCATACCTACGTGTGTTATCTAACCCATTGAACCCCACATAATGCGCAAAGGTCCTACGCACGACCCCCCGAATCCAAATGGGATACAGATACGTAAACACAAAAGGTATTTTGTCGTAATAAAGGCTGACCTTCCCGTTCCAATAAACGGACGACCTCGGCTTCCCCCCTTTCCAAATACAATGCCGGCGACGGCATGGCATTAATCCGCCACGGTGTGTGGTAAGGTATCTATGTGGCTAATATGAATAGTTGCTTAGATACTTAGATAGTTGTATCTATATTCTATCATAGTTCATATTCAATAGATGTAGGTACAGGGTGCCAATTCCACTAAGTAACTAAGTTTGTTCCAACTGCAATCGACCGTAGTTGTTTTACACACATTCTTATTCTGCTATTGAAAAACAGTGCAGCTGCAGTTGCATTTCTATTGACGCCAGCGATCGTATAACATTTTATATTATGGTCGATAGATCATGAACACGACGCTAACTAAATATGTGTTTAATTAACTATTGTATAGTAGCGTTTAAGATACGTTTATCAAAAACATTACTTTCCATTTGGTCTACAGAAATAGTAGTGGCTTTTTGGCCTATAGGTATAATCGAACGGCGACCGGAGTCGAACTGCAGTGGCAGCGGGGTGGTTTGTTGAACGTTGTAAAATAGTAGAATTGACCCCAGGTACCTAAACAATGCTACAAAAGTTGCTATTAATGATAAATGCGTTCTTCCTAAAGTCTCTTCAACCTTCTTTACATATGTATATTATACACAAAACATTTATTTATTGCCTTTATTTAATTATTTACCTTTCCGCCACGCCAGGATTGTCAATCTTGACTTAACCGTGCGATTCTCAAACAAATAAGCAAACATCGTTGCATCTTTGAAACAAATGACGAGATGACAAGAAACGCTGGAAAAGCAACCTTATGTATAAGGGCGATATCTCATAAAGTATTTGACATCGGTGAGCTCGTCCACAAATCATTACAGAATCGCGCGGCAGATCGTTGCACCTTAAAAATAAAACCTAAGTATAAAAATATACATAATACTCGTAATGTACCTATGCTCTAAACATACACTACACAAGTACCCAACGAAATTATTTCCCCACGTAAGCGTACACAAAAACCGGTAATGTTGGGATTATTGGATACTTCTATAGCATTACCCGTATAGTAGGTACCGCACGTAACGTATAACATATGAATCGATCTGATCATTGTATTATATACAATTCACAAGTATAAAGCTACATTATGCCTGAGTAACATACACTATAATCTGATTCATCCATCACCACGCGGGTGAAACCGCGGAGCGCAGCTACTATTAGATATTTGAGTTTAAACAAATTTATATATAGGTTAAAATATAATATATAGTAATTTATTGATTCAGGCGTTACTTTGCGGAAATCCATTATCAAAAAAACGATATTAAAAAATATTTAGTGACACTTCCGCTGAAAAGAAAACAATGATTTTGGCCTATTTGGGGGGCATGCACCACCCTCCCTCCCGCATAAAATGCTAATAGGAAGAATATTATATATATATATGGTTTATTTGGGGTTTCTTGTGTTTTTTATTTTGTATTCTTCCTATTAGCATTTTATGCGGGAGGGAGGGTGGTGCATGCCCCCCAAATAGGCCAAAATCATTGTTTTCTTTTCAGCGGAAGTGTCACTAAATATTTTTTAATATCGTTTTTTTGATAATATATAGTATAAAAATGTACTCCTATATCTCCTGGTCACGCTATAACTTGAGAACGGATGGAAAAATCTGGCTAATTATTTTTGTCGTGTTAATTATTGGCAAGAGAAGGTTCATATGAAAGAAAAACCAAGAAAAGATGGGAGGTTATGGCGAGCCTACTACGCGAATAACGTTGCGGGCAGTCGCAAGTAGATAAATAAATAATTTACTTAACTACTACCAAATCCTAATAGCCTAACTAGCGTACCATAATCACTATATAATTATATAAAATACTATATATTCACTTAAAGCACATAATAAATAAGTGACATGACATGAATAATTTTATATACTTACGTATAGGTGCGACTGAAGATAATATAATATCAGAAGTAAATAAAATAATTACAAGCTGAAAAGGCAGGGAAAAACACTATAGGTACCGGTACTAGCTATAGGTACCGGTACTAGGTATAGGTACCGGTACTAGGTATAGGTATAGGTACCGGTACTAGGTATAGGTACCGGTACTCGGTATAGGTACTGGTACTCGGTATAGGTACCGGTACTCGGTATAGGTACCGGTACTCGGTATAGGTACCGGTACTCGGTATAGGTACCGGTACTCGGTATAGGTACCGGTACTATGTAAGGGTACCGATACTAGGTATAGATACCGGTATTAGGTATAGGTACCGGTACTAGGTATAGGTAGATCATGATCACAAAACTTATAATCCATGAACATATATTATCAGGGATTAAGGAGGTACCTAATGATATTTACGGTGCCCTTGTTAAAAGCTCATCCTCATTCATATAGGTACCTTATACCGACACACATTCCTATAATAGCTAAAAAGGTCGATTAGTAACTGTGTGTGGCGCCGAAGAGTCGGGTAGGGTTACATCATTATGTATATCGTCGTCGCGAGAAATCGGTGCTGGCAACATTTTCGGTTTATCTATGGTTTCTGCCAATATAATGGCAGTAAGTTTGAGTGAGTCCTGGTGACTCCTCCGTCTTAGTTTATGAATCATTTCACACATTATCGAACTTAATAGTTTATATATTTTAAGTTTGCGTCCTGATAAGTGTATATTAATGTAGGTACTCGGTTATGATTGGACTGTCATAAACATAATGTTGGAAAGTAGCGGAATAAAAGCAAAATTGTTAGATATGTGAGCTGTCAGATATGGTTTTGGCCCCATTTACATGGGACCAAAACCATATCTGGCGAAAAATGTCCTCCTGTACTCTATTAGTAATTATAAAAAAAAATTATATAAGTTTAAAATATAAATGTAAACAATGCCACGGACCCATTGAGTCTGTGAACATAGGCAATAATTTGAGATAGAAAACGCGAGTTATGTTCATAATTACGCTATAAAACCGGCTAGGACTCGCGTAATATGCTGTGCTGCGACGTGCTGTGGCCCGCGCTCGCCGCTGTGCACAAGAGTGACTCCCAGAAGAAGAACTTCAAATAAGTTCGAAACTGGTCGGAGAATATTTCCGGTAAATATTACGCATAGGCATTAATAAAAAAAAAAAAAAAAAAAACATATCTGGCGAAGCGAACCTTTTTCCATCTACGGGGCACTGTTCCAGACTCCAAACTGCTATTGAGAATTTCTTTGTCAGAAAAAACTTCCAATAACGGTCCAACTAGGGGATTGAACTCACGGCCTCTAGATTCCAAAGCGGCGTTTCCGCCACTACACCAAGAAAAGCGAGGGAAACCGGTGGCGGGTTAGCTAGTATAAATAAAAGATCTCTTTCAAACTATCGAATGGCATAAGCCGTAGCTTAGCCGTCAATTGTATTAAATTAGTGTAGCATGCCCGTCCGCGGCTTTGCTTGCGTTACCTTGAGGGGCACGACGCCTCTAAATATAGTAGCCTAAGTTACCCCTTCAAACAGCTATCTGCCGGTAAGATTCCCGTTAAAGTAGGTCCTGCATTTACAGAGATTAGCCGGAACAAACACGACAGATAAAAAAGGTTGCTAAAATAACCGTAGGTACCTATGTATCTATCCATCACGGCCTTTTGATTACTCTGCCCGAATACCAAACAATCGACCCGTAACTCCTACGAGGTTACCTTTTGAGCAGCCCTTGAACTATAATACAAATTATAATTATATCTATAGAATAATTTGTTGTTACCATTAGTATACGCATACCCACTGTAGTGAAAGAAGATTCTCCTTGTACGATACGTAATGAATACGTTTCAATTTAACTCTTTAATCTGAATATTTTCATGTAATCTCCCATCCTTTAAATTTAGTGTCCAAAGTGTAGTATAATAACTATCAACCAAAAGTAACTACGGATATATTTTGTATAACTCTTAAAATTGTCTCTGTGAAATATGGAAAGGTTGTGTGTGCTTGTAATTGGATTTCAGGTGTGAAGTGTTTCTATTTAGTGTTTATCTTTAAATTCTAAGAGTTATAGAATTATAAAATGTATAACCTGTTTTCTGTAACCGTACCTATTATAAATAAATAAACATTTACGGCCTTATTAATAAACTTGGCTTAGTTAAAACATCTATCTGTCAATTTTTCGCTTGCAGTAAATGTCACGCGTGAAAGCAAGACAAAGCATGTTACGCCTAATATATAGGTTTACGCAACGTTTATTAATAAAGGCCTTAAGGTTTAATTTTATGATTTTCCGAGATTTCACATTATTTTCCAAACAGATAATTGAAACACCTGAATAGCGTTCCATCAATTGTTGACTTACAGCTTAACACACCTGAAAATATATGCATGATTATGTAAATACTCGTACTTAGGTGTATAAAATGTGCGAAGTAACCAATGTCACAATGTGTCTGTTTGTCGCGATAACTCGTTGTTTGTTCTACTCATTCATACCATACAAATGATCCGGTTCCGCTGCGTCATATAATGCGAGACAGTATTTAAACTTGTACGGTTTCTAATAATCCCCGATCATTTAAGCAAAGTACTTAGACCGCGCGGCTCCGAGTAACGGCCGGTCCCAATAATCTATCTATCGCCGGTTTACCTTACTAGAGTTAGATGTTTGACACTATTTGTATGGAAGTTATGTCAAATTTCTATCGGTAGTAAGGAAAACCGTGGATAGATAGATTATTGGGATCCTCCATAAGTAGAACGTCATCCATTCCAAAGCCATATCGACATCGCGATAAATTGGTGATAAAGTGGGAAGATGCGGTGGGTGGGGGCGGAGGACGCTTGCCGGCAATTATTAGGTGAGCTTATGTTAATTAGTGCCGGCAGAGCAGTCGGGGTTGGTAGTTTTTACATGTCGTTGTTTTCTGTTGCGTAGGTAGGTATGCTACCAACAAAACGTAGATGTGTTGTGGCGATGTTGACATCCCTACACGCGTCTCGCGCCAAACCTGCGTGAATCAACGCTAGTAGGGAAGACGTTGTACTTATAGATATTTACCTAGTTTGATTTAAGTAGCAAGTCGTGCGTCTGATGTAGTCTGAAGTCGGACGCTTGCCAATGACAGGTGTTGAGCCAGAGCTCTAGCTAAAGTTTTATGTGGCACTTCACTGCGCTTTTCATTATTTTTTGATCTTTGTCACTGACCATGTTTTACCAGCTTGAACTAGTATGCGCCGCATCCTCACATGGCTTGGCCACATCAATGTTTAACGTCATGCCCGCACGGCCGCAAACATAACGCTAACTATTTCGATAATATCCGCGATAAATTGAGTGGCCATACTGAAACCGTCAACGTCATTGCCCATTTCATTGCCGATAATGGCACAGAATAAATAACAGTACTACGTTTCCATATACAACTAATGTTAATTTTTAATGTACAAATGTACCTACTAGTTGCGCCCCTCTGTTTCACCCGTGTAGTGATGGAAGATGATGATGATACTGAAAAGTATTACATGTGTAAACCAGTGCCTCATCGATTGACGTACCAATATCCATCCAAACCTGTTTAGCCGCTTTGCGTGGTTGAGTAATTGACATCCATACTTCTACATTTGGGAACTAAAAAAATACATTTCTTTGTTTACAAGTTTTCCTGGAGCGATTTTTTTCATCCAACTTTTTCATTCATCCACTCCATAGTTGGCTATGTTTTTGTATCAAATTTGTTTAATCCATAAACGTTAGCATTATTATTATTATTATTGCGATTACGGTGTATAATAACAAACGTTAGTGTGATCGCTTCGACGCAATAATTCTCGCGTTAAATCTCTTTCAAGGCGGATTTTTTATTGTTGTCAAGTCATCGCGATAAGTGGTAGCTACATCTACAGTTAACGTTCATCGCGATAATCAAAGGCGATTCTAGATCATGTGGCCGAGCTATCAGACCAACATGAAGAAAGAAAGAAAGAAAGAAAGAAAGAAATAAGTTTTATTAATGATTTTTTTTTATTTAATAATTAATGAAGCGAATACTATTCGAAATATGCATTTGCAACCATTTCTGTTGACCTCCACTACTGCGTCCACTACTGCACTGTGTCCGCGGGGTGTGAATAAGCGAGCAACCTTGACTGCCAGAGTGCAAGGCCGTCGTATACCAGGGAAGCCCACAAGCAAAACGTATTACTTGTTTATCGATGCGAAGACGGTAAACCATAGGGTTGGGAACTAGTGTTACTATCATTTTATAGCATTGTTTTGAGCATTGTCTCATCGGCTGCAAAGAAACCTTACAGATGTAGCGATTATAGCCCGGGTGTAGGTAGTGAGACGGGACCATCGACCTGCCGGTCCCGGATTTGCATCTTACTGTCTTGAGTGTCTTGACCTTAAAAAGTAACATCGTGGTACATTGCCTGTAAGCAGAGCAGGCACTGTATTTATTTAGTGTTTTAAATGACTGCAGTGCAAGCTTGGCTATCTTCATTACTTTAAAAATCTGACGCCCAGAACGATGTGCTCCGATAGCAGTCTTTGTGTCAGCTCTTCTAGTACCTATTAAAGCGTTGGTACCATCTACGTGTCCACATCATCACTAAAATCTTATCTATAACACTTCTAAAAAATCTCTAACCGTAGAGCTCCAGATAATAAACAAAAAAACTAAGAACTATAAAAATAAAAATAAAACACAAACTTTACGAAATGATCTTAATTTACTTTAACTTTATTTATAAAGTAAGTATTTTTCCCCTTATCTATTGAATTTTTTATCACCAAGGGCACTTAAAAGAGAAATCGGATTCAGCATCATACCAGTCCACCAGTTTTCCATTATGCCACACGTAAGTTCCCTTCAACTTATCTGAAGCTTCCAAAATCACGTACAAAATAACCTTAGCCGCTTCATCTGGCTCTATCTCTCCAGTATTATTGGCCATGTCCGTTTTGACATGGCCAGGATGTACAGCATTTATCGAAATATCAGGGTAGTCCTTCTGCTGAATCTTGGTTAGAGCAGTAACAGCGATTTTGGCAACCCTATGCTCTGCGTGCTTTCCATTATCAGCGAAGTCATCCTTGTTAAAAGTTCCATTACGTACACTTTCCAGATATTGATCAACAAACTGGTTTAGTTGTTCCCTGGTCAAATCCGGGTTGAGGAGAATGTTAAGCCATTTCTTATTCTTCAAGTTGGACAAATGTCCGCAAGCGCTTGATACATTCACCACCCTAGCACCATCTCTTAGCAAAGGATACAGATACTTTTCGATAGTCAACAGACTTTTGTAGTTGGTGTCGATGTTTATCTTTGCTGCTTCGTAAGTTGGGTAGACTTCCTGCCATTCGAGGATAGCAGCATTATTCACGAGCACGTCGAAGCCTCCATGCTTTTCTTTGACATATTCAGCCAGTCTCTTGATGCTGTCACTGTCTGTCACATCAAGCTGATGAAATTGAGGATTCAGTCCAGTTTCGTTGAGTTCCTTCACAGCCATCAATCCAAGTTCTTCGTTCCTTGCTGTGAGGTAGACTATTCCGTCGAATCTCTTGCAGAGGCCTTTGACTACGGCGTAGCCGAGACCTTTATTCGAACCGGTGACTATAGCTACCTTACAAGACATGTTTCGTGTGACACGTCTGATGCCCACTGAGTACGTAGAATGAATCGAATGGAAACATGATTCACAGGTTATCACTGCTATGATATAAATGTTTGGAAACAAAGTAGGTGAAAGTAAAACAAGTGGGTAGGTACTCTACTTGATACTGCAAGTAGGTACTAGAGCACGGTAATATCACAGTTAAACGATTTCGATGCCGTGGTAATATTATGTATAATTACCGTGACTAGAGCGTGTCGATAGCGTCATTCACAAAATGTGATAATATTCTGTCTTGTTGTCTTTTGCGTTATCGTAAGACGTTTGTTGAACCAATAACCTTGATTTTGATTTTTAGAATACTAGTAGGTACATGACTTTGGGGCTTGGTTTGGTACATTCTTGCTCCCTTTTAGAAATATGACTCGAATAACAATATCAGATTTTAGTAGGGACTAGGTAAGTCCTAAATAAAATAAAATTTTAATTATAAGTTATAATATGATGTTTTTTTTAATCAGTCCGCAGTCGGATAGGCAAATATAATATATAAATATTATAAAGAGGAAAAATGTGTGCTTTGACTAGCGACTGCCCGCAACTCCGTTAGCGTTGTAGGCTCGGCCTTCGGTCAAAGTCAAAATCATTTATTCAATTTAGGCATCAAATATGCACTTATGAACGTCAACTTTTCATTACTTTAAAGACTCTACCGCCGCGTTCCAAAATATATAGAGCCCACCGAGAAGAAGCGGCAAGAAACTCGGGGCCATTCTTTTTATATAGTTGTTTACAATGTTTCTACTTAGGTACTACAAATATTACATTTTATGGGTGGCAGAGAGACAGCTTGCCAGAAGTGGAGTACTCGTATTCCAAGCATCTTTATCTTCTATATAATGTCGAACTTTATAGTAAGCTTTTTTTATTAAAACGTTTTTACAGTCAACTTGAATTTGCCCTCTGTGAGCTCAGTTACTCGTATGTGTTTTGGGATTTTATTGTAAAAGCGCACACAATTTCCTAGGAATGACTTATTAGTCTTCGCAAGTCTAAAACTAGGTACAGCTATCCTATTTGTATTTCTAGTATTAAAAGTGTGGTGATCACTATCGACTAACTTGCCTAAGAAGCCCTGTGGCGCCCTCGTGATTGCTCCCGAGTGTTACGACCTGCGCCCGCGTCAAAAGTTTGCGCCGAGTTGGGAATAAATGGCTCTTGTGCCATACCTATAACGAGTTAAGAGGCGAAATTTTTGTCAGAGATAGTTGAATAACCAAGGAATCTGATACATAAACATTCATGTCAAATGTATTAGTAAAATGTTATGTTACACGAGGACAAACTTGACGTAGCCGAAAAAATCAGAGTTGATGTGGAAAAAAAAATTAATTTAAAAATTTTACATTAATACCTATAGATTTTTTTGCGGTAATTAAATAGTAAAAATACATATCTAAATAATTACATTCAAATATTTGAATTTCTAGAAGAAATAATATCATAAAAAAAACTTGCAATCTGACCACAAAAATTAAGTTTTAAATATAAACAATGATTACCAAGACAGGATTTTGATTTGATATTTATAAATATTTTGAATGTCTAGAACAGAAATATTATTTTTACCTAGTAACATATGCTTAGGTTATTAATAATTACATAAAAAATAAGAGCTACTTTGAAATTTCGGCCAATAATGATTTTTTTTCAACTTGGGGGTCCATTTTCTAGACTTAGACATGGGGATTTCTAAAAAATTTTTTTTTAATGAATTATAAATTTTCTTGTTGGTTTTTTTATTTTATTGGAATTCTTATTAGAAATTCTACAAACCAAACAAGGTTTCAAAGAATAATTATAAATCAGAAATATTTCAAAAAATAACAAGTTTTAAATTTTTAGTACAAGCGAATTTAACTGTCACGTGACTTCGATTTTTTATCGATCCTGACATGATATGGCGTATTTATCATTTTCTGAGTGGGTGTAATTACTTGACAACATTATTTCTGTGATATTTTACAATGTAAAAGTATAATATATTCAAAATAAAGCAAATTATAACCAATCATAACAATGAGCAATTAGCTTACCGAGTGTTGTCGATTCGTGACAAATTTATTTCGTGTAATTTTTGATGTCAGAACTTAAATCACATATTTACAGTATTCCTTACACATTCACGATCATATTCATGTTTAATTTGTATCAAAATCATAAGTTTAACCCGATTAATTCACTAAAAACTATAGCACAAAACATAACCTCACCGCGAAAGACAGATGAAAATATAAACATTGATTATATATTTTATTTAAATTTCACAGATAGAACATGTCCGTGTGTAGTGTTGCCATAGAAAGAAAATATATTACGCTAAAGAATTAAACTCTATGGTTAAACATTGGGATGACTTTAAAAAATAAACAAAAGAAAAACGCGCGTGACACTTACTTGCAACAATTGTTGCGCCGACACTTTGGACCTTAAAATTTCTTGCAGTTTTGTGGCGCGGGCAAACTAGTCGGCGACTTATAGAGCCCACCGAGAAGAAGCGGCAAGAAACTCGGGGCCATTCTTTTTATATAGATGTTTACAATGTTTCTACTTAGGTACTACAAATATTACATTTTATGGGTGGCAGAGAGACAGCTTGCCAGAAGTGGAGTACTCGTATTCCAAGCATCTTTATCTTCTATATAATGTCGAACTTTATAGTAAGCTTTTTTTATTAAAACGTTTTTACAGTCAACTTGAATTTGCCCTCTGTGAGCTCAGTTATGTGTTTTGGGATTTTATTGTAAAAGCGCACACAATTTCCTAGGAATGACTTATTAGTCTTCGCAAGTCTAAAACTAGGTAAGTACAGCTATCCTATTTGTATTTCTAGTATTAAAAGTGTGGTGATCACTATTTAACTTATATTTATGTAAATTTTCAAATACATATAAGGAAGGCAACGTTAATATATTCATTTCATTAAATAAATCTCTCAAAGATTCACAGGGACCCATTTCGTATATAGCTCGAATAGCCGGTTTCGCCATAATAACCTCCCGTCTTTCTTTTTTTGTTTTAATGTAAGAACCTTCTACTTAGTATAAGAAAACATTAAAAAAAAGTGATTGAAATTGATAAACCCGTTCTCAAGTTATAGCGTGACCAGGAGAAATTTAGAACCAGGATAAATACGCGTTTAGCCTCGGCAGGTTCAAACAATTCTTTCAACAGTAGAAACTTATATTATGCCTGAGTAACATACGCTATATCCGATTCAACATTATGATGTTGAATCGATAATATCCATCACCGCGCGGGTGAAACCGCGGAGAGCAGCTAGTAAAAAATAAAATGAACGAATCAAACTTTTTCCTTTACACGCAACCTTTACCAAGAAGTCTAAGGTTCTATTGTGTCTTTACTATCCGTACAAAACACCACTAATATATGAACAAGTAGAGAGGTACCTAGTTACCCCAAATAGCTGAGTTTTCATTGCCTACATTTTACATTATCTTGACAGTAGCCAAACAACATTTACTGAGCAAACATTACCGCAGACGATGTTGCTTTTCATTCTGCTAGTAGAAGCCGTTTATAGAAGTATACTCGCTATAGTGACGTCATAAACAACTGTATAACACCTGCGAATATTTGGTAATTTGAAACGTGTCGCAATAAAGTTTAATTTATATTATGCAGTTGAATAAGTGGTGGGATGCTGTGAGAAATGTACGCGGTAAAGTGCGTGCCGTTGTTAGTTTCATAGGTATGGCAATTGTACGTTTTTATTATTTTGAAGGCTCTATTTTCCTAATTTGGCTTTAACAGCTACCTTTATGAGTAAACTATATAGCCAAGTATGCTCCTAAATGACATATTGGTGGTATTCCTACTTCTTAGTGGCAGGAGGTTGCCACTATAAGATGAACTCTTATGTTAGACAAAATTAGTGCTCCCAAGCACCCAAAAAATTGCGCTACATGTAGATTCCACCCGATGGGGACTGTCAAGTAAACAAGTCTTTCACTATTATGTACTTCTAACCATCGCATCGGTTTGTTTGTGATTTTACGATGTGTGTCAAACATGTGATCCAGTTGCATAGATAAAGGTACCTACTTAGGTAATCCAGTTGGTCACACATCTAGCCATTTCAGTTTCAGCTTGCTAAAATAATATTCCGAGTTATAATCATTTACTTTGACTTCAATGACAAACATATCATTTACTTATATAGTCCTATATATGCTTTTCCGAGCGCTTAAGCGCTTCGTTAAAACATTTAGCGGCTTACAAACGCTGCTTATATTAATATGACATTATTTAGTAGCGCGCACAGCATACCTAACTGTTTTGTGCAGTACTAAATGATGTTATTCAAATGCAGGGCAGTTACTTTATATGCTGTATCTATAGTCACATAGGTGTAATAAGGGAGCTAGTAAGCCAGGTTTACTGCATTATACCACTATACTAGTGCGTTCAAATAGGTCACTTCTGAGCGTTTTTAGCGAAAATAACGCTAAAAACGCTCACAAGGGGCGTTCGAATTGGAAATCTGTGGGTGAAAATATCGTTCATGCCTCTTTTTGTTCAGCGTTCGGAAAGCTAAAAAAGAGGTATTTTTGCCACCAAAAAGTTCAATTTTTGACCCACGTCCGGAGCATGGTTGTTTGTGATCGTCATTTGACAGCTATGTATTTGACAGCATAATCATGCGATTTTAGGTCTCACTACGGTCAGTTGAGCGTTCGAATAGGGTGCGGGCAAAAGTGGCAAAAATAACGTTTTTGAGCTTTACGAACGCTATAACAAAAGAGCCATCAATGACAACGCCACCAATGCCCTCATAAGCTAAACGAACGCACCTAACGTGTAGCATATTATGTCTTCTATGATTCAGTATAATGTTTATGATCTTTACCATAGCTTACATAACTATAGATAACATAGAATAGTATCTAAAATAAATTATTGTAAAGGTGAATTAGAAATGAGTGATTCATTTCCTTTCTCAGTAAGTACTTACTAGGTAAATCCATGTAAATGAGGCCACATACATTATGCATGTGTGTGTTGTGTGTATAACCAAGTACTTACTGTTATTTACTCTGTGTTACAACTTAGAGTTGGATAGGGGTATTGGACCGCATCAGTACGATTTATGTATTGTTATAAAGTGGTCTATTATTGTTTTCATGGAGAAGATTCGTTTGGAAGGTGAGCCGCATACATTTATAGAATTACCTTGGTTAGCAGGTAAACAGCTACTTACTAAGAATTGTATTCTATTGAATATGAACGTCTGTTTTAGCGTACATTTTGTTCTTTAACTTCGGAATGAATTCCTAGTGGAGTAACTATGAAACAAGAAATCGGAGTTTTATTTAGTGACCAATATTGTTATGACAATTGCCCAAGTAGTAGTAGTAGTTTCAAAACCGACTTCTCGAGTTTCACAAAAGCGGGATCGATCTTATTTTTATCCGATTTAGAAAAATGAGGTTTCTCAATTCGACCGTATATATATTTGTTATGTGTGTTCGCGGATCACTTCGTCGTTTATCGTCATCAAATCGGTTCGATTTTGATGATTCTCTTTTTGTTTGGTAGAGTATACTTTCCAGGTGGTCCCATTTACATTTCATCAAATTCGGTCCAGCAATTTTTGAGTTACACTTCAATAACTGAAAAGTGCTTCGCCTATTTAGATGGTTTGAAGATGTCGTCAGTAACGGTGAATGACAATCGATTCCGTAATTACCAAGGGTCACTAAAAAGAGTGAATAATTTATTTTTAACCTACGAAGAATTATGTTTCTTCGTAGTTTTAACAACACAATACGGATTTTTGGTTGAACGACAAGGTGTCTTCATCAAATTTCAAAGCTATATCATCATCATCCGAAAGACATCCGCTGCTGAAGATAAGTCTCCTCCCTGGAATGCCACAATGAGCGGCTGTTTGCCAATTGCATCGAACTCCTGCACCTCTCAGAATACCGTTGTCTGTCCATCCATACAGTGGGGGACGAACCTTCTACACGTCTCCCGGTTCGTGTTCGCCAGTGGAGAAACTTTCTTCCCCATCGGTTATCAGTTTGTCGAGCGTTGCGCCTATACGGACCTATTGCCACTGCAACTTGCGAATTCTGGGAGCTGTGACTTTGGTTTGTTGGCGTATTTTCTGGTTACTGATTGTGTTGTGCAAATAAACTCCAAGCATAGCTCCTCTTCTTGTTGTGTAAGTCTTAATGTAAACTATAATGTAATGACTTCTCAGTATCCTCTATATAAGACCACGTCGCGGTTCCAAGTCATCTAGCGACACACATTAAGTAATTGGAGACTATTGTGAAACTCACGCGGTACCCTTTAGCTCTACCAGGAGTTGGCAACATAAATGTCATCTATAGTCGATACTCGATCTCGCCTACCTATTAAGCTTTTGATTGGCGTACTCGCTGTCAATTTTAGTTCTACAATTGACTACGAGGTAGCTCTGTTCTTTTTTTTTCATACATTTTTTTGCGACAGTCGCTATCTAGCATATATTGTCATTGTTGTAAACTCATGGTAGACATACTGGGCGAGCAGATGTCGCGTACACGTGTACGCGTGTAGATGTACAATTTCCCGAATGGCAAGCGTTCGGGAAATTATGTATCTGGATATGCTTAAGATTCAAGCTCTGTATATATAAGGATCAATGACGATATGCTTCGTTTCTTTTCGTACTTGTGCAAGCATAACAAACGATGGTTTACTATTAAGCTATATATTGAGCGAGCTGTACCTCGTGGTTTCACCAGCGTGGTGATGGATGGTGATAAGTATTCTATATGTTAATCCGTGCCTCAACTATATCTACCTGCAAAGTTTCATTCTTATCCGTTTAGCCACTCTTGAGTTACATAAAAATGGTGTAATGAACCAGTCATTAATTTATTTAAGTATTGTATATGTGTCGATTTATATAAAAATCATAGTATATAGATAAGTATTATACGTAGGTATGTCTAATATTATGAACATGTATGTGAATATTAACGCAGTAACAAATGTAGGAGTTTTGGAGGGAATTTAAAATGCTTATACCGAGGCAAGATACGTAGCAGATAGGTTACTTTAATCCCTATTTAGCAATAATTTCATGAGGGAACGGATTAGCCATACTCGTATTGTACGTGATCGAAGTCACCAGCAGTAGCGAGTACACCCACAAAAGTACCTGCAAGTAACTGGTAACTTGTCCACAGACACGCGGACTTCGGGCACGGATGGCGTCGGCGACACTGGTACCCTGGACATGGGCAGCCGGTCTTCTCTCCACACTGGGCTGCACATGTCGGAAGACGAGCATTGGGAGATGAATTACCATGAAGCAGCTATTTATTTAGAGGTAAGGAATGTTTACTGAAGATAGTAAGTCGACACTTTGCGTAAGTGAAGCTATATAAGGAGCTGAGACCTACGAAGAATTAATAATGTCAGGAAGCATAACTCAGAACAAATTCCACCCAAAAAGTGGTCCTTCAAACCAAACCGACGTATGATTCCAAATCTCGGAACAATAACAGGGCATGGAATCCGGGCTAAAACAGAACCGAGTACTCGATAGTTTATTCATTTATGTCGAATAGCATGTCCTAAGGTGTAAATTAAAAAAAAATGGCTGTTTGTTTTAATTATTTTTGAACGTGTCACAAGCAAACAATGAGTGGCATGAATGGCAAATGGTTACCTGTGGTCATCTTATAATGCTAACAAATACAAAAGTTCTATCGAATATGTCAAAATACTTTAAGTCGGCTATCAACTTAATTTTGTACTTTTATTTTAATCCCATAGTTCGAGGAAAGAAAATGAGGATGGATCGTCACTATCCAAAAATTAACTTGTGACAACCTGCATGATAACGAAACTAAACGGTATTATATGTCTCTTTCCTACGCACTATTAACATCGTAAGTAAAAAGATAGGCATATGCATTTCATTTCTGATTTTAGCCCGGCTTCCATGCCCTGTTATTGTTCCGAGGCGTGAACGATGTTATTGATTGAGCACGACTTTTATTGGGTCATTTTTTTAGCGCAGTTACAGTTCCTGACTTATTATTTCTTCGTAGGCCGAGACTAGAAAATGTGTAGTGGTATGACTTGCAGAGGCCGCCTGGGCAAGTAATCACACATTTGCGAGTTATTCAACCGCAAAGGAGTAGTGTGCAAACATTACTGTGCTTCGGTTTGAAGCGCAATAATAATAATATGCTTTATATTTCAGACCATAGTCCATTTAATATTAGTACTACCTACCTACAGAAAACTAATAGCTATGTTAGTACTAACATTTATTTATTAAATATGAACGCACTTGCAATTATACATATTATAAGTTCTTAAATGAAACAAAACAAAGTACTAGCTAATGAAGTAATTTAAAAATAAAATAATAATCCTTAATAAAATGTCCAATTAAATATTATTTACAAAATGTCAACATTAAATTTACAATATTAGACCAACTATCGTTAAATATGTCACAGTCGGGAAACGTACTGAGGAACTCGTTGAGATCGCACATGGCGCGGTGAATCGGGGAGTACCGACGATGTAACGCACGACACCCCCCAGGGAAGAAAATCTTGTGCCTGTGATTAGGCCTATGGCGGATATACTTCTCTGGCACATATATAGCACACATAAGATTGTGCAACTCTAGAGAATCTATGTCCCCCTCTTAATATTTTACAGCCAGTCTTGAGCTGGTCGAGTAACCTCCTGGTTTCTAAAGAATTAAAATCAAGATGGCCGAGAAGAAAGGCTGTGGGATAAAGAAAAGGATAATATCCATACATTTTCTTAAAGAGACTTCTCAGGAAGGCTTTTTGCACTTTCTCAAGAGATAAGACGTGATTGTCACAGCGAGGGCTCCAAACAGACGCACTCGCCTCCAGCTTACTCCTGACCAGGGCAGTGAACAGTACTCTCAGGACCGCAGGGTCACGGAAGTCTTTGGCATTACGCAATATGAAGCCTAGCCGCCTGTAGGACTCTCTTGCTGTGGCTGCAACATGATCATTGAATGTAAGACCCCGATCGAAAGTCACGCCGAGATCCTTGATGGTGAACACTCTTTTTATGGCAACTTTGTCGATATGGTATGTGTACTGCACTGGAACACGTTTACGCCCGAAAGACAAGACATAACATTTATCAGGGTTGAACATCAATTTATTTGCAATACTCCAACGCCAAACAGCATCAATGTCTATTTGTAATCTGTTGCAGTCAGCCTGTGACTTGACCTCGATCGCGAGCTTTAAGTCATCTGCATACAATAAGCACTTAGAAGCTTTCATCTCCTTGGACAAATCGTTCACCATAATTAAAAAAAGTAAAGGTCCCATAACATATCCTACCAAGAACATATCCTATCCTACTTCCTACTAATATTATAAACGCGAAAGTTTGTGAGTAGAAACTAGGTTGATATTTGGCCGGGCTCGCGCGCTTTGTAAGCAGAATAAATGGAAGTACGCGTGGACGCGAGAAGGCAAAATCTTAATTAGAGAAGGAGATGGGAGACCGGCATTTTGCATCCGGAACAATAGCGATTTGGATACAGTCTCAGATTATAAAACAAAAGGCAGATGGAGCGCGCCAAACTCGCGAGTGTCGCCACCTCTATAGTTATGTCTGCGTGACAACGACTCACTGCACTGTACGTACACGTGCATCTGTGTGGGTGTAGAGTTACCAGATATTGAAAAATTAACTCCCTCATTTTTGTAACAAATTGTTATAATATTGGAAAGATAAACGTTCTTTTGTAACATACAGTACAAAAGTAATATATTACTTCATCAGTCGAACGACTCAGACACAATAAAAAATTCATTGTTATATTGACAATCGACTGGTGAGGGGTTATGGATAAAATAATGGTTATTAATAACTAAATAAATTACAATAAATAAAGAAGGTTCGGTAAATATATCACAATTCATTGTTTATTTGTTTTAGTTTAATATTTTAATAGTATCCTACTTTTCTAATTATTACACATATATCCGACTGTTTGTGAGAGTGGAAGTACGTATGTATGGATGTTTATTTCTCTTTCACGCAAAAACGACTATACTGATTTGAATAAAATTTGGCACACAGGTAGATTTTAATCTAGATTAACATACAGGACATTCCATCGGACTTGCCCATCTCGGGTTCCGTACAAATTTTTAGGTAACAAATTATTTCAGATTTTTCTCTTCACAGACTTTGGAGATTAGAGGCCCATATTATTATTTTTTCCTTATTCCTTCCAAATTTAGTGATTCTAGGTCAACGGGAACTACCATATTATGGGTTTTCGACCCAAAACCTATAGGGTACTTCCGGTTGGCCTAGACTTATACCGAAAAATAAAAAATATTGAAAACTAAGGTAAAGTTTGGTACTTACACTATTTCGCGAAAAAGACGGACCTTGATTTTTATACACCTAATAGGGACTATAGACTTCAATATCTGGTATAAATTTCAACTTGCTAGGTCCACCTGTTCCTGAGAAAATCGGTGGTGACACACGGACAGACAGACTGACAAGAGAGTGATCTTATAAAGGTTCCGTTTTTACCTTTTGAGGTGCTGAACCCTAAAAATGGTGCGAACGAGACAAGTATTCGCATTTTTAACTTTATTAAAAACCTGACATCAAAAGTATTTTCTAAGAAGTCTTGAGGTTTTTTTTTGGAATAAAAACCGTGCGAGCGAGACTTATAAAAAAATATCCGCATTTGCGATATTAAAAAACAATCTTTCGTTACATCACTAACCCCTAGACCTTCTAAATGTAGTTTTACCAATAAAACGGCTAACTAATTTAAATAAATACTGGCAACACAAGCGAATGACTGGCGAAGTTTTGTGTTCCGAGTCACATGTAAAGTTATTATATTGATTAAAAATTATATAAGCCAAATAATTAATAGTTACCTGTGAAAGGATATTCCATCTTCTTTTTTTTCTTTTTGGGAACAACTTTTACAGTTATTAATAACACAAGACGGTATTTTTTACATTAAAATTACGAACCATTCGTTACATGTTGCTTCGGACAAGTCGCGTATAGCACTAGCGCGGGTTTGTATTTGCTTTTGAATTTGTATTTGCTTTGGTGGCGACGCTCGCGTGTTCGGTACACTCCATCTGCCTTTTGTTTTGTTTCATAATCTGAGGATACAGTGTTTAAATTGCCTTCTAATTAAACTTTTAACTAGCCCGGAATATAATATACTCGTATTGACTGATTATAAGTTGTGTACCTATGGTACAACAATGCAGGGTTACTTTTAATTCATTTTTACTAATAATAATTGTCTTTGTAGCGTTTCTTGTGGATAAATATTACTTTAATATAGTATTTCAATTCAGACATTGTTATTTTCTAAATACTATAGGAAATATTATATGTATATTAATTTTTTCAGCTGTAAAAACCATAAGTTGTAAATGTAAAATACATTATTATACAATAGTTACACTCTATACACATGCCATATTATATTATACTATTACACATTCATCATCACTTACGAGATACACTACATTTTCAATATCGGGCTACATGAAAATTCACATTTATGTGTACTTATAATGTTTGACTATGGTTAGCACAAGTCAAACTACTAAATGTTTGAAACTTGGCATTTTAAATATAAGATCTCTCAACACAGGCAGAGATGACTTAGAGGCTACAATGTTATTTAACTCACCGGATATACTGGCTCTTAATGAGACGTGGATCAAAGAGGGCCAAGAAATGATCGCACCCATACTACCTGGTTATATACTCAAGCATAGAGCACGTAAATCAAATGGTAAAGGCGGAGCAGTGGGGTACTATATTAAAAAAGGCACACGCGCTCGAGTACGGGTTCATCCTGATTCGCAGTTGGAGCAACTGTGGTTGGAGGTGCAGCTACAATGTATGCAGCACGAATGGCGATTGGCACGGCGTATACACCGGAAAGTGTAAAGGTACCCTACGCGTTAAATCTTAGCTGTTAGCGAATCTTTGACCGTCTTTGCCCACTGCGATTACGTTTGTCTGTTGACAGACTTAAACGTGGACCTGCTCAAACCAGATACCACAAAGGCTCGTGATCTGGCAATGTTCTGTTCCCAGCAGAACCTTGTGCAGATGGTTACAGAGCCTACTAGAATAACAGACGAGTCAGAAAGTGTGATTGATCTTGTGATCACCAGTGTGCCAGAAAAATGCAAAAAGGTTACAGTTTTGCATAACAAGTGCTTGAGTGACCATGCTTTGGTATTATGTGAATTCAATATTAAAAAACAAAAGCCAGCAGCACGCTTTATTGAAATACGTCCAAAAAATAACATACTTCTCGAATTGTTTCAGTGTGACCTTAAATCCATTGACTGGGAAAATTTTGGACATGCCCAAGATGTTCAGTCTAAAGTGGAGTATTTTAACGAAAAAATTATAAGTTTGTTTGACAAACATTCTCCATTGATACGAAAAAGAGTAAGGGAATCCCCAAAACCGTGGATCACTAGCAATATAAGGTTCATGATGTCACTTAGAGATGAAGCATTAAATAAATCGCACACAAAGAAAACAGAGTCCGCTAAACATACTATAAGTCCATGAAAAATCTCGTCACTAGTGCAATCGAAAATGATAAAGCTGCATATTTTAATCATTATATTAATAAAAACTTACACAATCCAAAAAAGATGTGGAGTTTTCTAAAACGATCAAATACTTAAACAGTTCTGTACCTATTTCTATACCAGGGGGCCTACTCCCACCTTTTACGAAACTATCATAAATCAGGAGCGTTTTGTAATTAGCTTGGAATAATCATACTTACTATCGTACTCCCACCGACATGAAATGGTCAACCAAATGTAATGGTAAGGTTGCAATATGACTACTTTAAGACATGGGAGTACGGACCTTGAAAAATTTTACACTGGAACAATGATACTTAGTGTCAAACGTCACGTCAAAGTACGCGATATTGAGTGAAATATTTGATACTACGTCATCAAAGCGTCTATCGCAATGCATTATTATTTTAAGCTTGCTATATTGACGTGGTGGTACCAAATTTTATGGTAAGGTTGAAACATGACTACTCTAAGAGGTGGGAGTATGATATGGTGGCCCCTGATTGTTTAATGGAACCTAACATAAATAATCAACATTTTTTGAATATACCTGGTAATGGAATTGTTAATAAAGATATAATGAATTATTTCAGATCCAATAAAAAAAAGAGAAAAAAGACAGAAGAAGAAGTCGGTAAAATTATTTTAAACATACATTTAAAATGTATGTTTAAAATAATGCTACGGGTTATGATGGATTAAATGCAGAAATGATCAGGCTTTCGTTGCCAGAGACCTTACCATTTATCACGGATCTTGTTAATTGTTCCATCCAGACAAGTATATCCGGATGCGTGGAAGATATCACTTATTAAACCAATTCCGAAATCTAGTAGTATTGAATCAGTCAAAGACTTACGACCTATAAGTAGTCTTCCAGTGATATCAAAGGTTTTAGGAAGGTAGTCTATGCTCAGATGAATACATATATATGTCAAGCCAATATAATACCTAAATACCAATCTGGATTTAGAACGGACCATGGTAAAACAGAAACCGCGCTTTTGCAAGTTTCAGACGATTTATTGTCTGCATCTGACTCGGGGCTTAGCAGCGTGCTTGTGTTGTTGGATTTTTCACGTGCATTTGATTGTTTGGATCCAAGTTTATTGATTGCTAAGCTTTCATAATACGGCTTCTCAGCCGAGACATGCAAATGGTTCGAAAGTTACCTGATCGGTAGGAAACAGTACGTGGAGCTTATCAATCGAAACGGTTCTAAACATATCTCCGGTATCGAAAAAGTCTCCAGAGGAACGCCCCAAGGTTCGATCTTAAGCCCAATCCTCTTCTCAATTTTTACTGCAGATTTACCCGATTGTATTAAAGTATGCAAATATCACCTGTACGTAGACGACACTCAGATTTATTATAGTTTTAAACCTGAATGCACAGACGATGCATTGGCGCTAAATCAACAAGGATTTATTTGAAATTTACAAGTGGGCCAGTCATAACTCTCTGGTCCTCAATCCAGCTAAGTCCAGAATGATAGTAATGGGTACCAAAACGCAAATAAACAATGTTTTATACTATGAACCAAAATTGACTGTTAATGGTACCAATATACCCATGGAATCTGAGGCTAGAAACTTAAATTAGGCCTGACTTTTGACAGCGAATTAAGGTTCGTTAAACATGTTAATGAAAAGATCAGAAATGCTTTTTACAAACTTAAACTATTATATACTATACGTAAATACATCTCGGAACGAGTCCGAATTTTATTATGTGACCTGTTAGTGCTTTCCCCCTTCAACTATTGCTGCGCAGTGTATGGGCCTAGATTATGGTCTAAAACTGAAAATGCCATTCAAGGGGTCCAAAATACGTGCGCCCGGTTCTGTTATTCTATACCCAGAAGAGAGCATGTTACTCCTTACCTTGTCAAACATAACATACTGAGTATGAAGAATAGAAGAGAACTTCACTTAGCATGCATCACACAAAAAGTTATTTGGAGTCACAAGCCGGAATACCTCTTCGAAAAGTTGACTTGGACCAAAGACATTCACAAACTAAACACGCGATCGAAGCATACCAATTGTCTAACTGTTCCTAAACACAATTCTGCAGGGATTAAAGGTTGTTTCAAATATAGCGCATCAAATCATCAATCAATTTTCATCATCAATCATCATCATCGCATCAATCTTCCCCCACCTATACGAAGGAAAGTTAGTGCATATGTTTTCAAAGCTAGACTAAAAAATACCTTACTGATTCGGCAAAAATATCATTGAGACACACACCAGAGAGAGAGAAAGAGAGGGGGGAGAGAGAGATAGAGATAGAGAGAGAGAGAGAGAGAGAGAGAGAGAGAGAGAGAGAGAGAGAGAGAGAGAGAGAGAGAGATAGAGAGAGAGAGAGAGGGAGAGAGAGATAGAGAGACCATATATCCACCGACTCACATATTTTTACAGACAATCACTCAACCCCCACACACACATACATGAATACTATTGTATAGTTTATATCAAAAAACTGATAACAGGTTTTAGTAATACTTGCTTATGTCCACTCTCTCGGCGAACAACAGTCCGAGCACAGGGGTATACTGAAAAACAGCGCCGCGTGCACGCGAACCTGTGAACGCGGCATACCCTGAGTATATCCCTTTTGTCCTCAAATAATTATAGTGCTTCTTTTTTATTTTGATTTATCTTGTGTACATGTTTTCAGTAATATATTTTGATTGATTGATTGATGAAATTTGGTATGGAGGTAGATGAGGCGCTGAATTAACACATAGGATACAGATCGCGCGGCGAGAGTTTGGCTTTGACCTTCGGGTGGAGGGGATTACTGCGCATGGGTACTGTCGCGCCATGTGACAGAGAGAGACAAGAGTCCCTCGTCTTCGATGTGACAGAGAGAGACAAGAGTCCTTCGTCCCTCTAGCCACCCTGTGATACCCAATTTTTGACTTCTGCGCAATAACGGTCAAAGCCAAACTCTCGCCGCGCGATCTGTACTTGTCATCATCATCATCAACCACCACGCGGGTGAAAAAGCGTGGGTACAGCATTCACAAAATAATAAGATCTCCGCCTACGTCAAGATCGTAATGATGAAGAGAGAAGATCAAAGTTTGTGTCTGTTTCTGATTAGTCAAAGGCCAAGTCAATTTGACTGCTCGAAACACTTCACGTGCTCGGCGACTGTCAAGGGTGATGAAATGTAACACAAATACCGTCAAGGGTAATGAAATGTAATGACAGTTTTTTCCCATGGTGATTAATTTTATATTTCTATGTACGTCCTGTATATTATTATTAATGTTTACTGATTGATATACTACGTATTTAAATTTACTCCGATAATACATAGCAATTGCGTTTGACCATGTACATATTTATGACATTTTGGTATAAAGATAGATATGCCCTTGGAGAAGATAATAAGCTACTCGAAGTACTAATCTTAAGCAGACGCAGTCGCGAGCGCCAGCTAGTGATATAATATAAACATAACCTACTATTAAGGCACGTCAAGCATGTGATAGGCCTAAGCATGATAGTGCGCATCAGGGATTCAACTATTTTCGCATGATTGCATAGAGTCGTCATTGCGCGCATCTGCGAACATTCCTGGTGCGTTACAGAAGCGCGGCAGCCCCAACTGCATCCTAAAGCCGTTATTGTATTGGATATTGTAAGACCTTTACGAGCAGACATAGGAAAGGAGATACATACAATCAGCTGCAGTCAGTAACTAAATCTCCACTGTTTCCAGGAAGGCCTGAACAACGAGAAGTTTGACTCGCACCCGTCGAGCCCTGAAGAGCTCCCAGCGTACCTGAGGGTGCACAACCCTTGGTACCACGGGCTGGACCTGCTAGCATCACTAGTGCTCATACTCCTCGCCTTCTCCGAGGACCCAGCCGTGCCTGCATTTGAGGTGTGTACAAACTCTTTATATATTTCACCATTTTATTTCAACGTACCCAAATTAAGATGTCAAAGTGTAGCGTGTCTTGCCCTACTGATACCATTATTATGGTCTCTTTTGTAAGGCAACACACTGGAGCTAAAAATAAGCGAACATTTGTTATATCATTTAAGAAACTGGCGATACAAAAAATTTAAAAAGACAAGCCCGCTGAGTTTCTTGCTGGATCTGCTCAGTCGTGGTCGCGTTCCGATCCGGTTGTAGATTTAAGTAAAAATAAATGTAATATGACAATTTGTAAGTGCTCCCGTGGGCCTATTCAGAATAAATGTTTTGAGTTTGAATACATTTCGCATACATGCAGATCTTGTTTATTGACTTCATTCCATTGAAGTTAAACAACTTTAAACGGACGTATCCATACTAATATTTAAAAAAATACGTGTCACTCGTATTTCTCTGTCTGTTTGTTAACTTATCACGCCTTAATGACATTTGGCAAGGAGATTGCTCATATCCCTGGGAAGGATATGTCCTTCCCCGGTTTGATTGATGACTTAAAACTGGCAATAATGATTATGTCTCTATAATGGGTTCACTTTCTACAGTCTCGTCATTATAATCATCTCCCGCTCCGAAACTTTCAAGACGCTGTTCTATAATGCAAGCGGCTTGTTGCTTCAAGTAGCTATCGGGAATGGAGTTACCTAATAATTAATTAACTAATTATTAATTTATTTAATTAATTATTGGCCTAGCAAGGGTCGTCATCAAAACCAGTAGCTCTACCATGAGTTGGCAACATAAATGTCGTCTATAGTCGATACTCGATCTCGCTTAATTATTAACCTTGTGATTGGCGTACTCACTGTCAATTTTAGTTCTACAATTGACCGCAAGGTGGCACTGTTATTTTTTTCATACATTTATTCGCGGCAGTCGATAGCGAGCATCGATTGGTCTCAATGTTGTAAACTCACGGTAGATCCGGAGAAACCTGTAGGTCTACCTACACTTAAGTTGCCAACTCATGGTAGAGCTACTGACATATCACCTAAGTTTTCGATAGCTTCTTCGAAATACTTTTTTGGTAACTTAGACTTCATTTTGGCATTAATTTTTCATTGTTGCTTAGTATATAAAATAATATAAATCAGAAAAAGGAACAATATTTTTTAATTGATACTTATCATTATCATAATTATTATCATCCATCACCACGCGGGTAAAACAACGGGGCGCAGCTAGTATTCTTAGTATTTTACCATTTTATTTCAACGTGCCCATAATAATGTATGTATTGTATCATTATTTGATCATACATGCAGATGTATTATAAACTGAAACATATAGGTACTCTGTGCCCTCTGTGGTCAGTATCACTGACCTTTTAAAAAGAACGAGGGACATCTTGGAATATAATATAATCATTATCCATACCACTATCGTTCCCTCATTTCATACGTTCCCGCCAATCTCTTTACTATGTCAAAGCTATTTAGGTTTTATTGTTAAGATTGATTTTATATTGAAACTCTTGGGAGTTACACAAATGTTAAACTTTTAATAAACCGTCGAATATTTCAGCTTCCAGTATGGGCACACGGTACCATAGAACTCCTGGCGCTGACCATCATCGGAGTAGAGCTGCATCTGAAGCTGAAGTGGATCGGATGGAGCACCATACTCAAACATAAACGGACTATGATCAAGGTACTCATAATACAACTGTACTATCTATCAATGCTTCTATACTAATATTATAAAGAGGAGAGATTTGTAAGTATGTTTGTAACGAATTGGCTCAAAAAGTACTGGACCGATTTCAAAAAATCTTTCACCATCGGAAAGCTACATTCACCCTGAGTAATATAGGCTATATAAGATTCATCATCATCATCATCCATCACCGCGTGGGTGTAACCGCGGAGAGCAGCTAGTAATATATCTATAGATATATATAAATTATTCTCTATTTCCCTTGGTCATCGCACCAGGCGTGAACGGATGGAACAATTTCGCTAATTATTTTTTTTTACTGTCAGGAGAAAGTTCTTTCGAAATAAAAACCAACACAAGATGAGAGATTATTGCAAGGCCGAAGGCCAAGCCTATACTGCCCGAACGAAGTCGCGGACAGTCGCTAGTATATTGGTATAATGAGGAAATATTTGTTTGTTTGAATTGAATATGCTCCGTAACTACTGGACCGATTTGAAGAATTCTTATGCCATTAGAACCCTACATTAGCCCTCATGAACATGGGCCATATATTTTGATCAAAGATCATCCCATCCATCACCATACCTAACGAATAACTTGAAGACTACTGGACCGATTTCAAATTTCTTCCTAGGTAGCTATATAATGCTACATTATTCCTAAGTAACTGGCTATTAATTTCGATTCATCATCATTATGCATCACCACGCGGGTGGAACCGCGGAGCGCAGCTAGTCATTTTATATAATTATTAATGACAAAGATATCTTGCGGACTCTAATGAACTTAAAAATCAATTAACCTTCTCTTGAACTATCAATTTGTTTTGGCAAAAACTTGAGAAACAATAAAATATGTCTTTTTTATGACTAAGTTTATCAAACGACTGCCCTTGTTCACCTACTATATTTTATTTTATCCGAAACATGGTCATTGCTCGCGGTTTCTCTCGCGTGGTATACCACAATTATTAATATATAATATACAATATTATTGGATAATATACCATTGAATACCAACAGACAGTGATGTGTGTACCGCAATTCGAAAGATTGCAACACGCGGCTCGCGTAGTTTCAACACGACGCTGCGTTATTAGGAGTGATATATGTTTGGGTGTGATTTTTTTTTAAATGCTTAAGATTATTTGATATTCCAAACTTAAATCTGATCGACAAAATATCGACAGCTCACTATAAATAAAACACATAGCAAATATCCCGTTTCAAACGTTAATTCTTGCAATAATGGCCATGTCAGTTTAAATTAAAAACTTAAATCTGATAGTCTGATAGTAGTACTATTTATAGTGGTATAAGTATTTAGGCAGAATGTACATGTCTTTGCCGTTTGGGGTCAAATCTTGGCCCGTGGGGGCCGTCCGCTCTCAACTTGTACAGGGATCTGGGCAAACGTTAGGTTGAGGCGACGGGTGACCGAAATGCTGGCGCCTACTTTGGGCAAAAAGTTAGGATTGCCATCCAGCGTGGCAATGCCGTGGCGTGTGTGTTTTGATCGCTTTTCCCTCACCATGGGGCGTTTAGATTAGTTTTTATTTTTCTTTTAATATTATATCTTAGATTATTACGACTACGATATTTATAGGTTACACATTAAATTTTTGCAGTTGATGAGACGCCTAAATCTAAATAAATAAAATATAAAATAAATATTCCACAACTATCACACAACGCCATCTAGTCCCAAGCTAAGCAGAGCTTGTGTTATGGGTACTAGACAACTGATAAACATACTTATATATTTCTAAATACATACATATTATAGATAAATTACACCCAGACACAGAACAAATGATCGTGCTCATTACACAAACATTTGTCCTGGGTGGGAATCGAACCCACGACCTCCGGCATAGCAGTCAGGGTCACTAACCACTAGACCAACAGGCCTGTCATATATATATATATATATATGTATATATATCATCTATAGGTACTATTAAAAAAATACTCTCACTACATGATTTTGGAACTTCTGTATATTGCTCTGAAGTAGCACCGGCTAAAACGCCACAGGTAAACCCCGAGATGTGAAAGTTTGAACATATAAACTTTCACAAAGCGGGCACGACCGTTAATAATTGTTTTACATATAATAATTAACTTGGTTCCAGTTAGGAATTTTCATGCAACACCTGTTGTAACATTGCATAGAAGCATTCCTTAAATTATTTAGCTGTATCGTAACACTTTTGTACAAGCTAACTGTATCAAATATGTGGGTATTAAGTAATTTTCGTCACCTTCCAATCCTTCCATTCAACTTAGTTAATCCGTTAAGTGCGTGACTAACGTGCGTTCTTGCACGCACGTTAGTCACGCGGCCTCAATATCTGCTTTAAATGATATATATTTAATAGTAGGTAGCTGTTTAGTGTTTAGGGGAAATGGGCAGAATAAGCCCTTAACATTGGCATAAAACCAAG
This sequence comes from Selenia dentaria, assembly GCA_917880725.1. Lineage (NCBI taxonomy): Eukaryota > Metazoa > Arthropoda > Insecta > Lepidoptera > Geometridae > Selenia > Selenia dentaria. The sequence goes on along the minus strand of OU862896.1, from coordinate 27,070,448 downwards.
GGCTTTTTAAAGGAGAAAATCATAAATAAAGCCAGATAATTACATATTTACCTACGGTAATAGTAACATAATAATAATGAATGCACAATTATTAGGAATAAATAATAACATTACTTTAAAAATGAGAAGTCCTATTCTGCCCGCGTACCCCGAGGCAGAACGAGCCATTAACCCGTCCGAATCAGCAACTCTCATTCCAGGCAAGTTTCATTCATAAATCTATTGTTATTTTTTGTCCTGATGCGGACGAGTTAAAGGCATTGCCACACTGGAAGCGGTCTGCGGTCTGGTCAAATTGAACACAACCCGCACTATGTATGAACAACATTGTCGGTCTCTATATATTTTGTAAAGAGATGCGTTCTGACAGTGCGTGGGGAAGGAACGCAAGGGCGTACACGGGCAGGCGGGCGGCGGACGATCGGCGCGGGCAAGCGGGTGGTGGTGGGCAGGGCAACTGCAACCATAGTAACACAATATTTGCTGCTTACTCGGTGATCATTTTCCTCGAACAAAACACAACAAAAGAACTGATCATCACTGATTCACGCAATCAAATAACTAAATTCCGCTGTTTGCCCTGCCAGCACTGCTGATCGGTTTCCTTGCTCGGTCCGCTGACCTATTGCCTGACCTACGATAATGTTTTTCATATATACCTAATGCGGGCTGCGTTCAATTTGACCTGACTGCAGACTGCATCCAGTGTAGCAAATCCTTAAATCAAGAAAGACAATAATGGCAAAAAAGCACTCTACACTATGATAATTAACTCTATGGATAATAAAAATGACAAATGTTTTCTATTCCTTCCAGGGTATAACCCTTCTGATAATGGTGCTGGAAGCGGTAGTAGTCCTCTGCCGACAATCAAGTCACTTCCGAGTGACGCGAGCTTTGCGGCCAATCTTCCTCGTAGACACGCGGCACTGCGGCGGCGTGCGGCGGTTCATACGGCAGATACTGCAGAGTCTACCGCCGATCATTGATATGTTAGGTGAGAGCTCTATCCGTGAGACGGTACAGTCGCGTCACCCTCGCGTGACATCACTTGTTCCTCGTAGACACGCATCACTGCGGCGGCGTGCGGCGGTTCATACGGCAGATACTGCAGAGTCTACCGCCGATCATTGATATGTTAGGTGAGAGCTCTATCCGTGAGACGGTACAGTCGCGTCACCCTCGCGTGACATCACTTGTTCCTCGTAGACACGCGTCACTGCGGCGGCGTGCGGCGGTTCATACGGCAGATACTGCAGAGTCTACCGCCGATCATTGATATGTTAGGTGAGAGCTCTATCCGTGAGACGGTACAGTCGCGTCACCCTCGCGTGACATCACTTGTTCCTCGTAGACACGCATCACTGCGGCGGCGTGCGGCGGTTCATACGGCAGATACTGCAGAGTCTACCGCCGATCATTGATATGTTAGGTGAGAGCTCTATCCGTGAGACTGTACAGTCGCGTCACCCTCGCGTGACATCACTTGTTCCTCGTAGACACGCATCACTGCGGCGGCGTGCGGCGGTTCATACGGCAGATACTGCAGAGTCTACCGCCGATCATTGATATGTTAGGTGAGAGCTCTATCCGTGAGACGGTACAGTCGCGTCACCCTCGCGTGACATCACTTGTTCCTCGTAGACACGCATCACTGCGGCGGCGTGCGGCGGTTCATACGGCAGATACTGCAGAGTCTACCGCCGATCATTGATATGTTAGGTGAGAGCTCTATCCGTGAGACGGTACAGTCGCGTCACCCTCGCGTGACATCACTTGTTCCTCGTAGACACGCATCACTGCGGCGGCGTGCGGCGGTTCATACGGCAGATACTGCAGAGTCTACCGCCGATCATTGATATGTTAGGTGAGAGCTCTATCCGTGAGACGGTACAGTCGCGTCACCCTCGCGTGACATCACTTGTTCCTCGTAGACACGAATCACTGCGGCGGCGTGCGGCGGTTCATACGGCAGATACTGCAGAGTCTACCGCCGATCATTGATATGTTAGGTGAGAGCTCTATCCGTGAGACGGTACAGTCGCGTCACCCTCGCGTGACATCACTTGTTCCTCGTAGACACGCGACACTGCGGCGGCGTGCGGCGGTTCATACGGCAGATACTGCAGAGTCTACCGCCGATCATTGATATGTTAGGTGAGAGCTCTATCCGTGAGACTGTACAGTCGCGTCACCCTCGCGTGACATCACTTGTTCCTCGTAGACACGCGGCACTGCGGCGGCGTGCGGCGGTTCATACGGCAGATACTGCAGAGTCTGCCGCCGATCATTGATATGTTAGGTGAGAGCTCTATCCGTGAGACTGTACAGTCGCGTCACCCTCGCGTGACATCACTTGTTCCTCGTAGACACGCGGCACTGCGGCGGCGTGCGGCGGTTCATACGGCAGATACTGCAGAGTCTACCGCCGATCATTGATATGTTAGGTGAGAGCTGTATCCGTGAGACTGTACAGTCGCGTCACCCCCGCGTGTTATCACTTGTTCCTCGTAGACACGCGGCACTGCGGCGGCGTGCGGCGGTTCATACGGCAGATACTGCAGAGTCTGCCGCCGATCATTGATATGTTAGGTGAGAGCTCTATCCGTGAGACGGTACATTCGCGTCACCCCCGCGTGACATCACTTGTTCCTCGTAGACACGCGGCACTGCGGCGGCGTGCGGCGGTTCATATGGCAGATACTGCAGAGTCTACCGCCGATCATTGATATGTTAGGTGAGAGCTGTATCCGTGAGACTGTACAGTCGCGTCACCCCCGCGTGACATCACTTGTTCCTCGTAGACACGCGGCACTGCGGCGGCGTGCGGCGGTTCATACGGCAGATACTGCAGAGTCTGCCGCCGATCATTGATATGTTAGGTGAGAGCTCTATCCGTGAGACTGTACAGTCGCGTCACCCCCGCGTGACATCACTTGTTCCTCGTAGACACGCGGCACTGCGGCGGCGTGCGGCGGTTCATACGGCAGATACTGCAGAGTCTACCGCCGATCATTGATATGTTAGGTGAGAGCTGTATCCGTGAGACTGTACAGTCGCGTCACCCCCGCGTGTTATCACTTGTTCCTCGTAGACACGCGGCACTGCGGCGGCGTGCGGCGGTTCATACGGCAGATACTGCAGAGTCTGCCGCCGATCATTGATATGTTAGGTGAGAGCTCTATCCGTGAGACGGTACATTCGCGTCACCCCCGCGTGACATCACTTGTTCCTCGTAGACACGCGGCACTGCGGCGGCGTGCGGCGGTTCATACGGCAGATACTGCAGAGTCTACCGCCGATCATTGATATGTTAGGTGAGAGCTGTATCCCTGAGACTGTACAGTCGCGTCACCCCCGCGTGACATCACTTGTTCCTCGTAGACACGCGGCACTGCGGCGGCGTGCGGTGGTTCATACGGCAGATACTGCAGAGTCTACCGCCGATCATTGATATGTTAGGTGAGAGCTCTATCCGTGAGACGGTACAGTCGCGTCACCCCCGCGTGACATCACTTGTTCCTCGTAGACACGCGGCACTGCGGCGGCGTGCGGCGGTTCATACGGCAGATACTGCAGAGTCTGCCGCCGATCATTGATATGTTAGGTGAGAGCTCTATCCGTGAGACTGTACATTCGCGTCACCCCCGCGTGACATCACTTGTTCCTCGTAGACACGCGGCACTGCGGCGGCGTGCGGCGGTTCATACGGCAGATACTGCAGAGTCTACCGCCGATCATTGATATGTTAGGTGAGAGCTGTATCCCTGAGACTGTACAGTCGCGTCACCCCCGCGTGACATCACTTGTTCCTCGTAGACACGCGGCACTGCGGCGGCGTGCGGTGGTTCATACGGCAGATACTGCAGAGTCTACCGCCGATCATTGATATGTTAGGTGAGAGCTCTATCCGTGAGACTGTACAGTCGCGTCACCCCCGCGTGACATCACTTGTTCCTCGTAGACACGCGGCACTGCGGCGGCGTGCGGCGGTTCATACGGCAGATACTGCAGAGTCTGCCGCCGATCATTGATATGTTAGGTGAGAGCTCTATCCGTGAGACTGTACAGTCGCGTCACCCCCGCGTGACATCACTTGTTCCTCGTAGACACGCGGCACTGCGGCGGTTCGTCTTCAATTTCGTCAGAATATGTTCGCCAAGGTCCTTTCCTCATATTCTTCTATTCACTGTCCCAAAAAGATTTAACAATTCAATAAAGAGAAGAGTTTTGCATTGTACAGGTTTGCTGATGTTCTTCGTCGCGACATATTCGCTGCTGGGGTACTACCTGTTCTCGGAGCACGTGGATAACGGACACTTCAGGACGATTAGCGACTCGTTTGTCAGCATGTTTGTTTTGCTGACCACCGCTAAGTAAGTGCTTTTTAAATATTATTTTTATATTACTTAATTTGAGTTATTAAAAAACAACAATCAGGTCAATTTCTCGTGACCGTGGTGATTAACCATATAAATAAGAGTAACGAAAAAAATGGGTATGTTATAAAAGACTCGGTACTTAACTCTTTCATTATGTATGTGGATGTAAGTGTAAGTTATTTTAATTTATTTAATTTTTATTTTACAATGATTCCTAACAGCATTATTACAACACTTAACAAAAATGTATATATACACTAAGGCCAACAAAGCTATCACATGTAGAAAAGTTGCCTTAGTTATAGAGGTACATAAATTGCAATATAGTTGAAATTTATAGAGAGAAAAATTCACATCCTCGGACGGGATTCGAACACGCGTCTTCTGACTCTCCGTGTCAGACGCCATTGGCTTTTTTCGGTTGGATGGTACTATTAAAACTGTCCAATAGATGTCGCTCCGTCCCCGCAATACGGTTAGTCAAATAGAGAGTTAAAATTCGATGCTCGGACCAGAACCTCGGTGGCCTAGTTGGTCAATGGCGTCTGACACGGAGAGTCAGAAGACGCGGGTTCGAATCCCGTCCGAGGATGGAATTATCTCTCTATAAATTTCAATGTTTGAGATTGCTAAAGCAGGCGTTAGTGCTTTAAAAAGTAATACTGCAATATAGTTTCACATCAGATGATTTACAAAGTTAAGGATTCACATGACTGTATGTTTATAAAAGGTCTAATAAAGGCGATGTTAACCTGATAAGATTATTATATTTTTACTAGTCTTTGACAGTGTCTAGCCTGTACGTTATTATGTTTACTATTTAATAAAGAACTATTTAAAAAGAAAATATATAAAACTCATTAGTAATTTATTCAGCTCTGTTTACCGCTTTACAAACTACTTATAAATACCCGCAATTCTTTAAAAAAAAGCTAGTAATCGCAACTATCCAATACGATCAAATTTCAAACTGAAACTGATTTTAGCAAACTCAAAATTAGCAATGCAGCTCTGATCCAAACCCTACGGCCGTAAAAATATATAATAAATTATACCGGCTCAACTACAAGATATTAAAAATGAGTACATATTTACAAGAACGCTAAAAAAGTTACTCTTGAAGAAATGCTATGAATACTTTGATGACAAAACATTATTATTATAGATAACAGATCGGCCCGCTGCAGCGCGCACAATGTTGCCATACCCAATTATGAAACACACACAACATATGTATAATTACGACCTGCATTGTAAAATTCATAATGTCGCAATAAATCTATTGAGTATTGAGCTATGGCTGGTACTGCAACTGCAATAGGCAAGCGAGGTGTGTACCATCATGTACACGACATGCCCGTCTCGTGATTTTATCAATACCAATATTATAAAGAGGAAAGATTTGTTTATTTGTATTGAATAGACTCCGAAACTACTTTTTTGGCGGATTTGAAATATTCTTTCACCATTACAATTGTACATTATCCCTGATGAGCATAGGCTAGGTATATAGTTTTTTATTCAGTAGGTGTCATCATCACCACGCGGGTGAAACCACGGAGTGCCGCTAGTTGTATATAAAACGAAACCGGAAACAAGAGACCTTATGCTATGTTCAATTTAAAATCATGATTGTTTGTCACTGTTTCAGTTTCCCGGACGTGATGATGCCGTCGTATGCCAAATCGAAATGGTACGCAGTGTTCTTCATCCTTTACATCATCACTGTTCTGTACGTTCTTATGAATTTGGTAAGTCACACTTTTTACTTACCGCTATAGTTAAAATAAAAAAAACCCGACAAACTACAAACAAATAATAAAAAAAGTTCGCCTTTTTGTGGTGGCGGCCATCTTGTGTTTGAAATATGTGGGTACGTTCCGGTAAGCGCCGTCAACGCTCGCAACTGTCGCGCCCCGGTGCGCCGTTCCCTTTGGTTGACAGTGACAACTCGCAACTACCACGTAAACCTACCTTCGAACCGCGAGCGTTGTGTCGCGCTGTGAGCGTTTTCGGTGACGTCATCAATGACGTATCAAACGCCGCGAGTGATTTCGGTGCTTTCCAGAACGTAGCCATAGTGTACATAAGTATTTACCAGTCAACTTCTTTCATTTGATACCCATATTGAGGGAGTTGTGAAAATATAATACGCCATTTTTCGGCCAATTTGGACCAAATTTTCATCAAACATAGCTAAGAACACTGCCGACTAATTAACCTTTCAAACAAAAAACAAAATCAGAATCGGTTCATCCGTTCAGAAGCTACGATGCCATAGACAGGCGCACACACACATACACACAGACACATCAAACTTATAACACCCCATCGTTTTTGCCGTCGGGGGTTAAAATCATCGTTACTATTTCTATTGTTCTAACCTACTTATACAAATGTATATAACCACTAAATTAGACATTGTAATTTCATAATAAGTACAAATTTATTATACAACAAAACAATATCACATTTACTAATAAACGTTGCGTAAACATATGCTTAGCGTAACTTCCTTTGTCTTGCTTTCACACGTGACATTTACTGTAAGCGAAAAATTGACAGACGGATGATTTAATTATTCCGGGTATAGCCAAGTTTATTAGTGAAGCCGTAAAAGTTAAAATATCTAATCTAGAAGCCTCAGGGGAGGGAGTAGCAGCCAGAATGCTAGCAGCATCGCCACGTTGGAAAGTAATACACATATTTTGGCCAAAGTAAGAACCAGCATTTCTGTCACCCGTCGCCGCAACCAAAGGTTGGGCAATACCTAATAAGTAGTACACAAACTAGACGAGATAAACCAGTGGTTGATGGATGCTACGCGTAAAGATGATAATTACATGATAGATACAGATTGATCCAGATCCTAACGCTTCAAAGTAGTGTTGCGGCACACATTCACTACTTTCTTCATTAATGATCATGCCACCCGTCCCCTAGTTTATAAGCAGTTGAAGGTCACAGTAATATCACACGGTCCAATATGTGGAAGGAACTGCGGTGATATCAGCTAATATGGAGTGTGGCACAACAAGCATTACAAAGTAAACAATAACTGTACAGAGCAGAGGCCAACGTGCAGCGTCACGTACGCCTCTGCCCTGTACGTGTACACTCCATGTTGCATGTCTAAAATCATTATTTTTTTTGGCCCGTATTTAGTGACATGCAGTCACGTGTCCTAATTCTCAACATGAGACAAAATATGATATATACATCAAGCATTATGTACATTACATTGTACATCGTGTAATATAGTAACATTGCATCTATAATTTAGAAATATTTTAGTGAATTAGTTTTATTGTAATAGGTAGATTTATTTTATATCAGTAACTTTGTACTTAGATTAAAGTGATAATATACATTGCACATCTTGCATTACGTAAGTACATTACATTGTACATCGTACATTATGTACATTAGATTAGACAACGTGCATTAAGTTCGTTACATTGTACATCGTGCATTATGTACATTACATTGGACAACGTGCATTAAGTTCGTTACATTGTACATCGCGCATTAGACAATGTAACTCTGAATCGGTTTCAAGAAACTGCTTCAAGTGTTGCGCTTCGCGTTTGACGTTATTTCCTTTTCTGACTGCTTCGATGAGTTGAAATTTTGGTTAACGCAATTAATTGACGAGACGAGCAAGTCATGCACCTGATGGTAAGCATCACGCTTGCCCATGACAATTACAGTGCTCGTGAGCCCGAAACATTGGGTTTTAGGTCCCTTTCGCACAGTCATTTTATTTGCTACAGTGCCCTTCACACCTTAACACAGTAACGCTGGCGCACTATTGCTGCACGGTAGAATATCTAACAATGCGGTGATACCGACCATGAAGCCTAACACCTATATAGTAAATCGGATATATGAACTTATATGATCTCGACAGCGCGGCGGAAGGAACACTCTTTAAAGTACACTCAATTACCCGTTCCAGATGTTAGCCGTAGTATACGAAACGTTCACGCGGATAGAGCGCGAGAAATGTCGCGCGTTGCTGTTGCACCGGCGTCACGCGACACGACACGCGTTCCGGCTGCTGGTGTCGCGCCGCGCGCCGCTCGCCGTCAAACTGCGACACTTCTCCGGGCTCATGCGGCATTACGCGCCGCATTACAGTACGTAACTACTACTACTTATATACTAGCTAACTGCGCTCCGCGGTTACACCCGCGTGGTGATGTATGATGAACAGTATCCTATTATTTATAAGTATTTCAATCCAGTCTCAAATACCTCCCAAATTTCATCAAAATTGGTCCAGCTGTTTGAGCGTGAAGAAGTAGCATACATACAAACACATTCACAAACTTTCGCCTTTATAATATTAGTGTTATGATACTTGTGACATTGTAACACTGTTAATATTAAGTCTATAATTTTCGTGAAGTATTGTGTGAATTTTTCGTATTTTTGTAATTTTTAATATATATTTGTGCTGTGGTACATAAAAAGTTAATATATCTAGCTAAATTACAAATTTTCGCTGTTATAATATGTGTGTGTTTCGCATACGCACGCTTGTGATCCGGCTCGAAGGAACAAATTTGATCCTTGGAGCAGGATTGTAATTTCGTTAAGAGATAAAGTGGTACTCGAGGAATAAAATGTTGTGTTTGACACACACATGTCTGCCACAGGTAAGGCCGCACAAAATGGTACATAGTAACTCGAGATAGTAACCACAGTAATGTACGTGACAAGTGGACAAGTACCTGACGCTAATATACTAATAAACCTATTTTGTCATGTTTATTGAAAATTAGAGAGAATGAGAAGACTGATAGATCAGCTCACAATGTGCTGTAAGATCCTTAGAGGCTCGTCTGATTCCATGCAGCTGCTTATTTAGTTTGTATTGGACTCCAGCGAGTAGGCGTTGTCGGCCGCGCAACTTGTTTGCAGTGAGTACAACTAGCACTGTGGCGCGCTCGATGTCGCCGCTTATCCGCACACGCCGCCATCTCAATGAGCTCCTTGCTATCAGCACTGATTGTGATTTATTTTTTGACGATTGGAGAATCTTAGATATTATGAAATATTGCCCTGACAACTCATTTGAGATTGATAACCTTACTTGATTTTATGACTGGTCATCAATCTCAAATGCATAATTTGTATTTATATTTATAATGTTTTTATGACTGTGAAGTATTTGGTATGTGTGTCATTGTTCTTTTGTATAATTGTGATTTAATTATAATTGTCTTATGACGTTATTAGATCAATAAATAGTAAATAAATAATGAAAACACTGTACTATGGATATTTAAATATAAAATGATGTAGTAATGATATATTGAAAAAATTATGTGTTTGTGTTACATAACTTACAATAAAACGATAAATGTATTAGTTATACACATACTTTTTAAATTTATTAATATAATATTTCAACACAAAAATGTGTTTTAAAGAAGGTCCATAAAAAGTTTCAAAGAAGGACCATTGGAAATAAAATAACTAATAAATATAAATCGGAAATCGTAATTTTTAAAGTATAACACTGTTTTAAACTATCACGGTTGTTCTCTAAAGTTATATGATTATTAACGGGATATTTAAAATGATGTTCAAAATGTGTTCAAAATACTATACGCAGTGATACAGTGAGTGTGTTTTGTCGGGACTTAGGATCGAGTTCGAGTTCCAGTGATAACCGTAGCAAAAGACTAAGAAAGAGGGTAGATCGTTATGTCTGCACCTAACTTTTAAACTTTTTGACCAACCACCCGCATTCTTCAGTCTTCCCGTGAACATGGTGCATGTAACTGCGCCGAAATATCGGGAGCTCATTCCACAACCTTACCACGGTAAATATCCCGTTAATAATCATATAATTTTTGAAGTATTCTTTCGTGGTTTTTCAACCTTTTTAACAACTTTAGATGACTTTTCGCAGTTTAAAAAGATGACGATTAAGAAAATGTAATAATCTTTTCCTCCCGCACATCTTTAATAAAACCTATGTAGATTTTCAAGACTTTTTCGCGCACTATTGAACTATCACACAGTCACTCAACAGTACAAACTGCTGGAGAGAAACTTTCATGAATAAATGTGTATAACTTTAACTTTCCGCATACACATTCATGAAGTTAACAAACATCTTATATCTCGTATTCGAGATAGGTACGTTGAATTGTTTTTATTTTCCAGGTGGTCTGGATGTATACCTTATGTTCAAGCAGCTGAACCAGTCCGGGAGCGGAGGCCTGACGCGGCCGGAGTTCGCGAACTTGTACGAAGTGTTCGCGCTGCGCTGGGTGCCGCAGCAGGACAGGGCTCCGTGGTACTCCCGGTCCGTCCTGGAGCCCGTGGGCAGGGCCGCGGCGGCCGCTGTACGGTGGCCTTACTTCGAGTACCTTATATGTAAGTGTAAAAGATTACAATTTCATGTGAACGGATCTGGCTAAGATGTTTTGGCGTACCCTTTTTACTTATAAGTTTATTTGAAGTTGTTAATTTGGTTTAAATTGTTAAGGAACAAAATTGTAGTATTAGTACAGTTAATTATTGTTAGAATGTTTGTCTGTTTATCTATGTCTATGTCCATATAGTGTTTGTCAATCGCTCTCGCGCCACTACACCAAGACCAAGCGAGCGAAACCGCTGGCGGGTCAACTAGTAATCACCTATTACGCCGACGACGAAGAAGACGCCATCAGCCGTTTCGTGCGGCGTGCGGTGTCTGCGTCACCAAATGCTATCCGCGACTACAACCTGCAGATGGCCATAAAAGATTGGAACGAAGATGTGACGGAGGCCCGGGGCCGGGTGGAGAAAGCGGACATAAATAATGCGTGCATACCTTGAGCATTCAGCTCACTAAAAGGCTTCTTCTACGATATTGAGAAATTAGTTAGAAGTCTGTTTGTGTACAACAAAAAAATGCAAATATGCTCTTCTGGCCTCTTCTTAAATTGTATGTGCCCTCAGCCTAAGAAATAAAAAAAAAAATGTGCCCCTTCAGGCCCTTACATATATCGTATGTGTGCCCCTCAGGCTAAGTAAGTTTTCAAAGTGCACAAAAGTGTAAAAAGTTAAGTAAAAAAATGTCCTCCTATATTCCTTTAGTACAAGTAATTATAAAAAAAAAATAAGTTTAAAACGTAAATGTAAACAATGCCACGGACCCATTGATGTCTGTGAACAAAAGCATGTTAAAAAAACTAGTAATATAATGAGTTTTGTGCAACAAGAGACCTAAGACCGTTTAATTGCTACTGCTGAGTTTTAATCTCTAGCAAACGATGCATTAATTAATTAATTAATTAAACAGTAATTTAATCACAATCGTAACAACTGATGCTAATGATTTCTTAGGCATTCGCGATTCTTATGGATTAAGTCGCGTATATTATACTAGCTGCTCTCTGCTGTTTCACCCGCGCGGTGATGGATGATGACGAATCTTATATAGCCTATGTTACTCAGGGTGAATGTAGCTTTCCAATGGTGAAAGAATTTTTGAAATCGGTCCAGTACTTTTTGAGCCAATTCGTTACAAACATACTAACATACAAATCTTTCCTCTTCATAATATTAGTACCTATAGATTCCGACGTGTCGAACACTTTTCAGCGAACATGATGACGGTTAGACTGGATGACAGTTTATAAAGTTATGTTCAATTCCACTAATTAAATTGCAATCGAACCATAGCGTTAATTATACGTTTGTTTTTATTCTGCTATTGAAAAAAGTCCAGCTGCAGTTACGTTTCTGTTGACGTCAGCGATCGAACAAAACTTTATATTCTGTTAACTCGATAGATCATGAACGCGACGCTAACTTAACCCATATTTGTATTTAAGCTTTTATCATAGGTAGTTCTTCTAAGATTTTAATTGGTAGGTATTTAATATAAAGTAGTGTTGATGATGTTCTAATTTGTCTCTAGAAGAGTAGAATGGATTTTTGTATAATTATCGAACGACAACCGAAGTTGAGCTGCAGTTGCAGCGGGGTGGATTGTTGGACGTTGATAAATAGTAGAATTGCCCTCCAGGTCGTAAATGGTGTGAAGTTTATTACATAAAGCATGACGAGTCGATATAATTTGAACTCTTTTTATTTGTAAGTGGACTTCGTACGGTTTTACGACGTACGTTGTTAACGTTCTAGTAAAGGTGGATACATTACTAAAACTGTTTAAGGGGATGACGAGGAAACCACACCAACAACGTTTCATGATTCTGTTCACTTTGCCTACACTTGTGCACTAAAACGACCGGTTAACGGTAAATATTCCACCGCTATACATGCTAAAACTCGAAGAAACACAAATGTAGGAAACATAAAATCAACGACAGCCTTTATTGGGCTTTTTTCCCGCCATTCTTATAAACTGTTCATTGCTAATTTTTATACCCTGAAGGAATTGTTTTCCTTGGGTTCAGGGAGCCGATACTGAAGATGAATGTTGTACGGTGCTGTCCGTACACAGGAAATGATATAACCGAGTTATAGAAGTAAAAGTGTCCTTTTATTCACAAACTAAGTCTAAATGGTTAAAATGGTATGATATATGAGCACACGCGGATGGTACGGTTTCCGATCGTGAACTGATGAAGCGATTTATGAAATGTGACATGAATACGTAAATCGCTGACCGCGCGCGATGTGCGATGCTTGCATCGTACATACTCCCGAGGGAGGAATGGGAGAACTCATGAAGATGTTGGATGTTGGTGAATGATAATGGTACAAGGTGATAAACAATATAGTGGTGATATTACAAGGTGATAAGACAATTTCATGTAAATAAATATTAGTGATTAAATTGATTGCCTCGATTGAAAATGGGAGAAATAGACCTATTCACACGCGCACTAGTTTTGATTACACGAGCGTATTGGTTAACAATTTTATCACTATTTTGCTCTGCTTTTACACTAATGCACTGATCACTGACACGATACGCGACACTGGTACTCGGCACCGGCTCCGTGTCGGCGCGGACAGCTCCAGCCGCGGCAGGGGCGGGGGCAGCGCGCTGGACGCACACAAAGCCTCTTTTGCGTGCGCGTCGAACTGCGTAGCCCACGCCTCCAGCTGCCACGATGCACATCATGATATATATCACGACATAATGGTGAACATCGTGTGTCGATATCTGGTCGGTAATGACGGTCTCCCTTTTCATGTGTTCTATCTGTTTACCTAGTTCTTCAATTTCCTTTTCGTGGTGACTAGTTGCGGAATCCATATCACTTATGGGAATCGACAAATTAATGATGTTATTTATAGGCGGAATTTCAAAACTTAAAATATCCGCTTGCATGTTCACACTGTTCGAGTTATGTCTATGCGATACAACAGTGACGTAATCCCCTTTGATAATGCAGTCTTCCCCGAGCGATGCGATCCCGACCTTGCTGAGTCGGTCGGTTGTAACTAGATGCCCGCATATTATTCTTATCGGACAATACTCACAACAAAAGAATAAGTAGGTATTAACGTTGGTTAGCTGCGTCCACGTGTCTCTGCACGGGACAGAGTTTGTTTTGCATTTTTGTAATCTTTCGTCTCTAAGGCATAGATCTTCATCAGATTTCATATGATAGATTGGCCTTTGTAAGAGACACAGTTGCGTGTCTGCATCAAACTGTGTGCATTGTTGGATGTCTATCTCGGATAATGGTACATAGGCATCTTTTGGTAGATTCATAGCAATATGACTAGCGATGGGCGCAAGGGTGACCATGTTGTTGCCGACCTTCTGAGGTATTGGTATCATTTTGTAAACTTCATAGGTGTCTCGGCTTACAAGCGGAATTCTTATCTCGAAAATGAAAAACTCTTTGGTCATTCGCGCTTTTACTTTTAGCAAATTATATATTTTTGGTAAATCTGTCTGTAAATTACTTATAGGCAAACAAATATCTTTTGAGAGTTGGCCTGATATAATGTTTAATTCGTCTAGTAGCTGCTCTGGTTTCAATAAATGTATGTTGAATTTGCCATAGTAGATGTTTGTGACTGTATCCAGTAGAGTATCTTGAATGTTTTGCAAGCTCATCAGGATGCTGTTAGCGGTGATTGCAGACAGGGTAAACTCGTCAGTCATTCTTATGTTTCGAAGACCTTCGTTGAAACCATTCACAGTGTTTTGCAAATTGTTGAGATGTTGGTTAAATATTTTGTGCTGCTTGTCCATAGCACTCTCCATTCTTTTCAATAAATTATATTCGGACTCCACTACAGAAGTCTGGTTTTTCCATAGCAAGGCGAGATGATTTTGGTTGTTTCTTATTAAGCTGATATCCTTTGCATATTGTTCGGCGAATTGGTCATCCAGTAAACCAAATAAAGTACGTCCCACGTTGCCGATAATATTTATCGCTCCTCGTGTTACTCGCACGCGCCTCGTTAGGAACTGTTGACCAAGCAAGGCCTTATTATAATGCTCTAACTCTTTATATCCGTGATGCAATTGCAGCAGAATCAGGTTACAGTGTGTTTTGATTTCGGATTTCATACACACTTCTTCCATATGGTTAAGATATTCACCGAATAGATTTGTACCTCGCCAATACGGGTTCATATCGTAATAAACTATAAGTTTCCATTGATCCCGAATAAGATGCATGTTTGATAGTTTATCAAAATAAATGCTCTGATTGTTCTTTAGTTTTGATGTATTATAGGCACAATGAACTGGTGACATTATCAACATAAGCAATGTTAGCGCCATGGTAATGACATAACATGACCCTTTTCGGGTTGTTCGTGTGGTCTGAGGCGTTATGACATTATCAGCTGTGGTGTTACTTGATGCGCTTTGATTATCTGGTTGCTGTAAAGGTATACTATAATGGTCTGCTTGTTTATCTGTTGGTAAAATAGATAATTTAACGATGGGCCTCTTGAAGGTTCCACTCTTTGTCTTTAGGGTTACCACTCTCACGTACCCATCTTTACCTGGATGGAGCTCTATTACTCTTCCTAGGGCCCATTTCCCGGCTGGTAGGTTTGCATCATGAATCAACACGATGTCATCTATTTGAATATTTCTTTGTGGTATTTGCCATTTGGATCGTGCTGTTATTTGAGCTAGGTACTCGCTGCGCCACCTTTTCCAAATATCCTGGTAGATCCTTTGAGTAAGCTGCCATCTGGTACGTTCGTCCTTTTCTGTTTCTATAATGGTTAGTATTGGTCCGCTGGACAGAAAGTGGGATGGTGTAAGATATTCAATGTCGTCAGGGTCTTCACTGAGCGCGCACAACGGTCTTGAATTGAGGCAAGCCTCTAGTTGTGCTAATAACGTCGAAAACTCTTCGTATGTAAGTTTTTGCTCTCCTATTACCCTTCGGAGGTGGTGTTTGAGACTTTTTACCGCAGCTTCCCATAGGCCTCCCGCCGTAGGCCAGGACGGCGCATTGAAAACGAATTCTGATTCCATTTTGCTAAGCTCTGAGTAGAATTCATCATCCAGTGTTGCTTTTAGGTCTATAAATTCTTCCTGCAATCTCCGATTTGCTTTGACAAAGTTCGTTCCGTTATCACTGTAGATATAACGAGGTGTACCTCGTCTGGCAGCTAATCTTCTTAAAGCTGCCAGGAACGCGGATGCAGTAAGATCCGAAACCAGCTCCAGGTGCACAGCTTTGGTTGCCATGCACACAAACACCGCGACGTATCCTTTGGTAGTTTTAATTCCTCGGCCTTTGGTAGATTTGACGTCAACAAACCCTGTGAAATTAACCCCCACATGGAAGAAAGGTCGTGTAGCGTTTGTTCTTGCGGCTGGTAAATCTCCCATTAATTGGTTTTGTTTGACTGGATTATGCTTCCTGCAGGTGACACAATTTCGTAGCCTCTTTTTGACGGCATTGTTTCCACTTATGATCCAAAACTCTTGTCTTAGCCATGCCAAAGTCAAGCGTGTACCCCCGTGGAAGGTCATTTGGTGAGCTCGATCTATAAGCAGGTCTGTAAGGTGGTGATTGTGAGGGAGAATAAGAGGATGCTTCATTTTTTGATTAATTTCTGCTGTTCTTATTCTTCCGGAGACCTTCAACAGACCATCACTGTCGATGAAAGGTCTCAAATTCAATAATTTACTTTTATTACTAACTTGTTTATGGTTTGTAATGCTATGTATATCGCTCGAGAAAACTGAGTGTTGCACATATTTGATCAAAATGTGTTTAGCTTTTCTCAACTCCGCAATGGTTAAGTAGAATGGTTTGTTTTGGTAATGTGACCCCAAACGTAAAATCCACGCTAATATGCGAGACGCTCGTTCAAAGCTGCTGTGGTTATGTATTAAACTGTGTAGGGTGTCATTTTCTTGGTTGTTTGTTACTATGCTTACATGTTTTGGGTTTTTAACATCTTCGTCAGTGACGTAAGCAGGTGTTTCTTTGGTCTCTTTATGGTCGTAAGATGATAGCCACTCAGGTCCATTCCACCATATCGGATGTTTTGATAGTTGTTCTGCGGTGATTCCACGACTGGCACAATCTGCAGGGTTTTCATTTGTTTTGACATAATTCCAACATTCCGGTGGCATGATCTCTGTGACCTGTTTAACCCTATTTGCGACGAATGTTTTCCATCGGTTTGGGTCCCCGTTGAGCCATCCTAAGACAGCTGTTGAGTCTGACCAACCAAAGGTTTTGATATTATAATTGGACAGACATTCTCGAACGGTTTTCATCAATTTTGATAGTAAATGTGCAGCGCATAGTTCCAATCTTGGTAGAGAGATGGTTGTCTTAGTTGGAACTAGTCGCGATTTGGCAGCCACGATGACTACGGACGAGCTCTTTTCTCCTAACTGATTTGTATTGCTGACTTTGCAATATATCACACAAGACATGGCTTTGGTAGATGCATCGCTGAACCCATGTAACTCCAAATCGTCGTATTTAAGACTTGTCAGCCATCTTGGCACGCGAATTTGCTTGATGTTATCAAGATCTTCTCTGGTTTTCTGCCACCTATTGGCAATATCTTCTGGTAAAACGTCATTCCATTGGAGACTGAGTTGCCAACTCTCTTGGAACAGAAGTTTGAGGCGAACTGTTACTGGTGAGAGCCAGCCGAGAGGGTCAAAAATTTTGGAGATGTCTGATAGGAGTGATCTCTTTGTTTGTTTGCACGTAGAGTTGGTGGGAACTTTGAGCTGGAAACTGAACTGGTCATCATGAGGGTTCCAGCGCAGTCCCAAAGTTTTGGTGGTTTCTTGGTGTCTAAAATCAAATGATATTTCATTGAAGTCTTGTGGTTTGTTGTCATCTAGTAACTCGGGTACATTAGAAGTCCATTTGCGTAAGTTGAAGCCTCCTGATTTCAGTAATGTCACTAGATCTGTTTTGATTTGTTTGGCAGACTCAATGTCGTGATGCCCGTGAAGAAGGTCATCCATGTAAAAGCTATTTTCTACAATTTTTGCCGCTTCAGGGAATCGGTTCTGCTCATCTTGGGCCAACTGTTTCAGCGTCATCATCGCCAAGAAAGGAGCGGCCTTGAATCCGAAAACGACACTGGTAATTTGATATTCCCGTAATGGTTTGTTTGGGAAATCTCTCCAGATTATCTTTTGGTAGCGCTGGTCATCTTCGTGAACAAGAATTTGCCGAAACATTTTTTCTATATCGGCAGTGAAAGCTATTTTATATTGCCTCCATTTTATGATAAGTGATAGCAAATCTTGTTGTAGATTAGGTCCACGGTACATGAGGTCGTTTAAGCTATTTCCCGTTGAAGTTATAGCTGACGCATTAAAAACGATTCTAATGGAAGTAGTCGTCGAGTCGTCGCGTAAAACACAATGGTGCGGTAAATAGCATTCCGTCGGTGTCTGGTTACCTTTACATTCATGCATGTGACCTAATTGTATATACTCGTCAATTACTTCTTTATAACGTTTAGCAATTGCTTCGTTTTTGATAAATTTTCTTTCTTGTTGTCGAAATTGGGCCACAGCCTTAGACTTAGAAGATCCCAGCTTCTCATCTACATCTGGTTTCAGTGGCAATCGTACGACGTAGCGTCCGTCTGGTAGGCGCTTGGTTTCTGTTTGGTACTGCAGAATGCATTGATGGTCTTCATTGGACATGTTACCGGAACTGTCTCCGATGTCGTCGATGTCCCAAAATCGTTGAATGTCCTCTTTTGTGATCATAACGACATTACAGTGATATGGTTGTTTATTAGAGCATTTACCGCTTATTATCCAACCGAGTTGGGTTTGCTGTGCTATCTGTTGTGAGGTTTTGTCACGAAGGAAGCCTGGTAAAATGATAAGTGCATAAACATCTACGCTCAATATAAGATCAACTGGTCGACTTATATAAAATTCTGGATCAGCGAGCTTAATATGCTTTTTATATGGCAGTAGTGGTTTTTCAAAAGTGTGGTGTGGTAAGTTATCATTTTGAATCATATTTTTCATGACGAAAGCTTCTGTGTTGAAGGTAAAATTGTTGTAGATGGAAGATGCTGTGATCTCGATGATCCCCTAGCTATGGTTTGCTTTAGCGCCTACTCCATACACGATCCATTTGCACCCTTTTCTCGGTAGGCCTAATCGTTGCGCGGCGTTTTCCGTAATAAGAGATGATTGTGCGCACGGATCGATTAGAGCACGCATGGTGAGAAGAGATCCATCTGCTGCTCGAATATTGACCTTGGCGGTCGCTAAGACAGATTCAGTATTTTCAGTTCCATTATACTCTGTTGGTTGAGAAATACAAGCATTAAATTTTCGCTGGGTTTCGGTTGAGCTAGTACTTTGCTCACTTGCAGTCATTGAACTCACATAGGCATCATGTAGCAACGTGTTATGTGAGTCATCGCAATATCGACATGTTTTCACCGATGAACATTGTTTACCATTGTGGTTATATAGACAGTTTTTACACAGCTTTAATTTGGATATAGTTTTAAGTTTGGAGTCTGGTTTTAATTCCAAAAAGGTCTTACATTGGTATAGTTTATGGTTATTACTGCATAGTAGGCATTTTTGTAGCGACACAGTTTTAGCAGCTGAATGGTTGACGAAGGATTTATTTTTATTCTGGTTGTTACTAACAAGAAACTTGTTCGGCATTTTTCTAAAATTATTTTCATGCTGTTGCTGTGGTAATTTTGCCGAGTCTTGCTTTCTTTTTGAAGATTCTAGTGAAGTAAACTTGCATTCAAGATAATTAAGGAAGTGTTTTAGGGTCGGCAAGTTTCTAGGATATTTCAATGATTCGATGTAGTCATTATGAGTTTCATTGTCTAATTTTTGCGATAGTATGTGAACTACAAGCGGATCCCAGTTTGAAATGTCTACCCCAAGACCTTTGATCGCATTTAAACATTCATTAGTGGTGTCGTGCAACCTTTTAATCTGGGCGGCACTTTGGTTTTGCATGGTTGGCAAGGATAACAAGATGTTGATGTGAGATGTAAATATTAACTTCGTGTTGTTGTATCTCTGGTTTAATATGTCCCAGCATACCTGATAGTTATCTGAGCTTATTCTTAAATGTTGTACTAGTTTATCAGCTTCACCCCTCAGTTTACTTTTCAAGAACTGCATTTTTTGAGCTTGCGATAATGATTTATTTGTATGGATGGATTCACAGAACAAATCTTTGAATGATAACCACTGATGATAATTTCCGCTAAAGGTGGGGATATCCATTTTTGGTGTTGATTTTTCTCTATGTGAGACATCCCACATTTTACTATTAAGCGCCTTTTTAATGTCAACATATTGCTGTTCATACTGGTTGAAAGTCACCTCATAATCTTCATTGTCTTCAAGAAGATTGCTATCGATTTCCCAATGCAAAGAGTCGATAGTAGACCACCTAGATTGAACTGTTTTCAATATATCCTCAAACTCCCATATTTCGGATAAATATTCTACATCTATGGCCGATATAGTGCGAGAAAATGCTTTAAAATTACTTTTTTGCTTTCTTAGCATTTCTTCTAATTTGCTGGGATTGCCTTGAGTGGCAAATCTTGATACTGGTAATGATCCTGACCTACTGGGGCCCGGAGTGGGAAGAGCCTTTTCTCCTTTCATGGTACCGATAGGAGTAGTAGGTCTAGGAAGACATTGTGAAATATGCATTTTCACGTTGTTATAAAAATCTATTGCTTGTTGGTAATGCTGATCTTTAAAATACGAAATAGTTTCGTCGTGGAATTCGCGCAGATTTACATGGTTTGATTCGAAATCTTTCCAATATGTTTCTAATAGTTCCAGCTGTCTCTTCACATAGTCAGGCGTTTTGCGCTCACGTCCCGCCTTCTTAAAGTTAGAGAAAAGCTGTTCCATCGCTGTGATAAGCGTTTCTTGATTTAATAAAAGATCTTCCATTTTAATTACAAATTAGTTAATAGTAAATCGGAAAGATCTTACTTGATATAACTCGATACAGGTATCGAGTATGACGTGGATGTTTGGTTTACCACCACGTCACGCTGTAATGCTGATGTAAGCGTTTGCTAGTGCCGCTTCTTGGTTTACGGCTAGGAATCGTGGCAATGTAGACACTGGTAAATGGTCTAGTCACTGATTCACTCACTTATGGTTCACTTATAATAATAATGGTATGTTCAATGGTATGTAGTTCGATAGTCACTGGTTTCACCTTACACGCGTATGATCCCACATGTGTCCGACACGCGCGCAAGGACACGATGCTCGAAGGACCACTATGTACGGTGCTGTCCGTACACAGGAAATGATATAACCGAGTTATAGAAGTAAAAGTGTCCTTTTATTCACAAACTAAGTCTAAATGGTTAAAATGGTATGATATATGAGCACACGCGGATGGTACGGTTTCCGATCGTGAACTGATGAAGCGATTTATGAAATGTGACCTGAATACGTAAATCGCTGACCGCGCGCGATGTGCGATGCTTGCATCGTACAAATGTACTTTAGAGTGTGTAATATATTATTATTTATTTTAGGTTAAGGTAGATATTTCTATGGGGCATTTCACTGTAAGTAAGTACCTATTTGTTTTTAGTGATAAGTTACCTGAAAATAAAGATATATATTATTATTGGTGACTTCTCAGATGCCCTTATAATCGGTAACGGAGTATCGATGGTGTTGCGAGTGTGCGAGGCGGCGGGAGACCTGCAAGACAGCGCCAGGTTACTCTGCGCCTCCTGGGATACATGGTTGTTTCTTAGTTGTAAGTATATACATGTCTATTTAAATAGTGACTTTTTGGTTTTCTATTAAATCGTAATGTAATAATCTTGTAAAAGAGACATGTAGATCTCAATTCATAGCCAACAATGCAGGTGTTCCTTAGGGAAGCATATTAGGCCCACACATTGTTACACTTATAATTAAATGTGATAATAAAAACAATTTTGAGCAAAAGCAAATTCAGCTCTAAAAGAGATTGTTATATATTATATATGTACTATATATTATATATATATATATATATATATATATATATATATATATATATATATATAGTATGGATGGAAAAAATACTTTAGAAATAAATTTTAGTTAAACACAGATGGTGCAATTTAGATCTTACAATTATTCAAATCATATACCCCTTGCGCTTGCTATGCGCTTTCTAGATGTAATGATAATCATCTAAACTGGAAGGGGCACATTGATTATGTATAAATTAAATCGATTCATATTCGCGCTAAAGAAATTGAGGACAGTTTCCAAGGAAGCTGCATTAACGGCATATCAGGGATATGTTTCATATAGTTTTAATAATAATAATATAAAAATATTAATAATTTCTTTATTCAGGTATAAACCCCATAACAAAAGTATAATACAAAACAAGTGCAATTTGAAAATTTTATACTGACTTCCATTCTATTACTTTGGTAAAAATCAGTTATTGGAGTGTAACTCAAAACTACTGAACCGAATTTGATAAAATTTATATGGGACCACACGGGAAGCACCAGCTATCAAACAAAAAATAATTTTGGAAATCGGTTCACCCAGTCGAAATTTATGAAGTAGCAAATATAAAAAAAAAATACAGTCGAATTGAGTACGTCCTCCTTTTTGGAAGTCGGTAGAAAATAAAACAACAATAAATAGAAAAAGATAACAACAAGGTTAGCAACGTAAAATAAAACCTTATTATTTGCGATTTGCGTCACGGTGTAATATTTTATTTTATATTATACTGCAGAAAAAAATATTCGGGTCATATGCAATGCTTGGTTTGATGATAGCTGTATACCACTTTTTAGGAACCTCAACATTTTGCCTTTGCCCTGTTTGTACATATGAGATGTGCGCGCATTTGTTCAGTCTCACCCTGCGGTTTGGAAAAGACGAGTAGAAGTTATACCACAATAGACAAGAAAACAATATTACAATTTGTTGTATCAACTTCAATGTCACAAAAACATTTAAAATATGGTTATAACTGTATATAACAATCTTTCTGATGACAGCAAATTGATAATTTGTAATTCATCTAAATCTACATTGACAAAGTGGTTGCTAAAGTACAGATTCTATAGTGTGAAGGATTATTATAATTGCAATAGAACGTAACCATATACAGGGTTACTGGTAATTAATTAGCATCCTGTTAAGGGCATATTCTGTACATCAAAACAAACAACTTTTGTTCTAGAACTTTTCCCAAAACAAATTACCTAAAAAAATGTTATTATGTTTTTGTGATTCTCTCTTACACTTCATAAGCATACATCGCATCCACTTCATTCATCTACGTGTAGTCCGCCTGCCGCCGGCCGGGGCTTGTCGGCATTGCGCGCACGCTTTTTACATAGTGTTAATTATGTTTAGTCCGGTCAAATTGATTTTTTAGTTTTGTATGGAAGAAAAAAAATACGAATTTTTTAAAGTCGTCGAACAAAAGATGTTTGTTTTGATGTACAGAATATGCTCTTTAAAGGAATGTAATTGATTACCAGTACCCCTGTATATATATTCATATGCGAATGAATTAAATTTATATTCTTTTTTGTTCTAAATTATCAATGTAAAACTATTATTAATAATTATTTGCATGCTTGCTCGCAGTCTGATTACTTGACTAAATTTTAATATTCCTACCGTTGTTGGAGAGTTGTAATGTATTCTGGCAAATAAATATCTTATCTAATCTTAAGTAGGATGAATCAACAATAATATAGATGAACAATAGTGCAGAAATAGTGCTGAATACCAAATGCGGCAACCCTGCCTTCTGAGCCGCTGATCCCGCGTTTAATTCCCTAAACTGTAAAACATTTGTGCGCATGAACACGTCTGTTCGAGTTGTGTCTGGGTGTGTATATGTAAATAAGTATGTAGCACTCGTCAAGTTACCATAATCCAGGCTCTGTCTAGTTTGGATGGACCTGAACACCGCGTGTTCATAATTATAAAAATATAATTCTTTCATCGAACAACAAGACGCATAGGAACACTAATCCGCGTACATGGTCGAAATTCCAAATATACGCACTATAAGTATGGAACAACCTACCAGCGCCTATATTTCCTGACATAAAATCTGGGAGTCTTCAAATACAGAGTGAATAGGTACCTTTTAAGCAAGCATGTACCACCGTCAACCGCGTCATCGCTTTCCATCAGTTGAGACTGTGGTCAAATGCTTGTTTATCAAAAGGAAAAAAACTTTCGCTATGTGCAACTGTGCATTCTGTCAGCTGTACATTCGCCATTCTCATTCTTTTTTAGTGTTCCTTCTTGAAGCAGCCATGCGTATGATGGCATCAGGGCTGGCAGCATACCTCGAGAGCGGCTGGAACGTGTTTGACTTGAGCGTGACCCTGCTAGCATTGATGGGAGCAGTGCTGCTGTCGATAGCGCCCACGCTGTTCGTCGTCGTTATATTCCGACCACTGAGGTGAGGACAATGACTTCAACAACCAGAATAATCACTATTATTCATTTATTAGTAAGAATATGACAAGTCAGACAAAGTTTATCAATAGAGTTTATGAAATGTCAATTGTCAAACCTACCAGACACAAAAGAAACTTCATTGTTATGTGGTGAGTTGACCGATGAGGAATGAAATAATTAAGTACAACTGTTTACTGCTTACTAGCAAGTAGGAATCATTGTGTACCACCTCGGACTTGACCTTTTGTCGAAAGTAACATCGTGATGAAATCCACAGCAAGGTGGTAGGGCATTTCAGGTTACCGCCTGGCTAGCTGCCACTCTTAAGTTTGAAAATCTGTCGCTAAGCATCTAACAGCTCCGGCAGCTGTACATGACAGCCATTCGCTATTCTAGGTCTAGTTTGATATTATCTTGTTAGTGATTGACGTCGTTGATTGAGGATTGGCGAGAACAGTGTTTAAAATGGTAGTCGTTGATATTGTTTTGACGTGAATACGTAACGGGGGCAATCCGACAAACCTTATGATAACAAAATCGGGGGATACAGTTTGGTGTTGAAGTTTCGAATCTATCCTATACATCCAACATGAAGGCTACGTTCCGGGAAGCACCGTCAACGCTCACAACTGTCGCGCCCCGGCTTAGCGTTCCTGTTAGAATGAATGCATGCAATGTTAAACCCAAGCGGAACGGTTACGCGGTCACGAAAAGCGCGGCAACTTTTCTGTCAAAAATCGATAGAATCCTATACATTTGATGCTTGACAGTGACAGCTCGTAAACGACCGCGAAAACCCACCAACGATCTGCGAGCGTTGTGAGCGTTTTCGGTATCGAGTTCGCTCACGATGACCGTGGGCTTTTAAGGGAATGGGTGTGCGAACGCCGCGAGTGATTTCGGTCCTTCCCGGAACGTAGCCTACATGTCACCACTGGAAAGCTAAAGGATCAAAGAATTCATTACGATAAACGAGAACAGAGACGCATCGCGCGGGGTGGAGGGGGAAGCGCCGCCATTTTGAGGTTATTTTGCTGCGTGTCGAGATTTGCATTTATTATAACTGTTGACTCGGAGAAACGTATTCACGTACAACACGCGGCCGTGTCCTTGACACAGCCACACCCCCTTTTTTAGGGTTCCGTACCCAAAGGGTAAAAACGGGACCCTATTACTAAGACTTGCTGTCCGTCCGTCTGTCTGTATGTCAGTCTGTCCGTCTATCACCAGGCTGTATCTCATGAACCGTGATAGTTAGGAAGTTGAAATGTTCACAGATGATGTATTTCTGTTGCCGCTATAACAACATATACCTAAAATCCGGCCAAGTGCGAGTAGGACTCGCCCACAAAGGTTTCCGTAAAAACGGCAATAACCTGTTGTATGGAATATTTATAGATAATGGTAAGGAAACATTCCTGCGAAAGCACTTGACCGGTTTTTATTGTTGGTATTGTGTGCAGGCTGATGCGGCTGTACAAGCTGAAGAAGCGCTACCGCGACGTGTTCGGCACGCTGGTGCTGCTGACGCCGCTCATGTCCTCGGCGGGCTGCGTCATGCTCGTCATGTACTTCTTCTTCGCCATCGTCGGCATGGAGCTGTTCGCCGGCTACGAGCTCCGGAACTGCTGTGTGTAAGTATATACCTAGGTATTATATTATAAGTATATTTCAATCTAGACCAGTAAATCAATCAATCAATCAATCAAAGTATTTATTGTTGTAGAATTTGTTACAATTGAAAATGTGAAAGCGACTGGTTCCCGAACTAGTGGGCACTGTGTTTCAGTAACCAGGGTCTTCTCCCAATATTTAGTGCAGCATACATGTCTACAATATATATTAAATACTTTAAGGAAAGTTACAAAACATATGCCTTAACCAAACTGTATTGTCTACCAGGACGTTGGCTAAAGTGAACACTAGGTACTGGTTTATACTAATCACTGTCTAGACATTTATCCCTTTCTATCGTAGAAAGGCGTCACAACGGCGGCGTTTAGACACCGACGTTTGGGCGGCATTTTTAAACGTCGGCCGCGCCGTCCTTGCGCAGAATTAAATAAGTATATGTCTATGCCTCCTAGTGACATCAGATCTCTCCTATGACAGTAACACAACAGTAGAGGACTTCTACAAGTACTCGCTGAACGGCTCCACGGCGCTGGGGTACTACTACCTGAACAACTTCGAGAACCTCGTCACTAGCGGGGTGACGCTGTTCGAGCTGACTGTGGTCAACAACTGGTTCATACTCATGAACGCGTACGCGAGCGTCGCTGGGCAGTTCACGAGGATATACTTCATGGTAAGTTCACTTTCTTATAAATATAACTTTACCATTCATTAGTTGCATCTCTTGGCTCTGCCGGAAAAAAAGACGTTTTCACAGAATTTATTTCAGGGATAAAAATTATCTTACGCCTATATGTTCATGTCATTATTCTATATTTAAAAAAAAATATTGTCTGTAAAATCAATTTACGCACCATAATTTTACGTGATAACGTCATAAGACAAGGATACTGCCCTCTATCGCTCTCGCTTGCACAATGGGTCATACTTTTTCGTGCGTGCAGCCGGTGGTCATCGATTTATAAGACGTCAAAAAATACATAGCTGTAATTTTTTTTTAAACTGTGTAGGTTGTATAACGGTCTTTAAATATAAATGCGTCACAATAGATAGTATACCAATTTCGAACAATAATTAAAACCTTATAACACTGCGTAAATTTAAATAACGTCATTTAGCACGGCGCAGATCAGTTTTGTAGTGTAATTAATGACGTTATTTAAAATTATGCTGCCTTTATAAGATCATAAAAGTTTAAAAAAAAATGTAGGCAAGGCAGGGGCATAATTATATACAATATAGTTAAATTTACATATTTTAGTAAAACTATTTAATAACTATATATAAACATTACTTGTAACCGTAAATTTAAATAATGTCTTTTACCACTGCAAACAATTTTGCGGTGTGTTAAATAACGCCATTTGTGCCCATTATTTAAGTTGTTTCATTATTTTGTGATTTACTTTGGTGCCAACCAAGAGTTTTTTTATTGTATTGACATAAAAAGTTAAGCAGCGTTTATAAGTAAGGCCTTTTCAATATAATAAACTTGATTTATTACACTTATAGTAGATCCAACCGTTTATCCTCTTTTTGACAGCACCAATAGAACGTAACATGACGATGTTACGCAAAAGTTAACTTATAAATGCGAGGTTTTAAAAATATGACAACTGCTTAAATTTGCTCCTTGATCCCGTATAATAATCATCTTTCACAAAATGAGTCCATAAGTGCAGTAGTTTTTTTATAAATTCCATAAAATAACAAACGTTTTTAAAAAATTACGTTCTATGGCTATCAACATAGTGATGTTACGAAGTTACGATTGAGATATCGATATTGTTTATGAACTATTTTTACACGGGTGTTTTCCGTTCTCGGCACATAATATCGGATTTATTTTTATGTAAAACCGTTATATTGATGCGCCTCAGGAAAACATACAGCATTATTTGAAGACGTGTTTATCTCCTGGTGTATATCCAAAAAAGAACAAGGTTATGATGACTATGATGATTACAAGTACAAGTCATACTTGACGAAGCTGTTACCGGTTAAATCTGGGATGGCCAGCGAGCAACACGGAAGGGAGTAGGCATACACAGCGTTTCCCCTCTGTCAAAGTACAAGTCCGCATGGACCATGGAGTTTGATAATATACTGTGGGGTGAGGGCGGGGCTAGATTTGTGAATGGTGCTTTATTTTTTATGTGTTAGTGATTTGGTTGTGTGAGTATGATCGGCAATGGATCGGTACAGGTATGTTTTGTATGTAATAGTGCGGCTTTGCGCTAGTGTGCAACTTCCCCTCCCGCAAGAAATGACAGAAAGATTTGAACAATATTTTTTAGCTAAGGCTACTCCCTTCCGTGTTGCTCGCTGGGGATGGCAGACATTAAAGTCTGCCGTTTGGTACCAGAAAATAGTAAAGTTTGAGCAACCCCAATTCCAATTTAAGCAAACGAAATCTAATCTTTTATTTTTATTTATTTATTAATCAAAATCAGATTCATCGTTGCTGTCACTCGAGCTATTGCCGACATTTATAATTAATTGTTGACTCATATAATCTATCGCCACGTGTTTATCCCAATCTGCCATTATAGTTTCTTGTGTTTTTTGAATTACATTTTGCCAGCTTTCCGCAGTTACTTTCACACATGCATTTTTTAATAAATTTACCATTTTGTTTGCCGTGAATGGGGGTTTTGTGTTATTTCTAGCAGCGTGTCCTTTAACTTGAGCCCATATTAATTCAATGGCATTGTATTGACAATGATAGGGTGGAAGTCTAAGAACCCAATGACCATGTTCTGCAGCTATTTCGTCGATCACATATCGTTTTGGGAAGTGTTTTTTTGTTCGTAATATATTTAGTAATTGTACTTTTAGTAAGGAGTTATCAACATTTTCACCATGTCGTTGAAGCCAGTCAATGATTACTTGTTTTTTGTCGGCCTGGGTCGGCATTTTATCAATTTGGCGTGAGTGATAGGATGCGTTATCCATAATAATAACTGACGGTTCTTCCAATGATTGTACCATTTCCTTAAACCAACTTTCGTAAACCTCAGAATTCATTTCTTCGTGGTACTCAACTGTTTTTTTGGATTTAAAGGCCAACAAAGCATCTGGCATGAATCCTTTCACAGACCCTGCATGGCAAATGATTAGACGTTCTCCTTTTCCCATCGGTACTGAGGTAGTGGAAGCAGCGGTGTCATCAGTCCAGCTCTTAGACACTGTGTGGTTCGCATTCAGCCAAGTTTCGTCAGTGAAAACAACATTTGACCAATCTGTAATTTTTTTGGCTTCGCTCAAAAATTCGCAACGAGCAAAAGCTACGTCGCGACGCTCCATCAATATTTTGCGTTTGTCCGATTTTTTATAAGTAAATCCAATTTCATTCAAGACCTTTACCAATGACGATTTTTGACCTCGGAACAAATCACATTCACGCAAAGAAGCAACAAGTTTTTTAAGTGTTGGAACTTCTTTACGTAAGTAATAGTTATATATATGACGGCGTATAGCGTCTGCGTCAAAGTTGTCAACCGAAGTCACACGACGTGGTTGGCGTTTTTTCTTCGGCGTACGAAGCTTATTCTCCTGCATGCCGCTTGTTCCGTAGGCTTCGGTAGTAATTTTTGTAATCGTAGATGCACTAATACCTAACGCGGCCGCAACGCGCTCTCTCACTTGCGACAATGGTAAAAGCGGGCCGCCATTTTGATACTCTGCTTCAAAGTAATTACGAAGCTTGATCACCATTTCTCTCGTCTGTCCTTTCAGCACTGATCCTTTCGGCATTTTATAGTTCCAATATAAAACTCAGCAAATAATTACTAGCACGGGCGTCTTGTTGCGAGTGACAGTGACAAATACAAAACGGCGGTGGACCATTGAGTTTTACTACCTTGATAAAATACTACTGCTTACCCATAGACAAAAAAATTGGCAGTCATAGGAATTGCCGATAGAAGTGAAAACTTATAACTCAGAATTTGATAGCTTACCTTGGAAACTACACGGGTGTAACCGGACGGCGTGGCCTCGCCATCTGGGCATGGCCATCTAGAAATGCGTCAGCATTTCCCATTGGCTGATGCGTTTCTAGATGGCCATGCCATGACGGCCTGTCCACGCCCTTTCAACATTCCCCATTGGCTGACGTATTTCTAGATGGCCAATAGCCATGGTCATGGCGCCATTCCTAGGACTATTCTCTTTCCGCACAGACTCGATAGAAAAATGAATCGAAATCGTGTCCACTATAATCACTTGGTCACAACACTTTAACTGACAAATTAGATCTGTCAAAAAGAGGATAAACGGTTGGATCTACTATAGATAGTATTTAGTTAGGTGTGATGAAGTAGAACCGGCAAGCGCAGCGAAGGTCGTCCACCGACACGGTGAACTGGCGACTTGATAAAGGTCGCAGGACTACGGTGGATGCAGGCCACTTCCAACCGGTCCTTTTGGAAAATTATGGGGGAGGCATATGTTCAGCAGTGGACGTCCTACGGCTGAGATGATGATGAAGTAGCAAACATAGTGCTAGGTGGTTGGTTTCTTCATATCAGAGCACATAAAAGTTTTTTTATGAATTGTTATGTGTACTTCCCAGGTTTTCTACCTATTCACGATGGTGGTGCTGACGATCGTGGTGGCGAGCGTGCTGGAGGCCTTCCGCTTCAGGATACAGTACAAGCGGAGCACTACGAAACGAGACGGTAACTAACAAACATTTTAATTTTAACTACGCATATATATTTATACATATTAATGTATGTTTTACTCAAAAAATAATAAATTACAATAATAATATAATATGGGACAAAATCCACACAAGGTTGCCTTGCCTGTACATTAAACATATTTAATAGCCGCGAAATAAACATCATGGTTTTGTAAAAAAGTAATCAATTTATTTCTGGCCTTTAGGAAATACGCAAGTCGTGTTTTTTTGTTATTATTACTAGCCTCCACAGAATCCAGTATCCGTGCAATTTTTTAGTTTTTTGCTTTATCACATCTAAATATAATTTAAAAAAAAAGCGACAACAATACCTACATACTTAATTACATAGGATCCTGAGTGAGAGTCAAAGACATTCTGAGTTTGCATCTGCATTCAGAGCAGGCCGGTCTCCGCAGACAGCACCCGTTTACGAGTTGACGCATGTGGCAGCCATCGCCTTCTTCAAGCATATTTGAGGGAAGATGGCGACCCGCCACACGACGCCACCGCCTGCCGACACCTTTTCGTGAGCGTGTCTGCTCTGTATGCTCATACTTACTCTTTTTCAAATAAAGCTTAACTTAAATAACTACTTATATGAACTTATTCACTTAGGTTAAGATCAAATAAGTCGTGTTTTGCCTCAAAATCAATATCATGAATCTTTTCGTCACTTTTCGCCAGTTTTTTTCGGTCATTAAGTTCCACTTAAAATCCAGCGTTTAAATTTACTTCTATAAATGTATCCTGCCGTTTAAGGAAAATGGCAGTGATTCGCTTGTGCAAAACACTGAACTAAAATTCTCTAAACTATGTTAGTTTTTATTCCGTTGACACTAAAATTCATATTCGTTTATAAAAAGATGATTATTCCACTCAATTGTGGGTAATTTTACATCAGTTTAGAGAGAACGAAGTTATCTACATGACGGCTAAATTTGCACTAAAAAGATTGAACAGAAATGACAAAATTAAAAATTGTCGTTATATGAATATGGACTTTAGCGTGAGCTTAAGGCGCGGTCCAACCCCAATTAAAAAAAAATTTACGATGCTTTACGTATGGTTGAAAATCGCTTGTTAGATTGGACGATGTAATGCGAAAATGCGTAAATTTTGTACGTTTTCTTTATATTTTTCGATATATACTAACACAATTGAAAAACCTCTGGTTATTACTTTAGTACTATACGTTGGCTAAGTATTACCTAAAAAATATGTAGTGTTATCGCTGAAAATTCTGAGAGTTTGGACGTGAAAGTTAATTTTTGTGGACATGTCCAGGATTTTTTTCTGCTGTAAGACAGTTATATTTATGAATTCTATTCGGTTATTACTCTTTTCCTATTCCTTTTCTAACCTTTGTATTTTTTTTCATAATATATATCGGCGCAACTACAACAGTTCGTCGAGAATAATTAAGTTTAATCATTTGATTGCCCTAAAAATAGTTTATAAATCATCAGTTGATTATTTTTGAGTTGATTACGATGTAAAATTAATGTTATGATTGTAATTTCAATACTTTACCAACAAACTTGTAAACTCGTGCACGTGCGCCGAGTCCTATAAATACGGCCGCACTGTAGGTGCTCGTCTCAGTCGCTCTCGAGCCGCCGTACAGTACGGACCTCTTTGTGACGTTGTTACGCTGCTCGTTGAATATACGAAGCTTATAAAAGTACTTGTGAAGTTTTACTTCGAGGACCCAAAAATGAGTGATCATCATGAAAACAACAATTGTGACGTCAGCAATGCTGACGTCACAATTGTTGAAAACACTCCGGAGGTGCTTTCTCCGTCATCAGAAGTGGGATCAGAACAAGCTCTGGTCCCAACCACATCCTCATCGACTTCGGTTCAACCTGTCACGACGGGAACAGCGCAGGGCAGTACCAGGCTGATAGGCCCTGCCTCATTGAACACTTCAGGAGTACCAGCAAACAACTTTAATACCATGCAGCCCATCACAACGGGAATTACCACAGACATGACGTCCACACCAATCGCTGCGGGAGATGATCTCGATACACTGCAAAACAACGCTGCAATCGCCCCTGATTCAGTGTCATCCACATCTCAAGCTGGCCTGTCAGTCCGGATAACTCACAACGACGAACACGCATCAACGGATTAAAACCGGCGAGTATAAAATTCATTATGTTTCACGATATTTTCAACTAGAATCTACAAGAATAAAATGTCTGGAGAGTGATACCTCTGAGCTAAACCATGTGTTACCCTTGAGCTAACCAC
Source organism: Selenia dentaria (assembly GCA_917880725.1). Lineage (NCBI taxonomy): Eukaryota > Metazoa > Arthropoda > Insecta > Lepidoptera > Geometridae > Selenia > Selenia dentaria. Next base: position 27,037,609 of record OU862896.1, on the reverse strand, counting down.
GGATCCTTGATGCATCCACAAGTGAACCCTGAGATACCGTGGGGACGCCTTGTGGAACTATGGGTAGACACGTATACACCACAGATTCTAAATTAATAAGGCAGTGCACTTAAGATGTCTTAGTGTACTGTTGTAATCTACAAAAATGTCTGGAGAGTGATACCTCTGAGCTAACCATGTGTTACCCTTGAGCTAACCACGGATCCTTGATGCATCCACAAGTGAACCATGAGATACCGTGGGGACGCCTTGTGGAACTATGGGTAGACACGTATACACCACAGATTCTAAATTAATAAGGCAGTGCACTTAAGATGTCTTAGTGTACTGTAGTAATCTACAAAAATGTCTGGAGAGTGATACCTCTGAGCTAACCATGTGTTACCCTTGAGCTAGCCACGGATCCTTGATGCATCCACAAGTGAACCCTGAGATACCGTGGGGACGCCTTGTGGAACTATGGGTAGACACGTATACACCACAGATTCTAAATTAATAAGGCAGTGCACTTAAGATGTCTTAGTGTACTGTAGTAATCTACAAAAATGTCTGGAGAGTGATACCTCTGAGCTAACCATGTGTTACCCTTGAGCTAGCCACGGATCCTTGATGCATCCACAAGTGAACCCTGAGATACCGTGGGGACGCCTTGTGGAACTATGGGTAGACACGTATACACCACAGATTCCAAATCAATAAGGCAGTGCACGATGTCTTTGTGTACTGTTTACTAATCAAAAGACTCCTAAGGTTACATAACAGTTGTGTTAATGTAACAAACAAGATAAAGCAACGTAAGTTGTTTACAGACTCACTACTCAGAGAATATCTCATTCTTTGCAGGCCAGCCATAATTAACAGCAGTCTGCGAGAGTTAACGAGTCAACAAGGCTGGTGCAGAGCGCGCACCGCCTGTCAGTATGGCCGTATCGACGCGGATACAAAAATTAGCCAACAATAATTAGTCAACGTGTAAAACGACAACATGCTGTTGCCTTTATGAGCATGAGAACCACGGAAGCCGAGAGTCGGTACCACTCCTACGAGTTGGAGACACTGGCAGTGGTACGAGCCATAAAACACTTTCGCCAGTATCTATATGGGCGAAAATTCACCGTGATAACGGATTGCAACGCATTAAAAGCGTCAAAACACAAAAAGGACCTTCTGCCAAGGATTCATCGCTGTCGCAATCCAGTTGAGCTTGCAGTCAATGTTATGACAAGAGACTTGAACTGGCTCAAAATTGAACAGCGACGGGATGAAGATCTGCGTCCGATAATGGACAGTCTCAGTGACAATAACCCAGTGGAAGACTATGTGTTAGAGGACAACGTTTTAAAAAAGGAACGTCAATGATCCCGTCTTCGGTCAGCAGCTCAGTACCGTCGTTCCCAAATCATTTCAATGGAGCATTATAAACTCATTTCACACTGCACTAAAACAGCCTGGCTGGGAAAAGACACTGCAGAAGATCAGAGAAACCTATTGGTTCAACAAAATGAGTTCCATTATCCGAAAGATTTGTGGATAACTGTGTTGTATGCCGAACATCTAAAGGAAGATCAGGGGCTATTCAAGCCCAGTTACACCCCATACAAAAACCAACGGCCGCCTTCCAAGTTATTCATATGGACATAACAGGGAAGCAGGCCACTCCAGATGATCAACAATACGTCATAGTCACCATTGACGCTTTCTCAAAGTACGTTTTACTGTACTTCAGTACCAACAAAAACCCACACAGCACATTAGCCGCTCTAAAACGCACGGTGCATCTATTTGGCGCCGGTTCAAATAATAGTAGATGGAGGAAGAGAGTTCCTTGGCGAGTTCAAGGACTACTGTGACGCCATCGGAATAAATATCCATGCTATCGCTCCAGGAGTCAGCCGAGCGAATGGCCAAGTTGAAAGAGTCGTTGCAACCCTCAAAAATGCTTTGGTAATGATAAAAAAATTACGAAGCAGAGCAGTGGCACACTGTACTCGAGGAACTTCAGCTGGCAATGAACTGTACAATCCACCGAGTCACCGGTGTTGCTCCACTGACACTTATTACACAACGAAAGCACTGTGTACCTCCTGAGCTTCTCAACCTGGTGGATATTGACAACGAAACCGTTGATATTGAAGCGCTCACTCAACAGGTGCAACAGAAAATGATTCGTTGTAGCGAACAAGACAGACAACGCTTCAACCTACACAAGGCCAAAATCCATCATTTTCAAAGAGGAGACTACGTATTGGTGAAAAATAATCCTCGAAACCAAACCTCGCTGGACCTTAAATACAGCGAACCATATGAAGTTTGTAGAATACTGGATAATGACCGATATCTGGTAAAGAAAGTTGTCGTTAGAGGACGACCTCGCAAGGTTGCCCATGATCAGCTGCCTGCGCCGCGCTCCGCAATTTGGGGATCAGTTGACCGTATCGGCGGGAAACGAATCACCTATTCAACGAGATCCCACTGCAGAATCAAATGAGCCCATTCCGTCGACCTCACGAGAAGGGCTGCAAGTACAGCCAAACCACGACTCGAACCAAGACGACCATCAGAATAAAAGATAAGTAACTAAATCCAAATATTTCAAATAACTCTCCGAGAACTCTACGAGACCCTTCGAGAATTCTACGAGACCCTTCGAGAATTCTACGAGACCCTCCGAGAACTCTACGAGACCCATCGAGAATTCTACGAGACCCTCCGAGACCCTCCGAGAACTCTACGAGAACCTACTAACCCTATAAGCATTGATATCCCCAAAAAGACATAGCAACGCAGGTCGCTTACAGACGCACTACTCAAAGAAAGTTATTTCATTTCTTTCAGGTCTACGAGAATCCAAATAATCTACGAGAATCCATAACAATCTACGAGAACCAACGAGGCTGGTGCAGAGCGCGCACCGCCTGTCAGTATGGCCGTATCGGCGCAACTACAACAGTTCGTCGAGAATAATTAAGTTTAATCATTTGATTGCCCTAAAAATAGTTTATAAATCATCAGTTGATTATTTTTGAGTTGATTACGATGTAAAATTAATGTTATGATTGTAATTTCAATACTTTACCAACAAACTTGTAAACTCGTGCACGTGCGCCGAGTCCTATAAATACGGCCGCACTGTAGGTGCTCGTCTCAGTCGCTCTCGAGCCGCCGTACAGTACGGACCTCTTTGTGACGTTGTTACGCTGCTCGTTGAATATACGAAGCTTATAAAAGTACTTGTGAAGTTTTACTTCGAGGACCCAAAAATGAGTGATCATCATGAAAACAACAATTGTGACGTCAGCAATGCTGACGTCACACTTTTTAAAAACACTCCGGAGGTGCTTTCTCCGTCATATACTATCGATCTGTTTCAGGGTACGAGCGCGCCTTAATAAGAACTACCATAATTTACTAAAAATAGATATTAGTTCGCCGGTTTAGTTTGGTGTTCTGAACAAGTGAATTTCTATACCAATGTCGTGTTTATTAGTATTTGTAGTTTCTAATGAGGGTTTTCTCCGTTCGACAGAGGAGAAGTTACTCCACGAGGAAGTCCACACGAGCTGGGAGGAGGCGCAGAGGCTGGGGGCCAACGGAGACCTGGCTGATGAGCTCAGGCCTTTCCTACCACCCGGGGTCAGTACACTTCACTTTTATATTGGTACCTAGCTTGTATGATGTATGGTGTGAAATGCCAGCTGAAAATTATACATGAGTTTAGTGTTGACTGCTGAAAGGATTTTATATTAATATTAATTTAATCTTTTAAGTTATGAAACACTTTTAGTTGACCCGCCAGCGGCTTCGCTCGCTTGCTCTTTGTATAGTGGGGAAAGCGCCGCTTTGGAATTTCCAGGTCCTGCGTTCAATACCCGGATCGGACAGTTATTGGGTTTATCTGACAAATAAATTATCAATAGTATTCTGGAGTTTTGGTTTTAGCCGTACCATAAAGAAGTTCATGCGAGCCAACCAGTAAGTCGAGACCCCAGTTTTATAAGAGACCGTATAGCATACAGAGATCAAGCTGCCATCTTGGATTAATGGGACGGATCAAGATAAAAAGTTTATAGTTGGGGGCTCCGGGCTCTATTCTATCCATATAGAAAACTTTATCGAAATCTGTGCGATGTTTTTTAAGTAATGCGTGAACATACATAGGTACATACAGACAGACATTTTTTTTTTATTCTAAGTATATATAAAATGTATCGTTTCTGTATATAAAAGACCAATGCGTGTTACCAGTGATTACTTATGGCACTGAAACGTGGTCTCTTACTATGGACCTCATAAGCAAGCTCAAAGTCACATAACGAGCTATGGAGAGGGCTCGGGGTTTCTATACGAAATCGAATCAGAAATGAAGAGATTCGTAGAAGAACGAAAGTCACCGACATAGCCCAGAAGATAAGCCAGTTGAAGTGGCAGTGGGCAGGGCACATAGCACGCAGAACAGATGGCCGATGGGGCCGGAAGGTTCTGGAATGGAGACCACGGACCGGCAAGCGTAGCGTAGGTCGTCCACTTACACGGTGGACAGACGACCTGATAAAGGTCGCAGGACAACGTTGGACGCAGGCTGCTTCCAACCGGTCCTTTTGGAAAATTATGGGGGAGGCCTATGTGCAGCAGTGGACATCCTACGGCTGAGATGATGATTAGGTACATACTCATATATATATACACAGGTCAAACAGTCATGTTCATTCATGCACACAAGTGCTGCCGACTGCGTCAACCGGCCAGATGGCATTATTATTAATTTACTTATTTGTCTATTTGTTTTATGCAAGACACCCTACACTAGCAGTGCAGTTGTTTAATACATATGTCAATAATAATAAAATATCTCCATATACCTGAGTATTTAAGTGTTCTGGTATGTTATCCAGGTGGAGGTGACGTTCATCGGCTCCCGACCGAGAACGAAAGAGGTTCTGCAGCGGAGGATGTACCAGCAAGACATACAGAAGTGGCTCTCAGAGGAGGACGATAACGAAGGTAAGTTTTGTTACGGTCCATTCGACGGCCCTTTTACCTTATTTATTATCAAAACCGTCTTTACTCGCGTAATTATTTATTTGATAATAGGCGAGCAGCATGATGCTGATGTGCCTATATCCTGCTGTGTTGAGATATTGTAATGTCAGCAAATACACTGTTTTAGTTCACTGGCTAGAGATTGGCAAGATTTTTCTACAGACTTCCAAAAAAAGGAGGAGGTACTCAATTTGACTGTACTTTTTTATGTTTGTTACTTCATAACTTTCGATTGGGAGGACCGATTTCAAATTTGTTTATTTTTTTGAAAGCTGAGCCTTCCCGTGTGCTCCCATTTAAATTTCATCAAATTCGGTTTTATGAGTTACACTCCAATAACTGATTTTTACCAAAGTAATGGAATGGCAGTCGGTATTAATAAGCCAGCCATCCAGTCGGTTCTTAAACATGTTCACAGATGTAGCACAAACCACCTCCTCCGGCAACCTGTTCCAGTTGTGAGCAACTCTGTTGCTGAGGATATGGTGTGCAGTTTAATTAGCCGACGTTATCGACCGGGTTTCGGACATATTTATGCCCATCCTCAGGGAGTTTACGTGGCGATCACCTTTTACCTTAGTTGATAGTGGCACTGGCTCCGAAGCTTGATCCTAGGAGGTTTTGGATGTTTGTGGTGTGGACTTTTATTTACTTTTGTACGTTTCATCATCTTCCAACATATATCACCTCGCGGGTGAAGCCGCTGGGCGCATCTACTAATTTATACATTTCATCACGCCTTTACATCCTCGACCGGCGGCGTAGTCACGTAAAACCTTTACAATTCCGCTTGTTAATCCCTAACTATCCCCAGGCCTGCCCCCCTCGACAACAGTGACGTCAAGCGAAGACCCGCTCGGGCCGCCGCTCATCGCTCCGGCGGCAGCAGGGGAGGCAGGCGAGGCGCCTCCCCCGCGGCCCCACTACCAGTTGTAGGACTTGTTGTACGTGGCCCTTCGCCGCAAACTGGCCTTCCTTTGGGACGCTGCCTCTGATATGTGAAAAAAAATCCTGGTACTAAAAAGCGGGTATCGTTTTCTCTTAAGTGGTACTTAGTAGGTATGTGTAATATCTCTAAAGTGGTATTAAGAACGGGTATTACATACCTGTATAGATTGTTTTGGATGCAAGAACGTTATCAAGCAAGAAATACATTCGCCCCGTTCCTGATTCTTTTGGATGAAGGTACTAAGTTGTTGCTAGGCAACCTCAGTAACTTACCTCCAGTTTGTCAACGTTTGTCATAGTTTGATCAGCTAACAGACGGAATACTGACCGCTGATTGGTCGCATATCGCGTCATAGAATACAATTGACCAATAAGCGTTTAGTATTTAGTAAGCCAACTAATTTAAACGTTCTAGTTACTGGGTACTAAATACCTACCGTATTTATTGCCGACTCACGTTTCTCTGATATCTTGGAAGTTGCTGGTGATGTATTGTGACAAGTGCTTATTATTGTAATTGCATCTATACATTTTGAATTTGAATTTTAGGTACAAACTATATCGGTCGGCAAGTGCTTTATTCTCAATACTAACTACGTAACACGTGCAATAATAAAAAACTATCTGGTAGTGCAATAACGCGCTATTATTCATGTGATGGTCGATTTCAAAAGTTACCAATATTGAAACATTGTATTATAATTATCCAGATTTACCAGTTATAATACCAACTTAGAGGACATACTTGGTATTTTCTATGTATAGCAAGTTAGGTTTCGAAATGGTATGGGTTTTAAGCGTTTATCCAAAATGCTTGTTACCGCTGAGTATTATGTAGGTAGGTGTATAAAAGTTATTTTGTTTAAAACATCCGTCGTTCTGTTTGTAATGAAATACTTTTTATATTCGATTTATTCCATAAACTACAACTTTCTTTTAGTATTACTAGAGTCAAATCGAATGAATGAAATATTAGATAGCTAATCATTTACTGCGCTTTCAGATATGCATAGATTTTATATGATAAATTATTATAACATCTGTGATAGAAGTGCTTGGTAGCATTAATAAATTAAACAAAAATTATTATTATTTTAAAATTTAAAAAATTAATCTTTTGACATCTCTAATTTTATGTTAGGGGCACACCGAGTGCAGCTATGTAATTTTTTGTTAGTGTTATTTTTTATGGTTGTATTTTATGCCAAAGTGAAATGATTTTATATGAGTATTTATTTCATATTTATAATGAATTATTTTAGTTTGGTTTAAACCAAAACGCTTAAATGTTTAAGGCAACTATTAAACTAACGTAATAGAATTACTATTACATACCGTCTCCACTATTTGTAATTGTTTTAACAGTTGACGAAATTTTAATCATGTAGGTAGTCATATTTTTGTTATGTATAGATTCGTTTATATTTTATTGATTCGTTTACAAATAAGTATTACACTTACTTATTAAAATAACCATTTTAAACTACTAATGTGCTAGTAGGTACATTAATTGTAAGTAAAATGTAAATACAATAAATCATTGTTATAATGTTTATGTAATATCACTAAATTCTTATTAAAATAAAGTATTTACATATGTACAATAGGTACTTACGTATATACGTATGTACTATAGGTACTTACGTATATACATATGAACAATAGGAACTTACGTATTTACATATGTACAATAGGAACTTACGTATTTACATATGTACAATAGGTACTTACGTATATACGTATGTACTATAGGAACTTATGTATATACGTATGTACTATAGTTACTTACGTATATACATATGTACTATAGGTACTTACGTATATACGTATGTAGGTACTATAGGAACTTACGTATATACGTATGTAGGTACTATAGGAACTTACGTATATACGTATGTACTATAGGAAGTTACGTATATACATATGTACTATAGGTACATATGTACTATAGGTACTTACGTATATACATATGAACAATAGGAACTTACGTATTTACATATGTACAATAGGAACTTACGTATTTACATATGTACAATAGGTACTTACGTATATACGTATGTACTATAGGAACTTATGTATATACGTATGTACTATAGTTACTTACGTATATACATATGTACTATAGGTACTTACGTATATACGTATGTAGGTACTATAGGAACTTACGTATATACGTATGTAGGTACTATAGGAACTTACGTATATACGTATGTACTATAGGAAGTTACGTATATACATATGTACTATAGGTACATATGTACTATAGGTACTTACGTATATACATATGTACTATAGGTACTTACGTATATACGTATGTACTATAGGAACTTACGTATATAAATATGTACTATAGTTACTTACGTATATACATATGTACAATAGGAACTTACGTATATACGTATGTACTATAGGAACTTACGTATATACGTATGTACTATAGGAACTTACGTATATACGTATGTAGGTACTATAGGAACTTACGTATATACGTATGTAGGTACTATAGGAACTTACGTATATACGTATGTACTATAGGAAGTTACGTATATACATATGTACAATAGGAACTTACTTATTTACATATGTACTATAGGTACTTACGTATATAAATATGTACTTGTATTATATAAAATACTTACGTATTTACATATGTACAATAGGAACTTACGTATTTACATGTGTACTATAGGTACTTACGTATATACGTATGTAGGTACTATAGGAATTTACGTATATAAATATGTACTTGTATTATATAAAATACTTACGTATTTACATAATACAAGTACTAAGGGAAAAACAATAGTATATAAGTACCTACTCATATATTGTAATTCGAACGAGATATGTTAAATAAAAGATCATTAATGTTCTTTATGTAATAGCGTTGTTAAGAAAATGCCTTTGTAGGTGGTAAGTTGAGATCCTTCGTAACGCTTTATTAGAAGTAGAAATGATATAAATTTAGTGTCATATACGCTACGCTTCTGTTTGAAAGTACTGATCTATTTTATTCAAATTAAAAAACAAAATAATACGGATCTTATATGCATGCTCGAAAATGAGATATAGACAGAATTAATAAATAAATATTAGAATCAAATGACTGCAGCAGTTCTGTGAAGTACATGTTTTATAGCTCATAATTTAGGTTCATACGTACATAATATATGTACCGTTTTAGTTGTGTTCTTTAGAGATTTTGTTGGCTGCTCAGTATTAATTATTATCTAATTGCTTTAATAATGATTATAATTAGTCGTTGTATTTTTAGAGAATATATTTAAAATAATACGCTGAATATATCTTTGATATGTTTAATTATTTGTAAAAGTAAGAAGAACCCAAGTCACAAAACGAATGTTGCAATCCACAAAACATCTCATATTGTATTATCCACCATCATGCATGGTGCTTGGCTAGTCCTAGATATGTTATTAATAATACATATACTTTATACAGATAGATAGTACAATTTAAATGAAAATATGAGTTGCACACAAGAGTAAGTAGTAAATTTCATTTTCAAGGTGTCATGTAAGATTTTCTATAAAGAAATTATAACTATATTTTTCTTGTGTATGTAGGATTACTCAAAAACACCGCGTTCAATCTGAGCATATAACAAATAAGTGCAATGTTTATTAATAATTATAATGTTATTATATGATAACTAGATATTATTTAGGATCTGATTTGAAACCTCTGTGTGTGACTAGCCTTACTTAAATAAATACCAACCAAATAGAATGTTGAACACCTAGAAATAGTATGAAATGAATTATAACGTTATCTTTTATATTTTCTACCGACTTCCAAAAAAAAGGAGGAGGTACTCAATTCGACTGTGTTTTTTTATGTTTGTTACCTCATAACTTTCGACTGGGTCGATTCTCAAAATTCTTGTTTGAAAGCTGGTGCTTTACGTGTGGTCCCATTTAAATTTCATCAAATTCGGTCCAGTAGTTTTTGAGATACACTCCAATAACTGAATAGAATGGAAGTCGGTATTAAATTTTTCAAATTGTACTTGTTAGAGTAATTATGGACCTATGTCGACAGTTTGTATTATTCGAAGAGTTACTCAAACCAATGTACTCTATACTAAAAATATTTAAAATGAGCAGTATTGTTGCTGAATAAATTTTAGTTTGTAGTGCCACAAAGAATCACCCGAATCTATCTTTTGTATTGCTAGTATATTCCTGTATATTTATCATTTTAGGCCTACCTTTCACTTAATATATTTAGCACTATTCAAAACGTAATTCTATTCGTATCAGTTTAAAACGGCAGAATTACAACTATATATCTTGTATCTATGAGCTATGGAGAGGGCTTTGTTTCTCTACTTAAACGAATCAGAAATGAGGAGATCCGTAGACGAGCTAAAGTCATCGACATAGCTCAGATGATAAGCCAGTTGAAGTGGCAGTGGCCACATAGCTCGCAGAACAAATATCCGATGGGGCCGGAAGGTTCTGGAGTGGAGACCGGCAAACGCAGCTTAGCGTCCACCGGTAAGGTGGACTGATGACCTGGAGGCCTACTTCCACCTTTTACGAAACTATCATAAATCAGGAGCGTTTTGTAATAAGCTTAGAATAATCATACTTACTATCGTACTCGGTACTCGTACGTATCGGTTGAACATATTACTTCAATACTATTTACGGCGTGTTTTTTCCCCTCGAAATTAAATCGAATTAAATCGATCCTATGTACGCACCATTAGGATCCAATACCTATGATGCCCAACCCGAATAGGTCACTTACGCAGTTGCAAAGTACGCGAATTGAGTGCACTATTCGATAATACGGCACCAAAACGTCTATCGTAATCCATTATTATTTTAGGCCTGCTATATTGACGTGGTGGTTGAAACATGACCACTTAAAGAGGTTGGAGCCCCTGATAAAGGTATCAGGACGACGGTGGATGCAGGCCGCTTCCAACCGGTCCCTTTAGAAATATATACCTATATGGTGGTTTATCGACTGAGATGATGTGATGATATTTTGATTAGCGCTACATATAGTTACTGAGACATGGCACTGAGACGGGTCCTCATAATTATGCTGTCGAATTTAGGATAGTCAGGGTGTGTAAAAGTTTGTGTGATGTCCTTGTAACAGTATTGAGAAATGTGCATAATAGGTACCTACCGACTCGGCAGGTACGCGTTCACTTTATTTTAATAGTTTTAAGTGAGTCTAGTAATTTTTATGTATTGATATGTTAAATAGGTACATCCTTACTTAATTTGAATTCTTTAATCTTTTGTAATGCTCATAACTTATATTTATATTTATGATGTTAAAAATACATAACGCTGTTTATAATTAGGTATTTCGTTTATTGGCCAGTTTAATTTAAGTTGTGGATTACCATGATGTAATATTAGTTGTCATTCCATTAACCTTTGTATTCGATACGATTTGATGTTATAAACATTTTTAAATGAAATTGCAGACATAGAGTAGGCACCTAATACAGGGTTACTGGTAATCAATTATCATCCTATTAGGGCATATTCTGTACATCAAAACAAACAACTTTTGTTCTAGAACTTTTCCCAAAACTAAACAAATTTCCCTAAAAAAGTTTTATAAATTTTTGTGATTCTCTCTTACACTTCATTACTCTACATCGCATCCACTTCATTGATCTACGTGTAGCCATGCATGTAGTTAACAACGCGTCGTAGCGTAACACAGCTACGACGACCTTGACTTGCGCGGGTGGCGCGCCGCCCGGCCCGGGGCTTGTCGGCATTGCGCGCGCGCTTTTTACATAGTGTTAATTATGTTTAGACCGGTCAAATTGATTTTTTAAGTTTTATATGGAAGAAAAAAAAATACAAATTTTTGAAAGTCGTAGAACAAAAGATGTTTGTTTTGACACACAGAATATGCTCTTCAAAGGATGCTAATTGATTACCAGTACCCCTGTATATGATACCGGCCCCGATACGTTATTTTAATATGTCTGTGACCTCATTTTTACCAAAATCCTACTTGTATCTTGGTCTTCCAATTTCCCAAATTATTTGAGATGTAAATTTATTTGTATTACTTATGCTTAGTATTTCCATTGTGGTTCAAATTGTTATTATTCTTATTATAAAGCCCTAGCTATTGTGAACATTTATTTGTCCGCCTCGCAACACACGTCTTCCAATCCCACGCTCCCATGCCTAGCTGTCCATGGAGCTTTCTCTATAGCGAGGGCATATAAAATGTCAATTCGTACTGCAATTTGCTCAGATACAGTATTCCGACTTCAGAATCAATGCAGCTACGCGGTTTGTTTAATTAATGGAAAGCCTTTTCTACCGACTACCAAAAAGGAGGAGGTACTCATTCCGACTGTATTGGTTTTTCATGTTTGTTACCTCATACGTTTCGATAGGGTGAACCGATTCTCAAAATTATTTTTTTGTTTGAAAGTTGGTGCTTCCCGTGTAGTCCCATTTAAATTTCATCAACTAGGTCCAGTAGTTTTTGAGTTACACTCCAATAACTGAATAGAATGGCAGTCGGTATTAATCTTTTCAAATTGTACTTGTTTACAATTGAATTCACTTGATAGACCCTGAACCATTGATCGTCATTGATGATGCGGTCGAAGATGGTATCACACAACCTAGAATAGCTCGTGGCTCTCAAGGATACATTCTTACATTTATGAGCTCCTAGTACTTTTGTTTTACACTTGATAGGATAGTAATTACCACTTGATGGTTAGTGATGATGCGGTCGAAGATGGTATCACACTAGAGCTAGAATAGCTCGTGGCTCTCAAGGACAGCTGCCGGAAAACACTGTTACGTTAGCGACAGGTGTTCAAACTTGAGGGTGGTAGCTAGTCAGGCGGACACCATGGCTGGTTTAGCCGGGGTGTGGCGTGGAGTTGGAGACATTTGTGTGATATGATATGAATATATACTCATCGACGGCAGTAAAATTGGCATTGTAGGTACACACATCGCATCTATGATAGTATGCCGCGTATATAAAGAAACGGTCTGAGAATGATTCAGTTTTATGTAGGTAAGGATATATAGTATTAGTAGATTAGGGCTTACAGCCCTTGGCTAGCCTATAGTTCGAGGGTGCAATTGATGCTTACACCCGAGCTAACTACTCTGCTTTACATCTCGATTGTGAGGTAAGTAGAAAAAAACCGGCATTACAAAAATAAAATTGATGACTATTATACTCACACGAAGACAAGGCTGAATAGCGAAGCGACCTCTTTTGTCATTGGGCTGAATGCATGATGTCTATTGCCAGTATGATGGTTAGATGAACGCGAACTTTTTGAAAGAGTGAAGTGTTTTATTTAATTACTTACCGCCCTAGGCCTTTTCTAGCTACATTATTACCCTAGAGCGCTAATTGGCCACCTACAAGCCCCATTTGGGGGTAATAAGGACCTATACTTACCGAATATGAGAGATGTAAATGATTTTTAAAGCACTAACGCCTGCTTAGCGAGTCCAAATGCAATTTTAACAGGAAAAATACACATCCTCGGGATTCAAACCCACGTCTCACTGATTCATTTGACTCTCATTTGATTTGATTTTTCCGTCCCCATACGACGGTTAAAATCAGTGAGTTAATAACTCGAAGCTCGCAGACGGTACGCCTCGGTTATCTATCCATAGTTTTCCTTACTACCGATAGAAATTTGACATAACGTCCATACAAATAGTGTCAAATAACTAACTCTAGTAAGGTAAACCGGCGATAGATAGATTAATGAGACGGGCCGTAACACGGATTATCGGAAGATAGTATATATGATTTGAACGCTATACAAAATTTTCGCTGATCTGTACCTACAAGTATACAGAAGTCAGATTCACTGTGTGTACCTACTCCTGTAATACGGCCCTATTCTATGAGTGCGAGCAAGATATGCGAGTTAAGTAACCTTTTTTATAAAAATCGAATCTTTGTAAAATACATTATTTTAAAGGTTGCTATATAATGAGTGAAATATTCATAAATAATTACAAATCGTTTCTTTTATGACCCAATAAGAAACGATCTATAAAGACAGCAATGCTTTTCAACCCTACCTACCCTACTAAATAATGAGTGGGAGTGAGAGAGCATGTAAGCTTGCACTATTTATATTTATTAATTTCAACAAATCTACTGCCGTCTATGAGTACTGGATTCAACAGTATTTTTAAACTAAACATTTAAATAATAAGTTACATTGCAACTCTATGTGATGGTTACTTTAACAGTATTAATTTGGTTGCTGATGCTCTGACACATTGTTGACATGCAACCCGTAGTGGTAATAATAATGATGTTAATTGTAACTAATAAAATGCACTTTTAGATACAAGCTGTTTGTTTTTAACTGCCCCCTACGTGAGGTTTGCCGACAAGGAAATTATAACTTTTTTTTTTGACCCGGGAAAATCCTTTATGGATACCACTGGCCCCGGGGGAGCACGGTGGTTATGTGGGAGTCCGAATACCCACTAAAAACCCGGGGAGTTCCATCTTCTCGACATGTGACGGGACGGGGGCACGGGCCCGCTATTGCATTACACCGCAGCTACCGTCAACGCCGCTGTCCGCCTTCCGGCAGACCCACATCTGGGGAAGTCGTCCTTTGCGACTCCATTCGGAACTCGTTGGGCATCTACGCCTTGTGAAGGCCTATGTCTAGTGGGTGTCGGATGCCCCCGCATCAGGCACCGCAGGCCTTCCAAGCGGAGATGGAGACCGGGCTCGATTAGCCCTTCTCCGTGGCCGTGCTCTCCGAAGCAAATCAGAGAGAGGGTCCCTCTCTCTGCAGCATGATGGTTTCGCTGAAAGAAGCAACCACCTCCAGCGCGTGCTGGGCAGTGTCATCCGCGTAGCCGCACTGGTGGCAAGGAAATTATACCTACAACAAGAAATAGGCATCTGCAATGTTGCGAATGTCGGAATTGAATCTTACGCTGCGACCTGCAGTGCGAGCATGGATTTATTTATAGATAATTTTCCCGATTTTTGTTGTAAAATTTGAAATTTTTCATATGTATAACGAGATCGGTACCATGGAAAGTTTTTTAAAGCTGGAAACTTATCAATAAATAACTGCAGTGCAAGTATGGTAGGTACTTTGTCGCTCGATAAATTCGATATAAGTATAACATCGATAAAAGGATTTTAATTATTAATATTGTCAAATATGGCATTTATAACTAATAAAACCGTAGCTCTACCCTGATTTGGCGACATAAATGTCATCTATAGTCGATATTCGATCTCGCCTACCTATCAAGCTTGTGATTGGTGTACTCGCTGTCAATTTTAGTTCTACAATTGACCGCGAGGTGGCACTGTTCTTTTTTTCATACATTTTTTTGCGGCAGTCGATACCGAGTATCGATTAGTGTCAATATTGTAAACTCGTGAACTCGAAATGTTTTTCAACATATACCTACTTACTTAGTTCCCTAGTTAGTCTTCTTAGTTTCCTAGTTCCTTAGGTCTCTAGTTAATAGAGGGATCGCGATAACCTTATTCCACTCGAAGTTGCGAGCGGATACTAGTCCATCTAATATTACCTACCTAAACATTTTCGTGTCAGTACTCAGTGTAACAAAAGTCCTACGATTCGGCTTGACCGATTCTTATGAAGTTTTTGTGTAGTAAGTCTCAGAATAGGTCGTAAAGTAATTTTCATCATCATCATCATCATCCATCACCACGTGGGTGAAAGCACCGGGCGTAGCTAGCATACTAGAATATACCTACTCTAGTCACCAGAGTCTAGTCTGTGTCTAACGGACCTTAGACTTGACTGGTGGCGCTAAGTCGCCTCAGAGTAAGGTACTTATAGCTAAGAGCATCTGTCTCCGAAGGAGAGTTCTTAACCTTTGCCAGTACTAGCGTAGCAAAATCAGCTCTGATTTTGCTACCTCATTTGATTTATCAAATCCATCAAGTCTTTAAGCAGTGTCTCACCTCTGGCGAGAAAGCGACTATCGGCTACTTTCTCGCTCAAGAAAAGTACATAAGATAGGTACCCCTACATTACGTGTAAACAAAAGAGCTGCAAATATTATTATTTGATCGCCCGACTGTTCACACTGCCGACGAAGACTCAACCCACTAGTTTGTCGCTGTCGACAACAGCTCAGACGATACTAGCTCGGCTTGGCGTTCAGTAGGCCTACCATGAGTTTACAACATTAACACCAATCGATGCGGGAAAAAATGTATGAAAAAAAGAACAGTGCCACCTCGCGTTCTATTGTAGAACTAAAATTGACAGCGAGAACGCCAATCACAAGCTTAATAGGTAGGCGAGATCGAGTATCGACTATAGATGATATTTATGTTGCCAACTCATGGTAGGGTTACAGAACTCACACCGAGACATGGCTATTGTACGCTCGGCCGCCGCGAGCGAGTGGCGCGAGTAATCGCCCGTCGCACTCGCACACTAATAGCCCAGCGACAAAACTACCCACTCGCTTCCCGCTGCTCGCCAACTTCTTTCTACTTCCTAGCTCTACTCGCTTCTCGTTCATCGTCGGCGGTGGGACACCTCTATTGTACGCTCGGCCGCCGCGAGCGAGTGGCGCGAGTAATCGCCCGTCGCACTCGCACACTAATAGCCCAGCGACAAAACTACCCACTCGCTTCCCGCTGCTCGCCAACTTCTTTCTACTTCCTAGCTCTACTCGCTTCTCGTTATTCGTCGGCGGTGGGACACCTACTTGAGATTTTAAAGGAATAAAAAAGGTAAATAATAACTACATATTCAATAAATGAAACATTTATTCCATTGAAATAAACCTATAATTCACTAACGATTTATAATACAATACCATTAGCACCGATTTACACTAAATTGAGCGCTTTAGCACATTAACATCATATAAATTACTACATCAACCGTTCGTAAATTAATTCGATAAAACAGGAATGTCCTTAAATACATAATATGCTTTAGGCATACACACACTCGTATAAGTAGCATACAAAACAAGATGCATCTGTTGAATACATTGCTCACACTAGGTCGAGCGCGAATTAATTGCGAAAAAATATTTGAAAAGTACCCATCGGTAATGTTTATTGTATTCAGTACAAACTATCATTTAGCTAGTGCAATGCGACACAGCTAAGATGCAGTTTGTACGGCGATGCGTAGGACGCTATCGAGTTTGTTGAATTAATGAATCAAGCCTAGTGAGTGCATTCAAATCGTTAAAGCTAGGCGAAGTTCAGGAAAATCAAGTTGGTGGTCACCTCACATGAGAACTGACATACACTATTGTTCTGACTTTAAAGACAACCACCAAAGTACTGTTACTTTTTTACTGTTTATAAAAATACTATCTCGCAAAATTATTCAGGCTGACCTCAAAGTTCAATACTGTAATTTAATCGCAACCCAGCTCCTCAGTAGGTACAAACTAAAACGCGTATAGCGACAAAATTGTTATATCTTCAGTAAGATATGACCGCTAAGGTCGGATTTCACCATTACACATTTAAAACGCAGTTAAAACGTTAATTCAGATCGGCATGAAATCCTAGCCAATGAGATAAGAGGTTCTTTATTTGCACCAATCACAACACTCGTTGCCATAGGAACTTGATTTAGGTTACGCTGAACTCCGTTTTATTGAACTCGATTAACGGTGAAATCAGACCTTAAAGTTTGAGCAGAGCACGCTACCACAGATAAAACAATTTCCGTGAAACAACGGTCAAATGATGACATTGGGACAATTAACAGCGTGTGTATTCTAAAACTACAAAACATTCAAAATTCTGTAAAACCAGATTTCATTCAAATCATCTAAAACTATACCAGAATGACCCTACACACATAAATATATGTTATTATAGATATAAAATATATAACAGAGCAAAAGGTCAAAAGACTTCGCACTATATTAATACAAGGGTAGGTTTGAAAGTTCGTATGAGGTAGTAACTTTTGCCGACTGCGGAATCGATATTGTTATTTTGTTGACACCTTCATACAGTCTAATGTTGTAATTTTCCCGGCCGGCACGACCGGGGAGTAACATCCTCCCACATAACACCGACGTGAAGTAACATAACTTGCTATTGCGTTTCGTCGGTTTGTGGGAGGTTCCGGAGGCCCGATTCCCCCTTTCTCCGTTCTCACATGCCTTCCCCCTCCCCCTACACTTTCACCCTTTCTATCTCTTCCTTCCTATCATCCTTCCTCAAAGGTCGGCAACGCATCCTCGCGAATTCTGGTATTGCGGTTGTCCGTGGGCGACGGTATCACTTACCATCAGGTGAGTCGCTTGCTCGTTTGCCAACCTATCCCATTAAAAAGTCTAAAGTGTACGAGTGACCTTAACGGTGACGCCATATTGCGGTTACTTAGATTGTTAACAATTCCACAAAGCACTAGGTCAAACGCATATTATTGTCAACGTGTTCAACCTATGTTAACTTACTGTGTAAGTATTTAACTGGTCTTTCTAATTTTCATGACCTTAAATATATTGTGTTGCTCGAATACTTAATAGAAAAGAAATGGAAAGGCAATATTTGTTTTCTAATGCTCCGCGGAGCATAGAATTCCCATCCCACTTTACGCGTAAAGTGGGATGGGAGTCTTGAAGAGGACGCGAGAAAATCCGACTGATTACATGGTAGGGATCGTAAGACGCGTGAAAATCCGACTTATTAAGTGACAGGGATCATAAGACGCGAGAAAGTCCGACTTCTTAAGTGGCAGGGATCATAAGACGCGAGAAAGTCCGACTTCTTAAGTGGCAGGGCTGTTGTGCAAGGGGCCGTTTGAAGTGAACTCTAAACTGACTTTGAACTTGAAGTGGCATTGTAGCAAATTAAATTACTGGGCGAATGAGACTCCAAAACCAATGGTCTCCGGGTGACAAGCAGTGCCACGCAAAACGCTTCTTGATTCCATCTTCGCTTTCCATCAGGCGAGAGGGAATCACTTTGAAGAACCATTATAAAAAAAAAACTACTGTTCAATGCTATTAGAGGCACTATATCTGTCATTGGCAACTCGCTATTTGTCCGTGTCATCACTTAATAACATAAAAAAGCTGTAAGATGCCACAGCTAATAGACCAGCACAGTTATTGTGAGACAACATGTACATGTGAATGAAAGAGAAATGGACCATACATCCCAAGCAGGACGTCAGTGAGGAGTTATCGTCCCTAACATTAATTATAATGAGAAATAGTGCTAAGTTCTTCAAAAGTGAAAAATTTTGGAAGCTGCAGTCGGAACGATAAGGGGTCATTGTGAACAGTGCACATTATGGTATGGTGGACAGTGGCGGAATTGGTAGGTAATTTTCATACTCTAATTGGTCCATACTTCAAGACAATGACACCAGCCTCTTCAGTCCGCTCGTGACCACGATCAATGCAACTTGATCGAAAGGTCGAGGTAAATAAATACTATTACTAACGCGATTAAGCCCTGTTAATATAATATAAATAAGTATTCAAATCGCGAAATTTAAAAAAATATACTATTGGTAGGTAAGTTGTGGAAGTGACCATTTATCAAGACAATATCAAGAAATAAGATATCTCGACTACGGACATAAAATCCGCCCTTATGATTTTTAAGCATTTTATGTGACTCAGCAATCAAGATGAATCTAACAACGTATAATTTATTAAAATCGGTAGAGCCGTTGACTAGTTAAGACATAGGAACAGACATACACGCTGCTCGAACACATAACCTTTCTCGTGGTTTCGTCACAGTCGGGTTAAAAGAAAACATTGCGATATGAAACTGTTACATCGGGGTTCGATAATTTGTCGCTACCTATACCAACGCAACGACCATAGACATAAACTATATATCGAGCGAAGACTCATGACGTTCGTTTTGACTTTTATTAGACATAGAAATGACCTGAAGACTCGCCTTTAGCCATATTTGGCCAATAACATTATAGAATTCCGAGAAAACATACTACGATTCCAAGAAATACTGTTTGCTTGCTTATTCCTTCATATACCGTGACAATTAAAACAAAAAATTTATGAATGAAACGGACGTAAATGTACGTCTCTGGTACGCAAAGGGTTAAACAACTCTAAACATTTTATTTCAATGCTTAAGAACCGCAAACGCTTAAGAGGATTGCATAGCTAGTACTTTCTATGCTAAAAGAGCAAACTCTTTTTTACCTCTTAACATTGTCCGATTTCAGTGATTTTTTTTCATGGAATCATGACATTGTTTACTATTTTTGTAGTTTTGATCTTTCCAGTGTTTTTAAGTTCTAAAAAAGGAAATTTATTGTACTTTGAAATACTGAAAAAATCAAAACGTACGGGCATAGTAAACAATGCCATGATTCCATGTAAAAAATATAACTGAAATCGGACAATGTTAAGAGGTAGAAAAGAGTTTTCTCTTTTAGCATGGAAAGTACTAGCTATGCAATCCTCTTAAAGAAATCATTGGGTTTTATAGAGTTGAAGACTTACATAACACATTTGTTAAGCACTGGAATACTCTGATAAGGTAACAACTATTTCATACCAACATTAGGAAACCAGAACATCATTGCTACCTTATGGAAATGTTTAAATATTATTTTATATATACCTACCTACATTATTTACGCTATAAAAATACTAAAATAGATAATTACATTGAAAGCGCCACAATTCAATAATTTTGCCAATCTAGCTCTACACTTTAAATATACTAAATATAAGTCGAAGATATTTTTTTCGTTAGGATTGTCTTTTACCATGTAACTAATATACAGTTTAGTGAGGGAGATTTGCACTAGATCAACGAACCAATATCACAGATATGTAGTGATAAAGGTATATTTTAATTAACTTATATAATTAATTAAGTATAGTAATTTACTATTTTCAACTGACTTCCAAACTACTCGAGGTACTCAATTCAACTGTATTTTTTTATGTTCGTTACCTCATAACTTTCGACTGGGTGAACTGATTCCCAAAATTATTTTTTTGCTCGAAAGCTGCTGATTCACGTGTGGTCCCATATAGAAATTTAACTGATTTTTACCAAAGTAATAGAATGAAAGTCGGTATTAAATTTTTCAAATTGCACTGGTTAAGAAAAAAAATGAAATTTGAAAAATCCTCGGCAGGGATTTGAAGCCGCACCCACAACGCGCGCAAACTCCGCATCCGAGTCATATAAATTTTCTCTCTAAAATTTTGCCTTCCTCAAGGTGTCCTGTTTTAAAACTGAAATGACTACTGAATAAATATCTGTTTCTAACCTCCAGTTTCTGTAACAGTCGGAATACTGACCGCTGATTGGTCACACATCGCGTCATAGTATACCATTGACCAATGAGCGTTCAGTTGGTCAACTAATCAAGAGCGTTCTATAAACTGGGGGTTAATGTTTTATGCAAATTCCCTGTCTACAGATAGAACAGTCTCGGATTGTATTATGTTTTTAATTTTTAGCCAAATTAGACCGTAAATTGAATTTCCTATGACGCCAAGAGAGGGGCCGTCCATTAATCACGTGAGGCTCGTATAGGGGTGGGGGAGGGGGTTCGGCAAAAATCACGAAATGTGTATTAATATTTTCGTCAAACGCGATACATTATAATATATCTTCATGAACAATTAATGTTTTTCGCATGATTACACTATTCCATTAATATTATTTGTATACCAGTCAATAACAACCTGCAACCTTTCCGTCTACACTTATTAACATGGTCCTATTATTTAAAGATAATATGCGAAAAATTTTAAGATTCTTTGTAGACAAAAAAATACACGTGATTTTCGGTTGGGGGGGTTAGTCTTAAACCTCACCACGTATTACCAAGGGGGAGGAGGGGTTAAAAATGTTAAAGTAAACATCACATGATTAATGGATGGCTCCAGACACGACGAGATAGCTGCTGCCCAATAACTGGTCAGTAGCTTGCACTGTGTAAACTAGTTACCTAGGCAACATAATGACCACAATACAATTTTAGTTAGGACATTTTGGAAGACATGTTATATTAGACTAAAGACTACTGTCAACTTCTCTAAAGACAGGAGATGTAATTTACTAATAACTTAAGTAGCCTTCGATCAACTATATTAGATCAATATAAGGTTATTGGAAAAATGGTTGACTTTTGTAAATCATAACAAACACGATTACTTGTTCGTTTTTTAATATAAATATTTTTTACTCACATAAATAAAACATAATCAATCGATATAAATAGTTGTAACTGTATGAATCAGTCGCCGCGCTGACTGCGCTATGGAGCTCGCGGGAGGCGTTGATTCGTAGTTGCTTTCCTTTTAATAAGGCAGAGCTAAAAAGTATCAGATATGAACTAAAAAACTGAATCTTTTTATTTTGGGAAATAATCAGGTGCTAAGTAAAGTCGTAGAACTAAAGTTGTTTGTTGTGATGCACTGGAGGTACCCTTAAGGGGTTGTTAGCATGTTTCCAAAAACCTTATATAAGTAGATAAATAAATTTATTTACAAATACATTTTATAATATTCTTAAATTATCAATACGTAATTCACACATTACCAACTGGCAATGGCCGATAGGTCGCTAAACTGTTGCAAAAGCAGTGCGAGCATGGACTGTCGATAGGATAAAACTATCGAAAATTACCGGTATAAGACAGCACGCGATATAGCTATCGCAGCTAGCTCCATACTAGAGACAAGGTAAGATAGCTGATAAGTCAGTTTATCGTCTCGAAAAGTTTGTCGTGAGATCCATGCTCGCACTGCAACAGGTGTAGTTTCGTGTATATTTACAGTCTTTTCCTAAAACACCAGCTGTCTGTTGATACTGCTTTTGTAAATAACATACTTTAGCACATAACACTTTATGTAACAGCTAGTATGAAGAGTTGACAAAACTTCATAGCAACAACATACTTGTATTACAGCATTATAAATCATATAAATTAAATAACTAATGGAGCTGCATAATTCAGTGGTATTTTATAATACAACCTTACTTATAAACGTTGCTTAAGTTTAAATAACGTCACTTAGTACGGCGCAGAACATTTTTCCTTTGCGCAGTACTAAATAACGTCATTTAACGTTAAGCAGCGTCTATAAGTAAGGCCGATAGATACTAGTAATAAATATGAAAGTAACACAACGAGATATTTCTTTCTCCTTTAGTACAGGCTTCGTAATGTGAGTACTATTCGAGTTTGAAACAATCATGGTTAATTGTGAAAATCTAAAGTTAACGTTTTTAGAATTAAAACTCCAGTTAAGTAGACGGTCTGTGATGTAGTCGAAGGTTATTAGAACACGTAAAACTGGCATAAAGCCGCCATTTTTCAAAATATCAATCAACATTTCAGTGCAACTGAGATACGTATCACTGGCCCTAGCACGAATAACTGCGTAAGTGTGAAGTAACGTGCCGTTCACGTGTGACTGTGACACAGATAACTCACAGTTTGTACGCCGAAGCGTGACGCTTACGATACGAATACTTTTTCGCATATTGTTTGTGCTACAGCCTCTGCTGATGCATTATAATCGCGCGTGGTTGTGTTCTTAATAGTACCGAGGCAAAGTGCTTGGAGCGCGCGGCCTCCTGTAAGTAGAAGTAGAGCGATAAATAATTAACAAAAGTGGGTGGAGGCGGAAGACGCTTGCCGGCGATCATAACGCGAGTGCCGGCAGAGCGGTCGCAGCATTGTTTTCTGTTGTGTACGTAGGCTACCAACAAAAACGATCGATCGAAGATTTGTTCGTAGACGCGATGTTGACATCCCTACACGCGTCTCGCGCTAAACCTGCGTGAATCAACGCTAGTAGGGAACACGTTCTACTTATGGAGTATCCCAATATTCTATCTGTCCACAGTTTTCCTTACTACCGATTGAAGTTTGTCATAAGGTACATACAAATAGTGTCAAATATCTATCTCTAGTAAGGTAAACCGGCGATAGGTAGGTTATTGGCACCGGCCGTTAGAGATATTTGACAGAGGTAAAACACATCACACTCAAGCCTTGTAAAGAAGAAAGGTTAAGTCAAACACCGAATAAATTCTCATCCCAAGTATTTACTTATAGCTTGTTAATATGACCCGTAATTTAAAAAGAAAGTAGAGTTGGGCGCACTAACAAATGTGTTACTCTAAGCAACAAATTAATATATTGTACTGATTATATATGAATACTTCTTTTTACGTATTTACTGTATATATACTTATTACATTATATTTATTGGTTCATTTTCTATCGACTTCCAAAAAAAGGAGGAGGTACTCAATTCGAACTTCCATAACTTGCGACTGAACCGATTCTCATAATTCTTTTTTGTTTGAAAGCTGGTGCTTCCCGTGTGGTCCCATTTACATTTTTATAATAATAATATAATATAATATATATAATATATAATAATAAATTCGGTCCAGTAGTTTTTGAGTTACACTCCAATAACTGAATAGAACGGAAGTCGGTATTTTTTTTCTAATTGTACTTGTTAATATTAAATTAACATGGCGTCCATTTAGCTTACAAGGTAGCATCCGCATCAAGTTTTAAGTTAAAAAATAAATTCAAAATGGGGTATTAAAGATATTAAAATCCCATATAAAAGAAGATTTTTAATTTGACCTTGATGTATTTATATGATTCAAAATCATTCAACCCCATCGCTTGTTGAGTTGTTGATAAATATATTGGAAATCAATCGGGCAAATGTGTAGTTAGTAAACCTTTACCTATACCTACCAGTGGTTTAAGGAAGTCTTCGAATGAACAAACTCACATAATTTAAATCAAGTCTATGTATCAGCATCGTCATAGCAATGGATTTTAGATGGCATTCAACTTCATACTAGTGAGAGTGAGATAGCATGATCTGACACCCACTAGCTAGCAAGTAGGAGTGAGACCGCTATAATAAAAAAGTAGTACACGATTTAACATTACAATTAAACTAAACAAATTCTATGTTCAATGTGAACATCAACAAAATGTATAAATATAATTCATATTTTTGTTGACTTTGAATTGAACCTCATTTATATTTTGCATCACATATTTCATCATACAAACTCATTTTCACTCCTTCACCTAAAAATATTTTTTTAAAGATTACTGCTATCACTTCCTATAGGAAATAAAATTATACGCGTAATGTATAAGGCGTTCTTATATAATGACGTCACTGGTTTTTAGTTCTACCTTTTTCTCAAGGATTTTTTCCCTTTATAAGTAGACTCGAACAACTGTACATTTGCCATCTCTCAAGTTAATTCTACAGGGTTGCTACAAGTGAGATTTTTATATTCACGTCCATAATAATTTAAATAATAATTTTCATCCATAATTTTTTAAACTGGATAAACATTTGGTTTACTTATATAAGTTGCATTTCGAACTCAGTTTGTTAGAATAATCGACATCATGTTTAGATTACTTTTGACAGAGGCCGTAGTACAAACAATTTGCGAAAAGGTATTCATATCGTAAGCGTCAACGCGTCACGCTTTTCTGTACAAATGAACTATCTGTGTCACAGTTGCCCTAGATACATGACAGTTAGTTGTGTTACACGTGTACGTTACGTTACACTGACGCGGTTATTCTTGCTAGGCACACAGTACACTCTTCGTTTTCAATTCAAACTTCAACCAAAAATGTGTGGTCTCACATCTATATGCATAATGTAGTATGTATATGTTTGTCATACATGTATATTTGTATATCTAGTTTGAGAAGCCATTAGTTCTCATTATAGAACATGTCTATATGTACACTGTACATATTGGTTTGTGACGACAATGATAACGTAAGCGGTTATGTTTATCGGTTATGTATAGAAGCCAACAATTGAGCTCACTTATACGTGATAAGACTTTGAAAGGTTACGAGACAGAAAATATAGACATTATTGATATAGCGCTTCCATTGACCGATAAAAGATCACACGATCCGATCGAAAAGGTTCCGATCCGGTTGTAGATTTAAGAAATATTAAATGTAATATGACAATTTGTAAGTGCCCCCGTAGGCCTATACAGAATAAATGATTTCATTTCATTTTGCAAACAGAATTTTCTAATTAGAGCTCCCAAATCTAGAGGCTGATTCCATTAACTAAATTGCTATCGAACCTAAGCTGAACCGTAGTTTTCTTATTCTGCAATTGAAAAACAGCAGTGCAAGTACCGTAATAGTCGTCAAGTCTATCGAATCGATAATATCGATAAATTTAAACAATCGTATCTAGCTCTAGCAAGTATGAAAGTCATATCGACGACTTATATGACCGTCAAATTGTCGACAGTATGTCGATTATTACATTGTTTGCATTCCACCTATCATTTGAAGATTCCTACGAGCTTTCGCGCTTCTACAATCAAAAGAAGGCCGAAGTCTATTTTTTTTATTGAATACTAGTTGCCCCGCGGTTACACCCGCATGGTGATGGATGATGACGATGTTGATGAAAATTCCTAATAAAAAATCATATATGTTAATTCAGCGCCCCATGTACATCCATGCCAAATTTCATCAAAATTGGGCCAGCCGCTTGAGCGTAAGAGAATAACAAACATCCATTCATCCATGGTTACAAATTTTCGCGTTTATAATATTAGTAAGATCAAACCCAACTAAACAATATCCCCATTCTCGTCGCCTGTCGATAAGCTATATCGAGGTCGTTTTCAAAGCTGACAAAACAATCGTTAAAATCGATTAAAAAGACGATCTAAAACGTAATTTAACAGTTCCATGCTATAACCGGGTCACCGTTATAATCGTAAAAACTTATCGAATTTGTCTACCGATCGCTTAATTTTGTTACTTACTTGCAATGATTGACAAAAGATCTTATAGCCAGTTTTTTCGAAGTATGACGAATTCAAGATTCAAATTTATCGTTCGGTAAGATCGGTACTTGCACTGCAGTTCAGATGCAGTTACGTTTCTTTTGACGTCTGCAATCCATCAACACGTGTATTTTTTAACTCGATAAATAATGAACTCAGCACTATCTCATATTCGTATATAGTAGCGTTTAATGTATATTTAGTATATAGTAGTGTTTAAATGAAGGTACGTTCTAATTTGTATATAGATATAGTAGAATGGCTTTTTGTGTGATAATCGAACAACAATCGGAGTCGAACTGCACTTGCAGCGGGATAGATTCTTGAACTTTGTGAAATAGTAGGAAGGAAAGAGAAGTAGAGGAAGATGCTGACCCGATGGACCGATACTGTAAAACAGGCGTGTGAATCCACCATTGACGCATCCATCCAACTTTCTCAAAACAGAGAAGCCTGAAAGACCTTAGTGGGAAAATCACTTGTGATGACCACGACCCTCAGGCATAAGGCAATGACGTAGAAGAAGAAGAATTGGCCTTCAGGTCTCTATGTGTTTTTGCCAAAATGAACATCAGTAGAATGATGTTTACTAAATAAAGAAGACAATCAACTAAAATTGGCTTTGAAGTTATTTCAGGAGATGAAATGTAGTTTTCAGTATACAGGTAAAGCTAACAAAACTTGTTTAGCTTATAGAGCGAGTAATCTATAAAACATGTACAAGTTTAATCAGCGCTAAACAGATTTGTAAATAGTGTTCTTATGCAATCGAGTGGGAGCGAGTAAGCATGAGAATGGGCGTCAACTAGCCATCAAGTGCGAGCGAGATAGCATGACTGTGAACGTCCACTATCATGTTGGGAGTGAGATAGCAGAAGAGTGAACGTTCAATAGTTGCTTAGCAAGAGTAGGACATCATGATAACGGATGTCTACAAGTGAGCTAGTTGGAATAAGACAACACCAATATACACCATTTATAAATCACTTCTTTATACTTGTATGTATCTATGCAGAGCTACTTGCAAGGTTAGCATTTTATTAAAAATTTTAACTTGTAACATGTTACTCGCTTCATTTAATGTGTGTTTCTATTCTCTAATCAGCATTATTTTCTCTCTTATTGTAACTCTACCTTTTACAAATATAAGTCCAGCGGTGCGAGCATAAATTGTCGTCAGGATAAAATTATAGGTTAGCTAACGCAGCTAGATCGATATTAAAGGTAAGATACCTGACAAAAGTCAGTTTATCGACTCGACAAGTTTATCATGAAATCCATGCTCGCACGGCTGTTCCGTTATATTTATCACATCATTATATTCTTGTCACATATATACACAAAACCACCGCTACAGTACCAGAACGTCACATCCGCCTTGACCACACTTTAACGTTTCACCCGTTTCGTTTCGTCACTTGTTAAATATAAGCCAAATTCATATGTCCAGTTCATCACACGTGTTAACATTTTCACTATAAGCCTTGTGTCGTTTCACATTTCACTAGTTTCGTTTCTTATATAATTATAAGACATATTCACATGTCCGGTACGTCACACCACATGTGACCATTTCACTATAAGTCTTGTGTAGCGGGGGGCTATCTCAGGCCCATCTCTACAAAGGTTTGGGTTGGTCACATCTCGACGGCGACCCCCTGGCCGCCGAGTCTCGTCTCCTTCACCCGGAACCCGTTCTCCAGGAGATTGCTGCAGAGGGAGTCAATGATGTTCCGAGGAGTGGAAGGTGGTATCAGGACCATGGCGTAGCTGGAAATAAGGAAACATTTAACATGTAATAAGAGTATGAATACGCGCTAAGCGAGACGTCATCGACGCGGGCGTCCCGAACACTCCTTGAAAAAGACCACTGAAATAGTCGGACTTATCCGATAAATATTACGTGAGTAATCCCGTATTTCTAAATAAAAAAAGTATGAATATTTTTATTTTAAAACAACAATAATAACCGGACCTGTCTTTGGCTTAGTGTTGTTAACAACGCCATCTCTATCATTGTCAAGTAGCTTTAGTGTTGCTGTGTCGGTAAAAGACTTTAGTGCAGTAGTTTTTCGTTGCCTCAAAATGAAACCTAGTTAGGTAGATAGATTTATAGCCCCCGAAAACCCCTGCATACTAAATTCTATGAAATACGTTGGAGCCGTTTCCGAGAATCAGATTTTATATAAGAGTACAAGAATTGCTCGCTTAATTAACCATTTGCATCCCAGAGACGTATATATACGTCAGTTTCATTCATAAATCTTTTGTTTTAATTATCACGGTATAGGAAGGATTACAGGTATTAGATATCAGTTACAACAATACTTGAATAGTAGAAGTAAAAAGAATAAAAAAAGAAAGAATGTAAATGTACGGGGAAATGTGAAGTTAGTAAGAGAGGAGCTGATGTGTATATCATGACGGCAATATCCTTATATATTTATAATTAATAATAATAATAATATTTATTTACCAAAAAAATTACAGATGATTATAACTATAATATAATGATCTTATTTTAATACACAATTATATTAACAAGGCGAATAGATTATATTAGAGTTAAATTATTACATTAATAAAATTATAATCATTATTTATATTTTTTTTTGTGCGTCAGACTCCGGACAGGGTAGTCCCGATTCCCGGAGTCGACTTCTTCCTGCGGTAATTTAGTAGGTACCTAGCACAATAATAGATCAGAATACAATCCTATTATAACTACAAAATGAGAAGCAGCAAAAAATACTAGTACATTATTAGGCTTAAATCTGTTCATTAATTTCTTACTTACATTTATTTATTAATTATTTATAGACTTATAAAGAAGAAAGAGATATCACTTATACAAATAATGTTTTGTTTAGTTTCAATTGTCTTATCGAAATTTACAACGCTAATCTGATTAAAAACAAACATGTTCATAATTACAACCTGCGAAATAATGAAAAATTACTTAAACCTAGAACTAGATTCGTAAGAGTAAAAAAACAAGGCATTCTCAACAAGATTTGCATGTTCAACAGTTTGCCATATAGAATTAGAGAATTGCCCGCAAAGACTTCAAAAGAAAGATCAAACAGTTTTTCGAAATTAATCCATTTTACTCAATAAATGAATTTATGAAACTACGTCTCAGCGAATCTTCGTTCTCGTATTAAAAAACGACCAGACCATACTGAATAAAGAGTTGACTCAATTATTTTAGGTAAGATTATCATTAATGAAGCACATTTTTATTTGAATATATTTAATATTTGTATTTTAAACATGTAACATAGCACTTAAATCATTTATTGTACTGTTAAATTTTTTCATTAATCTGTTTGACATTATTAATAATCTTACTATTACTGTATAATATACTTCCTAAATTTTGACTTCTTTCTTCATATATATTATTTTGTAAATTTGACTTGCCCAGTGTAACTGACAATGTTATAAGGCCAATAAAAACTTTGAATTTGAATTTGAATATAGTTTGAATATTTTTATTGCACTTATCTTAATAATTATGGCTAATTTAATTTTAATTACCGATTGTTGCTTAACTTAATTGACCATAACATTTTATTCTATGAAAGATTATCTGCAATTACAATGAATAATTTGTTTATTTTGACCGTCTGTCGTCGGGTTGAATGCAATGAATTGTACCTACTGTGTACTACTCTCTAACAGAATGAAAACATGAGAAAAATTGTAAATGTGACGTGTTTATTGGCAAATTAACCGTGTCTGATTAACATTATTTAACTTAACCCTATATATACCTTGATAATTAAAACAAAAGATTTATGAATGAAACTCACGTAAATTTACGTCTCTTGTACGCAAAGGGTGACAGTTTACTAATTCAATTTATTCTTTACTAGCTGCGCTCCGCGATTTCACACGCTTGGTGATGGACGTATTTGAGTCATCGTGATTGAGTAACAAACATCCATTCATCCATTCATCCATCCATCCATCCATACATCCATCCAAACTTTCATATTCATAATAGTAGTGAGATTTTTTTATCGGATATATTTTTTGAGTTTATCCATTACAAACAAACAAATCTTTCCTCTTTACTATTAGCGTAGACTGGCTGGGCCCCGCGTTTTCCCCCGATGATGATGAAATAAAAGTAGCCCAAGTAGTGCTTCTTATAACATCAGAGCTATCTGCCAGTGAAAGTCCCGTTAAAATCGGTCCAGCCGTTTCAGAGATTAAAGGCCTATTCATACCTGACTGTTATTCGCTACCGCTGTGTGTAGCGAAAAATACCACGCGGAACTCGATGGGTAAATAGTATGAAGTTCCATAACTGCAGCGAAACTTGTACCGCCTAGTGAGGCGGTATTTTCTCTTGTTTGGCGAACCTAGTTCCGGTAAATCTCGACCGCGCGCGGTAGAGATTTCGGATTTCTCTATCGCTCGCGGTAGCGAATAACGCCCAGGTTTGAATAGGCCTTAAAGCGTACAAGTGTTAAGTACTCTAGCATACAAGTAAATTATAAACATTGCAGAGTTTGTCTACACTAACATAAAGAGGAAAAATTTGTATTTTTGTGTGTTTTGTTTGTAATGAATAAACTCTAAAACTACTGTGCCGATTTCAATAATTCTTTCACCATTGGAAAGCTACATTCACCCTGAGTAACATAGGCTATATTTGATTTATCGTCATCTCAATAACTACGCGGGTGAAACTGCGGAGTGCAGCATTTCATCACATCACAGCACTGTGTATCAGTGTAGGTAGGGCATCACATTACACTTCTGGTGTACTGTACTGTGTCTAGACCAATTTTATTGATATTTGGTATGGGGGTAGATGAGGCGCAGCATTAACACATAAGACACATTTCATCGTCCATCACCATGCGGATGAAACCTCGGGGCGCAGCTAGTCACCGCGTTACTAACTGAGTCGTGCGGCCATAAATCATTTCACTATGTCTATCTTGCTCGCACTTGTGGGTCTCTTGGAGCCGCATAGGATATGGGTAAGATGGTTATAAACGCATACCGATAAGAATAAAATCAAGAGAAGAAGCCTGTCCTCTAAGTTTTCGAGGCGGGTATAGTATGTTGTATAGTAGCGAAGATTAGACTAGTGCACTCACCCGCCGCCGCCCGCGCCTGTGAGCTTGCACGCGAGTCCTTTCGCCTTCGCGGCGTGACGAATGACCTCCAGGGCCGGATGGGAGACACCCAGCGCCGACAGCAAGCAGTGGTTCATGTCCCATAACTCCTGCAAAATTATATTATTCTTTACTATTTTAGTTTTGTATTATTGTATTCTTAATGACTCGAAAGGAATAAAAAACTATCATAGAAATAAAACCGACTTCATCAGTAAAAAGTGTGAAATAACTTGTTGAAGTCGGTATTGTCATCATAGGTCATGGATAAGGGTTCCGGCTGAAAATCAGTAACTAGGATCTAAGTTAGATCTTAGTTAAATGCCGAGTTGGGACCTATATTCGTGACAGCACGCAATATTGTATAAATACCTACAATGGAATGTATGTATGTGTTTTGTATATATATATTACTTTGTTTTACTTATTTTATTTTATTACATTAATCTCATGTGTATATTCAAATGTTGTATTTTGTTTTTATGTTATGGTTTTATATAATATTGTGTGTGTCCGAATGAACATATTTAATTTCATTTCATAACATAATAGTTCAAAAGTAGATATTATCACAATACTGTGCGCATGGTACCAACTTCGTAGAGTTATTTCACACTTTTTAGTGTTGAAGTCGCCTTGATTTTTTTGATACATTTTGTTTATGACTTTTTTTAGTGATCCTTGTTTTTCTGTTATTGGAGTGTAACTAAAAAACAGCTAGACAGAATTTTATGAAATTTTAAATGGGACCACACGGAAGACACCAGCTTGCAATAAAAAAAAAAACAATCATCAAACTCAGTTCACCAAGTCAAAAGCTATGAGGTAACAAACTTAAAAAAAAAACAGACGAAGAACCTCCTCCTTTTTTATGATAAGTTTATGAATGAAACTACCGTCGACGAATGCGTAAGGGTTAGTACGTTTAAAAACAGGTTTGAAATATGTTTTTCGTAAAGCTTGCATAACCGATTATTATTTTGACTTGAGATAAATCTAAATTCCTGTTACAGGTCCAATTATTAATTAGGTACTCTACGCCACGTTTGATCAGATTTGTGATGTTAAAAGATTACATTATGTCAAAAGGTAATAATAGAACAAATATATTATACGAGTACTTACTGCTAAATGTTGATAATCAGTCTCTGTGTCCGACTCGCACTTGCCACTGGAGAGTTTTTCCAAAACCTATCAAACAAAATTACTAAAGTTACATTTTGTGTTTACCATCTTTGTACCTACATAATATGTTATTATTATTATTTTAAGAAAATGTATAAGCACGAGGCCCACCTGGTATTAAGTGGTAACCTCTGTCTAGAACAGATAGGTACAGTTCCTCACAAGTGATCTCGTATCTACACGAGTATATAAGCGTCAATGAACATTACATCGAAGGGAAGGCAAGCGAAGTGAAAATAATTTTAGAACTGAATATTACACTGCATTTTGAGTTTTATTTTCAATGTAACTTTAGTAGTGCGTTCCATCAGCCCTTTGTTGGCGAAAATAACGCTAAAAACGCTCACAAGGGCGTTCGAATTGGGAATCTGTGGGTATCCTCCTTTAGGTATATCTCTTTTTGTTCAGCGTTCGGAAAGCTAAAAAAAGAGTTATTTTTGGCACCTAAAGTGCAACTTTTGACCAACGTCCGGAGCATGGTTGTTTGTGATCGTTTTGACAGCTATGTATTTGACAGCATAATCATGCGATTTTAGGTCTTATGCTCAGTTGAGCGTTCGAATAGGGTTTGGGCAAAAGTGGCGAAAGTGGCAAAAATAACGTTTTTGAGCTTTACGAACGCTTTAACAAAAGAGCCAACAATGTCAACACCACCAATGCCCTTATTGCTAAACAAACGCACCTTAAGTATAATGCCTATATGAGCGATTCTTCTTCAGAATTGAATCGAGATTTTACGACACGAGCGCGACTTCCATCCGGCCATATACCTGTTTTTGTAATTTGTACGATATACAATGAAGATATGATATAGAATGAAGCAAACAGTTTTCTTGTATACAAAAAAAATTGTTGATAAATTTGTTCGTATCCCCACCCATTCACTGCAAAGTGGCTCTTATTTGTAAAAGTTTTGGTAGTTCAATGTGTCAGTGTCAGTCCCAGAACTATGATTTTATTTAATCAGCAGGCCTAGACAAAAGATGTTTCTGTTAACGTTAACGCCAAACGACAACTCCAAAATGTATGGCGTTGACTTTTCCTTCGTAGACGGGACCTGGGAACGTTCTGTCTGTAGCGAGTGCGGAAAAACGCCTGCTTGAATTTTGTCTAGGCATGCTGGACAGAAACTTGATAGTGGCGCCCTCTCTCCAGCGTTTGATATTAATTACTTAAAACAATTTAGCATGTGTACTCTTTATTATCTATTACCTATTTTTTTCTTACAAATAGACGGTAAGTCTACTTGGCTTCCATCCATATGCTAGGTGAACTGTGGAGCAAGATTTGTATTCCTCTCGACGGATTAATTTCGAGTTGAATTACAATTCGTTATTTTTATAACAAAAAGTGACCAAGAAGAAGAAGTCACCGTCTATGGCAACTAAAAAGGCTCAGATTAGAAAAAAGGTTATATATCAGATGTATCATTGAACGGTTTAAAACTGTGGTGTTGTTTGTTACCTACACTAATATTATAAAGAGATATAAAAAAATGTTTGTTTGTTGGCAATGGATAAACTCAAAATCTACCTACCTAGGACAGACGTCGGTCATGCGACTGCGCTCTTACAATTACACTATTTATGTTAAAATGGTTTTACAAAATAACAAAAAAAACATTATAAGTATATATTTAAATATATTTTTCACATTTTTGTGGTTTAACATTAAAAGTTCCACAACTTATTACAATGGCTACATACATAATGGCTTATTAATGCTTATTGCATCCATCACGGCGAGACTGCGAGAGTCTAATGAATGACGCAGTCTTTGTACGTATAACATTTATAATTAGAAACGAAGCAAATGATAATAATTTGCTCATTTTTTTTTGAGATACTAGGTACCCATAATTACGAACATGAGACCTCGGGAGCACAAGTCTTACCCACGGCAATTTTTCGTAGTTTGAGCCATCTGTAGACGATACCTAATGTTCTTGCCATATATTACCAAAATCGTCTAGTTTTTAAACTTTACAACCTATTATCTCGGAAACCACTTGACCAATTATGCACATATTCGAAATGCCTCCCAAAATCAGGTACCTAATGTGTACCATTCTCTATATAATGCAAAACATGGTATTTTAAGCACAACATAACAAATTGTCACACTTTTATATCTTCGAAAGGGTAGAAGCGGTGTTTTAAGCACCTGAGTTTCGCCGGATATAAAAATATATCCGGCGAAACTCAGGTTTTCTTTCAGCCTATTTCCATATACAGGAACAGTGGTTCCAGATTCCGGACTGCCATTGTGAATTTCTTTGTCAGAAAATACTAATAACTGTCCGACCTAGGGATCGAAACCAGCGGGCCGATTCCAAAACGACGCTTCCTCCACTGCACCAAGACCAAGCAAGCGAAGTTTGTTTGTTTATTTATTGCATCATATGAATTACAATAGGTAACAAAAAACGATATTAAAAAATATTTAGTGACAATTCCGCTGAAAAAAATTGATGATGTTGACCTATTTGGGCCTGTCGGTTTAGCGCTTCACGAGTCAACATCTCCTGAGGATGCCTCGTGTAGAGGCGAAACACGTGTCGAATCGGTTTTGGTTTATTTGTGTTTTCTTGTGTGTTTTTTATTTTGTATTCTTCCTATTAGCATTTTATGCGGGAGGGAGGGTGGTGCACACCCCCAAATAGGCCAAAATCATTGTTTTTTTTTTTCAGCGGAAATGTCACTAAATATTTTATGATAAAGATAAAGATCATTTATTGGCCATCAAATAACAATCGTTACAGGCATGTCAAATTTTACATTAATTCATATTAAATAATACTTACATACTAAAAGATTCACGCATTTAACATTAATTATCGGACATAACAACATAAAAGTCAAAAATGTGCTGAATTATACATATTGATTAAAACTGTGTATTAACAATATTACTGCTTTTCTTACACATAGCAGAATGACGATTCCAAAAATTGCATTGACATGTACTCGTTTACTTTATAAAATGGATTATGTTCGAAAAAATGTTTTATTATATTTTTGAATGTGTTGTAATTTAATTCAGACTAATTAGTAATGATTTGAAATAACGTTTTTTAATAATGGATTTCCGCAAAGTAACGCCTGAATCAATAAATTATTACAATAGGTCTTACAAATGTCATGTGTTAGTGTCATATGTCCCTGGAAGGGTGTAGCAATGTAGAGAAGAGCTGACCGATCTATTTTATTTCTATCTTTATGTAAATTAATATTGAAAGAACTCATCTATGTCATAAAAACATTTTTCCATTAAAAACGATTGAATTTTTTTAAAGAATATATTATCATTTTGAATGGATTTTATGTTCTCTGGAATTTTATTATAAATTTTTATCGACATATGAAAAGGTCCTTGACAAATGAAAAAGTCGCGGGCAGTCGCTTGTATTAAATATTATTTAAAAATGATTATGCATATAGATAGATAGTTAACTATTGTTGCGTTGTATTCAAAGACATGTCTCACAGAGGTATTTTATTATTTTACCCAGTATTTTACTTTACGTGCTGCCTGAGAAATTTGCATGAAATCGGTAAGCACAAGAAGCGGAACTATTTTGTGTACACAGCAGCATGCACAAACACATTAACATTATTTACCATAGTAGACGTGGTCTACATCGTAATGGCACCATGAGGATGTGTCGTGAACCAGAAATACCGCAGAGGCTTTATTGGCTATGACCACTCAGACACGAACGCGTTACGATATCTTCAAGTTATTCTTGTGGATTCAATACATATTTACACGTTCCTCTAAGATATTACGTTACGTACCATGTTACGAGCCTGAATGGTCATAGTGAATAAGGCCCTAGAGTAGAAACATTTAGACTGGCCGCAAACGTACGGTTTCCTGATTCGATTTTCGAATAACTTTTCTTAATTCGCCCCCTCGCTAGGTCACAGTATAAATATAGAGAACTGTTCGGAAACTACCTACAAACGTTCGAAACAGCTCACTCACACAAACATGCGCATCGACGAGAGCCCTAAGCGGTTGTTGCGGTGCTGTCAGTAGTGAGGCCGCGTCAAGACGTACGTATAAGTTTATTTCCGCTTAACTAGACTTAGTTTCCATACTATTGCATCTTTATACTATGGCTAGGTGGACCGACGACCTCGTCAAAACTGCGGGGAATCGTCAGGATAAGGAATTTAAGCAAGTAGCCGTTTCAAGTGGGATTGGGGAGGCATTTGTTCAGCAGTGGACGTCTTCCGGCTGATAATAATAATGATGATGATCTGTGGGGGATATTAAGTGCTAAAAGCAGAGTTGTAATGTACCTGTGTGGCAGTTTGCGCTATGTGATCACAAGCATCCATAATGTGGTCTACTGCAAGCGCGTTCCGTCTCCTCAGGGCTGCCACGCGACAGATGAGCTCGCGCGTCTCTCTCGTCACTCGCGAGTCCACGAGTAACACGCGGAGGTTCATTCGGATGTCGAGATGCCGCGGCTTATTGCCCTTCTTGAAGGATACCAGGGAGCCGAATGTGCACGTCGCGTTATCTATGCCTGTGGAAGGAAAAGAGTTTTATTATGAAAACCAACGTAATTTATACACATTTTTACTTGTAATTCATACACACGGGCTTCGCACCGTGTAGTGGCGAGACGCAACCGCGAGCGTTCTGCACTCTCCTTGAAAAAGACCACCGGATGTGGTTGAAACTATAATAGGGAAGATCTGACTTATTTACGTGAGTGATTCCCGTTTTTCATATTAAAAAAGGACAAGAGTTATTATAAACTTTGGGGAAGCTTTAACAGTGAATAACTATACATACAGATAAATAAAATTGAAATGTCTGTTTGTAATTCCAAATTACTATTTTTAAATGCATCACCATCTCAGCCGTAGGACGTACATTGCTGAACACATGCCTCCCCCATTTAAATGCATATGAAAGTATATACCGACCGTACTTACATTAAAAAAAATCTGTTTGTTCCGTCTAATCTCTGAAACGGCTGGACCGATCTTAACGGGACTTTCAATGGCAGATAGCGGATGTTAAATAACATAAGCTACTTCATTATTAGAAAAAAAAACATATAAAAAATCTCTGTCTCTCTGTCTGTTTGTTACTTTTTGTTGATCTACCTAATCAAATTTAGCAAGGTTATAGATTATATCCCGGTAAGCACATATTATACTTTTCATCATCAACAACCATCACCACGCGGGTGAAACCGCGGGGTGTAGCTAGTTTTCCATAATAGACCATAAATCCTTTTTGTATTGACGATCTGCGAGTCGAACGATTTAATACTTGAAAACTTATCTATACCTAAAATGTCAAATTGATTAGAAATACGTATTACGTACGTAGACATACAGATAAATACGTAGAATACGCGATCTTTATCCCTATGATTAACTACAATATACAGTTCAAATGGAAACAGAGATAGCACCATTTGTTTCGTAGTCAGAGTAAAACAGACAAAAATAAGTCCAGCATTATAAAACGCGGCTACTTTCTTTTTTCTAAAGATTTCTCAGTTCTATCGAGTCAAAATGTTTAAAACAGGTTTCAAAACAAACTTAGTTCGTAGAATGGTGTATCGTCTTTGGTAGAAATAAAATGAAGTATCTACTTATTGTATATTATATAATATTTTTCCCGTACCTTGTGTATTGTAGTATAAGGCTATTATTTTTTATTAGAAGCGTGACGGTTGTTTCAGCGTCCGCGCACGAAGCATTGATATAAAGCTTAGATAAACAGTAGTAGTACAGTGCTGATATCTACTTTAATTGGGGAGGTGAGAAACCTGCGATAAGCAAATAATTATATTGTATAATCATTATTCATGATATTATTTTTTTAAACAAGTGTCAATCTGGATTGACATGTACTTGAATGTTTTTAATATAACAAGATCTCCGCCTTAAGAGGATTGCATAGCTAGTACTTTCCCTACTAAAAGAGAAAACTCTTTTCTACCTCTTAACATTGTCCGATTTCAGTGAAGTTTTATTCCATGGAATCATCACATTGTTTACTACGCCCGTACGTTTTAATTTTTTTAGATTTTTTAAGTTCTAAAAAAGGAAATTTAAGTACTAGCAATGCAATCCTCTTAAATAATAAGCAAACATTTGAACTTGGACCTTTGGTTCCCTCTTCAATAAAGTCATCTAAAATTATCTAGTTTTCGTGAAACTGTTGCATGTCGTCACTCCTGATACGCATGAGTAGGTGACACATTACCACCTTTACGTATACTAGTACCTACTATGAGTATAATACCTATTTATATCTACTTTTGTTTCTATATAACGCACATTGAAGTATAGATAAAGATATTATACGCAATAACGTATATATGAGTACAAAAAAATACGAATACCAGAATGTGTATAGTCTTAAACACATCTAACACAAGTATAATTTTATAAAATTAATACCGACTTCCATTCTATTCAGTTATTGGAGTGTAACTCAAAAACTGTTGGACCGAATTTGATGAAATTTAAATGGGCAGAAAAGTAAAAGAACTCACCCTGAAGCTACGATTACTACAATCAAATGTTGCTTGAAAAATGGCGGCTTTATGTCAGTTTTGACAGCTTCAGTAAGCAGAAATGTTAATAAGTTGATGTCTGGAGCTGACAAGAGTGACATATTTCCGCCATTTTCAACCGACTTCCAAAAAGGATGAGGTACTCAATTCGACTGCATTTTTTTTTAATGTTTGTTACCTCATAACTTTCGATAGGGTGAACCGATTCTCAAAATACTTATTTGTTTGAAAGCTGGTGCTTCCCGTGTGGTCCCATTTAAATTTCATCCAATTCGGTCCATATTTTTTGAGTTACATTCCAATAACTGAATAGAATGGAAGTCGGTATTAAATGTTTCAAATTGTACTTGTATTAGATTTCAATCAATATTTGACTGCAACTATGATACCTATAATAGCCCTGATGGTCATGATACCAAGGTAAGTAAACATACCAACGGTTAAGAGCTGTGTTATAGCGGAGATCAATCCTGGAAACTTGGTCATAGTGAGATTCTCAAATCTGAAGATATTGAAGTTTTTTTTAACTCTTGATAGGTAAGCGTTATTAAGATACGCCTTGAACGGGTAAAACAATTTATATATTTAGGGCATATTGTAACAACCGATCTAAAGGACCATGCAGACATTGAACGGGAGCGGAGGGCGTTGTCTGTCCGAGCGAACATGATAGCACGCAGGTTTGCACGTTGCTCGACTAAAGTCAAGGTCATGCTTTTTAGAGCTTACTGTACATCTCTCTACACGTGCAGCCTGTGGGCTAATTACTCTGAGAAAAGCTACAGTAGCCTCCGTGTACAATACAACAACGCGTTCAGGGCGGTGTTGGGGCTGCCCCGATTCTGCAGCGCCTCGGGCATGTTCGCAGAGGCGCGAACAGACTGTTTTTATGCGACCATGCGCAAGCGAGGAATGTCCTTGGCGCGCAGAGTGTGGGCCAGCTCCAACACCGTCTTGACGATGATTGCACGCAGGATCGATTGTGCTTTCCTTCGGCATTGCTGTGATAGACATGTCGCAGTACCGATGCCGAAGCGAAGGTACTGATTATTTATTTATTAGACATGGGTATTGTATATAATAATAATAATTTACGTAGAAACCTATTTTTCTGACATATTGTATTTCTATTTGGACATAATTTTATATAATTAAGACATTGATATATAATTTTGACATTACTATTTATTGTATTATTGACATTTAATTTTTATTTTATAAGTATTGGAATATTGTAATTTATTGTGCACAAAATTTATTGAACATTCTTGTATTTATTGGACTTTACTCATGATATATTTTATTGTATTATTATTTGTACGCTTTATGGGTTTATTTGCCTGAAATAAATATTTTTGAATTTGAATATACAGGCACGAGGCCCTCCTAATGTAAAGCGGTAACCTCAGCCTAGAGCATTTTCTCAAAAGTGACGAACTGCACTGTTCCCGTAACAGTGACACATTACGTTGTTAAACCTCATGTGCCGTGCCTGTAATTTCGCCGACAATCATACCTTCAAACAAGAACAGAACACAGTATTACGAGCATTTACTGCTTTACGGTAGAAAAAGAACATCTCCGGACGAACTCATTCACAAATAGTTCTACTGCTCTTCTCATTTGATGCCTCAGTGAAACTGCAGGCGAAGGTGACATCAAACTAGACCTAGAACGACCTAGCTCGTGGCTCTCAAGGAAAGCTACCGGAACACACTGTTAGGGACTTAGCAACCGATTTGCAAACTTAACGGAGCTAGCCAGATGGAGACCTGAAGCATAGTATAAAGATGCAACATGGAAACTAAGCTTAGTTAAGCGGAAATAAACATAGACGTGACCACTCGTCTTGACGCGGCCTCACTACTGACAGCACCGCGACAACCGCTTAGGGCTCTCATCGATGCGCATGTTTGTGAGTTGTGAGTGAGCCGTTTCGAACGTTTGTAGGTAGTTTCTGTACTGTTTCTCTATATTTATACTGTGCCAGAAGTGCCCGACAACCATGGTAAGCTGCGGCTAGCTGTAGCAAGAACCTTAATATTCGATCTAAAATTTTAAGTGTTTCCAAATTATTACAGCAGTAACTTATATCCTTAAAAGGATCTGCTTGTAAATAAAGATATTTGGGATGACTGAACCGATATCGATCAGAAATTACCATATACAATGTCGGCAACATACGCGTTCAAAAAAGGCACCGAAATTGAAGATACAATGTTAAATGTATATAGAGACAGGTAAACAGGTAGACAGCTATCATGTGCTGCAATGGACGCATATGAATGCAGATGGACTGCGCCAACACAAAAAATGTAACAAACAGGGGTATTTACCTCTGTGCGAAAATCAGTGTTATTTCCCCGTACTTAAAGTTCTGCATACCTTAAAAATCACGGAATCGATTTTTATATCGTGAATGATTAGGGATGATGCCATCACGTCGAATCTCGGACCATTTCGTTGGAAAAACAAGTGTTTCATTTGCGAGATATCGTCTGACGTTTTTGAGAAATGCCTTCTAATGATAACATTATTGATATCGTCTGACATCTGAAATGACAACTCACGTTAACTTGTCACGTTACAATTTTTATGATAATTTATGTGATTAAGAGACGAGATGTGATTCTTATCACAATAACAAGATGCGGACGGGTGATTATTGTGCGCGTATATTATACAGGGTCAGTGGGCTGAGCACGAAAATCTGCTTAAGTGTAACGTTATCGTATCGTTTAAGTATTCAGTACAAACTGAGCCACTATTGTACTAGATAAATGATAGTTTGTACTGAATACGTTAACGATGCGATTACGTTATATAATCAGTCTTTCGTGCTCAGCCCACCGAGGGTCAGCTGTTAACATGACGGGATATAATAAAATGAGAGTTGTAATGCTAAACAAGAAAGTTCCAAACGTATGCGAGTAAGTATCGGAACTGATATGTCATAATAACTATGATTGCACTAATTCAGCATAAATATCTAAAATCAAATCATCAAGGCCATTATGTATCTCAGTTGCTAACAAATGTTGATTAAAATCGAAAAAAATGGCGACTCTATGTCAGTTCAGTTTTGACAACAGTAAGCGAAAATATTAGTAAATCGATGACTAGAGCGTATAAATATAGAGAAACAGTACGGAAACTACCTACAAACGTTCGAAACGGGTCACTCACACAAATATGCGCATTGACGAGAGCCCTAAGCGGTTGTCGCGGTGCTGTGAGTAGCGAGGCCGCGTCAAGACGAGTGGTCACGTATAAGTTTATTTCTGCTTAACTGAGCTTAGTTTCCATACTTTTGCATCTTTATACTGTGCTAGAGCTGACAAAATTGACATAGAGTCGCCATTTCTTTCGATTGCAATCACCATTTGTTTGCAACTGAGATACATAATAGCCTGCTGCATTTATGGATTCGTAAATTGTTACAATACTAAGCTTACGTCCACAGTCTGTAAGCCTGTTGGTCTAGCTTTAAATAACTTAAAATATCTATCTTGGGAAACGTCGCCAGTGCACAATTTTTACATTATAATGTGGTATGGTATCCCATCAATACATTATAATTTACAATAAATATCAATGCAATGTGCAAAACGTATTATAGTAAGAAAGAAATAATTCAAATAGTTACATATACATGCGAACGTGTTTTTCAATACTGTGTCACAGAATAAGCAATAGTAGATAATGTTTATTTAAACAATACTACAATCTTGGAACTTCGTATGATTATAGCGGAAACTCTAAAGTAAAACAATAGAATCGCGCTCACCGCGCTTATGCCTCGAATAATATAAATCCAGGAAAAAAATGAAGTTTTTTCTATGCTCGCATCAATTATTTA
This sequence comes from Selenia dentaria, assembly GCA_917880725.1. Classification (NCBI taxonomy): domain Eukaryota; kingdom Metazoa; phylum Arthropoda; class Insecta; order Lepidoptera; family Geometridae; genus Selenia; species Selenia dentaria. The sequence goes on along the minus strand of OU862896.1, from coordinate 26,994,027 downwards.
AAATAAAAAACAACTACATATTTTTTTACCTCCTACCTCAGAAAATCAGAAATTATCTTATCTGCACGCAAATGCAAATTTTTAACCAACTTAAAAAAGGACGAGGTTCTATGTTCGACTGTATGTATGTACACTTATTTCTTCACCGTTTGTGGACCGGTTCGTTTTTTTTTTCTTCTGATTTCCATAAAAACGGACGAGGTACTCAATTCGACTGTATTTTTTTTATATTTGTTACCTCATAACTTTAGACTGGGTAAACCGATTCTCTAAATTCTTTAATCGTTTGAAAGCTGGTGCTTTCCGTGTGGTCCCATTTAAATTTCATCAAATTCGGTCGAGTAGCTTTTGAGATAGACTCCAATAACTGAATAGAAGTCGGTATTCAATTTTTCAAATTGTACTTGTTTGAAAAAGTATACTTCCGAGGTGGTCCCGTTCAAATTTCATCAAATTCGGTCAAGCGGTTTTTGAGTTAAACTCCAATAGCTGCAAAGTGTTTCGCCTATCTTGATGACATCATTATTGACGGAGAATGACCGATCCCGTCAGGATGGTTTTGGTCTTCTTCACTTGCTCAGGTTTCCATACAAGTACCCGCACCGCAAAACTTTGAAGCGTCGCATTACAAATAACTAAGTATGTTCAATGTAGTGTTGGCTAGAGCTCCGACCTTCGTACCCTATCACACGTGTCAACATGTTAACGTTCTTATCACGGGCCTATACGCGTTCTATTGTCCAGAACATTTTTATATTTTTATTTCGTAGATTAGGTCATTATAAGAAACTAATTGCAATATTTTTGTTTTATATATTCAGTAGTTATTTTATAATATTTTTTTGAAAATTTGAATCCTATGACGTCACTTTTTTGCACAAATATGTAGTTGCGTTGAGAAGCCAAGAAAAGCACGCGAGTAAAAAAAAAGAAACTAGAACACTTGACAGTGACACCTACTAATTCGTAAGTCTCTATTCAATCAAAACAAAAGTGCAAAAAAGTGACGTCATTTAAAGTCGAATTATTTCATCGTTTTTTGTTAAAATAAATGGCATCTTATCGTTTTAAAAGGTCAGAGTAGAAAAATAAGGGTTTGTAACATAAAATCTCGAAATGGTTTCGGAATTGGCATAGGTTAATTTTTTTTAGCATACCGAATTGTTAGAGCAAACAATCGAAGTGTGTATATCTTTAGGTACGTAAGGAAAGCGGTAAGATCATCGGGCACCACGTGGAAGGTAAGAATATTAATTTAGAGGTAAGAACTGAATCTATACAGATAAAAATAAAAAGTAGGTATATACAGTAATTAAAAAGAAACCCCGAAACAAATCGATAATATTTTATGAAAAAAATAGTTTAGGTGAATAGGTTAGAAAAGGAATAGGAGAAGAGTAATAACCGAATAGAATTCATAAATATAACTCACTTTGTTGCAGAAAAAAATCCTAAATAGGTCCACAAAAATAAACTTTCACACACTCAGAATTTTCAGCGATAACACTAATTTTTTTTAGGTTTTACCAGCAGTTTTTTCAATTGTGTTAGTATATATCGAAAAATATAAAGAAAACGTACAAAATTAATGCATTTTCGCATTACATCGTCCAATAATATCTAATAAGCTATTTTCAACCTTACGTAAAGCATCGTAAATTGTTTTAAAATTGGGGTTGGACCGCGCCTTAAGGAAAGTAGGCTTTAAAGTTGAAAACTATAGGTAGTTCTAGCCTAAAGTCACGTTCGCACACGGCACTGGTATTTGCACCTTGAAAGACTATACCTTTTCCTTCACATAACAACACGTGATGGAATAAAAACCACACTTTAATATAGTACTAACCTTTACCAGCGACTGTGTCTGTCTGAAACGTCCACCAACAACATCAATTGGTTTAGTTGGTCGAAGGTTTGAAAGAAGGTTACAGCAATCCTTAAGAAACTAACTCTAAAATAGGGATAAAATTTAATAACTAATATATTATTAATCTGGTTATATAGTATATCTTCACTATAAATACAAACAAATTCGTTCATCGAGAATAAGTAATTCAATTCAATTACTTTATTTGTAAGAATATTGTTTCATGATATAGTTCTTGTGTAAGTACCTACAATAATAAAAACAAGTTTAATTAGAAAAATTTAATACCGACTTCCATTCTATTCAGTTCTTGGAGTGTATTTCAAAACTACTGGAACTTATTACATGAAGTATAAATGGGACCACACGGGAAGCACCAGCTTTCAAACAAAATTTTGGTAATCGGTTCACCAAGTCGAAAGTTATGTATATAAGTATGTATATCAGTCATCAGGTTACCATAGTACAGGCTATGCCTAGTTTGGGACCTGAAGGCCTTTGTGTGGATGTTGTCCCATATTATTATATTATTATTCCTTTTATACACCAGATATCACGGATTTCATCCGGTCCTTTACAAAGGCATAAGTGGGGCTGTAGCCAACACTTAGAGGCCTGTTTGGTATAAAAAATACAAAGTAGTATAAAAAAAAACCAGAAACTTTTGGATGGATGGTGACATGGTATATCTATTATAAAAATGGGTAAAATGACAAGGCTATTGAAATGATTTTATTAGTGATAAAAAGATAGTGGGCTATGGAAGAGACTACGGCACCTGCCAAATTCAGTCTCATTTGAAATTTATTATTATTATGTAAATATTATTATTATTATTATGTGGTAAGAAACATAAAAAAATACAGTGGAATTGAGTACCTCTTCCTTTTTTTGGAAGTCTGTAGATAATGTATCAAATATTCTACCGAATATACAAAAAGTAATAGTGACAAACATATATGCTCATATTGCTCATGCACTAATATTTCCACTCACTCACAAATATTCGCGTGTATAAAACTATTGTGATAAACAAATAGAGAAGGGCACCGAAACAGCGGGGCCGAATTAACAATAACAAATACGGGTATAAGTAAACAAACTTCACGAGACTGTCAAGATATGACTCAAACCAGCTGTTGGAAATTATACCAACAAAACATAAAAAGGACAAGTACCTACTTAGATACTCGCATTTGAGTCTTCCTCGTTTAAACCACTTCTCTTAATATCCTACAAAACTTTCGGTCCAGTTAAACTTGGCAATAATGTTTGAAGAGGAATACATAGCTAGCACTTGTCTATAGTAAGACATAACTCTACCTCCTAATATTGTCCAATATTGACCTTAAAAATTAAACTAACTAAAACGTATGAGCCTAGTAAACAATAGAATAGAATAGAATAGAATAGAATATACTTTATTTGCTTGAATGTGAGTACAATAGGTGTTTATATTAGATTAGGTGCTGACACATGTGTTGCTTACATGCAAATCACAGAAATCGGACAATATTAAGAGGTATAAAAGGCCACCGAATGTGGTCGAAACTATAGTCGGGCCTATCCGATAAATATTACGTGAGTAATCCCGTATTTCTACAAAAAAAGCTAGGTTTTAGTATGGAAGAGTAAAGTACTAGCTATGCGTTTCTCTTTACGTAAAGTTTTCACACTCATAACCTTGTGCTATAGGATTCCCTGTGAGCACACATTAGCACATCACATTGGACAAACATTTGTGGTCATACACAAATATTTGCCCCATTCAGGCGTCGAATCAGATCTCTAAAAGCAGGGTCACCAACAAGGCTAACAACGTCGTCAATTTATCGTTTGACTTGCCATTTCTAAAAACCATTAAGCGGAGATCAGGAGTGAGACAACATACTCCGACGTCATGTAGGTACTGTACAACCTCAGTTCAAACACTTATATAATAAACTTCCCAATGTTATCCGAGATTTGACTATTAATAAGTTTAAAATTACTATTAAAACTAAACTCTGTCAATAAGGTTACTACAACATTTCGGATTACTTGGAGGATAAAACAGCTTGGGACTGATCACTCCAGGATCTCAGATTATAAAACAAAAGGCAGATGGAGCGCGCCGAACTCGCGAGTGTCGCCACCTCTATAGTTATGTGTGCGTGACAACGACTCACTGCACTGTACGTACACGTGCATCTGTGTGGGTGTAGAGTTACCAGATATTGATAATTAACTCCCTCATTTTTGTAACAAATTGTTATAATATTGGAAAGTAAAACGTTATTTTGTAACATACAGTACTAAAGTAATATATGGTTAAAATAATGGTTTTATAATTAATAACTAAATAAATTACAATAACAAGGTTCGGTAAATATATCACAATTCATTGTTTCTTTGTTTTTGTTTAATATTTTAATAGTATCCTACTTTTCTAATTATTACACATATATCCGACAGTTTGTGAGAATGGAAGTACGTATGTATGGATGTTTATTTCTCTTTCACACAAAAACGACTATACTGATTTGGATAAAATTTGGCACACAGGTAGTTTTTAATCTAGATTAACATACAGAACATTCCATCGGTCTCGCCCATCTCGGGTTCTGTACAAATTTGTAGGTAACAAATTATTTCAGATTTTTCTCTTCACAGACTTTGGAGATTAGAGGGGGGGGGGGGGGGGGGGGCATATATTTTTTTCCTTTATTTGTTCTATAAAACCTAGCTTTTTGCCAAATTTAGTGATTTTAAGTCAACGGGAACTACCATATTATGGGTTTTCGACCCAAAACCTATACTTCCGGTTGACCCAGACTTATACCGAAAAAAAAAAAAAAATTGAAAATTAAGGTTAAGTTTAGTACATACACGATTTCGCGAAAAAGACGGACCTTGATTTTTATACACCTAATAGGGACTATAGACTTCAATATCTGGTATAAATTTCAACTTTCTAGGTCCATCCGTTCCTGAGAAAATCGGTGGTGACACACGGACAGACAGACTGACAAGAGTGTGATCTTATAAAGGTTCCCTTTTTACCTTTTGAGGTGCCGAACCATGCATTGCAGGTGCATTTTCAACTTTATAAAAAACCTGACATAAAAAGTATTTTCTAAGAAGTCTTGAGGTTTTTTTGGAAAAAAACCATGCGAGACTTATAAAAAATATTCGCATTTGCGATATTAAAAAACAAACTTTCGTTACATCACTAACCCCTAGACCTTCTAAATGTAGTTTTACCAATAAAACGGCTAACTAATTTAAATAAATACTGGCAACACAAGCGAATGACTGTCGAAGTTTTGTGTTCCGAGTTACATGTAAAGTTATTATGTTGATTAAAAATTATTTAAGCCAAATAATTAATAGCTATCTGTGAAAGGATATTCCATCTTCTTTTTTTTCTTTTTGGGAACAACTTTTACAGTGTTTAATAACACAAGACGGTATTTTTTACATTAAAATTACGAATCAGGCGTTACGTGTTGCTTCGGACAAGTCGTGTATAGCACTAGCGCGGGTTTGTATTTGCTTTTGAATTTGTATTCGCTTTGGTGGCGACACTCGCGTATTCAGTACGCTCCATCTGCCTTTTGTTTTATAATCTGAGTCCAGGATCTACCTACTCGTGAATTACGATGTCAAAGAGTAGCGTGTCTTGCCCTACTGATACCATTATTATGGTCTCTTTTGTAAGGCAACACACTGGAGCTATAAATAAACGAACATTTGTTATATACATTAAGAAATTGGCGATAAAATAAACGTAAAATGACAATTTGTAAGTACCCCCGTTACGTATTCAGAAAAAATGATTTGATTTGACTTCAAAACATTACCGTGCTTCAAGCATCAAACTGATCTCGTCAGTTATCCAACATCTGCATAATTCCACACGTCCGTTCTCAGACGTGAAACACTAATAACAACAATAATAGTTATGTCCGTCAGTCCATTCGTGTCAAGGTTCGAATGTTTCAATCAAAGGTCACGGGTTGACGACTGGGGTTGCCATACGGCGCCTGCTGCCTTGGACTGATGCGGACATCAAGATTCGTCTGGACTCGAGATGATTGCGGCTAGGTCGCTTGCGGATGTCCGGCAATGACCTAGAGCCGATTGGAAGGCCAGAACCATCTTCCCCGTCAAATGATATGCAGACAGGGATCAATTGGGAGATTGATCCGTCTCACTCTGCAATCTTTGTAACTGTAATTCCTAACAAAGAACTGAATAGTGATATCCTTATAAATTGTCTCACCTATTTATTTAGAAAAATATGATTAACTCACTATCACTAATATTTAAAATGTGAAAGTGAAGGTTCGGATGATTGTTGACAGGCCGGTTGGCGCAGTTGGTAGTGCCCCTGCCTTCTGAGCCGCTGGTCCCGGGTTCGATCCCCGGACAGGTCATACATTCGTGTGCATGAACATGTCTGTTTGATCTGGGTGTGTATATGTATATAAGTATGTATATCAGTCAACAGGTTACCATAGTACAGGCTCTGCCTAGTTTGGGACCTAAAGACCTTTGTGTGGATGTTGTCCCATATCATTATTATCATTATTGTTACTCAATCATTCAAAAACAGCTGGACGGATTTGGATGATATTTGGAGTGGAGATGGTTTGTATTGTACCCCGATTTACCACATGAAGCCTATTTCTATACTATTATATTCTAGTTGATATCAGCATGGTCATATTTTTTTTTTATTTTTATTTATTTGACCAATTTTATTCACTGTTGGAATTACTTGATTGATGTTGTGATTATTTATTTATTTATATATAACAGAATCTACAGCTCATAATAATACATTAATTAAACTAGTGTATAAAACTTAAAGCCAATAACAGTTTCAAATTATTTAGCCTAAATTTACTTAATGTGACAGTCACTAACAATTTAATAAAATCATGTTACAAAATAAACTATTAAAAATTAATTATGTAGTAAGCAGGTATTGTTGTGTGTGTTAGTGTGGGGATATGTGTGTGTATGAGGGTGTGTGCGCGAGAGTGTATGTTTGATGGTGTGTTTTAAATTGATTCTTCAATTACGCTCTAAATATCTACATCATTAAGAATTTTGAGAGTTTCTCGTCTGAAAATCTGTACATTGAAATCTTTTGTTATAACTTCTGTGTAACCGACTAACAAGTGAGTTTTGACCATAATTAGTACTTGTTTGCGGGACAGCGAACAGTTTCGTGTGCCTAGTACGAATTTTTGTGTTACATTGAAACGTAACATTTTAGTCGACAATTCATTACAATCCACGTAACCATTACAAATACCGTGAAGAAAAGACAAGTCAGCAAGAATCCTTCGATTTTCAAGACTCGTGAGGTGGTGATAACTACACGCTTCATTATAATTAGTAAATGTGAGACAATATCGATAATTGAGATGTTTTAAAAACCGACTTTGTATGCTCTCAATGCTCTGATTGTAGGTTATTTAGTTAGGGTTCCAGATGGGACTACAATATTCAAGAATGCTTCTTACAAAGGAATAATATAAAACTTTCAGGCAAACTACATCAGAAAAGAGGCGGCTTACTCGTAATATAAACCTTAAGCTTTTATAAGCTCTATTTACTATTGCATCTATATGATCAGAAAATAATAACTTTGAGTCTATTTGTACACCAAGATCTATAACTGAATAAACTTTTGTGATGTTTACATGGTAGTTGAATTTAATAGCATGTTTCTTTCTGGTAAATGATATAAATGCGCATTTACTTACATTTATATTAATTCGATTAGCAGCATAATAAAAGCCCAGTCTATTCAGATCCGCCTGAAGGTTTATACAGTCATTATGTGTAGTTACTTTCATGTAAACTTTTGTATCACCGGCGTACATTAGAAAATGGGCATGTTTAATAAACTGACCTGCATCATAAAGATAAGAAGCGTACAGGGGAGGTCCTAATATGGAACCTTGTGGTACTCCTGAAGGAACCTCAGTAAAGTCCGAACGATAGCCACCCACTACGATGGCCTGAGAACGATTACGCAGGTAAGATTCCATCCATCGCAGCAAGTTACCACGGATACCCAGTTCATAAAGCTTACGCAGAAGTATTATGTGGTCTACACGGTCAAACGCTTTTTCGAAGTCCGTATAAACCACATCAACTTGACAGCCACCCTCCATGTTGCTTGCAACATTATCAATAAAAGCTCCTAAATTAGTAACAGTGGACCGCCCTTTCATAAAACCGTGCTGTTCTGCGGGAATTGAAGGTGATCCAATCGGATAAATGTGGCAGTGAACTACTCTTTCAAAAACTTTGCTTAGTACATTGAGTATCGATATTGGACGATAATTTTCGATAGATGTCTTGGGGCCTTTTTTATAAATAGGAACAATAAGAGCTTTTTTCCAAACATTAGGAAAGTATCCTTCCCTGAGACATCTATTGAAAATTGAGGCTATAGGGCCAGACAGTGACTCAGCACACCTAACAAAGAATATTGGAGGAATTTCATCGCAGCCGGCTCCTTTCGTTTTCAACGCCTTTTAAAATTTTAAAAATTTCCTCTTGACGGACTTCAATATTGTATATTAAGTCAACATTAGAGTTAAGCATTGTCTAAAATACTGAATGAGTACTGATCAGCGGGGTTACTAAAGTTTCTGTCAAAGAAAGTGTTAAATGCGGTACATATGTCAACCTGTGAATTTAATGAACTGTTATTATATGTCATTTGTTTAGGGTAATTACTATTATTTTGCCTCTTGGATTTAATGTAAGACCAGAAATATTTTGTTCCAGTTAAGAAATGTTAGTTTCCACTTCCACCAGCCTTAGAAAACGTTTAACCCGTTAAATTGATTTGTACAAGGTTGGTTTATTTTCATTGTGATAATATCAATGTAAATAATATATAATAAACAATCCTTTTGGAAAATCATGGGGAGGCCTATTCAGCAGTGAACGTCCTACGGCTGAGATGATGATGATGACGATGATGATGATGATCAATGTAAAAACGACAGTCGAGAAAAAATATGTAGAGATAATTTGGACATGTGAAAAGGACGGATGAAAGAAGACAACGATGAACCTAACAAGTTATACATAGCGAGCGTAACTCTAGACAGACGTATTCTTTATCAAATTGGAAACGTTCTGGAAACAGAATGGCCAGGTCAAGGGAGCCCCTAAACCGAAAGGCGTGATAGAGACAAGACTGTGAGAATCTACAAAAAAGTTGTATCAATCAAAATAGGTATGACGAAATATAAGAAAAAAAGTTTATCGTAATAAATGCTAACCATACAAAGGCACTCAAGACTAAAGTCTTTGACCAGTGTGTGTTACCAGTGATGACATATGGCACTGAAACGTGGTCTCTTACTATCCTCATAAGTAAGCTCAAAGTCGCATAACGAGCTATGGAGAGGGCTATGCTCGGGGTTTCTCTACGTGATCAAATCAGAAATGAGGAGATCCGTAGACGAACTAAAGTCACCGATATAGCTCAGAAGATAATCCAGTTAAAGTGGCAGGGCACATAGAACGCAGAACAGATGTCCAATGGGACCGACAGGCGGACTGACGACCTGATAAAAGTAGGAGAGAACGTTGGATGCAAGCCGCTTGGAAATTTGTGGGGGAGGCCTATATAAAAATAATCATTTATGTATCTATGTTTAGCATTGGACGTCCTACGGTTGAGATGATGATGATGCAAAGGCCAATTTATATTAATATATTCCTGATGTTGAATTGATAAAAGTTCTAACTTATCTATCTTTATTGGGCACCCTACCTCACCTTCAATCGAATGAAACCTTACGCGTTGGAATCTCAATGAGCTTTATACAATACACGAATTATATTCACCAATGTATAGTTCACGGTCAAGATAATTTATGCAATGTTTGTTTATAAAGAAGGAAGGTCAACCACACGTGTTAGATGTTCGAAGGATCTTGTCAGTAGCCGGATGTCAAATATTACTCTACTAGGCGGGGCTTACGAGAATTGCATAATTATGTCACGTCATAAGTTGCTGAAATGACGGTAGGCAAAATATTTTGCACGTTATAACGGTAACTAAAAACCAAAAGAGTATCCTACTAATTTTATAAATGCGAGAGTTTGTATGTATAGTGTTTGTTACTCTTTCACGCTCAAAAGGCTTCTCAATATTTGATGAAATTCGTTATGGAAGTAGGGCGCTGGAATTAACACAGGTTACTTTTCATCAGCATCATCACCCATCATCATTTATCATTTATCACCATGCGGGTGTAACCACGGGCGCAGCTAGTAAGTAATAAATTCTAATAATTATGGGCCTTATGAATTTAAATGACGTCAATTAGTAATGCGCAAAATCGTTCTGCATTGTACTATATGACGTTTTTTATATTTAAGTAGCGTTGCAAATGCCTATTATGGCTAACTTGAGAGTATGCTCGTGACCATGATCGATGCAACTTACAACCATCAAATTAAGTAATTTTTTAATATGAAAAAACGGGAATCGCTCCCGTAAATAAGTCAGATCTTTCCAACTATAGTTCCAACCACATCCGGTGGTCTTTCTCAAGGAGAGTGCAGAACGCTCGCGGTTGCGTGTCGCCTCGCACAATTTCATAATAAAATTTAGTAAACTACACCATTACCTACCAAATTAGCGTAGGTACCTATTATTGTCACCTAAACAAACTTTTTGCCGGAGTATCTGCCAGTCTGATCTGAGAGATCTGCGAGGTTAATTATATGGGTATTTTAATTTTGGCGATTATTTAGTATTTATTAGAGGTTATATATTTTTTAGAACCTCGAGCCTCGGTGGCCTAGTTGGTCATGGCGTCTGACACGAATTGTCGCAAGACGCGGGTTCGAATCCTGTCCGAGGATGTGTGTTTTCTCTTTAACAATTGCAATGTTTGATATCGCTAAGCAGGCGTTAGTGCTTTAAAAAAGTATTAAGAATGTTGAGTTTAGTCTCACTTGCTCGCAAAAGTAGACTCAATGCACTTAGCTCGCCTCATTCAATGTCGTCAGCCTTATTTAATGCATTTTAATTAAGTTTGAAGGTAGACACTGAAAAGTTAGTACAACTCGACGATGGAACACGCTTACTTAAAATATATTTTACTCTACATTTGGCAACGCCCACAATATTTACGTTTGTAAAAACCCGCCGGGAATGGTATATTACTTTGCTGCCGTATAGGTAGTATTCATACTTTGTATCGATGCCTAAGGAATCAAAATTTTCAGCACATTTCATCAATACAATAAAAACAAATTCAACTCACCCGATGGAGTTCCGTGCATGATTTTCTCACAGTTGAACGCCCAATCCGAAATAATCTCTTTCTCCGTCATGGTGAACTCCTCACTGCCATGGTCGTAGTAAGCATCAAAATTTCCAGAAGAACTCTTCAACTTCAGCAGCTGTATCAACGCTCCAGCCAGACAAACGGCAAAGGAAGCCGAGCTACCGGTTCCTGCACCAATGGTCAGCTCAGATCCCATGGATATCTCCATGGCTTTCACGGGCAAACTCGTGCTTCCGAATATCCCAGAAAACACGTAAAGGAAACTGCGTAAAGAGTTCTGCTGATTGGTCGGTAAGCTTTTGAAGTTTGGCTTTATGATCTCCAAGAACTCGTTCACTCTTCTGAGATGGAATTCGTGGTCTAATTTGTCGGGCATTCTCCAGTTGAATTTCCCCGTGATTCCTGGGGCTAGCTTTGGGTTGAATAAGGCCTTTAGGATGGGCTCTAAGGGTATCGTGTCTTGTAAGTCCACGCAAGGCAGATGGATACGCACGGCTGGTTCCGAATGTGCGTGAATTTCCTGCAAACATACAGATTGGTGTAATTGCTCACGCGAATGCGATTTCTTTGCATTCGTTTCAAATATAGCACATTATAGTGTTAAAAGCCACAGAACACGAGTGATTACTTTGTTAATTATAGTAAAAGTCTTTATTCAGAGTTATGCAAAGGGGAAAAGAAGAAATGATTACAAACAAAACATGAAACGTAACATATTTTGACGCTTTACGAAATTAGCTTTCGTAATTTACATATATTTTTTTCCCATAACGTTCCTTGTAATAAACGGGCAGTATAGAATAGTACAGTTGTTAAATAATTTTAGTAATTAGAAGTTTTATGTTCGAATTCTGTACGCAAAATTAATTTGCCTACTAAATGAAACAAAAATTAAACCTTATGAAATGTTACCGTATAAGAATATACAAAGCTGACGCACGCGCCACGCTCTCAATGATTCACTGGTAAAGTATAGTTGAATATCACTTACTTTATTGAAACAAATTAATGTAAGCTCTTCCATTAATAACTTGATTCTAGCACTGAAATAATTTTGACTCATTTTCAAGTTTATTTGTGGAACTCATGACTAATAGTTGGTTTAAAATCTTTGGAGAGTGTTTGTGGTAATTATTTCCTTTTGTAACTAAAGTCCATTTAAGGCCAGTTGCACGACGCATCAGTAAACAAGCTTGTTATGTGAATGATAGACACAATGGATTTATGAATACATTCTGTATGTATATAGTATATTATGTAGATATATTCTGTGTTGTTGCAAGACGGTCTAAAATCTAACATTTTTAATATATGCATATACTATTTTCGTCAAAGTTGATAGAAACAGAATTTCGTCTTAAACGTATTTAAGACGAAATGAGTGTAGATTACGACCAAATTTCATGATTCGACTTCGCGAAAACTTAGTTTTTCGACGCTTAAACCTAATTCGTATTAATTAAATTAACCTTAGTTCGAATAAAAAAATGTAGTGTAAATTGAATAAGTATACGTTCTTATGAAGTATGGGAGCCAAAACACGATTGCGCAAACTTGGCTCGAGAGAAAAAAATCGGCAACATTCCCTCAATTTTGCAATTTTTCTTAAGTACGTGCTTCATGGGAAGAAGCATTTTTATTCAATTATGGGCAAATATATTTCAATGAATGTATCATGTTCAAGTTCCCAATGAAATTTACTAGTGAACTATGGACTCTTTTATCGTTAAAATTGAATCATTTGATTGTACGAAATAAATATAAAAAGTATTAGCACGTATTCAATTGAATTTTTCGCATTACATCGTTCAATCTGGTAAGCAATTCTCAACCTTATGTAAAGCATCGTAAATTGTTTTAAAATTAGGATTGGACCGCGTCTTAAGTGAAAAAAGTAAGCCACCCTTAGATACAAAATATTTAACATAAATCTATAATTATGCTTTAAGAGCAACTAGGACGTAATATATACCGGATATAGCGAGTCCTAGCCGGTCTTAAAGCATAATTATGAACACTCGCGATAGTTTTCTATCTCAAATAAATCTATAAATCGAATACCTAAAATATTTAAAGCCAAGTCCTCAAAAACGCGTTCATATTTTGTATGCATTATTATTGACAATCCTAAAATAAATAATATAACTTACGACGAATAAACTTGCAGAATCCCGACACATTTATGAAATGTATCGTCAAGTTGTCAAGGGTAGTTGGTCAAAACAGAAACTACAAGGAACACCGGCAAATGGTTAGTCGTGATGAAATTGAACTGAAGATTGAAAGAAACGTTTGCAAAAAAGTATAAGTGTTGCGTTAGTATCCTTTGCCCAGAAGTAAGTGACAAAATCGAACAAAATTACCTTAATAACAATTGAGCTCCTCAAGCCGAGACTGCAAGCTATCGCCAGTTTCCCGTAAACCACAGAATGCTCCCCATGTAGAATAACCTTCCCGGGAGCCGACACGCTCACAGTATACATATTATCCATAGCAGTCAACATCGTAAAGGACCAGAAAACAAACTAATTATACAAAATTTTATCCTTCTATATTCAATTCATTATAGAGATTTCCACTGTTCTACAGTCAGGGTCTTCTGTGTGAACGCGTGGATTGCCTTCAGCTCCTCTTGAAGAATTGAATTCACCAGTCTGGAAAAGAATTAATATATACTTGTGAGGAGATTTGTTATGGTAATGTATATTTAAATTATCGTGCACGTTTGTGTGGCTTGAGTATACAAATGTAGGTATGTTTTTCAGAACTGCTTGCATGATTTTCTTATTTTATCAGTACTATAGTGGGAAAAGAGTTTCAGATTGAGAAGGAGGGGGGGGTGTATATAATCTATTCTAGGGTGGGAAAAAGTGACACCAGATTGTCAAAATCAAATGATTTTAACAAAGATTTTGACTACATATTTTGCTAACTGGATTCCATACCATACAATCGGTACAACGGTAACTCCTTCAGAGGTGGCGGAGTAGGAGAGCGAACTAGCCGTCTTTTTGTATCCGTCAAAAACTATGAATTTGTCATAGTATTCTAAAACTTTACAGTGGTAGAGCAACATCCAAAGAATGTTAAGATAACTTTGTGAAAAGTGATTAACATAAGCTGTTAGTAGACTTCTACGGAATCGGATACAGCGTTCGTGTATTCCTCCGTAATTCCCTTTGCTAGGTCTCACGACAAACATGAAACTAGAAAGGGTGATCATTATAGCCCAGGATGCACTGTGAAACATGGTGTGTGTGATACTTGGATACTAAGGCAATAAGGCACCGTCAGAAACTGCCGTGTTGAATCGGGGCAACTAGCACTATGTGGATTACCTATATATATTACCCACTAAGGGCTAACTCTATTTTAAATTTCATCCATGCAAACCGTCCTGCCGTTTTTAACTCTGAGTGATCAGGGTATCACAAACATATTTACATACCTACATACAAAAAACTAACACACGTTCTTCAAATGTATAAATTAAATAAAAACTCAATTGACAATGGATAATAAAAATAAACACTTAAGTATATACTAAGCTATACAGTTGAGATAACATTCAGTTTAAAAAAGCATTGTGTTCTTTTATCTTCGGATCCTAAATATGGATGACATTTTGACCTGTTTTGAATTTCTTTTATGATAAATATTTACAGGTCAAAACGACATGAATAGCAGGATATATTTAATGTGTAAATATATAAATATAAAAGAGGTCAGAATGGTGATTCATTATCCTTATATGTCATGTAAATGCGAAAGCGTGTGTTGGTTTTAGAACCGATTTTGATAAAACTTTACGCATAAATACATATGAAAAATATAACAAGTACAATTTGGCTTGACAAATCAGTTTTATGAAATGTCTGAATTGATATCATTTGACAAAACAAGGCTATTATATATGTCAGTTGCTAACAAAAGTTGATTGAAATCTTGAACAATGGCGGCTCTATGTCGGTTTTGACAACACCAGTAAACCAAAATGTTAGTAAGTTGATGACTGGGAGCTGACAGTAATATAAAGCCGTCATTTTTTTTCGCTTCAATCAACATTTGTTAGCAGCTAAGATACATAATAGCCTACTAGTCGTGGTTGTGGATTTATGGCTTGTCAAATGTTAGGAAATCGGAACAGATTAAAAAATACCAAAATACCAAAGTTTACGTAAGTATATGGGGGGAGAGGTCTGCTACGTAATACTTGAATGGCCCCCATATGTTTATGTCTATGGGAGTGGTTAACGGCAGGGCTATTATGTATTGCAGTTGCTAACAAATGTAGATTGAAAACTTGAAAAATGGCGGCTCTATGTCAGTTTTGACCACTTCAGTACTTATGCAAAAATGTTAGTAAGTTCATGACTGTAGCTGACAACAGTGACATAGAGCCCCCATAAGATAGAGATACATAATAGTCTTACGGGTCACTTATGTCGGCTTTCTGAGATATATTAACGCTAGTTTATCTAATCGTTAAAGTTATATAACGTCTTATCCAACATAATCTCCAATAACTTTATTTAATACTAGCTGTGCCTCGCGGTTTCATGCGCGTGGTGATAGACGATGATGATGAAATGTACTTTACTACCGATTCTCAGATCTACTGAATATACACACGAAGTTTCGTAAGAATCGGTCAAGCTGTTTAAGAGGAGTTTTGTTACAAACAATGTGACAAAAGAATTGTATATACATATATGTATTAGATTAGTAGATATAAACTAGACTTAAAAGTATATCAGAAATCTAACATTAGTATATCTGTATATCTATAACATAAGGGATACTTATTAATGATGCCCCACAAATCACAATGCGTATGCGCAGGAATGGGATGCGCAAGAGTAAAAGAGTAACTATAATTAATTGCGCTTGAAATAGGCCACTGAACTAATGACCGCGTCTTGTGCGTTGGAAAGTCGCGAGCGAACTTATACAAAAGTCGTCTGGCCGTCCCGATTGGGACGTGAATGTAGATACTTAAAATGGCATTTTCAAATGGACATTAAAATATCTTTATTTGAATAGCTCACTCTGTATTTGGAATTCTTTTGTGTAGTTAAGAATGCAATATGATCGTTTGGAGGCGCTATATTGGAACTTTGGCAGATCTATTTACTTTCATCCCATCGCATCGCATGGCCAAGAGCTGAGGCCGTAGCACAAACAATTAGCGAAAAAGTATTCATATCGTAAGCGTCAATGCGTCACGTTTCGCCGTAGGCATAGATAAATCTCAGTTTGTACAGCTTTACGTGAATGACAAGTTACGTTAAACTTACGCATTTATTCGTGCTGAGCCCACAGTGGGCCGAGCACGAAAATCTGTTTGTGTTACGTAATCGCATCAGTGTTGCCGCTTGACTAAAATAAAATGCACTATACTCTCACCGAAATAGCGCTATATTTTGCGAAAATTCGGCTTATCTAATGCACTAGATTCCAGAACGATTTATGGCTACGATAAA
The DNA here is from genome assembly GCA_917880725.1 of Selenia dentaria. Lineage (NCBI taxonomy): Eukaryota > Metazoa > Arthropoda > Insecta > Lepidoptera > Geometridae > Selenia > Selenia dentaria. The sequence goes on along the minus strand of OU862896.1, from coordinate 26,977,354 downwards.
ATAAAGAAATTTCATACTAAGTATATTTAACTTAGGTATATTAGGTGCTAAAATCAAATGCAACTCATCAAACAATTCCACAACATCTTCATTGAGATCATCTCTCCCCGATGCTGATGATGATGGACAGTCTGCGCTAGTTACTGCCCCTTTTTAGGGTTCCGTACCCAAAGGGTTAAACGGGTTGTGTCTCATGAACCACGATAGTTAGACAGTTTGACTATAGTGACTTAAATGTTCACAACACTGAAGATTCGTTCTATACTTCCGCGTTTCAATGTGGAAGCGACAAGACGGTGATAGCTAAGTCCAACTTGGGTTAGGTTATCGTTACGTATTTCATAAAAACAGTCATTTATCTCGTACAATAGTGGCACAGATAACTCATAGTTAAACACGTAAACGATACGATAACTTTACACTTAAGCAGATTTTCGTGCTGAGCCCACAGTTCAATGATATCGAGCGAAATCTCTTCAATAGATAGGGCAAGAATGCTTTCGTATGCTTTCGTCTGTCCGGCTATTCTCAACAGGTCGCATTTCTCAAGCGAGTCTAGTGAAATTTTGAGAGCAGGATCGATAATTATATAGATTTTTTTAACAATTAAGTTTTAGAAAATTTTCATAATAAAATTAATATTATGGGTTTTAAGTAAAGACTGCATACTTCGCGAGCTCAGACAGCCTCTACTTTAGATACATCAAGTCATTTAGGCCATAGGACGATAAGATGTTTAGAAACATATTACATACCTACAACTTAAAAACATCACTCTCCTTCGTCTGGCAGTCGCGTCAATATAAATAGAGCCCCTGACTGACCACTGACCCGACAACTTACTTGGAGGGTTCCGAGTGCTGTATAGTTTTCAAAACTAAATATACATATTTTAACGAAACATCTTTATCATTTTAAACTGTAACAACATAGTAATAACACACTAGTCGTGCATCTTGACATTGACTGCAAATAAAACTGACTTCAATGTCAGTCTATAATGAAAACATCTTTTTTATATATAAGGGGAGTTGATTTGTTGTGAATTGAGTTTAAATATTGTCATTACTTTAAGTCATTAATTTATTAAGTAAAAAATATATATTATAAATATTTTTGTGTCTGTTTGTTCCGGAAAACTCTGAAACTGATGGATTTTAACGGGATTTTCAATAATAAACAGCTGATGTGATGCGGAGTAACTTACGCTACTTTTATCATCATCATCATTCACCATGCAAGTGATACTGCGGCGCGCAACTAGTTGTTACATATGTAAATGATTTACCACCTAACATTTGCTTAGCTTAGATCAACATCGCCTAGTTAAAATTCGATGAGGCTCACTTCTTTGAATGTTGTATTTGTATTCTGTACATTGTCAATATGCGTAACAAAGCCTTTTTAGTCTTTGCTATGCATAGGTGAGGATTGCTTAGGAATATGCTGAATATAAATGTCACCACATATACACGCATAGATCGTTGAATCGGCGACCCACATCACCTCTTCGCTATTATCGCGACGATGTTATCTATATACAGGGTGTCCCAAAACTCAACGATAACCTGGTACCGGGCGAGAGGCCAAGGTATACCAGTTATAAAAAAATTAGAAAAAAAATCTATGTCACTTAGTCAAGCGATGATAGACATTTTACGAAAAAATTAAAAATTTGACACCATTGGTCGCATTTTTAGGTACTGTGATCGCAATTTTCACAATTTTACAGTGATTTTTTTAATAATGTTATCTCAAATAACAGTGCTATTAATCGTAACCACAAATGAAAGTAATAATCATTGTTAACTAAGTAAAATAAATTAAATTTTGACGAGTTATGGTTTATAAAATTTATGTCAGTCAACTTTGACACTCTACGCTGGAAAAAAAATTTACTACACTACCTATGGCAAGTTTTTTTTAAAAGATGGCCCATTTAGTCTAGATTTCAAAATAGTACAACACTTGCCACTTTTCTTGCCAATAAAACTGCTATTTCGTATTTTTTGCGAAAGGAACTCATGGAAAATTTAATCAAAATAAAACGGTAAATTATCTTAACACTTTATTATCCTCCTAAAACTAAAGCAGATGCTCAAATTGTTTCCCTCCAGTACGAATACAAGCTCTGCATCGCCTCAGAAATCACCAATCGCCAGGTTATCGTTGAGTTTTGGGACACCCTGTATATAGAATTGTCCGGAGGCCGCAGCAAAAACAATTAGCGAAAAAGTATTCGTATCGAAAGCGTTAACATGTCACGCTTCGGCGTACAAACTATGAGTTATCTGTGTCACAGTTGCCCTAGATAAATGACAGTTTGTACTGTTTCACGTGTCGACACGTTACGTTACACTTACGCAGATACTCGTGCTAGGCCCGCTGAGGCAGTAGCACACACGATTTGCGAAAAAGTATTCGTATCGTAAGCGAAAACGCGTCAAGCTTCGGCGTACAAACTATGGGATATCTGTGTCACAGTTTTTTTTTTTTATTAACCGTTGACCTAGATACATGACAGTTTGCACTGTTTCACATGAACGACACGTTACGTTACACTTACGCAGATATTCGTGCTAGGGCCACGACTGACTGATTTATCAAAGAAGAAAGTACACGGCTGAGGATACAATCTCAAAATTTTGGCAGTTTCTGCCTTTTACTCGTAATGTTGTAATCATCTACTGGAAAATTTCATCCCTAAAGGAGTGATTTCTATTTACTTCTGTGGCTTCGTATCCCAAAGGACCAAGCTAGCGAAGCCCCTGGGGGGTCAGCTAATTTCAGTAATGCTGTCAGATAATGCAGTATTTTTAATTTATTTTTTATTATTAGCTATTATTACTACTATATTAGCCAAATTATTAGCACTACTTACTAAAAAGATTTGCAACTCATAACCATTTTAATTTAAATCTCACTCACATCACACATACTCGCTAACTTTCGTAGGTACTTATAATAAATTATTAGTGAGATATCTGCTTTTTTAAGTAATTGGCTATAAGTATATAAATCCGCTGTCATTTCATGTCTGCAAGGTATGATCCATACACACGCGAAACGGTGCTCATTTATTGAGCATATCATTCTGACACCACCAGTTTAATATGGAGACTAGAAAGTGTGATGCAACACATTTGAAATAGTAAATTAATATTAAATTTGCGTTTACAATAAAGAAAGTTTTAAAAGACCGGAAAAAACAGTGTAAGCTGATAGAGCTCAGCTCAGTATGTTTTATTGATAGAGAAAGTTTTAAGCTAGTGCAGGTGCCTATTTCTTTAATTGGAAATCTTCGTGGTTTCTGTGATTCTTAGACGGTATAGCGACAGACGAGATCTAGAAAGTGTTCAACCACCATGATAACTTTAGGATGGTAACTTCACCACGGACACGAAATACCAGAGTCTCATGGAAACTTCACAGGCTCTGGGTTACTATAACTTCAAAGATATTTATATTGTTCTGTAAATGCTCATCATCATTATCATCATCACCTCAGCAATAGGACGTCCACTGCTGAACATAAGCCTACCCCATCATTTTACAAAAGGACCGGTTGGCTTCCAACCGGTCCATCTCGGTCCAATCGGTCTTATCACCTTGTTGATGGACGCTGCGCTGCGCTTGCTAGTCCGTGGTCTCCACTGCAGAACCTTCCGACCCCATCGGCCATCTATTCTGCGTGCTATATGCCCTGCCCACTGCCACTTCAACTGGCTAATCTTCTGGACTATGTCGGTGACTTTCGTTCTTCTACGCATCTCCTCATTTCTGATTCGATCACGTAGAGAAACCCCGAGCATATCACTCTCCATAGTTCGTTGTGCGACTTTGAGCTTACTTATGAGAGACCACATTTCAGTGCCGTCATCAGTTCAGTACCATGTAAATGCTCAGTTTTTGAAAGGGGCCTCTTGCAAAAGGGGTGCGTGACATTTTCCGAATGGCATCCACAATGTCTGCCTACTATATCTTACTTAATTCCCTTTTCTATGGTCAGGGCTTTGCGTAAGAAGTCGCAAAAAAAATTCAGTATAAGGCACTTACTAGTAACGCTACATACGAGGGTCAAACTGAAAGTTCTTAGAACTGGCCACTTATAAACAATATAATAAAAAAATAATTCTATAATTTGAAAATAGAACTCTTTGCCAATATTACTGAGTATATACTTCATTCATTTGTCATTTGTTTTACGATTTGGCGGCAAATTGAAAATTGTCTGTGTCACGTCAACATGAATTTAACACGAGAAAATTTTCGTGCAATGATTTTTTATGACTTTCGATGTCATTTAAGTCAACAAGAAAGTTATGATAGACTACGATTGGCCTTTCACGATGAAGCCCCATCTCGTGCGACTGTTTACAACTGGTTTAATGAGTTTAAACGTGGTCGCACTAATCTCACTGATGATTTACGTGAGGGACGGCCTTCTACGGCGACGACTGAAGATAACATCTGTGTTGTGCGGCGTATGATAGAGACTGACAAAACAGTGACCTATCAGCAGATTCGGACAAGCTTAGGCATCGGTATGAGTCAAGTGCACAAAATCCTACACGAACATTTAGCGGTCAGGAAGCTTTGCGCCCGGTGGATACCTCATAATTTGACTGAGGCTCAAAAACTCCATCGTGTGGATTGGTGCCGTAAAATGATTGAAAGATTTAACGGAGGTGACTCAAATGCTGTGTTCGACATACTAACAGGTGACGAAAGCTGGATTTACTGTTATGATCCTGAAACCAAAAGACAATCTGCTCAGTGGGTGTTTCCTTCCGAGGAGTTGCCAACTAAAGTGAAGAGAGATCGAAGTGCGGGGAAAAAAATGGTGGCCTCGTTCTTTGGAAGGATAGGTCATTTCGCAACAATTGTGTTAGAGGATCAAAAAACAGTTTCTGCAGAATGGTACACTACCAATTGTTTGCCACTTGTCTTGGAAAAAGTTCGAGAGAAACGACCTCGCAGTAGGATCCTCCTTCACCACGACAACGCCTCATCGCACACCGCCAAGCGAACGATCGACTATTTGGCGACATCAAACGTTGAATTACTGGGTCACCCGCCGTATAGCCCCGACCTCGCGCCTTGTGATTTTTATTTATTTTCAAAAATTAAAGAAAAACTTAAAGGAAAGCGGTTTATGAATGCTGAAGAAGCGGTGGCTGCGTATCGCGATGCCATTGAAGAGACCCCTAAGGACGAGTGGGCAAAGTGCTTTTCCCAGTGGTTCCATCGCATGCAGCGGTGTATTGACGTGAATGGACAATATTTTGAAAAGATATAATAAAACTAATAACTGGCTAATGTAATCAGTTTTTGATTTTCTAAGAACTTTCAGTTTGACCCTCGTAATAAGGCCTTCTGTCCGATGGAATCCAAAATGTATGCTACATTTCTTCATAAGTTCTCTTGGCTTGGGAAGACTTGACTGTAGCTATGTGAGCCATGCCGCATAAAAGCTGCATATTGTTAAGGCTTGATAGCTTGCAATAATAATTATTATAATTAAAAATTATTGATTGAAAAATTATAATATGTATTTAAATTTTAATAACAGGAAATGTGACTGAGGTTTAAAATGACTAAGTTTTAAGATTCTGTGTTATTTTGTTGCTAAAATAAATAAATTAATAACATTCGATTAAAGTTTTTAATTTAAAATCGACTTTCGCAAGTGGAACACATTATTAGAGTACACTAGCGACTGCCCGCTACTTCGTTTTCTTTTATAACAACCTTCTCTTGAGAATAATTAACACAAGAAAAAAAACGGATTAGCAAAATTGTTCCATCCTTTCATGATGCGATGACCAATGGAAATAAAGATTCAACTTTAATTATAGAGATGTTGTAAGCATTTATTTGACCGATTTTGTTAAGTAGGTAAGACTCGACCGGTTTCAAGGCGTTCCGAGTTGCTTCTTCAAGGAGTAGGTACATGCACTCCCGACGGCCGCGAAACCGGTCGATGCTTGTCTTCGTAATGTCGGTCAAATAATTATTGTTTATACTTCATAACCGTTTTGTTATATACAAGGTATAGACAAGGTTTTTTCATGTGAGTAGCGTCACATGAAAAAACCTTGTCTATATGACTAGTGACATGATTCTTCACAATCTTTGTTTTCCTAGATTGAAGTAGACTTAAGAAAGCAATCATAATTTTCCAGTCCACAATTTTTCAGTCTACTATCGAATTCGTTGTATTTAGAATGGGAAAGTCAGTTCTACTCCTAATAACAATTGTTTCTTTTGCTCTTCAGTTCTGTCTAATCACTGCCAAGCCATTTCTGAATGTTGTTTTTACTGGTTACCATTGTCAGGCCTGCGTTTGACGGCTATCATATCTTGGTCAGTGATGACAAAACACTCTAGACCTAGAATGGGGTCTGGCTTCTAAGGCACACATGCGCCGCAAGGTAGATAAAGGTTTGTGATAGGTATCTTGGGGTGGAAGCTAGCAAAGCCGGAATTAGAAGGTGCCCTAATACCATATTGATTTTCTTCAAAAGGTTTTCTTCATCGAGAGCTAAAGACTGAGATCGAAATCGAGCTGGAAGAAACAGGTGGTCACGCTCACTATCCCTGAGCCATCAGCACCACAAGATTTTTTAGAAGCAGCTAATGTTTAACCGGTCTTTTTGGAAATTTATGGGGGAAGTATATGTTCAGCAGTGGAAGTAGTAAGGCTGGGATGATGATGATGAATGTTTAAATTACGAATGTGAATGTTTAAATACCTATGTCGAGCCAACAGAGGTTTCCCTTGAAACTTGTCGGACACGATGATGACTGAGAACTTGGCGCCGCATCCGTCGCTGTCGTCTTTTACATCCTGAGAACAAGAGATAACAACATTGTTATATCATTACTATATTGCTATTATATATATCGTTATATCTAGGATTAAGTCGTTCTAGTTGTCGAGAAGATAAGACATCTAGAGTATTCTAGAGCAATCACTAAAACGCTCAGCTCAGCAAATGTATTAATATCATCATTATAAGTGTAGAATACATCAGCACACGACGAAGTGTTTGCAGTGACACAAAATTCCTTCATAATAGTTTCGCTGCAAACTACGAACTATCTGTCCGGCCAGCGACTTCGCTCGGTTGCCCTACGGGATACGAAACAGAAATAAAACGAATTCAAGAATTAGGCGTAATATTTCCAAAACTCCTTTGTTAGTGGATGCTTTCAACATAAAAGGTATCAACTACTAAAATGTTGATATTGTTGTCCATCAGTTTAGGCTTAGCGTTGATTAATCAATCAGTCAGCCATGACATGTAATTATATATGTATATATATTCGTTCGTTCCCTTAGCTTAGACATTGCTACGGCCTCTAACAACTACTTGCATGTATGACCACTAGTAAGTATATATTAATAATTCTGTCGCAAGTATTTTATTTTCAAATGTGCTTCCCGGCCCTGATAGTTTTGTCTTAACAAAACAGTCGTTTAAGGCGTACATTAACCCCTCACCAGTCGATTGTCAATATAACAATGAAATTTCTATTGTGTCTGGGTCGGTCGACTGATGAAGTATTATGCATAATCAATATTCGAATAAAGTGGATAAAATAAAGTATAAAGTCATAGAAGTTGACGTCTACGGTATCTTTTTATTCATAACTTCCAAGGAAAACTAAATACTACTTAGGATGAACTCACACTGCGATGGAAAGAAGGGATGTTAAGAAAATTTAATTAGAATTCTACATCGCAGTGTTTTTCATGATGTAAATTACAAATTAAACCTGAAATCAACACAGCTCGTCTCCCCGAGAATTCTCTAACATGGTCGATAAATCTACTTCCATCGGTAAGGTGCCTATTTCCCTTTTAATTTCTTCACTACGTAATATAGATGATGTTCCTTTTGTACCTACCGCGGAAATAATATTGACCCATACACTATGTACTTAGCTGTTCATATAAGAAAAGGGCATAATTACTTGAAAAGTAATAACTGTTTTACCTAAAAAGGAGTTTGCCCATAAAGTGATCATCATATCATTATTTTTCTTAAGACGCGGTGCAACCCCAATTTTAAAATAATTTACGATACTATACGTAAGGTTGAAAATCGCTTGTTAGATTGGACGATGTAATGCGAAAATGCATTAATTTTGTACACTTTCTTTATTTTTTCGATATATACTAACACAATTGAAAAAATTGCTGGTTACTAATTTTGTACTATAGTTGGCTGTGTATTACCTGAAAAAATTGTAGTGTTATCGCTGAAAATTGTGAGAGTTTGAACGTGAAAGTTTATTTTTGTGGTCCTATTTAGGATTTTTTTCTGTAGAAAGACAGTTATATTTATGAATTCTATTCGGTTATTACTCTTTTCCTATTCTTTTTCTAACCTGAGTATTTTTTTCATAGTATATTATCGATCAGTTTCGTTACACTAGATGTTTAAAGTATTTGCTTTTTACTATTATCAGGATACGAGCGCGCCTTAAGAACAGGAACAGGAAGTAAGGCCGCTGACAATAATTAGGTAGATTAATACGTAGGTATAAATACACGGTGTATCAGCACTCCGAACTCAATTTATTGGTTATGGGCATTAAAAACATTATCGGGCTTTTGCATACAATTTACCAAGTATTAACATCTTTACGGAGAAAACATTTTTCTCATAGTAGGGCTACCAATTTAATTATTTCTCTTGGTCGCTTTTACGACATCAATGGAGTACAATAATTTTAAACCCGTTCGCCTGCGTTGCCGCCCCCGATATCCGCCCATCCTCACGACTTAACATAGTTCATGGAATTGGAGACAGAGGGAAAATCTCGTCCACTCAGGTAGAAACGAATTCCTGGAATAGTAAACTTGGGGAGTCTGCCAAAAGTACAGTCCATTATTAATTACATATACGGGATTACTCACGTAATATTTATCGGATAGGTTCGACTATAGTTTCGACCACATTCGGTGGCCTTTTTAAAGGAGTGTTCGGGACGCCGCGCCCGCGTCGATGACGTCTGCCTAGCGTTAGTGCTAGGCGATCCCGAACTTTCCCGAACTAATTAGCGAACCATAATCCCGTATTTCTAATTAATAATGAGCGAAAATCGCCTAGTTTGGGACTCGCTGATTCTTCTTAATTTGTACAAATTGTTAATTCTTTATTTGTGTTTAAGACAATGTGTTAGTTAAAAATCTTGTCGCAATAAAGTTTATTATTATTATTATTCTTATTATATTATTATTATTAAGAAAACCACGTTAGTATTTATAGCAAAAAATGTACAGTCCAATCGGGAGAACCACTCAAAATAAAAACAGAAACTAATACTAATCAAATCAAATCAAATAATTTATTTGTAACTAATAAATTGATTATCAATTGTACACATATTATGATATATAGAACACAAATTTTAATTTCACATTACCGGATACTGGAATTTAAATAATATAAGATAGGCCTCTTAACTCTATACTAGGCTTAGCCTGTGTTATAGGGATCTGCGCTCCCCACATTACTGAATTTGAAAAATTTGCTAACAATAATAATAAAAAATTTGGACACATTTGCATTAATCATGACTATATAATAATTTGTCAATATAAAAACATAAATATAAAAATAGTATTAGTTTAATTCAATGAATTAATACCACAGCCAAAATAAGTTACAAATCATAGTAGAAATTGCAATGTTTATGCAAAAACTATCTGATCTACATAAAGTGCATATGCTCCTAAATAGGCGGCCGCGTTCGTATCATAACAAACAACCAATAACATAACAATAGATCTCGTTTACACACTGACACAGTTCTATCCAGAGTCTGTCTAGGAATTTAAGGCTCGTTCACAAGATCCGGCTGCTGATGAGCCGGAAAAATAAACAGTTGGGAAAAAGGTTTTACGGCTCACTGTTTCCGTTTACTCTATCGTTTTCAACCATTCAAATAAAAGACTTTTATTATCCGCTGATATTATTGGACGTACATATTTGGGTTACCAATGTTCTCCACACTTATCTGCATGTCATATCACTCTAAATCGACTTAAACTCACGGGAACCTTTAATAAATTTATGCGTGATGTGATGTATCACAGCTGCGAATAAATTTATTAAAGGAATAAGTAAAATAATGTACATTTTTAACAATGTATCTTATTTGATTAGACTTTTTTACACTATTCGCTACATGTGGATTATGCAGAGGGCCTAGCACGAATAACTGCGAAAGTGTAACGTAACGTATCGTTCACGTGAAACAGAACAAACTGTTAATTATCTAGGTAAACTGTGACATAGATAACTCATAGTTTGTACATCAAAGCGTGACGCGTTGACGCTTACGATACGAATACTTTTTGGCAAATTGTTTGTGCTACAGCCTCTAAGTAAGTATTTTGAGAATCGGTTCACCCAGTCAAAAGTTATGAGGTAACAAACATAAAAAATACAGTCGAAATGAGTACCTCCTCCTTTTTGGAAGTCGGTAGAAAATATAGGTTAACGAAATGATATTTTATCGCCATTTTTTTTTATCAAGCGGCCGACCTGATTATCTGATTTATAACAACGCGTCGTCTGAACCAAGCTTCATTTTAACAATCCTTGGTACTGGCGCATATTGGCGCCAATTTATATCAATTTCACCGGCAGCAACCCTGGCAATAGTGGCAATCAATGTCACAGTGGCAATGGATGCTTGATCTCCTTCAACAAATAGCTCAGTAGGTAGGTGTGTATTGTTTATTCTAAATATCCCTAAACTTATTACGAAGCATTTGAGCAACAAATATACAAAGCAGATCTAAAAGAGTTGATACTAAATAAATAGCTAGTCAGAATATCAGGGAAAGTTTAACCGTTAATTATAAGAATAAACTTTAGTAAGCGTATATGTGCCATGTATTGTATTTATAGTGAGCTCTCGATATTTCGGCACAGTTGCATGCGGCATGTTCACGAGTAAACTGAAGTATCTGCGGGTAGGTATTGTTATGAGCAGACGAAACGGTCTACCCTCTTCCTTTCACGTTATTCTTGCGTTCCGGCTTATTACCACTGACACAACAGTCACTTGGAACTCGATCTGGGTCTCGACACACACAACTCACGGTATCTGATCGCGAGCTTTTTAGGAACTTCGGTTTTGCAAAGATGAACATAGCGCATGCAACTGTGCCGAAATATCGAGAGCTCAAAATAAATACTACATGGTACATAAAATATCCCGCTAATCTAAAGTTAATTCGTACATTAGTGACCATGTCAGTTTAATAACTTATATCGTTAATTATAATTTCGTAATACAGTACAGTCCTTTAATAATTATTTTGTCTTCTATTATGAGTAATTAAGTAAATTTATTGTTTTTGTTTTTTTTAACAATAAATGATTCGACGAACAATTAAAATAAATTCCTGTACGGAACCGTGGTTAAAATACACCCTATTTGTATAATTACCAAAAAAAAAAAAATTGGCGGTACAAAAGTGTTAATACATTGTAGATATGTAGTCAAAAATGTTTATTACTTCACAGTGAAATCATTATTAATTGTTAAAGTTTTCGAAAATTGCATCTAAAAGTATGGACACCATCTTAACAAAAATACTACATGCCTATGTACAACTTATTAATGAAAACACATGATTCGCGTCAGTGAAAAAATATCTCTCTTACTCTTTCTTATACCCCCCACCCGAGCGTTCGGTGTGAAAGAGATTGTCGACTTTCAGCTTTCGTTCGTTCGTTTTCGGAAGAAACAAAGGCCGCGCGGTGGCAGGGCGGAGGGTGCGGGGTTGGTTCGGTGGCCAGGTCTAACGAGCTAGGACGCGAGTTTGCCGAATGTTATGAATGAATGATACATTTCCATGTAGGGGTGTTAAGTTTCATGCATAAACCGCGCGCACTATATCTTAATGAATAGTGGAAATGCCTAGAATAAAATTTGTAGGTGTGAATCAATCTAAGACGTTTGACCAAATATTGATGATTATGTGGGATTTTTTTTTAAAGTAGTTTTAAATTTTCTTCCCATGTATGTATTAAGTACCAGCAGCATATAGTGCTGTTTTTTTTGGTAATTATACAAATAGGTTTCGTCAAAAGATTTTTTTCCTCACTCGTAATTGGGTACGGCACTATGGTTAGGTAGACGGCCGAAGCGAGATATTCTGCCTCGAATCACTACTGTTGGAAAGGAATCAATGGCACAATAAAGAGAAAAAATTACTGAGCGCATAAGACCGCATAAGCCGTCATCATAAAAACCAAATAGAATGACGACTGTCATACAGAGACACGCGGACATTTAGCTACACTAACCCTAAGCTAAACATAATATTTTTTTCTCCTGTTAGCTCAGTCAGGAACAGACTCCCAGCTGGTCCCTATAATCTCACAGATTTTACTGCAAATCAAATCAAATATTTATTTGTCAGTACACATAATACAGTTTCAGATCTTATGAATAATTGACGTCAATGTATTCAACCTGCAAGCAGGCGTACAAATGTACATGTTTATTTCTATATTATATACCTAACTCAACTTACTTGTAATTACGTCACAATAAATATTCATGCAAATATTCTTTCACGCTATAAAAACAAATGTTCAATAACCACGTATGCAGTCTGGTTTTAAAGCTATTACCGTCTAATATTTTAATATAGTCAAGCAATTTGTTGTAAACAGTAATGGCCATTATATAAACATTTTTTCATAGATAACTTTTTGGCACAGAGGGCGATATAATAGGTTTTGATACTTCGGTCGATTTTGTCGTGGAAGAACATCCGTTCTTCTCTGAAAATAACTAGGATTTGCCTTAACAAAAATACATAAGTCTCTTACATACATGCATGGAAGTGCAAGAACATTGTTTTTTTTTAAATAGTGGTTTGCAGCTGTCAAGAAACCAAGCTTTATTTATTACCCGGACACAACAGTGTTGCATACTCAACAGGGTGTGCACAATTTTGCTAAAGCACTGAGTGGCACTGCAATACGGGCGGATATGAACCTTACCAACATCACATACGAGAAAATAGATGAAACAGATTTTTCATATTAATTTTCCCCTTGGCACCGTCACACCCTGATTCACGTACACATATAATTGCAAGGACTACACAAGAATGCGATTACATCTTAGTATTCAAACCGAGCTGAGATCTTGACCCGGTTGTAGATCCAACACGCAATATTAATATATATATCCATTACCGAGTAGAACCATGGAGGAGACCAGCCACTAAGGTAACTAAAGATGAATTGAAGGAGATGGTAGAAGCGGATCCTTATCAAAGGAACCAAGGAATTAGCGGCATGGTTTGATGTTAGCATACTGAAAATTTGTTTTAATTTTTCAGTACGTAGTTCAGTAATTTCATACTGTAAACCCTTACGACACACTTTTTTTTATTGATTACTCAGCTTTAATAGAACAAAGTCTAATTATTTTCTTCTTCTTTTCTTTATATTTTTTTTTGTATTTGGTGTGTTTTTTATTTTACAAATTATTGTCAACTAATGAAACCAGTGGTTTAACATATATGTATATGTTTTGTAATGTGATAATGTGTGTGTGTGTGCGCCATGCCTGTCGCGACAAAGAACATCCTAGTGCGTTTGTATGAGTGTGTGGATATCACATTAAATTGATTTTTCAAGTATTTTCCACACGGCTGTAACCACGGGATGAAGCAGTATAAAAAATATCGTAAGGTACGAGTACCTACACCATTAACATACGAAATAACCTCAATGACATACTAAGAAGTATGCATTAAGGCGCGTACCATAGCAAATGCAGCGCAGCCCCTGACGCTTAGAACCTATCATGATATCATCGCGTTATTTCAAGGACATTAAACACGATTAAAATAGTATGTACCTACATAGAAATTGTTATCTAAGAAATAAGTTTTTAACAAAAACTGAAATAGGGGAAACAACACTGACTCCTTACATCTCCACATGAACAACTAGTTCTGAAATTTGGTGGTGTAAGGTGTATTATTATTAGAAATTATTGAATGGGGAATAAATATTAACCGAGAAAAAATTTAAATTTATTTAAAAACCTATTATTATATGTGTTTTGACTAGCTATTCAAAAATTGATGAGAATTTTTGGCAGAGGGCCGTGCGCAGAGGTCACGTGGCTGTCACTCCCGCCTAGAACCAGATTCTAAAGATCATTTGCTCTGGGATGCGCCTTAACAAACAAACCAAGGACCGTAATGAATTAAGAACATTGATATGCATAACCAGCTTTAACATAAATCCTTGACAGCGGTACGTGCTAAATTTAAGATGAATAAAACACTAATTTAGCACGATTTGCATTTAGCAGTAAAATACATAAACCTGTTGGGTATTGTTATAATGTCAAGTTGTGAATATAGATTGATGTTTAACAATCTCAGTTGACAATTTATAGTTGGTCACCATCAATCAGTCCTATAAAGGAGTTTGAAGCTCTTTGTTGAACGCTAGCCTAGTGATGACCGTAATTTTGAGGTGAAAACTGTTTTAGTTTTCAAAAAAGCTGCGAAACCAATGTATAATCTATAAACTAACAAAAGTACCGAAAAGAGGTGGGAATTACTTTATTGTACTCGATTTTCAGTGCCTCTCAGAAATGAGGAGATCCGTAGAAGAACGAAAGTCACCGACATAGCCCAGAAGATTAGCCAGTTAAAGTGGCAGTGGGCAGAGCACATAGCACGCAGAACAGATGGCCGATGGGGCTGGAAGGTTCTGGAATGGAGACCACGGACCGGCAAGCGCAGCGTAGGTGACAGACGACGTTGGATGCAGGCTGCTTCCAACCGGTCCTTTTCGAAAATTTTGGGGGAAGCGTATGTTCAGCAGTGGATGTTCTACGGCTGAGAATGATGACTCGATTTTCAATAAAAGGAGGCTAGCAACTTTTTCTACACATTACACTTACACTGTATTTCTAAAAACATGGCGGCCATTTGTTATGTATTGTTGAATTTTGTTTTTTACTAAGTAAATTGGAAATTTAACAGCAAGCTTTGATTTTTTCTAAATATTTATTCAAAATGTCATCTGACAGTGAAAGTGGCGATATTATAATGATGAAGCCACCAGAAAAAAGTTTATGATTTCTTACAAAGCGCTCCAGACAACAATTTTTTATTTACTAATAAAGGTAACTATTTTATTTTCCTCGTAGGCGTAGTATAAAGCATTATGTATCAATCAGGAGAAAGTTCTATTTCCGTACTAGAGTTTCCTTAAACCTACTATCGAACAGAAATAGATCATTTGCACTCCTCGATGTAAAATATACTGTTATAAAGTATTTTACTTATCAGTACCAAAAAATCCGCAAATTTTCCTCCTAGGTTAGAGTCCTGGTTCTGGTAAAATGTATTACCATAGTTTTCCATAATTTAATAAAGTCAAATAAAACTTCATAATTACAATATTAAAAGTTCTTGTCTTTTATGTGCATAAATCACAATTCAAATATCTATTCTGTTGTAACAAACCATCTTCACGTTACGAAATAGAAGGAGCAAAGTTTTGTAAAAATTAATTCATATTTATTTTTACAAAAGGATTAATAAAACGAGAACGCTGAAGTTGTACCTATTAGGTAATAATCAATACCGGAGATTGAAATAGTACTCATATAATATTTTCATCATTTCTTACGTAAAGATCAAACACTAAAAAACGTATCGTGAAATCAAGACATTTAGCACAAGTGTAACATAAGTAAATAAAAAAAATCAAGTAAACTGAACGGTTAAAATAAAGACGCGCAAGGTTGAGTGCTCATCGGACACAACGGTTACGCGCCTTAAGTCTGATAATTCCATGTTGTACAGAATGTATCCCCTATAATAAATCAAATTTATTATTTTAAACTATTAACTAACCGGCATAAAACTTACGTTAGGGATGTAATTTATGTAGGCACTAACGCGAATATCCAAGATTATTCCAACCGGCAAGCAAACACTCACGTTAGAGATGGAATACGTAGACCCCTAACGCTAAAAATACAAGATTATTCCAACCGGCAAAACACTAACGTTAGGGTTGGAATACGTAGACCCCTGACGCGAAAAATCCAAGACTATTCCAACCGGCAAAACACTCACGTTAGTGATGGAATGTGTCTACCCATATAGCAAAGAATCCAAAATTATTCCAACCGATAAAACACTTGATAGGGTTGGAATACGTAGACCCCTGACGCGAAAAATCCAAGACTATTCCAACCGGCAAAACACTCACGTTAGTGATGGAATGTGTCTACCCATATAGCAAAGAATCCAAAATTATTCCAACCGATAAAACACTTGATAGGGTTGGAACACGTAGACCCCTGACGCGAAAAATCCAAGACTATTCCCACCGGCAAAACACTCACGTCAGTGATGGAATGCATCTACCCATATAGCAAAGAATCCAAAATTATTCCAACCGATAAAACACTTGTTAGGGTTGGAATACTTAGACCCCTAACGCGCGAAAAATCCAAGACTATTCCAACCGGCAAAACACTCACGTTAGTAATGGAATGCGTCTACCCCCATAGCGAAGAATCCAAGATTATTCTAACCGGCAAAGCAGTCTAATTAGTGATGTATTGCATCTACCCATATAGCGAAGAATCCAAGATTATTCCAACCGATAAAACACGTGTTAGGGTTGGAATACGTAGACCCCTAACGCGAAAAATCCAAGACTAATCCAACCGGCAAAAAGCTAACGTTAGTAATGGAATGCGTCTAACCCTATAGCGCAGAGTCCAAGATTATTCGAACCGGCAAAACACTCACGTTAGAGATAAAATACGTAGACCGCTAACGCGAAAAATCCAAAATGAGTATCTGATATATATTATCCCCAAATCTCTAACGTTAGTGTTTTCCGGTTAATTAATAGTTTAATATGTGTCAAACTCACGAGAATTTTAATACAATACAAGTACAATTTGGAAAACTAGAAAAACCGACTTCCATTTTATTATTTATTATCCACTAACTCCTAATAGTTACGGAGTTATCTACAGTAATCTGTAACTCCTGGACTTAAATTATATAGCAGTCAAGTCATTCATAATTATGATTCGGCGATGTTTTTATTTGAGCGCTTATCGGATACGTGCTTTAATTTCACTAATTATATGTTCTAGGGGATACATCCGCTACTACAAGTAGAATTAATTATGATTTGACGCATATTTGTGGCGGAGAAGATTTCTCTCTAGATATTTTTAGAGAAATTTCGTATTAGTGAAAGTTGTGTGCGGTTGAAATGTCGAATGCCTATCTATAATTACGATTCGGTATTTTTAATTTATTCATGGCTACTGAATACGAAGATAAATTAGGCAATAATGTTCAATAAAGAAAAGTGTTACTCTTGTGGCCCATATATGAGCTCTCCATAAATATAAAATATGATTTAATATTAGACTTACATTGTTGTTTCTATTTAATAACTCACTATAATGCTATACTTATTTCTTCAAAAATATTGTTTGTGTTATCAGCAGCACATATGTATATTTTTTTCTTACTATTTTATTACTATTATATTATTTACCTATACCTTGCTACCTTAATTTATTTAATATTTACATTTAGTTCGCTATTATAGGTACGTCATGAGCGCACTTACACAAAAAATAAATGCACATATTGTGACCCTGTGACAAATAATAACATAACACGAGATAAAATCGGTCGACGGTCAAATAATCTCACATTCACGTACCTTTAACAATACATCACTTATTCAAACACACACCGAACACTGAAATGCACGAAAAGATTCAAACGAAGGCCTAACAAAAAACCGCGAAACTATAAACGGCCGGCAGTGACAGCGCGGCGAACACGACGTAGTTTTTTTTTCGTGTTTTAAAACGGCCAGCACGCGCCTAAATGCTTCCCGCGCAATCGCGAGTGCCAGCTCGCGGACGCGGCTGAATGAATACTGGCCTGGCTGGCCGACTTTATTGCATGCATTGGCTTGGCCATCCGCGCACAATAAAGATGATCGCACACAAGATGTATAGATACTAGATGGGTGTACGTTACGGGCTTCCCGAAACGCGATTGACTCTGTGAGACATTTAGCGGTAACTTGTAAATTAATGCGGTGTTTGTTTTAATGATAATACTGTGTGGACTGCAGTTTCAGTTTCGGTATTGATAGTGATAAGTTTTCCTCCCTGTCACAGAATACTAAATGAGTACTTATTTGACGAAGTTCACACACTTGCGATACCACTAAATAGTGATATCACTTTCGACCGCAGCTCTGACCATTGAGTGAGATAAGGACCTAATGGAAGCCCTACAAATATTGAATAATCCTAATATATAGGCTAAATCTATATATAGGTAACCATTAGTCGAATAAAAGCACATTACGCTTAAAACAACTTTAGGTGATACTTTTTACAAAGATAATAGACGTGGAACATAATCCGCCTTCTTAAAAAAAGTAACTAACAGTTAATTACGGGTTTAAACCATATTTCAAGGGAATTTAATATTACGTGAAAATTCCAGCATGGTTTAAACGTGGGACTATCTTTAACAACAATTTATAAGGCCGAATAAGATTGGATATCATACCTACCATTCATGACGTACTACGATCAACTTATTTTATTATCGTAGGAAAACTTACAGCCTAACTTAATATAACAAGAAATAAACTATAGACTAGTAACCTGGGCCAATATCAAGTTTTCACCAGTAGATATAATATTTATTTGCTGTTGTAGCAAATCATCCGGTTTAAACGAAGCTACATTACATTAATCTTAACAACACGTTAAGTATAAGAACGAAGTATAAAAAACTAGAAACCAAAAAGTACTTAAGTAATTTTATAACTACCTTCGTACTAAACCGTTTGAGAACTAAAAAAATGTTAAGCCTAGCCGACGACCGATTGATCGCATAACATCTGTAAAGACATCAAGCTCGTTGTTTTCTTTTAATTTTTTTATTTAGATAATATTATTTGCCAAAATTATATAATTTAAATATTATTTACCATAGTTATTATTAGTTAAGGGGAAAATTCCAAAACCAATCGAAACAAGAGTAGGCTAATGTTATTGTTATAAACAACAATTTCAATAATTATATAGGTAGGTTGGTACATATAACGATATTGTACTGTGCATTGCAATTATACCTTAATTACCGTTTCCAAATGGTTGCTTAAAACTTTGTCGGACTATTGTAGAAGAAATGTGTAGTAAATTAGTATGAAAAACTCTTGCTTAAAATCAAGTCGGATTGTATACTTCATCGAAGATTGTAAGGATTATTACACATGACATGACACGTGGTATACCGTAACGTTTCCGAGAATAAAGTAAAAAAACATAACTGCACATAATCATTACAAACACATTTTGTGAGTATGTATGTGTGGATCTTTGTTACTCTTTCACGGTCAAACGGTGGGGCTAATTCTGATGAAATTTGGTATAGAGGTAAATGAGGGGCGGGATCATTAACACATAAGATACTTTTCATCGTCATCATCACGCGGGTGAAAAAGCGAAATGAATATTTTTGAGCACAGCATAAACAAAATAATAAAACCTCCGCCCACGTCAAGATAGTAATGATGACAGTTCTGTCAAAGTTTGTGTCAATTTCTGATAGCTAAGTCAAAAGCAAGGTATCCTTTTGACAGCTTGATACACTACACGTGGTCGACGACCGTCAAGGGTGATGAAATGTAACACAAATGCCGTCAAAGGTAATAAAATCTAATGACAGTTTTTTTTTCCATTGTGATTAATTTTATATTTGTATGAGTACGTAGGTACTTTATTTTATTATTAGTCTTTACTGATTGATATACTAAGTATTTAAATTCACTCGTATAACCATGTAACTATTTTATGACGTTTTGGTATAAAGATAGCTATGGCTTTGGAGAAGATAATAAGCTACTCGAAGTACTAATCCTGCGCAGACGACGTTGCGAGCACCAGCTAGTCATTACATATTGTATCTATACCCATTTTAAAAATCTTCTTAATTAGGTACACGTTTTATTTATACGTGTACATTAGCTTAATGATATTTTTTTTTAAAATAATGCCGGTCATAACCATTTGACAAAACTCAATGTGAGTTCCAAAATGATGACAAATATCCCAATATCAAGAAAAAAGTTTTATGTTCAGTCTAATATAACTTATCCTGTGGTTCAATGTACAACTTGAAGTGTGAAAATAATAGTACATAATAATGCACATAACATAACTTCATAATATATACTTTCAGAAGTACCTTGGGCCTATTATTTTATTACCTGCCTATAATAGTGACGAGACCCAGAGTGTCACGAAATCGAATAAGCACTGTACTGTATTCTACTGCGTAAGTTACACATAACTTCAAAATAATATTAAAAACCGGTCAAGTGCGAGTCGGACTCGCGCACGAAGGGTTCCGTACCATTATCTATAAATCTCCCATACAACAGACATGTTCTTTTGCCGTTTTTATAGATAGTGGTACGGAACCCTTCGTGCGCTAGTCCGAGTCGCACTTGGTTGGTTTTTAGTATTTGTTGTTATAGCGGCAATAGAAATACATCATCTGGGAAAATTTTAACTGTCCAAATATCACGGTTCATGAGATACAGCCTGGTGACAGACAGACGGACAGCGGAGTTTCAGTAGGGTCTTAATAGGGGTTTTAACCTTTGGGTACGGAACCCTAAAAATACACTAAATGTGTAAGTGTGTAAACTTTTTGAAAGTTTCAACCATGTTATTCATATTTTAGTTTTCAACACGGGTATGTACTATTCGTCAACAATGTGGTTGTTATACATTGACCTTTCCTCCTTGCAAGCCTAACGACAGGAAAAATATATTTGAACACTAGGTATTAATTAGTATATAATTAATAGTATTAAGGAAAACAAAATAATAGTACAAATGTTATTTATAGAAATAATGTAAACCCGGCCATATTTGGCTTTGCGGGTTACATTGGCATAATATTATATCCAGATACATTAACCATGAGTATAAATCTAATTTGGCAAAATTGCGACAACTAGAAGCCATTTAACAAAAAAAATGTAGGTAGATAGGTACATATAACGGCATTGTACTGTGCAGTGTACTTAAGCCTAATTTCCGTTTCAAAATGGTTGCTTAAAATTTTGTCGGTGAGTAGACATAAATCTAATTTGGCAAAATTGCGACAACTAGAAGCCATTTATCAAAGAAGCCATGTGATTTGTCGGGAAAGGTCCCAAAAGAGGGTGTCATTGATATTGTTTACTTATTCATACAAAGGGATACGTTGTTGTGTTTTTCTTTTAGTAATGCTTTACTAGACCGTGGCTTGGACAGAACAGTGCCATGCCATTTTATTGTTATTTAAACGAATGTAAAACTACAGTAAAACAAACTTAACGTGTGTTGTATCTTTCTGCAGATAATTATGTACTTGTTTCATTATCAGATTTTTTTAAGATGTCTTATTATCTCGAAACTAATAGGTATGTATTATTTTGTATATTTAGATATTTTTTTTTCACATAATTTTAATTTTGAATATATGAGTATAATCCATTTAACATACCAAGTTATATATATGTAATATTATAAGGAAAAATGAAAAAAATCCGGATCTGGTGGATTTTCATTAAAATTAGTGTCCGACCGAAACTGGTTTTTCAGCCGAAACTGAACTTTTGCCCTTGCTCTTTGTTTCGGCCGAATGAATTTACTGTTTTTTTTAATATGTATACATTGAGACACATACACACACATACAATATATACAGTTAAATAGTGTTAAATAATATAAAAAAAGCAATCGAAAAATAATAATCATAATAACAGCAGCTAACTCGTGCCTTATTGATATAAGGCACGAGTTAGCTGCGAAGTTTACCGAACGACGCACGAAAATTCACAAACACTAGAGTTTCGGCTATATTGTGACCGAAACCGAAACTAACGCTGAAACTAGATTTTTTGGCCGAAGCTGGCCGAAATCGAAATTTCGGTCGGTCACTAATTAAAATGGCTGGTGATAAACATCTAGTGACAACTTTTCACGGTGATTGTTCCAGTGGATCCTCGGAGTGTCCCATCTATTCTTCCTCAGATAATCACGACCAATCCTCATATCGTTATTATTTCACCTCTTATGTAATACAAAAATAGTAATTAATATATAACGAACGCTAAAATAAAAACAGTAGCATATATTACCTCTCAATATGCCATTGAAATGAACTCTTATTGCGCAATCATAGGGTTCAAAATACGCTAATGAGGGTCAAGTCAAGCCAAGGTCTATACAAATCATGGTACATGTTGAAATAGTGCGACATCTTCTAAGCTAGGTATTAAGGCGGATAGTTCGTTAGATACCAAAATTTTACATTACTTTGAAATCACTTTCCACGTTTGTATTTTAATAAGTAGATAAATAATCATTGATAAACTTAAAGATGCATCAATGACTTATCACATTTTAAATATTTTCAAAACTTGATATATACCCCTCCAATCCGACTAAAGTCTATAGTTTCGATTTGTAAACAGTTGAATTCATCTCATACAATATTTCATGTGAAAAATTATTATGTTGCCTAAACAAATTTTATATGTTTTTATATTAATAATATTTTCCAGTACACTAAGTAAATTAATCCTTCCTATACCGTGATATTTAAAACAAAGATTTATTTATAGATTTATTAATGAAATGATGTATATTTACGTCTCTGGGACGCAAAGGATTGATAACGTACCGAATTGCATACATTTTAATTTTCAGCCGAAATACAGGCGAAACCGTAACAGCTAAAATGATGTTTCGCAGAGCTATTCGCCTTAATTAAGTTGTGACACCTACATGTAGAATGTGACCAAAAAGGATAGAAGTGACAATGAAGGTTTAAGACCAGAATATCTGATACAAATACAAAACAATTAATTTACAAGAATGTACATACAAAGTGATGTCTAAGTAAATCAGATAGATATAACATAGAACAAGTACAATTTGAAAAACGTAATACCGACTTCTATTCAGTTATTGGAGTGTAACTCAAAAACTACTGGACCGAATTTGATGAATTTGGGACCACACGGGAAGCACCAGCTTTCAAACAAAAAATAATCTTGAGAATCGGTGCACCCTATCGAAAGTTAGAGGTAACAAACATTTAAAAAAACCTACAGCCGAATTGAGTACTTCCTCCTTTTTGGAAGTAGGTAGAAAAGTCCTGTCACATTCTACCATAACAATGGTGCGTAAATATAAAATAACAATTAGTGCATATTAAGTTATTGTAGATGAAATGTATTAAATTAAAATTAGTTTATCATTTATTGAATGTCAAAAAATATTAAAAAATAGGTTCTGGAAAAATAGGTTGATTTCTGCGACATGTATTGTATTATTGGCCAAATATGGCGATTGGCGATTCGCCATATTTCATTAATTTTTTAATAATTTACTTCATTTATTTAATTTATTAATAATACACGGGACACCCCGTGGGTGTCCTAATTTAACTGAATGCACAGAATCACAGGGAATGAAATCTGCAAAATAAAAAATGTTCTATGACAGGCTAGACAGTAAGGTACGAAATACTGCCATTGTACTAAACTCTTGCTAAACGTTGCGATGAGCATACGTACTAACAACAGCATACGTAACCACCGATACCTACATGACAAGAATCGTAATGTACACCAATTTAACTGGTCCTTGGAACGATAGCCGATGGTCGTACAGGTTTGGTTCCAATCAGGTTAGTTTTATGCAATCACTCGCTGGACCAGTTATATCCATTAATCGAAGTTAATGGCATGTGACTGAAGTGACAGGCTTTTGGGGATCCATATAAAATATATACGTATGCAGATCACTTCAATCAAATAGCATCTTCAATTAAACGAGCAATTCTTGTATGTATATGAATATGCGAAGCGCTCGTAGCGGAGCTCGAACAATCTTAACCGATCAACAAGTTAAGCAACGCTTGCTGCGGTCAGGACTTGGATGGGTATGTGCTAGTGGCATTATTCAACTGAGCGCTTCCGTGCTTCGGAGGGCACGTTAAGCCGTCAGTCCCGGTTGTTTGTCTTAGGACAACAGTCGTAAGGCTATGTCGAAGGCCTTCGGGCGGCCTTAAAACTTCGACATTGGGTGGCCACTAATCTATCCACCAATCCGCACTGGGCCCGCGTGGTGGATTATGGCCCAACTCTTCTCACTGAGAGGAAGGGTCGAGTCCCAGCAGTGGGAACAAAATGGACTGATTATGATTATGATATGAAAATGTATAGAATTATATAATCTGAATTCCGGAAACGGCTCCAACGATTTTCATGATATTTAGTATGAAGGAGTTTTCGGGGCGATAAATCCATCTACCTAGGTTTCATTTGTAGAAAACGTAGTTTTATCCGTGTTTTCGGCAATGAAATCTGCTACAATATCATTATGGTTACTAGGGCCATAGAAACAACATAAAAAGTTTTACCGACACAGCGATAAAGTTACTTGACAATAGATGGCGTGGTTAAGCAACACTGAGCCAATGAGTGTTTGGTTTGTGGTAAGCCCAAGATAATCAATTGTTTACTTTAACGAGCAAACCTCGGTCCAAATCCAGGTACTGAGTATTGTTGAAAAATACTTACAACCTGTAACCGCAGAATAAATAGCAGTTAATTGTGTTATTCAAATAAGTTCATATATTTTGCCTCTTACTGATAAAATATTCGAAACTAATTGTTATGACTGCAAGTGTGGATTTTCCTCCTTGCTATACATAGTGTGCATTTAGTATTAGCGTAATGAGCTCATTGCGTTTTCACTGTTGTCAGTGTTGCCGTGAGTTTGCACTGGCTAAACATTCACATGAATACATGTTGTGAACACTGTTTTATGTCAATGTATAAAGTAGCGTGCGCACTGTCACACAACATGTTGTGAACACTGTTTTATGTCAATGTATAAAGTAGCGTGCGCACTGTCACACAACATGTTGTGAACACTGTTTTATGTCAATGTATAAAGTAGCGTGCGCACCGTCACACAACATGTTGTGAACACTGTTTTATGTCAATGTATAAAGTAGCGTGCGCACTGTCACACAAAATGTTGTGAACACTGTTTTATGTCAATGTATAGAGTAGCGTACACACTGTCGCACATGTTGATGTTCTAAACATGTTTCGAGATTCAGAAACTACGACAGTGCGACCGTTGACAGCAACATATTCGGAAATCTTTTCGAAAACCTCAACCTCAACCTCAGTTTTCTGCAGTGGGAACGCAAACCTCAACAAAACAAATTGTGCGAATAATTATGTCAAACAAGTTTCATAACATTACACGTATAATGGTATTTGGTGCAAACTGGGTGTAAAATCAATCTGGGCCATAAAGCAACAGACGGGCCGACTCCGCGTTGATTGATAGAGGAACAACTCAAATTTGGAAAGCTCGGTAGGCAGCATGGCCTAACGACTATAAGATGAGATGACATACCAGCAGGGAAATCTTGACAAATGGCGGCTCTATATCAGTTTTGACAACTCCAGTAAGCAAAAATGTTACTAAGTTGATGACTGGAGCTGACAAAGTGACATAAAACCACAATTTTTTTGATTTTAACCGAAATTTGATTTTAATTAAAATACTTAACTGCCCTATGGGACCGGCGGAGGGTAAACATGCCAAAACACAGAAGCACTCAGTCAAAAAACGTCATTAGCAGTCACCCATCCAAGAAGTTGACTCGCATCAAGCGACGGTAACCAAGTATTCAAAAAATGTACGTGAAATCAATATAATTTTAATGATGAACATTAATTTACTGGTGAATAAATAAATGTAAAAAAAAATTTCTATATCATATTACTGTGTTCAACACTATTCAGTAATAATTTAAATTGCGAATATAATATATAGCACACCAACCAGGAAGATGCTTTTTCAATCGCGATTTTAAAACTCCTCAATTTAATTCAAATACTTTATTTGCATGACTATGGGTACAAATAAAATCTATAACAATAATTGAAATCCGCCACCTCTCAGTTTGTGTCTACTATGAAGCAGTGCCTTCCCACTTTACTAGTACCTAGTTCTGCGAACAGTAGACCTCGCGAGCACAAATTTAAGAGGAAATACCCTTAAATCAAAAAACGCTGATCACGAAATAATTCTACTGAAATGTAGAACCGGTACATGAAATTTCGTCAAGATTAGTTGAAAAATACGACCTATACGCGTGTACCAACATCCGGACGGATGAAAGTAAATTTGGCGAGTCGTTGCAGCGACTCCGTTTGCTTCGTCTTATTATACTTTCGTATGACAGAACCCTCTGTAAAATATAGAAGCGCACACTGCATGCTTGTACCCTGAAATGCTGAATAAGACAGCTGTTGAACTGTCTTCACGAGCCGTGCCCACACGTGTTTTGACGTAAGAATGACATAATCATCACTTTCAATTTTTCGCTACAAGTTTATAATAATAGGCCAGTATTCAACTACTATCTCAACGATGAATAAAGGCCGATTCACACTTATCAGTGAAGCCACAGTTCCGACACAGTACCGGCACAGTGCGAAATATTCTTTCATACATTCTCTATGAAGGCATCCCCACTTGTCAGTGTCAGTGCCGACACAGTGCTCTCAGTGTCAGTGCCGACACCGGCAATCACGGACGTATTCGTTGACGACGATATTTTTTGTCGGATCACGGACGCCGTGGCATCAAAAACAAAATGGAGGACGAGCGATTGATAGAATTGGCTTGCGAAAATAGGGTTTTGTATGATTTGTCTCATGCAAAGTACATGTATTCGAAATACAAAACCAATATGTGGAACAATATAGGAGCGCAAATGCACCAATTTTCTCTTTTTTTCTCTTGATGCTGCTCTTCTTCTTCGTCTAAAGCAATAGCTATCATTGCTAGCTCCGCAGTATTGAACAGAGCCATAGCAACAATCACGATACTTGACGATGGACACGTTTTCACTGAAGCTCCGTGAACTGAGTACTGACATATGTGAATTGAATCACTGACGCAACACTGTAGCACTGATAAGTGTGAATCGGCCTTTAGGGGGACCTCAATAATATATCTATCCACAGTTTTCCTTACTACCGATAGAAATTTGACATAACGTCCATACAAATAGTGTCTAATGTCTATCTCTAGTAAGGTAAACCGGCGATAGATAGATTATTGGCACCGGCCGTTAGGTGGATGGAAACAGATTTTGATACTTGAAAGTGGTAGCTAGCCAGCCATTAATAACTTAAGCCCTTCTTTAAAGTTCTCAAGTTCTTTCGGTCGACCTAACCTTATTGTTTACAAGTATTTTACACACACCATACCTCTCGTACACACACAGACAGACGTAATACAAACACTACAAGAGCATAAAAAAAAACACTCAAAATACAGGCCAAACAGTTCAGGCCAGTTTACTAAAGACATTTATAAATCAGTACTTTTAGATAGGTTTCGAGTTTCCGGCAAATAAACCAACAAACCTACAAACGTAGCTTCTTCTAAAGAAAGAACTATTGTAAACAAAATCTTAATATTATACACATAGAGCGAGCGATAACAAATAAGAATTTTAACAGTTTTCCAACCAAGTTTACGTAATGCAGTTCACTCGGCCGGTTACATAAAAGTATAGTCGAACACCGCACCACACCCGCCCAAGGTCGTCGACGTGAAGATAAGAGCCGATAACGTGCCAAGTTCACTTCTAACAAGTGTGGAAAAATGCGCGATGACTGAATCTTCGAAGAATATGTTGAGGAATATGAACGACAGACTACTTTGTAAGGATCCATCCTAGCGCTCCCCAGAGCGCTCCGGAAACATCGCGAAGTCTTCTCTTCAAAAATACCTCAGTGCATCGCTACAAGAGTGTTTAACCAATTTGTGTTATGCTCCGAGTTCCGTAGACGAACAAATAAGGTTCCGACATAGCCCCGGAAGATAAGCCAGTTGTTGTGGCCGTGGGCAGAGCCCATAGCACGCAGAACAGATGGCCGATGGGGACGGAAGGTTCTGGAGTAGAGACCACGGACCGGCAAGCGTAGAGTAGGGCGTCCAACGAAAAGGTGGACAGACGACCTGATAAAGGCCACAGGACGACATTGTATTCAGGCCGATTCTAACCGGGCCCATTGGAAATTTGTGGGAGAGGCTTATGTTCAGAACTGGACGTCTTGCGGCTGAGATGATGAAGGATAGAGTAAGAGTTGATAT
The DNA here is from genome assembly GCA_917880725.1 of Selenia dentaria. Taxonomy (NCBI): domain Eukaryota; kingdom Metazoa; phylum Arthropoda; class Insecta; order Lepidoptera; family Geometridae; genus Selenia; species Selenia dentaria. The sequence goes on along the minus strand of OU862896.1, from coordinate 26,949,004 downwards.
TCCTCTAGTCTGATCATCTTTGTGGCATTTAACCCTTTAATACCAAGAAAAAAAATTACGTTTACACACTTAACCCTCGCACTATGATTTCCTGTGTCGCGGGGGACATGGACGCACATGGCACATCACAACATCCAAGCAGACGCAACTAGGTTGCTATAGCGACCAGTATATCGGATCATTAAACAAGGGTAACTGAAATCATAATAATACGAGTACTAATTGCCAATTTTAGATTTAGGAGTATACAGACACAATGGAACTGACCATGGTCGTTCTATCGTGAATTTTCTGGGTTAATGGAGCATTTTTCAGTTTGATTAACGTAGTCTCTGGTCATGTAACATTGCTGAAGATCTTTGTAATCCCTTCCATCGAAACATATCGATGTGTGAGTTATGCTTGAAGATCACCAGCTGAGCGAGGACGACGCGAAATGAAGGATGCGAGACCTGCAATTATGAGATAAAAATCGTCGTCCAAAACTCGGGTCACAAGCCCGGACCTCCGACGAGCAATCAAATGTTGACACTATTGTCGGTGGGAAATGACTTTATTAAAGCCTAGTTCGAACTAGGCTAGTAATTTAGCAGAGTAGCGAGTAATTTAGTAGCTAAACTACTCGCTACTGCCCAGAAATCGTTCGCATTACGGTCGAGTACAGTAAACAAGTGAGTGGTGTTTTGCAAAATGAACGGGTGCATTTTAGCGGCCTATTCGACTAATCTACAGGTTCGGACTTAATTAGCCGGTGAACCAGTAGGCACGGACGCGTGGTTGGAGGTGCTACTCGCTCGAAAAAATAGAATAAAATGGATCGACTCGACTAATGGGGGATCCCAATAATCTATCTATCCACAGTTTTCCTTACTACCGATAGAAATTTGACATAACGTCCATACAAATAGTGTCAAATATCTAACTCTAGTAAGGTAAACCGGCGATAGATAGATTATTGGGACGGGCCGTAAACCGTTCACTAAACTACTACACTAAATTGTTGTGGTTCGCACACTTTTAGCCACTAAATTACTCGCTACTCTACTAAATTACTAGCCAAGTTCGAACTAGGCTTAAAGTCTCTAAACAAAATCTTATAACCACAGTCCTAAACTATAAAATAGCAAGTCGTTGAAGCGGAACTGAAGCTAAGTCAAAACGGCAAACCAAGAAGAAATTACATATGATGTTACTTTGATAAGCAATTAGAGTTGAATCAAACAGCTATAACTGCGTTCATACGAAATAATATACTTTCGCATATATGATACTAGTGTGATCCAGGGTAAGTGCAGTAAAAATGTCCTAAATTATGGCAATTCAAATATAAAAGCAAGTAATTCTATGGTAATTCACAGTAGCAATGACTTGCGGTTTCAATACAATAGGTGTGAAGGCTTACAGCTTCTGTCATGTTAGCACCTTGGCGTCAGCACAGTGATTTCGTAATATAACAACTCTAATTGAATTTAGATATTATTGTTTGTATGCCGTGGTGGTACCGGCTTCGAATTGTACCCCCCCCCTAACTTTTCCCGTGGGTGCCGTAAGAGGCGGCTAAGGGAATATCCGGGAAATGGGCAGCAGCATTTCCCGCAGTCTGCGTCAACATCCACTGCGATCACCAAGACGCCTGCCAAGCGTGGTGCATTAAGGCAAATCCCCCCATGACAATTAACATTAAACCACGGCCCCCAGTTCCCGGCAGCTCTGCTATCCGTGGCTACGGTAGCGGCCATTGTAACGGTGGAGCAGGGGGTGCGAAGAATCTCCGGCAGAGATCCGGCTACCAATCCCAAAAACGACCCCTGGCCCTGGCAACATACAATACACGCACGCTCAGGACCGACGAAAAGATGGTCGAATTGGAGGAAGAGACGCTCAAGTTACGCTGGGATGTCATGGGATTATCTGAAGTCCGAAGACAGGGACAGGACACGATAATTCTAAATTCCGGCAACTTGTTCTTCCACCGGGAGGGAGACCAACAATCCCAAGGTGGTGTCGGGTTCCTCGTCCGCAAGTCTCTCGTTAACAACGTAGTGAAAGTCGATAGTGTGTCGGCTAGGGTAGCGTTCCTTATACTCAGAATAACCAAACGGTATTCGCTGAAGGTTATACAGGTATACGCACCGACCTCGGCACACTCGGACAATGAAGTAGAAAGTATGTACGAGGATATATCCAGGGCTATGCATACTTCTGAAACCTACTTCACTGTTGTAATGGGAGACTTCAACGCAAAGCTAGGCACAAGGAAACGTGATGAGTTGAGAGTAGGGCCATTTGGATACGGGCAGCGGAACTCGAGGGGACAGAGGCTGGCTGACTTCATGGAGAAGGAGGGACTGTTTATGATGAACTCCTTCTACATGAAGCGGCCATCCAGGAAGTGGACGTGGATGAGTCCCGACGGTTCCACTACGAACGAGATCGACTTCATCATGACGACCAATAAGCGCATATTCAATGACGTCTCTGTGATCAGCAAGGTAAAAACCGGCAGCGATCACCGCATCGTAAGAGGCGCATTGAATATCAATGTCAAGCTTGAGAGGTCACGTCTGGTGAAGTCTACGCTCCGTCCAAATCGTGCCCAAATCCAAAACCCCGAAAAGTTTCAACTTGAACTTCAAAACCGTTTTCAGTGCTTAGCTGAATGCGACACAGTGGATGAGTTGAACAACGGGTTGGTGGAAACTGTCCAAGCGGTTGGGTCCGAATTCTGTGAGACCAAACGCCGCAGGAAAGCTCAAAAACTCTCAAAAGAAACTCTGAAACTAATGGCAGAACGGAGCGAAATGAGACTGCAGTCCGCAGTTGATATGTCGGATTACGGTAAACTCAATAGACGAATTTGGAAGTCCATGCGACACGACTTGCGTGCTTATAATACTGCGCGTATTACGGCAGCAATTGAGCGGAACCAGGGCTCTAAAGTGTTTGCAAAGGATTTGTCTATTGGGCAAAGCCAAATGACAAAACTGAAGACCGAAAATGGCAGTATCGTTTCATCCAAGCCTGAGATTCTGAGAGAGATTGAGAGCTTCTATCGACAGTTATATACCTCGACGCGCGAACCCGTTACTGAAGCAGCTCAGGACACCAGAGCAAAGTTAGTGCGACACTATACCGAAGACATCCCGGACATCAGCCTGTACGAGATTAGAATGGCTCTCAAACAGCTTAAGAACAACAAGGCGCCAGGAGAGGACGGAATTACGACTGAACTTCTGAGAGCGGGTGGTAGACCGATACTTTTAGTCCTCCAGAAGTTATTCAATTCTGTCATCTTCGAAGGCAAAACACCGGAAACGTGGCACAAGAGCGTGGTGGTGCTGTTCTTCAAAAAAGGTGATAAAACCTTATTGAAGAATTATAGGCCCATATCGCTCTTGAGCCACGTGTACAAGCTGTTTTCGAGAGTCATCACGAACCGTCTCGCACGCAGGTTTGATGAGTTCCAGCCTCCCGAACAAGCCGGTTTCCGAAGAGGCTTTAGCACCGTAGACCATATTCATACACTACGGCAGATTATACAGAAGACCGAAGAGTATAATCAGCCACTGTGTCTAGCGTTTGTGGATTACGAGAAAGCCTTTGATTCTATCGAGAAGTGGGCCATACTGCAGTCCTTGCAGCGATGCCATATTGACTATAGGTATATCGAAGCGTTGAAGTGTTTATACAGCAAGGCCACTATGTCAGTCCGATTACAGGACCAGAGTACGGAACAAATTCCATTGCAGAGAGGTGTGAGACAGGGAGACGTCATCTCTCCGAAACTGTTCACTAACGCATTGGAGGATGTTTTCAAACTTTTGGACTGGAAAGGATGTGGCATCAACATTAATGGCGAATACATCACTAACCTTCGTTTTGCCGATGATATAGTTATAATGGCGGAGTCGCTCGAGGATATCGGCACCATGCTCAACGACCTCAGTAGAGTTTCCCAACAGGATGGTCTTAAGATGAACATGGATAAGACGAAAATCATGTCCAATGTCCATGTTCCACCTATACCGGTAATTGTTGGAAACGATACACTCGAAGTTGTAGACGAGTACGTCTACCTGGGACAGACTGTCCAATCAGGTAGGTCCAACTTCGACAAGGAGGTCGCACGAAGAATTCAGCTCGGATGGGCAGCGTTCGGGAAGCTTCGATCCATCTTTTCGTCCCCAATACCTCAGAGCCTGAAAACCAAGGTTTTCAACCAGTGTGTGTTGCCAGTGATGACTTATGGCACTGAGACGTGGTCCCTTACTGTGGGCCTCATTAACAAGCTTGAAGTCGCTCAACGAGCAATGGAGAGGGCTATGCTTGGGGTTTCCCTGCGTGATAAGATCCGAAATGAGGAGATCCGTAGGAGAACTAAGGTCACCGACATAGCTCTCAAAATTAGCAAGTTGAAGTGGCAATGGGCAGGCCACATCGCTCGCAGAAATGATAACCGATGGGGAAGAAAGGTTCTCGAGTGGCGACCTCGCACCGGAAGGCGTAGTGTAGGCCGGCCCCCCGCTAGGTGGACCGACGACCTCATAAAAACCGCGGGGAATCGCTGGATGCAGGAAGCGAGTAGCCGGTCCAAGTGGCGTTCTATGGGGGAGGCCTATGTTCAGCAGTGGACGTCTTCCGGCTGATAATGATGATTATTGTTTGTACGATGGAAACGACTACGACTCACGTTATGAACATTATCATTGTCCAAATGCTTGTTTTAATTATTTTTCCATACCACGTCAGCCGTCATATCAGTATTTATTTTCTTACACGTGATGTCTTCTTTCGTACAATCTGTTCCTACTTTATGTCGTATAGCTTTCATTATCATCATCATCATCATAATCAGCCCATTATGTTCCCGCTGCTGGGACTCGACCCTTCCTCTCAGGTAGAGAGGAGTTAAGCCATAATCTATCACGCACGCACCACCTAGTGGTCAACCTATGTCGAAGTTATCAGGCCGCCCGAAGGCCTTCGACATAGCCTAACGCCTGTTGTCCTAAGATAAACAACCGGCACCGACGGCTTGATGTGCCCTCCGAAGCACGGAAGCCCTCAGTTGTATATTGCCACTAGCACACACCCATCCAACTCATGAATGACCGCACCAAGTGTTGCTTAACTTGTTTATCGTTTAAGATCGCCAAGTCTAGCTCCGCTACGAGCGCTTCAAATCAGTGTAATTTTGGGGTGTGTTAACGAATGTCAGCATTTTGAATCACATCCTTAGACGTCATGTCTACTTGCATACAATCCAATTTTCATGAGTATTATAGTATTTCTATATATAAACCAAGTAATATTACGATTCAGTTGTCAGTCCTCAACTCAGTGTCCACTCCCTTTCTACACAATGGTCATCATTCATACTGTCCGTTCATACTTAATTTGTTGTCAATTCAGTATTCACTCCGTTCATTCCCAAATACTCTCTTCTTCTTCTTTGGTTGACGTTAACTGTCAGTGTCAAAACATTCTGTTAGGTGCCAAGGATTTATCCCTATAGAAGAGAGTGCCTTTTACTACTGTCATGTCACACAATCCGTTAATAATTTCTTTCATGTTCTGACACATATATAACAATCTGCAACAGATTACCAAAACACAATGACCCTTATCACTTCGGTATTAATATACCTTCTTTTCAAAGTGTATATTAAAAAGGGCCAGAGAAAAATTGTTATCGCGCTATGCAACACCTTCAATTCAACTTATCTCACTCAGTAACATGATTGTTACTGAGTGTTCTGTCAAAATTAATTCTTAGCATATCAATTCAAATCATTTATTCTGTATAGGCCTACGGCGCCCACTTACTAATTGTCATTTTTACATTTATTTTTTCAGTATTCTTAAATCTTCAACTGGATAGGAACGCGACCACGACAGAGAAGATCCGGCAAGAACTACTATAATACCTTATTTTATATCATTGACTTTTGTGTTCATTTTATTACACGGTTACGTTTCTTTTCCATTCATATTTACAACGTTCTAAAACTAAATGTTATATGATTTCAAAAATCATCAGCTAGGAGCCTTAAGTGACGAATGACAACACCTTCACAAATCAGGTGGTCACAAATCAGGGTCCACTAGCTTCTACGCAAGCTTATGAAATGTTAGAACAATGTTACAAATCCGAGAAGAATCCAAAATATAACTGTATTACACAAACATAATCATAGCACTATATGTACCTACTACCTACATATTATTCTAAACTCCAGACATAACCATGGCCAAGTCGCGCAACTACAAAGAGATTTTTCTCAAAATCGCGAACTTTATATGAATAGTGAAGAAATAGATGAAACATATCCGACAAATTTAGATCAGTCCTACGACGACAAACAGTGTCCAATTTGTCATTGATGAATGACATGAACATGCATTAAGGTGTTTAGGTGATTCACTATTGTAAGGAGTGGACGTCACCAGACATCGTCACAGACGGTTATTCGCGTGCATAATTATAAATACTAAAGAATTTTACGTCAGGAGTTGTACGAGTAGTCTAAAAACGTCACGGAGCCTAGAAACAAGGGAGATATGAAAAGGGGGCGAGGCGGTGTAGCAGCAATATGCCCAAAACCAGAACACATTACTCGCGGCGGATCGCAATTTTTGTATTATGTACTGAACGCCGCCCGGTAGCGATATTGCATATAAACAGTTTACAATGCTTGCTCTGTACTTACGAATATTCAAACGTTAAGTTTTAATACCGCAGTGGATAATTAGCTTATTGGAGCTAACAGAATACATTGAAGCGCGGGATACGGCCGCTGCTTGTGACACCAGATTTTGTACTCAGCGCACGGAACGGCATCTCTATGATAAACGTAGGCATGTAATAAGTTAAATTCAGTTGTCAATTTTCTTCCTTATCCGCAGTATATAAAATATGCTCATACTAACATAGTGTATGCACATGATACTGTTTTAAAGAGCATATCTCCGAATGTGATCACATGATACATTCAACTCATAACTTTCCCTACCAAGCATCAATCACATCAATAAGGTTGACCCATATTGTTGATTTTTCGAGGAAGTCCTTGTTCCAGACGCTAAAAATAGTTAGAAGAAAGAGTCTTACTTCTCGGATCAGAAACATTTACATAGGAAACTCCAGCTATGGTCAACAGCGATGTTGATATTGTAGATGAAGACTATAAGAGCTCTTGAAAAACACTGGCTCGGTTCTTGATAAAAATAGTCCGTAAATGTAATTTTATAGTACAGTAAATGCCGTGCGGCATTTTTAAACGCAAACTCGTCTTACTAAGTGTGGTAGACGCTCGTTCAAGAGTCCTTGTTGATAGGCAATTAGGTACCACCGCAATGCCTTTCACACTCGGAGCTATTTTACCTCTAACTCTAAACAGTAATGTGCTTGTGTAAGTGTATAGAACTTGAAGGATACGTAGCAAACATAATTACTGGGCGAACGTGGTTTTAAGCAACTACAATGAGCCTTGATGATAACTGGCTACCACGAAGATTTATATCAAGATACCAATGCAACTGTCACGAGGAAGCATACTGCAAATATCATGATAGTACAAAATGTGGTTGCATTGTTGACTTGTTGTACTTTACCAGGGGCTTATGGAACGGAATCGGGTTTCTGAATCATAGGAAACGTAATTATGAATTACATTTTTTCGACGGAAGCGTCAAGCTATTAAAGAGCCATCTTGTTAAGATATCCGGAGGATGTTATTAATATTATTTCAAATACACTACAAAATTTCTGTCGTTAGATTTGAATTATTACAGTTTGTTTTTATAGGCATGCTCATTTTAGAACCATTGGTCCAATATCCCATAATATGAGCATGCCGACAAAGCCAAAAAGTTGGGTTGATGGTACGAGAAAGCGGGATATTATGTCAATTAAATTCATAAACAAAGCCTGGCGTGGCCTTGAACTGGACCTGACACTTTAAGACTTCGTTATTTACTAACCTTGGAAAGTTGTCAGTTAAGTAAACCAAATCTAGGTTCTTTGGGTCAAACTACACAAGGTTATCAAGTGGCTACCACATACTGAAAAACGCATAGTGGATTCTGATCTGTCAACGAGTCCTAGGGATTTGATGCATGCAAACAGCCTGTAACTGTTCTGTAGAGGAGGCATGTTTTGCGATAGATATATATTAGAGACTGATACTGAATCAGGCCTGCACATATTATACTATACATACGGCACGGCGGTGCCATGTTAAAGAGTTTTTCGGGGCGACTGCACAACACCCTATATCAGAGCTCAAGTTTGTTCTCATTTGGTCAGCAATTAGCTGGAGCGCCCTTCTAACTAAAACACAGTAACTCTTTCATTCATTTTGCTTCGAATTAGAAAATCGCACAAAAACTATATAGAAAACGGAAAGACCGTGAACCGTAAAAGAACTACTAACCCCACTTACAACAATAGTGAAATCAAATAATCAATAGAGTCAAATAGGCTGGTCGATGCAAATGGGTTACGAACAAAACACTTTCATGAAATCCAATCGAAGTGAATGCGCGGCATGCATTGAAAAGCCGCAATACTGGAACAGCCAGCGGCGAAAGTCACGCGATGGATGTTCCGAAGTACGCTGAACCGCAGACACATAGTAGTGCTAAGTGTACAGAATAATTGGTAGTGCAGCTGAACGCGATTTCGTTCTATCGGGGTGAAGGTCAGATTGCAACGTGGACGTCAATTTGGGTAGCAGTTACTGACGCGAAAAAGGAGATTTTCAAGGTCTCCGTGGTACAGGTTATTCATTGTTATTATGCCTTTAAATTCTACAGGGTCGACACAAAAGCTATTTTCGTCTTAGAAAGTTGTCTTGAATTATGCGTAAGGAGGTGACACCTCTGATGTACTCTTTATAAAACCAATACTACCTGAGCCCTATTATTGATGATAATTCTCGATCTACACCCAGTAGTTTCCGTGATGACTTGATGATGTTACATCGACAATTCCTCTTTCGTAACTTAGACCTTTCTCTGAAACACCTCTCAGAATTTCGTATTTATCGTTATAGTCGTCGTCTTAAAGAAACATAAGATAACATTAACTCACAAATAATGTACAAGTTAAAAATGTTTAAATATTGATTTAGAAATTAGGAAATTAAACTGGAATAAATAATTTAATTAATTATAATATATGGTATGGTGATTTTAAATATAATTAATTAAACTGGAGGTACCTGTAGTGCATGACGTATGACTCTAGTCTTGATGCTCGTCATCTCTGCATTGTTCAACCGACCTCCAAACAATTCAAATTTGAAAAATTTAATACTGACTTCCATTCTATTCAGTTATTGGAGTGTATCTCAAAAAATAAGGACCGAATTTGATGAAATTTAAATGGGACCACACGGGCTTTAACGGCAGCTTTCAAACAAAAAAGAATTTTGAGAATCAGTTCACCCAGTCGAGTTATGAGGTAACAAACATAAAAAAAATATACGCGACGACTTGAGAACCTCCTCCTTTTTTTGGTAGTCGGTAGAAAAAGGATGAGGTTCACAAGGCGAAGCGTATATTTTTATGTATGATCACGCATAACTTTTCAGTGTAGTCCGGTTTTTATATTATGTTTTGTTTGGTAGAGTATACTTAAATTTTATCAAATTCGGTCAAGCGGTTTTGAGTTACAATCCAATAACTAAAAAGTGTTTCGTTCGATCTTTGTGATATCGTAATTGCCGGTGACTGACAATAATTTTATTGATCTCGTAAGTAGCAAGTGTCACTAAAAAGTGACAAAAAATATTTTTACCAAAAAATGGAACTACCTTCAACACCAAAAAGTGTAAAAGAATTTGTAGAAGTCGGTCCCATTTTATGGATTTTTTGCTAACATTAAAATAGTCGATACTCCCAATCAGAAACACAACTTCAAAGATAAATACTTAAATTAAAAGTTTATAACTCGATTTCTGTCACTTAAGTGCTTCTGTTTTTAACTGACTTGTCGTTTTAATGTAACCTAAGTACATAAATTATATATGTGGAAGTCCAGTACAAAAAGTTTAAGATTCCTTCCAACAATATACACAGACAACTAACGACAGTGAGCCAGGTCAATGTAACACATAGCGAGCATCAAGTGCCGTGCCCAGCCCTCGTATTTGGCGCGAGTCTGGATTGGGCCAACACGACTGACGTCATCAGACGTGACGACTGCCGACATTTGTCAGACGTTTTCGATTACCATTACGTAACTTGTGTTGCCGAATTGCATAAGGAAAACCATACAATTGTATAAGGGCCGGCGGAATTTATGTGGGATGATTGAAAGTTAACTTTTGCGTCAGGGAATCCCAAGATCGTGATCTTGTGAATGAGAAGAGGAATCTTTTACTTAATAAGAATAGTATAACTTTTTAAAGCACTAACGCCTGCTTTAGCGATCTCACACATTGAAATTTATAGAGAGAAAAAAATGTCCCCGGACCCGAACCTCGGTGGCCTAGTTGGTCAAAGGCGTCTGACAGGAAGAGTCAGAAGACGCGGGTTCGAATCCCGTCCGAGGATGTGAATTTTTCTCTCTATTTTCAATGTTTGAGATCGCTAAAGCAGGCGTTAGTGCTTTAAAAAGTTATACTATAAAAATTACAAGGGTTGCGATGTCAATATGAAATTTTAAGTATTTCTAAATAATGCTTCTTTCGGTTGAATGGTACTGTCAAAGCTGTCCAATAGATGTCGCTCCGTCCCCGCAAGACGGTCAGTCAAATAGAGAGTTAAAATTCGATGCTCGGAGCCGAACCTCGGTGGCCTAGTTGGTCAATGGCGTCTGACACGGAGAGTCAGCAGACGCGGGTTCGAATCCCGTCCGAGGATGTGAATTTTTCTCTCTATACATTTCAATGTGAGAATCATTACAGTACATCTCCCTATGTGTGGTCATTTCAGTGCTACAGTTATCAATTTAATAGAAATACGACGTAAATAAAGCAAAAAGCTATGTAATATAGTCATATTTTATCGGTTGAAGATAAGTCACCGGCACTTAATCTATACAGAACAGTTCTTTGAACACGTTGACTCTTAGCGTCAGCAGCACCAGAAACGTGGTTGGTTTTTGTTTCTTTTATTTGGTACATTTTGGCCATTCTTTCCGAATTAGGATTTCTATATAAAATGAGGCTATTTACACCACGTCATCGTCATCAAAAGACGCAGCGTCTCGGACTATAACCAATAACTATATCCTACAACTTACGCAATATTTCAGAGAGCAAAAGAATTACTCAGCTCAGCTTAACCTTGACGTTTGGTTTACTTGCTCGAAATCTCGTTTTACTTGAATTAATTCAGAGTGCAGATGGTCTCATTATATGATATATTCATGCAGGTACTGCTTTTATGTATTTGTATCGTGGAGGACAACGATGACAATGTTATTTTGGCGGTTTAACCTACGCGGTATGTATAGTCGAATATCTCGACCGGTTTCAAAAAATTACTAAAAATAACATTAAAATGCGTAATACTTACGAAAGTTTCAATCAAGTTAATGATGATAATGTGTTTCATTTCCTATTTTTGAACGGTATCCACACTACTGTAAATCATAATATCGTGACTGTTGTTAAAAGTAATAGTTCAAATTTTATGTCCAAGTTTACACCTGCCATTTCTTATCTTGTTTTCATATACGTTACGTGTTGGCACTTACGTCCCGTTTTGAGTGTTTTGTACATAAATTATCCACTCGTTAGTAAATAATTAATATAAACAGTGCGTCGATGTAACTTCTCGTTAATTTCTACAGTGTATTCTATAATGTTCAAATATAGATTTACATATGATACAATGGAGGATTTCACTGCAAAGAATTAACGAGAAGCCTCGTGTTATAATTACGAAACCTAAAAGTTATAAGAACTTGTTAGGTATCGTAAGTAGGTAGGTATAGATAGTAGGTGTGGTTGTTGTCCCATATTATTATTATTATTCCTTTTATTCAAAAAGTTTCACGGATTTCATCCGGTCCTTTACAAAGGCATAAGTGGGGCTGTAGCCAACACTTAGAGGCCTGTTTGGTATAAAAATGCAGAGTATCGAAAACAGAAAGAATGTTGGATGAAGGGTTACATGGTACTTATACCTATTACAAAAATGGGTACAATGGCCAGGCTATTGATATGAACTTATTAGTGATAAAAAGATAGTGGGCTATGGAAGAGACTACGGCACCTGCCAAATTCAGTCTCATTTTAAAATTTTTGGGCAGGTGGTGACTTGCCACCCACTAAACGGGCCCCCCATAAAGGCCACCATGAATGGTGACAGAAAGGGCAACGTTGGTGTGGCTGGCTAAAGGGTGTCGAGAGGTGTGCTGCGGTTTTACTGAAGCGCTATGCCCTTTAACACTTCCACCCTTGGAGCTTTTTGTTACTTGCTCTTGCGTCTCCACCCCCAGACGGCCAATTAAGGCAAGCCGGGGGTCAGGGGTCTCATTTAGCCCCAGGGAGAATCAGAGTCCACGGTGTCGCCACTCACCGACGGCTCGCCACAAAGCCGCCCCTGCGGTTTTATTATTATTTATTTTTATTATTATTCACATTATTTATTTCCTTTTCTTAAAATTACATTTTTTACAATATTTCTATATACAATAAAAAATAATAAATAAAAAACATTGTAAAAAACCTAATCCTAGATTGCCATCGGCAGCGGGGCATGACCCAAACTACCAGTGGTTAGGGCTGCAGACTGAGGAACCTCCTGACAATACGTGCCGTGTCAAGAAGTACTGCCTTCTGTATCTGTCCCTTGATCCAACCGTCTAGCGAAAGCCTCTTAAGATGTCGGTCGAGGCTTTTTGCTATAAGGCCGTTTGCTGAAACTACTATCGGAACAATTATTGTCGAATCAACATCCCACATGGCGGTCACCTCATGAGCTAAGTCAAGGTACTTGCTAAGCTTGTCCTTCTCAGCCTTCACGAGGTTCTCATCATGAGGAATGGTGACGTCAACAAGCATTACCCGGCGCTGAGATCGATCGATCACCACGATGTCAGGCTTATTGGCAACAATAGTCCTGTCCGTGATTATAGATCGATCCCAATAGAGCGTAGCACGACCGTTTTCAAGAACAGGCGTAGGTGCGTACTTATAGTACGGCATCTCAGACTCAATAAGGTCATATTGAAGGGCAAGTTGCTGGTGAATAATCCTGGCTACTTGGTTATGTCTGTGCAAGTACTCTCCATTAGCAAGATGAGAACAACCGGAAATAATATGTCTGAGTGACTCTCCGGGACGGCGGCATGCTCGACAAATGTCGACCGTACCGTCTTTCAGAATATATTTCCGGTAGTTATTCGTCTTGATAACTTCGTCAGCAATAGCACAAACAAAACCCTCAGTTTCACCAAAGAGATCACCGAAACGCAGCCAGTTCACTGAGGCGAGCGGGTCCACGTCAGGCCTTGTTAGGGCCTTGTAGAACCGTCCGTGTAGCTCTTTGCCCTTCCATACGTCTCTACGGTCTTCGATGCTTAGCACCACTGGTTTACGCCAGTTCTCGTTTGCCAAGGAGAGAGGTGTGAGGCTCCTATCAACTGCTATGACATCGCGATGTATCCCACACTCGGTGTTACGGAAATACTCCCGGAGACTGGACACCTCACAGTTGTGGAGGTTCTTGGCATTTAGGAAGCCACGACCCCCCCACTTCCGTGGGATGTATAGCCTCATAACAGACGAGCGTGGATGTAGCATGCGATGTGTTGTAAGCAATTGACGGACCCGCCTATCCAGGGCGTCAAGTTCAGTCTGAGTCCATCTTAGTATGCCAAAGGAGTATATGAGTAGGGGCATCACCCAACCATTGAAGGCGCGCGTCTTGTTGCCGCCCGACAAAAGACTGTTAAGAACTTTTGTTAAACGGTAGAAGAAACGCTCCTTCACTGTCTGCTTAATGTCCCTATCCATGATACCCAATGACTGTGACATACCAAGATACTTATAGGTTTCAACTTCAGAAAGACATGTGAGAGTAATTGTCTCGGAAAGTTGTAAATTTGAAGAATTCACAACCTTTCCCCGTTGTACATGCATGACCGCACACTTATCTACACCAAACTCCATCCTGATAGAATCACTGAAAGATTCAGTAATTTTCAAAAGATCCATCAAGTCTTGGCGATTCGTTGCAAACAGTTTGAGATCATCCATATACAATAGATGAGAAATTATCTCACCCTCTCTTCGAAGTCGGTAGCCTAGTTTTGAATCCATCAACAAAGTGCTGAGAGGATTCAACGCTAGACAAAACCACAAAGGACTGAGACTGTCACCCTGGAATATACCTCGTTCGATCCTTATGAAGTCCTGTGACCCAGAGACGCTCTCACGATCTCCTGGTTGACGAAGAACTGTGGTCCAATGTCTCACGCATGTGCTTAAGAATGATCTCAGAGTTATATTGATTTTATATAACTCTAATATCCTCTCTAGCCACGAATGAGGCACTGAATCATAAGCCTTCTTATAGTCAATCCAGGCAGTGGATAGAACCCCCCTGTTTCGCCGGACTTGTTGACAAATGGTCATGTCTGTGAGGAGGAGCTCTTTAGTACCACGGGACCCAACCCGACATCCATTCTGAGCAGGAGCCAAAATGTTATTCACAACAATGTGCGAATAAATTTTTGTTCGCAGAATGGATGTAAGGAGCTTGTATAGCGTAGGCAAGCACGTGATGGGTCTGTAATTCTTCGCTTCCGTGGTACTACCGGACTTATAGAGCAGGAAGGTGACACCAGTTGTCAAGAAATTGGGAAGGGAACCACGTTCAATGGCTTCTTGGAATTGTATTGCCAAGCACTCGTGTGAGCATCGAATCCATTTTAGCCAAAAATTGTGCAATCCGTCTGGTCCAGGGCTTTTCCAGTTCGGGGTCTTACGAATAGCACAACTTAGGTCTATGGGGCTGATGTTCACAGCCTCCATGGGTTCGATGGATTCACATGAGCTCTCGACAATATTCATCCAATCGCCCTCCGTGTGTTCAATGGGCAGCGACCAGATGCCACGCCAAAAGTTTGTCATGGTGTCGGCATCCGGTAGCCGTCCATCATTCACTCGTTGGTCAGTTCCTTCCCATTTTCTATACACCTTTCTTTGATCACTTTGGAAAAGGCGATTTTGTTGGTATCTATTCACACGTTCTCTGTAACGGCGAATGCGGTTTGCCCACGCATAGATTTTTTGTTTCAAAAAGTCTATACGCTCCGTGACACAAGTCATATACTCCTGGGGTCTGATGCCAGTCCCAGCAAAAGCTTGGTTCACGAAGCGTATGACTCGAGGGCGTTTGTTGCCCCTGCTGAAGCAGATTAGCTTTGCAATGAGAGTCCTGTACGTACTGATACGTCTCTCGATCCGCGTTTGCCACTCGGGTACACCCGAAGCATTTCGCGGTGCTCGGTCAGTGTCCGGGAACTTAACACGAGCAACGCGACATACCGCGATTGCCCCACAATAGAGGATCGAGTGAGTATCAGTTAAATCTTTGCTATCCCGTATATACGGTACTAGCAAAGCGTTCAAGGCTCCCATTAGCGCTAGGTTATGTCTATTCGTGGGTAGACGAGGCAGGCGTGGCCTAGAGTCAAGTGTGAATCTATATATAAAAATCGCGTCATCCAAAGCCCTCCTCAGTTGCTCATTCACCTGGGTACTTACGCTCATATTCAGGCAATCTTCTTCGTCGACTGCAGTATCCGTCCGTATACTCGTCAATACCGGAACCGATATCGACACCGTGTCAGACGGGTCCCGTGTCGAGGATGAACACGCCTGAATAGGTAGCACCTCCAGGCGTAGCCGATCAAGTGCAGGCTGGTCCAACAGTTTGCACCGGTGAATAGCTCGCACCTGATCCGATAGTCGTTGTGCAGATACGGTCAAAGTTGGTTCAAGGGTCTGAAACAGAGACAGCATTCGATCACGATACGCAGTCAGGTTGCTTCCTCCATTTGTAGCCCCATAGTAAGCACGCATGCAATTCTCGTTTATTGATGGAGTCCATCGCATGCGGCGCACTACACCACCGGTAGCGGGGGCCGGGCGCAGAACAGATTGTCCCGCAGGCTCCAAGCGTGCCGGCAGCGGTGGTCGCCCTCGTCGCGCAGGTGGTGGTGGCGGCGATGGTGACTGTGGCCCGCCCTCGTCACTCGATGCACTCGTGTCACGGGGAGTCCCATACTCCCCATCCGATGACGAACTCGACGATGACGGGACAGGCGGTGATGGTAGTCGTGCGCAATTAGTACCCGCTTTACTTCTTGTAATCATCTCTGTAGCGTATTTGAGGTATGATTGTAAACATTATTTCTATGGGTATTATTGACATTGTCATTTGGATTCGAAAAAAAAAATTGGTTGTGTTGTTGATGGATTATTTTGTCTATTTCGGATCAAATTTTTATTATTATTGTAAAGGAGGTGGTCCTGTTGTTAAATGCAGCCGATAAAAGCGTGTAAAATAGATAAAATAACAAAAAAATAACTGATTTATAAAATTGTGAAAATTACAAGACGTGTATGCTGTCAGCGGTTTTTTTTTTTTTTTTATTATTTTATTATTTATTTATTTTTATTTATTATTTATATATTATTTATTATATATTTATTTATATATTATTATTTATATATTTATTTATATATTATTTATTTATTATTATTTTTTTTTTTTTTTATTATTTTATTATTTTATTATTATTTTTTTTTATTATTATTATTATTATAGATGGACACTATTCTTATCACGATCTAATTTAGGTTATTTTAAGTTAAAATATTGTTTACTATTATTATCACTTTGTAACTCTGTAGAGTCCACAGAGTCTCCAACATTATGTACGAGTATTATTTAACTTAATTATTATGCTTTTTTTTTAAAGTGCACTTTATCGCCAAAATGTAAACGTACGAAGAACAGCACAGATATATGTAAAAATGATCATATATCTCTACTTTTCCAGGAACTGCAACGTGTGTGGTTAATGTAACTCCTTGATAATATAATAAGAATTAACGATATTTTATAAGTATTAAAATGTGGAATAAATATATTCCTGCAAAACAAACTATTAAAAGCACAGTCGAAGCTATAAGTTGAACAGAATTGGTTATCAATCCAATCGATCTCCTGCTAGGGTCAAACCTATCAAAGTAAAAAACGTAATAAGGCCAAGAATACCGGGTTTCGATAAGGATAGACCACATTCACACAGTTTGGCGAGTTAAACCAATTCCGAAGAGCATAACCGGCCGCTATGTTTCGTTTGTGGAGTATATGAAAGTCTGTGACACCTTTTCTCCTTGACATAGAAAATCCATAAAAGAATTGAACCAGTTCGGTCTACAAGTAATGTGCAAGTACGTGTTTTAAAAAAAGACGTGGCGATGTAGTGGTCAAACCAATCCGGACATGAAAATAAAAATAAATGTCTATAAATACGTATTTAGATAAAGCTATACTGAATAAAAATAATCTACACCCTGTAAAATGTATTATATCAAAAGACATAATGGCAGTGGAAAATGATGGTCCTAGTCTTTAAGATAGTTTAATAACTGATAGATAAAATAGGTAGTTTTTCGACTTGGGTGAACCTTGAAGGTTACAAATCTCCATTTTTAAACTGAAACTACTCGAGATTTGTCGGACAATAGCAAAATTAGCTTTTGGAGAAATCGTTAAATCATTAACGGCAAATTACTTGATTATAGCTGCTACAAGCAATAAGCTAGAAGGTCGAATGGAACCAGATTCAGTTCTTAGTATAAAGCTATTGTAAGTATAATTTTCTTAAAAAACTCAAGTGTATTAATTGATGAGCATCGGACATGCTCGAAACCCGGGTCGACGTATTCGATCCCTAACTTGAGTGTTTTGCCGGTTATTAATAGTTTAATTTGGTTTAGTTCATCAGAATTCCACTGAGTACTAATAGTTCTGTGTATTTAAACATATAACATGAACAGGATAGACTCATACGAAGATAATTTTTTGCTCGAGCATTCTCTCAGTGAATGTAACGGAATGATAGCTTTTTAATATTGATAAAAAATGTTGCCACTTAACCTCTTGTCCGAGATGAATCTCATTTGTACACAGAAAAATGTAGGTATATATGGTCACATTTCGTTGGTCATGTTATTGATTTCATTATATACCGTACATAAGGCTTCAAAATTAAGCTGTTCAATATCATACCAAGTGAATGTCATAGAAGTCAATTAAATAATATAATTGCAATAGGCTCGCCAACTATTATCGGATCTAATCATCTTCTATACATAAATTGAACGCCTATTT
Organism: Selenia dentaria; assembly: GCA_917880725.1. Classification (NCBI taxonomy): domain Eukaryota; kingdom Metazoa; phylum Arthropoda; class Insecta; order Lepidoptera; family Geometridae; genus Selenia; species Selenia dentaria. The sequence goes on along the minus strand of OU862896.1, from coordinate 26,930,635 downwards.
CTCCTTGTCACGCTATAACTTGAGACCGGATGGAGATGTCGCGGGCAGTCGTAAGTAGATAAATAAATATAAAAATATAATTTTGCAAATGTAACCACGGCAAATGCTATTTATATTTTAATTAACCTGTGTTTGGATCGAATGAAGCGGTCGTAGCGGAGCTTGATTTGGCGATCTTAACCGATCAACAAGTTAAGCAAAGCTTGTTGCGGTCAGGAGTTTGATGGGTGTGTGCTAGTGGCATCGTTCAACTAAGCGCTTCCGTGCTTCAGAGCGTACGTTAAGCCGACGGTCCTTGTTGTTTGTCTTAGGACAACAATCGTTAGTCTATGTCGAAGACCTTCGAGCGGCCTGAAAACTTCGACATGGCTTGGCCACTAGCCTATCCGTGGTGGATTATGGCCCAACTTCTCTCTCTAAGAGGAAGCCTCGAGTTCCAGTAATGGGTAGTGTGGACATGATGGGCTGATTATGTAAAGGTAAGCACCGTTACTTGTGTGATTCCACCTAATAGCAAGTGCACCAGCCTTTATGAAAATATGCAAGCGTATGTCATGATCGTTTCCTAGCTAGATTATAGTAGGAACAGGTAGAACTCTATTTCTGCAACACCTAGACCTTGATTTGAACGACCTTATAAAGTTAAGTAACCTGAATACCCTTGAATGCACAAAACAAGACTGTTCGTTTAACAAGTAAATCTGAGAAAGTTCTTCGGATCTCAGGTCTGGGGGCAATTCTACTATTTCACAACTTTAAACAATCCACCCGGCTGCAACTGCAGTCCGACTCAGGTTGCCGCCAGTAGTCGTCCACTATTTCGGTAGACAAATTACATAACGTCACGTAAACGTATCGTAAACGCTACTATATAGTTAAATATTAAACACTAATATGAGTTAGCGTCGTGTTTATAATATATCGAGTTACCATAATATAAAATATTATTCGAAATAGTCAAATTATCAACGGGATAGTTACCATGTTTATTTTTTACGAGTTTCTGATATTTCGGCACTGTTACTGTTCGCGATAATTTGAACAATGATAGTTTAAAAACTTATAAAATGTTATTCGATTGCTGGCGTCAATAGAACGTAACTGCAGCTGCACGGTTTTACAATAACAGAATAAGAATGTGTGTAAATGAGTTACGGTTCGATATTCGGAACAATTTAGTTAGTGGAATAGACCCCTGGTCTGTATAATCTAAAAATATCTCGCTTTTACGAGAGCTATAAAGATTCTAGGGCAGTAAGATCAAGCAAAGCAGGCCTTTTGCCACACCTTGCAATTGCGTCTATGTCAAGACTTGACTGACGGCATCTGTTGAGCAAGTGTGGACCGGATGGGAAGAGGCATATAAGGTCGATAACCCTACCCAGATACACTTAAAAGGATCATGCTGACTCATAGATAGACCAAGTACTCTACACAGACCTAGCATTATAATAATGGGATAACTTCTATTCTAGGTCTCTAGGTCACAAACTACAGAGCCTGTACTATAGTAACCTGATGACTGATATATATCCTTAAATACATATACACATCCATACACAGCTGCCATGCACATGCACACAAATGTATGATAAGTCCGGAGATTAAACCCAGAACCAGCGGCTAAAAAGGTAGGGTTGCTATCCTCTGCGCCAACCGGCCAGTCATATATCTTATTATGACCTAGTTCTCTATGGTTTCGATAAAACAATCATTGTGCTCCCATTTCATCCGAAAATAACTGCATGACATTTGCAGTAAGGGACATTGTCGCCAACGAATAATTGCAAGACGAATGTCGCGTGGCAATGCTACCGACTATGCAGCTGTTTAACCAGAGGTATTTAAGACATGTTGAACACACGTTTATTAGCTTTGTACTCTGAACAATTAACTAAGTAAAGTGTTGTGTAAAATGTACATAAACAAGTAGTTGTGCAACGAGACGACCGTTGTCTTTGCGGCTAGCAGCTTTAATGGTAAGTGCTAACCTTGACAATAGAGGTTATCATAATCAGTGATCAAAAGAATATTTGATTGATGATTGAATAAGGCTATTGAAGTAAACGTCGGCACATCTGACGTGGAGACGATGCCATGGTAATATTAATAATATTACCGTGGCGATGCGGTCTTATGATATGGCACGCTCGCTTAGAAGATACCAATACTCTTGACTTAAAAACACCCAAATTGTAACCTGAGACTCGTTTGTTCATAATACGGGATATGTGATACCTCGGCGCCACATTGTGACCTGTTCGCGAGTGGGATTGCATCCCTGATGAATGAGTGCAAGAGAATGTGTGAGATGAATGCCAGAGAATCGACTGTAAATGCCTATCATTCCTGAAATTAATTATATTTGAATAATATTTTTATGTTAATGATATGAAGGATGATATTACAATATATAATTTTGTTATAATTAATACTTATTATGATATATACATACCTTGTGTAGTTAGATTATTATATTGTTATTTTCTGACAAACTGTGTAAACAATTGCTAATATATATATATTGTACTTGTAGTGTGTAACGCTTTGGTGCAAACTGTAATGTTACATACTCTAATTTACTGAATAAATAAAATGTGCCTGATATATTTTATTATGAGAACTAACGTGGTTTGTACACATTCTTAATATGAAAAAAGAGCCTGATTTAAAAAAAAAAAATTCAATCTTTGCTATTATAAAGAGTAGTTCAGGCTACTTTTATATTGAGAAAAACATTAGGGTTCCGCGCAAAAAATAAAAACGGAGATCGACGGACAGGTCAGCTAGTTATTTATATATCTTGGGCATGACGTTATTCGAATCCTCGTTATCAGGCGAACTGATACAGACAATCTTGAAGAACAAATGCCTAGTTGCATGAAGTATCTAGGAGCTTTCATATCTCAATACTAGGTTAATGGAAAGTCGTTACAAAGTCAGGAAAAGGTCGTTACTGGTAGCGTGAACATTTAAACAATAATGATCTGGAGCTTTGACGTCATCCCTTGGTAATGAGGCAGTAAAGTGCTGGTGATAAATGATAATGAATGTCTGGGCGTAAGTATCTGTAACTTAACTTTGCACAAGTTACAATTTATGATTATAGTAGCCGTAACACAGGGTATCCTAGCACGGCTACTAACGACACTTCTAAGTACCTATTAAGTATTATGTAAATAATGTGGTGTGGTATTGTGTTATTGATGTTACATATTTTAGGCTATTAATTTACTTATTTTATGTTGTTAACCTCACACGTTGCAGTTCCTGAAAAAGTAGGTTGATTTCTGCGAAATCTATTGTATAAATATGGCGAATCACGAGTCGACGGGTTAATATCACTTATTTGTGTAGTGATTTTGTATTAGTGAAGAATTTATACAAGTTTAAGTTTTTAATCGCCTACAGCAGAGGTATACGGTCGATCGCGAGAGGTTTTAAGGTCGATCGACGAGGATAGGTAAAATTATCAGTGATCGACCTTTAAACTGTACCTTTTTGCTAATGAAAAAAAACAATGTCCAGAAACATGAAGTGAATATAATAATGAGAATGAAATATGAAATGAGTGAAGTACCTACTAGAAATGAATTCAGGATATTTTGTGGAAGACCACCAATGTCACGCTTCCAAATCAGCATCATGATATTTTTTTTATTTTTAATGTTGGTGTCTATTCTGTAAGCATTCTCTTAACTAAAAATCTCTAAATTGTAGTAGTACTTATTTTGTTTAGACTAAAATCCAAATTTGTATAACACTTTCGAATGACAGCACTATAATTAGACATATTCTCTCCAATTGTGGGCATATTTTAGACAGTTTAGTGGTCCACCTTCAACTTGGTGCTCGCTAAACTAACCTAAAATAACCCAAAATAGAATAGAATAATCCTATTTTTAGAAGTGTCATTCTAAGTGTTAAATGATTTTGGTTTTTATTGTTAACAGAATAAGGACGGCCATAATAAATGTTTAGTTCTGTAGTTTAGTTTAGTTTATTTTGAACAAGTGAATCGCTACCATTGTATCACTAATATTTAAGTTTCTTTTTTTAATATTGGATGATTAAAAGTTTAATACAGATTTGACACTTTGTACTCGAACCCGAAGTACCTAGTTTTACTTATGCAAAATTCTTTTCTGGGTAAATAGTCAATCTCTTAGTCATACATTTTTGCCAGGTCGATCTCCTTAAGAAAAAATATGGGCACCGCTGGCCTACAGTATCTGTTTACGTAGATAACAAAAGATGTATGAATGAAACATATGCCGCTAGGCCCAACGCTATTGGCGTAAATTTAACAATTGTGTTTGTATGAGTTTTGATTTGTCACAAGGTTTCTATCGCAAACGCTCACAACTACATTTTATTTTTAAGCTGGTTTAGCAAATATTAATGTTTGAGGTATGAATTAACATTGTAATTTGAGATCACAACCTTCAGTAACACCTGGCGGTCAGCAAACCAGCAAATATGACATTTTAATAGACCAGTTGACTTCCAAACCGTATTAATTTACCATTGACATAGATACCAGTTTACCACATAATTGTGATTTAAAATAACTTACAAATCACTTCATAATAGAGAGATAGACTTCATAGTCGATATAGGGAACGGGTGAAAACAATATTGGAGTCTAAAAGAGGGAATTAACAAAATGATTATTACCATTAAACAGAAACTGTGCGATACCTGTATATTGCCTATGATCACTTATATGGTTGCCAAACCTGGGCAGTTACTAAAGCTCACATTAGGATACTAGAAACTTATCAAAACGCTATGGACAGGAGCATTATTGGAATAAGACGATCAGACCAAGTAGAAACTCAACTATTGCATATATCAGCGTGGTCTAGCAGCGAGGGCCGCTAATCGCTCTCCGTGAGGATAGGCATCAGTACTTCCCGAACACCACCGGTCGGACTAGATGATAGACGCGAGTGTTAGTCGGTTTTACCATTTAACTATGAGTTCTCACGGAAGTTTTTATCACAATATTAAGAGACATACAAGAACAAAGAATATCACTGCAACTATCAAAAAGCTCAATTTGAAATAGACATATTCATACAATTACACAGGCAACAACATAGACAGGTTCATACAATTAAGGAGAGAAATTTTTTAAAATTAGGCGAGAAAAATGGTCCAAAACAATAAAGTTCTGGTTTACAACAGACCAGAATAGAAAGCGAGCAAGGCCATTCCGAAGATGGGTCGACGAAATAAAGGCTGTAGTGGGTGGGTGCGTGGACCAGAACAGAGAAGAATGGAAGCAGTAAGGGGAGGCCGCTGTCAAACAGTGGATGTTGAAGCAAATTCATTTAAAATGATTTGTATAATGTTCAAAATGTTTCCGATCTGATAATAGTAGTTTATGCAACTGTCATATAATACCTAATTATATGCAGTTGCATACACTACTTTATTTTCTCATGACATTTTGCTACTAAAGTTTTATCCAACAAAATATTACTCAAATTCGTATGTACGAAATAGCGCTAAAATGGAAAAAGTCTCATTATCAGGGTACGACCGCGCCTTAAATTGAATTGAAACCTCCTTGGTCGGGACACATTGTACTTTAATAATTAAAACAATGTTTTAAAGCATTGTTTTGTTAGGAGAATAATGCTTTAATTTAATTTTAAAATTTTCTTAAAGATGTATGTAAATAAAATATGCCAATAAAAGTCTGTTCTCCTCTAAAAGTTAATTTCATAATTAGAATATTACCGAATGAGATTATATAAAAATATTTATTAGATGTCTGAAAAAGCTACATAATTATTGACCGAGCGAGTGAGAAGCACGAGAGAAAGGTCTTTGCAACAGCTTAGACAACAATGCTTTCGTATGTCTGTGTTCGGACGTTCTCCTCTACAGGTCGCAAATCTCGAACGATTCTCGTGACATTTTATTTGAAAACTAACGTGGTTTGTACACATTTTTAATATGAAAAACTTATAACTAATCACTCACGTAAATAAGTCAGATTAACTATAGTTTCAACCACATCCGGTGGTCTTTCTCAAGGAGATATAAAAGAGATTCTCATGAAATTTTGTTAGCTGATTCAATAATAAATTATTTTTCTTGATTCAGTTTTTGGAGTATTTCAAAAATATAAAATTAGTTTCATAGATTTTATGTTAAAACATACTCGCGAGGTCTACAACTCGAAAGAGGCACAAGTTATTTTAAAAATAAATATGTTCAAGCGTAGATATACACTGTTGATGGATGATAAAAATTACCATCAGGCAAACGCTCAACAGTCCATCATTGTCATCATAAGTTGTGAACAGTGCCTACAATTTTTTATTACATTAGTAAATGATGTTATTCCGCACAATTTTCATGCTATGTATATATTGGGCTTCCCTATAACGTTAGGTACGTGTACGATAATGGTCATTATAACTTGTTCTTATCGCGGTTTAGGCGAACAAACATAACGACATATTTCAGTTTTACCAATAATTATGAAAATGCGAAACAAAATGAAGACATTTTTAATTAGAAATAGGGAATTACTCACGTAATATTTATCGGATAGGTCCGTCTATAGTTTCGACCACATTAGGTGGTCTGTTCTGTTATACATACTAAGAAAAGAGACATACATACAAAGAGTTATACATACTAATATAAAAATACAAAACATTGAAGATATACACTACATTGACTAAAATTTTGTTAAATTTAAATGATTAGGAACACAGTTAATATATTTCTGATACGAGGCACATATACTACAAAAATAAAACGAGACGTTTAGGCGCTTATGCAAATATAGTAGGACGAATTTATAAAACATTGAAAGTGCAATGCAGATTATTAGCGGACGCAGTAACGGACAGAAAAATTTATTATCGTTATTTTTACTACGCAAATTACAAACAATCTTGAACAAATTTTGTACATAGAAATTGGACAAAGAAATTGACGAGTGGAATCTGTGTGAAAAATATGTCCATATAATATAAGGAGATTAGGCAACACTACAAACATTTGCTCAACATTAGATGAGGATCTACAATAAAATATGTACATTATATATATAAAAAAAAATCTATACGATCTATAATTAAATTAAACGAATTTCAGTGCTTAAATGTTATTTCTGTTTTATTTCACTAAAAAATTGTAGATTTGAATCATGTCAAATTACAATTACACATATTAAATAAATTACAAAGACTAAATTAACCTTTTAGTGAATATTAAATAACCAGCCCCTGTCCGTTCCCGGTGGAAAGGTGCCCATTACACTCGCTGCGTTCCCGCGCTGACTAGCTATGGCCAGCCTTTGCACCAGGAACGAACCGGAGCGGGAGTCACCGGTGATGTCACCGAGCCTAAGCCCCCCAACTGCCCATGGTCTCTACAGCTACGGGCACAAAATGGTAAAGCAGCTCCAAGGCAGCGTGCTTAAATGAGTCGCATTTGCTGAAGTTAGAATGTGATAATTATATCGATATTTATTTTAGACCACGGCAGTACTCTTAAAGTATTTTATTTCTTCAGATTCCAAACTCCAGATTAAACTCTAAATAGAACTTTGCACAGTGGACTGGTGACTTAATCCTGTCTAGACCACAATAGTTTCAATTCAGGGAGCACAGTTCATTACGTTCCTGGAACATGCTGACCGCATTCACATTACACACAAGTCTCACTGACCACAAAACATACTTTTATTTATATCTACTTAACAACCGTCATACTTTTATCAGCAGAGGTGTATCTCCAGGCCAGTTCTACTATTTCACAACGTTCAACAATCTATCCAGCTGCAACTGCAGTCGGACTCCGGTTGCCGTTAATATTAATTTAATGCTTTTTGGGTAATTGCCGATAATTACCCAAAAAGCCATTCAACTATTTCTCGGTTCGGTTGTCGTTTGATCATTCAAAAGCAATTCTTCTTTTTCTATAGATAAATTGGAACATAACTACATCTTAATCGCTACTAAAATATATTTAACGCTACTATATACGAATATGAGTTAGAGTCGCATTCATGATCTATCAAGTTAGCGGAATATAAAATGTAGATCGACCGCTGGCATCAACAGAGACGTAACTGCAGATAGACTGTTTTTCAATAGCAAAATAAGAAAACATATAAAAGGCAAGGTTTAATTGCAGCTGGAGCAAAATTTAGTTGCTGGATTCGGCCCCCACGGTCGCTATTCACTATGACCACACAAACAAGTAACTCAGCGCGCTATATCTTCATGGAATGACCGTAAAATCAATATAATTTTGCGATCATCCCTTGAAGATATCATAACGCGACGCTTTACTTGTTGAATGCTCATAGCGAGTAAAGCTACAGTAGCCTTACTCGCTATGAGCAATTAACTGGAGTGAGGAAGGCAGGGCACGTGTCCATTGCGTTTTTCAGAAAGAGACGCAAAATTATAAAACAAACTACAAATTGTAGAAACAATACTGCCGAAAAAGATATTGCAAGAGAGATGCTGTCCGTGAAAGGGCACAAGTCGATGCTTGCTGCCATCGCCATTTTCCATAGGTTAGTTCCAAAGATTAAGTAACAACGATTGCTTCAGTTACGTATATTTCTCAACGTGTATTAGAATTTTAAACTGTTCCATATCTGATAATTTCTTGATTCAGGCGTTACTTTGCGAAAATCCATTATCAAAAAAACATTGGCCTATTTGGGGGCGTGGCCAAAATCGTTGTTTTCTTTTCAGCGGAAGTGTCACTAAATATTTTTTAATATCGTTTTTTGTTCCATATCTACCCACATGAAAATAAACGTCACCTTTACACAAAAAATACTAGGTATTAGCACCTGTTTACACTTAGATTAGTGCGATTGTGAGTTCATACTTTTTCTACCGACTTCCAAAAAGGAGGAGGTACTCAATTCGACTGTTTTTTTTTAAAATGTTTGTTACCTCATAACTCTGGACTGGGTGAACCGATTCTCAAAATTATTTTTTTGATGAAAGCTACTTCCCGTGTGGTCCTATTGATGACACAGGTCCCATGAGATACACTCCAATACTGAATAGAATGGAAGTCGGTATTGAATTTTTCAAATTGTACTTGTTACGTACCTGATAAAAGATTTGAGTGCCTGGGTAGCGTTTGTTCCAATAGAGATAATTCCCAAGGGAGAGGCGACGTGAAGGCAGACGAACATAAAAAAAACAATCTATAATGTTTTGAACAATAGCAGGAAAAGAAATCACAAGTTTACCTTAGTAACTGGTTTATTAATATTAAGTATATGAGTAATTCTGTTGCTGTATATATACCTCTGAAAATAGTAACTACACAGGTTTATAAGATTATTTCACATGTATTTATTAAATTGATAGGTACCTAGTTCATTTTCATTTCAGTCCCGAAAGGAGGTTTATTTATTAACCTTTTTTTATATAAAGTAATCTACCTATTGGCTGTTCAGAGCCATTCTAAGATCCTTGTTGAGTGTAGACAGTTGAAATTGATGATTACGATTTAGTATGCAAGCCGCGTGGCGGTGACAAAACTTTTAATAAATCTTTACGTAATATCGGCGTAAGCATGCGGTTGGTGTGAGTCAATATTTTTAATGTTTTCCTTTACCTACGATGGTTTTAACTAAAGCGTAGGTAGAACAAATAGGTTGCTGTAGAACAAGTTCGAATGTAGTCATGCGAATTACACAATTATAAAGTTTAATTTACACATTCGATGTTAGCCTGCCAAAACCGAAAACCACAGTGCCACGTTGCCGGATACGGTGATCTATGATTGTTCTTCAATAAAAAAAAAATATGATTTCGTAGTCACTAGGAACACTTTATAGCTTCGACATATCCGTATGTTCGTCTGTATGGCAAAGCAGTTATATTTAGAAAACGATATAAGAAAATAATGGTGACGTTTTTAAAATTTGAACCGTGAGGGCCTACTCCCACCTTTTACGTAACTATCATAAATCAGGAGCGTTTTGTAACAAGCTTAGAATAATCATACCTACTTACTATCGTACTCCCACCGTCACAAAACGATCGAAAATATTACTTCAATACTATTTACGGCGTGTTCCTTTTTAGCCGAAATCGACACTAATGGTGCGTTCCAGGATCAATGCCTATAATGCCCAACCCGAATAAAACACTAACGCAGTTGCAAAGAACACAAAGCAAGAGTGCACTATTTGATAATACGTCATCAAAACGTCTATCGTAATCCATTACTATTTTAAGCTTGTTATATTGACGTGGTGGTATCAAATTTAATGGTAAGGTTTAAGTATGACTACTTTAAGAGGTGGGAGTAAGGCCCCTGGTTCTGCTGATGAGCTGGGAATATAGGGACAAGCCAGTGGTCAACAATACCTATGATACATAAAACATTTGTCCTAGGGTTAACATCGACAGAGGAAATGGCGCAAAATGTTTTAAGGAGCAAGCGGAAGACGCACTAACTCGATACTAATCTGCTGTACCTGATATATGTTTTTTATAAATACCACATGACGCCACAAAATAAATAAAACAACTACCGGGAAAAAACGATCTAGCGACCATTGTTTCATTTATTTTATCAACTGACTTCCAAAATAGCAAGAGATTCGCATTCGAAGCGTAACTGTTCAATAACCACACATCACGAGGAAATATAATAAAAACAATTTACACACATCGAAGATTGAAACAAAAGAGCTCGACTATACATTTATAAGTACTACACATACATAATATATACCTATATTATACTTACTAACTAAAACTGAGCCAAGTCTGTATATAATTTTTTGTTAATTGAAAAATTACGTGATTTTATATAGTTTAATATGATCGATTACAGATAATAGAGGCCAAAAACTAATTAGTTACAATTTTCGTCTGTCTATCTGTCTGCTTGTACGCGCATCACTTAGAAACTACGAAACAGATTTTGACTGTATAAAAAAATAGGCAGAGGTGTTTTAATAAGACACCTACATTTCGCTAGAGAGATATGTTTATATGCATCTACGGGGCACTGTTCCAAACAATGGACTGCAGAAAAATTCAACAACTGCCCGATCCGGGGATCTACCTAGGACCTCAAGAATCTAAAGCGGCGCTTCCACCTTCCATCTACACAACTACACTAATGAGACAGTCATTTCTGTGGCTTCGTATCCCGTAGACCGAGCGAGTGAAGCCGGCGGCGGGTCAGCTAGTCTTACATAAAATGACTATAAGAACGAGGACGTACATGACGTAAGTACATCATGTCAGTTGGTCATTTCCATGAAAGCTATAGTCAATTTGGTTTGGTATCGGCTGGTCCCAATACTCCCAATTGATGTGGGTGTTTGGAGCCTACTTTTCGAATAATTGTGTCTGGTCTGTATTGAATCGTTCTATTTACCAATTGGCTTTTGGCCGTCTTTGACGTGCAGTTTTAGGACAAAAAACCTGCAAATTGTGCACAGACATTTTAAAGTAACTGTTAAAAATTTTATTTGAACAAAAAATCACGGAAGGGTAGCTATCCGTAACATTTACGGCATTCTAGGTCTAGTGTGCTATCTAACTATCTATATCTATATATATAACCTTCGGGCTGACAGCCAGTGCGTGTATGATCATATGCCTATACAGTATAATTGATAAAAACGATTTTAAAAGAAATATCGTTTTTAAAATGGGCTTGCGCAAATTAATATCTAACTCAATAAATTATCTAACGTAACTGATTCTTGCGAATTGGACTACCACGACAAGGATTCCGTATCGAAAAAATTAAAATAAATTGTTTTACTTATTTAAGGGTAGCCTGTTATTAAAACTCAAGATCGTCATGGATTTTGCAATAATAAAACAGGATTAACGTGTGGAGTGCTATCCAAAAGAAGGCTTCTAGACGAAGCCGAAACAATTGTCAATTGTGAAATCAATAACGTCTCACCTTGATCCCATTTTACTATTAGAAAAAAGCGCTTTTCATTTTTTATTATTTGTAATCACATCCGTATAAAAGCATATATTTTGTGACAAGTTGAATGAGCTAGGTACCTATTCCGGTTTTAAAGATATTAGCATAGAAACAACCCTAGTATTCTATGCTCCTTTACCCTAGCGTATACAGGGTCAGGGAATAAACGTGAATGCTACCGATAAAGGTCGCAGGAAAACTGGATGTAGGCATCTTCCAGCTGCTCTTTGGGAAATCTATAGGGAAGGTTTATGTTCAGCAGCGGACGTCCTAAGGCTGAAATGATGATGACTACGTAGGACAGACAGGCGGCGGCGTAGGCTTAAGCCTTTGCGTACCAGAGACATACATTTAGGTGAGTTTCATTAATAAATCTTTTGTTCTAATCATCACGGTATAGTAAGGGTTAATAGGGGTCATGTTTTAAGTCCCGTATTCACTTACTGGATCCTCAGGCAGTTATCAGTCACTTTTATCTATAGGCTAATATAATATTCAAGCAAGTTCTTTAAAGTTTATATTTATTTAAAAATACATAATTAAGGCGAAGCAGGCATCCGTTTCGTGGAGTTTTAAGAGAAGTACATACAACAAGAGTTATTTTTATCTTTACACATACCTAACCTTGGATATTGTGCGATTGCAACGCCAAAAGTTATTAAGATTTTGAAAAAGCCGAACCTGCAATGAAGTTTTGACACACAGAGAGATCTTTTAGCAGGATGGATTGCTTCATTATGGTAGTGATGGTCTGTTAACTTTAGGTAAGTATCTGGGACGTAATTACTGAAGGCAAGACTGGTGAACATGCGTTAGGAAACATAATAGGATAAACGCTATAGCCAAGTTTGGTGAGTTGTTTGGAAACTCCGGCACTAAGCCTGGTGACTAGGTAAATCTATTCGTCAACCCCGCGTGGTGGTTGGTCAGACGCCATGACCAACTAGGCCACCGAGAAGAAGGCCAACGCAAAGTTACATATTCTCAAAGAGCATCAACACTTGCCTGACATTTTGTATAATTTCCAAGGCGAGTAGAAACTACCTGCCGAGCATCTGTCAAAGGAAATTGTAACCAAGGAATGCAGGAGACGAAAGGTCATAGGTCCAGGAGTGAACGGCCCTGTGCCAAAACAGGTTCTAGTGGCTTCCTGATTGACACGGATGTCTGCAAAAGGAGGTTTGAGGGTGCAATAACCTTTTAGGTATAAAAGAATTTTAAATTAATTTAATTTTAAATATAAAAAAGACTTGTAAGCATTATTTATTAACCGTAAATAGATGTACTATTCGATAAACTTCTCATCAAAACTTGAAACCCAACAACATTTCCATTTCTTTTATTTTTTTTTTGGATAGTTAAACGTTCACACAATATTTCAAATACTTGCATTGTCTTTTTTCCGGTTTGTGTTTTTTGGAACCGGAATCACAAACACACCATACCATGTGTTAGAGTTATCATTCAATTTAAGCCTGAAATAACTATTGAACGGTAGATAAGAACTAAGGAAGGTAATAAGAAGAATCTAAATAACATGTTCATTGAATATATTAGTTACTTTTTGTGGAAAAGGTAAGTCAATAGACTGTCTGTATTATTTCTATAAAATCGTCGGAAGTGCTATGTGGACTAGCACTACTAATGAGAAATGATCATAGAACTCTATAAATACTAATACCTGCCGTGCGATTCTCTAATGATTCGTCGACGAGCTTACCGATGTCAAATACTTTATGAGATATCACCCTTGTATATAAGGTTGTTTTTCCAACGTTTCTTGTCATCTCGTCATTTGTTTCACGGATGTTGTCAAAGATGCAACGATGTTTGCTAGAGATATTTGTTAGATGAGAATCGCACGGCAGATTTTATTTGTAAAAAGTGTTGTCAAAGTCGATTATAAATAATAATTGTATTTCTTGGTTAGTTTTTAGGAATAAACAAGTAAAGGTTCTTAAAATAGATTTAAAACTATTACTTGTATATAAATGACAGCTGACAGTAGGAGCGGGGATTCTGTTTTCGACCGCCACCTGGTACGGACCTATAGGTTTGACGAAATAAACTAAAGTCTATCGACCTATTCCGTTTTATCTACCGACTTCCAAAAAGGAGGAGGTACTCAATTCGACAGTTTTTTTTACCTCATAACTCTCTATAGAGTGAACCGATTCTTAAAATTCTTTATATGTTTGAAAGCTGGTGCTTCCCGTGTGGTCCCATTTAAATATTCATCATATTCTTATTTGATGAATACTGAAACTTATTATATTATAATAAATTTCATCAAATTCGGTCCAGTACTTTTTGCGTTACACTCAAATAACTGAATAGAATGGAAGTCGGTATTAAATTTTTCAAATTGTACTTGTTGTCTCCCTGGGTCTTATACATGTAGTGTGGAAGGCAGGACTACCACGTTGTTTTAAAGACTCTGTAAATCATTGACGCACCACAGATGTGATCTTGAGATGATCAAAACAGCCCAGACTGTTAAACACACACTCAACATATCTCTTCCTTTTCTTTTGTCTTATCAAAAGGCCCTTGATAATGAAAATACAATGATTGTACATAGAAAATACATGATTGTAACAGCTGGTTATTGGCATTCATGTTATCAGCAATACATTAGATAGAACATATTTACATTTGTTATATATACTACCACACTTATAGTTTATTAATATCTTGTTACATACATTAGGAAATAGACGATAAATTTTTTTTATAAAAGACAAGCCCGCTGAGTTTATTGCCGGATCATCTCAGTCGTGTCGAATTCCGATCCGGTTGTAGATTTAGGAAGAAATAAATGTAAAATGACAATTTGTAAGGCCCCCGTAGGCTTATACAGAATAAAGGATTTGATTTGTAGTAACAACACTAATTGCATATTTAATCTTAGGGTAAGGGTAGACAGCCTATTTTGGATAAGGTGACACTTATTCTCATACATTAATGGGCGATGAGGCCTGCACCCCGCTTGGGGTGTTTTGTGCATTCCGCACAAAACCTAGGGCCTAGCACGAATAACTGCGTAACGTGTCGTTCACGTGAAACAGTACATACTTTCATGTATCTAGGGCAACTGTGACACAGATAACTCATAGTATGTACGCCGAAGCGTGACGTGTTACAATAATTGCGATACAAATACTTTTTCGCAAATTGTTTTTGCTACGGTGTCTGATATTCAATGGCCTGAATTTGTTTACGTTTCTGTTTTGAAACATGGTGGTGTTGTTTGTTTTTCAACAACAAGACCGTTAGGTTGTTCACCCGAAAACAACCGAGCGCTTGTACTCGTTGTTTACAGATATATTTTTTATAATAAACAATGAAAACGTGTGTATAATGGAAAACCGGAAAAACTACAGGAACATGAGACTTAACAATGTCTGAGAGTTACGGGCGCAATGCAGTTCGTCACTTAATGTGAGGAAATGCAGCTGTTTTAGCCAAAGGTTACCACTTAACATCTTGTGGGCTTCGAGCTTGTACCGTTCCAAACCATTATCTATAAAACGAGCAACAAAATCACGTTTGTTATATGGACGGTGCCCCCTTAAATATTGATTTTATGTTTTCTAGTATTTGTTGTTATAGCGGCAGATGAAATACGTCATCTGTGAAAATTTCAACTGTCTAACTATCACGGTTCATGAGACGGACAGACAGACGGACGGACAGTGAAACCTTATTAATAGGGTCCGGTTATAGCCTTTGGGTACGGAACCCTAAAATCAATAACTATTAAATGCTTACATTCTAAATGTTTTTGGTTTGTTTGAACGCTCTCGTTATTACCGAAAAATATACATAGCCCATATACACCTCTGCCCAGCTTTGAACGCTTTGTCCGGCCGCGACGTATCCACATCTGCGTTACCCCAAAAAAATTACACCGTACCTCAACATTACCGTGCGAGCATGTACTCACGATGTAATTGTCACGTCGATAAACTAATTTTTAACAGCTATCGTACTTAGTATGGATCTAGATAGATAGATAGATTAACTCTTTATTGTAACACCACATTACACATAAGTACATTACGATACAATTGTATACACAAAAATATCTTACTACAATTAAATGCTAAAAACTAATAGTGTCACAATGAGCGGTCTTATCGCTCAGAGCTATCTCTTCCAGACAACCATGCATGGAAAGAAATAGGCAAGCTTATAGAGGTGGTGTATAAACCAAAAATATTTACATAGTAAAGATTGAGAAAGTAGCTAATAATACATAATAATATACCATACATATATTTAAAAAACATACATAGGTACTATACAATAAATATAAAAATGCAAAATAGGTTATAAATATGTGTAGAATTTAGTTAGTTATCGCGCAAGGTAAAACGCTTTGACGCGTTGTTTGAAAGTGTCTAAAGAAGGCGCACGTGTAATTGCATAAGGCAAAACGTTCCATAGGCGAACAGATTCAACACTAAAGAGGAACCATAAAAAGTGATAGCTATATCGCAGGCTATGTTTTACCGATACTTTTATCCTATCGAAAATGCATGCTCACTGTGCTGGATCAGCTACGTATAATGCGGTGATCACAACATATTGGCTCACAACTTCTTCGAGCATATACTTACATATAGAGTATAAGGAAATTTACTCAGTATCGTACATAAGTACCTACCTTAACAACTGACTTTTTTGGCCTAACCTCAAACCTAACACTCATTGGCTTAGTGTTGCTAAACAACGCCATCTACTGTCAAGTAGCTTTAGTTAGCAGTTTTTCACTGGCTTAAGACGCGGTCCAACCCCAATATTAAAATAATTTACGATGCTTTACGTAAGGTTGAAAATAGCTTATTAGATTAGACGATGTAATGCGAAAATGCGTAGATTTTGTACGTTTTCTTTATATTTTTCGATATATACTAACACAATTGAAAAAACTGCTGTTATAACTTTAGTACTATACGTTGGCTAAGTATTACCTAAAAAAATATATAGTGTTAACGCTGAAAATTCTGAGAGTTTGGATGTGAAAGTTTATTTTTGTGGACCTATTCAGGGTTTTTTTCTGCTGAAAGAGAGTTATATTTATGAATTCTATTCGGTTATTACTCTTTTCCTATTCCTTTTCTGTCCTTTGTATTTTTTTCATAATATACTATCGATCTGTTTCGTTACACTAGGTGTTTAAAAATTCTGCTTTTTCTTTAATCAGGGTACGAGCGCGCCTTAAAACACGGATAAAACGCATACGAAATATCATGAAGATCGTTGGAACCGTTTCCGATATTCAGATTATATATACTCGTATACAAGAATTACTCGTTTAAAGGTATTGGATTAGATATTTCTCAGTTGACCCCACCAATTATATAACAATCTAGTCTTAGCAATTTTGCATTCTCCAACCTCATGAATTATTCCATCATTTAAATGTATGTTAAGGTCTGTTACATAATTTGTTCTATTTAAAAGTCATAATAAACGTTTTATCTTAATTTATTGTTATTTTGCTACATTCCAACCATTTAATTGTAATGTTTATTGTAAAATTCATGTCAAATGATTTGAGATTTGTTTGAAAAAATGAACTGTGCTGTAATATCTTGACGTATCTCCGATTAGAACCAGTTTATATGCATTAGGGTTAATAAATATTACTAGATAATAGTGTCGATTCTGTAAGCATTCTCTGAATTAAAAAGTTTAGCCTAAAATAGAAATTAGTAAGTACCACTTCCGAATGACAGCACCAACATTAGATATTTCGCTTCAATTGTGTGTATATTTTAGACAGATTAGTCGTCACGTAACTTGTTGCTTAACTAAACGTAAAAATACCCAAAATTGAATAGAATAGGTAACCTTATTTTTAGAAATGTCATTCGAAATGGGTTTTATTTACTGGTTTCGTTTTTTGAACAAGTGAATATCTATTAACACTTTGACAGCGGATCACGTACTACGCACGTGACGCTTATTTTATGCTAATTAGCCGCATACATAATTAGCGTACCATTCTGGGCACGCCGGCACTTTTTGACCATTTTGTTACTTTTATAGAAAAAAGACTATAATAGTTGCGGCCATGATTTTATTTTCATTGTATTGAGGGTATCTTATATTATTATATAAAATAAGAAAAACATGTATAATTGTTTTTTTTAAATTATAAAATCAACTTAGAATAAGGCACGTTTACAAAAAAAAAAAACTTACATCTACATTTTTAAAATTTTATGCCGTGTAGTCTTTCCTGGTGTGGTATTTTTTGAAGCACGGGTCATAACACAAGGGTACGTTGCAATCTGGGCAAAAAAATATCGTTTCCTTGCGCCTCGCTTGCCCGTTTCCTTCTTTGTAGTATCAGCGCAGACTTTGCAAACTCTTGCCACTTTCGTTTTCGATCCTGTCGCTGGTATCCTTTCCATGAAGTGTCTCCCTGTTAATCTGGACGTCATACCAGTATGATGTGGACCAAGAGATGGGCCTGCATCATCGAAGGATGCATGCTGCACCAGTTCTTCACCACAAGTCATCAAAAACTGCGAAAATCGCAATTTATGACGCGTGTTGATCCTACTTTTGTTAAAGATTACGAAAGAATTGACTAAAGCCCTCGCAACCAGATTGAAAAACATCTTCCACCAAAAAATTGTCACACGTCTCGATCGCTTAGCTACGCCGGGGCAACTGGCGCGCGAGAGTCGACCCGGCTCGGGCGACCCTTTGTTTCCCGCACCCCACACACCGCAAGTATTTGAAGTGCGTTTGTATGTGTAGCCTAAATATTCATCTAAGCATTGACGTGACGCGGATCACGCCTACAGGCCGTTGTTTTAAAGTAAACAGTATTGAAATTCACACACGTACGCAGTACGTGATCGGCGTCTCTAACAAAAAAAACTGTCACGGACAGGGGACGTGATCGGCTGTCAGAGATTGGAAATAAATAAAATGCTTGGCTGTCAAAGTGTTAATGTAAAAAAAATATTATTCAACAATTTCAATGTGTTCAGAGATTGTCTATAGTATTATTAGATTCTACTAAGTAGAGGCTAATATATATATATATATATCGCTTATTAGACTCTACTTAGTAGAATCTAATATTTTAATGTTATAAAGTATCGTTTACTTTACCTTCCAATTTATTTATTGAGTACCAACATGTTATACATTAAGACAATTATAATAAATACAATTTAATTTTATGTGTAGAAATAGTAGAATGGATTTTTGTGTAATGATCGAACTACAGCAGAGGCCGCAGCACAAACAATTTGCGAATAAGTATTCGTATGGTAAACGTCAACACGTTCGGCACACAAACTATGAGTTGTCTGTGCCACAGCTGCCCTAGGTAAATGACAGTTTGTACTGTTTCACGTGAACAACAAGTTACGTTACACATACGCAGATATTCCTGCTAGGAGTTGAACGAGTCGAACTGCAGTTGCAGCTGGATAGATGAACGTTGTGAAATAGTAGAATTGGGGGGTCCTGGGTTAACTAGTGATACTTTTGATTGATATGTAACAAAATCAGGCACGGATCCAGCCCACAAAAAAGGTTGTGGTCACTACCCGAACATCAGCCAAGTGCGGAGCATGAACTCTCTCATGATCGATGTAGCAAGTCGCTCGCTTGATGTTAAGCGTCACGCTTGCCCATAACAGTCCTACCGTTTAGAATTTTGAACTGGGTACAACACTTCAAACTCTGCGTGGCAAAGCACTGCGCTTTTTACTGGGAGATATAAGATGTTCTTGCTCAGTATTTTCACTAGAAACAACCAAGTACAAAGGATATCAAATGATGTCAAATTTAATATAAAAGAATATTTCTTTTTCGCGAAAACGTTAATTATTTTGTCCAAATTGATATCCAGGTTTTGTATATTTTAAGCATTTAATAATCACATAAAACGTCGTATCATCGACCTGTCATATATTAAAGTGTGACGTCTGACGTCACAAGTCTTTTAGGGTTGTGGGAACGCCCATCGTACCTACAACGGTGGATCCGCGCTTGAACAAAATTAAGTTTATTACATTTAACAAATCCAATTTATTAGTGTGAGAATCATCAGTGCTTTGGCTAAATCCGAAATGTACTTCATCATGGCATCGGAATTCGTTCGTGTTCGGAAATCGGGTAACACAAGCCATATGTGGGGTGAGTGTATTTGGAAACCAGATCACGTATAGTACGCTTTGGACGATGCAAATTCCATTGTAATGGAGTGGTAGACCGATTCAGTCGGTTGACTCAACATGTGCGAACTGTTACACCGCGTATATTGCTGACTAGGGGCAAACCACCATCGACTTCATTCAAACACTGTCAGCATTATATGTCCCTATATAATCCGTGCTTTCCAAATTAAATCGCCTTTTGTTTTGTGTTCTTCAGTGTATCAACTAATTGCTCTTAAAGCCGTCTTGCTGCCAGTTCAGTAACAGTAAAGTGAAGTGCAGGAATTTATTCCCTTGTGTGTAAAAACGTGTAAATATTAAATAAAATAAAATAAATGTTTGTGTGTGTGTGAATGGTTGTTTTTTTTAAGACAACCAGGTAGAGCCACACAACAGAACGTTGAACGTGGACAGAAGTGGTGTGGATACGACAGCTCAACTTAATGTCTCAGGGTTATGGGCGCAGTGCAGTTCGTCACTTGTGACGGGATGCATCTGTTCTAGGCAGAGGTTGGCAAACCATTAGCATCAGGTGGGCCTCGTGCTTCTACCGTTTCCTAATAACATCAAACAAGTACAATATGAAATTTTTTAAACCGACTTCCAATCTATCCAGTTATTGAAGTGTAACTCAAAAACTACTAGACCAAATTTTATGAAATTTAAATGGGAACATTGAACAAAAGCAGTCGAATTGAGTACTTACCTCCTCCTTTTGGGTAGTTCGGTAGAAAATACACACCGAGCCGTTCTGAGATTCAGATTATCTATCATCTACGTAAATTAAAATGAAAGTTGCTAAGCGCAAAACCGAAATTCAGAATCTGAATTTGAGATTATCTTTCATCTATTTAAATTAACATGAAAGTGGCTAAGCGCAAAACCGACATTCAGAATCTTAATTTCAGATTATCTATCATCTATCTAAATTAACATGAAAGTTGCTAAGCGCACAACCGAAATTCAGAATCTGAATTTCAGCTTGTCTATCATCTATTTAAATTAACATGAAAGTGGCTAAGCGCAAAACCGACATTCAGAATCTTAATTTCAGATTATCTATCATCTATCTAAATTAACATGAAAGTTGCTAAGCGCACAACCGAAATTCAGAATCTGAATTTCAGCTTGTCTATCATCTATTTAAATTAACATGAAAGTTGCTAAGCGCAAAACCGAAATTCAGAATCTGAATTTCAGCTTATCTATCATCTATTTAAATTAACATGAAAGTTGCTAAACGCATAACTCGAGAACGACTCGACCAATTTGTTAAATTTTTTTCGTATGTTCCAGGCAAGGTTTAAAAAAAATTGCTTTAAAGACATAAATAGCGGGATCACTCCGAAATACGTTATATTCATAAAAAAAATATTAACAACATTTGACAGAACGAAGTCTGTCCGGGCAGCTAGTTTAAATATACATCTATGCTATTAAAATATTATAAAGAGGAAAGATTTGTATGTATGTTTGTAACGAATTGGCTTAAAACGTACTGGACCGATTTCAAAAATATTTCACCATTGGAAAGCTAAATTCACCCTGAGTAACATAGGCTATATAAGATTCATCATCATTCATCACCGCGTGGGTGAAACAGCGGAAAGTAGGTAGTATTATATATATACAAGAATTGCTCGTTTAATCTTATGATTTAAATCACGAGTAGACTTTCTGTCTTGGACTAACAGCTCATACATCGAATTATCAAGTCAAAATAGTTCGTAAGAAATCTCCTTATAGATTCTGCTCACTCCCATCCCAAGCCCCTTTGAGTCACCAACTCCTGAATGGAACAATATGGTACCATCAATGACTTCCATGAAAGCAATGAGCTAATGTATTACTGTTGGGGCAGTTTAAAATAATTTTGTTGGGTTTTCCACATCTGCAATACATGACCGATTTGACAATTCATTGTTTGATGATATAATAGATATGGTATTCCAAGAGTAATATTTGTCGGTGGAGTTTTTAGGGTGTATGGCGTCGTCAACCGAGCGGCTTCATGCGGCATACTTTTATTTCATAAACACTATTTTTAAAAACGTTGTTTATATATATATATATATATATATATATATATATATCATATACAGAACGTCTCATGATTCGTCGACATGAAGAGAAAGTACCTTTAATATTGTAGATAGGTATTTAGCCGAAAAAAGACTATTTTATTTTTAAAAGATAGTACCTAATAGTACTTTGCACGAAGAAAGTAATTAAAAAAAAATTCTTTGACAGTATTATCTGGGAATCGTACCGATTCAAATGTGAAAAAAAACATCCCGTATTTGTATGATGCCAATCGAAATATGATGTACGAGTATATTGTTTTATTATTCACGTTTTTACTGAAATCATCTAGATCAAAGATTATTTAAGATAAAAAAATAAAATACATATATACAAAATCCTACATTATCCCTGATGAACATAGGCTATATATTTTGATTCATCATCATCATCCACGCGGGTAAAACCGTGGAGCGCAGCTAGCTTATAATAAAAAGGAAATAAAAGTTTTGGCTGCTAACTATAAGACTTGCCTGTCAATCAATGGGTAAAATTAAAAAAAAAAGATCTAGGAAACCGATGGCAGCGACAGCCCTACGCAAATAGTCGATCGTCTACATAGGCAATCGGCATCACGCACCCACAAGCGTATGCTTAGAATCGAAACCATGCGTGTAAGGCCTATCCACACACAACAGTGCCGGCACAGTGCCGACACGTGCCGATCAGTAACGTTATCCATCAGTGTCAGTGAAAAATGATATTGTCGCATACGTTTTGTACGACGCCATCCGCACTCGTCAATGACAGTGACGTTCATTGATGTCATGTCAGTTCTGCGCCGACGCTCGCCGTGATCCGACGTGAATTTCTAGCGGACAATATTTTGCCTGACACGGTCGCAGTATTCCTAGCTAGACGTTCTTTTGGTGGTATAGCTTTTCTCCATCTCATCGAGTGTTTTCTTAACTTTTCAGTTTAGATTGAAGTGATGGTTTGACATCCTGATATACTCCAAAAACTTTGATTCATCATCTATTAGATGTTTATAGGGTGGCGAACTCTCCTTCTTCTCTTTTCCTTCACGCGTTATGAACCTACTCGTATTGCCTTCTTCTCACATACATTTCTGCATCTTCATCAAATATTAAAGCTATCGCTGCTAATTGTGTATCGAGGCATTTTCGCGTGAAACTGCTGCGATAGGGAAAAATCACTGCACGCGTCAATGTCGGTATTGACATGTATGAATAGCACGTCACGGGACTGTACGGTACGGAACTGTCGGTCACGTGTCGGCACTGCTGTGTGCGGATCGCCCTTAATTATGCAACTTCGGTGAAAACGGCACGCGGCTTGCATGCCCGCCGGAGACTCGCCCTGTCACGGTCCAGTACACCACGAGCCGGTCTGCTAGACCACGAACAAGGTTACATCGGCTATAATACTACGTCTATCGCCTTCATGCATCAAGATATGTTTTTTCGGTGGAAGTGCCACGCTGCAACCCCACAGCCGAATGGGCCGGCACGACCGGGGAAGTACCACACTCCCACATAACACCGACGTGAAGTAACATAGCTTGCTATTGCGTTTCGTCGGTTTGTGGGAGGTTCCTAGGCCCGGTTCCCCTTTCTCCCTTTCCCCCTCCAACCTTTACCCCTTCTATCTCTTCCTTCATCAAAGGTTGGCAACAATCCTCGAGACCTCTGGTGTTGCGGATGTCCGTGGGTGACGGATTAGGTAAGCCGCTTGCTCGTTTGCCAACCTATCCCATAAAAAAAAAATCTTATGAGTTCTTTATTATAAGCACACGATATTTAGCGCATATCTTTACTGTTTCAAAGTGTAGAATAGAAGAACGAGCCTCTTATGGCTATGATATGCTTAGAAACAGATATAATGATAATGAGAACACTAAATACTATGGCAAAAAAAAATCAACTGAGGCTTGATAAACAACAAAATTAACGAACCATTCAACTACAAAGAGCAAGCAGTCTCCATTTTGCCAGACTGAAAATACACGAACAAGAAGAGATAGCTCACTGGACGCAGCTCTCCCTAAAAACCTAACGGTAACATAATTGGATTATTGTTATATTGAACAGATCGCCATCGAATAGAGAAAAACTGTCTTTACATTAATCTCCACAATCGTCAATCAATGTGGATTTCATTATCATATACACCCAACTATGATACTCACCTTGGATTAATTAACGCTTTTATCTTTGTACAGTAAGTACTACAGCTAAACAGATTACAATAAAGTCTAATAGTTTAATCCATGAGTCATGCTTCATGCATTAAAAACTGCAGTGTGTACGTAGGTAGTTATAACTATCTAATCTAATATATGAGGATTAGCCTAGAACTGCCTGGCTTGACCTACATTCAATAATGCACTCTGTTGTAATGAACTCATGCGTTTAGAGAACTTGATAACATTTAGTTATCGAAGTATCCTGTATTTAGCTATTTCTGTACGATTTATTCCTACTCGAACACTTCTTTGATAGTAAAAGTATATAGACAAGTGTTATATACTTATTTATTTTTTAAACCTTTGCGAATCCCTTGCGAACCCTTTTTTTAATATACGTCAGTTTCATTCATAAATCTTTTGTTTTAATTATCACGGTATAGGAAGGATTAATAAGAAGAGACAGGGAAGTGGTTAGCTTGACTTTTTACTTATTTACTCGGATCACATAAAATTATTAAAGGAGCAACGCAGAGAGATGTGGCAAGAATATTTTGACGCGATATCACACGAGAATGGTATTTGGTCCAGAACAATTCAGCCACAAATTTCTCAATAATTATGGATAGATAATGCATACCTAATTAGATAGAAATAGCTTAAAAACTGCCCTTAGATTGCGTTTGGCACACATTCCATTAAAAAAGTTTGAAAGTTAGTTAAAAGGTAGTTAGTAAGTTAGTTAAGCTATTGCATAGCTTCTATAGCGGGCCTTGAGCGTGGAGAATCCATCTATCGATGAATAGCAGAACTTTTAATGACTTTTTAAAATATCACGCTTGTCTCTTTAGTTCAGCAACTCGCCTCTAGATGGCATTGGTTAAATAATTATAATTGCATAAGTTGATAAAAACAGCTATGCAGTAGCTTTACCGCGGCAGTCTCCGAGTGCCACACGTCTTTTTTTAATGCAAAAAGCTACGTCGCCGAATTGTGATGACTGTGCGGTGCTTGAAGATGTTGTACATGTATTAATGGAATGTGTCCGAACCGAAACAATTAATTTAGAATGTATTATTTACACCATGATAAGACTATTCACATTGGCCCTCTTGGGTGCACGGCCACAGAAAGTATACGGAACACAACCGGACGTTGACGTGCTAGAGGATCAATATAATTCTGGAACATCATCGGCATGCACACCACGAATATCACTGGAGCAGTTGTGCCAGCGACCCAGGATCATACTCTGTTACATTAAGGAGTTGGGATGGCTCGGGTAGAGGCTGGCGCAATACACCCCAAGCGGGACGTCAGTGCAGGACTTAGCGCCCACATAGAATAAGAATAAGATTGGCCCCCTAAATATCATTTTGGTTTGTCCTAACTCTGAAGAAGCCAAAATGTTAATAAGTTAGGACATTTAAGTTTGGTTAAGTCTTGACATGAATTCTTTTAATTTTGTTGTTTTTGTGTGAACTTTTCGGGACGATCAGTCTCACTCAAACTCAACACTGCACTCATCACCTCAAGCATTATGCCCATTTTCACCAAGGAAATGGCTTAGGTGACACAGAAGTGTTACAAAATTACCAAACTTTACATATTTCCCTAAAATTTTGGTGAAAAGTTGGCACAAGTCTTAAAGTCTCATTTGTCCAGTTATTGCAATCTCTAAATTCGCTTTGCAATAGCTCTAGGTACAACAAAAATAGATTTAATTATATGTATTAATTTTAGTATAACAAGGTACTACTAGTACAATCAGTACATTGTTAAATATGATTGAATAATGAGTTGGTCTAGGTAGCAGGTCACGCTGTAGGTACTGTATTAATCAATTACAAGTACCCAATATTTCAAATCAAAATATAATATATTTCGGCCTATACCTACTTAGTAAAAATATAGGTATTAAGTACATACTGTATATGTATGATTTCTACATAGAAGTACATATTTAAACAGATATGTGTAGAATTTTTGGCAATGGCTACATAGAGAGTTACTTAAACCACACAATAAAAACATTTAGTATTCACCAAGCACAAACTTTAATGCTAAAAACAGAAATCGTGGGACATCAAACCTTCTGAATGACCTCTAACTCCAGTCCAAAGGATTATTTGGAATACTGGACTGACTGGTTTCAAATTTACATTTATTCTCATAATGTCATAGGCCGGGATATCTCTTAGTTAATCAATTGCCTTGTTGCATACATTATTTTGGGGTCACATTCCGAATATGTTTATCGGAACATTGCTAAAGCCATATACCTATTAGATATTTATGAATTAAAACTTTGCATTAATAGCTGCGGTCTACATGGGGCCCCTCTCTAAATATGACTATCTCACTTGCAGCTTCTTTTGGGATGAATAGAACCTATTTTAACACAAACTATGGAATAATATTATTAGTATGATTTCAATAGGAAACCTTTGTATCTAAATATTTTAATAGTAGCACATAAAAGCAAGAGATATTCTAGAATTGTCTGGTCAATGGTATCTCCTCAATACCTAACATTTTTATCACCACTAGCTGCACCCGCGGTTTCACCCGCGTGGAGATGGATGATAATGGACAGGCTGGCTGGCGCAGTTGGTAGCACCCCTGCCTTCTGAGCCGCTCGTCCCGGGTTCGATCCCCGGATAGGTCAAACATTTGTGTGCATGAACATGTCTATTTGATCTGTGTCTGAGTGTGTATACGTATTTAAGTATGTATATCAGTCATCAGGTTACCATAGTACAGGCTCTGCCTAGTTTGGGACCTGAAGACTTTGTGTAAACAAAAAAAAAAGATGAAAAGTCCTTTACAAACTATTCTCAGACTTACTGAAAACACACACAAAGTTTTCATAAGAATCTGTTGGTGAGTTTTGTAATAAACACTGTAATACGAAAATATTTTTTTATTTTTTTATACCAAACTGGGTCGCACTTGACAACTATCTCACCTGGTGTTAAGTGATGATGCGATCGATGATGGAGCGCGCCAGAAGATACCTATGCACTCGTGTTTTGAAGACCCCCATATTGTACTTAACCGGCAACACCGACTCAGGCAGGGTGTTCCCTTCCCTAGCGGTTTGTATGATAAACGAAGAAGTAAATCGCTTCATTCGGGTAAATGGAAAATCCACCATATAGAGGTGGCGCTTCTGAGTATCTCTGGATGTCCGATTATAGAATGGGGATGGCGGAATCAAATTGTGAAGTTCCATTGCACACTCACCAAAATATCCAAAATGTATCGGATAAAAAACTGTATATTATTTTTGTATATTGGATAATAATTTATTTGGATATTACATAATGGTTACTATCGTAAATATAGCATCTGGTCCCTAAACCTGTATGTATCTTCTACCAGTATATAATAATTGGCTAGGTATGTGACATACATATTTTATACCACTTTATTAATGTCCAGCCACCATGTTGCCCTCAATGTCTAATGATCCTGTAGTTTATTACTTCTGGTGTTAAAGAGTAAAAAATAGCACTCGTCATATAATTACTTTGTAATTTTTGCATGGTATTGTTTGACAAAATATTGAAATTATTAAATTTACTTTAATTGTGTATACCTCTACCTACTTACAGTTTTTTAAATTTAATTCTGATTCTAACCTCAAAATAATTTCCAAATTATGACTCTTGAAAGGAAACATCAAACAATCTAAGTACACATTTTATTGACCTATATTAAAAAAAATTATTACTATTAAGTACATCATACATCACTTCCTCTTAAATTTAAGCTCTGGCAAACACATAGGCATAGACAGTTGTTGATAATAGAAATACATAAAAAAGAATGCAAAGTGTACAAATGAAACAACGGATATGAATAGGGGGAACACATCTGGGTACTTCGCAGGTGGCTCTACAAATATGCTTGCGACAGATATCCAAACTATGCCAACCATAGAAAAGAAGAAATTGATACTTAAAAGTTTCAATAACATAGAATTCTCAGGTCCATTTGGCTCAACAATCTTGCCTATTCGGTTGGCACTTAAAAAGGAAAAGTAACCGGCTTTAGGTTGAGCTACTTTAATGCTGTAACTGTAAACCGTAATGTAGATTGCATTGGTTAGGAAATAGGGTAATGCTAATCCATCTCTGATGAGTAAAGGCAGCATGCTGAAGTTTGATATAAGGAGAAACCAGAAGCACATGAATGGATCATCAGGAAAGTGTATTAGAACTGGAATGGCCACAAGAAGGATAGTTTTCTCATGTACTTGGAATGAGAACAAAAAGAATGCAAGTGATACATTAATGAGGGAAAGAACAAACTTCTTCTTGTTAATACGAAAAAATAAATCAATGCAAGATGGTAGTACTGCTAATCCAGTAACTGTGAGACATGTCCAGGCCATGGTTTCATCAGTATAATGGGATTTGAGTTTTATGAAGACATTGACAAAGCACCAGAAGTTGGAAACTTTGTCTTCAAAAATGCCTCTCTTTATGGGGAAAATTCTATGCAGGACTTGTTTAATGTCTTGAACGGATGTCATGAATGGATACCAAATTATTAAAAAGCAAGCAATTACTACTATGGCGAGCTTGTTAAATCGTCCAATAAGATACTTTATCTTACTCTTTGGTGGTATGTTAGAAAAACATTTTCTTAGCAAATAAAAGAAGAATGGTAGTGCATGATACAACTCCATCTGCTTATAATTCAGTGCAAGAACAAAAAATATGGCAGAAAGTACATCATTTTCTATAGCAATTACAAAGAAAGTAGCCCACAAAAAGAGACCTAGTGACACACAATTGTACTGAAAATGGCCGTGGTCAATCAAAATGATACCTGGGTACAATAAAAACAAAGTGGTGGCAACATCAACTCTTTTGAAAATGTTCCTGTGGACCTTGATTCTTACTTGTCCTTTTTCTTTAATTTTTACACGTTCTGCATCAATGCAGATGCAAAACACTGCAGTTACATAGAAATACACATCACTGAGAAAAACAGTCCATCGCATGAAAGTCTTGTGGTTCTCGTTTTCGTAACCTCGCGACGCGAAGAGTCGTACTGACTCGGGGTCCAGCCATTCCGCTACCAAACCCATCATGTAGCTGTGATACGCCGTCAACGGGGGGTAGTCCAAGCCCCAGTACAGCAAATCATTCTGGGTCGTGTTATGATACCAAGAAACGAGCGGTGTTTGCACGGTTAACTCTTGCCAATGTCTTTGAGCCTCGAAATCTCCATACATTGGGGGTGTTTTGTATCCGGAATACGGATATTGGGCAACACACCAACGCACAAGCAAAGCGAAGAATATACCTGGTAATAATGCATCTTTCGTCAAAGTAAACCTTTCGGGGTCTAGTTTCTTCGTCATAGTTCAATATAAACAGCTCCTGCTACCGGTATACGTGGTTTTTTATATACAATAAATTTATCAACGCGGCAGAGCCAGTATAGCCGATAGAAATTTTGACAGATTACTTACGACGTGAACGGCGTCCAGTTCCTTGGTCAGCTTTTCCTTCAAATATTCCTCCGTATACACCATAATTGAGTACAAAAATCCATTAAACGTGAAACAAAACTTGTGCACTGTTCACAAAATAACTACACCTCTCACTAAAATTTATAAACTGGTTTCCTCGTTCCACGCGAGAATTGGATTTTTTCGAAAGTGAGAAACGAGAAAGCGGCCCACGAAAGTGAAATTGCGGTCGCCGAACTGACGAATTTCACACCGGATGAGTTTCGCTGACGGCTATCCAGCTAAATTAAATCTACTGCATCAACTAACAAAATTCAGTAAATGTAGAACCATTTTAATTTTATTGCGCTATCCCTGACCTTGACCGAAAGCATGGAAACAAAAATTTATGAATCGAAAAGAGAGAGAGGGAGAGAGAGAGAAGACTTATTTACTTTTGTTTCATTCGGGTATCAATAGTGATTGAATTTAGTTCGAAGAACTGAGTAATACTTTGTTCATTTTAATAATGGTTTTTTGACAGCTCGACGAATGTCAAGTTAGTGATGTCGTAAAGAACGTAATAATCGACATCGATAAATGTACATTTATTTATATTCGCTTTTTTTTTAATATATATAAATCCGTGTGTTTGCCGTTTGTCCGTTGCGTCTTTATTTATTAATATGAAAAAGGATAATTTACTGATTCAGGTGTTACTTTGCAGAAATCCATTTTAAACCTTTACCGCATGGATTTTTAGATTTAGCTCAAATAAATTCACATGATTATATGGCCTAATAGGTACCCTATAAAACTATATTTTTTTTATATTTTGTTTATTAGAAATCGAAATAACTGATCTGAACCCCAAATATATGATACAACATGCAGTCCAGGTAAAAATATATAAGGTCTTTGTTAATTAATGCACAATATTGAACCGGGTATGGTTTCAATAATAGGTCATGAAAGTGAAAGAAAATGATACATATTTTTTATTATTGTAAACCCATATGCAACTGAACGCACGACGGCGTCGCTACCTCACAGAATAGATAACAATATAACAAAAAACAAGCACAAACAATACAAGCCAGACATACCTGCTTACTTAGAATAGGTAAAACGACGTACGAACCTACCTACTCGCGAATGTTTACACAGCTGATCTCTATGCCTAACCCTAGCGCCTGACGGCGGGCCCAGGCGGGGCAACGTCCCCGCCGACTTTAGTAGGTAGGTTCGCATTGTACATCGTTGTACCTATTTTAAGTGGATAGGTATGTCTGTCGTAGTTACTGTTATCTATTCTGTGATGTAGCGGTGCTGGGGTGCGTTTAGTCGCACTATGGTTATTTCGCAGAGTGGTGCATATGGGTAGATATTATTTACAAAATGTTTTTTATTTCACTTACATGACCAGTTGTCGATTCCAAACCACCCCGTTCAATATTATGGACTAATTAACAAATAACTTATATACGACTTCATATATAGGATGTTTGGTAGAGGGTCCGACAAACCAAATGAGCGTGTTCGGGGGCCCACTTGAAGAATACAAGTTGGTCAAAAAAATCCTATGCCCCAAATTTTTAGTAACTTTTTTTTGTGAATTATCCCTTTTTCTCCGAAATTGTACCTATTGAGTTAAAATAAGATTATCAGTATCAAAACGGGAAAATTCCCTAAAAAGAGTTAAAAAAATTGGGGGGTCGGGGATTTTATTTGGCCAACTTGTATTCGCGCCCCCGAACACGTTCAATTGGTTTGTCGGTCCCTCTACCAAACACCCTGTATATGATACAACATGCAGTTAAGGTAAGTATGTCCGTATAGGCGTATTTTTGAATGAAAATATATTTCATGTGAATATTATTTATTAGCAACAAAAATAAACATTCTCAATTACTACAGCAAATGTAATTGGGCCAAGGCATCTTGAGTGAGATTCCCTTCACCTTCACTTTTATTACAAAAATCGTATCAGTGCTGTTCTAATAATAATAATCAATAATATGTTTCTAATAATGCTAATCTGTTTCTTGGACAGTTACGTCTTAGAACTGTAAATAATAATCTTCATCGTTGATCAGCCCCTCATCATCTCTATCTAAAGGAACATCACGTCCACTGAGTCCCGAGGCTCTGAAAATAAATAAAACACCTAATGCATACATAAACTCCAAACGTTTATAGCAGCAAAAAATAAGAATATCAAATAAACTTTTTTTATTACATGGCGATATTCCACGATGTAGATTTCCCAAAATACAAAATCGTTCATTTGTTCAACTTTCTCAACATCCATTAATAAATAACATTTAGTAACGCTGGACGATGTCATTTTTACATGTAGTCTTATATACCTGAATCAAAACTGGAACACACTCTAATGCATGAAGTATCATATTTGAACAACGTATGCATAACGTAATTGCATAGAGTATCATTTCAAATACAAAGTTCTAGTCCGTTTTTCTTCCATATAGGGGTAGTAGTATAATAGTAGTCCAGTAGGGCCTCGATAATCCAGACCCAAGCTAACCCGAACGCCTCTATAAGCCGAACGGCTCCCCCTTACTCCTGCACTACCGCCGTTGCTTACAGTTTCAGTCTCTCAGTCTCTCAGTACCACGAAGTAGTTTTAGGTGCTACACGTATCGTTTTATCGTCCGCCGCGGGCCGTTCCGCCGTTTTGCTATGTGTGTCGTCTCAAATTGCAGCATTTTTGTATCACATGGCTTCAACACTAAAGAAAAGGAAACACGAGATGCTAGCAATTACAAAAAAGTGCGAGAACACAATAGAACTATATTGAAACTCTTCAAAAAAATCTTTCATCATTAGAATCCTACATGTTCCCTGATAACAGTTCTGGATTTGTCAATAGGCCGTATAGGCCGCGGCCTAGGGGCGGCGGCGTCCTAGGGGCGGCAGATTTTAGAGGAAGTTCGCTCACTCGTTTTCAGAGGATAAATAGCCCAGTCAAATTAGGATTTGCCTGGAAAAAAATTAAAAGTAGCAATTTTTCTTCAGAATTCCTTGGGAAAGGTCACTGGCAGTCTAAATTTTGTTTTGCGTGGTAATCGCTCCGATGCTGCATCCACCATCTTGATTTTATGGGTAAATTTTTGTTTACGGAATAACTCGTTATTTTCAATTTTACACGAAAAATTATGGAATGAAATTTGTTTAAATTGTTAATTTAATTTCCCACAATTTTGATTCCCATAACTTTTCCCCCAAGATCGATACTTTCCAATTTATACCCAAAAATGGGGGCGAATTTTGTTCAACAACTCGTTTATTTTCAACATTAGATGAATAAATTGTTATTAACAAAGTTAAGATCGATACTTTCCGATTTATACCCAACAATGGGGCTAATTTTGTTCAACAACTCGTTTATTTTCAATTTTAGATGAATAAATTGTTATAATAAACCAAGTTGTTAAGAATTAAGTTTTTGAGTTAATTATGGATCTAGTATTTTTTTTCGTCTGATCGATATTTTAGGATTTATATGGTATATTTGTCTGGTATAATGGTAGTCAATTTAATTTCTTAAAATTTTGCTCGTAGCAATTTGCCATGTAAAATTAAAAATAAACGTGATAATTCAATGATACAATTTTACCCCCACCGCTTTTCAGGTATAAATCGAAAAATATCGATACGTAGAAAACATTTACTTGAATCAAAATTGCATAAAACTTAAGGCTGAACAACTTTGTATATTACAATTTTTCATTTAATCTTGAAAATAAACGAGTTAATTTAAGTTTTGTTAATGAAACAAAAAATCGCCCCCTTTTTTGGATATAAATGGGAAGAGATCTGGGAATAAAATTGTAGTAAATTAAATTCCAAGCAAATTATGTAAAACCATTTTCGAGTCAAATTAAAATAAACTCTTGGTAGGTTCTTAATTTTACGCCAAAATTATGAGAGAGAAGGATAGTGGACATGTTTGCCATGAGTGAAAAAAAGGAAAACGTCACTATCTGTCTCGGCCGCTCATGGCAAACATATCCACTATGCATCTCTCACATCAATAAAAAACATTTGAACTGAGTAAAATGGGGTTTTTACTAGTTTTTTTTTAGTATGAAACTAACAAGTATTGTACCATTTTATAATCCTGATTATATGCGCGAACTTTAAATGGCACTTGCCAAAGCAATTTAGTATATTTTTCAAAGGAGGGCATTCCAGTCTACAAATTTAGAAAATTTTAAATTCATAGTTTAACAAATAGTCTTATTTCTAGAAAACTTGGGGCAGTTGTGTCGTTATTTTTGACTGTGGTTATTAAGGGTAACTGTTTCAAAGTTTAAATGAACAAAAACAATAAAAATCAACCACAATAACCGAAAAATGGTTACAGTTTGACCAAATTTCTAGGTTTTTCTTAAATGTCCATAACTTCCAAACTGCATGGGATAGATTTTTTTCTGATTTTTCTCATGATGGTTACAATCAATCCTGTCACCCCATTTCGGCTTGACGTTGAGTTCTGGGACAGCCTGTATACCAAATTTCATGCAATTTTTTTTAATTATGCTACAAATTGACCGACCGACAGACAGAACTTTTTTTTCAAAAACGTCATTTTAGTTCTTGTTCACTTGGTATTTTTTTGTCTTCTGACCCACTTTTTTATTTTCCTTCCAAGTACAGACTTTATGGCCTCTACTACTACTTACCTATATTAATAAGTATAGATTACTGCGTGAGTGAATGTAATTGCAATGGAAAATTATTATTTTAGAAAAGTACATGGGGCGGCGGAAAAAAAGTGGCCTACAATCATAAAAACTCTAAATCCGGCACTGCCTGATAAACATACGCTATATAATATTTTCAAAAAAGTGAGGGGTCCCTATGAAAACATCAATAATGTAACCGAAAGTGTGGAAAAATACCAAAAGGTTCTTATATCGCGTACGCTGTGGAAACTATTGACCATATAATATAACATAACGTCTTCCCACGTTAAAAAGCCACATAAGAAGAAGAAAAAGAAGAAGAACGTTAGTCTATGTTATTGACAATAAAGCATAGTGACGTACAGATCGCGGCACGTAAATTGAACTACACGCAGAACACATTTTCGGGTCTCAATCGAAGTGCAGTATGAGGTGCGATGTGAGAGGCCGTGTGTAACTGGAACTGGTTCGGTCTGGTCAGTACTGGTCGGTACTGGAATCCCTGGAGTTACTTTCCATTTGTCCGGGTAGTGACCGTCGCGGAGACACAGATTAAAAACATGCAGCAGAGGCTTCTCTAAGACAAAGCGACAGTCCTTAACGAGAAAAGGCTGTATACCGTCCGGACCAACAGATCGCTTTGGTTTGAGGCGGCAAAGTGTCGTGTGAACGTCGCGCGCGCTGAGCTGGCCGACGTGCACGCGAGCGTCGCTGACCCAGAGGCAGCAGACTCTGCTGCCTCTGGGTCCAGCACTGGCCGCTTCAACATACACTGATTTAAAATGTGATGCAAAACCTTCCGCACACTCCTGCGCTATTAGTATTTGACCATTTTTGGTAATTTGAGATCGTTTGTGTTTGGATTGTTTGCACCTAACATAGTTCCAAAAAGATTGAGGATCAGTTTTAAAATTTAATTGTAATCTAACCCAATATGCTTCATAATTGGCTTTTAACTTATTTTTAACGATAGAACGATACCGCTCCAGTATGTTTATACAGCTTGTGATATCTCCATTTTGCCTTAATATCACATATTAAATCACTTGAATACCACCCAGGATAGATATATCTAGAATGAGAAATATTATTCTTGCCTCTTTTTCTAGGTGTATACTCATCAATGGCTTCATTCACCACATCATATATATAAACTAATGCTTCATCTGGATTATTAATCTATCTTATAATTAAAAATCTTATAAATAAAAGCGAAAGGTCACTCACTCACTCACTCACTCATCACGAAATCTCAGAAACTACGAGTGCTAGGAGTTTCAAATTTTGCATGCAGGTTCTTTTTAGGACGTAGGTGCTCACTAAGACGGGATTTTATGAAAGGGGGTCAAAAGGGGTGAAAACGTTTGTATGAAACTCCCTTATCTTTGAACTTATAGTTCTGAAAATTTGTATTTGGATAGGTCATTCAAAATAAAAAATGTTGGCCTATTTTTTTTTGGATAGTGGTGGTTTAAGGGGGTGAAATGGAGGGGTGAAAGTTTGTATGGAAAGTTTTGTGTTTTCGAACATACAGTGGTGAAAATTAGCATTTGGACAGTTTAAATTGATGATTTCAATATTTATTGACAGGGATGACTTAAGAGGGTGAAACGGGGTATATTTTTTTTCAAAAGTTCTTTGTTTTTGGAGCTACAGTGATGAAAATTGATAACTGAATAGGTAATTAAAAATAAATAGTGATGCTTTCAATATTTTTGTCAGGGATGACTTAAGGGGTAAAACGAAGGATGTAAAAACTACTACATATTATAAACTGTAGAGGTCAAATTTCTGTACAATGAAAACTATGCTGAAAACCGATTCAGGGGATGTAAGGAGTGAAAAATAAGTTCAAATTGTCTGTTTCTCTGTGTGTTTGTCTGTCTGTTTGTACGGGCTAATCCCCGAAACGACTGGACCGATTTAAATGAAATTTCGTATGGTGGTAGCTTATATCCCTGATCAATATATAGGATATTTTAAATTCCAGTAAATTAAAGAGTTCTCGCGGGATAATACAAAATCTGTAATTACCGTATACCGCGAGGCCACGCGAGCATAGCCGCTGGCGGGTCAGCTAGTTTTATAAAAGCTGTCCCAGTTAATTCGTTCTAAATTATGATATAACATATAGAAATTGGCTTTATTCAAGTTCCAACAGCTTTTATTAAAAGTTTTGTCATCAGCATCGCCAGTAAATTGGCTACGTTGTAATGGTGGTGTGCTAGTTTGAAAAGTACTTACGGGTATGCCGATATGAACTGTAGGCTTACCATGAGTTTACAACATTGACACGAATCGATGCTCGCTATCGACTGCCGCTAAAAATGTATGCAAAAATAAACAGTGTTACGATGCGGTCAATTGTAGAACTAAAATTGATAGCGAGTACGCCAATCACAAGCTTTTTTTAAAGGTGTCTACACACCAAAGCCGGTATTATTATAGGTAGGCGAGATCGAGTACAGACTATAGATGACATTTATGTTGCCAACTCATGGTAGAGGCACTGGTGGGTGTTGTTTGTCTATACCTACAAACGGCTCATTCGATAACTGTACCTCCACGTTACACGGTAACAACGTCAGCACTAGGTCCAAAACACGATTTTTAATATTACGAATAGTATTTACCTGGCAAAATCCACAGAAACTGTTTATATATTCCAAATAACAATTCATTTCCAATGGCGCAAAATACATGTTAAAGTCGCCCATCACTAAAACTTTATCTTATTTGGTACACACATCTTCCATAATATTAAATAAGTGCATATATATGCACTTCCTTAGAAACACTATGCGGCGGAATATAAACAATACAACATAAAAATAAAATCTTATTTCCTCTGTGTACCGTTGCACATACAATCTCAAATAAGGCGGCGTCTACATTGCTGGCAGGAACGCGATTTAACTCCAGCGACAAGGATACAGCTCAAAATACTCCTCCATGCTTACGTTCATCAGCTCGATCGGATCGCAATATTTGGAAATTGGACGGAATTAATTCACCATCTTGTACTGAAGTATGTAGGCTTGATTCTGTAATAGCGAATATGTCGTAGGATAACTGTGACAAATTCAAGTAAAACTAGTCTTATTTTGTTCGAAGTCCACGAACATTTTGGTAATATACTAGAATCTTCTTATTCCTGTAATTAGAAACCTTACATTGTTGACATACGTGAGTTCCGAAACGCACCCACTCATTAAATCTAGTGTTTTGGTCAGCTATCAGCATTGTTCAATGTATCAAATGGAGATTCTGGAAACCCATTTATAAACGAAGAGTAATCCCGTTTGGTTTTTCGGATAATCTTTTGTATTTTGACATCCTGAGAACCACAAACTTTTTTAACATGTTCAGCTATCGAGATTTCTGAAGAATCCGAATGCAGTGACCAAACATGCAAGTATTTCTTCTTTTCTATAGCTTAAAACGAATTAATCTGTTTATTGGCTCCAGCCTGGACATTCTTAAGGTAGGTCTTCTTTGACTTCTTCAGTCTCTCCACTATTTTCCACTCTTCAGACGTTTCAATAGTGGGGTTCTTAATCTCAACAATCCCAGCAATTTTACCGCTCTGTAAATCCGCAGTGTGTGTAGACGCTTCTTTATTAGCACGCTTCATTGCACGGATCGCGCGCTGTGTAATATTTCTTTGCGATAAGACAGTCGCGTCCGAAGATAT
Organism: Selenia dentaria; assembly: GCA_917880725.1. Classification (NCBI taxonomy): domain Eukaryota; kingdom Metazoa; phylum Arthropoda; class Insecta; order Lepidoptera; family Geometridae; genus Selenia; species Selenia dentaria. The sequence continues at coordinate 26,892,372 of OU862896.1, read as the reverse complement.
GGTTGTCTCTTTCGCGCTCAACGCAGACGGCATCTCATCTGATACCTCGGTCTCGCTCTTTGACTGACCTGCATGCAAAAGTTCGATGATTTTAACCGACATGTCATCAATTACCCTCTTTAACTCATTTATCGTCAAAAAACAATTTTCTATTATTCCTTGTTGATCTTCAATCTTCTTATTTTGTGCTTCAATTAACGTTGATTGAGTTGTGATTTTTGTTGTCAACGCTGCTCCTTTCTTCGATAAGTCGCCGAAAGCATTTTCCACTTTGAAACTGGACATTTTTACCGAAATATGGAATAATATCACGGGACACCAAAGTTCGCGTGACGCACGTTCAACGAGAAGCTATAAAAATAAATATAGATAGATACTACTAGCAGTGCTGTGTAATTAATGACACAAAATACGCCCTATATATATATATATAGGGTGTATTTTATATATATATCTATGATTAATGGGTTGCCTACGTCAGCTATTATTCAACGATTTAGGTAAGTATAGGCATACATGAATATGTCGGCGCATATTTAGCGCCACCTAGTTTAGTTTTGGTGGACTAAAGATGCAAAGTGGCGACATCTCTAGTGTAACTCTGGTAGCGTGCGCTGTTCGCTGATTGGTTGGTCGGTCGGGCGTTGGGAGCCAATTACCGTTGAGTACTTAGTCATCGTCCGGCAAGGGCGTTGGGGGGGGGGAGGGAGCGTGCGGATACTCTCGGAGGCTCGGGGGAGTTCACTCATAGATGAATCAGACTATATCTAAAGAAGTTCACTTTGCGTTTGGTCGTGGTAGCGTTCGCTACTAAGTGGAATACCTTGTCCTCAAGTTAATTCAAGTTGATCTCTAAACACTATGTGCTGTAATGAAAATGAAATGAAATGAAATTTCTTCTCCTCGCCCGCTTCATCCACGCCTTTTTTTTTACGAATTGGAGCATGCCATCCTATAAAGATCGTGATACGGGCCCATGTGCCTTTAAATATAATAACCTAGCGTATAGGTTTGTAAATAGGGCGAATCCTGTGTATGGAGGTTTGCAAACTAATCAACATTAAGTTTTAAACCTATTCATGAAAAACCAAAGAGTATATAAACTATTTTGATAAAATGAACATGGCGGCACATTTGATCCATTTGATTTTGTCAGTACCTAAAGCCCATTTTAATGTAAATATTTTCGAACTAAAAACTTAAAGACACAGCATAACAACAGCTTCTAAAATGAAAATGGAAGGTGAAACACAAACTCTGAAGAGAAATTTAACAGAGTGGCGGTTTAGTCAATATCCCAAATACATTATGCTGCCTATCGACGAAAATCATGATCAAATACGTTCAAACATCAAGAATGTTATATTCTCTGAGGTAAGTTTATTTATTTGTTGAGGTAATTGAATGATAATAAATAGCTAAGGCAAAAATAAAACAAATGCCCATATTACATTTTTAACCACTAACGCCGGCTTAGTGAGAAGAAAAATTGCAATTTTAAAAAGATTGTTTTTTTCCCCCGATGTTTCACCTCGCAATGGCGGCGTTAGAGGGTTTTAAAATTATGAAGGATTGCGACATCAATATGAAAATGAAATGTTTGTAAGATCTCTTCTTTCTGGTTGAATATAGCTTAACATATTATTCAGTAGACATCGCACGTTCCCACGCAACGGGACAATCAACTGAAGTTTACTAGAGAGTTAAATTTGATGCTCCGACGGATCGCCTCGGTGACCTAGTGGTCATGACGTCTGACATAGATTGTCAGAAGACGCAGATTCAAATCCCGTCAGGTGATGTGTAATTTTTCTCTCTAAAATTGCATTGTCATGTCGTGATATTAAGTAAAAAAAAGCCTAATTTAAGATGAAAGTACTTATACATTTATCAGCTGAGAGCTGTGTGACCCGGTATGAAGTAAACACATAATGTCTGTTCCAACTTTTATCTTCGATCTCTTATTACATTATAACAAAACAGAGACATGCGCACACGGCGGGCGCTTGCAGCAAACTGAGCTCCAGCCTTTTTCTTTTGAACGGTCTAACGCTGTTTGCCTCTACCAGCATTTACAGCGTCACCGGACGGAAATCCGGCTGCCAATCGCAGCTGTTTTATAGGCGTTTGTGGTGATGGGTGTGCGGCAGTGACTAAAACCGCTCGCCGTTGCGCATGCTCCGTCACAATAAGCGGCCGACACCGTCACATTCATAATATTGAAATAATGATGTGTAACCAGCTTGCTGCATATAAACTTCTATCAAATCTCTGGCATGTAATTAAAGAGGTATTTAACTTCTAACGTTCAGCATAGGACTACTGTTACTGACATACACGTATAATAATGATGAGTACAAAGGGGGAGGGATGTATTTCCATACAATTATTTATAATTAATTTCTCACATAGGCAACTCCACGTCCGCTAGAAAGAAATATACGACTTGTTTGTGCCTCCAGTGATGCCCTAATGAATGTTCTTGACATGGATCCTGATATAGTGAACAGAGAAGAGTTTGCCGACTTTATAGCTGGGAGGAAACTACCATACGGAGCTTTACCTGTAGCCCATAGGTAAGTAGCAAACACATGCCAGAACATTATGTTTTGACTAAACTTGCGAAAATTGTAGCATCATATACTGCAAAGTTAAATTATAAAAACGTTACAAGTAAATAGTGTTGAGATACCAGCTCAAGTCATTTGAAGTTCAACCATGGGTGTGATTTCAGGTATGGAGGACATCAGTATGGACTATGGGTTGGGCAACTTGGAGACGGTCGAGCTCATATTCTTGGAGAATTCGTGAACAGGTACGAGCTCGTTCTATTATGGTAGCTAACTTCATATTTTAATATTCATTTTACAGGAAGTAATAAGCACTTGACAACTTGAAGTAAGTGTCTACATTATTTTAGATCTGGTGAAAGATGGCAGCTTCAACTCAAAGGTTCAGGTCAAACCCCCTATTCTCGGGTCCATGACGGTCGTACCACTTTACGAGCGGCTATTAGAGAGATGATTGGGAGTGAAGCTCTTCACTTCCTTGGAGTACCCACTACTAGGGCAGCTGGGTTAGTAGGTAAGAACAAGTAAAATTTGTAGGAGATTCAAATTATTCTTCCAAACTTTCTTCTATCATATTCTTTTATGAGTGCAAATCAGAAACTAGTGGTGATTGGATGCGAATCTTGTTACTTCCTAGCTGGGTTCACTGCTGGTCAGCTGGTATATTACATAATACTACTACTGTCTTGTTACACCTAGCTGTAAGTTTTCCTAAAATTGTAAAATAAAATAAAAACTCCATAGTTATATTCCATAGGTATTAGTACCTTATCTCGCTAGAGCTGATTCGACTGCATAGAGACATTATCTATAGGAGCACTGCTAATCACACTATTGCTCAGTGGTTATGAGGACCTGCTAATGTGCATGACATCGTTTCGTGGATCCAGGCACCCTTGTAACGCAAATAGCTCTTATTTCGTTCACAATATAATGAATCTTCGTATAAAATACACGTGCACCGTGCACCGTACCTACAACAAAATGCCTTGAAGTGTTGATGTCCAAGGGATGACATTGACACCAAAAGATAAGATTTGTGTTAAAGGGTCTTTACGTCGTCATCATCAGTTATCATAATAATTATAACATATTCAATGTATCTGTAGCTCTCGCAGATTGCTGGCGGTAGACCGGCAGGCCAGGAGCTTAGTCGTGCGTTAATGTGATGTGACAGTCTATCGATTTATGCAGAATAGGTGTCCCTAGCAACAGTGTTCTAGACGTACAGCTATTCCCTTTTATTATGGTAATACCGTCAAACTGTAGGTGTCAGTTAATCTATTCTCTTCCTATTCTCTTATTCATAACGTTAACCTTATATTCAGAAAATGTATAGGACTTAAATGGTAGGAAGTGGATATTGTCACTTCGTGGAAGTACCTATCATAATCAGCTTGTTAGAAACAGGTCCAGCTATAGGGTTGTGTCAGTCAGACTTATTATTCCCGACTTGATGGCTCAATTTCATGTACGGGTTACTGATAAGACATACGATTGAAGAGAATCTTGTCATTTCCGAGGAGTATACCCTTCACTGATGTCCGTACCTGGATCAAATTTACGTGAACAGCATCAATTGCACAGCTACCTATTCGCGAAGTCACGGCGGTTGATCAACCAGCAAAAATAAAAATAAAATTTTAGGAGCATCCTCATTGAGACAGCTAGAAACTGCCAAGAACAGTTCTACCAACAGATTATAGTGTATCTTTTTACTTCTTAGTTAGTGACGAAGAAATAATCCGTGACATGTACTATAACGGATGCCCGCGACGAGAGCGAGCGGCTGCTTTGTTGCGATTATCCCGAAGTTGGTTCCGGTTTGGTTCTCTTGAGATGCCCGCCAAAGCGGATGAACCAGCACAGTTGAAGCAGCTAGCTGATTTCATCATTAAGGTATTACTGTCCTAAGTTCAACACATTCTTAATCCATTATCACGAAGGCCATGACAAAAATAACTAGGTGTCCAACATATAGATACGCGTAGAAAGTTTTAGCCATTATATTCGTCAAACCCAAAGAATGGCTAAGGCGAGATTTTGACCCAATGGAATTCTTATTTGAACAATAAAAAGCAATGAATTGTCAACACAATTTTCGATGTTAACGTAAATTACATTATTACATCTAAAATAATAAATAAACGATAGCTTCATGGATTACTTATGGTAGTACCTACTTGGGACTGGATCTTAAAACCAGTCGCCTGGATTTGAGGAGTCTGCCACTGTGAGGGGGTCAAGGGGTTTCATCTCAAGCGCTCCCATGCAATTTTAGCTGCCGGAGCGGCGCCGAAATATTTTAAAATTATTTTATAAAATATCGACAAAATCAATTAATAATTAGCAAATCTATCCAATGCGTAAAACGGAACGTTAATTCAACAAAGTTTTTACGTTTTTTAAGTTGCGTCTGTCAAAATGCGTATAATGTAACGCTTGGGCCGCCATTATCTTGATATTCACTGCGGTCCCCATTGGCCATAATCGATATTAGCGTGATAAAAGTCGGTCCCTTTCACCGTGAGCGTGATTACGATAGCCCACGCTACGTCATCGATGACGTCTTAACTGCCGCCATATTGACGATTACATGAACCATGCTCTACACCATAATCGTCGTGAGCGTTCTGTCAAAAGTGACAGGTGTTTGTTTATTTCTACAATGTATTTACTGGTGTCCCTTCTTTTTGATGTAAAAGTTGTAAAAGTCGGTCCATCCATTCCATTATTTCTTTTTAATCCACACACTACATAGTTAACCTTCACACTATGCACGATATTTTTATGAATTTGTTTTTCGCGCGCAAATGGTACGTTATTGCTACAACTCTGGTCCGAATTAACAACACGCTTACAGTGCCACGAGCTGTCAAAATCGCGATATTTGTCTCGGACCAGCTTTGGTAGACGATAGCACTGTGAGCAAAATCTGTCAGTGTCAACAACAGATAATATACATACCTATATAAATAATATCGACAAGCCTCTGCTTAGACAGAACAAACATTCGACAAGCATGACTGAGCATGACTCCCACAGAACGTACGCGGAGTATCTAGTCAGATTGATCATCAGTCTGGATGATCTGATGAATCGAATTACTTACAACGCGGTCACATTAGCTAGACGCTTGACCATGTGACGTCATTTTGGCGCACAAGTACGGTGTACAAAAAAAACCGGCTAAGTGGCCTTTATTAAGATCGAGTTAAAATTTATTCAAAATTAAGTTTGTTAAATGAATAAAAAATATTTATTTATTTTGAAAGGTAATATACAACTACATATTCAGTAAAAATTTAAGGTGTCTACCTGTTACCTGCTTGTATTTGAGTACTGCTAGTATCGTTACTCATACTGCTCGAACTAGCTCTTGGACTAGTGTCGGGAGAAGTACGCGGCGATGATACACCTGCCATTTTAGCCTCTTTTTTTATCCGAGTAAGAGTACTATTTGATATTCCAGTTGCGGCACAGGTACGTCTTTCAACCTGAACCACCGTTATGGAAAAACGTTTATTTTTCTTCTCATTCTCGAAGAACTGTAGCACTTTTAACACGAGATTTCTCCCTTCACTGTGTATAACTTTTCCCATGTTATTCTGGTTTGAACACAGTTCAACAGTTAATATTCAACAATCAACAGTAACAAAAAACTTAACAAAACAATAATCAAAACAAAAACTATATAACAAACAGAAAACAAGCCAAATTTAGCAAGAAAATTAGCCAAATTATCGACGCGTGTATCGGACACGCGGACATTTACAATATGCTATACGATAACAAAGATGCTGACCGTACTGACACTTGCCGGGCGAGAAAAGCGGCGGGGACCCGCCTGCTTCCCCCCGCATTCCCTTTTCTGCATTCCAGCGATGCGTCGAGTTAATGTGACCGCGTTGTACTTCTATTATTACAATCTTGTTACTTGGGTATATTTACTTTACTCAGATTTAATAAGAGGAGAATAGATAAAGTTTAGGAACAAATTTTTTTATGATAGTCATATTTTAATAAAGAAACTAGTATAAGCAATAGTTGTTGAGCTTCGGGAGTATATGAAAACTGCGACGATAGGGCTATCCCGATCGGCTTTTGTTCCTGCTTGCTGAATAATAGTAATTGTTGGAGTTTATTTATTTTTATTATCTATTAAATTTCAGGAGCACTTCCCAGAAATTGAACTCTCAGATGAAAACCGATTTATTAGACTATTTTCAGAAGTCGCTCACCGCTCCCTAGACCTTGTAGCGAAGTGGCAAGGTAAAAACTGATTTTAATCTATACACTTTACTACATACTTTTCATTCAATTCAATGCACCATTTTGTAAGTCTATCTGCTATAGATATTTCATGACTAGTTTTTACTTCACATTTTTTTTGTTTCAGGTGTAGGCTTCACTCATGGCCTCCTAAACACGGATAACATGAGCATCCTAGGTTTAACCCTTGACTACGGTCCGTTTGGTTTGGTAGACTCTTACGATGGTGGATTCGTGGCTAACTGTTCTGATGGTGAAGGCAGATATGCGTTGGCTAAGCAGCCTGATGTACGAACTTTTATGGCTTATTACTATTCTTATTTCATAGCTGTGAATAATAATAGTTTATTCTTCGTGTGAACAAACAATCGATTATATAGGTCATGAAGTGGGCAGTCTTTTACTTCATAACGTAACAGTAGGTACCTACTGGTGCTGACAGACTAGCCAGCTCTTCTTATTGAAGTTATGTGTCTTTGAACAAAATGATTTTATTACGTAGAAGATATCAAAAGCAGGATCTAATAAATCAAAATTGCAGACCCTTGCAGAGACTTTGACAAAATTATGGTAAATAGTTAAAGTATTTTCTTACTTTCCGACATGCATGAATTATTACACAAAAATGCAGTACTCAAACCGACTCCATCACTTTGACTCGGGTCGGGTCTGCCAATTATATTTATTGATATTATTGACCTGGACCCTTCGGTTCAGACGTAGTAGATAAGTCTTCTGCACCGAGGGTATTCTTGACCTACAAGGTTGCAAACATATTTTGGCGACAATTAAGAATCTACGAGATCAGTCATCAAAGACGTTGTGCGACGTCATGGATCGTCACCAGATTCCCACTTCTTGCTAACCCTCAATTGTTTCAATTTAAAACTAATCATTCGAGCTAAAACATGGAGTGTGTATATATCATATCTGGCATCTTCACATGTAAATTACTTAAAATAAGAGACTATTGTTTAACTAATTTTACTTGATGGTCATTGAAATGCCGTAGGCGGTGGTATCACACTTGATCTAGAATGGCGAATATCTGTCAAGAACAGCTCCCAAAACACACATAGGGTGTTTCGTGACAGGTTTTTTAACTTAAAAGGGTGGTAGCTAGTAGCTATGCAGGCACCAGAATGCGCTGTAACACCATGCTGTAAATATCATCATAATGTTACCTTTACCGTTAGCTCAAGCTTGAGGTAGAAATCCATCCAGTGGTAGTCAGTTTAGCAGTTGATTCTAAGTACCCATTGGCTATCATCGCTTTAAAATGTTTCTGGTTACTGGTGATATGTATCTCCACGTGACTACGCGAATTTGAGATGCTTGATTCATGAGTTAATATTTGGGGAACCAAGACACTGTTGCAATTCTGTTTATTCATCAGTTAGTACTTACCTAAGTTTTGATTTTTCAAGGTGGTGGTATGGAATATAGGACAGCTAGCTGCTGCTTTGAAGCCACTGCTCACTACTTCACAACAAGTTCACATGTCACACATTTTGAAGACCTTGGACACCTATTGCAAGAATAAAATACTGTTAGCTACTTTCCGTTCGTTTCTTCCAGTCTCTTATTAATTATGAGGAGTAGTAAGTACATATAATTCTCAAAATCATTAGCCAAAAAATGTCCATATTTGCTGAATATAGGCCTCCCCTCTTTAATTGCCACAATGAACTGGTTTCGGTCACAATTGTTTCTATTTCATCCGGAACCAAAGATCTTGAGTGCACTGCGCTCGTCAATATATCGACAACGCGTGTATATATTTATCTGAGATCGAATTTATTGTAAAATTTTGAAACAGAAGTACGCGAGATGAAATATGTAAGTAAATGTTAGAATATAATAGTTGACAACTAACAGCTAATCACTGCAATAAAAATAATCTATATTCTCCATACGAGATGTAAAACTAGATATCTTTTTGGGCGCCCAAAACGCGTTACAAGTTCTTCGCAGCTTGCAATTTAAATCTAGAAGATTTGGTCACACAATTTGAAATACTTAAGTATTATTAATAATTATTAAGTAAGTAATGTTTTTATACCAGATAACTTGGCCGCTGGAGTCATTTCTATATTTGAATGACTCACTCACTCATGCAAACGAAACAAGTTTCCTTAAACTTACCAACTCTATTTCAATTTCAAATCACCATTACCAATTTAGCCCAGCTACGAAATCGAGCTTGACATACCTGATGATAGTTATACTCTGATGATTATGATGTGTGATGGCAGCTTGAATTGTCTTTAGTAATCATCATCATCATCATCATCTCAGCCGTAAAACGTCTACTGCTGAACATATGCCTCCCCTATGATTATTCCAAATGGACCGGTTGGAAGCGGCCTGCATCCAACGTCGTCCTGCGACCTTCCTCAAGTCGTCTGTCCACCATGTCGGTGGACGACCTACGCTGCGCTTGCCGGTCCGTGGTCTCCACTCCAGAACCTTTCGGCCCCATCGGCCATCTGTTCTGCGTGCTATGTGCCCTGCCCACTGCCACTTCAACTGGCTAATCTTCTGAGCTATGTCGGTGACTTTCGTTCTTCTACGGATCTCCTCATTTCTGATTCGATCACGTAGAGAAACCCCTATCATAGCCCTCTCCATAGCTCGTTGTGCAACTTTGAGCTTATCTATGAGGCCCATAGTAAGAGACCACGTTTCAGTGCCATAAGTCATCACTAAGTAACACACATTGGTCGAAGACTCTTGGCTTGAGGCACTGAGGTATTTTTGACGAGAAGACTTCGCGAAGTTTCCTGAACGCTGCCCAGCCGAGTTGGATTCGACGATTGACCTCTTTCTCAAAGTTGTACTCGTCAACAACTTCGAGAACTGAGTTCCCAACTGATATTGGGGTAGGTACAACATGGGCATTAGACATAATTTTCGTCTTATCCATGTTCATCTTAAGGCCTACCCGTTGGGAAACTCGATGGAGGCCTTTGAGCATTGTACTGAGGTCTTCCATGGATTCTGCCATGACTACAATATCGTCGGCAAATCGAAGGTGAGTGATGTATTCGCCGTTAATATTGATGCCAAGTCGTTGCCTTTCCAGAAGCATGAAGGCGTCTTCCAATGTAGCGGTGAACAGTTTCGGAGATATAACGTCTCCCTGTCTCACACCTCTTTGCAATGGAATTGCCTTCGAACTCTGCTCCTGTACTCGGACTGACATGTAGGCGTTTTGGTACAAACACTTCAGCACTTCAATATACCGATAGTCAATACGGCACCGCTGGAGAGACTCAAGCACTGCCCACGTCTCGATCGAATCAAAGGCTTTCTCATAGTCCACAAAAGCTAAACAAAGAGGCAAGTTATACTCTTCGGTCTTCTATATAACTTGCCGTAGCGTGTGGATGTGATCTATGGTACTATAGCCTTTTCGGAAACCGGCTTGTTCCGGAGGCTGGAATTCATCAAACCTGCGACTGAGACGTTATGACCTTCGAAAACAGCTTATAAACATGGCTCAAAACCGAGATGGGTCTGTAATTTTTAAGTAAAGTGTTGTCACCTTTCTTGAAGAACAGCACCACCACGCTTTTGTTCCATGCTTCTGGCGTTGAACCTTCGAGTAAGACGGTATTAAAGAGCTTCTGAAGGACTTTAAGTACCGGTGTTCCACCCGCTTTCAGAAGCTCAGATGTGATACCGTCGTCACCAGGCGCCTTGTTGTTCTTAAGCTGTTTCAAGGCCATTCTAATCTCGTACAGACTGATGTCCGGGATATCTTCGGTATAATGTCGGGTCAGCTCGGCTCTTGGGTCTTTGACCGAGCTGCTAACAGGTTTAGCGAACGAGGTGTATAACTGTACGTAGAAACTCTCTACCTCTCCTAATACTTCTGCTTTGGTCGACGCTATACTGCCGTCTTCTCTCTTCAGCTTCGTCAATTAGTAATATTAATAAGCATTACCTATGTTATTTTTTTTTCTAGGGAAAGCTTTTTGATGAAGATAGGCCTGAAGGAAGAGCGTTGGGGAGACGAACAGCTGGTGGAGAAACTCCTTGATATGATGCAGCAAACTGGTGCTGATTTCACTTGCGCATTTCGACAGCTTGCCGAAGTAAGCTTTAGGATTACTATTGTGGCTTGTACCTATAATTTCATAGTCATTGTGTGCCTTAACACTCTTAGTCACTTGTTAGTGGGTGTGTCCGTATGAGTGTTCGTGTTTGTTTGTATGTAATGTTATGTGTGTATAGCTGTGTATAGTATTACGGTGTATGTTCCTATGTGTGTGTCTATGTGTAAAACTACGTTTACTATTCGAATTCGAGAATTAAACTAAATCTGGACAAGCGTACACTACCATGAACCATATTTAGGGAGCTCTTGAAATTTTTGTAATGGCATTAATTGAGGAAATTAATTCTATAAAAAGTGTTGACGAATATAAGTAACATACCTACCTAAATAGACGATACCTAATTTATCGATATAGTATCCCTTTGTTTACCAAAATGCCTATAATTCAGGATCTTTGTGCAGTAAACATTTATGACAAATACTAAAGCATGATAATAAAAATTTTATTCGAGGAGATACAGTACATATATACAGTATACAGAGAAATACAGTAATAACAAAAAATGTATATGTTTTAGTTGGAACCAAATGAGATGGTGAGTGAGACCAAGCTAGCAGACAAGTGGGCATTGAAGCGTCTCTCGTCTCATGCTTATTGGGGATGCTGGTTGGATCAGTATCGTGAGAGATTGGAAAAGGAAGCCGGTACGTGTAAGAGAGACTTAATTGACTTGCTTTAAAATTAATGTCATAAGACATATTTACAACCGGGTCAGAACACCTGTGCACCTCGCTGGAATGCGGCGTCTCTCCTGCTTCCCCTGTCACCTCTCCGCGCACTCCCCGGTGCGACAGTACGGTTAGCATCTTCGTTGCCGATACACGTCCCGATAATTTTGATATTTTCGCTTTGTTGTTGTTTTGTTTTTTAATATTACTGTTAGGTTTGGACTGGTTTAGTTGTTATTAAAATTGTTGTAGCTGTTAAACTGAAGTCATGGGAAAAACAATACACAGCGAATCAAGAAATTTTATCTTGAAAGTGCTCAAGTTTTTTGAATCGGAGAAAGCAAATAAACAGTAAACCATACCTGTAAACCAAGTGGTGAAACAAACCTGTGCTGCAACTGGGATATCAAAGAGGACTCTATTGAAAATTAAAAATGAAGCCAAAGTACAACCACCTACTTCGCCGGGCGCTAGTCCGACTCCAAGTACTAGTAATAATTTAGAAACCCACCCAGAACCAAAATTATCGACACCGGGTAAGAAGCGTAAACAGTACAAAAACGCATCGAAGTAGATGATTTTGACATTTGCGCAATACGTAATATCATCAACAGTTTTTATGCTGTAAAAAAAGAAATCCCAACTTTAAAGAAAATTCTGGCAGCAGTTAAGAGAGACCTAAATTTTCAAGGTGGGAGAACATATTTAAGAAATATTTTAATTAACAAATTGGGCTACAAGTTCAAAAAGTGTAAAAATATCCGTTGTGTATTGACACAAAAGCCGGACATCGCCGCATGGAGGGCTCGCTACCTACGCCGTATGAAAGAGAATAATGACCTTGGCGCTGATAAAAAACCGGTTACCTACTTGGACGAGACGTGGATCCATTCCCACTATACGGTCAATAAATGCGGGCAAAATAATACCGACAGCAGTGTGAAGAAAAATTTAAATCCGGGTCAACGTTGGATTCTTGTACACGCTGGAGGAGAAAATGTATTCATTGAAGGTGCAGAATTACTTTATAAATGTAAAAGTAAAATCGGTGATTATCATAACGAGATGGAGACAAACAATTTTTTAAAATGGCTCCGTGAAAAGCTTATACCAAATTTACCGCCGAACGGTATAGTTGTCATAGACAATGCACCCTACCATTCGACGCAGTCGGTGAAAGCGCCCACTATTGCTGCTCTTAAAGCTGACATGCAAAATTGGCTACGTGAACACAATATTCCATTTAATGACAAAATGACAAAGAGGGAATTGTATCCCATTATACTGAGAACAAAGCCGCCGAAAAAATATGTCGTCGACGATTTGATGCGAGAGCATGGCCAAGAAGTTGTGCGTCTGCCACCTTATCATTGTGACCTAAACCCTATCGAATATATATGGAACTTGGTAAAGCAAAGGGTGGCAGATAAAAACATTGACCAATCGGAAAAGAAAATAGAACAACTTACAAAAGATGCGATTAAGTCAATTACGCCAGCTGACTGGAAAAAGGAAGTGAATCACGTGGAGAGACTACAGCGAGAATACTGGGAAAAAGATCATCTAGCAGATGACAACATCACACAACTTTTAATATCACTAGGGGAAGATAGTTCGAAGAGTTCAGAAAGTGAGAGTGAGGAAGATACAATGTCAGGCATAGAGTCAATAATTTATAGTGACTGAGTTTAATAATAAATGTTTTTGTAATCAAAATTATTGTTTTTTAATAACAAACTTCATCAATAATAAATTGATTTGAAAAGGTTAGTAATTTTTTTTTACCTCCACATTTCTCGAAAAAACTTATTTTCACACCGTACCCAGACCGCCGATATGACGTAACGAGGTCAGGTGCACAGATATTGTGACCGGGTTGTAGAATTAAAAGTGAAATAAAGTTGCGTTAACAAACAAAACACAAACAATGGTGAAATTCCACTTCATAGCTTAATAATTCTGCGATAATGTGCTTGTTTCATAATGCAATGCGGTGCTAAACATCAGGTAAATGACTTGTTCGTTTCATCAGCATGAAAGCATTTAAAAATGGAGCTTAGTCATTGCTTGGCTACGGTATCGTTCCTTCGGTACTGCCTACCATGCATTCCTCGACTCAGTAAATAATTTGCTAAAAGCATGTCGAGTCGACCTATGCTTTGTTTGGGGTTCCGAACTGAAGCAGTTATCAGGTAATATCACAAAAGTTCAAACAACAGTTTTTTCACTAAAGACAATGCTAAGATACAATAGGTACCTAGAATTAGGACGTCCCAAGTTTTTTTCATTGTTCTCTCTGTTATTCAAAAGTAATAATAGAAATATTAGTAGTAATAAAATAGCATAGTTCTTGAAAAAAGAACTATAAAAACTACACGATCTATGACATTAAATTAAACCATATAAATTTTAATTGATAACGTATTTTTATTTAGGGCCATCCCTGAGTAAACGTTAGAATATAGTTCCTCCTTTACGCACATCGCAGCATAACTTGCCATGTCTGTGAATCATAACATAGGTGCATATCATAATGCCCTTCTGCCAATAATTCTCTTAAATATTTATATTATATTAACGGGGCTTAATCGCGTTAGTAATAGTATTTATTTACCTCGACGTTTCGATCGTTAATATAATATAAATATGTGTTCAAATCGCGAAAGTTAAAAAAATAATTACAATTCTCATAAATCTTTATATATTTGGGTCGACAAAATCGAGGTGGTATTTTAAAAATTATAAACGTGTAATAATAGTAGTTTATGCAACTGTCATATAATAGAAGGTCTTAAACCATGAGGGTAGTTTTTCAAAATAAGATTGTTTTAATACCTAATTATATGCAGTTGCATACACTACTTTATTTAATCTCATGACATTTTTGCTTCTAAAGTTTTATCCAACAAAGTATTACTCAAATTCGTATGTACGAAATAGCGCCAAAATGGAAAAAGTCTTCTTCTTCTTGTTTGTATGGCTTGTGCGACGTAACCACAATTTTGCCAATATCAGTGGAAAAAGTCTGATAATGGTCATTTGGCTCGGAACCAGCGCGTTGCGCGCGCAGCGCGCTCACCACAGATAATGTTTCCTTAAATTGAATTGAAACCTCAAGGAGGTCGGGACACATTGTACTTTAATAATTAAAAAAATTGTTTTAAAGCATTGTTTCGTTAGGAGAATAATGCTTTAATTTAATTTTTTAATTTTCTTAAAGAAGTATGTAAATAAAATATGCCAATAAAAGTCTGTATTTCATTTCATAATTAGAATATTACCGAATGAGAAATATTTTCTATCATTTACTTCATCAGTAAGAACTATATTAAAAAAAAGTTGTACGTCTTGTTGAGATGAGAATCAGTGTTTTTTAGGAATTTCAGTAGTTGATTAGAAGCTGATCTGATTACTTAGGTTACTATTACTATATTAATAATAATAATAATAATAACGTTTATTGACGTAGATTACATTTTACAGAGCATGGTTTCAATGGTCCCCAAACTAGGTTAACCTGTATCTTGGGAACCTCCTTCCTTTTTGATACATATATTTCTAAACATAACGTTATAGTATTAAAGTTAATGACAAAATACAGAATTTATTATTAATATAAAGAAAATGAAAGAAAATATCTATATTAAGATGAACGTGCATTTACGTGCGTAAGTGCGAGGGTGTGTGTATGTAGGAGTGTAAGGATGTAAGCGTGTGTGTGTGTGTGGTGAAGGTTTGTAAGGGTATAACTATAATTGTTAATACTATTAGATTTTATAAAAATAGTTAAATTGTATTGTGTGTTTACTTATGAGAGTTTAATATTTCTTCTATTTCATCATAGGTGAGAGTCAGTAACCATCCATACATTTTGGATTTACATTCAGAACGCATGAGTGGGTGAATGCTCAGAACTTGATTTATTTTATTATAAATAAAGTTAGACATGTATGTCGTCTGCCGTTGTTGATAAGCTGTTCGAGTCAGAGTGATGGCGCAAATTTTGTCTTTTCGCCTTTTTGTACTTGAAATCTCAAGGTATGGTGTAATTTTATGTTTCCGTAGTATTATGTGTAAAATCTATGTTTTCCTTACTGTAAGTTGTTTACATTCACTATATAATTGGTGTGTTGAATATCTAAACGGTTTAAATAACATGACTTTCAAAATACGCCTTTGTGCTCTTTCCAGCTGTAAAAGGTGAGTTTTATGCGCTCCTCCCCATACAGATATGCAGTACCGAATTATCGATAGACAAATAGCTTTATATACCATGAACATCACGTTGTTGTTTGCAAGGTGTCTTAGTTTTTTAAAGATCCATGATAACTTACGAACTCTGGAGGTGGTGAGTTCAATGTGAAGGTTCCATTTGCAAAGATCATCAATTATGACACCAAGATACTTAACTTCATTTGTTATTTTAATCTCCATGCACCCGCATAATATAGGTCTTAAGGTAAAATTACATTTGTGGAGTTGAAGTTTGTAGTTGGCTGGGGGTTTTGAGGAGTTTTTAATCGCAAACGTCATGAATTTAGCTTTTTCAAGATTTAATGTGAGGACATTTTGATTCAGCCAATCATTTACAATCTGAATGCCATTTTCTGCGAACGCATGTGCCTCATCCCATGTCTCTCCATCAAAAACAAGGGCTGTATCATCAGCAAAACTAAATACAGAACCATTTGTCAACGTCATGTTGCATAGGTCATTGATGTAAATTAAAAAGAGAGTGGGGCCAAGCACGCTGCCTTGAGGAACTCCAAAAGTCATGAGAGAGTCATTACTAACGTGGTTCTCTATTTTGACGCATTGATATCTATCTTGCAAGTAGCTTTTAAAAAGTTGAAGTGGAATTCCTCGTATACCATACATTTCCATCTTCTCAAGCAAGATAGGGACGGACACCGTATCAAAGGCTTTTTTCAAATCTAAAAACACTCCAAGTACTTTTTGTTTACTGTCTACCAGTCTCGTAATATGACTAACTAGGTGGTTTACTGCATCTTCTGTATTTCTGCCTTTTCGAAAACCGAATTGCGAAGAAGATAAAAGCTGATTTTTTTCCAAGAAACCTACCAGTTGATTATTTAATAATTTTTCTAGAACTTTTGAAAGTACAGGTAGGATAGAAATCGGTCGATAATTGTCGATACTATTTCTGTCCCCGCTCTTGTGAATAGGGTAAATCAAAGATTTTTTGAAAACATTCGGAAAAATACCACTTCTAATACATGAATTGCAAATGTTGGTTAAATACGGAGTAATTACATGTCTAGCCTTTTTAATGAATGTTGTGTTTATATCATCCCAACCACAGGTACTACTTGTTTTTAGATTTAAAATTAAAGAATTGATCTCTGCTTCTGTACATTCTAGCAAAACTAAAGAATTTTGAGAAGAGGGACGTACGTATGAAGACTCTAATTTGCTTGAGTCTGAATCATTCGAATTTGGTACGTTTTGAGCTAGATTTTTCCCAACTGATGCAAAATATTCGTTGACTCTTTCTACAGAGCTTTTTGGATCAGGTTCTAAAGATAGAAGTTCGAGAGGTGATGTTTTCAACTTATTGGTGTTCGTAAAGTCTTTGATTTTTTTCCACATCAATTTACAATTATTCTGAGCCTTTTCTAATTCCGACTTTTCATAAGCAATTTTTAATTTTCTTAGTGTAGAGTTGCAAAAGTTTCTATATCTAGTATAGGTAACTTTAAGTACTTGATTATCAGGGCTTTTTTTAAGTTTTAGATGCATTTGATCTCTATTTCGTATACACCTTAATATTCCTATTGTGATCCATGGTTTAAGGATTTTCAGGCTTCTTGGAATATTTAGAATTCTTGTATTAATTTTGATAGAGTTAATAATGGCATTGGTGAGTATCTCAGCAGACTTGTTAGGGTCAGAATCTTCAAAAATTAAATTTAAATCAGAGTTTTCTAAATCGGCAACAGCATTATCGTAGTTGATTTTTTTAAAGTACGTTCTGTAATATTTTTATATGTGTAGTTTACATTAAGAAGGACGGCTCTGTGATCCGTAATAAATGTGTTAAGAACTAGACAAGTTCCTTTATAATTGGATTTGATAAAAATATGATCTAAACAATTCATTTTTCTGGTTGGTAGTGTGTGAGCTGGTAAGAAACCTAAGCCATATAAAAGGTCAAGATATGAGGAGCTGTTTGAGTCTAGATTTCTAGGTTTTATATCAATATTCATATCACCAGCAATATAAACATTTTTGTAACTATTAAGGTTGTTGACTACACGTTCTAGTGAATTAAGAAAATTATCGGCTTGCCGTACCGAGGGTGAGCGATAAATTGATATAATGACCATATCTTTTAGTTTAACAATTAAGCAGGTCCCATCATCAAAAGCTGGTTCCTCCACAGTGCAGTTCAAGCGATCACTCACATATACTACTATTCCATCATTTTGATTTTTAGATTTTATTGTAAAGAATATATTGTAGTTAGGCATCGTAGGAGGTGATTTGTGGGCCTCTAACCAGCATTCCGTCAGAACAATGAATTGAGCGTCAAGGCTACATCTAGATAGCAGTAATTGTAATTGATCAAAATTTTTGTAAATACTACGTATATTTAGTGTTATTATAAACCTATTGTCGTATTTAGTGTTTAAGTGAGATAAGCAATTTTCAGGGTCACAAGTGACGACTCGTGCTATATTATGATCGTCCAAATCCGATGATATATTGTTGATCGTACTATCCATTATGATATTTCTGAATGATCAATGGTACAAATATGGCACACATTTTATAGAGATCAGTTGGTAAGTTACCTTCTTTTAATATATAGCATTTTTTATAAATAGTAATGTCCACTAATAATTGGATACTAGAATTGTGAGAGGTGAACGTATGAGTGTAATTATAATTTAACTGTTGATTAAGTGTAACTGTATGAATCAAAAGTTCATGTGAGATTAAGTGTGATTGTAAATTACGATTAACTTTATATATAGAAAAAAGCACGTGTGTGACAAAGCTTAGTTTTAGGCAAACACAGAACAAAGGGAAAACATAAAACCAAAAAAATAAATTAAAATGTAAATGTGCTAGTCATTTCTTGCCTTGTAGGCGTTGTAGGTCATCTTCACCAGCGATGCGGTTTGCCGGCTGGCCATCTACTCTTCGCAGGTATACATATATTCGTCCAATATGTACGTAAAATGTTAGAGATTGTCTTATCACTTTTAATTTTATTAACGTCCTTAAAAGTGCGCGAAGATACCTTATAAACATGGGTTAAAATGATTTTGCGCAGTATTTGCTAGAGCACGCGCCATAATTAAATTTATTTAAATTGCCTACTAAAATACATATAATATAAGGCAGTTTCGTTCGTAGATAAAGAACACGTGAGTGTGGAGGCGACATTTACGTGGTGAAGTTTTTGAGCTTCTGCGTTTTACATGTCAGCAATGGCATTCATTGTTCATATATGATGTGCAAGGGCACCCTGGTTACATATGATACATCTTAAGCAAATATTTGCATATTTTTACCTTAGTGAATGCCAACTCCGCCGGAGTATTTGAAGATGAGCGCCGCTGTCGTATGCTGGCCGTCAACCCAGTGTACGTGCCACGCAACTGGATGCTTCAGGAAGCCATTGCTGATGCAGAGAAAGAGGATTTTAGGAAGGTGAAGCTTCATTCATTGTTATTTTTTATGTCAACTAAGGCTTGAAGGAATGCCTGGCATTGTGGGAGTATCCATCAACATCTACAATATTCCAAAATTTAATTTCCCTAAGTTAACAGTGTGGGATCCAGATAGACCGTCTTTGTAAAACTGATAGGTATGCCCTAGTCATGCATCCCTTAGTGCTCGCTAATAAGATATAGTATAAAACAATTCATAGCTCATCAGTTCACGATCAACCATCCTCACGAACAAGTCCCACGGGAACAAATTTCTATTAAAAAGGCGTGCTCAAGAAAACTGTTTCTGCCTGACCAACGCCAACGACTGTTTAATTTTACCGCTAACGTTACACCTCAATGGCTCTAGACTCTAGGTTAACCCCAAATCTCAAATTCGCAACATTAATAAACGGCAGCTCATGACAACAATAGGCACATCTTATATGCGTAAACTTATGAAAGTACGGCTCATGATGACTATAGGCACATCTGAAATGCGTAAAATTATTAAAGGGTCACCGCTGAACATTGTTTTGTCCCAGAGAATATTTTTGATTGCCATTACGCCATTATTATCTGCTATCCAAATTACTGGTTCTGGAAGCTTGTCTGAATTCTATGCTACCTCTTCGTCAACTCTTAAACCCTCAAGAAGTAAACTAAGCCCTCACAAACTCAGGGTATCCTACCGTGACCGGGTTAGGACGACACAAACGTTACAACTGTAGGTACTACTAATTTTTAACATTTGCGAGAACAGCTGAAATGTGTATTTATTATTTCTCCACCTTATTTGTTGCACCTTGCATGTTAGTTTATAAGTATGCTTAATGTAACCATGTACCTTTGTTTCAATGAATAAATATATCATTATTATTATTTATTCATTTTTATTCACGGATTTGTTATCCGGTTCTTTACAAAGGCATAAGTGGGGCTATAGCAAACACTTAGAGGCCTTTTTGGTATAAAACATACAAAAGTGTATAAAAACAGAATTCGGGATGAAGGTGGCATGGAATATTTATTACAAAAATGGGTAACATTACAAGGCTATTGATATGAACTTATAGATGATAAGGGAGATATAAGACTATGGACGAGACTACGGCACCTAATATTATTATTGTATACCTACACCTCTGTGCAGTGGCTGCTTAAAGTATCTTTAATGAATAATTTTAAGAGTTGGTATTTTTTACAGTTTAAGAGTATAATTTGTAATGTTACAGGTGCGATTCCTTCTAGAAGTCCTGCGTACTCCTTATCAAATCAATCCCGAGGCGGAAAAGCGTGGGTTTTCGTCTCAGCCACCACAATGGGCGTATGAACTGAAAATAAGCTGCTCAACTTAACTTGCAATATTGAATTGGTGGATTTATCGTAACTTATTGAAATACACTTGATGCGTCGGTTTGATACATACTTTTCTAATTTTTAGGACATGGCGAGGACGTCGAATCCTGTCCGATACTGTGTATTTTAGTCTAAAAATATAAAGTTTGGTCTCGGAAAGCAGGCGTTAGTGAATATAATAAAAAAATATGACATAATAAAAAAATATGAAGAGTAGCGTTGCGTCATCGATACAAAATTTTAGAGTTTGTAAAAAGTCCTCTTTCAGTTTGATAAAGCTTTTCAAGCTATTCATTACATGCCGCTCCGTCCCCATACGATCTTTACATCAACTAGAGAGTTAAATTCCATTTTGGGATGGATCATCTCGGTGACCTGGTTCATGGCGACTGACACGGATTGTCGGTAGACGGGGTTCGAATCCCATCCGAGGATGTGAAATTTTTATTACATTTTAGTCTCGCTAAGCAGGCGTTAGTACTCTAACAATCACATAAATAATAAGGTTTGCGATATCAATACTAAAGTTAAGAGTTCGTCAAAACCATGAAACGCGGAAGGGGGAGGAAATGTTCTTAGTATGTCGGCCATGCATCTTCTGTATCGGCAATCTTGTCACCGCGGTAGGCGTGGCTAGGCTCGGTCTTGCTCAGGAGCCCACTTGTGAACCACGATTAAGAATTATTGTCATATTTGTCATAGTTAGACTACGCATTTGAATGGATAAGAAGGAATGCTTTTGAATGGATAAGAAGCTACTTGGAAAATCGAGAGCAATGTGTTGAAGTAACTAATTTAGATCAAAATTCTGAAATATGTCACAGTCGGTCAACATATCAAATAAATAGGTACGGAGTCCCTCAAGGCAGTGTTCTAGGGCCATTACTATTCTTACTACCTATATATTAATGACTTACCTGACATTACTCATTATAAATGTACACTATTTGCGGACGATATTTCCATTATATTAACAAATAATAAAATAATTACAAATTTTGACGTTGAAATTAATAACACAATCAAATCAATCATTAAATGGCTAAATGACAATAATCTTAGAGTTAATTTGACAAAAACGAACTATGTTCAGTTTCTGACACATGGATCTAAATCCATATCGAGACAAATAATGTATGAGAACACAAATTTGAATGAGACGAATACAGTCAAGTTTTTAGGTCTTACTGTAGATAGATATTTAGATTGGAAAGACCATATAAAAAGCGTATGTACTAAGGTTAATAGATTCGTGTTTGTTCTTAATAAACTTCGAAAAACCGCACCACGTAAGACCGTGTAATTAGCATACCATAGATACGTAAGCTCCGTCCTACGGTATGGCCTGCTTCTCTGGGGTAATTCCACAGATATTGACAAAGCTTTCTTATCGCAAAAAAAAGTGTATTCGCGCGATGGTAGGTATCCGTCCTTACGAGTCCTGCAAGCCATTCTTTAAAGATCTTGGAATCATGACACTGACCTGCATGTACATTTTCGAAATAGCAATATTTGTTCATCACCACTCTGACTTGTTCACCACGGCTAAAGATGTATGGCCACGTAATTCTAGAAATAGACAGAGGCTTGTTCTCGCTCACCATTTGAGATTAACATTGTCTCATAAAAACTGCTATGCCATGTGTATCACTGTTTACAATAAGCTACCAACATCGATTAAAGAACTCCCATATGGTATGTTCCGGAATAAGCTTAAGACGTGGTTACTAGATAAACGTTTTTATTGTATAAAAGAATTTTTGAACCACCCTAAAATGTAACCACTAAAAATCAAAATAAACGATTATTTTAATATTTTAATTGTAAGTTGAAATTGACATAATCACTTATTTCTTTTTCTTTTGACATAACTATCAATTCATATTAATTTTCTGACAATTACTTGACCATATTATTGAATTCATTTGTACTTTATTATTACTTACAATTTATTTCATTCCTTATAAAACAACAATGATATTTTTAATTATTTTTATGTAACTTTGTATGAAAAAATTCACATGCCGAGTAACGGCAAAATAGGAGAACATTTAAATTTATAAGACCAGTTTACGACCCTATTTTTAAGTGAATAAATTTCATTTCATTTCATTTCATTTCATTTCATTTCATTGCATTATCAAATATTGTATTTTATCATGCAAAAGTTAATTTGATTGATGACAAAGGCTACTGATTGCATCACATTCCATACGTAAATATTTTTAATTAAAAAATATATTTATATACCTGCTGTTTACGTTGTCACAAAAAGGAGCTAAAAGATTCCACTGACCAGTAATAGATTTCACTAGCTTTCGAAAATTATTAATGTACGTTTACCACCATTTATGATGTTTGTGCGATTTACTGTGACATGACTTAAGCCTTCGAATATGTGAATTATGATATACTCATTAAACGTTTGATGTCTATGGTATGACGGGCACTGTATTAGATTAGATTAATTAAATATTATTTATGAAATAAGAAGCAAACTACTATAAATATATTAGAATAAATATAATCATCTTAAAAAATGAAATCATAGAGATCTTCACATCTAAAGAACGGTGGTTAAGTATGGCGTATCACAGGGTAGCGTACTAGGCCCCCTCCTTATTATAATATATGTCAACGATTCAGCAAAAGTAACTAAACACTTTGGTGACTATAGCGAAATGTGAAATTAACATTAATAATACATTAAATACAATAATCACATAGATAAATTATAATAATTTAAAAATTAATGTACATAAAACAAATATAATCCAATTTACTGAAAGATTTAGTTAGATTCCTGACATAAACGTTAAATACCAAAATTATAAAGCAAATGAAGTTGAAACTACTACACTAGTTCTTTTATCGATAAGAAATTAAGTTGGGAAGACCACACTGACAATCTCTATACTGATAACCAAAAGTATATATTCAGGTGGAGCATAATTTTCTGGTGTAAAATTAAGTAAAGTGATTTTCATAATGAATTAATGTTTATCGTCTTAGAACAATGTTCGGTCTAAAGCAAATGGACATTTGCAGGCCATTATTTATTGAACATAAAATTTTAACACTTCCGTCGCCATACGTATTATAAGTTGTAGCATTATTTGTGGTGTTTTTATCTAAAGATAATAAATAATAAAATGTAAATATAATAATAATATGGGACAACATCCACACAAGGTCTTCAGGTTCCAAACAAGTCAGAGATGGTAACCGGATGACTGACAACTTATATGTTATATAAACACACCCAGTCTCAGGTCCAAGAGATATGTTCATGCACACACAAATGTTTGAACTTTCTGGGGATCGAACCCGGGATCAGCACCAGGGATGTATCAACTACGCCACCCGGCCTTGTTTAAATGATTGATTTAATTTTGCGATAGTGCGTAATTTATCGTTGAGTGAATAGGTACTCTATTCAGAAAATAGTAGGGGCGTATTCAGAATAGATCGATTATATTAAGTACGAGTTTTTATGGCTTACGCAACATACGCAACCAGAAACGCTAACGTTTGCTGCTAATTTATTTTTATTCGAATCTAACTATTAACTGCCTTAAAGTCCAAACTTTGTTGTTCTAATTTATTTTTTGAGGGACTGCTAAACTTATACCTTTGAGTAAATGAGCACTTTCAGAATGTCATTTAGAGTATATACCGTATTACCAACTTTAATGATTACATTGTTATTGAAATTTATAGAGAGAAAAATTTCGACGGACGGGATTCGAACCCGCGTCTTCTGACTCTCCGTGTCAGACGCCATTGACCAACTAGGCCACCGAGAATCTGGTCGGAGCATCGAATTTTAACTCTCTATTTGACTAACCGTCTTGCGAGGACGGAGTGACATCTATTGGACAGTTAACAGTACCATCCAACCGAAAGTAGCATTATTTAGAAATACTTGAACTTTCGTATTGACATCGCAACCCTTGTGATTTTTATAGTATTACTTTTCAAAGCACTAACGCCTGCTTAAGCGATCTCAAACATTGAAATTTATAGAGAGAAAAATTCACATCCTCGGACGGGATTCGAACCCGCGTCTTCTGACTCTCCGTGTCAGACGCCATTGACCAACTAGGCCACCGAGAATCTGGTCCGAGCATCGAATTTTAACTCTCTATTTGACTAACCGTCTTGCGGGGACGGAGCGACATCTATTGGACAGTTAACAGTACCATTCAACCGAAAGTAGCATTATTTAGAAATACTTTAACTTTCGTATCAAACAATCTATAATGCCTGGGCTACGAATAATAATAAGTCAGGAACCATAATTCAGAACAAATTCTACACAAAAAGTGGTCCTTCAAACAAAAGTGACGTATGATTCCAAATACGAATTACTGCCGAGGTTACAAATAGACATGTTCGGTGATTGGTTTACATTCAGAACGAAAGCTGGGATTGGTTCACGCGCGTGCTGCAACGTCTACAATGACAACTGAGTCGTAGCGGCGTGGACGATGTAATGCAACAAGTGAATTGGACCATGTCAATAATATAAACAACGTTTTTTTTTGGTTTTTTATATCGGTTACTTTTTTAAAATTCAGTGAACTTTATGTCTTGCCAAATATGATTAATTTATTAAGTTTTCGTCTAGAAGTAATTAGAAGAGACTCTTTCTTCGCAATTTAGTGAAGTGAGATTAATTTATTTTTTTTATCTATAGGTATATAGTTACATTTCATCCCCCTTGAGTCTAGTGTATCGAGCTGTCAAAATAATAGCGAGCGACACAAACTTAAGGCACAAACAAAAAAAAAAAAAACTTAAATGTAGGCGTTGAAAACACCGCTGCTTACCCCTTCGAGGATATATAGGCGAAACCATTTGTTATGTTGTGTTAAAAAATGTCATGTAAGTATTGCGGGTGATTCACTCAAGACCGCTAGATTGATGTTTCACCTCCGTCGTGATGGCGGAATCGCTCGACTACAGTCGGCTGAACAACAAAGACGGATGACATGCCAACTCTATCGCCGAGCACGTCTAGTGTATCGAGCTGGCAAAATCATTGCGTGCTTTTGACTTGAGGTACGTTCGTTTAGCAATGAGGGCATTGGTGACGTTGCAATTGTTGGCTCTTTTGTTAAAGCGTTCGTAAAGCTCAAAATCGTTATTATTGCCGCTATTCCCACACTCTACTCGAACGCTAAACCGTGCATAAGACCTAAAATCGCACGATTGTGCTGTCAAATAGATAGTTGTCAAAAAACGATCAAAAACAACCGCAGCTCCGGACGTGGGTTAATAATTGAACTTTTCGGTGGCATAAATAACTCTTTTTTAGCTTTGCGAACGGTGAACAAAAAGAGCCGTAAACGACATTTTCAGCCACAAATTCCCAATTCGAACGCCACTGTGAGTGTTTTTAGCGTTATTTTTCGCCAACTTGGGGCTATTCGAACGCACTATATAATCTATCAGAAACTGACACAACTTTGACAGAACTCTATTGACAGAAAACAGTCATCATTATGATCTTGGCGTCGGCGGAGATTTTGTTATTTTGTCTATGCTGTACCCAAAAATATTAGGCCGTTTCACCCACGTGGTGATAGATGATAATGATGATGAAAATTTGCCTATGTGCTATTCCAGACTATATATAATCTATCTCTGTGACAAATTTCAATCAGATCTGTTCAGCCGTTCTGTCGTTATTGAGTAACAAACATTCATTAAAATCATCCATCCATCCATCCATCCAAACTTTCACATCATTTATGATATTAGTGGGATATAAGTAGGAAGTAGGATAGGATATTCGTTATTTGCCTGATGGACGTTTTTCAGTGGTCGCAGAATACCTTCATTATAGTTATTTTAGATAAGCATTGTGTTGATATTACTGACAGATTTATGAGCAACTCAAGTACCTAAACCACTTCAAAATTTGCAAAGGGTGAATTTCATTAGCTTGCAAAATTAAACGTACTTACGTAATTCAACCAAGCAATGAAATATTTTTTTAATGCTATACTATGCAACTGTAGGTAATCGGTTATTACTGTTAATTGTTCATTTTCTATAGTATGTTTTAGAGATGCTGATGTTTTTTTGGGACGAATCATCAGCGTAAACATGATAAGTTTACTTAATATAAGATTTGATATACATAATAACATAACCAAAAAAACAGTAGGTACTAACTGTACAGACTGGGAGGTATTGCAGGTTTGTATAACATGGTACATATACAATTTCTTTCAATTTTTTTATTTTTTTCTTCTAAAAAAGTATATAATGCTGGTTTTCACAGGCGTCTAGTCATACTCTTGTCTTTCTAGCTTAAGTGCAGAGAGGCATTTATTTTACTGCACTGGATCGGCAAGGAAATGAAAATAAAACTAAGCTAAAACTAAATAAGCAAAATACATTGCTATTACATTACAATATTCAGTTCTGTAAAAAAATTACATTAAATATAAATAGACTGACTTTATTTTGCATAGTATTGACCATCTCGGTTTGTATACGTATTTGTACATCTTTGAATATAATTATAATTTTGCTACTACTTACTAATAAAAGTGATTCCTGGACATTTTAATCTAGTATGGATCCTGCACCACTTCACAACACATGCTGGCATGATGATTCACAGCTGTAGTTCACAATGTTAAAAATTAAAATGTATGCGAAGATTTTACGTGTGTTCGCTTGCAAGAAAAATGTCCGACTGATGACGTACTGAACACGACTTTTAAGCCCCGCCTACTTGAACACGACTTTTGTTGGGTCATTTTTTTAACGCAGTTACTGTTCCTGACTTATTATTCGTAGTGCCTGGGCTACACGAGGCTTGTTCATCAAGCCAGGATAGCAAGCTAGTTAAGTGTCAGTAAGCTATCAAGCTAGTGCTTCTAGTTTCGTGTAGCCCGGGCATAAGCGCCCCTTCTTTCCTCTGTGGTAAAAACTCTTCTATCGGTTAGATAAAGCTTCTCAAGCTGTTAGATGACACTCCGTCTCCGTACGATGGTTAAAATCATAGAGAGTTAAATTCAATGCTCAGACGGATCGCCTCGGTACGGTAGCCAAGGGTCATGGCGTCTGACACAGATTGTCGGAAGATGCGGGTTCGAATCCCGTCTGAAGATGTATATTTCACTCTACAATTACAAAACCAACTAATTTCGTACAACACCCATTCGCAAGTTGATAGTATGTGCCTGCTAATGATTCAATAAGCAGAATTTTATCACCAACTCTTAAATTTGAATGTTAAATAAAAAAGTTTATTGCCGCTTTAATTATGAGTGCTTGCTGATCATTACGTGATCAAGAGATTAGAGTTAGTGCAAAAACTGGTTGTCTGTGAAGTGGCTTCACAGAAGATCATTTTACGTGTTAACATCATAAGACAAGACAAACGCTTAGGCCGAACTTGCATCTCTATATAACGTCTTATAAATCGAATCGATTTATAAGACGTTATCACATCAAAAAGACCGTCTCGTGGATAACGGTGAACTTATTTAGAACTTTATGTGGTAGGCAATGAATCTGTCTATATTTGTGTATGTGGCCACACAATCCAGCTATTATATTTTGTCCTTCAGGCAACGGTCAAGTGTGTAATGCGACTTTAAAACAGTAAGTTTAGTTTTTTTTATTTACAAGCATTAAACCAGTGCATTATTTTTTTTCCTTCGACCTTTAGACCAGGCTATAATCTTGACGACCTTACAGCCTTTTTATCAGTGATTCTTCTTCAAAGAGTAGAATACCTAGTTCTTCTTTCTCCCATTCTTATTCATGTCTTTAGTTTCTATTTTTTTTTAATTTAATTCACCGGTACATTAGCACACGCGCGATATATAAATTCCTAGGACGCTTCTCATTTTGCACAGATTAGGCGTAACTGGAATAACTATTTAGGAATAATAGTTATGAACGCTTTGAGGCGAACTATTTCCAGCACTACAAAAATAATATGTTGACACTTAGCTGATTCTTTAGCTTGGCATTGACATACCCTAAGCTATGTCGTTTGTGGCATTGACATAAAGCAAGCTTACAGCTGATATGTCATCTGTTACAATACATTACATTCTTGACATATTGCACCAAAATAGACTCAAACTAGATAGTAGTAAGTCTGAGTTCTGACTATAGCGTAGGGAATCAAATCAAATATGCCAGTACATTAGTTCAGTTCTGGTTTTTGTTTGTTTCCTGTTGTTTTTCTGAAAACCATTGTGATATGCAAAATAAAATTGAATGAAAACAGCGAGATAATTATTATTTATTATCAGGCTGCCTCTCGTAGGCTCATGAGGAGGAGTATCTGTGCATTCGCCGCTCTCTTGCATCAAGAGAAAACGAGTGTGGCGAAGATGAAATTGTTAAATAATTTCAAAGATTGGAAGTTCCGAGATCCTCCAAATTACGCGGAGCTGCCTATTGATGAGAATCCTGAATATAATATACCAATAGCTGTGAAAAATGCCGTGTTCTCTAAGGTATAATACCTATTACTAAAGTAAGAAGTCTTTATTGCTTTCCATACTTAAGCTGGCTCATCGAGCTGAAAGTGGCGACCGTGGCTTGGCGTCAGCACAGCACGAGCGATTTGCAAACACTCGTGTGACTGCATATTGCTACTTATACAAAGTTTGTTTATCCACTAATGGTAATCCACTAGTAGATAAATAAACATGAGTGCAGAGAGCCTAGGTTCTGCTTAATTTTTAGTGCTATTGAGTAATGATACTTTGCAAAGGCGTTTCTTAATTAATTAATCCTTCATCTGGTGCTGAACCAGATACAATAGATATTCCATTGTTATCCTGCTTAAAGACAGCGGAAGTGTTATTCCTACATATAGACTTTTAACATTATATTTCAGGTTCCCACAGAACCTTTAACTGGAACTCTCCACCTTGTCTGTGCATCTAGAGATGCTCTCAAAGACATACTGGACTTAGAGCCAGCTGTTGCCGAGACAGATGAGTTCATCAACTTTGTGGCTGGGAAGTATTTGCCTCCTGGTGGGCTGACTGTCTCTCATAGGTATGTTCAAGTTGTTGTAGCAGGTAATAGCAGGTACCAACTTTTATATACCATATTATGAGATGAACAAAGGGTCCACATCAAGTGACCTAACCTACTCTTTGTGCATCTCATTTGAAACTCCACATCTTATTATGAAGACTTCCAGGTGGAGGAAGTTCTGATGTCAACACATTTTTTTTGTATATGTCCAGACTCAAGTTTTTACAGAGTAGTCCCATTATGATAATTATTTTACATTTGGTAGTTTATACTTCCGGGTGGCCTCATTTAAATTTCATCAAATTTGGTCAGGCATTTTTTGAGTTACACTCCAATCGCTGAAAACTGTTTTGCCTAGCTTGATGGATATCCTAATTGACATCGAATGACAATCTATCCGGTAAGTAGCAAGGGTTGCTTAAATGTGTAAAAATAAAACTTATACCAAATAATGGAACCAAATTCAACACTAAATAGTGTGAATTAACTTGTCAAAGTTGATACCATGCGCACAATGTTGTGATAATAGGTACTTTTGAAGTATCATGGTACCGACTACCGACTTCAACAAGTATTGTCACACTTTTTATTGTTGAAGTCCATTTTCTGCTGACTTCCAAAAAAGGAGGAGGTACTCAATTAGACTGTTTTTTTTTTTATGTTTGTTACCTCATGACTTTCGACTAGGTGAACCGATTCTCAAAATTATTTTTTTGTTTGAAAGCTTGTGCTTCCTGTGGGGTCCAATTAAATTTCATCAAATTCGGTGCAGTAGTTTTTGAGATACACTCCAATAACTGAATAGAATGGAAGTTGGTATAAAATTTTTCAAATTGTACTTGTTATTTGGTAAACATTTTTTTGTAGTTACATATTAGCCTAGATAATAAAACAAATGAATACAATCACCTTCAGGCGAACTCTGACCCGAGATAAACCAAAGTGAGCTCTGCAATAAGATTGTGAAAAGTAGCAAACAGACAACACAGACTTTTATATTAATTCATTCATTAATGTATTTATTTGCAGAATGTATGTAAAAGAGTAGTTACTATAATTATGATATACAGGGTTACTGGTAATCAATTAGCATCCTTTTAAGAGCATATTCTGTACATCAAAACAAACATATTTTGTTCTACGACTTCCAAAAACTCCTATTTTTTTTCTTCCATACAAAACTTAACCGTTTTGGGAAAAGTTCTAGAACAAAAAATGTTTGTTTTGATGTGCAGAATATGGCCTTAACAGGATGCTGATTGATTACCAGTAACCCTGTATAATACATTCTACTAGTGTTAAACTGGTGTGCAATGCAAATATTATCTTATCTTACTATCTTCATTACTTAATCTTAACATAATATTAAATATATAAATTCTTGCGTCAAAGTGTTTGGAACAAAACTCCTACGAAATGGCTTGACTGATTCTTATGAAATTTTGTGTGTATATTCGGTAAGTGTAAAAATTGGTCGTAAAGTAATTTTCATCATCATCACTCACCACGCGGGTGTAACCGCGGGACGCAGCTAGTAATATTATAAATGCGAATGTTTGCATGGAATGGTTTTGTTACTCAATCGCGCCAGAACGGCTGAACAAATTAAGATGAAATTTGGTATGTATATACTTTAGGTTCTGGAATAACGCATAGGATACTTCTATCATCGTCTATATTATTCTTATTTGGATGGGGGCGCTAAATCCTCATCATCCATCATCATCAGCCACCATACGCGGATGAAACTGCCGGGCGCAGCTAGTTCTCTCTTCTCCTCGTTCCCTCACTGCTGAGGATCGCGACCACGTATAATCAGTCTCCATTGGGTGCGGTCATAGGCTGTGTGAACAGCACGGTGTATGCTACCACCCACCGTCTTCTTAATCGTGTCAGACCATCTTACAGGCGCCCTTCCTTGACCACGTCTACCGTCAATTTTTCCTAAAATAATGGCTTTCTCCAGACAATGCTTTGAAGACCGCATAATATGTCCGAAGAAGCTGAGGACTCTTTGTCGGCATATAGTGGAGAGCCGTGTGGTGGTTTTAAGATCTTTTAAAATGGACTCGTTGGTTCTCATAGCAGTCCAAGGTATACGTAGCAGCCTTCGCCAAAATCACATCTCGAAGGCATCTATCTTGCTACTATCACGTTTTCTCACAGTCCAAGTCTCAGCACCGTACAAAAATATGGAAAATACTAGGGCACGAACCAAGCGCACTTTAGTTGTGCGTCGAGTACCTCTGTTCTTCCAGATTTTGTTGAGGTTAGTCATAGCACTCTTGGCAATACCGGCTCTATGGCGAACTTCGTTAGTGGAACCACCGTCATTGGATATCAACGAGCCAAGATATACAAACTCGCTGACTTTTTCATACCCGTTGAGTGCGTCCGTTACTGGAAGTACTTCTGCCCTGTCCACCACCATTATTTATCTATACTAATATTATAAAGAGGAAAGATTTGTATTTAAGTATGTTTCTAACGAATTGGCTCAAAAAGTACTGGACCGATTTCAAACATTCTTTCACCATTGGAAAGCTACATTCACCCTGAGTAACATAGGCTATATAAGATTCGTCATCATCATCTCACACCGCACGGGTGAAACCGCGGAGAGCAGCTAGTCTATAATATTCATATTTGTGTCTTATTAATCAAATAGTTTATGCTATAAATTAAAACTTTCAATTCAGTTTTCGTACATTTAAAAGAAGGTATTTAGCTATTAAAACCCTGACAAATGCAAATGAAAATAAAAGATAAATTTCAGGTATGGAGGCTATCAGTTCGGCTTCTGGTCAGATCAGCTCGGTGACGGCAGAGCTCATATACTGGGGGAGTTCGTTAATAGGTATGACTCTCACCCTGGGGTCCTATATCCAGAAACGGATTGTTTTGCTAACAACTCGTTACTCTTTGATAGTTTTCTCATACAAGATGTGTTAATAAGTTACAAAACTATCCACTTCTTTTTATAGGAACCCAGTAATAACAAATCATTTAGTTTCATTGAACCACGCAGAGGTATACCTTCCTAACATGACAGATTTTAATAAACTTTGCAAAAGTTTCTTTTTTAAAACTCACTAGAACCACGATTTAGTTCTTTCCCAGCGCCATCTATCAAAATTGTTTGTAAACGTTTAATCGAAAGTTCCACTAATATCTCCATCGTTCTTGTTTTCATTGCAACATATTATATTATATACCGTCTGATGCTGATCTCATATTTATTCTTATCACAAACTAGTATCGATGGTAACGCATATACTTATGCTGATCTGGCTATTTCTCGTATGTATCTCAGTTGTAACAAATATTGATTGAAATCTTGAAAAATGTCGGCTCTATAACATGACAGCTCCAACAAGCAAAAATGTTAGTCTGCGGTCCGTATCGCGATATTTTTGCTCACAGTGCTATCGTCTACCAAAGCCGGTCCGAGACAAATATCGCGATTTTGACAGCTCGTGGTACTGTAAGCGTGTTGATAAATCGGACCAGAGTTGTAGCAATAACGAACCATTTGCGCGCGAAAAACAAATTCATAAAAATAACGTGCATAGTGTGAAGGTTAACTATATATGGGGTGTGTGTGGATTAAAAAGAAATAATGGAATGGATGGACCGACTTTTACATCAAAAACAAGGGACACCAGTAAAGACCTTGTAGAAATAAACATACACCTGTCACTTTTGACGGAACGCTCACGACGATTATGGTGTAGAGCATGGTTCATGTAATCGTCAATATGGCGGCAGTTAAGACGTCATCGATGACGTAGCGTGGGCCATCGTAATCACGCTCACGTTGAAAGGGACCGACTGTTATCGCGCTAATATCGATTATGGCTTAATTGGGGCTTCACTGTAAGTTGATGACTGAAACTGACATAGAGCCGCCATTTTTTTCGATTTTATCAACATTTGTTATCAACCGACAATAGCCCTGCCGGTGTTTGATACGTCTGCTGTGCCCAACATTGGTTGGCATCTTGATCATGTCAATGATTTTACGCACTGATTTCTTTGCTTATGGCGCTTCTGCTTATTGCAATTCTGTGTCCGTTTCATGGTAGTTTCATAATCGTTTTTGGACCAAACGCAGAATCGATGATTTTATGTTTATTTTTTCTACGTTTGCGTTTCCTCGAGTTTTAACGTGTAATTATGGTGAATTATTAACCGATAAGAGTTCGTGTCATTTACTTTAGGATGGCAAATGTACAACCATTCAAATCCAATAAAAAAAAGAACTCTGAAAAAACGATTCAATTAAAGTTAAAGAACTAGTAATTCTGCGAACAGTATAGGCACCGCGAGGTGTAGCGTTGTCATTTCATTCGACGCGTTCCACCTCTATAATATGGGAAACTAATACCTCATCTCTAATTCATCGGCATCGAGTGACTCCCGTGGTAACTGTGCTCCAACCTGTGGCTTCCCTATTTGCAATACACCAATAAACCTCGTGGCGGGCTCATAAAAAGGCAACACTAGCGCCATCGGAGCTCGAGGTACTAAAACCGAGCACGGCAATTAGCAAATTCATTTTATCATTTTGGACAACTGAGAACGGACTTCCGCCCAAAGACGAAGAGGGAGAAGTGCTAAGCAAAAATCTAATAAGGAAAATGATGAGAGCTATCTCTGCCGCGGGCCGCCGACGAAGTCGGACATCCTTTCGGGACGACGAGCTGCTAAGCTGCCAGCAGCCATTTTGAAGTTGTGACGCCAACTCGAGGACGGCGTCGGCGACTGGGCGCGGTGTCTGAAATATAAGAGGCCACAGGGACAACACTGGTCACCTCGCATCGGGTTGTCTCGACGTGCTTCGCAACGGCAACGTACCTATGGGCTTCAGGCCTCGGGTGTAAGTAGGTTCTGAGCTAGGCCGCTTATGTAGGGACTAGGTATAGGTCAGGCTCAAAAATCGTTGACGACAAAAAAGTAATATTGAATAGTAGGACATGCATACCAAGTTCCGTCGAGATTATTGGAAAAATGTGACCTGTACAGGAAGACCAACATACTCGCTAACAAACATACGGACAGCTGAAAGTAAATTTGGCCAGTTAAAGCATAGACGCTTCGCTCGCTCAGTCAATTCATAAATAATAAGATGTCGCACTAGACGGTCTTATTACTTAGTCCAAACAACATGTACACACTCATGTCCTCCGCACTAAGATTCTCTGTGTCGCGGGAGGCATGAACAACACATCACAAGACCCAGGAACAAACATTTCAGGGGGCCTAGCACGAACACTTGCGTTAGTGTAACCGTATAGTTGAGGTATACAATACAAACTATCATTTATCTAGTACAACTGTGGCACAGAGAACTCATAGTGTGTAATGTAAGTATACGTCAACAAATTATATTTACGCAAAGAACACCGGCGAAAGCGTATCTGAACGCGTCTTTAGATGAATTAAGTATAAAAAATTGTGTTATTTTTTCTGTATTAAATGGTGTAAATAGTTATCCGACAGTCACGTTAAAAAAATATCCACTAAGTACTTGGAGCGCGCGGCCCCGACAAATAGGTGGGAAGGGGCGGTGTGGTGCGGGCTGAGGATGCTTGCCGGCGATCATAAAGTGCCGGCAGAGCGGTCGGGGTTGGTCTCTCCGACTCACCTCTCTCCTGGCGACGGCCCAAGCCGAGGTCTGTACCTTAGTGGTGCCGTTGAGCAAGTCGCCTACTCCTCTCCTTGCGGCGAAGCGTCTTCAACGCTCGCCTTAGGCGGTGCGCCCGCATCTGGCTGAGTGCCATCTGCGCTCGCCACCCGTCGGGTGACGCTGTAAATGCCGGTAGAGGCAAACAGCATTAGTCCGTTCTAAAAAAAAAAGGTCGGTGTTGGCAGTATTTAAATGTCATTGGTTTCTGTTGTGTAGTTATGCTACCAACAAAAACGATCGATCGAAGATTGGCTTAGAAACATACTACAGTACATTGGGTGAATGATTATTTCATAGATCAGAGAGACACCCGGGTTATTTGTGACAAACTAAGTGAAATAGGTACCTACATAATCTAAATTCAAATAGTGCATTTAATTATTAAATGTGACCTGTTCAAAATAAAATATTTATGTTGATAATCTTACTAAGATGTATCAAAACCAACGCAAGCCTTTCTTAGACAGACAAAATATAAATCAAATGCAGGTCCAAGGGATTTTCGCCGGTGTTCTTTTCGTGCTAGGGCCCACTAATCATCACACGAATATTTGGCCCGTCCAGATTAAACATAGGACTGGGCGCTTCGAAGGTAGGGTAAATACCAAATACTGACGTTGTCATCCATTTTTTTCTCACGTAGTAAAGGAGAATCCTGGCAACCCCAGCTGAAAGGGTCCGGGGAAACCCCCTACTCTCGGTTCGGGGACGGTCGAGCGGTGCTACGGTCTTCTATCAGAGAGATGGTCGCTTCTGAAGCCTGTCACCACCTGGGGATACCCACCACCAGGGCAGCCGCGTTAGTAGGTAATTACACTATAAATAAGTTATAGTAAAGTTTAGTAAGCATATAGTCTATTAGGTATTCCTTGTTTTAGAATGTGTGTTGTATTTCAGTTGTTAGGATGCTATTAATATTACAAATTTTGTACTAAAAAATATGTAATATAGTCTACGAATAATAATAAGTATTATTCGTAGAATATAGTAAATATAGTAAGTGCAATATAGTAGTATTCCATGCATCTTTGTCTTCTATATAATGTCTTATTATAATGACTTTATAATATGCTTTTTTTATTAAAACGTCGGTCCCGGTTGTTTGTCTTAGAACAAAAGTTGTTAGGCTATGTCGAAGGCCTTCGGGAGGCCTGACAACTTCGACATGGGTTGGCCACTAGTCTATCCACCAAGCCGCACTTTTTACAGTCAACTTGAATTTTCCCTCTGTGGGATTGTGTGCTCAGTTAGGTATGTGTTTTGGGATTTTATTGTAAAACGCACACATTTTGCTAGGAACGACTTATTAGTCTTCGCAAGTCTAAAACTAGGTACAGCTATCCTATTTGTATTTCTAGTATTAAAAGGGTGGTGATCACTATATTTATGTATTTTTTTACGAACGTAAATTATATTTGCAAGTTTATTTTTTTCAGTAAGCGATGAGCACAAAGTGTACCGAGACAAGCATTACATGGGCGCGGCGAAGCCCGAGCGCTGCGCCGTGGTGTTGCGGGTCGCACAGGCCTGGTACCGCGGGGGCTCTCTCGAGATCCTGCACAAGAGGAAGGAACCTGACCTCATGAGGATCTTGCTTGACTTCATCATTAAGGTAAACTCCCACTAAATGGATCATCATTATTGAACGAAAGAAAGAAAAGTTTATTTATTACCACAAAAAATAAAACAATAACAAATAATTTCATATTTGAAACATTATGGCAATATGGGGTATGCTGAACGCGTGGAGAGACTTAAGTCTATGCAAGGCTGATTTTCAGCATACTCCTTTTGCTCGGAGTAAAATGTTGTTCGAGTGCTATTGGAGTTGCGGGTTACATATACGATATTTAATAATAAAAGCTTTTCTGTACGAGCAAGCGAAGCGTCTCTGCTTTAACTGGCCAAATTGACTTCCACCTGTCCGAATGTTTGTTAGGTTGTGCATACGTCTTCCTCTACAGGTCGCATTTTTCAACCAATTTTGACGAAACTTGGTAAGCATGTTCGTGGGTGATTTTAGAGTGAGGAGCGGGCGAGTACTTTTCCAAAAAAAGGGAGAAGTTTGTTGCGGCGCTATATACGGACCGATTTGATAAAATTTTGTACATACATTAGGTACCTGTCTTTAAAGAGGAATTTCGAAGTGTTTCTGAG
Source organism: Selenia dentaria (assembly GCA_917880725.1). Taxonomy (NCBI): domain Eukaryota; kingdom Metazoa; phylum Arthropoda; class Insecta; order Lepidoptera; family Geometridae; genus Selenia; species Selenia dentaria. Next base: position 26,854,827 of record OU862896.1, on the reverse strand, counting down.
ATAGATTGACTATGTGCTCACGAGGTCTACTGTTCACAGAACTACTAGTTTTATCGCTACTCTAGACTCTATCGAGTTTTCCTCTCAAAGGAGTTGGGTCATAATCCACCACGCGGCCGTAGTGCTGCTTGGTGGATAGAGTAGTGGCCAACCCATGTCGAAGTTTTCAGGCTGCCCGAAGGCCTTCGTCATAGCCTAACGACTGTTGTCCTCAGACAAACAAACGGGCCCGACGGGTTAACGTGCCCTCCGAAGCACGGAAGCGCTCAGTTGAATAATGCCACTAGCACACTCCCAGCTAAGTGTTTCCCAAATCTACTTCAAGAACTCTAATAACCATAGCCAAGAAAAGTAAAAGTGACTATAAAGAAGTCTATGTATGATATAACATATATAACAATCATGTTATAGATATAAATACAAAATTTTAGATATTATATAATATGTTTCTTTACATACTTATTTATTTATTTTATATATGTTTATATTACTTGTTTTTCCCTTCCTTTATTTATATAGTCGGGGATCCGCCCGTGAAGTCACCCTGTCCTTGGATCTGTCTGAAAACCAGCGCTGTCCTATACAAATGTGGGGCAGCATTATGCTGAGACAGGGCCGGTTTGACATCACAATATACTCTTATATAAAGTCTGTGTATAAGTTGTATTATTTAGACGAAATGAGTGTAGATTACCACCAAATTTCATGATTCGACTTCGCGAAAACTTAATTTTTCGACGCTTAAACCTAATAACCGAAGTTTAAATTGAATATACATTCTTATGAAGTATGCCAATACACGATTGAGCAAACTTGGCTCAAAAAAAAAAAATTGGCAACATTCCCTAAATTTTGCAATTTTTCGTACGTGCTTTGTGGGAAAAAGCGTTAATATTCAATTATGGTCAAATATATTTCAATGAATGTATCATATTCGAATTCCCATTGAAATTTACTAGTGAACTATGGACTTAGTATAGAGACCTTTATCATTTAAATTTAATCATTTGATTGTACGAAAGAAATATAAAAATTATTAGCCCGTATTCAATTGAATCTTCGCATTACATCGTCCAATCTGGTAAGCAATTCTCAACCTTATGTAATTATGTATTATGTAATAATCAACAACAACATACAATAAAACATCGTAAATTGTTTTAAAATAAGGATTGGACCGCGCCTTAATACTGGTCTTGTCTCCATGTGTGCGTGTGTGTGTTAAATAAATGTATTTCATTACATTTTATTTTTCAACTCTTGACCGCAGCAAGTGTTGCATTACTTGTTGATCGGTTTAGATCGGCAAGTCAAGCTCCGCTACGAGCGCTTCAATGTATGTATGTCCGATTGTAACAATCATAATACTTAGTGTTACTTTATGCCGTTTAAAGATACAAAATATCTTCAATAGAATTTTTTTTCAACTAAATTACCGCGATTGCGCATATTTTTTTAAATGGTGGATTTTCGCGGGGTTTTGCGAACGCTGGGTCGCGAACTTTAGTTATCGATAAAGCTTCAAGGGTTAATTGTGATAAATAATATGTCATTGGATTCATCTTGATGGCGGATTTTATGCGCTTATATGTACGGGCTAAAATGAAACAATTAGGTTATCGTAGTCGGGTAATTATACTTGGTGTATGTTTTGTTGTTTTCAGCATCACTTCACGGATATCGATTCGAATGATGAGGACAGATACGTGAAGTGGTTCTCTGAAGTATGTCATAAGAATCTAGACATGGTGGCGACATGGCAAGGTAACTACAAAACAATAAATCTTTAAGTGAAATCCCCATCTATATAAATGCAGATGAATAAACTGGAAGTGTCTGTTTGTAATTCCAAATTAACAGCACTTCACTTAATGCATATGAAAGTGTATACGGTAATTACATAAAAAAATATTGTTTAATATGTTTGTCTGTCTGTCTGTTTGTTCTGTCTAATCTCTGAAACGGCTGGACCGATTTTAATGGGACTTTCACTGGCAGATAGCTGATGTTATGAGGAGTAACTTAGGCTACTTTTATTTTAGATAAAAAAAACTGTATCTGTGTGTTTGTTACCTTATCACGCCTAAACGAGTGACTGGATCATAATCAAATTTGGAAAGTTTATAGATTATATCTTGGGGAAGCAGATATGATACTTTTCATCATCACCATCGTCATCCATCACCACGCGGGTAAAACCGCGGGGCCCAGCTAGTTATACCTATATTTTACTTCTTGAAGAGGTGGAGTTAAGGAGTATTACCTAATACTTAATGAATACTTCTCTACTATTGGTGAACGGTTAGCTAATACAATTCTTTATAAACTTAACGAAACTCAGGACGATCTTGCCAAAAAAGCAAGAACAAAGTGTACGCCTAAAGATTGTTTTCTTGTTTCCCACGGACCATGTAACAAGTTATTATGAGTCTTCAGAACGATTAAGCACCGGGGATGGACGGCTTATCGAACTCTTTGATCAAACATATTAAAAGGAAGAAATTGTCAAGCCATTTACATCGATTTATAATCGGAGCCTAGCTAGCGCGATTTTCCTTTGGAATGGGAAAGTAGCATCAGTCACTCCAATTTTTAAGGGTGGTTCAAAACATAAGATTGTAAATTATAGGCCAATCTCGCTATTGTGTACTTTTCAAAAAAAATTAAAAAGTACCGGTTAACTAATTTTTTGGAAACGCGTAATATATTATCGTCGAAACAATTCGGTTTTAGAAGAGGGAAAAGTACAGAAAACGCGGTATTGGTTTTAACATCGGCGGTGCCATCTAAGCTAGACATCAAACAGAACTGTGTTGGACTTTTCTTGGATCTGGCCAAGGCTTTCGACACTGTGTCCGTTCCCATACTTTTGAAGAAACTTGAAAATATTGGCATAAGAGGCAAAGCCTTGGTTGGTTTAGAAACTACCTAACAGAAAGGAGACAGTGTATAAAGGTTAATAACTAGAAAAGTAACTTACAAGCGATCAACTTTGGAGTTCCTTTGGGGAGTATTATAGGTCCTACACTGTTTTCAATTTACATAAACGATTTACATGAACTTTTGATTGAAAATGCAGAGATTGTAGGCTATGCTCAAAACACCGCCATTATATTTCATGGATCCACTTGGCAAGAAGCTCAGTCGTGTGCTGAAAAGAGTATGAAACAAGTGTCAGAATCGCTTGAAAACAATCTGTTGATGCTTAATACCAGTAAAACTGTATATTAGCATTTTGTAAAACAGCCGCTTCGACTTCAGGAAATTTTATTGATACAAGAACTCACGCAATACATCTTGTGAAAGTAAAAATTGTAAATGCGAATCACTGAACAGGGTGAATGTAATGAAATATCTTGGTGTTCATATAGACGAAAAACTAACGTTTGAAAAGCATATTGACGCTCTTTCTATTAGCATTATGAGAGATCTCCGTAATGTGGCATGTTTTTCGACACTTAAACCTGTGTATTTCGCCTTATGTCCATCTCTCATAACATATTGTAAAAAATATTGAAGCAGTGACTCTTGGGTCTCTGTTTGGGGACTAAGAGCTCACTCATTCGAGTTGAGAGAGCACAGTGTTCAATCTTGAAAGTTTTGTTACATAAGCCACTCATACCCAACGATGGAACTATACCAAAATTGTGGTGTGCTTACTGTTAGACAGCTGTTTATTTTGAGGACATCACTTTCAGTTCACAAAATAGATTTAGCTTCTCCTGAATATGCAGGTATGTTGAAAAGAATTTACCGTTTGGTTATCCCTTCTGTAAAAACCTTACTTGCTAGACGTTTTGGAGAATTTGTTTAAGCATGCACGTGATTAGTTTAGAGGTTAGACTGCTAGACGAGGACGCGGCGACGGAGCGCATAGGCGTAGATGGGCGAGGGAGGCGCGGGCGGAGGGTGCCGGTTTATTGGATGTATCGGTCTAATGAAGTGTCGAATTAGTGAGATTCTACTGTAAATATATACATATACACAAGAATTGGTCATTTAAAAGTTTAGATTAAAGATACCGTTGCATAAAAAATATTATTTTTATAGGCACGTGCATTATTTTAACAAGGCATCGATATATACGCTGGGTTGGGCAGTATTTGAATTACTTGTAATTTAAATACGTAATTGAAATACATATACGTATTTAGTATTTGTATTTCAATTACTTCCTTAAAATGTAATTTGTAATTCGTATTTCAAATACCTGACGCCGAGGCATTTTGTAATTAGCATTTCAAATAAAAGAGGCTTCAATAGTAGATTGTATCATAAGGGAGCAAAATAATATTTTTAGGGCGAGGGCGCTTTTTTGAATCCAGAGCGAAGTGAGGGATTCTAGAGTAGAATCCCGAGCGTAGCGAGGGATTCAAAGTACGTCGCCCGAGCCAAAAATATATTTTGCGCCCGAGTGATACACTCTACTTTTCATCACCCACTATGAGAAAATAAAAGCGCCTCATATTTTATTGTAATATTATTATTTAATAAAACATAGAGTAACAACTAAATTGAAATTAAATAGTATCCTTTATTAAAACAACTAAAAACTTATATTTACATTTGAGACATTTTCGCAATTATGAAAATTTATTGTTACAGTTTTATTAGGAATAGAGATTGTTGTAGATTTTATATTCTGCGTGTTTGAAATGTCCGAATCTGGATCATTTTGAGGAAAATGTGACGGTGAATCTCGTTGTTTGGATGTAGATAGGCGCGGCGACAGTGGTATGGATGGATTAACTGAAGGTTTCAATTTAATGTTTTCCACGATGCGTTCAGATGTTTTCGCCTTGTTCTCAATGGAATCTTCTATATACCCTTCTGCTACAGCACTCGATTTCCATCCTCCATGTCGCTTGAGAACAGTTAAGTCCGCTCCAGTATCTGCCAAAAGGGTAGCAGAAGTACGACGAAAACAATGTCCTGTATACAGTTTGATATCTGGTAACTTCAAATAAGTAGCAATTTCTTGTGGCATGTTAGAAATTTTATTTTTTCCCATCACTTGTTTGAAGCACTTGCCATTTTGATAACGGATGAAAAACCGATTGGTCTTCATAGCAGCAGGACGCAGGTCCAGGTATTTCTGTACAATAGTTTTGTATTCTCCTCGTATTACGAAGGATCGGTCAATTTTGGTTTTTGTATCGGTCAGCTTTACTAACAGTAAATCATCCGAGTGATTTTCGACATCATCAACAGTTATTTTTAAAAGTTCATTGCCACGACAAGCTCCATGTAATCCGAAAATTAAAGCCACCTGTAACAAAACCGAATGCGAATAAGACAAGTATCTATCAAAGTACAGGTTACAATAAAATGTGCATTTTTATACACTATGATTATATTTTACTAATCCACCGTAAACATAGTTACCTACTTACTTTTACGGCAAGAAAGACTTTGTCGGGTGCCTCATTAAGGAAAGTCTCCACGTTTTTGACTGAGAACACTTTGGATTTTTTAGGTTTAAATCCATCAGACATCCTCTTCAGGTACGCTATTAATTTCGAATATGTGTCCAGTTTTACATCGTTATTAGAACTGACTGTTGATTTTAGCATTGAGTATGTACTCCAAAGAGTGGAAGGTTGTTTAGTTTTGGCTAAGTACTGGAAGTAGGCCAAAAACACAGATTCTGAAAAATTCTTGGCGCTTCTTGCATTTCTCCATTCAATAAAATTACCATAGGCTTTCATATATTTCTCCCGGGATTTTGCAGGTAATAGATTATCCATCACATTTCTTGCGTCAGTTCTAATGCCTTCAGGAGTTAATTCTATACTTTCACTGTCACTTGAAGAACTCATTTTTCAAAACAAAACAAAACAATGAATTTCTAACAATCCGTGAAAATTTACGAAAACGCGGGCTGTAGTTCGCGCTTTTTTAATTTGTTTTTTTTTTTTCATTCATCCGGCGGCGTGACTATGGGCCGTCGTACCAGCCAGTCTTTATTCAAACAATATTTGCGTTCGATTTCTTTGGTGCTGAACACTAAGATGTTCCAAATTCAAAAAGTGCGCGGCAAAGATAATTGCGGCGCACTTATAAAGAGGATTAAAAACTCATTACTGCCCGCTAAAACTTTCTTATAGAAAACACCACCTTTGGGTGCACATAAAGGCGAACCAAGTCGTCCTTTTCGAATAGATGGAATGAAAAATACATTTTAATATTAAAATACACTTAACCTTTATTTAGCGATTGTGAGTGACCAGTGGAAAAATTGTTTTCTTTAGCCGGTTTTATTCACTCCAACAAGATTATGTTTGTCTGACAGTACATTAAAGAATCTAGTGGAAACTCTGGTTTTACAGATTAATTAATCTTGTTTTCCTGTACTTTTCATCCCGTGCTGGTGTAGATTAAATATTTAGTAATTTGTATTTCGTATTACAATTAAAATTAGCTAAAATACTGTATTTTGTATTTTATATTTTAAATACCGTACTTGAGTGTATTTTGTGTTTCGTATTTTAATTACTTGCTATACAGTATTTTTAATGTGTTTTTCAATTAAAGCAATGCATGTATATTGCCCAGCCCTGTATTATACAATACAATACAAAATTCTTTATTGAGTACCAATCTTATAGAAAACTAAATATAATACCGTAAAAAAGCACTACAGTAGATTGGACAATTGGCGGCCTTATCGCTATAGCAATCTCTTACAGGCAACCATGCTTGGAGATAATTCTTAATATTAATGCGGTGCGGTATATAAGGTATAGAAACCGGCCGTTAGTGATTTTATTGTACAATAAATTGTCAGTTTTCTGCCAGGTGTAGGATTCGTGCACGGCGTACTAAACACGGACAACGTGAGCGTGCTCGGCGTGACCATAGACTACGGGCCGTACGGGTTCATAGACCACTACTACCAGCATTACGTACCCAACACTTCGGACGATATGGGCCGGTACGCGTACAATAGACAACCTGAGGTAAGCATCTATACATTTGTAAGAACTGGAGGCGAAGGGCGGAAAAAACCAACAATGATAGCAATTGGCTTGTCCAGAAGCACCAAACAAAATTAGCAGACTAAAATCTAATTTTAGTAAGTTATATATAGTTATTTCTCTGTTAACACTAAAGTCCAAATTCGTATAACGCTCGCGAATGACAATTCTTGGGTTGGTGCTCTCTAAACTGATGTAAGATTACCCACAATTGAATGGAATAGCCATGTTTTTAGAATCGAAATTATGGATTTTAAGATAAACGGAATAAGTACTACCATAGTTTAGAGAATTTTAGTTTAGTGTGCTGCACAAACGAATCGCTACCAATGTTGTTGATTTGTTTCATTCTCCTGGATTTGTGTTCTTCTCTTCCCGTGGGCGCCTTAGAAGGCGGCTAAGGGATAACAATTTGAAGGTGGGCAGCATAGTGTTTTCTCAGTGAAATACCTCAAAACTGCGCAGGTATTGGCAACCCCAAATGATGTACACAAAAAGAACCAGGCCCCCTAGTCCTGCCCCCTATTACTGGCTACGTTAACGGTGGGGCAGGGGGTGCTAATAATCCCCGGCAGACGATAGCCTACCGTCCCCAACGACGACGACTGGCCCTGGTAACACACAACATACGCACGATGAGAACAGACGAGAAGATCTATGAGCTGGAAGAAGAAATGAGTAAGCTACACTGGGACATTGTGGGGTTATCTGAAGTCCGTAGAGCGAGTGAGGACAAGGTAACCCTTAAATCAGGTAACCTACTCTACCACCGGTAAGGCGGCCCACAGTCTCAAGGTGGTGTCGGGTTTCTCGTCCACAAGTCCCTAATTAACAACATAGTCACAATTAATACAGTTTCCAACAGGGTCGTATACCTAATACTCAGAGTATCCAGTAGATATTCGCTGAAGGTCATTCAGGTATACCCATCGACAAAGTTGCTCCCGGATGCATACATATCAATTTGTCTGGCCATACAAACGAAACAAACTGAAACGCACTTTCTAGTTGTTATGGGGGCTTGAACGCGATATTGGGTAATAGAAGCTATGTTGAGTTAAAAGTGGGACAATTAGGTTAAGGGCATATGTATTTTTATTCTAATAGTACAATGTAGCCTTAATATACCCCTACATATACCTTTATATAAATTTTTGTATATATCACACTAACATACTGCACGAGAAAAGATAGTCTAATTGATTTAATAATCTATTTAGTTTAATTACAATTTTACCGTAAAATACATGATGTAACATCATTGGAAAAAATTGGTATAAATGAAATAATCAAGTAAGTACCATTGATTTACATTTCATAACAAATTCTTACAATACAAAAGCTGCTATTTACAGCATTAATTTTGAACTACCTTTGTGTCTTATCAATTGGTATATTTAACCGCAGAACTCTAGAGATTCGAACTGTATTAACTTTAGTAAAACCCTACAAGTATTATATTTATACGAGATAAAGTTGTTAATTATAATAATTTATATCGCTGTTTTTCCTCCTATTGTTCTCGACTCCCTTTATAGATACGATGTGTACCATTGGAAGGTACATTACTCTCTAGTCGATAATTTTCCCTTAACTACCGCAGTCACGGCTCGGAGTTCCAGCCCATTTCACCATGTATTTGAGGTGCTTGAGCGTATATCTCACATTTGTACTGTGTTTCACTGCAAGAAGTCATGTACATCTACAGGCAGTGCCTAAAATGATTAACTACCGTTATACTGACACGCACGCAAGCATGTACAGCAGCAGAGGAGGCTCGCACATAAGTTCACACGCCACATATTCCTACCACCCACCTAGCCACATCAAATTCAAGTGTCAACAGTGTTCATTCTCTACAAATTACCCCGTCTTTCATGGAAAACCACCTTCTTACGTATACGCCTACAGAGAGTCTTCAGAACGATTCGGCGAGCTTTTGTCCGGCCTGGCTCTGTACAACCTTGGCAGATGTACGGCAAGCTACCTCCCCTACAATCGCTACCACAGGAAGGTACCTGATGAAATCTGCTCCCTCCAAGTGATCGATGGGAAGCTGTTTGAAGAAACTGTGTTCGATTGCATGATTATCTCATCATTTTTGTATCAAGACAGACGTGCCTTTGGTAGTTTGGGTAATAATATTAATGTAATCACATCAGAAATTTCTGTTCAACCTCCGATGGACAATGGAGATCGTTTGCAGATTCCAACGCAACAAGGATGCGTATTGTGGCACAACCGGACGTATGGCAAAGACAGAAAGGATGTCCCTTGCGCCTTATTGAAAACATACGCTGAAACAATTAAGTCTGACGACTCAATAATTGCTCAGGCATACAGAGTGCCCCTCTACGTTTGGTTGGCAATTTCGATTCTTGCTATGCTATCAATGTTTTTCCTGTGCTATCGATGTTATATAAAAGTAAAGGATTGTGTAGATGAAGCGTCATATAATCAAGACCCTATAGTTTTATGTTCTAGTGATAGGTCTGCTGTTAACGGACTTCAAAGGCAGTAGAAGGTTCTCACTTGCGGGTATTTTATTGTTTGTACGTTTGTTAAGCATTTACTTCGCCAATTGTGAATTGATTTGTTACTTTTATTAAAATATTTTAATACATAGTGACAATTTGGCACTTGAATAAGTAGAGTATTCCTATTGTTGTCTCCTTCATTTGATAATCTTGTTTCATTACTTATATTATGCTTCATCAATTAAATAATGTTATAACGAACTTGTTTTTTCCCCATAATATTTAAATAATTAAAAACGGTATATTTACCGTGCATTACTTTTGTTTGAGTTGTCGATATTTCGGCACTGTTGCAAGCGCCATATTATGATCACGAGTAAAATGAAATATATGCTAGTGTGCGACACCTATCGAAACGATCTACCCTCTTTCTGTTGTCACCTCCCTCCCACACAAAAGTGAACGCTATGGTTTTAGAACTTATATTATTAGTAGTCATAAGTAGGTAGGGGTCAAATAGTCCCTGTACCTCGGCAAAGAATGCTTACTATTACTATAGTACGTTCCAAACCTCCGGCGAAATTCGGACATTGACCTTAGAGCATCTCGTAGGTATAACCAACATTTTTTAGAGAGGTTTGAAAAATGTTAGGTACCTAAATTGTAATCGAATTTTATAAACAAAAAATATAATAAAATTGAAATTATAATAATTGGTATTATAATTTTAATATTATGGAGTACTAATCAACTTACAAATATCATGTATACTATAATATTGTTTACCTATTATAATTCATGGTAAGTATGTTACTTTAGGAATAAAACCACTTCTATATAATGCATAAGTACTACATTTATTGGTGTTGTTCACCACACTATGATTCTTCTTCTGTGTCCGTGTCGTCATCATCCGATGATGCAGTTGAGTCTGCCACAGAGACAATAAAACTGTCAACAGTTTTGTCGATACTTCAATACAGTGTTCAATATCCATATATCAATAGAGAAACGTAACCACAAAACAACTCAATAACAAATTAAATCAAACGTTTTTAATGCAAAATTCACATTCGCATTCTACAGCGGAATTAAGCCCGCAGCGGAACTTGTTGAAACAAGTTTTCCGCCCCTGGCTGGCAGCGGCTCGTGCGCATTCGCGTACCACGAAATCTTAACGACAGGGAATACGATAATTTATGAATGGCAATGGATGGGTAGCGATAGTAGACACTTCTATCGTTTTGTTTTTTTGTTAACATAGACGTAAATGTCCGAATTTCGCTGGAGGCAAACCTCCAGCAAAATTCGTACTATACGTCAAGAAGCGACCCTCCCCTCCCCTGCCAGTTTATCATCGCTTTCGACGAGACAGTAACGCCGTGCTTACGTAACACGGTTGTCAGTGCTCGCTGCGTACGCGTGTAGTGAAATTATATCTATTTACTGCTAACAAAAATAGTCCGTTATGGTTCGACGTATGGGTGTTTAGTAACTAATTATTCAAACAAAATATCGGAGGTTTTTAAGATTTCTTTCCGATGAACAAACGTAATACATGCTCTTATTACAACATTAAAATGCTTGTCTACTTACCATAGTGTTTCTTATTTTGTACCTACTTTATTAGAACAATAATTAAGCGTATCATGTATGTTATCAGTAGGGCTAATAAATACTCAGTTGCTAAAAAATCTTGATGACAATCGAAAAAATGACTTTTTATCAGCTCCAGTCATCAACATTTTTTACGATTTCAATCAATATTTGTTAGCAACTGAGATACATAATATCACTGCTTGTTTTATTTTCAAATTGTATAATTAGAACTCGGACCACTAAAACCAAGTAGATACACTCATTTAACAATCAAGGAAGTAACCAAGGTCAACGACGTCATACATAAACAAACTTCGATCTGAGGGTAGTCCGACATAACCTTGCAGTGGATCGCTCGTCGACGGCGGCCTTACTATTCCACGCACACATTTGACGCGTGTTCACACGTGTGTTTATGTAGAAGTAGTAGGATATTTCGCGAAGGTGGTTGTGTGGAGTGACGGGGGTGTGACCTCGGTGAACTTTCGCTGAAGGTAACATAGCGAGGAAATCTACTGCAAAGTGGTAGCACTACCAACTGTTAACTAACAGGGCCGTCGAAATAGTACATTATGCAATAAGTGCGCGAAGTTGTTTATTACATTCGAGACGGTTCGATCTCAGGGGCCTAAATGGGGTAGAGATTGTAATAAACAACGCGCACGAGTTTCCTACGACGTTTTTCAACACACTTGCTTGAAAAAACTTCACTTCATAGTATATTTTATTTATTAAAACAATTATTGAAAGTGCAATTGGTAAAATTATAGGTTAACGCTTTGCTATTAAAAACATAATTATTTTGCTCTTGGGTGACTTGAATAAATGTTGGAGATTGCGGATTGTTCTTGTAGGGAGTAAGGAAAAGTGTTTCATCATTATTATAAGTAGCAGATACTAAATCGGTCTTGACATCGAAGGACGTTGAAGCAAGCGGTTCTGGACATATTTTTTTTTGGTTTTGGTTCTTGATATCCGGGCGCTTATGTTGCCTTTATTTTATATAGAGTCTTCTACATAAGATTCTGCCACTGCATTGGAGCGCCACCCACCATGGCGCTTTAATGTAAGCAAATCAGCTTCTGAATCAGCCAATGAAAAATGTGGCTGACGTTCGCCTAAAGCTATGTCCTGTATATGATTCTGCATCTGGTAAACCTAGAAATTTTGCGATTTCTTTCGGCATGGCACCAAATTTAATGACTTGTACATTTACCTTTTTGATAGTTTTGAAAAATCTGTCACTCTTTTCTGTCTCAAAATCTGTCTCATTTACACACTCGTTCGGGAATAAAAAGTAAAAAGCACGCGTACGAAATACGCTGCATTTTGATTCTAATTACCGTTCAATAAGAGTCCCTTTCCTAGTAGGTGTGTTGAAAAATCTGTTACTAAACCTAATAGTTCGTTCCGGCAGCTGTCTCTGAGTAAATGTGTAAATTAGTGAAAATCTCGAAAAACAAATCGAGATTTACGAAATTGTGCCGCAAGCCGCCTAATTCGCTTTAAGATAAGTTAAGTTTAGGACTAAATCTTGAATCTATAAAATTGGGATTTAAGGAATTTCGGCGCAAACCGACTAATGTGATTTAAGACTAAATCTCGAATCACTAAAACCGAGATTTAAGGTAATTTGGCGCAAGCCAAGTGTTTGAAAGCTATTGAAGTAGGGTCGAGATTTTACTCTTTCCTTTTTGTCAAACAGATGTAAAATTTCATGAATATATTTAAAAAAATCCCAAATATAGTTTTAAACATAGCAGGATACTGCAGGCTCTTCTATTCTCAATCTCTATATAAATGTAGGTATATATAGGTATTTAGAAGTGAAGTTTATCCAAGACAAAAACGTAAGCAGTACAAACACTTATTATATCAAACTCTGTGCTATAAGGAGATAAATAAAATAAATATGTATAATATGTGTATCCAAATATAAGTATAATAAGTTACCGGATGATTTGAAACAGTAAGATGGACACATCTTTAGAAAGAGGCTTACTAAGTGGCTGTTAGATAATTGATTTTAAAGTGTTAAAGAATATTTAGATTTTCAAGGCATTACAAATATTAATTAATATAATGCTAAAATGGCGCAGCACATTTGTACAACAACTAAAAATGTTATATTGAATGCTTTTATTATGGCAAATAAATTATTTGAATTTGAATCTTTTATTACAGATTATAATATGGAATATGAGGAAACTCTCTGAAGCAATGGAACCAGTGCTGACTGAAGACCAAAAAGAAAAGATTAAAGGAATACAAAGTACGCTCGAAGAATATGTTAAGAATAAAGTTTTGTAAGTATTTTATTAGCCCAAAAAGCGTAAACATGAAAGTCTACCAATGGTTACTTCTAAATTATACCTATTTGTTGCGAAACTGAGATCTGAACTAAGGATTCTAAAGGTAGTATAAAGAAGTATATGCAATCGCAAATAATTTATTAAAATAATATACCAGTAGGGCTATTATGTATCTCAGTTGCTAACAAATAATAATTGAAATCGAAAATATGGCGGCTCTATGTCACTTTTGTAAGCTCTAGTCATCGACTTACTAACACTTTTGCTTAATGGAGCTGACAAAACTGACATAGAGCCGCCATTTTCAATATTTCAATCAACATTTGTTAGCTACTGAAATACCTAGTAGCCCTGATGGGCTGCATTCCAGCAAGCTTTAGACAAAATAATGTTCCGCCAAGATTTGATCGAGCGTTGCTAGAACGTATTTTACCATTATCTGTTAAAAACGAGTTAGACATAAATATAACTTAGGTGTTAGCTTTGTTGGTTTCAAACTAATTCAAGGATATTTATTACTCTCAACCGGTCAAGAATATATAATTAAGCACTTCGAGTTTAGTACAAATAATTATACCTGTCCATTTGTCGTGAAAATGCAACAAAATACTTTGTTATCACTATCAACACTCTGTAATTTTTGACAGCCGACCAAAATTTGGCTCTCTCAAAAGGTAGAAACATTTTGGGCAGTTGGGACAAAATTTGTTCTGAGTGTGAGGGTGTCCTGATCAAATCTTGATTCGTGCAAATTTTGTCTTAGAGGCCGACCGGCAGTTTTGCCAAATTTTGACTTATCCTGTGTGCTTGCTGGAACGCAGCCCTGGCCACCCAGAAAATATTGCAAAACAAGTTTTTATGTATGCGAGACTGGCCAGTTATAATCTATTTTGAAAATATGATTATATATAAGTAAAAATAGGTAACATACAATTTTAAAATTTCTTTTGAAATTATTTGCGAGCTAATTTAAATTATCGTGATTCATTGAAAACTGTATCCGGGAACATTTTCGCGCCATGATTTGCTACGCTATGGTTTACTATCGCGGGCAGGCGTGACGCTTACGTCTCGTCACTTACCAGTATAAAAATAACATTACAGAAAAACGTATCTTCTAAAACTGGGACTCCATGAAGTCCAAGATGGCGACCAGAGGTTAGTGGATGGCTTGTTGGAGCTGATGCAGCAGACCATGGCAGACTTTACGGGGACTTTCAGACAACTGGCCGAGGTTGGTCTTCACGTTTAATATATAAGGTCTTTGTTAATTAGTGCACAATATTTAACGGGGTAGTTAGGAATCGATAACTGGTCATGAAAGTGTAAGAAAAAAACATATTTTTCTTATTATTATCAACCCATATGCACCACTCTGCGAAAGAACCATAGTGTGTGCGACTGAACGCCTAACAGCACATTTACAACACAGAATAGACAACAGTAACTTCGCGTAGCTATTCTAAGTGAGTAGGTATGTCTGGCGCAGTTATTGTTATCTATTATGTGATGTAGCGGCGCCGTCGTGCGTTCAGTTGCATACATATGGGCATAACCACCTCGTTCAATATTGTGCACTAACTAACAAAGACCTTATATACGGGTCAAGAACTGCCCTGAACCAGCGTGACTACATCGAGAGTATTATAAAGTTAGCTTCCCGTAAACTCGGAGTCCTGAACAGAGCGAAGCGTTTCTTCACTCCCGATCAGCGTTGCCTCCTTTATAAAACTCAGGTGCGCCCTTGTAATGAATATGGTTGCCACCTCTGGGATGGATCCGCTAAGTACCTCACGGATGCTCTCGACAGACTGCAACGTCGCGCAGTCCGTATTATTGGAGACACTGAAGTCACTCAACACCTAGAACACCTACAAATGTGTAGAACTATAGCTTCGCTAGCGTTTTCTGCCGTTTGTTTCATGGAGAATGTTCTGAAGAGCTCTTTAATCTTATTCCTTCCTCACCATTCCGATCCGGAACTACTCATTCCGGCTTAGCATTGTATCCATATACTGTTCAAAACTTCTTAGCACGAACCAAAAAAATTTGGCAGTTCCCACCTAGTCTGTCGTGTTATTAAATTTTGGAATGCTCTGCCGGCGTACGTTTTACCTCGCGGCTATGACATATATATACTTATTATAGGTATCGACTCGGATAAGTGAGTATTGATAATCATTAATTTATGAATTCTAATTTATGAAATGCTGTGGTTGATACTGCTACTTTTATAGGCTGGCGTGGCGATTAACGACTGGATGAACCGATTCTCAAAATTCTTTCTTCAATTCTTCAAATTTTTGTTTGAAAGCTAGTGCTTCACGTGTGGTCCCATTTAAATTTCGTCAAATTCGGTTTAGTTGTTTTTGAGATAGGTACACTCCAATAACTGAATAGAAAGGAAGTTATTTTTTTCTAATTGTACTTGTGTTGTTTGTTTTTAGATTACCAGTAAAGATCTTCTCGACAAATCAATAATGGAAACAAAATGGTCTTTAGCGAAGTTATGTGCTGCCAAAGATTGGGAAACATGGGTGAGCAGTTACCAACAGAGACTGGACAAAGAAAATGGTAAGGCTTTTTTCGGTTTCCAGGAACCTT
This sequence comes from Selenia dentaria, assembly GCA_917880725.1. NCBI lineage: Eukaryota > Metazoa > Arthropoda > Insecta > Lepidoptera > Geometridae > Selenia > Selenia dentaria. The sequence goes on along the minus strand of OU862896.1, from coordinate 26,838,858 downwards.
ATAAAAAGGGAGCGCTACGCGGGAAAAGCCAGGGCAGCTCGACTAGTCATCTTTTTTTTTCATTGACCGTGCGAGCGTAGCGTTTAATATCTAACTGGTTAAATTGACTTTCATCTGTCCGTATGTTTGTTAGGTTGTTCGTTTGTCTTCCTGTACAGGTCGCATTTTACTACCAATCTGGACGAACCTTGGTATGCATGTTCTACTATTCAATATATATTTTTTTGTAGTCGGTCGGAATTTTTTAATGTGAGGCCACCATCATTATCAGCCGAAAGACGTCCTCTGCTGAACTCCCCCATAGAACGCCACTGATGGGGGGTACATTTCCTTAAAAGGGAGAAGTTTGCTGCGACGCTATTTATGGAGCGATTTCGATAACATTTGGTACACTGATTCGCGTACTTGACTCTTAGAGGAATATGAGCATATGTCAAGTGGTTACCGAGATAATAGATTATTAAGTTTAAAAACTGGACGATTTCGGTAATACTCGGCAAGAACATATGGTACCAACAATAGGTATAAAGATTTAGCAAAATTGGTTTCCGCTTACAAGACTGCTCGCGAGGTCTACTGTTCGCAGAACTATTAGTTATATTTGGCCTCGTACTTCTGTACATTTGCCATTCTTCAAGTTATTTATGTAAATAGTGTCAATAAGTTAGATTTCCATGCAAGCAGAGTCAAAGTCACATAAATAAGTCGGGCAGTCACTGGCCTGTCTAAGTCCGCTGTAGTAACGCGGTGGATGCATTACTAAATCTTTCTGAGGAGATTGACGACGGGAACACACAACGTTTCATAATTTTGTTCACTTTGCCGACACTCGTGCACCATTACGAACACTTAACGGTTAATAATCCACCTTTATTACACGTCAAAACCAGAAGAAACACAAATCTAGGGAAATTAAACAAAATCATTTACAGCCATCGTTGTGCACTCTCCCGCCATAGTAATATTTACATATATTTTTCAGTGAATGAAGATGAACGAAAAGAACGTATGAACAGAGTGAATCCGATATACGTGCCAAGGAACTGGATACTCCAAGACGCCATTGCTGATGCTGAGAAAAATGATTTCGAAAAGGTACGTAGGAAACGATCTTTATTATTCACCAGTCTATGAATATATGTAGAATAGGGTAGTTGACACATTGAAAAATAAATTACAATGTAATGTTAACTTATTAGTAGGAGCAAATAACTAAATGAATTAAAAAAAATATTGGATATGCATTGGATTAACTTCATTTTGAATAATCACAATGTGTATAAAAGTTTCTAGAAGTCACGTGACCTAAAACGGAAGTAGCTGCGGAAATGATGTCATAATGGCAAAAACATGATAGTGTCGTGCCTTATCAACAGGTTGAGAATTAAGCAAGTGAAGCAAGCATCTAATATTATTGCTTTAAAACTAAATACATACTAGGTCAAAGGACAAACTGTCGATCCATAAACACGGTTATTGCCGTAACCGCAAATCTTAAATTTGTTATACATTTTTTATATTAATTAAATGCCTAAGTTTATAATAATATTCAACAGTAAATTCGTTTTTTTTCTATGTGTTACCATTGTTGTTACACATTTATTGGATCAAAGATGTTTTCTTTATATGAATGAAAAAGGGTCTTGACAGGCAGACGGACAACAAAGTGATCGGATAAGGGTTGATTTTTCCTTTTGAGGTGAAAAACCATACATAGAACAAATTTAATAATTATTTTATTTTTTTAATTAACTTAATTGAGCTTTTAAATTAAATAAAATAATTAGTTAAAAGTTAGCCGCATATACATGTAGGTTTATTTTTGTAACTGTTGTGATAACCTTTTTTTTCAAGTAATTAGTCTGCTCTAAGAAATAATTCAATTATTTAATTACTGTTTTGTACAAGTTATGTGGATGCATTAGGTACTAAAACTTGCTAACACGATTGACATAAAAAAACTTCGATCAATCATAAAAAAACTTCGATCAATATTATTGATCGAAGTAAAAAAACAAAAAGAATGTTTCGTGATTTTATAGGTTCACTTAATTGACACTCGTACATCATTGTGAACATTGACGGTTAATAATCCACCACTATTACCCGTCCGATTTGAGAAAAAACACAAAAGAAAATAAACTATAATAGTCATTGATGATTCTTTCCCGACATCTCCGTGTTCAAGCAAGCAACCTCCAAGCAAGCAAAACATATCACAGCACTGTTTGTTTTTTGCCTTAGTGACGTCATACGACGCTGGCTGCCATTGAATAATGTTATTGCGCCAATTTTAAAATATGAAAAATTTTAACAAATTTTTTTTAGACCAATATAAAGATACCGGCTGCACTCGCACGGTATTATGTCGGTTTATGTCTTCTTCAGGGAGTGTTCACGCTTGGATATCGCGACATCCAAGTCCACTCCCTGAAAAAGAACGTCTTACACGTTCGAAACGTCGTCGGACTTAAACCGACATAATACCAAGTGAGTGAAGCCGGTATCTTTATATTAAGTAGTATAATGTGTGATACTCACGATAGTTTTCAAACTCTAATTACTTATTTTAGTGTAGAGTTCTCTGAAAAATTATTAAAAGTTGCTAGGTGTGTATTTCGGTGTCCTGATTAATTTAACATACATTAAAAAAAAAGGTCAACAACCTTATTATAATTCTTTTCCAAGTCAACTGCCAGAAAGACACCGTAAGGTGCTCAGTACTGATATATGTACATATAATTATGTACAATAGGTAACGCACATGCGTATACTTCTCGTGTCCGATGTGTAAGTAGCGCCGCTACTTACAGTCTGCGCAGTGTCTGTTGTTGCAGCCGGACACACGCGAAAACTAAATTGCGTGATAATCAACTGTATTGCAGTCCAATAATTTCGAGTCCCTAAAGGCAAGGACATATTAAGTTATTTTAAAATTATATTAAATTCACGTAATTCGATTCATTAAAAACTCGGCACGCTTGGCTTCAATACAAATCGTGATACTTATTTGCGCTAGCTTTTGTACGTATATAAGGTATTTGTTAATTAGTGCACAATATTGAACGGGGAGGTTTGGAATCGATAACTGGTCATGAAAGTAAAAGAAAAAATTACATATAATTTTTAATTAACATGAACTTATATTCGCCGCTCCACGACTAAGAGCCACAGTGCGACTGAACGCACCGCTACATCGCAGAATAGATAGCAGTAAATAAGTACTCGAAACATACCTAGCCGCTTAGAAAAGGTACAACGTGCGGACGATGACCCGCCGAGGTTTAGGCATAGACATCAGCTGTGTAAAGATTCGCGAGTAGGTAGGTTCGTACGTCGTTGTACCTATTCTAAGTGGGTAGGTATGTCTCGCGTAGTCACTGTTGTTTATTCTGTGATGTAGCAGTGTGCGTTCAAACACGCAATGGTTATTAGCGGAGCAATGAATATTGGTTCATAATAATAAAAAAACATGCATTTTTTATCCTTCACTATAATGATCTGTTATCGATTCCAAACCACCCCATTAGATATTGTGCACTAATTATCAATGACCTTATATATATCTGCGACACATTTTTAATGTTAAAGGTGCGTAGCAAGCGACACAGGAAAGTATCCTACCACTATACTGTAGATTTCCTCACGATGTTTCATTTACAGGTACGATTTCTTTTGGAGCTGTTCAGAAAACCATTCGAAGTAAACGAAGAGGCAGAAATCCGAGGGTACTCCTCGCAGCCTCCCAGCTGGTCATACGGACTTAAACTTAGCTGTTCCAGTTAGCTCTACCATAAATATAAGTAAAAGGGTAGTTATGTACATAAACAAATCGTTATTTAGTACTACGCACACGGTGTTTGTTGTGCGCAGTGCTAAATTACATTATTTAAATTTAAGCAGCGTTTTTATCTATGGCCGATAGTGATTATGGTTTTAGTTTCTTGGGTAGTGTACGAGATATTAAAAATATACGGCCTTATAAATGATGATCAACTTTAAAAGACGTTATTTAGCTGTGCGCAATATGATTCAGTGTTTATAAGTTAATCAGTTATTGTATAAATTGTAGTTTTATATTCGAATGTGATCTATGTACCTATATATGTATATATATATATATTGAATCAATATGTGTTACGTACAGATTAATTTAATTTCATTGGATTTAATTTATATATTAGTTAATTTAATTTTACATGTTATATTTGTGATCAAATAAATTGTATATAATGCAATACTTATAAGTAATTTTATGATTAATGTACCTATAATTTCAAAAAATCAACATTATCAATATATAGTATATATGTAGTATAACAGGTCTTTTTTTATTAAGTTTCCTTCCTAAACCTCCGACAAAGCCTAGTCACTGACGTCTAAAGACATACAACCTGGATTCACGTCTTAACATACCCTCCGAAACACGGAAGAGCTCAATAAAAAATGCGGTTACCCATCCAAGTCATGACCGCAGTAAGAACTGCTCAACTCTGTTGATATATTGAGAATGACAAGGATATGCTCATGATTGCTCAGACGATTCCACACGGCAGTGATATTGTTGGGTCCCTTCAACGCCTACATTCAGTAACATGGGTCCCAAACCGACGCTACGAGTTTCAATGAGTTTGCTCTATGCTTAGACTCAAAATTCGCTTGTGTAATATTATGGCAAATAGGTATCTCTTTTAAGAGTAAATTAAATTTCTATATATAATCATCACAGAAATTATATTAAAATATGTTCTTCATAATTTCTTACAGATTAAAATATATTTACAATTATTAATTAACTTAATTTTTTCCATGTCAACAAAAAAAATAACAACCATTATATAAATTCACTCATAATCTTCATCACTACTATGATCTGGTTCTGAATAATCCTCATCCACTTCTATTTTTCTTCTTTTAGAGTCTAGAACATTCTCTTTTTCTTCTTCTTTATCTTGCTCCTTCTGCGCTTCAGTCTTAGCTGACCTATGATGGAATACAAAAGATATACTCTTGGCTAGGTCCCAGCATTGTTTTAATACTAAATCGGCTAGATTCTTCTTGTCAGCACAGTGATACCAATTTGACAAATCCGATGTACAATCTGAGTTTTCCGGGGGCAATGTTACTTGAATGTTGTTCACACATCTTCGACATTTGAACTTGCCATGGGTATCGGATAAAGTATTCTCTTCCAGCCTAAACAGATCTTTCAGATCATCAGATGTGAAATGACGTAATGACTCTTCATTTTGGTCAACAACTGTGTCACTGAGAGCCTTTTTGTGAGCTTGGCGTTGGAATATCTTTTCTTCAATAGTTCCTGTTGCTAGTAGCCTGTAGATGTAACAAGGCTTCTTCTGACCATCTCGCCACACTCTAGCCATTGCCTGGTCATCGTTTGCTGGGTTCCAATCTGGATCAAACATTATAAGCCGGTTTGCACCGATGAGATTTAAGCCACAACCACCGGCTTTGGAACTTAGCATAAAGATCCATTCCTTTGATTCCTTATCATTAAAACTTTCAACTACTTTAGCCCTTTTCTTGATAGTCATTGAACCATCCAGTCTGACATATTGATAACATCTTTTACGGCACAATTTCTCAAATAAGTCCAAGGTTTGAGTGTAGTTTGAGACAAGGACAATTTTGTCATCAGTATTGGTTTTCAGGTTTGCTAATATGCAGTCAAGTATCATTAGCTTTCCTGAGTATTCCGGTTTCACATCTTTAATATCGTAATTACTAGGTAGAAGATCTCTGGCTTTTTCAAAACCTTCTGTTCTGTCTACAATCTTGTCATATACCAAATCCGGATGATTACAAAGTTTTTTGAGAGTAGTGATACTTGAAAGGGCACTCAATGTGTTCTTTTCTCTACTATCAGAAAATTTGTTTCGAATAGCATCAGAATTGATAAAGTTCTTGTAAATTTGTGTCTGTAACGGAGTCATTTTGACACATATGACCTGTTCAAACTTGACTGGCAAGTATTTAGTGAGAAGACTGCTTGTTCTTCTGATCATACATTTGTTGACGATTGAAGTCAAAGTTTGGAGGCACTCCTGAGCTTTTTCTCTTTCAGAATCGGAGGCTAGTGCATCTTGGCCTCTTAAAATAGGATTTTCGTATCGTTTCTTGAATTCTTGGGCAGTCCCTAAAATTCCGCCATTGACAAAGTGGACCAAACTGAAATATTCAGTCAAATCATTTTGAATTGGCGTTCCTGAGATAAGAATTCGTCTTTTAGCTTTGAGTCCCATTAATGCTTGGTATGTCTGATTTTCACTGTTTTTCAATCTGTGCCCTTCATCACACAACACCAATCCCACTTCAGAGGAGTGCAATATATTGGAGTATATCCTGAAAGTTTCATATGAAATGATCAGCACTGGAGTAGCAACTCTGTTTGCTGAGAATGTGTTCATGAACTGCTGTAGCTTCAGAGTTATGTCAGCTTTTGAGCCTCCATCCATTGCCAGAGCATTTATCCTTTGTGCTAACCATTTGTGGATTTCATTGTACCAGTTCTTTACCAAACTGCTTGGACAGACAATAATAGCCTTAGAAATGGTTGGTTTACATTCCGGTCCTTGCCTAAGCAGTGTCCAAAGCAGAGTAATGCACTGCAGAGTCTTACCAAGTCCCATCTCGTCAGCCATGATGCATCCATAAGCATTTTCTATCTGATATCCTGTAACACAGTCATACATAAACTTAACTCCGTCTCTCTGATGGGGTCTCAGTATGTTACCAAGCACAGGATCGACAACAACAGCCACTCTGATGTCTTCTGGCTTCATTTTCATCTTTTCATGTTCAGGGATATTCGGAGGGCGGTATAAAACCAGTGCATTGGGCTCGTCTGGGTCGTGTAGAGCGCGCCTGACCTGGCTTCTTTTCAACCCCAAACTTTTGCTGCAATAAGACGATATGTAGTTCGGGATAGGTACTTTGAAAGGCTTACTCAAGATTTGACGAATCAGGGTTTCGTGATCGGACGTGGACAACGACTGTGATAGTGATTTCTGAGCCAGAGGGATCCTTGTACATTCACGCTTTTTCCGTTTTGCTGCAGCAAGGAGAGGGCTTTTGAACACATTATCACCAGAGCCAGTTTGGCTCGGCGCTTGGCTGCGCCGCATTGTCAATTTTCAAGGCGACCCACCATGAAGCCAAATAAAGTCAGCGTTGTTGATTCAAAACTCGGATGATTCAAAATTTGTAAACATAAACAGATGTTTTTTTTTCTTTTCCGGGGTTCGGAGGCAATAATGTACAACCATAATAATGCACAGCCATTTAAAGTACAGCCCATAATGCACGACTAATAATTCATATACATGGATTTGAAATACATGTTCGGCTTTTCTTGCGTTGCTGCGTTTGCCGTCCGTGTTGATAATGCACAGCCCATGGGCGTATATAAAGGGGGGGGGGGGGGTTAGGGGGTCCGGACCCCCCCCCCCCCCCCCCTTAGTATACGATATCATTAAAATCGCGGAATATTGATAATATAATCAGGACTATTATAAAATATGAGTACGCGTCGCGACAATTAAGTATCTATGTAGATAAGCTTTGGCTATGTACAATAAACCTCATAATTTGGCTATGTAATATCCGTAAAGCATTTTTATATAATTTTAGGAGTTTGTCACGGATTCCAAAATCTACCGACTTAGAAACGAGTCTTCTGATAAGCACATGGTCAAAAGCTTTTTCATAATCTAGGTAGATAACATCGTTTGTCCCAATTTTTGTCCACATATCACATGAAAGTAAATTGGTCTCTTATGATCGCCATTAATTCGGTATGTAGTTTTTTTTTGGTATTTTTTTTATATTTTTATTTCGTAGATTAGGTCATTATAAGAAACTAATTTCAATATTTTTGTTTTATTATCAGTAGTTATTTTATAATATTTTTTTGCAAATTTGAATCCTATGACGTCACTTTTTTGCACAAATATGTAGTTGCGTTGAGGAGCCAAGAAAAGCACGCGAGTAAAAAAAAAGAAACTAGAATTTACTTTGACACTTGACAGTGACACCTACTAATTCGTAAGTCTCTATTCAATCAAAACAAAAGTCCGCTCGTGTTGTTAGATAAAGTTTTACTTCAATAGTCACACAGATAATAAAATGCAAAAAAGTGACGTCATTTAGAGGTCAATGAAAGTCGAATTATTTCATCGTTTTTTGTTAAAATAAATGGCATCTTATCGTTTTAAAAGGTCAGAGTAGAAAAATAAGGGTTTGTAACATAAAATCTCGAAATGGTTTCGGAATTGGCATAGGTTAATTTTTTTTAGCATACCGAATTGAAGCAATGTTGTTCATAGATTATTAGGTACTATTTCCTTGGTTGTGTGAGATTGATCTTACAATTTGCCCAATTTACACATCAATAAGTACAGTAGCGAGTTAAGTATTCGGTCAGTTAAGTAGTAAGTAGCGTCCAAACGTACGCGAGTTATGTCTAACAGCGATAACAGTAACTTATGACTAATAAGTCATAAGTAACTGTTCCGAAAAGAATACCAGTCGCGTCAGTTGTTTTGTTCCTCCAAGACAGTTGTTTTAATTCAGAAAATGGATGTCGAATTACTGAATACTAATTTACGTGCAAGAGAAATAGTATATCTATAATTTTTACACCCAAACGCATATGGAAAACACATAAATAACACGTGTCTGCGTCCGCAGTGTACAAACTTATGTACTATATACAATGTACTTTGTGGTACTAAACTCACCCGTACCTACATGCTGGCCAGTTATGTTGGCGGGGTGCGGGATACGCGAGAAAAGGGCCTACTTCGCACTGGATTTGCCTAAAAATAGGATCGCGCGCTATTCAACTCACCATAATCAACAACTTACTACTTAACTCGCGTTTGCCGTTCAAACGACAAAAACAACCTAACTCGGTGATCTCGCAAGTTAACTCGCTACTGTGCTTATTGAAGTGTAAATCGCGCTTTAGTTTGTCGGCAATATATTTTCCATTGCTTTGCATGGCTTATAGGGCGGAAATTAAGACAAGCGATATATTGATTTATATGATATTTACGTGCAATAATGACGACATAAGACAAGCCGAACACTCAGGCCAATCATGCCATCTATCACTTGTTCCGCGCTCTCGCTTGCACGCTCGGCCCAGGCGGAACGTGATAATGAGTCCTACTTTTTCGTGCGTGCAGCCGGTGTTCATCTATTTATAAGGCGTAATCACGCCAAAAAAGCTTATTACTTGCTCATAACTGCACTACATCTCTGTAATATAATAGCAGCTTCTATCTATGGCAGAGTCATCTTTAAAACTTGTGGGGGCTTTTTGTACTAGGTTCGCTGAAAAAGTTCATAGTATATACAATCACCAATTCTTAGGGATTTTGATTGGTGGGACTGGTACATGTAGTGGCTCTCTTACTCTGTTCTAATTGTCGGCAAAGTAAGTAAAACGAGGCCGCGCGCTCCAAATACTTTGCTGTCGGGCAAAAACTTCAGCAACTTTTTATTTTAGTGATTGTAAACTATTGAATTGGCCATACATATCATCACTGAAACTTTAGATGAAAGTTGCTGCCTCATCTATACATATAAAAATGAACCCCTAATTATTCTGGTCACGCTATAACTTTAGAACGGCTTGTCCGATTTCATTGGTCTTTTTTTTAATGTTTTCTAATACTTTGCAGATGATTCTTACATCAAAAAATATGAAGAAAAGATGGGAGGTTATGGTGAGGCCAAAGGGCAAACCTAGGCTACTACGCGAATGAAGTCGCGGGCATTCGCTAGTATAGCTATAAAAAGATTTATGCCCGCTTCATATACTAACATTTTTTAAATTGTATTTTAAAGTACCTACTTATAGGTAAGTAACTATTGTTTGTATGCAGTTGAACTAGTCTTTTAACTAATCTATCGTTTAGATTTTTAGTTTTTACCTGCGTCACTGGCTCAGCCAATATGGCATGGAAAATAATTCGATACCAACCATAGACAAATATAGAATCTCATCTTCATACCTTGCTTGTGTTGGCGAGGTGGTCACTCTTCAACTCAAAAAAAACGAAAGTCACAGTAGGTGCGACGACGAGCGAAGCGAGGAGGGGCGTTAAGCTGAACTTTGACTGAAATTTGTTAATATTGCTACACTGGACACTAACGTGCAAACGAGGCTTTGTCTGTGCCATGTCTATTTAGTCTGTGATTTACACGCATTATTGGCTGTACATGATCGCCATGTACAAAAAGTGTCACCAGTATTTCACGTCCAATAATGCACAGCTTGATATTTCATGTGGAATGGAATGGTTTCCTTCTATTGGCTGCGTATTGTTGCCCGTGCAATATCAGCCCGTGTTGATAAAACACAGCAAAATAACGCACATACTGTATTGTACAGCCAATAATTCAAAGCCATTCCACGGCATATCGGATGCGTTTATGGCCTGGGGCCTTACTATGAGCTCTTAAAGCAGCACTTCTCGACAACTGCCCGGTTTATTCGTACCATGACAACTTTAAAGCAGGCCTGCCCGGGCCTACTATTCAAGAACCACAGAAAAACCGTAACAACATCTTTTGTTTTTTATTTTTTACTTTACTTGGATTTTATGATTAAATTATGTAGTAGCGTTTGTTGTTTTACGGTGAGTGAGTTGGCGTTGAGCTGTTATGACTGGATACATTGGAAGACCAGCGCTGGTTTGTAGCCAGCATATGCTGTGATGGGTCCGTTTTGAGACAGGTACCATTTAGTTGGCGTGTACCCTATTATTTTACACACAGCAACGCCTACGTAGGTACGTGTTTTTTATTTACCTTTTGTTTATTGTTTCTCTTTTCTCTGGTTTTTATAATTCCGTGCTTACCTTGTCATGTACATGTCAATTTAGTGTCACTTAGTCTTAAATAAATATATTTTTTTGTGTTTCTTTTTAAAATATGATTTTATAAGATTGTTGATGTTACCTCTAACTCCGTATGACTCAAGTTTGTTCGCCATGTCTATTTAGGCTGTGATGTACATGCATTATTGGCTGTACATTAACGCCATGTACCAAAAGTGTCACTAGTATTTCATGGCCAATAATGCACAGCCTGATATTTTATTTACATGGAATGAAATGGTTTCCTTTTATTGGCTGCGTATTATTGCCCGTGCAATATCAGCGCGTGTAAAACATAATGCACAGCCTGTATTGTACAGCCAATAATTCGAAACTATTCCACGGAATATTGGATGCGAGTTATTACCTGTAGGCCTACCATAAGCCCCTTATAGCAGGACAGTTAAGCGTTTTATTGAGCTGTCCAGCAAATTCGTACTATGGTGGACTCTAGCAGGCCAGCTAACTATTGCCCACGTGACCAAGCCGGCCAGCAAAGGGCGGCCTGCAATTGACCTGCTGTAAGCATACCCTGACGTGTTTTTTGACTATAGATATCCATCAAAGTAACCTGCATATCTGTCACATAAAGCAGGCGAGCTAAAGCAACTTTTTGTGACCTATTAAACGTAAAAACTGTGTATTTCTATCAATGTATGAAAAAAATGTTTCTTTTACTATCGTGTAAGAATGTGGAACTTTATTTGAGTTACTAGAAGAAGTATATTAAAAAAGTCAGCTCATTCACGCACTTGAACTGTTTTATTATAGCCTATAGCTATGGCGCTATGGGTAATTAGAACTCCCATGGTACTTCTCATTGAGAATATCTAACACGACGGCGAGGTGTAGACGCGATCATAATTCCAAGTTGAATAAATAAGAATTCACACTGGGAACACCGCCTTGATATTGTAGGCAAATAATAATCATTTGGGTCGTTTCTCTGAGAATCTACTTCAAACTGTTCGCTGTTGTTTACTAGATTGGATGTGTTCTAATATCATTACAAAATATTTGTACTATGTGTAACTAATGTACCTAACTTGAAATTATTTCACTAAATCAAGGTCACATACTCTGCTGGACCCCTCAATACTATTATCATAATGTACTTTATAATGCTTGTGAATAATATTGGAATATATATAATTCAATACTTTATCAATTGAACTAATTGATAAATCGGATCGTTACCAATAAAAGGCTAATCTTAGTTTCAGAACATAACATAGGCCAACATAAATGAAAGAGTAAGAGCGTTATACAAAGTGGTAGAGTGTCATCTCTCTCGTGCAAACTGTCAGAGACAATAATTTAGGGCCCTTCTTAGCCCTAGCAGTTCAAACGCATGTCAGTCAAATGAAATTCACGGTACGATTTTTGGCAGGTCATTTTGAGATCCTTTTGTACTGCTCGGAACTTGACAAGTAATCTGAAAGTTTATGGTAGGCCTGCTGTACATTATTTGGTTGCGTATTATTGGCAGTACATTATAGGGACTCTTATTTTAGAGATACAATCATAAAGCAACTTTGCATAGTTACTACAACCATAGATGTATATATAGGTACTGGGGCCTTACTATGAGGTCTTAAAGCAGGACTTCTAGACAACTGCCCGGTTTATTCGTACCATGATAGTTTTAAAGCAGGCCTGCCCAGGCCTACTATTGAAGAAACGCACAAAAACCGTTACCTGTTTTTTTTTGTATGGACTCTCGTTAACATGTCGCTATGAATCCACTCAGTTGATTAGCTTACAAACGTCTAGGCGTCTGCAATGTTGGTTATAATAAATTGTTAGAATGCCAGAGACAATATTATCCGTTGAGAAAACAATATTCAAACAGTTCACCTAAATGAGCGTCATGGTATGATTTTATTCAAAACTGTTTATGCAAGGTTTAAGAACTGCACGGATCTTGCATGGTTTTTAAAAAGCTGATAGCAAGGCCCCTGGATACAACATCGTATGAAAACATTTTGCCAACAAAAGTTTTAAAACACGCCGCTGGGTGCGCTGCCTGTACGATTTTTGTAAGCTACCATAGCAATAACATGAGAACAAAAACCCCTATATCATAATTACGAAGAAGAAGAAGAAGAAGAAACTTTTAGAACAAATCTGTTTTTTTCGTTCGGTTCGGTGTGTGTGTTCGAGTGTTCTTTCTATTTAATTACAATTTATTCATAAATAAAAATAAAAATGAGTGTGTGGCCTGAAGTCTCGACCGCCAAGTCGGAAAACAGGCATGAGATTAAATTGGCGGGTCCTGCTATTTCGAAACGTATAACAGAGTGTGGTTTGGACAAAACTATCTTTAGTTTAGCAAATTTGAATTTATTGAATATTAGCGATACCTGTCTTGAAACCATACCAGATGATATCAGGCGTCTGGTTAACCTACAGACCTTACTTCTCTTCGGAAATAAGATACAAGATTTCAACGTAAACATAACCTCATTAATGAAGCTTAAAGTGCTTGATCTTTCTCGGAACCAGCTAAAAAGTATTCCTGATTTGAGCAACATGAAAGAGTTGACTAGTATCAACTTCAGCAATAATGAAATCGAAGAAATGCCGAAGATAGGTGATATGCCCAACCTCATAACATTGGATGTGTCTGGTAACAGATTGAAGGAGTTTATTGATGTTGAGAATGCTAATTTGCCTCATTTGACCGACGTTAATTTGAAGGGTAATGCTATTCAGGAGATGCCTGCACATGTGGCCCGTAGCATGCCAAATTTGAAAAATTTCGATATTGGAGATAATCAGCTGAAGACAATCCCTGGAGAAATAGCTAGTCTGTCTAAGTTGAAAGGTAAGGCATTTCTAATGGTGCGTTCATTGCGTTGGTTTAACTCATGAGGGTATTGGTGGCATTGTCATTGATGCCTCTTTTGTTAAAGCGTTCGGAAAGCTCAATAACATTATTTTTGCCACTTTTGCCCATACCCTATTCAAACGCTCAACTGAGCATAATACCTAAAATTGCATGATTATGCTGTCAAATAATGATCACAAACAACCATGGTCCGGATGTGGGTCACAAATTGCATTTTTTAGCTTTCCGAATGCTGAACAAAAAGAGGCAAACACAACATTTTCACCCACAGATTCCCAATTCGAACGCCCCTTGTGAGCGTTTTTAGCATTATTTTCACCAAAAACAATCAGAAGTGATCTTTTCGAACACACTACAAGATATATTTTGAGTAGCATTGAATGTCACAGAAACTTGGCTAAACACCAGACAACCAGAAACTTATTATATAAATGTAGATTTTATAGAATAAATAAATGTGTGTCTACCTATATATATGTATAATACTTCCGTCCAGTGAAACTAGTATGAAAATTTGCATTAGTTTAACTGTTTACATATACAAATTATCATTTATCTAGTACAACTGTGGTACAGAGAACTTACAAATACACATATTCAGATAGGTCACATAGATATACTATACTTTACCTATCAATAACTATTGTTCTTCCTTCATTTGGTTTATGATTTATGAAATTGTATAGTCTTCAGCAGCCTCATGAGCTTTATGCAAGGGGATGACTCAAATTAGGATGTCTCTTAAATTTTTTAATAGCCTACCTCGTGTTAATTAAGTATATGATTATAAAATGATTTCATAGGCTTTTGTGATTCTTATAATTAGAAATTTAAAAACAACTTGAAATGGATAAAATCACATATAATTTTATATTAGTTTATCCCGACGCTTCGAACACTTTTCAGTGAAAATGCTCTCGAGTAGACTGGACACACTGTAGACAGTCTACCTGCAACCATGTTTACTGAATAGTATTCGACACATAGGGATACAATTATATGCAATTTAATCCGTTTAAAGTTGTTTAATTCATATGACAAAGTAATACATATCCTCAGAATAAAAACTTTTGCTATGTGAGGAAAGGAGTAACTTGAAAATATTTGCAGTATAAATTATCTCCAGCCACCAGTTTATGTTGCCCTTGATCACACTCATTAGGTCAAATAATTCTTTGGATCTGCCATCTAAAGATTAATGCACTGTTACCTACACCATTCCATTGTTCTAGATATCTGCGTGTATTATAGGTTAATGTAATGCTCTTATGAATAATGTAACATGCATAAAAAAGGATGTCTACTAAAAAAAAAAATATTCTCACAAATGTACACAGATTTTAGTATAACAATATTTTTTCCTGGGCTTTTATAAAATCACTGTCAATATTTATTGTTTGAACATAGCATTAGGGACAAGTAATGTAAATATTACCAATTTCAGTTTTAATTATAGCTGTGGTTATTTTTTATGAAACATAATATATCAAAAATCAGTGACTTACCAAAGATATTTATGTGACTTATTTTAAATATAATCCACAGAATAAGTCATTCTTTTATGGGACAATGTATACGATTCTATAATAAAGTTCCCAATGTTATCCGAAATTTGCCTATTAATAAGTTTAAAATTACTATTAAAACTAAACTCTGTCAAAAAGGTTATTACAAAATTTTGGATTAATTGGAGGATAAAACAGCTTGGGACTGATCACTCCAGGATCTATCTACTCGTGTACTAAGATGTGAAAGTGAAAGTGTAGCGTGTCTTGCCCTACTGATACCATTATTATGTTCTCTTTTGTAAGGCAACACACTGGAGCTAATATTTGTAGTACCTAAGTAAAAACATTGTAAAAACGTCTATATAAAAAGAATGGCCCCGAGTTTCTGGCCGCTTCTTCTCGGTAGGCTTGATATACCTATTTTGGAATGCTTTAAAGTACATTATAATGAAAAATTGACCTCGTATGTGCGTCTTCGATGCCTAAATTGAATAAATGATTTTGACTTTGACTTTGTGACTTATTTTAAAAAACCTCATATTACCATTATAAATTTTCAGAATTAAACCTTAAAGGCAACAAATTATCAGACAAGCGATTTATGAAACTAGTAGACCAATGCCGGACAAAACAAGTATTAGACTACATCCGCGACCACTGCCCCAAAGGAGACCAATCACAACCATCCACTGGCAAAGGAAAAGGCAAGAAAGGGAAGAAAGAAGAACCACCGGCAGAAACACAAGAAGAACAATTGTGCCATGCATTAAAGATACTACATGTGGAAGATGACAGTCTACGAGTTAAAATCATGGAGCATCAAGTAGCTTCTGTCCGTCCATACATACACTGCTGTATTGTCAAAGACTTATCATTTACTGATGCATCTTTTAGGAAGTTTATTCAGTTGCAGACGAAGTTGCATGACACTGTGTGTGATAAGCGGAATACGGCGACTATTGCGACGCATGATTTAAGTAAAATTGCACCAGGTTTGTGTGAGAATTTTATTAATATTTTAAGTAATAATAAAGCTTAAGTGAATCAGGATGAAACGCTACTGTTGCAAATTACTTACTTAAATAAATACATGCTCTTTTTTGTTTGATTGACATGATTTTTTGGTTATGAGTAGTAATAGCAGTATAAGCCTTTTTTTATATTATAGAGCTAAACTTCATAATTAATTAACTTCAACTAACTTAAAATTATTTTAATCATCAATGAATCTACCTTATGTTTTCTAACTGTTTTAAAATTATAGACCCTATTTAATAATACTGCATGTTAGATAAAAAAAAAACTAGATAGATGCGAAAAAGATATGATTGCAATTTTGATATAATCTTTCAAACTTTCCTCAGTATCTGAGATACATTGCCATAAATAAAAATAAGACATTCAAGTTTTAAGATGGTAAAACAGTTTAATTATAGATAAACAGGTACATATAGAAAGACAAAGCTTCCTGTCCATTTTAGATTAACTTAATATAACTATATAACTAAGAATAACATAATTTTTGTAACCTATAATAGACAATTTACAGGCGTGTAGATAAACAAAAGGAGCACATTGTATATCTAGCTTTTGTTGCCAATTCATAGAGACAGATTGACAGCTTAAACATTTTTAGCACTGAGACAATCACATAGGCCTAAGTTTAAATGTATCTCGTAGAATAGTTAGCAAGCTTTTATGATCAAGTTATTTTCACACTACTTGCAGGTGACCTAACATACACAGCAAAGCCCCCAGCAGCTCTGAAGCTGACTCCTTTGTCAAGATTGAAGCCCTGCACAGGGGAGTACCTTGTTCAGCAGCTCACTGCAGAGGCTGAGGCTTTAAGGAAGGAGAAGAAGAGAAATGTCTACTCAGGGATTCACAAGTAAAAATAATTTACCAAGTTTTAAAGTCATATTGTCATGAACTTTTGATATTGGTTGCTCTGTATTAGTAATATAACCCTTATTGTTTCTTTGTTTGTTGCTGGGAGCCGGGACTTCTGCTCATAGAGAAAAATAGGGTCTTGATTCATCATACAGTTACTGGATAGGATAGTGGCCGACCCTCCTGTTAGACTTTTCAGAAGATGCGGGTTTGAATACTGTATAAGAATATTTATGTCATTTTTCTCTCTAAAATTGCTACATTTGGTGTAGCTAACCTGGTGTTAGTGCTGCAAAAAGCATAATAATATAACAAAAATTATAAGTAACTAGCTTCGCTCCGAGGTTTCCCTCGTGTGGTGATGGATGACGATGATGATGATGAATCAAATATAGTGTTATGTTACTCAGGCATAATGTAGCTTTCTACTGGAGAAAGAACCATTTGAATCAGTGCAGTAGTTTTTGCATTTATCCATTACAAACAAACAAACAAACAATTAAATATTTCCTCTTTGTTATTAGAGTAGATGGTAACGATTAAATACCAAGGTACGAATAATGTGGCCTAGTTTGTACCGGCACTACTATTGCATATTTAAAATATGCATGAAAAAGTAGTTACTCGTAACATTAGGCATACGGTATTGAGGACATTTTTGTAGATATTGATGTCTTCTATAAAGCTATGGTACATCACTAAACACTCTATAGCCTATGTTCACCAGGGATAATGTAGGACACTAATTGTGAAAACATTTTCAAATCGGTTCAATAGTTTCGGAGCCTATTCAATACAAACAAACAATTCTTTCCTCTTTATAATATTACTAGCTGGTCTCCGCGGTTTCACCCGCGCGGTGATGGATGATGATGAATCTTATATAGCCTATCTTACTCAGGGTGAATGTAGCCATCCAAAGGTGAAAGAATTTTTGAAATCGGTCCAGTACTTTTTGATCCGATTCGTTACAAACATACATACAAATCTTTCCTCTTTATAATATTAATATGATAAGTAATAAGTAATATGTAAAAAGTAATGAAATATTTTATTGATTCAGGCGTTACTTTGCGGAAATCCATTATCAATAAACTATATTAAAAAATATTTAGTGAGACAGATAATATCTGTCGGTCTAGCGCTCGACGAGTCAACATCTCCTGAGGTTGCCTCGTGTAGAGGCGAAACACGTGTCGAATCGGTTTTGGTTTATTTGGGGTTTCTTGTGTGTTTTTTATTTTGTATTCTTCCTATTAGCATTTTATGCGGGAGGGAGGGTTATGCACACCCCCAAATAGGCCAAAATCATTGTTTTCTTTCAGCGGAAGTGTCACTAAATATTTTTTAATATCGTTTTTTTGTAATGAAAGGTTGTCTGTAAGAGATTGCATTAGCGACAAGATTGTGTAACCACATTTATTTATAATTATGTTTATTTGCGCATGTAATAAAGAGTCATTGTATTGTATGTTCTTTCCAGATATTTATACCTACTGGAGGGCAAATCTCTGTATCCTTGTCTACAAGACGCCAGCGGAAGAGTTATCAGTTTCCCGCCTATTACGAACTCCGACGTCACTAAGGTATGACAAGAAATGTTATTCATTGAAATTTGAAAAGTCAGAGATTCTTATATCAGTTTTCATGAAAAAATCACAAAATTTTTATTGTTCATTGAGGGCCGAGCACGAAAATTTGCTTAAGTCTAACGTTATCGTATCGTTTACGTATTCAGTACAAACTATGAGTTATCTGTGCCTCTATTGTACTAGATAAATGACAGTTTGTACTAAATACGTTAACGATGCGAATATGTTACAATTAAACAGATTTTCGTGCTCGGCCCACTGATTGTGTCTTACTCTCATTTTTATTTCTTTCATTGTGATGATGTTATTATTGTCCGAGCGAGTGAAGTGTCTGCTTTAACTGGCAAAATTAACTTTAATCTGTCCGTATGTTTGTTAGGTTGTGTGTACGTACAGATTTTCGTGCTCGACCGTACAGGAAGCTGTACGGTGGAGCACGAAAATCTGTCTAAGTGTAACGTTATCGTATCGTTTACGTATTTATTTATCTAGTACAATAGTACTCGGCCCACTGGTCGCATTGTAATCAATCTTGAAGAAACTTATGCATGTTCTACTATTAAATATAATTTAATTATCGTCGGGCGTTTCTTTTCCTAAAAAGGAGGAAGTTTGCTTCGGCGCTATGAACCAACCGATTTTGATGAAATTTTGTACACACATTAGGTACTTGGGATTAAAGAGGAATTTCGAATATGAGCATAATTTGTCAAGTGGTTGCCGAGATGATAGGTTGTGAAGTTTTAAACTGGATGATTTTCATAATATTCGGTAAGAACATTTGGTACCAACAACATATACCTAAAAATTATAGCAAAATTATTCAAAGTTTTGTCGAAATATTTGTCAATTTATTCTGAATTTGAATGACCTGCAGAAAGCTAGGACTGCATAAAATTGCCGCTAATAAGACTGTGCTCGCGAGGTCTACTGTTCGCAGAACTAATAGTTTGTTTATGATATATAAGGTATTTGTTAATTAGTGCACAATATTGAACGGAGTGGTTTGGAATCGATAACTGGTCATGAAAGTAAAAGAAAAAACGGACATATTTTTTTTTTATTATTATTAACCCATTCGCCACTCTACGTCTACGAGCCATAGTGCGACTGAACTCACGGCGAGACATACCTACCTGCTTAGAATAGGTACAACGTGCGGACGATGACCCGCCTGGGTCCGCTGTCGTTTAGGCATAGACATCAGCTGTGAAACCTACGAATAATAATAAGTCAGGAACAGTAACTGCGTTAAAAAAATGACCCAACAAAAGTCGTGTTCAAGTAGGCGGGGCTTAAAAGTCGTGTTCAGTACGTCATCAGTCGGACATCTTTCTTGCAAGCGAGCACACGTGAAATCTTCGCATACATTTTAATTTTTATCATTGTGAACTACAGCTGTGAATCATCATGCTATCATGTGTTGTGAAGTGGTGCAGGATCCATAAAAGATTAAAATGTCCAGAAATCACTTTTATTAGTACGTAGTAGCAAAATTATATTTATATTCAAAGATATTTAAATACGTATACAAACCGAGATGGTCAATACTGTGCAAAATAAAGTCAGTCTATTTTTGTTTAATGTATATTTTTTTACAGAACTGAATATTGAAATGTAACAGCAATGTATTTTGCTTATTTTGTTTTAATTCCATTTCCTTGCCGATCCAATGCAGTAAAATAAATGCCTCTCTGCACTTAAGCTAGAAAGACAAGAGTATGACTAGATGCCTGTGAAAACCAGCATTATATCATCATCATCATCTCAGCCGTAGGACGTCCACTGCTGAACATAGGCCTCCCCCATGATTTTCCAAAAGGACCGGTTGGAAGCGGCCTGCATCCAACGTCGTCCTGCGACCTTTCTCAGGTCGTCTGTCCACCGTGTCGGTGGACGACCTACGCTGCGCTTGCCGGTACGTGGTCTCCACTCCAGAACCTTTCGGCCCCATCGGCCATCTGTTCTGCGTGCTATGTGCCCTGCCCACTGCCACTTCAACTGGCTAATCTTCTGAGCTATGTCGGTGACTTTCGTTCTTCTACGGATCTCCTCATTTCTGATTCGATCACGTAGAGAAACCCGAGCATAGCCCTCTCCATAGCTCGTTGTGCGACTTTGAGCTTATCTATGAGGCCCATAGTAAGAGACCACGTTTCAGTGCCATAAGTCATCACTGGTAACACACATTGGTCGAAGACTCTTGTCTTGAGGCACTGAGGTATTTTTGACGAGAAGACTTCGCGAAGTTTCCGGAACGCTGCCCAGCCGAGTTGGATTCGACGATTGACCTCTTTCTCGAAGTTGGACCTGCCTAGTTTGACTGTCTGTCCCAGGTAGATATACTCGTCAAGAACTTCGAGAACTGAGTTCCCAACTGATATTGGGGTAGGTACAACATGGGCATTAGACATAATTTTCGTCTTGTCCATGTTCATCTTAAGACCTACCCGTTGGGAAACTCGATGGAGGCCTTCGAGCATTGTACTGAGGTCTTCCATGGATTCTGCCATGACTACAATATCGTCGGCAAATCGAAGGTGAGTGATGTATTCGCCGTTAATATTGATGCCAAGTCCTTGCCATTCCAGAAGCTTGAAGGCGTCTTCCAATGTAGCGGTGAACAGTTTCGGAGATATAACGTCTCCCTGTCTCACGCCTCTTTGCAATGGAATTGCCTTCGAACTCTGCTCCTGTACTCGGACTGACATGTAGGCGTTTTTGTACAAACACTTCAGCACTTCAATATACCGATAGTCAATACGGCACCGCTGGAGAGACTCAAGCACTGCCCACGTCTCGATCGAATCAAAGGCTTTCTCATAGTCCACAAACGCTAGACAAAGAGGCAAGTTATACTCTTCGGTCTTCTGTATAACTTGCCGTAGCGTGTGGATGTGGTCTATGGTACTATAGCCTTTTCGGAAACCGGCTTGTTCCGGAGGCTGGAATTCATCAAACCTGCGACTGAGACGGTTCGTTATGACCTTCGAAAACAGCTTACATGGCTCAAAAGCGAGATGGGCATTATATACTTACTCCGTTCAAGTCCGTTTTGAAGAAAAATATAATAAAAAAAGACGTGTGGCACTCGGAGACTGCCGCGGTAAAGCTATTGCATAGCTGTTTTTATCAAATTATGCAATTATAATTATTTAACCAATGCCATCTAGAGTTAGTCTTGAGTGAATCGCCCGCAACACTTACATGTTATTTTTAAACACAACATAACAAATGGTTTCGCCTATATATCCTCGAAGGGGTAAGCAGCGGTGGTTTCAACGCCTACATTTAAGTTAAGTTTTATTTTTGTTTGTGCCTTAAGTTTGTGTCGCTCGTATTTTGACAGCTCGATACACTAGACTCAAGGGGGATGAAATGTAACACAAATACCGTCAAGGGTGATGAAATGTAATGACAGTTTTTTAATGGTGATATATTTTATATTTGTATGTACTCGTAATTCCTGTCTTTTATTATTAGTGTTTACTGATTGATACACTTTTTTTATTTCTTGGATTTCTATTATAACAATGGCGTTTGACCATGTACATATTTTATGATATTTTGGTATTGTTAGATGGATGTCTGGTCAGGGTGAGGCTTTGGAGAAGATAATAAGCTACTCGAAGTACTAACCCTGCGCAGAGGTAGTCGCGGGCACCAGCTACTTATATATATTTGGTTATTTAATCTCACTTTACTACATTGCGGAAAAAGAGTCTCTTCTAATTACTTCTAGGCGAAAACTTAATATTTTGCGGGACATAAAGTTCACTGAATTTTAAAAAGTAAGCGATAATAAAAAAAAAACAAATAAAAAACATTGTGTATATTATTGACTTGGTCCAATCCACTTGTTGCATTACATCGTCCACGCCGCTACGACTCAGTTGTCATAGTAGACCAAGAAGCTTATACACAACACTGGAGATATCGTCTAAAACTGATGACTGAAGACAAGTTCATTCACCTTTACTTATGTTTTCTATCTCTCTCATACCTCACTTAGTATTGCCATTGTTAATACGAATCTTACCCAAGGCTACTATGTATTCTCTGAAAAAAAAAATAGTTTTTGTACAAGAGTTTGCTAATAATTTGATAAACTACCAACAATAATATTCAAAGGCGTTTTACAACCAAATTAAAAAAGGAAGCATTTTTAACATTTATTTTTAATTAGGTACACATGCATAAAGATAAATTAAATAAAAAATGTGAAAAACCACCGAGTCCCCGTAAGGGAGTAGAGCATGATCGTGTAGCTAAGGACCACCTCCACACATCAGGCTTTCTATTTAAATAAAACCGCACTCATATCGGTTGCTCTGTTCGAAAGTTATGATGCCACAGACAAACAATGGCGTCAAACTTATAACACCCCTCTTCGGGTCGGGGAGGTTAAAACTAATAATTAGCTTAAAGGGTTCCATTCATTAGCTGGCATGGTGGACTGCAAATTTAATCAAGGTCACACAGGACAGCGCTATAGGTGCTATGAAAAAAACTTACCTCTTTTACTATTATAGCACTGTCCTCTATGACCTTGATTTGCTGTCCAACATGTCGGCTTGTGAATGGATGAATGTGTTTATCACAACATATTCATCTCTGTCTCGTGCAATCGATATTTCTTATTTTGATAACGAAGTATAAATGTCGATTTATTCATGTGAATATCCTTCCTATTAATATTATAAACGTGAAAGTTTGTATGTATGGATGTATGGATGTTTGTTACTCTTTCACGCACAAACGGGGGGGCTAATGTTGATGAAATTTGGTATGGGGGTAGATGAGGCGCTGGATTAACACATAGGATACTTTTCATCATCATCATCATCATCATCCATCACCACGCGGGTGAAACCGCGGGGCGCAGCTAGACTCAATCAGAAGTCACCGTTCTAGCTATTAATATTATAAACGTGAAAGTTTGTATGTATGGATGTATGGATGTTTGTTACTCTTTCACGCACAAACGGGGGGGCTAATGTTGATGAAATTTGGTATGGGGGTAGATGAGGCGCTGGATTAACACATAGGATACTTTTCATCATCATCATCATCATCATCATCCATCACCACGCGGGTGAAACCGCGGGGCGCAGCTAGGACACCGAGTGCACGTGTAAAAATATTATTATTATTATTCTATTTACATAGGTGGCGTTATCGCTCATAGCGATCTTTTTCAGATAATCGTGCACAGAAAAAATTATCGATAGTGTATAAAACCAGTATTATAATTTAGAAGACTTACTTATAGAAGACTTACATATATATCATGTACATATATATAAATTTATACCAATAAATATACGTAAATATTATATAAAATACTTATAATAAAGGTGTAGAAGCCAAACAATCTGTACTTGTATTTTTTTTTTAAATTTGGTCCGAAGAAATGCTGAACAATAATACGACGTTTTTGAAAAAAAATACTGTCTCTCAGTACGTATGCTCACGCATAACTTACAACTTACCGCTCATATTTTGCTGAAATTTAGTATAAGGATAGAATAAAGCCCGGATCATTCAACGATAAACTTTTTATCTTGGTCAGTCACATAAATCCAAGATGGCAGCTTGATCTCTATATGCTACACGGTCTCATATAAAACTGTGATCGCGATTAGTTAATCGCTAAGTTAATTCTTTTATTTAATTATAGAATTAACTTCTATAGTACGACTAAGAACCGTAATAATTAAGAATGTAACAAGGTTTTTTTTTATATTTTGCATATATACCCTTATAAGGTGTACAGTCAAGTTCAGAAATGATTATAGGAAAAAAAATATTTCTGGTACAATTCACTGAAAACCAGGTAAAAATGAACATTAACAAAAAATTTAATAGGTACATGTTATTATTAAACACACCATAACAATTCGTCCTATATATCCTCGAAACAGCGGTGTTTTAAACACCTGCATTTTGCTGGATTTTGGTCATTAGTAATAGGAGGCGACCCTACTGCCATCTACGGGACACTGTTCAGACTCCGGACTGCTATTGAGAATTTCTTTGTCATATAATTCCAATAACTGTCCAGCCCGGTGATCGTACCCAGGACTCCGAGATTCAAAAACTGCGATTCCATCACTACACCAAGACCAAGCGAGCGAAGCCGCTGGCGAGTTACAAGGTTTCTCTAAAACTGCGAACAGAATTGAAATCGGTTGATTACTTTTTTTTTTCTTGAATTTTAAAGTAGTAAAACTGGATTTTCCAAAAAAAAATAAAAAAAAGAATATCACAGAAATGATTCATTTCCGGATATCACAATGTACAGTCATATTGTTGCAAATGGCATTCCCTACCACCCCTTAAAAGGATCCGGTCTAATTACCAATAACCCTGTATTGTAGTAAGCTTCACTTAACCTATAATGCTTCATGTCAATCGGTTCATAAATAAAAAAGTTATTGAAATTAAAAGAGTAATTCTCTCGCCACTACACCAGGACCAAGAGCGAAGAATACGGAATACGGAGATACGGGATGAAAACCGTTTTCATTTCTTAAGTTTATTATTATTTATTATTATTATTTCATGTTTATTGAAATTAACCGTAAAAACCGTTTAAAAAAGTACAATAATATACGTCTGTGAACCAAAGCATTACAAAAAAAATTATGGATATGGAGAAGGTTATAAACCTTTTATTTTATTTTTTTATTATTCTTTATTTTCTAAAAATCTTAATTTGCTACAAAAATATAAATAATTTTACAATCATGTCGCTAGTCACATTATCGTCAGCGTATAACGTTATGGAAAATCGGTATGGACCTATCGTTATATTTTTCTCAGTAAAAATGCAGCCGTGCGATTCTGTAATGATTCGTCGATGTGCTCGTGAAGTCAAATACTTTGAGATATCGCTCTTGTACATAAGGTTGTTTTTCCAACGTTTCTTGTCATCTCGTCATTTGTTTCACGGATGTTGTCAAAAATGCAACGATGTTTGCTTAGAGAATCGCACAGCTGATAAAGTGACAGCAAAGTTTGTGTTTTGTTATTTTGTTGAATTAGCGTAATGAGAGGACCTACGAATAATAATAAGTCAGGAACAATAACTGCGTTAAAAAAATGACCCAACAAAAGTCGTGTTCAAGTAGGCGGGGCTTAAAAGTCGTGTTCAGTACGTCATCAGTCGGACATTTTTCTTGCAAGCGAGCACACGTGAAATCTTCGCATACATTTTAATTATTATCATTGTGATCTACAGCTGTGAATCAATCATGCCAGCATGTGTTGTGAAGTGGTGCAGGATCCATACAAGATTAAAATGTCCAGGAATCACTTTTATTAGTAAGTAGTAGCAAAATTATAATGATATTCAAAGATGTACAAATACGTATACAAACCGAGATGGTCAATACTATGCAAAATAAAGTCAGTCTATTTTTGTTTAATGTATATTTTTTTACAGAACTGAATATTGAAATGTAACAGCAATGTCTTTTGCTTATTTAGTTTTAGCTAAGTTTTATTTTTTTACAGAACTGAATATTGAAATGTAACAGCAATGTCTTTTGCTTATTTAGTTTTAGCTAAGTTTTATTTTTTACAATACTGAATATTGAAATGTAACAGCAATGTCTTCAAAAAAATTTAAAGAAATTGTGTATGTACCATGTTACACAAAACTGCAGATCCTCCCAGTTTGTACAATTAGTACCTACTGTTTTTTTTGTTATTTTATTATGTATATCAAATCTTATATAAAGCATTTTTACGCTGATGATTCGTCCCGAAAAAAACATCAACATCTCTAAAAAATACTATGGAAAATGAACAATTAACAGTAATAACCGATTACCTACAGTTGCATAATATAGCATTAAAAAAATAGTTAATTGATTGGTTGAATTACGTAAGTACGTTTAATTTTTCAAGGTAATGAAAATTCACCCTCTGCAAATTTTGAAGTGGTTTACTTGAGTTGCTCATAAATATGTCGGTAATATCAACACAATGCTTTTCTAAAATAATTGATAATGAAGGTATTCTGCGACCACTGAAAAACGTCCACCAGGCAAATAACGAATATCCTATCCTACTTACATCCCACTAATAACATAAATGATGTGGAAGTTTGGATGGATGGAGGGATGGATGATTTTAATGAATGTTTGTTACTGAATAACGGCAGAACGGCTGAACGGATCTGATTGAGTCCAAGGTCAACTTCTGATTGAGTCTAGCTCGAGGACAAGGTTGTCCAAGGTTTTTTTTTATATTTTGCATATATACCCTTATAAGGTGTACAGTCAAGTTCAGAAATGATTATAGGAAAAAAAATATTTCTGGTACAATTCACTGAAAACCAGGTAAAAATGAACATTAACAAAAAATTAAATAGGTACATGTTATTATTAAACACACCATAACAATTCGTCCTATATATCCTCGAAACAGCGGTGTTTTAAACACCTGCATTTTGCTGGATTTTGGTCATTAGTAATAGGAGGCGACCCTACTGCCATCTACGGGACACTGTTCAGACTCCGGACTGCTATTGAGAATTTCTTTGTCATATAATTCCAATAACTGTCCAGCCCGGTGATCGTACCCAGGACTCCGAGATTCAAAAACTGCGATTCCATCACTACACCAAGACCAAGCGAGCGAAGCCGCTGGCGAGTTAGCTAGTTATAGATATACATACACTAAAACATTATACTATGGAAAATAGCTTTCCTTAGGCGAACAGCTTCAACACTAAAAGAGAAACCAAAAATATGGTGCGATGTACCGGGGTCCTCAACATTAAGTTCGCTAATGACCGTAAAAAAATAAAGAACTTCCGGCATGTAAAAATACCCATACTACAAGGTGTAAGTACAGGGCCTCTACAAATTCTTTAGTCATTTACCCCTTAGGTAAACACTTTTACTCTCCCCCGGGTGTACCTTTGCACTGCAGTTTTACGTTCTCAGCTCGAGCCAGCTAATGTAAATATATAGTACTAGCTGCGCCCCGCGGTTTCACCCGCGTGGTGATGGATGATGATGATGATGATGATGAAAAGTATCCTATGTGTTAATCCAGCGCCTCATCTACCCCCATACCAAATTTCATCAACATTAGCCCCCCCGTTTGTGCGTGAAAGAGTAACAAACATCCATACATCCATACATACAAACTTTCACGTTTATAATATTAATAGGATAGCTAGCTGGTACCCGCGACTACGTCTGCGCAGGATTAGTATTTTGAGTAGCTTATTATCTTCTCCCAGGCCATATCTACAGAGGTATAGAGATACCAACATGTCATAAAATATGAACACGGTCAAACGCAATTACTATAATAGTATTATATGAGTAAATTTAAATACTTTGTATATCAATCAGTAAACATTAATATTAAAATACAAGACTTACGAAAATACAAATATAAAATTAATGACTATGGAAAAAACTATCATTACATTTCATCACCCTTGACGGTCGCCGAGCACATCTAGAGTATCGAACTGTCAAAATGACTTGGGTTTTGTCTAAGCTAACAGAAACTGACACAAAATTTGACAGAACTGTTATCATTATGATATTGACGTAGGTGGAGATCTTATTATTCTGTCTATGCTGTGCCCAAGCATGTTACGCTTTTTACTTGCGTGGTGATGAATGATGATAGTGATCAAAAGTATCCTATATGTTAATTCAGCGCCTCATCTACCTCCATATCAAATTTAATCAAAATTGCCCCCGCAGTTTGAGCGTGAAAGAGTAACAAAGATCCACACATCCATACTCACAAACTTTCGCGTATATAATACTAGCTGCGCCCCGCGGTTTCACCCGCGTGGTGATGGATGATGATGATGATGATGATGAAAAGTATCCTATGTGTTAATCCAGCGCCTCATCTACCCCCATACCAAATTTCATCAACATTAGCCCCCCCGTTTGTGCGTGAAAGAGTAACAAACATCCATACATCCATACATACAAACTTTCACGTTTATAATATTAATAGACTTATATGAGATATTAATAGAATACTAGATTTATTCATGTGAATATTCTACATATTCGGGCAAAGCTGGCCTACAACACAACCTATTAGTGAATAGCAGCCAAGTGTGGTGTTTGAAAAATTTCCTTCTAGTTAAAAACAGCCGTAATATACATCGTTGTATGAGACAATGATTATATTTTATGATAAATAAATTAAGTGTCTGAGCCACTCTTTAAAAGTCACACTCCCTGATTATGGGTAGTTTCCATAATAAAATGATGGCAGCACTCAGTTTGTCAATATGGCTGATGTGTCAAAGAAATGCGTCGCTTCGAATTATTAAACTAGCATTGTTGAGTAATTACTAAATAGTTCCCAAATATAAAGAATGTATTGTATTGTGCAAAATTGCAGAAGTGTTTGGAAACCAAATTCTGGCATAAAATTTCACAGGTAAGTGTATATTGACGTTATTTACAATATTCCTCAATACTCATGCATTTACCTGTTTAGAATCATAATTTAATGACAAAAATCGTTAAACTTATCATCATTTTAATATGCAGTCATGTTAAATATGTTCTTTTCTTAATACTTTCATAATTATTCAATAAACAAACTTAACAAGTAAGGTGACCATTATGACGAGATTATACGGATAGCGAAGGGCGAATAACACATTATTATGATGATATAGAACACCTTTTTAAAGATTTTATTCTGGTAATGAAACAGCACATGTGGTTTTGACTTATTTCTTTTACATTTATACTTTTTTAAAGTATCCAATATATTTTTGTTGTTTCAGCTTACCACAAAATGAAGTAAAAAGAAATAAATGGCTGTCGATAGTGCCTATCAAGGGTAAAATTTATGAACATGCCAAGATATGCAGTTTGCATTTTAAGCCAGAGGATTACGACCCAGATAAAGGACACCTTTTGAAAAATGCTATACCTGTTTATTTATCACATTCTTGTTACTGCGCCTCAACTGTGGATAAGGTAATTAATTACATAATTAACCACTATAGGGTTGTGTATGCGATGAAAGCTTAAAGTAAGTATAAGCTACTTACTTTAGTTTACCAACGTTTCCTACACAGTATTATGTGCCGTGGTTGGGGTTGAACTGAAGTAATAGCAAGATGTCATCGATGCTGTGAGCAGTATTGTTGAAGTTATACTACCCAAATATTGTCTTTCACAATAGTGTTTCATCACATACTCAACCCGTGTTGTGTGTGATTAATTCTATAATGAGTGATAAGTATGAGTGTTTAAAACTGTATAATTAATTATTTTTCACTGAATATATTATACTAAAATTACAAAAGTATTTACAAAGTAACTATATATTCTCAAAATGTGTTTTAGGCATGCAGCGATTGCATGGACCTTTCTACGAGTACAGCTAAAGAAAATATTAGCTCTCCATTGTCCGTTGACATGATTACAACTCAAAAAGAAATAGCTCCAGAAGAATGTAAAGAAAATATCGTAAGTTATTAGTTTAAGCATTTAATATCTACTTTCTATTGACAAGTTGTGTAACCAATCTTGGAGATGTTCGAGACAGAGTCGAGTAATGATAGATTTGTCTTGTGGGGATATAATTACCTAATTTTTTTACTTACTTTGCTGGCTCATCAACCGAAAGAGGGAACTAGTCTCCAATTAAATTATAAGATATTTTGCCATGCCGCTAAAGGTGTTATGAATCCGCTTAAAGTGTTAATTATTTAGAGGTCAAACACTTTTTTTTTATTATACTTATCAACTTATAATAACTAACGGTTGGCTTAGCGACTCAAAATCATAATACCTAAATTATTTATTTATGTTTAATTTAATTCATTTATTTATTTATTTTGCTTGCAGTTGTTTGGGGCACTGGTGAAACCAAAGATTGTCACACCCCAACAAACTCCTCAAGCACAACCCGGATCTTTAAAAGATAGTACTACTGTAAGAATAACATATTATAAATGTACTATGTTAAATTATTAAACTGACAATATTCAGGGTGTAGTGACAAATAAAACGGCATTAATTTATAAAATAAAGTATTTTTCTGGTTCGATTCCTGAATTATTATTATTAGTCATATTTCTTTAAAATAAAGATTCTTTACTGCAAAACATAAGTATTTTGAAAATTATTCGGGTTCATTACCGCATACCTTTATTATAATTTTCAAAATAATTGTTATAATAACCGCGATAGTTTAAAATTTCTACATTAGTTGTTTTAGTTAAATATTATTATCTATTTTAGTATTTTTTTAATGACAATCTAAATAGATAAAAACTATGATAGTGATCTTAGTTCACTTCTTATTACTCCATTGTGACATGAAAAAAGAACAAACAAACTGACTGTATTAGTATAGATATAGATAAGTGTAATTATATTGTCGTCTTTCATTTCCATAGGTGGATATTGACACTCAAGACGAACCGCCAGCAAAAAGACCATGTCTCAAAGATTTCAATGTACAAGTGAAAATGAAGACTCCTCGCGAGATATCTTTGGAAAAGAGCAAAAGAGCATTGCAGCAAAAGGTCACCCGGCAACAGCAAAAAATAAATGATATGGAATCTTTAATTTCAATAGTAAGAAATTATACTAGCCATTCAGAAATTGAGAATATTTTACAAGGAAACTATGCTAATATCTGCAAAGTGTTTAGCCACAACCCTAAATCTAAAGTAGTCAAATACAGCGATGAAGTAAAAGCGTTTGCTTTAACTGTTCACTTTTACTCCCCAAAAGCATACGAATTTCTCAGAACTATAATATCCTTACCGCACACTTCAACACTTTGGCGTAGCATTTCTTCTTTTAATTGTGATGTTGGCATTTTAGCAGAAGTTTTAGATTATTTAAAGCTTGAGTTACCAAAAAAACAATTTTTAAAGAATGTGGCGCTCATTTTTGACTCAATGTCGTTAAAAAAAGACCTAGCTTATGCACCGAAATTAGGAAAGGTTTTTGGATACGTGGATTTGGGAAATATTCCTGTGAGTGAACCAGAGCAACTGGCTTCTGAAGCACTGGTCTATCAAATTGTTTCGTACTCAAACTATTTTAAATGTCCAATCGGATATTTTTTCACTCCTAACAGTCTTACTGGTGAACTGCTTGGCCAAATAACGCTCTCCATACTGATACACTTACAAGAGATTGGCATTACAGTGCGTTCTATAACATGCGATGGTGCTAAATGTAATATAAAAGCGCTAGAAACTTTAGGCTGCAGTTTATCTCAAAACGATTTTAAACCATATTTCCTCCACCCAAATGGGTCAACTAATGTATATTGCTTGTTAGATGCTGCGCATATGTTAAAGCTAGCAAGAAATGCCTTTTCTGAGTATACTTTAACAACAATGGATGGACATGTCTCATTTCAATTTATTAAAGAACTTCACGAAGTTCAAGAGACAGAAGGGTTGAAATTGTGCAACAAAATTACAGGTGGCCATGTAGAGTATCAAAATAAAAAAATGAATGTGCGCCTTGCAGCGCAGACACTCAGCTCTTCCGTTGCTGACGCTATTGATTTTTTACGTAATAGTGGCAATCTCAATTTCGTAGGTAGTGAAGCTACCACAAAATTTATTAGAACATTAGATAGGCTATTTGATAACATGAATAGTCGTTCTCCCTTTGCTAAACATTTTAAATCTCCTCTTTCTCAATATAATAAAGACGCGTGGCAAAGCTTTTTTCTCCACTGTGAAGATTATATGAAAAATATCAAGATTGGTGCTACACCAATTTTGCAACATGTTAAAAAAACTTTTGTGTTAGGTTTCCTAATGAACATAAGTTCACTCAAAGCGTTATTTGAGGTATTAACTTTATTACCGGAAAATCCGTTGAAATATTTTCTAACCTTCAAATGTTCGCAGGACAACTTGGAAATATTTTTTTCACTTGTTCGCTCAAGGGGTAGAACTCAAGATAATCCAAGTCCTCTCGAGTTTCGATACATTTTAAGAAAATTGTTATTTCGCAATTCTGTGCAACCCAGCGTCAACGCTAATTGTGTCGATGATACGTTTCATACCAACCATGTAATTGATTTTAGAAAAAGCACTAGATCTTTGAGTGAACCCACACAAAACACTAATGAAAACGAAGAGGCAGATTTCGTTAATAACATGATAAGACATTTAGAAAGCCCTCAACAAAGTATTTACCAACAAAATGTTCTGTATTATATTTCAGGATATATTGTAAATACAATTTTACGGAAAAATTCATGTCCGTATTGTAAAGATGTTTTGACTACCAAGCCCATCTCAAATGAGCATGATTATAACCTGAACGCAAAAAGCTTGGATGTCAACCGATATACAGCATTAACATCTTTTGTAAATAGAGGAAAGTTGTGTTTCGCATCAGATGCTGTTTACCAAATTGTGAGCTACTCAGATCAACTTTTTAAACGCGCTGTTTCGATGGGTCAACTTCAAGTCAAAAATATCAGAGAAAAACTGGTTATAGCAGCGTTGCAAAAATTTCAGCCTACTTTACAAAGTTTATTTGTTCCAAGTCATCCAATTACTGAATCACTTATTTGCTCAGATTTGCATGAAACTGAGCTCCTCAAATTTATAGCCAATAAATATTTGCAAATACGCATATCGTCGTTTTTAAAAAATTACAGTCAAAAACTTCTAGGAGAAATTCGAACAAAAAGACAAAAATTACACAAAACTATCTTATTTACACATATTTAAGCTTGCTTTGTAGCCAAATAGGATCAATTTTTACATATCCATTTGTTTAGTTTCGTCTGTTCTTCAAAATATCGTTTATTTTTTTAGATTTAATGAAGTTTTCAATCATCATTTAAATTAAAACGACTATTCAAAATTGTATGTAAGACGATGATAATTATGTAAGCAATAGTCATGTAAGTATGTAGTAATAGTTATTTAAGTAAGAAGTAGTAGTGTAGTAGAGTGTGTATAGATGACTCTACCAGTAATTATATTGTAAATACTGTATAAAAATAAAGATTGTAGATATATAACATTGTATACTTTGTTCTTGTTGGTTTATTTAAAGTTAAGTGAGACATAAATTATATTAGATTACATTAATATAATAATGTGGACATTAATTATTGAGTGTATTATTTAGCACCTGATCATGACACCTATGTAAATTACCGTGATAAAGTAAAAGTATTTGTTTTAACTGTACAGCTCCTCAAAGACATACAAATTTCTGATAACTGTAATATCGTTACCAACACATCAACACTAGCGATAAATCTCTCCCCTTTATTGTGATGTTGGCATTTTAAGAGAAGTTTATACTTTGAAGCTTGAGTAACCAAAATATTTTGTTAATGTATGTGGCACTCATTTTTAATAAATCGTATTCTATGAGATCAAAAGTTGTCGGTCGTTATGTAAAACCTTTTTTCCCTACCATTCAAAATTGTATGTACGATGATAATTCAAGTAAGTTGACCAGTACATGTAGATGACCAGTAATTGTATTATAAATACTATTAAAAATAAATGTTGTAATTTTAGACCATGTGTTTTACGTTTTTTTATTTCGCAAAATCCTGAATTTACAAACCAGCGTGGTCACCCCATAGAAAGAGACAAAAAACATAACTGACGTCATTGAAGGTCATATTTTTTTGCTTCAAGCTAATGTTCTTGTTGCAATCTCCAGTGTTGTGTATAAGCTTCTTGTAGTAGACATTGCAGCACGCGCATGAGCCAATCCCTGCTTTCCTTCTGAATTTAAACCAATCAACGAAAATGTCATTATTATGTTCTCTTTTGTAAGGCAACATACTGGAGCTAATATTTGTAGTACCTAAGTAAAAACATTGTAAAAACATCTATATAAAAAGAATGGCCCCGAGTTTCTTGCCGCTTCTTCTCGGTTGGCTCTATGTATTTTGGAACGCGGCGGTAGGCTTTAAAGTACATTATAATGAAAAATTGACGTTCATAAGTGCTTCTTTGATGCCTAAATTGAATAAATGATTTTGACTTTGACTTTGACTTTGTCTATTTGTAACCTCGGAAGTAATTTGTATTTGGAATCATACGTCGTTTTGGTTTGAAGGGCCACTTTTCGTGTGGAATTTGTTCTGAATTATGCTTCCTGACTTATTATTATTCGTAGTGTGAAACATTCGCGAGTAGGTAGGTTCGTACGACGTTGTACCTATTCTAAGTGGGTAGGTATGTCTCGCGTATTCACTGTTGTCTATTCTGTGATGTAGAGGCGTGCGTTCAGTCGCGCAATGGTTATTTTATTAGCTGCGGAGCCATTAATATGCGTTCTTAATAATAAAAAACATGATTTTTTTCTTTGACGACTATAATGACCAGTTATCGATTCCTAACTACCCCATTAGATATTGTGCACTAATTAACAAATACCTTATATATGCGCTTGTTGAAAATAACGAGATGTTAGTATTAGTAACTTGTAGTGGTTTTAGTAGGTAACCAAACCAACCGAACTTTTTTATTATAACAAAGTTTTTATTGTTCGTAGTGTAGATATAAACTACATGATAGAAAATATAACATTTCAACACAAATACATTCAAATCCAAATTCAAATATATTTATTTCAGGCAAATAAACCCATAAAGCGTGCAAGTTATAATACAATATAATATGTCATGAGTAAAGTCTACAAAATACAATAATGTTCAATACATTTTGTGCAATATTCAAAAGTTACAATATTCCAATATTTACAAAATAAAAATTTAATTTCAGAAATAAAATACCTATGTCGAAATTAAATAAAAATTATCTCAAAAAAGAAATACAAAATGTAAAACATCCTTCTTGTAATGTTTCAGATGTCGGCTGAGAGCAAGGCAATGCTGATCGAGGTGACTTCCCACTCCTCGCTGGGTGCTTGCAAGATGGTGATGGACAAGGTTCTGCAGGAGTGTCTGCTGCTTGGCATCGGAGACACTGCTGACGGGTTCCACTCTCTTACTGTTCAACAGGTAGCCTATTCTGACTTTTTTAAAACATTAAACAAAATGTTGCCTTCTGGTAAGCAGTAAGCACCACGCTTGTTAATATTATAAATGTAGCCTTCTGCTTAGCATCATGCTTGTTAATATTATAAATGTAGCCTTCTGGTTAGCACCATGCTTATTAATATTATAAATGTAGCCTTCTGGTAAGCACCACGCTTGTTAATATTATAAAGTAGCCTTCATTCTAAGAGGAACAAGAAAACAATAATTTTTCACTCTTATAAGTTTTAAAGTGACATGGTCACTAAAGCACGAATTAACGTTAGAAACGGGATATTTACCATGAATTGTATTTATTGAGAGCTTTCGATATTTCTCGAGCAGTTTACTCGTGAACATGGCGCATGCAAATTCTTTTTTCACTCTTAGTTTTTTCTTTCCAACTTAGGGTAACTGTTAAAATAAAAAAATATAATAACTTATTACATTTGCCTACACAAGTGCTCCGGCACGAACACTAAACAGTTAATCATCCACCATTATTACACGTTAAAAAGGTCCGAGGAACACATATCTAGAAAAATTGGACATAATCAATTAATGCCTTTGTTAGGTCATTTCACCCCTAACCCCTCGAAATATATTCATGTGTTTGTACAATAATGGCTCATTTATAACCATTTCCAGGTAAAAGTGGTCGACACAGAAGGCAACCTCAAGAATGTGTACCCATCAAGAACGGATTGCGTTTTCGAAGGCGTAGATAATATTAAAATACTGAGGCCGAGCAAAAAATAAATCGTATGCTTATACTGTACTACACCTTATATAGACTATACTAATTTGGCCATAGATATGTTCTATACCTACCTTATTGAAGTAATGGGTAAAGATAAGAAAATTACACCTATCACATAAGCTATTTTTGACCGTAGGTGTTACCCGAAAGATAGAGTCGCGTCAAAGCTACTGCGACACTTTCCCTGCTTTCCGATTCAAGTCAATATTGATTTTAGCGCTGTGATCGTCATTCCAAATCAACGAAAGCGTGACAACGTAGACCCATCTGATGTGGAATATCACCAAGGACGCCATTTTACGATTACAACGACCAAGCTACGAACTGAAATCACCTTGAGCAGTTCTGTCTATAATGAAGGCATACACTACACGCTAGGGCATCACACACACACATCGACAACTGTGCCGATGTGTGTGTGATACCTTAGCATGTGTGCATATGTTTACTTTTATCGTTCCGGCAAAACAAGAGTTTTTGTGGCCTGTTTTAAACATATAGTTTCATAGTTTATTATATTGTTTCCATACCGTCTATATTAATCAGTCCGCATCAGGTTTACGCTATAAAAAAAGATTTATGAATGAAGCGGAGGCTTGCTGATTCGAACCTAATAAATTAATATATTGTAAGAAGCGTATAACACCACACATCCCTTACACTTTCTTCTTTTAATCAACTGTATATTATGTAATTATATTAGTAGAAATAAAATTTAACTATAATGTTTCTTATGTATTCCTATCTATCTATTTTATTGATGTTGTACTTAGTTTTTGTGATGGTATGATATTCTTGTTGATTTGAATTTTGTTCTTGTTTATGTTGTTTTGTGTGTTTTAGAGTAATCACGGGATTGGAACAGTTTGTTTGATTCTCTCTTCTAATCACCATATTCTAAAAGTTTACTTTAATTTCTCCTACAGTTTATGAAACTATCATGTAACCGATACGGGCAAAGTTGCTACACTCAAAACAAGTCTCACGGGTCATACACAAAGAATCTAATCTAATCTAACGATTCACTGCACTGTCAGCCATGCCGTGAGCAACGTGAGCGTGATTTCAACCCAGTGAGATCTGTCAGCCAATCGGAAAAACGGTGATAATTGACTCCACTCGGAAATCACGGTTTGAATGCAATATTGCGGGATTGCGGCCGTGGCCGGGCTTCGTAAATTTCAGAAAGTCTCAGGATTAATAGAAATTTCAATAAATACAGTACATTTTTATAATAAAATGTTAAACAAACTAAAGCAGCGAGGCGCAGTGCATGGGAGGGGAGTGACGCTGCCACAACGCGTGAGCGAGACCTCTGAGATCCACACTGTATAAAAACGATAAAAATATGACTTTTTTAAATTGGCCTGTTTTTCATTGAAAAGTCCTGAGATTTTGTTGCAGTTTCAGATAATTCTGGGTTTTGAATTTTTTTATTTGGTAACCCTAGTTATGCTCACCTACAAACATCTGGCGTGAGACGTCATCGGGTCGACCAGTTCATTCTAGTACCGTCGTTCTCCAATGCGCGTAAAGATCAAATTGGCTTGCACTGAATGAGATTTAACTATTGTAGGTATATTTCAGTGGGTTTTGACGCGTTTTCTACGAGAGGGATTCTTCTGTGGGTAGTATTATTATTTATTCTGTGGTTCTGTTTCGCGGTGGAGAAAGAATCGAGAACGCGGCGTTGTTATCGCCTACGGACAAAAATCGCTTGTGAGATAGGTTCCTTACTTAGTTATGGACAGAGTGTGGCAAAGTTTACCGGAACTATAGCGATATTGAACATATTTATGTAACAGCATACTAAATTTGCTTTCAACAAATTCACAGAAATCCACATAAAATGTAAAATAAAATGTATCTGTGTGAATGGGTATTACACCCATAGATGATTTACATTATTTGTATAAAAGGCTCCATCTAGTGAACGATGAGGTAAACTGAAAATACTGTTTTTTTTCATTGCCGTGACCAATTTTATTTGTCAGGTTATTATTTGAATACAATTAACATACCAATAAACGTCGGTTATGCTGGAATAAAAAGTTTATAATATTATTAACTAACAATACCCGGTGCTTTTTTATATTTTTTGTTGCGGTGTTCAAAAGCACGCCATTACAATTCAGTCGTTAGAATGACGAAGGATGTCGAATGATGCCATAGTATGTTGTTTTTTCAAATTCATAGAGACAGTTTTTGAGAGCACGGATCTATCGATCGGTAATTTTCCCGATTTTTGTTGTCAAATTTGACATTGTTTCTAGATATAACGATCAGTAGCATGGAACGTTTTTAAAGATTTTTCTACAAATTTGAAAAAATCTTATCGAATATACCGAGTTTGCATTGTCATTAATCCGCAATTTATATCGATCACCTCGTTTTTTTTTCAGTTTATGCATGCTAGTATTCGGTATAATCGTAATGATTATATCGACTTTATCTACACGTCTCTTGAAAACGTTTTATGCTACTGATCTCGTTTTGATCTACGAACAATGTCAAATTTGGTAACAAAACCGAGGAATTGGTTGATCGTGAAGCGTTATTTATATGCTGTCGTCATCCGTGTTGCCAAATTTTAAACGATAAATTGTCGATCTCGACAGAAACGTATCGAGATAAGATCCATGTTACCGACTATTAAAATGATTCGATATATTTAAACAACTTATCATTTCGGTAAATTTATCGATTGAAGATCCATAAATTTACCGCATCGCACTGCAGGTTTTTTATTCATAAATCAATTATTTGTGCGAACACGCCATGATGGAGATAATTATTGTCCCTAATTTTGCATGTACCCCTAAGTCGTAAAATAACATTGTATTGTGTGCATAAAATCTATGAATGTTACTTAAATCAAATTTCCTTCGTTTTCTATCGGCCGACGTCTTTCACTCATCGTAAACTGAAGGTCTTTGAATCTGTTAAGTATTGAAAATTGTATCGGTTAACCTACAAAAGTAGGGTTGTTCAGTTGACTGTGATGCAAGTACCATTTTCTTATCTCTTATTGTTTTCTGGAAAATGTAACTTTACAGTAAGAATCTTTGTTAATCGTTTTTTTATGAATAAAGTATTTTCTCTAAATATTACCATTTTCTTGAAAAAAGCTTTAGTCATAGTGAGTTAAATCGTATGTGACAAATAAAAGAAAACACCACTTCCGCTAGTCAAACATGGCGGCAACCACGTGAACTGAAGTAATTCCGCGAGTCTATCAACTTCATCCGGCAGGGCTATTATGTATCTCAATTGCTAATGTTGATTGAAATCGAAAAAAATGGTTGCTCTATGTCACTTTTGTCAGCTCCAGTCATCAACTTGTTTGCTTATTGGAGTTGCCAAAACTGACATAGAGCCGCCATTTTTTTACGATTTCAATCAACATTTGTTAGCAACTGAGATACATAATAGCCCTGCTGGGCTCGATGCGTTGTGAATCATAACACATCGAGCCGCGGATGAAGTTTGAGATTAATTATATTTAATAATAGATGAACAACTTCTGAATCAGCTACCTATAGGAGTACCATACAGAATTTGTTGTTGATTCTGTGTTGAATCAGCCATGATATCTGCGCTTGAAGCCAGCTGGGTGTTCTGTTTTGTTACCCTTCAGGAGACTACGCTAAGAGGATCAGGATCTTCAGTTGGACTGGTATTCCAGAAAGATGTTTAGTTGTGGATTTTTGCCGACATTTGACATTTACTAAGGGGCGGTCCATTAATCACGTGATATTTTTTGGAGCATTTTTTTATCTACTTACTAAGAAAACATTTTACTGATTTCCGACGTATGTTTACTCTTGAGCTATTTGCAGTCGACTGATAAAACGGCGGTCGTGGCAACCTACAACTGCAAGTGTCGCTATAGGCTACAGGTCGACGGCTGCAGATATCTCTGCCGTTGGCAACTTGCCGCTCGTGTGTAAAAACTATATAGAATATATACATTGAAGGGACGTTAGCATCAAAGCTTGCGTAAGTGTAACGTTATCTTACTGTCGACATTAAATAAAACAGACAGTTGGTAGCACCCCTGCCTTCTGAGCCGCTGGTCACGGGTTCGACTCCCGGACCGGTCAAACATTTGTGTGCATGAACATGTCTGTTTAATCAGTGTCTGGGTGTGTATATGTATTTAAGTTTGTACATCAGTCATTAGGTTACCACAGTACAGGCTCTGTCTAGTTTGGGACGTGAAGACCTTTGTGTGGATGTTGTCCCATATTATTCCTTTTATAAAAAAAAATCACTGATTTCATTTAAAAATTACAAAGTAGTATAAATCCACAAAAAGTTTTGGATTTATTATTATATAATACCATTATTATATTATTACCAGCCACCCGATGTCGTCGATGGCCAGGAGTTCGCTAATGCCGGTGCAGGCCTCTTGGACGGTCCTCTGTGATCCGAGGTACTCTGCCCGTTGTGACGCCACGCTGCTGCACTCCAGGATGAAGTGTGCGGCTGTTTCGTCTGCCTCCAAGCGCCCTCGGCACAGGGGGCTGTCTGTTTAGGTAGAGCTCTCCTGCCTAGACAGACAGCCTTGCCATTTAAACTTTTATTTGATAAATATTTATTTTTCTTGTTGGATGTCTTATCAGGTTTACCTATACTTTCAACTACCTAATTGAATTGTATCCATGTATGCCTGTAAGATATTGTACGCATATACTTTGCATGTGTAGGTACCTACGTAGGTAATTAAAACATACGGATAATTGCTTACTTATTTTTAAGAATATGTATTAATTGTTGTAAGTTGCAAATCAGATCGATAAGTCCGATTAGCTAATCGACGAAATCCAATGTCGACGATAAGTAAATTAGTATTTTATAATTAAATCTGCAGTTATGTGGGGTGCGGTCGTGTTCGCGCTGTTGGCTTGCATTGCTGGAATTTCGGTAAGATTTCATTTCTCTCTAGATGTATGTTGTTGCCAAAGCGCAAATAGTATAAAACAAAATATTTTGCTTCGCTATATTATTATTAGGAGGGAATGTACATAAGTATATGCCAAGCTGATTTGAAATGTAAAAATATATGGGCTTATTGCCCTTAAACGGCCTCCTTGTCTTCCCCATATAGCCGCCCCTGACCAACAGAACCATTTCATATCACCTTTGCACCAATAATTGCATATTTATCACAAAACTATATGATTATAAAACTGACTTACAAGAGATCCGAAGCTTTGCACGTTTTACCCGGCATCCACACTTCGACGGTCTCTGTTAGAGCTGTAAGAGGCCGTAAGGTTAAGGCCGCCGCCTTCTTGTTCCCCCGCCCATAGGTTCTTTCGATATTCCAAATTGTAACGGTTTTGATTATTTTAATATTTAATTATAACATCTAATGCCTTTTCAATATTTTAGAATCGCTTTCGCGACATATGTTGAATATTTAAAGCTAGGACTATTGTAGTAGGTATATATTGAGTTCTACTCACTATCGTCGCTTCGCCTGTCTAATTTATTGCGAAATTTGTAATTATCCATCTTATAGGTATATCTATACGTAAGTACCCGTCTACCATCACACATTATTAATTATTGTTATATAATATTAGGGGTCGCGAATCCCACAATGCCTGAAGACTAAAGCATTCAATCAGTGCGTCCTACCCGTTATGACATACGGAGCCGAGACGTGGACACTCACGGTACGACTGGTCCACCGATTTAAGGTTGCTCAGCGAGCTATGGAGAGGGCTATGCTTGGAGTTTCTCTGAAGGATCGTATCAGAAATGAAGTGATTCGACAGAGAACCAAATTAACCGACAATGCCCAAAGAATTAGCAAACTGAAGTGGCAGTGGGCTGGTCATATTAGCCGAAGAACCGATAACCGTTGGGGTAGACGTGTTCTTGAGTGGAGACCGCGACTCGGCAAACGTAGTGTAGGACGTCCTCCGGCTAGGTGGAGCGACGACATATACGCAAAGTGGCTGGTAGCAGCTGGATGAGAAAAGCCGAAGATCGGGGTCAATGGCGTGCATCAAAAGAGGTCTATGTCCAGCAGTGGACTGATACTGGCTGATGATGATATTAGATAGAATATTAGGGTTAAAAGTATGAAATAGTCATTTTACTGAAAAAAATTCAACAATTTTCAACACACTTGCTCATAAAGTGGCTTTAATTACATCGCAATTAGGCACATATTGACACCGGTAATCAGCTGGGCTATTATGTATCTCAGTTGCTAACAAATTTGGATTGAAATCTGAGAAATGGCCGCTCTATGTCACTTTTGTCAGCTTCAGTGATCAAATTACTAACATTTTTGCTTACTGGAGTTGCCAAAACTGACATAGGGCCGCCATTTTTCCAAATTTCAATCAACATTTGTTAGCAACTGAGATACATAATAGCCCTGCAGGTGTCATACCTTAACTGCGATTTTCGATTATTCACAAGTGAGTTATAGAGTTTTTTTTATTTTATTGGTTGAGTTGCTTTATTCTTAAAAAAAGTTTCGATACAAAAAAGATCGTGTTAGATAGTACAAATAAATTGATGTACCTATTGCTTGCTCCTTTCATGCAACTTCTTATTTAAGAATTAAGAATTATTTATTTCTACCACCAATAATGGATAATTGAACTACTTAATTGTGTTTACTTTTACAGGCTTCAACCGAACCAGCGGTCCAATCAAAAGGTATTTATGCCCACTTCAGTATTTAGGTTCATATAGTAGCTAATCTTTTCATTTGTTACATATGGTGCTTATTTAATTTAAAAAAATGCCCTCTACTGGGAGGCAGAATATTTAACATATAATTTTTGAAACTGCACACTGATTCTTGCAGAGTTTCTATTCTATATGCTAGAGATTCGGTGGAGACTTCCCTTCTTGATAACGTACCTAGGTACTCGTAGGTAACTCTGATGAAGACCAACAGCCAGAAGTTGCGTGGTTACCTGCCTGTCGACGGTTTGGGCTGTTTCACTAGTTCCTACTACCATATACACTAACCGATAAAGGTTTTTGGCAAGAAAATCACAAAAACGATGTTGAATTTTGCTAATTCTAAATAATTAATAATACTACTATTTACCACGGTGGATCTACGGAGCTCATATAATTGAATTCCATTTGCCTTTAAACGCAATCTGTGTCTTATGCTATGCTTGTCCCATAATGTCGTAATAATCTTTCGAATCGAAGCGCACTTAATACATATCTCGCAAAGCTGAGTGTAGCGCGCTAGCTGATAGCACGATAGGCGACACGAGCAAAGGTGAGCTAAGTTACGTTAGCATGGTCTAAACTTTATTATGTCCTATGCCTTTCTAGATGCCCGCATAGTCTCAGGATGGGAGGCAAACGAAGGCCAGTTTCCCTACATGCTGTATATTCGAGGAGTGACCCAGTTCGGAGACATTAGCTTCTGTGGAGGCTCCATCATCCACAGGAGATGGGGACTTAGCTCCGGAAGATGCACAGCTCGGTAAGTGTTTTTGATAATTGGAATCACAATATTTTGATGTGAAACGACATGTATACTCATGCATGTCTCATGCCACCTAGTGTTTTAAGCTCCAAAGTTGTGGTTGGAAAGAAAATAATAGGATAGAACAGAACTGTACAGGATAAGCAGCATTAAACGTGACGGAGATACGAAGGCCAAACAGGACACACAAATAACATAAATATACGATGCTGACAATGTGATTTTAGAATCTTCTTTCTCTTCTAGAACAAACAAACAAACATAATAGGATAGTACTTAAGAACAGCCTCTTACCAATTTGTTCTATCCGCAGTCGAGTGCACCTCATTGTTAATGGAGGCATGGTGAACATCAACCGGCCGCGGTTCACCTTCGAAACGAGCACCGTGTTCACCGCTCCGCAGTTCGTCGTTGAAATGTGGCAGATCACGCAGCCTCATGACATTGCACTGGTCGGCTTCAATCGGGACCTTACCTTTGACAGTGAGTACCACGTTGGCCGCCAAATTTTGAAACCTCAACCGCCTGCAATTATCTTTTGAGACAAACACTTGTTCACCGATTCGTAGTGTTAGAAAAAAACACAAAAAGAAAAACAGCTTTAAACGGGAACTTACCTTCGACGAGCCTTGTCCTTCAAATGAGAACTGGTTTTAGTGTGAGTACCATGTTGCTTACCTACCTGAGAGTGGGAGCCATGTTGGGCGCTACATTACGATCATTTTGAAAAACATTATTTGTTACTTCTCGTGCCAGCATTGAGCAGTCACTTT
Source organism: Selenia dentaria (assembly GCA_917880725.1). Classification (NCBI taxonomy): domain Eukaryota; kingdom Metazoa; phylum Arthropoda; class Insecta; order Lepidoptera; family Geometridae; genus Selenia; species Selenia dentaria. The sequence goes on along the minus strand of OU862896.1, from coordinate 26,794,081 downwards.
CCTCGGATTTCGGATATTTTCGATTCGGATACACAGCTCTAGTAAACATTGTTTTGAAGATAAATAGATTTAAAATACGAAAAATAAGCTGGAAGCGAAATTATTGTACCAAATTTAACTTCATTAGGAGTATAATATACTCGTATGTTGAGCATTCTTCTTCTATATGAGCACCATATCCAACGCGCCTTATTAAGGGTACCTTATCTATGGCTTCAACCGCAAACTGCCTTTTCACCGTTAATAGATTTCATTGTTCCACGTTGGGCGCCAACTTTATGACAACCAACTAATTTGTACATACATTTTATTATTTAATATCAAAACCGACTTTAATCACGTAATTAGCCGACGTTATCGACCTAGGACATGTCCGATGCCCATCCTCAGGGTGTTTACGCTGCAAGATCGTGCCGATCACAATCTTGGTCATCTTGGTGTTCGCCGCGATCTTGCAGCGTAAACTGAGGCAAATTCATCTGGCATGTCCGTCCTGTAACAAGTTCTAAAAAATATCTTGGCTGTTTCAGACTTCGTACAAGCAATCAGAATCCAGCCTTCAGTGGATCGCACACGTGACTACACCGGGGTTTTGATGACGACCAGCGGCTGGGGTACCACCTGGACAGGAGGTAAGGATCTGGCGGTCATCTGACACTAATATTGTTAATGCGATTGTTTGGATGGATGGATATTTGTTACTCAATCATACCAGAACGGCTGAACGGATTTGGATAAAATTTGGTATTTAGATACTTTATGTTTTAGAATAATACATAGGATACTTTTCATTATTATCGTCCATCATCACGGGGCTTAAACCGCGGGGTGCAGCTAGTCTAAAATAATGTATTATTCCAGGTGACTCCGTCCAGAACTTGAACTGGGTGCATCTGCAGGGCGTCAGCAATTTCATGTGCCTGTTGCTACACAACTCAAACTGGCTGGTGCAGGAGACCACCATCTGCGCTGGGCCTTACAACGTGACCAGCCAAGGCATCTGCTCGGTATATGTTTTCAACTGACTTCCAAAAGGAGGGGTTCTCAAGTTGTAGTTTTTGAGTTTATCAATTACAAACAAACAAACGAATCTTTGTTATAATACGTACTCACGAGATGTAGACCACGATTTAATAAATTTTGGAGTTCCCGATATTTCGGCACAGTTACATGCACCATATGATTGACTGTGAGATGTGACAACCGCGAAAGTCCAAAACAGTGTGAATCAAATCTTTCCTATTTATTATTAGTATAGAAAATATTACTGTAGATAACTTTCTTTGTAACTATTATTATTAACCGGCAAAACACTCACGTTAAGGATCGAATACGTTTCGCCGGGTTTCGAGCATGTTCGATGCTCATCTTCAGGGCGAGTGCGCAGTATGCTCCCCGCGGGACAACTTTCTTTGTAGTTATTATTATTTAGTCTACGCGGTCCAGTGTAATTATTAATTTAAGTATGATGCTGCTTCTAAGTTTAATTTTCCTGGTTCCAGGGTGACAGCGGGGTGCCGCTGACGATGGTGGACACCGACAGGGTCCTGACGCAAGTCGGTTTGGGATCGTTCGCCGCTTCCTGGGGGTGCCATGTTGGATTCCCTGGTGGTAAGTTGTGAGATAGATCTGTTATATGTACCATTCTTTTAATAATATGTTCACTACTTAAACCATAGGCAATTATCTCACTAGACGTTAAGTGATGATGCGGTTAAAACCGCTTAGAACTGCTATTATAGCGGCTCTAAACGACATCCGTCGTCAGGTTCTTCGTGCCAGGATGTCTTGAGGGTGTTAGCTACTCTACCACCATGGTTGGAAGCCCTTTACTGTAAAGCTCAAGCCCCGGGTTGGGGATCGAACCAATTTCGAGTCGATCGAATTTTGCCGAATTGGCATTTTTAATGCTAAATATGGCATTTTTTAAACCTTGTTGGCATGAAAAAATTGGTCATAGCATATAGTGGTATTTTTCAATAATTAAACATATTTCGAATTTTACGACCAAGTGATGGCAACTCTTTCTATGATATTGGCGGATTGACAAATAGACAGCAGAAGTGTGACGTCACAAATGACAGTATTTGACATTTTGGGTAAAAACAAACTTCTGTGAGAAGGGATATAGTTTTTTTAGACTTAAGACATTTCTAAAATGTCTTCGATTGTTACATTGAATAAAATATATACTAGGAAATGGCTTTTTAGCCTTACGCACAATTGAAGAGCAATTTGAAGAGGAAACTTCTGTGTTTATGGCAAGTTGAACCTACTGGTATCTCTTCTTGAGACATGGTTGAACCGGAGGAAAAACAATACGGCATTATTTTTTATTTTGTTTAAAGGAAGCCAAAATATGTATAACTATGTAGAGGAGACCAACAACACCTGGCCTTAACGTTCATCACTTCTAAACAGTTATTTTGTACCTAAACAAAATTTTGAATACGTAACAAAAGTTATAAAAACATCTAAAACAATCAATTAAAGCCATATGAGTTACTTTTCTACCGACTTCCAACAAGGTAATAAAAAAATAAAAAGGTACTCAAATCGACTGTATTATTTTTTATTTTTTTATTTTTGTTACCTCTTAACTTTCGATTGGGTGGACCGATTCTCAAAATCTTTTTGTTTGAAGCTGGTGCTTCCCGTGTGATTTAAATTTAATCAAATTCGGTCCAGTAGGTTTTGAGTTACACTCCAATAACAGATTTTTACCAAAGTAATAGAATGGAAGGTATTAAATTTATCAAATTGCACTTGTTTGTAAAAAGGTTTGATAAATGATTGAAATAAAATAATTTTGCCTCAGGTTGAATATGTCGACAAGTTTAGTATAATTCTTATTGAAATGAATGGTGCGTGGAATGAACAGCGGGGAACAGAGAAGTGTAGGTGATTTGGGGCAAGAGCAAGACAGAGTGACAAGTTTAAATTAATTTTATTTATTTTTCATAACAAAATAAGCGCGTAATAATTTAAAATCACGTACGTGTCTTTGTTTTTACCCAAACTGTCATTTTATGACGTCACATCTTCCGCGGTCTATTGTTCACATCTCTGTCAGATATTTACTCTGAGCAAAATATTGAACTAAACCCCTCGAATGTCACTACATACTTGAGTACATATACTGAATTCAATTCTACACATAAGATATCAGTCGTATAAGGTTCCCGATGCATGCCAATGACTATTGATTCTGAAGATGGCCCATCAACATCACAAGCACAAGACGAAACTGATATTGATGATCTACAAATATTATTTGATTTACCTAGCTGATAATTATTTACTTAACAAGTACAATTTGAAAAATTTAATACCGACTTCCATTCTATTCAGTTATTGGAGTGTAACTCAAAAACTACTGGACCAAAATTGATGAAATTTAAATGGAACCACACAGGAAGCACCACCTAACAAAAAAAAATTGAGTGATTGGTTTAAATTTCAGAAGGAAAGCAGGGATTGGTCTACGCGCGTGCTGCAACGTCTATTATGACAGCTGAGTCATAGCGGCGTGAACGATGTTATTGATTTAGCACGACTTTTATTGGGTCATTTTTTAAGCATTTAACACTTCTTTAGCATTTTCGTATTATTAGTTAAGCATTTTTTCCATATAAAAATCGGCAACACTACTGACTCCAGTCAGTTTCAACACTGCTGGTAAATAACAAGCGACAAATCGATCAGTCATGCTTGACTACCGTCGCCAATGGGTTGCTTGCAAAGGTTGCTTGTTTCGTCACTAATAAACAAAGTTTTAAACGTTATGTTTTTTTGTATAAAAAGTTGGTTCTATTTTATGTCAAAGTCAAAGTCAAAATAATTTATCCAATTTAGCCATCTAAGACACACTTACTCACTCAATTTTTCATTATAATGTACTTTAAAGACTACCGCCGCTTTCCAAAATATATAGAGCCTACCGAGAAGAACCGGCAAGAAACTCGGGGCCATTCTTTTATATAGATGTTTACAATGTTTCTACTTAGTTACTACAAATATTACATTTTATGGGTGGCAGAATGACAGCTTGCCAGAAGTGAAGTATTCCAAGCATCTTTGTCTTCTATATAATGTCGGACTGTATCGCCAATTTCTTAAATGATATAACAAATGTTCGCTTATTTTTAGCTCCAGTGTGTTGCCTTACAAAAGAGAACATAATAATGGTATCAGTAGGGCAAGACACGCTACACTTTGACATCTTAGTACACGAGTAGATAGATCCTGAAGTGATCAGTCCCAAGCTGTTTTATCCTCAAAGTAATCCGAAATTTTGTAATAACCTTTTTGACAAAGTTTAGTTTTAATAGTAATTTTATACTTATTAATAGGCGATTCTCGAATAACATTGGGAACTTTATTATAGAATCGTATACATTGTATATATGTTTTCCTATATGTCAGTTATACAGCACAGTTTTATTCTATATCGCAATATAAGTAATGTCCATTTTTCAGGGTTCACTCGGCCAGGCTTCTATCACGACTGGCTCCGTGAGACTACCGGCATCAACTTCGACTGGACTCGAACCGGCAGAGACAATGTTGACAACGTTCAAAAACCAACGGTCGTCGGTACTGACAACATTGACCAAGTGATAGTCGCTGACAACTTGAAGTACTAAAACACAAATTATTTAACTTTATGAAACTACAAATACACATAAGTACGAGACTAAATATAAAGAAAAAATATATACACATCACATAGGTATATCGTTTATGTTAGCATTATATACCTATTAGCAAAAAAATAAATACATTTCTTAGTTATTATTTTTAAATGGTTTTTATTTGTTTCTTAGTTATTATTCAAAGATGGCGAAACTTATGCTTGCCCTATACCCATGCCCTACTTATATATATTTAACGAAAACAAGAAATCATACTAAAAGCTTAAAATTTACTATGGAAATATAACTAAAGGAAAACATAAAAAATCGACCTGACTATGGAAATATATGGGGAGGCATATGTTCAGCAGTGGACGTCCTACGGCTGAGATGATGATGATGATGGAAATATAACCTGCACATTAAATCCGCCATTTTGATTTTTGAGCATTTTATGTTACCACTCGCGCCATCAAGACAACTCTAATGATGTATCATTTATCGAAAATTGTCCTCGTAACTATGTAGTAGTTTTGAGTCGCTAAATATTTACGAACGGACTTACATGTCAAACACATAAATGAGGTCTTTGCATAAAGTTTTTATATAATATTGTTCATTGTTATCACTGAAACCTTCGATCTAACTGAAGCAGTTCACAATGAATTCTGTATTATAATGGCAACAATAAAATTACATAATGCCGCTAATACGGCGGCATTTTTATAGCAGTATAGAGCATTGTTTCTGCTTAGCATACCTACTTGAATAAAATCGATCAAAAATACAGATAAGTTTTTAAGAAGCATGACGTCATTAATTCTCACTCATCTTATTCCCTCCTCACCATTCCGATCCCGAACTACTAGTTCCAGCCTAGCATTGCATCCATATACTGTTGAAAACTTCTTACCACGAACCAAAAAGTTTAGCAGTTCCTACCTCTGTCGTGTAAGTAAATTGTGGAATGCTTTGCCGGCGTACGTATTTCCTTGCAGCTATGACCCTGCGTCTTTCAAGCGGGACGTGAAAAAGCTTCTCTCAGGTCATCATAGGGGTAGCGATTAATGCAGCTTACGGCTGCACTAATGGTCATTGCTTCTTCATTCCATCTTCGCTTTCCATCAGGCGAGAGGGAGTCACTTTGATGGGCCATTATAAAAAATCTGAAGAACAATAAAACCGTCTTATGAAACAAGAAGTTTTCATTAAAATCCTTGTGACCATCATACAAATTCCTTCTTACAGGTATATTGAGCACGTATTTAGATGTTATTTGTGTGTATAAGTGTAATGTATTTTTATTTTTGTACATAATGTTGTGAGCGTAAGGGTTGATGTGGGTAGGACAGATGGACAGGCGGACGTACGGGTGGGCAGACGGACCGTCCATCTGCCGTGCGATTTTCTAAAAAATGAGAATGAAACGAGATGACAAGGAACGTTGGCAAGACAACCTTATGTACAAGGGCGATACCTCTTAAGTATTTGAAATTGGTGAGCTCGTCGACGAACGCAACGACGAATGATTAGAGAATCGCACGGCCGGACGGTTACTACGATTTTATAATCTTTGTAGTAGTACTAGTAGTAATACTAGTAAAACCTGGAGGCCTACTCCCACCTTTTACGAAACTATCATAAATCAGGAGCGTTTTGTAATAAGTTTAGAATAATCATACTTCCTATCGTACTCCCACCGACACAAAACGGCCCTACATAATAATCTGTCCGAATCAGCAAGCCTCATTCGAGGCAAGTTTCATTCATAAATCTATTGTTATTTTTTGTCCTGATGCGGACAGATTAATTCAATACTATTTACGGTGTATTCTTTTTTTAGCCAAATCGATCCTTACGGTGCGTTCCAGGATCAATACCTATTATGACCAACCCGAATAGAACACTAACGCAGTTGCAAAGTACGCGAATTGAGTGCACTATTTGATAATACGTCATCAAAACGCCTATCGTAATCCACTATTATTTTAAGCTTGCTATATAGACGTGGTGGTACCAAATTTAATGGGAAGGTTTAAATATGATTACTGTAAGAGGTGGGAGTAGGACCCCTGGTCCGTATAACGTGAGGTAAGCAAGTATTTTTTTCTACCGAATTCCAAAAAAGGAGGAGGTACTCAATCAACTGTATTTTTTTTAAATTTTTGTTACCTCATAACTTTCGACTGGGTGAACCGATTCTCAAATTTTCTTTTTTTTTGTTTGAAAGCTGGTGCTTCCCGTGTGGTCCCATTTAAATTTCGTCAAATTTGGTTTAGTAGTTTTTGAGTTACACTCCAATAACTGAATAGAATGGAAGTCGGTATTAAATTAAATAGTCTTCACCCCTCCGTGATACATTACATACGTAAGTAGTATAAATGATACAAGTGATGTGTTTAATCATTGGAACGATTAGATTAAATTTAATAAGTAAGTGATTATGCGAATACGTCTATTTATTGAGTTAAAAATTCGAAATGTTTTTTTTTCTATCTTCATTATTCTTGCGTATACGAAACGAACCTACACATTTTTATATTACTTTTATAAAGCACTAACGACTAGCGATCTCAAACGGGATGAGGAATTTTTCTCCCTATAAATTTCAATGTACATACATATTCATTTTATAAGCAGTGTTTCCACTTCTCATTTTGATGGCTACGTTATCTCGTGGTAGAGCCCATGGCTTCGAAGCAAGAGATCACAGGTTCGATTCCTCACTAGCGCAATTGTATATGCTATGAAAAGAATTACTGTTTGGTACTGGATCTTGTTGTGATTCTTGTGTGTGTCCAATGTCCCCACGACACAGGAAATCCTAGTGTGGGGCTGAGTTTGAATCCTGATCCTACTGTGTAAACGTTATTAGTATTATTTAGTCCTATCGTATAACCTACCTACATACGATTTATATTTTATACTAGCACGTGCCTGTATAATATATTTATATGAGTGCAATAGTTCGTCCATGGTAGACTTTTTACACAAACCTTGTCGTTCGATACATATGCGGCTATTGCAGCAACCGCAAACAATTTGTAATAGAAAATTCACTATATTTGCTATCAAACTGTATATTTTCGGTTATTTATTATTTCTTTACTACTGACTTCCAAAAAGGAGGTACTCAATTCGACTGTATTTTTTTTATGTTTGTTACCTAATAACTTTCGACTGTGTGAACCGATTCTTAAAATTCTTTTTTTGTTTGAAAGCTGGTGCTTCTCGTATGGTCCCATTTATCTATTATGTATTAATTTCATCAAATTCGGTTTAGTAGTTTTTTGATTTTTGATAACTGAATAGAATGGAAGACGGTATTAAATTTTTCAAATTGTATTTGTATTATTCTAGATACTTATTTCGGTTTTCAGATTATTTCCTTTTGTTAAGTGCTGTAAGGTAAGGTTTTTATTATTGCCTGATGATTCTAGGTCGATAGAAAATACCCTACTTATAGGTTTGATTCTCTTGTGAAATCGCAGAATAAATGTTTATGTCGCATTTTTTTCGGTCATATCTTTTGATCGCATTACATAAAAGTTGAAAGATACCGTAGACCCGAGTTTTTGATTCAACTTGATAATATCTTTACGCGTTCATGAAAGCCTTGACAGACAGACAAACGGACAACAGAGTGATATAGGTTCCTTTTTACTTTTGAGGTACGGGACCCTAAAAAGTAAATAATCTAGATTAAATTATTTATCTATTCTACTCCGTATGTAAGGTTTATTCGATAAAAATAATAATGTAATACGCTTAGACGTAGGTATAAGGTACTAATTAAGCCGATCGTCCACCACCAAATAAACTTAGTTAGTTTTAGCTTAGCTCATGTAGTTGAGAGTTTAAACGTTTTTACGTAGCTTAGCTAGCGTAGTTTGTGGCGGACGCATTTACTGGCTCAAATACAAACATCATAAAAGTTTGTGATCAGGAGCATAAGCTGATATATTTTTTAAATTGAACTTAATTAATAATATATTAATAAAAGGTGATCTGCTGGTCCATGGCTCGAGCACATGCGTTGAGCCTCCTGGGCATGCTGAGAATCAAGTTATCCAGCATTTCTTGGGGTAACCTGTCCCATTCTTGAATAGAGGCTTCCCTAAGCTCTGGCACCGTCTGGGGACGTGGCTGACGGTTCCAGACATATCGCTTAAGAGCATCCCACGCGTGCTCTACTGGGTTTAAGTCAGGCGATCCGGGAGGCCAGTCCTACCTTCTGATGAATATCTCGACTTAGACTCGATCGTATGATACGTTTATATTTACTTTCATTATGCTGTTGCAACATATCACTTATGGATAAGTACAAACTATACCTTTATTACCAAAATGTACGCGGCTTGCGTACTATAACACAAGTATTTAGGCGTAATTTATTACTCAACGATTACAAAGTAATAGCCTTAACGGAAACTTGGCTGATTGATAGTATTTCAGATTTTGAGCTATTTACCCACGATTATTTTGTTTGGCGTCGCGATCGTAATTATAATATTCAGGTCAGACAAAGGGAGGGGGCGAGCTAGGTACTACCTACTCACAAGGACTTAAACGTTTCCCCGCGACCTGAGTATTGTTCCACTGCTGAAGACCTCTGGCTATCTTTATCACTAGGTAAAAATAAACTACACGTGTGTGTTATTTATCTCTGCGAACAAAATATGGGGCTGACCTTTTCGCAACAGTTGACAAATTTCTTAACAAAGTTAAGAGAAGTCCATTAGTCTTTAAGTTTCAACCATTAAGGCTAAGCTCAAGAAATTGAATATTTCCAAGCCGGCTGGCCAAAATTCTACTCTCTTCAGTTTTGCAGATGACATGAAAATAATTAAAAAAATATACTGTCTAGCTGATGCGATTGCACTTCAAGAAGATCTCATAAGGTTAGATAACTACTGTGCTCAGAATATGTTAGATCTCAATGCTAGCAAGTGTACTGTTATGTCGTTTTCACGTAAAAAGAATCCTTTACATTTTAACTATCGTCTTAAAGCTGAAACTCTTAACCGTGTGTCGGTGATGAAAGATCTAGGGATGATGCATGATTCCAAATTAATCTACCAAGATCACATCTCCACTATTGTCAGAAAGGCTTCTAAATCTTTAGGATTAATAATGAGGGCATCATCAGATTTTAAGAACGTAAAAACTGTTAAAATTCTTTATAGTACGTATGTACGATGTCACCTAGAATATGCCTCGCAAATTTGGAACCCTATGTATTCTGTTTACATAGACCGCCTAGAAAGCATTCAGCGAAAATTTATTCGCCATATAAATTATCGCACCAAAAGTACTGAGAATGATTACTTAAAGTCATGTGTAAAGCATCATTTCCTTCCGCTTCATGCTCGACGTGCCATTTCTGATATAATTTTCTTGAAATAGATTATCACCTCATCTATTGATTGTCCTGATTTGCTTAATTTGATCAAGTTTTACGTACCTTATTCTAGTCCTTCCGCACAAACCCGCTCTTTTATCTTCCTTCAGTTTCAACGAACTATAGGCAGAACAGTGTTATATATCGTGTGTGAAAACCTTCGACAAGGCGCATAGAGAGAATAAACGTGACCTTGACATTTTTCACTCTAGTATTTTTTCCCGTGATTTTTTCTATGAAGAAACAGCTAAGCGAATATGTTCTTAACAATTCCTAATTGACTAAGTAATTTAAATAGATTGTTGCATTTCTTCTATATCTCTTATTAATATTATGTGAGTGTAGATTTTTGTAGAATCAGTTTTATATCATATCGTTTATGTATACTGTCCTTTTATACATTATAAGCTCAATTTAGTAATCTATTTTAGCGCTATCAGTGGAGACTTATAATGACTCTGTGTTACTATAAGAAGTATTAATCAATTGTATTAGTCGATAGTCTTCCTAAGATTAAATAAATAAATAATTAAATGTCGTATTCTCCGTGAGAAGCATTGACTCGTTGAGCTCGATGGGCGGGTGCATAATCATCGACCAGTACAAATTGGTGCCCATGGTTTACTCGGAATGGTCAATTTTAATCTAAAAAGAGACAATTTTAAATAAAGAATCTAAAAAGAATCATAATATAATCTACCGTAACAAAAAATATTTAGATTTTGCAAAGTGATATCAATTTTTTTTTTTGATATGTGTATGTGAGCTAAGCTAACTTTAGTTGGCGGTGGACAATCGGCTTTAGCATTAACATATCATGTACACGATAAGACAGCCCATTGTACTTTGTTTTAAGATATATGTCATATATCTGTTTTTTAGTCGATTTTGGTGTCAATAAAGTGTTATTGTATTGTATACTCGTATAGGTATTAAAAATGAAATATATAAGGAAATAAATAATAATAACTAATATAAATGCGATAAAAAAATAAGCACTCTCCTCCATCCAGGAGTTATGTGCAGAGTTACTACAGCAGCCAACAGAAAGAAGTTGTGAAATACCTACCATAGAGTTAATAGATGTCGATATTACGGTAATCTATGTTTACCGAACAAATCTTGTTGCCATAATCATCCAGCTTTGTACGAGTGCTCGATAAGATAAGTAAATTAGATATCCAACTAGTAATTATTGTAGCTGTCATGAATATAAAATTGTGTTGGGATTTGAACTTACCTGTCTTACTCAGATCTGCCGTGCGATTCTCTAAGAGCAAACATCGTTGCATCTTTAACAACATCCGTGAAAAAATTGACGAGATGACAAGAAACATTGGAAAAACAACCTTATATACAAGAGCGATATCTCAATGTATTTGACATCGGTGAGCTCGTCGACGAGCGCATCGACGAATCATTAGAGAATCGCACGGCTATACTTTTAACCGTAGTGTTTGATCTCGTACTTCTGTGCATTTGCCTTTCCTTAAGTTATTTACTACTCTCTGTCCTCTAAGTAAATTGTGGAATGCTCTGCCGGCGTACGTATTTCCTTGCAGCTACGACCCTGGGTCTTTCAAGCGGGGCGTAAAAATGCATCTGTCAGGTCATCATAGGGGTGGCGATTAGTACAGCTTACGGTCTGCACTAATGGTCATTGCTTCTTGATTCCATCTTCGCTTCCATCAGACGAGAGGGAGTCACTTTGATGAACCACTTTAAAAATAAATATTTATCTAATTATTTAGAGTTACATGAAGTTAGATTTTTATTCAAGTAGACAGAGTCAAGTTACAATCATATCGTCTGTCATTAAACCACTGCAGTCAAATCCGTTCTAGTAATGCGGTGGAAGCATTACTAAAACTTTCTGAGGCGATTGACGAGAAACAACAAGAAAACAAGAAACAACGTTTCATAATTTTGTTCTCTTTGCCTACACTCCTGCACCATTACGAATACTCAACGTAATCTACCAATACTCCGTTAAACACGAAAAAACACAAATCCAGGTAAAATAAACAAAACCAATAGTTGCTGGGTTTTTTCTCGCCATCCAGATGTGTACTTCACCCTGGATTCACTACTGAGCGTAGGTACTTCTGGAATACAGGCCTTAATCACGTATCCCATGCTGACCTCACTCGAGCCTTGGCTGCACTGCGCATGTCTTATCCTACATAGCTTGCTGCTCGCTCTGACTGCAGCCGTTTCATCATCAGAAGAAGTACATCGACTAGTCACTAATGTTATCCCAACAAAGGCCGCCATAGACATGTTCGACATAAAATATGAAGCTTTTAAAGATGGATTTTATAAGAAGCCGTATAGAAGAATATGCCTCAGCGTCATTGAAGGTATGGACCATCGGATAGAGATATGCCATCCAAGTTGTGGCGAGCATTTAGGCGGTATATTATTTGTCATAGATCTTACATAAAAAAATTATGAAAAGTTTGTGTTTTATTGACAATTAATATGTTGCGTTATTGTCGGACTGCCTTATAATAGTTTATCTAAATATAGTATAAGCATTCATATCTACAAAGATTATTGGAATATTATACAAAAAGGAGTACTTAGTAACACCTTCTTACAAGTTCTACTACAGAATTAATATGAATGTTTATTTTATACATCTTAGACGAACACTTATTTTTAAATAATCTCTTGATTCACTGATTTACTACTCTTTATTCAATACTCTCTCTATTCAAAGAATTCACGGCAGATTCGCCTCGGCATCTATCCTTTATAAGGATGATCAATCAGGTAATATCTAAATTAATGAAGTCAAGGAAGTAAGTTCTTATAACTTGCTTATAACAAAGAAAATAATATAAAAATAGTATAAAGACCAATAATTTTCTAATTTAAAACATATGTTTAATTACTATAGTATAAGCATTCATATCTACAAAGATTATTGGAATATTATACAAAAAGGAGTACTTAGTAATACCTTCTTACAAGTTCTACTACAGAATTAATATGAATGTTTATTTTATACATCTTAGACGAACACTTATTTTTAAATAATCTCTTGATTCACTGATTTACTACTCTTTATTCAATACTCTCTCTATTCAAAGAATTCACGGCAGATTCGCCTCGGCATCTATCCTTTATAAGGATGATCAATCAGGTAATATCTAAATTAATGAAGTCAAGGAAGTAAGTTCTTATAACTTGCTTATAACAAAGAAAATAATATAAAAATAGTATAAAGACCAATAATTTTCTAATTTAAAACATATGTTTAATTACTTGAATCCTCTGCAAGTAAATGTAGCTACGATATAATATATAATACATTTGAGCAAATTACAGTGTTTCACGAGAAGCCCAGAAGCAGTTGTTAGTTTTACGGAGTTGTGGGGCGACACATCCGAGCCTGAACGCACTCTACTTATACAAAAAAGAGCCATACGCGCAATCGTGCATTTGAAATGAGTCTGCGAAGCCAGATTTCATCAAACTTGGAATAATGACGGTGCCTCGATATTTATTTACCAAATATGAAAGTTTGTTCATGCTAACCCAGAAACATTTGAAACCCTCGAGGCAGCACACACCTACGAGACCAGACACAAGGACAGACTTCGAACACCTGCTCACATCCTAGTCAAGTCAAACCAATCCGTATATGTCCTTGGATTAAAGGTTTTTAACAATCTACCGAATGTGATTAAGAATGAAACTTCCCGACCTAATATGTTTAAACGTTGGTTAAGGAACTTCTTAATTAGCAAGGCCTACTACTCCCTTAAGGAGTACCTTGACGATAAGCTACTGTCTCAGTACCAATCATATAATTATTGACATATTTATTTTAAAAAAATCTATTATTTATTATACCTTAATGTTATAGTAATTTATCTCTAATTTAATTTGTAACTTTATGAAACCGACTTGTAGATATATTTTATTTACCAATAAATTATCTATTGTTAGTCATTATATAACAATATAATACCGTATTTTCTGTCATAAAACTATGAATTAGTTTTTTTATCTTGCATTATTATTCTTGCACATAAGTCAGGACCATTTTAAATCCCATGGCACTTTTTTCACTATAATATGGGAAAAGGCATACCTACTTATTTTATGGGAAAATGTTATTGGCACTCTTTCGCTACCATAGAAGATCAATGATCTTCTCGGCGAACGAAATAACCACAAGTCATCCTATATGACACTTTTCATGGCACAATATGGATCGCGTAGGACCTACGCGGTAAGTATATACTACGCCGTAGTATAGGGTTACGCGATCTATGCTACGCCTCTACATAGTACGGCTACGTGGACCTGCTACGTAACTCTATTATTATTTATTCTGTGGATCTACTAGGTAGAGGTGGGAATCGTTATATTTTCCTATGCGTTATGACGTTGTAATATATTTTTCTAACTCTTGTTTTAAACTGTTATAATATATTATAACAGCTTACGCGGTTAGTTCAGTTGATGGCAGTGTTAGTGTTTCGTTGCATGTTATAACGATTAAACAGTGGGATGTTATAATATATTATAACAGCTTACGCTGTTAGTTCAGTTGATGGCAGTGTTAGTGTTTCGTTGCATGTTATAACGATTAAACAGTGGGATGTTATAATATATTATTACAGCTTACGCGGTTAGTTCAGTTGATGGCAGTGTTAGTATTTCGTTGCATGTTATAACGATTAAACAGTGGGATGTTATAATATATTATTACAGCTTACGCGGTTAGTTCAGTTGATGGCAGTGTTAGTGTTTCGTTGCATGTTATAACGATTAAACAGTGGGATGTTATAATATATTATTACAGCTTACGCGGTTAGTTCAGTTGATGGCAGTGTTAGTGTTTCGTTGCATGTTATAACGATTAAACAGTGGGATGTTATAATATATTATAACAGCTTACGCGGTTAGTTCAGTTGATGGCAGTGTTAGTATTTCGTTGCATGTTATAACGATTAAACAGTGGGATGTTATAATATATTATTACAGCTTACGCGGTTAGTTCAGTTGATGGCAGTGTTAGTGTTTCGTTGCATGTTATAACGATTAAACAGTGGGATGTTATAATATATTATTACAGCTTACGCGGTTAGTTCAGTTGATGGCAGTGTTAGTGTTTCGTTGCATGTTATAACGATTAAACAGTGGGATGTTATAATATATTATAACAGCTTACGCGGTTAGTTCAGTTGATGGCAGTGTTAGTATTTCGTTGCATGTTATAACGATTAAACAGTGGGATGTTATAATATATTATTACAGCTTACGCGGTTAGTTCAGTTGATGGCAGTGTTAGTGTTTCGTTGCATGTTATAACGATTAAACAGTGGGATGTTATAATATATTATTACAGCTTACGCGGTTAGTTCAGTTGATGGCAGTGTTAGTGTTTCGTTGCATATTATAACGATTAAACAGTGGGATGTTATAATATATTATAACAGCTTACGCGGTTAGTTCAGTTGATGGCAGTGTTAGTATTTCGTTGCATGTTATAACGATTAAACAGTGGGATGTTATAATATATTATTACAGCTTACGCGGTTAGTTCAGTTGATGGCAGTGTTAGTGTTTCGTTGCATGTTATAACGATTAAACAGTGGGATGTTATAATATATTATAACAGCTTACGCGGTTAGTTCAGTTGATGGCAGTGTTAGTGTTTCGTTGCATGTTATAACGATTAAACAGTGGGATGTTATAATATATTATTACAGCTTACGCGGTTAGTTCAGTTGATGGCAGTGTTAGTATTTCGTTGCATGTTATAACGATTAAACAGTGGGATGTTATAATATATTATTACAGCTTACGCGGTTAGTTCAGTTGATGGCAGTGTTAGTGTTTCGTTGCATGTTATAACGATTAAACAGTGGGATGTTATAATATATTATTACAGCTTACGCGGTTAGTTCAGTTGATGGCAGTGTTAGTGTTTCGTTGCATGTTATAACGATTAAACAGTGGGATGTTATAATATATTATTACAGCTTACGCGGTTAGTTCAGTTGATGGCAGTGTTAGTGTTTCGTTGCATGTTATAACGATTAAACAGTGGGATGTTATAATATATTATAACAGCTTACGCGGTTAGTTCAGTTGATGGCAGTGTTAGTATTTCGTTGCATGTTATAACGATTAAACAGTGGGATGTTATAATATATTATTACAGCTTACGCGGTTAGTTCAGTTGATGGCAGTGTTAGTGTTTCGTTGCATGTTATAACGATTAAACAGTGGGATGTTATAATATATTATAACAGCTTACGCGGTTAGTTCAGTTGATGGCAGTGTTAGTATTTCGTTGCATGTTATAACGATTAAACAGTGGGATGTTATAATATATTATTACAGCTTACGCGGTTAGTTCAGTTGATGGCAGTGTTAGTGTTTCGTTGCATGTTATAACGATTAAACAGTGGGATGTTATAATATATTATTACAGCTTACGCGGTTAGTTCAGTTGATGGCAGTGTTAGTGTTTCGTTGCATGTTATAACGATTAAACAGTGGGATGTTATAATATATTATTACAGCTTACGCGGTTAGTTCAGTTGATGGCAGTGTTAGTGTTTCGTTGCATGTTATAACGATTAAACAGTGGGATGTTATAATATATTATTACAGCTTACGCGGTTAGTTCAGTTGATGGCAGTGTTAGTGTTTCGTTGCATGTTATTACGATTAAACAGTGGGATGTTATAATATATTATAACAGCTTACGCGGTTAGTTCAGTTGATGGCAGTGTTAGTATTTCGTTGCATGTTATAACGATTAAACAGTGGGATGTTATAATATATTATTACAGCTTACGCGGTTAGTTCAGTTGATGGCAGTGTTAGTGTTTCGTTGCATGTTATAACGATTAAACAGTGGGATGTTATAATATATTATAACAGCTTACGCGGTTAGTTCAGTTGATGGCAGTGTTAGTGTTTCGTTGCATGTTATAACGATTAAACAGTGGGATGTTATAATATATTATAACAGCTTACGCGGTTAGTTCAGTTGATGGCAGTGTTAGTGTTTCGTTGCATGTTATAACGATTAAACAGTGGGATGTTATAATATATTATTACAGCTTACGCGGTTAATTCAGTTGATGGCAGTGTTAGTGTTTCGTTGCATGTTATAACGATTAAACAGTGGGATGTTATAATATATTATAACAGCTTCAAATATTACATTATACACGCGGTTAGTTCAGTTGATGGCAGTGTTAGTGTTTCGTTGCATGTTATAACGATTAAACAGTGGGATGTTATAATATATTATAACAGCTTCAAATATTACATTGTACACGCGGTTAGTTCAGTTGATGGCAGTGTTAGTGTTTCGTTGCATGTTATAACGATTAAACAGTGGGATGTTATAATATATTATAACAGCTTACGCGGTTAGTTCAGTTGATGGCAGTGTTAGTGTTTTGTTGCATGTTATAACGATTAAACAGTGGGATGTTATAATATATTATAACAGCTTCAAATATTACATTGTACACGCGGTTAGTTCAGTTGATGGCAGTGTTAGTGTTTCGTTGCATATTATAACGATTAAACACTCTTATACTATACTATTAAGACACTCTTTGTAAAAAGTTAGGTAGCTCGGCATATGCACTCCACAGACTTGCGCCCGTTGTAAGATTAGACGCACTACTAACGTCATACCATGGCTTGGTAGCATCAACATTAAGGTATGGGTTAATTTACTGGGGCAATTCAACGCACAGTGAACTTGTATTTAAAGGGCAAACACGATGTATTAGGGCAATGTTTGGACTACAAACAACTGACAGCTGTAGACCGAAATTTATTGAACATAAATTCCTGGCACTTCCGGCACTCTATTTTTTAGAAGTAGCTTCATTTGTAAAATCAAATCCGCATTATTTTCCCTTACTGTCTGAGAAAGTTAAGCGTAACAGACGTGACAACTATAAACTCAGATAGCGCACGGCAAAAAAGGCTCTTATGAGTAATAGCATTTTTTGTATGGGACCCGTTATTTATAATACAATACCGAATTCAATAAAGGACTCAAGTACAAATTTATTTAAAACTAAACATAAAAAAATATTACTGACAAAATGTTATTATAGTGTAAGTGATTTTTTAGCTGATAAGAATTTTAAGTGAGCACCTAGTATTTGTGAAATTATGACATTCCATGAATTGAAATAACACTATTCTATTAATTACGAGTATGACTGTTTTTACTTCCTGACATTCTAATGTATTAATATTTAATTATTCAACTATTGTTTGACTTGTATTTATAGATTAATTTTCTTGCATTGTTTTATTTGCCATCTCTCAACACATTTGTACGCCTATATGGGCAAAACATGACGAGCTTTAATGTTATGACAAACTACATCTTTATACAAACTATGTGTGTGTATAAAAACTCATGTTTTCTGCAAATAAATGATTATCTTATCTTATCTTATCTTAAACAGTGGGATGTTATAATATTATACAGAACTATGCTATGAAGGACTGAAAGGAGACTACAAAAATACTTCATACGTTTTGTTTGCATTTAATGTTAACAGAATATTTGTTTACTCTGAGTATTTACAATTTCTGAAACTAACAAAAACGACAAAACTTCGTAAATTAATAAGCACTTGCTATCAAAATTTTTCCTACGCTACGTAAACAGTGTCATAACAGATAGAAAGCAATAGTAACTGAACACTACATTACAATAGGTATATTACAACAGTTTAAACAGCAACAACAGACAACGAACGAGTAACATTCGAATACCTTTATTATAATTATTATTGGTACACCTTAGTATTGATAAAACAGCTCTTATCGTGTTGACTTAGAGTTCAAATTAGGTAGAAAACTAAGAAAGATGCGTCGCGCATCGACTGACGGTTAGACCTTAGACTAACTAGCGCATAGGCAAATCGCATCGTGTCAGTTGTTATAACTTTTGGTAGATGGCGTTGTCTAACGGTAATGAATATTATAACAGCCAATGGTTGAATAATATAATGTGTTGTAACATTACCAATGTATAACGAAATATATTATCTGTAGAGTAGTGTGGCGTTATTCGATAGGTACGTAGCTCTACGACGTAGCGGTGTATTAGATACGAAGTTCTTTGAGGTGGAGGTGTGTTGTACTGCTACGCGATACGTAGTTCTAGTATGTAGCGGCATGGTATACTGCTACGCGATGCGTAGTTCTAGTATGTAGCGGCATGGTATACTGCTACGCGATGCGTAATTCTACGAGGTAGCGTGGTAGTGCTACACGATCCGTAGAGCTACAAGACGGTGGCATAAGAGGTGTAGCGTTTCTGCCGTGCGATTATCTAATGATCCGTCGTTGCGCTCGTCGACGAGCTCACCGATGTGAAATACTTTATGAGATTTCGCCCTTGTACACTAGGTTATTTTTCTAACGTTTCTTATCATCTCGTCATTTGTTTCACGGATGTTATCAAAGATGCAACGATGTTTGCTCTTAGAGAATCACACGGCTGTTTACGTAGATCTACGAGATGGTAGTGTGGTGTAGCGTTACTCGTTAACCACGTAGCTTACTTCAAGCCTCTATACTACATTTCTAGTCCTTTCCCCACCCGCACAACCACCAAAATTGACAGGCCGCCCACATTGGAGAAAGTGACGTAGAGTTAGCTAGTCGTGCGATAAGCACATAAGAACAATTATAGTTTAAGCTGCATAATTCTGATTTGTAGTTAATAACTCCTTCTTATGTATTAACCCAAAGCTGATTGCTTTCCACTAAATTTCAAGATGCTCTACGCCATCGAGAGTAAACAAAAGAAATAGACACCGGGCCGGTAAAGGCCGCAAATAAAGTTATTACGGGACGGACGGCTGTAAACTCTCTCTTGATTATCTTCTCTCTTTACTCCAGGGAAACCAGCAACAAGAATCTCACTAGGCCTTTTGGAATGTCCTCTTTGTGGCTGTAAATATACAATGCAGATGCAACTCTATCTAGATGGCTCCTATAACTGGCAATTTGAAAAAACCGTCCATAAATTTTAGATTATTTTTTGGACAACACACAAGATCTTCAGGACCTAAATTATCCAGAGCCTAAGATGATTGATTTACATTTTTATATACATATGCACACCACATGACAAACAGACATGTCCGGGGATCGAACCCGGGACCATTGACTTAATAAGGCAAGGCTCTACCAACTACACCTACCGACCACTCAATTATTGTTAATGGAAATTAATTATGGACTCAAAAACGAACACATCAAAAGAAATAAACTAATTTTAAATTAAATAATTAAAAAAAAACCAGAAAGTTTTAAATATCATATGGATTAGGATTCAGTGTCTAAGTAGTCTAGTTCAGTAATTTTTCATGACTATATTTTATTTTTTGTTTATTATTATTAAATTGTATATATATGTCTTTATTTATTTAATTATCTATTAGCACTAAATAGATAAAAAAAATAATTTCACCATCTACTTACTACCGCATTATTAAAAATCCTCTCTATGCAAGGTTGCCTGTAATAGATTGCTATAGCGATAAGGCCGCCAATTGTCCAATCTAATGTAGCTCTTTTTATTGTATTATGTTTTCCTTTAATGATTGGTTATCAATAAATAATTTTTGTAGTGCATTGTATTAGGGCTCAGTTACAGTTCCATGATAGTTACTATAGATTGAACTCATATACGTAAACAATACGATATTATACAGTATGCCATGTGTCTCTGTCTGAGGACATATTATACTTTCATCATCGTCATCATTATCAGCATGAACATCCATCATCCAGGGCGAAACCACGGGGCAAAAGCAATAGAAGTTTGGAGACAGAAAAAATATTAATTAGAGTATACAAGTGCAACGCGAATTTTGAACTAGCGACTCCCCGTGACTTCGTTCTCGTAGTAGGCTCGGCCTTCGGCCTTGCCATAACCTCACGTCTTTTCTTGTTTTTTCTTTCTTAAGAAGATTCTCCTGACAATAATTAACACAACAATAAATTATTGAGATTGTTCCATCCGTTCTCAAGTTATGGCGTGACCATGAGAAATAAGGGTTAATTTTTATATACAGAGTGTTTGGTAGAGGGACCGACAAACCAAATGTTCGGGGACTTGCCTACAATGCCCACTTGGAGAATATAAGTTGGCCAAAAAAAATCCCCGACACTTTTTTTAACTAAATCAGTTAGTTAGCTCTGTTTTGTATCCAATTTTGCTTTGCGTGGCCTGAAGGTGTATTAGAGACCAAATTCAACTAAAAACATCCGGTCTAAAACAGATTTTACAAATGGTATGGTGGTAAATAGGTACAATTTCGGAGAAAAAGGGAAAAATCACAAAAAAAAGTTAAACATATTGGGGGGTCGGGGATTTTTTTTGGCCAACTTGTATTCTCCAAGTGGTCTCCCGAACACGCTCATTTGGTTTGTCGGTCCCTCTACCAAACAACCTATATATAGATATAAACTCGAAAGATAATGAACGCAACGCTAACTCATATTCGTTTGTAGCGTTTAATATAATAGTATTTTTTAGTATAATAGAATTTTTTAATATAATAGTATTTTTTAATATAATAGTAGTGTTTAAGATGACGTTACTACGTTCCAATTTACCAATAGAAATAGAATGGGTTTTTGGGTAATTATCGACCAACAACCGGAGTTGAACTGCAGTTGCAGCCGGATAGATTATCGAACGTTGTGAAATAGTTGACCAATTCTACTATTTCACAACGTTCAACAATCTATCTCCAGCAATAGAAGAATATCAGCTTATCACATTATAATACTGAGTACATAATCGGGGAAAACCAGAACTGTGCGCTACCTACTTAAATTCTTTTTTATCATTTACATGCTACGGGATTAATCCAATTATCAATTAATCGTAATTGTTATCATATAATCTCACGGCTAATGCCGATATAACGTACAAATTATAATGATTTATAGATTTAGTTGACAAAATGGAGGTCCGTGGCGTGCTCGTTCTCTTCATGGCTTTAGCTATTTCGGCGGTAAGAATCATATAATTTTACCTAAATACATCTTCTATACACGCATAATAGAATTAGTTACCGAGGCAGTATCACAAATAATTCGCGAAAATATTAATTTGTGAATTATCAATCCTTGCACGATTTATTGAATATCATTGCAGCAACATATCTATTACGTCAATCGCAAACGGACGCCCATTTACAATATGGCCGTCGATTGAACTTATTATGACTTGGTCAGTTCAAAACAAATTATTCATCTGTTTTACAACATCTCTAATTATTCTCATTACTGTTGTTTAAAAATGAAAATCCAGATATGTTAAAAAACGACGTCCCTGGCTGCTCTGAAGCTTTAATGGAACTGTTGAGCATTATTTCTGGTAATCATCAGCCCCTCAAGAACTTGAGTCTTGAAGCATACCGAAATATCCTCCCTACTAATATTATAAACGTGAAAGTTTGTGAGTATGGATGTATGGATTTGTGGATTTTTGTAATTCTTTCACGCTCAAACGGCGGGGGCAATTTTGATGAAATTTGGCATGGAGGTAGATGAGACGCTGGATTAACTAACACATATGATACTTTTCATCATCATCATCATCCATCACCAAGCGGGTTAAAAAGCGTAATATGCTTGGGCACAGCATTGACAAAATAAAACGTGTCAGTTATTGGTAAGTAACTAATCATTAAATGTTTATATTTTAGGTTTCAGCCGAAACGAGGGCTACATTCCCTGAAGTTGCGAGGGGTATGTGTGTTTTTATAATTTCTTTTCTGGCTTTGAACTGAAGTTTTCAAATACAGAGTCACCCACGTACACGAAGCAGGACCTTTTAGTTAGTGTATCTTAACACACTCTCAGGATGGTGACAGGCAAGAGAGAGATAAATTATATCATAAAGGAAACAATATACAGCCTAATTGGGACGTGTTTCTATAAGTTCAGTCGTGACAGCGCGGTACCACTTCCCGGCAGTTATAACACGTTCAGATCCTCGGTTAGAGAGCACTCGGAGTGCAACTTTTCGCACTAACGCCGTTCCGAACCGCAGGGTAAAGCACTCGGTTGTTCTCAACTCGAGCGTGCCGAACCTCGGAGCGTTGCAACTTTCTAACCATCAAAATCTGACCAATCAGACCACAAAAAAACTTTTTCTTTCAATGAAAATTAAGCAAGGATCAAGTGTTCTGTCAAATCGATGTTTTAGGTTAGAAAACAACCGTGGCTGTTTCGTACCTCAGAGCGAGTTAGAAAACAACTAGGTAAACATCCGCTCTCTGACGTCCTGAACGCGTTCCAGCGATTTTATAACCCTTCCCATGTCGCGCGCGGTAGCGCGATACCGCTCTGTGACAAGGTCCTTAGCCGAAAATAATAATAATCATGACCCTGAGCATTCAAAAGTTGATATTTCGGTTTTGGCTAAGTTTTTAGATATAAAACATATACCGATAGAATCGTTACGTCCGTCAGTTAAATGTCGTACCAGATTACAGTATAATATATTTTTTTGAGTTTTTGATTTTAAAATTTGATACTTTTACTTCTATTTCACTCCAGTAAGATTATACCATACCTGGTTACAGAGAGGTCCGCCTCCCGCATCGTGTCGGGATGGGAAGCCAAAGACGGTCAGATCCCTTACCAGATCTCCCTTCGTATGGTGAATGGATCCGGCGCCGTGTCTTCATGCGGGGGATCCATCATCAGCAGTAATTGGGGTCTCACAGCGGCTCACTGCACTGCTACGTAAGTACAATTCAATTCACTCTAAAATGCTTCAAAATCTTCAAATAGCACGAATAATTTGTAAAAAATAATATACCTATTTTGATGACCTCTTGCTTGTGACAGCCGCGTGACCATGGTGATCCGTGCTGGCGTGGTGAACCTAACCAGGCCCGGGGTCATCTTCGAGACCACTAAGTACTACAACCACCCGCTCTACAATGAGAACATTCCTGGCATTGTGCAGCCACATGACATCGGCCTGCTGGATTTCGGCAGATCTCTTACTTTCAACGGTATGTATATATAATTAAATAAGGGAGCAAGTGCTGCGAATCTAGGATATGGGACAACATCCACACAAGGTCTTCAGGTCCCAAACTAGGCAGAGCCTTTACTATGGCAACCTGATGACTGATATACATAATTACAGATAAACATATGTACCATCAGTCAAGTTTATGCCTGACTATCGTAAGGGTGAATTTTGCGTGAAATGACCATTCGCTGCCCCCGCCTATTCTCTGCTTATTGGTGTGTAATAAAAGCTTATTGTAAGTACAAGTTCTTTTCACATAGTTTTTACGTGGTAATCCTTGGAACAGAAGTAATCAACATGCTTAAAAGGACTCGGTACTACTTTTTATTTTAGTATTGTCTACGAGCGGGATAAAAACAAGGAGAGATATTTCCAAAAAGGTTTCGCGAGCGCAATAAAATGCACAGGCGCAGCAATGGCTACCAATAAACCACTGACATAGTAACTATTACACGCATCGGTGGCGCAGCCGCGTCAATGTACCCCGTCCCGCACCTACCTCCCTTCAGCTCCCCGCACCTGTACATGTTATGCGAACGTTAGACCATCTTTATTTGCCGATAAAGTTATAAGAAAGTACAAACATTTATAATAATATATATATAAAATGAAATTAAATATAAAATAGACCTCCCATCGTCCACAAGTATGTTAAAATACAATAAGCAGGTTTAACGTTGTATTGAAAAAAACTAAGAGGGTATAGATAGTTTAATAAAATACAATAATCATATTCCTGACATAAACATAAAATTTGTAAAGATGTAGGAACAAAAGACTTTTACAGCGGAATTGCTTTTTATGCCTGTAATTGGGCAATACAACAAAAGGCGGAGTTAGCTTGCAATGCATATGTGCAAAGCAATACTTTTTTGAACTGGTCAGGCATAAAATTGTGTGATAGTACACCAAGACACGGGTCAAGCATACATGTTCATGCACGCAAATGTTTGATTCGTCCGTGGAGCGCCATGATGGCACTAGCCTACCGAGCCGATCAGTCCGAGTATCAAATGTAACCTACGAAGAAATAATATCAGGAAGAGTCTGAGAGAACTGCCTTAAAAATGATTCAATAAAAGTCGTTCAAAATCAATAACATTCACGACGCTAGACTCAGCTGTCATAGTAGACGTTGCAGCACGCGCGTAGACCAATCCCTGCTTTTCTTCTGAAATTTAAACCAATCACCGAACATGTCTATTTGTAACCTCGGAAGTAATTCCTATTTGGAATCATAGGTACGTCGTTTTGGTTTGAAGGACCACTTTTTGTGTGAAATTTGTTCTGAGTTATGCTTCCTGACATTATTTCTTCGTAGAATGTAACTCTCTAGTTCTAGTTCCGTAGTCGTACCGGGGGCAGAGCGAGATCATATACATCTAAAATTTTAGAGTTTGGTCTCGCTAAGCAGGTATTAGTGCTTTAAACATAATATGGTAAAAAAACGGCCACGTGCGAGTCGGACTCGCGCACGAAGGGTACCGTATCATGGTCATTTTTAAATATTTTAAGTTTCTACCTGTATCTAATCGTTATTAAGACGTAGAACAAAAAAACACATTCACGTTTGTTGTATGAGAGCGTCCTTACATTTGTTTTATTATTTATTATTAAAATTAATAGTAACTAAATATTCGGTGAATATTTCAAGCGTCTACCTGTTGCCGTTATCAATATCGAGCCAAAACGAGCAAACAATCACGTTTCTTGTATGACCCGTTAAATATTTATTTTATTCTGTTTTTTAGTATTTGTTGTTCTAGCGGCAACAGAAATACATCATCTGTGGAACTTTCAACTGGTTACCTATCACGGTTCGTGACACACGGACAGACAGACAAACGGATGGACAGCGGAGTCTTAGTAATGAGGTTCCGTTTTACCCTTTGGGTACGGAACCCTAAAAAGTATCTACATTCTCTAAGTTGTGTTGTGATGGGCACAGTTCAGTGTTAGCGGTGCGTTAACCCGAACAGATCCCTTAATCTACTAATCATATGTTAGTGATTATTTTGATTGTTCAAAAATATTCACCAGTTCAGCGTCTGTGGTTTCCTTGCCATCCGGTACTTGAGCCCAGCCTTGAAGTAGCGGTTCCCCTTTGCGCCTTTTCATTTCTATCTGAACACAATGTAAAGTTACAATTTAAACTATTAGGCAGCGGTCAGAGAGCAATTTGAACTCTATGTGACTCTGCAACTGTGATACAGACAGGATGCTTACTATCAGATGAATAATTTAGTTCTCACGAGCCTGATAAGTACACCTTAATGTTAACGATGTTAAATAAAACTATCTTTACCTCCACAGATTACTTAAAACCCATCAGAATCCAGAACTCAGCTGCTAAGGACGACAGCTACGACGGAGTACAACTCACCGCTAGTGGATGGGGCCGGACTTGGACTAACGGTTAGTTGAAATTCTCGTGAGTATGATACGTACTAAACTATTACTGACAGGCAAAACACTCAAGTTTGAGATCCCGCCGGGAGCTTGCAGACGCCGCTGCGCACTGGCCCTGAAGATGCATCTGCTTATGCTCGAAAGCAGGGACCACGTATTCGATCCCTGGCGGCAGTGTTTTGTTGTTTAACAACGTGCAGTGTTCAAGAAAATGTACTAGAAAATGTCGGGAAATGAGCAGACTTATATGAATGAGAGTAGGTCCAAAGGCGCTACCTTGCGGCAATATCTGAGTAGCAACTGGTAGAAATCGACTATAGCTTATCTTTCGATTGCAAGTTGAGGTTAAAACTTGTTAAGGCATTATTTCTGGTACACAAAATAATGCTAACGTTAAATTAAGTTATGCGAACGCAGTGTCCAGGTCCCAGAAGAAATACATCCAAAACGTTAAAAAAATTACACAAATCTATACCATGACGCTTAAAAGTTTACCAGAAATCATGTGTAGCAAAAAGATTAATCATTTTTGATTGAGTGGGCTGTGCAATTTTCTTCCGCCGTTCACCCCGTGGGTGACGGAATGGGTGTGTGGAGCTCAGACCCACTAAAACCCCCCGTAAGCAGTTCTCCACCAATAATGTGGGCGACATGGAGTTGCCCTAGCATTCACCATATAATCCTAGCGCTAGGCCCGGATTAAAGGCCTTTGTGCCAACTCTCTCAAAAAATAATGTCCAAGGGCTTCAGCGTCACTGCAGCCATTATGTTCATTGACAAAGATTCAGACGAGCTATAACTTTATATTTATAGTGCTGTCAGGAGTGTAAACTAAATCAAAGACCTAATCATTTATGTACAGGTGCCACCCCTGAGAACCTGAACTGGGTGTATCTCCGCGGAGTCACCAATGATGTCTGTTTCCGGCAGTATGGGACCATCGTCGTTGACTCCACCATCTGCGCCAGCGGATACAACGTCACCAGCCAGTCCACTTGCCAGGTGAGGACAATATACACGGTGTAGTCTTATAAAATGCTTGCTGCGAGAATAGCTTAGTCTTCCTAAACGAATCAACTAACAGAATGAACTTTACTACGTCACAACTTGGATGGGTGATCTGTTGCGTCATTCGATGCTGTTTGCTTTCGGAGAGTACTTTTTGCTGTTGGGTTTGTCTTAGGTGATGTTGTATTTGGAACATCATTGCTTAGAACAATGAGTGCATGTGAGTGTGTGTTTGTGTGAGTGAATGTGTTTGTTTCAGTATCAGTTCCATCCGGTTAATGTTAGTTTTTTCTAAAACGTGAGTTGTATATTCTAATAACTTATATGTTGTAATGTAATTACAGGGTGACAGTGGCGGTCCTTTGACCGCAGTCGATAGCGATGGTGCGATCAGTCAAGTGGGTGTCACCTCCTTCGTCTCCGGAACTGGTTGTCATACTGACTTCCCTGCCGGTAAGTGCACATACCCACACATCGTATATTAGGGTCCTAAGAAGAAACACCGTCAACAAGCAGAATGTCATCTTCTTAGGGTGAACAATGAACAATTAATATACCCTAGTACCTTATGAGCTTCGTTGAAGACGGGAACTTTCCATTTTTGACGCTGAAGATGCGAATGACAAATATCTCTCGGTTTGCGTACCACATTGTATACCTTAATGTGCATCATACGTTAACTAAAATAAAGAAATACTGTTTGTATTGATTTTTGACGAGACTGATAATCTCAGCAACTTATAATACGAAAGCGTCAAGCATCACAGTGGCATGTCCAGATCTGTGGAGCTCTGAATTGCGGTCATCACCCAATACCCGATTTTATATATTATATTAGTTATTGGACCAGCCATGGATCAACTGCCCTGATATTAAGAAAACGGTGGGCTAAGATGATCATTGGGAGCGAACCCCTGGTTGACTGGCAGCGGAGCTTTGAATAGCGGGTAGAACTGCTAGCCGGCATTCTATCGGATACAATTCGAAGAGTAGAGAGGCCTACCTTTGCAGAGTCCGCCTGGTGTACCACACCTGTGCGAAGATGTTGAGTTCGCGAAGAAGAACAGGTATCCTTTACGATTGCGTGCCCCTACATCTAAGCCCGCATCATCGGTTAACATCAGGCGGATATTAGAACTTTAAGGGCCGTATTCCCAAAACACGCTCAGTAATTAATCCTAGCTCAATTACGGATATGAGTCAATTGTGTACGGCATTAACTGTCAAATCTTCACACAAGACGAGATCCACAGCTGAGCAACTTTATAAATTCATAAAGTTCATTAAAATTTATAGAGTTAATTTTCAACATATATTGCACAAGAATTCTCTTCCAGGGAATTGGCCACTGTTGAACACGTGACCAATCTGTAAATACTACTGATTTGTGTTCCTTATCTTCTGCCCCAGGTTTCATCCGTCCCGGCCACTACCACGATTGGTTCACGGAGGTTAGCGGTATTGACTTCAACTGGGAGTATGAAGTTACCACTACTACCGAAGCTCCCACCACTACCGAAGCACCTACCACAGAAGAAGATGAAATTGAATGCGATGACGACGAAGAAGAAGAAGAGGTCGTTAAAATTCACTTTGTCAACTACTAAGTGTAGATTTTCATCTTCTTTTTTTCCTGATTTTGTGGAATTAAAAGCTATTTATTGTTAACCGGTGGTTTTTATTTAGTGGTCTGTACAAAGGAGCTAAAAGGTTAATAATATAACTAAATTAGGTACCTTCTTGGGTAGTCGATACGGTTTGAGTGAGCGGTGACTATGTCTTTGAAGTGCGCCTGCCTTAGATGAAGTCAAGGTTCGATTACTGACCTGAGCAAATTTATGAAGAGATTTTTATGAAATTTGTTTAATTACTAGCTTAGCATGCGGTTACACCCGCGTGGTGATGGATGATGAAGATGATAAAGAAAAGTCCTGTGTGTTAATCCAACGCCTCATCTACGAATATGTCCATACCAAATTTCATCAAAACTGGTCCAGCCGTTTGAGCGTGAATAAGTAACAAACATATAAACAGACACACAAACCCTTGGAAATATTAGTGTGAAATGATAACTATATCATACATATGTAAAAGTACTAGTTGCGACCCACGGTTTCACCCGCATGGCGATGGATGATATTGATGATTATGCTTACGGTGCTCAATTCTCACGATTAATTTATTATTATTTGTTCACTTGTAGTACTGTTTCGTATTCCTCGGCCATTACCACGCATATTTGAAAGAAAATTAATTAAAAGTCCGAAAGTTAAGGTTTATCTATTGATATCCCAACCTCAACACTTTGTCCAGCTCTATGACAGCACGCCATCTTTGCTCCATTAAGTTTAAAGTAAGTATTAAAGTTCCTGATCCTGAAACCGCTAAGTAGGCACGACAACAATATGGTTTAATCCAGACTTTTATGAATAAAAAAGAGAGGGATGAAACCTGGGAGGGTTATTATATTAATCGTTTCGAATTCAGCAGATCGCATAATTATGATAGTACTCCACGTACAGGTAAGTTCGTTTTATCATTAATTATGCGTACTGTTATACCCCATCAATGCACCCTCTAATGCAGTGACATCCCATATATTGCTTAACATGCAATATAATAGTAAGTTGGAACTTTGCTTGTAGATTAAAGTCAGTCTGTTTTGAACCACAGTCGGGAACGGTTGCCAAAGGGTCCCTTAGAGTAGAATCTCAATAAAGTTAGTGTCCTTCAATATATCCTTTTTTTTAAAAACCAATCTCTCTGGGATCCTATAACATTTGGTGGCAGCGGTGGGATGCGGAAATCCCCAGTTCGCCAAAATATAAAATCTAAAGCAGACTCTGAGCTACCGCATCTCGTATAAAATATTAGTGTAAACTACTGAATAAAAACTTACCGAAAACCCGGACTGTGCATTACCTGTGAAGTGATAATATCCTGAAACTTACCTGAAAGTGAATATCGTGCATCCTGAGTGTTATGTCATCCCTGAAATTATAAACTGTACTTACCTGCATACTTACCCTGAGCATCCTGCAAACTTCGACGAGCTGAATTTACCTGAAAATTATCCTGAAAGAAATTATCAACACTGAGATCCCGGATAGATTACTTCATCATCGACGGTGATCATCATCAACATATTTCCTGCTCCTGTGTACCTGCTGTTTCGGCCGAGGTGTAACCTTGGGCCGTGTCACCAGTCGATCGTTGTGTCCGAGGCATCGTCTTATCGCTGCGGAATGCGTCTCCGGCTCCCGCTCATCCTTATCGCCGCCTACGCAGCTTACTTGTAAGTCTCTGGTCATTGTTTTGAAGTAAGAATAAAATTAGGGATCCGTAACTTTATTTAATATCGAACTGGCTAAGTAATATTACTTTATTTTAAAATTGTTGTATCCGTATAGTGTTATATAGTGTTTTGTAATGAACGTATTCTGTGTTGATTCTATAAAATATTTTAAATAGCGAATTTTCTCGTAATGCCTAAAGGAATCAAAGAAGATAATAAATTGACAATTGAACTTCCTGAGTTACCTGTCTCACCTACAGTATCCGAAAAAACGGCACCTTTGTCGCCGAGGCAGACTAGATCAGCAACAGCTTCAGTACTAATAGATATGGATTTAAATACTCTCTTTAAATTTATTAAATCATATGATGGCAGTCGAGAAACAGTGAATTCCTTTATAATAAATTGCAATAATGCGTATGAGCTAGCCACAGAAATACAAAAACCAATTTTATTCAAGTACATCCTAAGCCAATTGCAAGGAAAAGCGGAGCTTGCCTGCTCTATCAAGGATTTCAGTTCGTGGGAACAATTAAAAGAATTTTTAAAAACCCAATTTTCCGAGAGGAAACATTATGCCCACCTACTTACCGACCTACAAGAGAGCCGGCAGGGCCCGCAAGAGAATGTAAATCAGTACTCGTTGCGCGTCGAAACTTGTCTTTCACAGCTTCTCACGGAGATATCTCTCAGTAACACTAGGAAAGGTGAAATTCCTGGGCGCACCGCCGCTATGGAAGACCTAGCCCTTCATCACTTCTTAATGGGCCTTCACCCCCGTCTTTCTAACATAATTAGGTGTCGTAATCCCAAAAATTTGAATGAGGCCACGAATCTTGCAATTTCTGAAGAAAGGATTCAGCAGTCACTTTATAAAAGGAATATCCAACAACCTGATCCAAGGCCAAATATCAGTACAAACTTTAATAAGCGTTTTCAACCAAGGTCAGGGCCTTCCAATCCTCAACATCCTCAGCATTTCCAACAATCTAGGAATAATGGACAATTCCAACAACCGAGAAGTTCCCCACAGTCGCCTGGGCTATTTTGCAGATATTGTAAAGCCACAGGCCACGACATAAAAGATTGTAAAAAACGTGAATTTTACAATAATCGTTATCGCAATCAACAACCATCGAGTAGGCCATCAGGGTTGAACCAAAACAATCAATCGTATAAAACGATCAATCACATCCAAGACGTAACCGAAGAAAATGAAGACCAAGGTTATGACGAAGTTGATGATATTGAAAATTCCTTAAAGAATTCTTTAAACGAGTAGGCGTCTCGGCTCGGTGTCGCACGGGACGGCGCATTGAAGGCGGCACCCACAATACACAAAAATCCGAACGTGTTACACAGCAGGGTAACCAGCCCCAAACCGGAAACACTTCCTTATCTAAATTAAATATTGAACGTGCTATACAACAGGGTAATCAGCCCCAAATTGGAAGCACGTTAATATCTTCCATTAAACGTGTTACACAACAGGGTAACCAGCCCCAAACCGGAAACACTTCCTCATTAAAACTAAAAATCCAACGCGCTACACAGCAGGGTAATCAGCCCCAAATCGGAAGCGCTCTCAAATATCCGTCAAATACAACCCAAGTTAATGACTCTGTCCAAAATCAAAACGTGTACGAAATTAATATAGACACAACTAAGAGAATTTTGCCACACGTTCTCCTCGATTCCCAAGTATCTGATATTCCTTTGACACTTTTAGTAGATTCTGGTTCCGCTATCTGTTTGATCAAACAGTCCTGCATGTTACACAAACCTAACTTAACAAAGGAACCAATAAACATCAAGGGAATAGATCCTGGTGAAGAACCTACCCCAACACTGGGTCATTTCCGATTAAAATTAAAATTATCGCATAACAAAACAATTTCTCACAAGTTTCACGTCATATCAGATATAAACCTACCTTACGATGGCATCATAGGTACCGACCTCCTCACAGCATTTGGTTGTAATATCGACTATAACACTGACACCTTAAAAATAGGAAACCTTAATATAACTCTTCAGTTCTTTGATCCTTTCTACATTATTCCTCCTCGTACGGAGACCGTTATTGAATGTACTGTCCGTAACACTGACCTAAAAGAAGGTGTTATCTTGGATCAACATCTCTCAGACAATCTACTGATATCTAATTGTATAGTTAAAATGAAGGATAATCATCGCGTTAATCTCACAATCGCCAATACTTCCGAATCCTTTGCAACTATCAATCCGAATCTTAAGCTGAAACTCGAGCCTTTACATTCTACATCGCTACAGATTAGACATAATACCCATGAAGCAACCAACAGAACCAACGAAGTCATAGATTTATTGAGAACAGACCATTTAAATCTAGAAGAATCTAATGCTCTTCTTGAACTATGTTCACAATACTCTGATATTTTCCACCTGCCTAATGACCAATTAACTTACACAACTGCTCTAAATCATCAGATTAAGACCAGTAGTGATGTCCCTATCCATACAAAATCGTACAGATTTCCAGAGTGTCATAAAGAAGAAGTGAAAACCCAGATTGACAAAATGCTCTCACAAAACATTATAGAAGCATCGTCTTCTCCTTGGAGCTCGCCCATTTGGGTAGTGCCCAAAAAAGCAGATTCTCAAGGCCGGCGCAAGTGGAGAATAGTCATTGACTACCGCAAGCTTAATGATATCACAATTGGCGAAACTTATCCAATCCCACAAATATCCGAAATCTTAGATCAGTTGGGTAAAAGCAAATACTTTTCAACGCTTGACCTTACTTCCGGTTTCCATCAGCTTTTAATTTCTGCTGACGACGCACCTAAAACAGCCTTCTCTGTGCCTCAAGGGCATTTCCAGTTTAATAGGATGCCATTTGGGCTCAAGAACGCCCCTTCAACCTTCCAAAAATTGATGAATAACTGTCTCTCCGGTCTGCAGGGCACGCGCTGCTTCGTCTATTTAGATGACATTGTAATATACTCGTTTGATCTTATGTCCCACATCGATAACTTGAAAACCGTTTTTGATAGACTCCGCCAATTCAATCTGAAGTTAGAACCAGAAAAATGTGAATTTCTTCGTAAAGAAGTAACTTATCTAGGGCACATCATCAGCGAAAAAGGCGTCCGACCTAATCCCGACAAGACTAAGGCCGTCACCGAGTTTCCTCTCCCTAGGTCTCCAAAAGACATCAAGTCATTTCTGGGATTGGTCTCATATTATAGAAGATTTATACCTGATTTCGCCAGGTTGGCGAAACCACTCACATCCCTTCTAAAAAAGGACATCCTCTTTGAATGGAAAAACGAGCAGCAGCTCGCATTCGAAACCTTAAAGAATAAACTTGTCTCTGCGCCAATACTCGCTTACCCTGATTTTACACAACCGTTTCTTCTTACATGTGATGCCTCTAACTACGCTATATCCGCAATCCTGTCTCAAGGACCTGTCGGTCATGATCGCCCGATTGCTTATGCGTCCCGTACACTCAATAAGGCTGAGTGTAATTATAGTGTCACTGAGAAGGAGTGCCTTGCTATAATATTTGGAACTAAAGTTTTCAGACCATACCTTTATGGTCATCGTTTTAAAATCCTTACTGACCACAAACCGTTACAATGGTTGTTCAATTGCAAAGACCCTGGATCAAGGTTGGTTCGTTGGCGCCTAAAATTAGAGGAGTTTGAATATGATATTCAATATAAAAAAGGGAAAATTAATGCCAATGCAGATGCTCTATCTCGTTTCCCTGTAAACCCTATCCAACCCTCATCTCCTGTAACATCAGAGCCTGCAGTCGAAGAAGTCTCGCAAGAACTTGACAGAGACTTAATGGATTTGCTTATCTCTCCACCTTCGTTTAATTTTGACGAAGATATCCTCCCATCGCCACATCCTCTTGAGTCAAATGAAGAAATCCTACGTCCTCCCTATATAAACTTACCTTCTAATGCTCCCGATACACTAACAGAAGGAATAGAAAACGAGTTACCTGCTCATCAAACGTCCTCCTTACCTCCTGCTCCTTCTCTGGAATGCAACCCTGACGTACAACTTACCACATTTGAACAATCACCTGCGCAACCAACACTCCCTGATTCACAACCTAGTCCGGATCCCATTCCGTCTACCAGCGCAAACCCGGAAGTGCCTGTGGATGATTACTCAACGTTCCTTAAATCAATGGCTAGTAAAGATAAATCTTTTAACACTGAAATCGAAGAAAACAATGAGAGCCTACTAAAATGTCCTGCAAGCGTCATCCTCATCCCTACATCTATTGATCTAGATGAATCCAATCCCTATATTCAAGAAATCTTGGGCACCCCGGAATTAACCAGCACGGTATCAAACTCTGAAAAAGAACTTTTCTCTTTCCAAAAACTTAATAATAACCATAAGACATTTTTCTTGCTGTTTTTCAAGGTCCATCATTTTGATGAAGCCTCATATCCTGAAATATTTGAAACATTAAAAAATATAAGAAATGAATTATTAATATTCGGGGATGTTAATGAAATTGGTATTTCTGACCTGAAAACCCCTTTTGACAAACACTCCTTTGTCAAAATTTATAATATTCTAACATACCTCTTCCACAACACGGGAATTAAGATTAAAATTTACCACAATAACATCACATATCCAGCTCCCAATGAAACCAACAAAATACTATATGATAACCACAACATCCCTATAGCAGGCCATTTAGGCTCTGTAAGAATGTATAATCGAATTAAACAAACATACTATTGGAAAGGGATGCGTGGAGACATTGAGTCGTATGTAAAACGATGTAAGTCGTGTCAAGAGAATAAAGCACTTAGGAAAATAAATCGTGCACCTATGCAAATTACCAGCACTTCTACTGAACCCGGTCAGCGAATTTCGATGGATATAGTTGGGCCACTTCCTGAAGCAGGTCCTGCAAAATTGAAATTTATTCTAACAATTCAAGACGACCTCACAAAATTTTCCTCGGCCTATCCCATCCGTAGCACCACCGCAGAAGAAACGAGTGAATGTCTTATACATTATATATCGATATTTGGCATTCCAAAAATTATCCTTACAGATCAAGGCACCAATTTCACCGCAGACCTCTTCAAAAAGACATGCGAATTTCTTAAAATCAAAAATCTTTGGGCTTCACCCTATCATCCTCAAACCCAGGGAGCCCTGGAGAGAAGTCACTCAACCCTAAAGGAATACCTTAAATCTTACATCAACGAGGAACAGACAAACTGGCCTCGATACGTCTATACAGCTATGCTCACGTACAACACAACAGTACACTCTACTACTAACTTCTCACCATACGAGCTGATGTTTGGGAAAAAGCCATACATACCAAATAAAGTTTTTGGTGAAATTTCTGGAGCAACGTATCCTGAATATGTTCGAATGCTTCAAAACCGTTTGAAGTATTCCCGAGAAAAAGCTATAGATCATATCACAAAATCTAAGCAAAACTCTAAAACATATTATGATTCTCGAACTCGTTCCACGGAGTATAAAACCGGTGACATGGTATATCTAAAGAATCACCTAAGACTGAGGAAAGCCTTATCACCCATTTGGAAGGGACCTTATAAGGTAGTAAAGATACACGGCAACAATACTCTGTCCCTTCTTATCAATCGCCGTCACGTCCGACACCATTACGATGAGGTTAAACATGCAGAAATCCCGGAAGCCCTGTAAAAAGAAAATATATTAGTTATTATTAATCGGAAATATGAACAATAAATTATACTTACCAACACCATTATGATATGAAGTTAAACTCGCAGAAATTTCGTAAATACCCTGAAAAAAAAAATACATGTATTAGTTATTGTAAATCTGTAATGTAACCAATAGAATTATACTTACCTGAAGTGAAGACACGTGCTATAAAATCTCTTTGATTCAAAATACATAGGAACCTTAATAAAGATAGTCATAAAACTAGATAGGTATAGGTTAAGGAATTAGATTTTAAATATAGTCATTGTTTTCAGCGTAACGGCCGAAGTTCAAGGACAACGAGCACATATACAACAAATTGATTCGAGTCCAGGACTATATTTTGATTACCTTGGGCGCATTAAAATAAGTAATGGCCAACTGAATGTTTTAATCCCACTGGATGTCTCACATTTAAAGCAATATATTGGCAACCTCGAACACGCTCTTAATACAGCCCTGCACTTGTGTACTGAAAGTAAAATAATAGGAACTCTTGAATGCCATAGTATATTACAGCCCTTGATAACTCGTTATCAAGATATTGTTAGAGAATTTACTTCCATATCTGAACTATTCAATGGTAAAACTAAACGCAGTGCCTGGATTGGAGGAATAGGGACTGGCATAAAACACATATTTGGTAATTTAGACGAAGATGATGGTATTAAATACGACGAAGCAATAGAATCAATACAGAATAACCAAAAAGAATTAGCTACATTAATGAAAGAAAATATAATGGTCACTACTTCTGTCATTTCTGCATTCAATAGCACCATAAACAAAGTTAAAATTAATGAAGCTAATTTGAACATAGCCATTGACAAACTAACTATGATTGTAAGAAATATGTCACACGAACAGTACCTTAGATCTTATACAAATCAAATTTTAAACTATTTAGAGACGAGTATATTAACTTTATCTTTTCAACTCGAAGATATAGTAACTTCGATATTGTTCAGTAGTCAAAACTTACTACATCCCGCTATAATAACACCTCACCAGTTATACCAAGAACTAGCTGGCAACATCAGACACCTAAACAGTAACCAAGAATTACCAATCCGATTGGAAACTAATTCGATGCATTTAATTTTGAATGTCTCTACTATAACCTGTTATTATAATAATGAGAGAATCGTGTTTGTTGTGAAAATTCCTTTAGTGTCTCCAATAGAATACAATTTACATCATGTATTAGCCTTACCGACCCCACACATAACTCAAGACCCGAACACCTACAGTATGATAATACCTAGAAATAAGTATATAGCAATGACCAGAGACCAGTCATATTATTGCGTTTTAGACAGTCTAGACGAATGTAAAGTACTATACACACAAACGTTTATCTGTGACATCCCTAACGTGTATTCGAGCAGTGTCAACCCTACATGCGAAATAGAACTAATGACGAAAGTGATAAGTGTTATCCCAGTGCAGTGTGAAACCAAATTTATCTTAGGTAATGTTAGTTTATGGAAACCCCTATCGAACAACAAGTGGATTTACGTTCAGTCAAAACCAACTAAAGTTTCTGTTGATTGTCCCAGCCGGGAACTGTACGATGTGAATGTATTAGGTACAGGCGTACTCAATATTCCCAATGAGTGCACCGCCTTTACTAAAAACATGAAATTTATAACTCGACATGTTGTCGCGAATGTCAGTTCTCCTACTTATAAGTTAGATTTTAACATTTTAAATGATTCATGTTGTAGCTTAGCTAGATTATATAACTTTATAGATACTGTGTCTCCTGCCTCAAACATATTGGAAAATATAGATCTGGACGATCTCAGTATAAAGAATAATGAAAATGTTTTAAAATCTCTTTTAGATAACACTAACAAAATTATAGACAGTCCGCACATAGTTAAGTATGGGACACATTATTCCATAATGACTATTGTAATAATTTTAGCTATATTTTTATATTTTACTTTTAAGATGTATCTTTATTGTAAACCTGGCAGCAACCGCAAACCACTATTAGTTTTACCACAATTATTTTCTAAAAACCCTACGGTCACAGTAGATCATAACGTAAACGACGATGTAGTGATTGAGCTTACACCTCCACCTATCAGACGAAACATTTAACTTTACATCTATTGCAAATAATCTTCGATTTGTTACTCGAAGGTTATTTTCTACCGCGGGGAGGTGTTATACCCCATCAATGCACCCTCTAATGCAGTGACATCCCATATATTGCTTAACATGCAATATAATAGTAAGTTGGAACTTTGCTTGTAGATTAAAGTCAGTCTGTTTTGAACCACAGTCGGGAACGGTTGCCAAAGGGTCCCTTAGAGTAGAATCTCAATAAAGTTAGTGTCCTTCAATATATCCTTTTTTTTAAAAACCAATCTCTCTGGGATCCTATAACAGTACGCTGCTCAACTCTCACGATTAATTTCTACGAGTATTTGTTCACTTGCAGATGTTTGGAGATCGTTAAAGTCTGGACTTAGAACAAATGTCAAATTAGGATAACTTAGTTGAAGTTGGAGACAAAAGCTACAATTTATAATCACTCTTAGTAAACTTATTTATATGACAAAATGTATTACATTAATTATGCAGTATGCATAAGGGCCGTCCATTAATCACGTGATGTTTGTTTTACCATTTTTCCCCCTTGGTGATACGTGGTGAGGTTTAAGACTAACCCCCCCAACCGAAAATCACGTGTATTTTTTAGTCTACAAATAATCTTAAAATTTCTCGAATAATATCTTTAAATAATAGGATCATGTTAAAAAGTCTAGACGGAAAGGTTGCAGGTTGTTATTGACTGGTATACAAATAATATTAATGGAATAGCGTAATCATGCGAACAACATCAATTGTTCATGAAGATATATTATAATGTATCGCGTTTGACGAAAATATTAATACACGTGATATCTTACTACACCCCCCTCCCCCCTTGTGATATTTCGTGATTTTT
Source organism: Selenia dentaria (assembly GCA_917880725.1). Lineage (NCBI taxonomy): Eukaryota > Metazoa > Arthropoda > Insecta > Lepidoptera > Geometridae > Selenia > Selenia dentaria. The sequence goes on along the minus strand of OU862896.1, from coordinate 26,754,550 downwards.
GTCGAACCCCCTGCCCCCCTATACGAGCCTCACGTGGAATTGGAGCATTAATGGTCGGCCCCATAATACTTTACTATAATACTACTACTATATTACTACTTACTATACTTGCTATTACTATACTAATATACTAGATTATAATATTAATAATGAAATTATAAATTATATTCATTAATAAAAAGTACTATCCCTAACGTTCGATAAATATTGTAACTGGAAATCCCATGTTAGCAGTTTGTGTTCAAAATTGGATAGATTTGTAATGTACCGACTAAGACAAATAACGACAAAGGAAGCAGCCTTGACTGCCTATCATGGCTATGTCTCTTCAAGTTTAAGATATGGCATTATACTGTGGGGATTCTCCGTTGAGGCGGACAGGGTGTTGATTGCGCTAAAGAAATGCATACGATCCCTATGTGGGGTGCAATATTTGGATAGCTGTGTACCACTTTTTAAAGAACTTAAGATTCTTCCTGTGCCTTCATTGTACATCTACGAGATTTGTCTGTCAGGTACGTAAAAAAAAATCCACACCTATTCGAAAAACACAGTGAGGTCATAAAAAGAGCTTGTCAGAGTAGACATCCTTACAAATTATACACGCCAATCCAACGGTTACAGCTTACCAAACGGAATGCCAGTTGTATGGCGATTAGAGTGTACAATACTTTACCTGACAATATCAAGGGAGTCGCCCTAAATCCTTTTATAAAGAAATTATTTGATTTCTTATTAAAAAAAATGTTATTACTCTATAAAGGACTTCTTAGATGATAAAAATCTGACATAGGCAATTATATATTAAGGTTTGACATTTAATTGTATTAGTTGACAGAAGCGACTTCTCAAGCAATTATATCAATTGACATTCTTAATTATTATATCTAAAATCAGTTCGTATTATTTTACATTTACTGCCTGTTTAATTTTTTTTTATTATTTTTTGTGTAGATTCTAAAAACACATAAGAATAAATCTTGTGTAAAACATTTGCACGCCGTTTAGGTAGAGTTTTGTTGGACCTGTATTATGTGCTTTAACAACTATGCAATATTGTACCCAAAACTGAAGCAAATAAATATTCATTCATTCATTCATATCCTTTCCCGGGATATAATATAATAATATCCCGTAGCCAAATTTCATTACGATCCGTTTAGGCGTGATAAGGTAACAAACAAACAAACTCACTTTTGTACATATATTAATATGTTGACAGTGTGATAACTTTGGTTTAATTTTTAAAAGACAAAACGTGAAATATCATTTTTAAATAAATAATTCGCAAATGCGCGCACCAACAGTGGCGCCGCCGTTGTGGAAATAGTAGGTACATAATACCATACACATGTAGAAGAGATAAATCCTACTTCCTACTAATATTATAAACGCGAAAGTTTGTGAGTATGGATGTGTGGATGTTTGTTACTCTTTCACGCCCAAACGGCGGGGGAAATTTTGATGAAATTTGGTATAGAGGTAGATGAGGGGCTGGTTTAACACATAGGATACTTTTCATCATCATCATCCATCACCAAGCGGGTGAAAAAGCGTAATATGCTTGGGCACAGCATAGACAAAATAATAAGATCTCCGCCTACGTCAAGATCATAATGTTGACAGTTCTGTCAAAGATTGTGTCAGATTCTGATAGCTTAGTCAAAAGCCAAGTCAATTTAATGAGAAATTCAAAACGTGTTTGTATTTGAGGTCGAATTCAAAATAGGAATTTCGAAAGGGCTCGTCTTTGTCTCTCTCTCTTTCTAATGGTGGGAAAGATATAGAGTGTGAATGTTTCGAATTGTATGATTAACCCAAGACCGAATAAGATATTCGCAGCTATCTGAAAAAATAATTAAAAATTTACTTTGTCTCACTCAGTTAGCTGTACTAAGATGTCAAAGTGTAGCGTGTCTTGCCCTACTGATACCATTATTATGGTCTCTTTTGTAAGGTTGTGTTGACACTGGAGCTAATATTTGTAGTACCTAAGTAAAAACATTGTAAAATCATCTATATAAAAAGAATGGCCTCGAGTTTCTTGCCGCTTCTTCTCGGTAGGCTCTATATATTTTGGAACGCGGCGGTAGTCTTTAAAGTACATTATAATGAAAAATTGACGTTCATAAGTGCGTCTTTGATGCCTAAATTGAATACTTAAATGATTTTGACTTTGACTTTGACTTAGCAAAATCGCATTTTGCTCTCTGATTTCAGGCAGCAAAACCTACATGTTTGAGCTGCTGAAGTGAAACGGTTTATACTATTTAATATAAGTACAATATACTAAGGTTTCAGGTTAGGTAATTGTTTATGTTAAAGTAATTAAAAAAGATTTTACTTCTTAAGGTTTAAGTTTGATATAATTTTTAAAAAGTACTGCACAAACATTTTAAAAGTAACCCTAGTTGTATTGACCGACCCTCTTTCTTTGCGACCCAGTGTGATTCAAAATAAAATAAATTTGAAGGTTAGTGAGTGTGCATATTTGTTACTTCACGCTGACACCGCTCAACGGATTTGGATGGGACATAGCTTATGCCCAGGATTAACACAGGCTACTTTGTTTCGATTCAACAGGTAATTCTTGAAGGATTGCGATTCTACGAAGAAATAATGTCAGGAAGCATAACTCAGAACAAATTCCACACAAAAAGTGGTCCTTCAAACCAAAACGACGTATGATTCCAAATACGAATTACTTTCGAGGTTACAAATAGACATGTTCGGTGATTGGTTTAAATTTCAGAAGGAAAGCAGGGATTGGTTCCACGCGCGTGCTGCAACGTCTACTATGACAGCTGAGTCATAGCAGCGTGAACGATGTTATTGATTTAGCACGACTTTTATTGGGTAATTTTTTTAAGGCAGTTACTCTTCCTGGTATTATTTCTTCGAAGTTGCGATTATATAATTTATTTCATGCGGACGCTGTCACGAGCAGAAACAAGTGCATTTTTCTGTCAATCGGTAACAATAGGTACTATTAATGGGGGATCCCAATAATCTATCTATCCACAGTTTTGCTTACTACCGATAGAAATTTGACATAATGTCCATACAAATAGGGTCAAATATCTAACTTTAGTAAGGTAAACCGGCGATAGATAGATTATTGGGACGGGCCGTAAGTCGCTCACCTGACGTTAGGTACGTGTCACGCTTGCCTATAGCAGTTCCATTCAGAATTGTCAACGACAACAGTTCAAAATCCTGCTTGGCAATGCACTGAGATACAAGATGTACAACAAGTAAAATTAAAAAAAATTAATACTGACTTCCATTCCATTCAGTTATTGGAGTGTATCTCAAAAACTACTGGAGCGAATTTGATGAAATTTTAATGGGACCACACGGGAAGCACCAGCTTTCAAACAAAAAAGATTTTTGAGAATCGAATTGAGTACCGCCTCCTTTTTTTGGAAGTCGGTAGAAAAAGACAAATCTATTGCTCTGTGATTTCGCTGGAAAGATTGCCCTTCAACTAAGCACAGTAATATTTGCACACTACTACTTCACAGTTCAATTACTGGCAAAGGTGTGGTACTAAAGGCGAATTCTTAGGCATGCTTATGCCTGTACCAAAATTTTAAGTAATTTTCTAAAAGTATGTTTTTACTGCTAGCATGGAATAATGAATTGCTTCATCCTACATGTACATAATTCTTTTAACTGCCACAGAACCCTTTGTAAAAAAACAAAATATGATAACGTATCGTGTAGGAACACATCACAATTCTGATCACGAAGAGAGTCCGTAAAAGCCGTTTTGTCTGCTCTCAGACAGTAGACACAATTTAAGACCACTTTAAACAGTGTCTACATAATTTATATCTTCTTTTGATGTCTTTCCGCAACACCTTTGACGCACCGGCTCGTCATCTCTCGACGACGATATGGTGACCGAAATAGGCGCAAGTCGTCACGTCGTATTGCAGTGGCAGAGTGACGCGCATGCGTGGCGGGGTGCCCAGTCGATACACAACGAGCTCCCGAAACTCCCGAGCGGGGTTCAATATATATATACGAGTATAACACCTTAAACGATACCACACCCGGTCTTAAGGATATGTTTTCGTCTAGCTACCCATCGTTTAAGTTGTCGTTAAATGTTTTTATCAAGTAGTTCAACCTCATCTTGTTAATTGTAACTTGTGTATTACATCTTTTATTTATTTTAACTATCGTGAGAAGTTTTATACTTAAGTGATGAGTACAGTTTGTTGTCGCACTCTAAGTTTATAAAGTTACTATGCCTAAGTTACGAAATGTTTTAAGCTTGAAATCTGTATCAGTACCAATTTAAATAAAATAAAATAAAATATAGGCAATTCTTATTTTTACACTAGATAGGCCAGTGTTTGACCACTATATCATTTTTATAGTCAGTGATGCGGTCGAATGTGGTATGATACTAGACCGACAATAGCGATTGACTTTCAAGGACAGCTGCGGAACACACTGTTAGGTGCACAGTGACAGATAATCAAATATGTTGCAAGTGTAATAAGCCTTAGATGGTCTTTGAATATTACTATAGATGTAATTTACAATTATGTCTGAGAAAATACTGTAACTGTTTAACTCAGTACTTTCCCTGAACTGAACTTATAATAAGTATTGAAAATTTGAAAAATTGGTTAATTCAAGAGTGACGAAATACCTTGAACGGTATAAAGTCTTATCTCCTTGTCAGTTCGGTTTTAGAAGGGCTAGGTCCACTGAAGACGCTGTACACACTCTACTCGAAGGAGCAGTCTCCGCTCTAGATTGTGGCAAAAAATGTATCGGCGTCTTCTTGGATCTAGCAAAGGCTTTTGATACTGTATCTCCCAAAATTCTATTAAGGAAGCTCGAATGTCTTGGCATCAGGGGCGTTGCTCTTGACTGGTTTAATAGCTACTTGTCGCAAAGAAGTCAATGTGTGTCTGTCGATGGGCAAAGAAGTGAATTCCTCAACATCCGCTTTGGCGTTCCGCAAGGAAGCATCTTGGGTCCAACCCTATTCACTATTTATATTAACGACCTTATTGGGATTTTTAAAGACTCGGTCTCTACGAAGATTGTCTGTTACGCTGATGATACTGCAATTATTTTCATGGGAGAGACATGGGCAGAAGCCTCCCAACGCGCGGAGAAGGGTCTTGCCCTGGTCTCGGAGTGGTTGAATGCAAACCTTCTCACTCTCAACTCCAGCAAAACCAAATTTTTGTGTTTTCATAAAACGCGAGTGTCTGCTCCCTCCAACCTGAACTCTTTACAGATTCACAAGTCTCCTCCCAGCGCTTCTTGTCCATCTGGGTGCTCGTGCCCGCTAATAGAACGCTCTGCCACTATCCGCTATCTAGGTCTCCTACTAGACGAGAATTTAAATTTTAAGTCTCACATTAGTGAGCTAGCTGGCAGGGTCAGAAAAATGATTCACATAATGAAGCTGCTCCGGGAAGGATCTGACATAGAGACACTCAAGCTTGTTTTCACTGCGTTGTGTCAGTCTATATTGGGTTACTGCATCACTGTCTGGGGTGGAGCCGCGAAGACACACATGATAACAGTAGAGAGAGCTCAACGCTCAGTCCTTAAAGTCATGTGTCGGCTCCCTTTTAGATTTCCAACGACTGCTCTTTACGCCTCTACCCAAATTCTTACTGTCCGGCAGCTTTACATACATCGGGTGATAACCGCCTACCACCAGACTTATCGTCTCCAGTCCTCGTCAGCCCCACCTAGTTCAAGCCGCCGTCTCAAAGTAAAAGTTCCTTCCGTTAAGACAAAATTTGCAAAACGATTCAAATATCACTCATACCCATTCATATACCGCTGTGCAAGCAAACACTGTGAACTAACGTGCTCTCTCTACGGTGTCAAAGAGAAAATACGAAGGTGGCTGCTGACCTTGGACTACGACAACACCGAGAGTCTCCTGGCAACCATTGCTTAGTTTGACGACATAGAGTACCTTTATTAATCCTTTTGTTTTAATGTAACCCCTCCCTCCCCCCCTTAACTAAATTGGCAAGCACTTTTTTTTTTTTTTTATTTTTTTTTTTTTTTTATTTCTTCCTCTTAACTTTTTGTTTTTGTCTTCATAATCATCCAGACTGGAATACGATTGTCAGCTGAGCTAAGCTAGGTTCTAATTTTATTGTATCTTATGGTATTTACAGTTATATTTGAGGTATTCTTTCTTTTTCTTTTTCTTTTTTACTTTTTGTTATGTTTACTTTATGCAGTTTGTCTGATCTGGAATTAGTTTTATCTTTAATTGTATCTTTACTTACTTTTATGTTAGTGTACACATACCCTTGTTCTGGTAACCACATCCCGAGTCGATCTCCCGCGATACAGGCCTGGCCTAGTGCGGGGATTACCAGTAACTCCTTTTTTACATACATTTAAGATAAACCTTAGCTTAAGTACTATGTTTTTTCTTATATTTGTGTTAATGTAACTTTTCTTGGTAATAAATTATTTGTATTTGTATTGTATTTGTATGCCTTCAATGAAAAAAATACGTAGCTCAGTGTCTGTTGTCGTCTAAGGTCAACAGAGATAATTTTGGGTGCGAATGAACGGGCATAATAGTTCGACACTAAGGAACTTTGAGATCCCTTTTCTTATACTATCAAGTCAATTATTCTAATATATTTCTAAGCTTTGGGTGTTGGTTGCAATGCCAAAGTTTAACGTGTACTGTGTGTGTGCACTACACTACACTACGCTGGTCACCTCGAGACATTTTTTAATATTAAGCGCCCAGTAAGATCACTTGCTTGAGGAGACCTATCTTATGATACATCGAGTTTCCTCGCCCTACAACGATTTGTATCTAAACGACGTAGGGAAACTTCTTTATGGCTTTAGCAGAAAAATTAAAATATAAATAATTTTCGATTATTTAGCTGGGCTGGGTAATTAAAAGACTTAATTATGTTTTTTTATGGGATTGGTTGGCAAACGACCGAGCGGGTCAACTGATGATAAGTGATCCCCGTCGCCCACGGACATCCGCAATACCGGTGGTCTCGAGAATGCGTTGCCGGCCTTTGAGGAAGGAACAGTGATTCCCGTAATTTAAAGAATACACTTTATTGATTTCTTACAGCCTTTCGAGATTCTTTATAATAATAAATAATATATACGATTTAATCCTTATAAAGTTTTTTAAAATTAAACAGCTTTAATAGATATCATAATCAAATGAATATGTTTTTGTATTATCTTTTAATATTTTACATTAATGCGGCGAAATTCATAGGTATTGGCACAGTAGAAACACAGAGATTGCATTGCATCTATATACTGTGGTATTGGTTAGAACTCATCTTGAATTCATGAAAATTACTATTCGATCTACAAAATCTAAAAATACAATTGAATGTTGAGCAATCTACATAACTCTCATCTCTTCGTACCTACGCGGACGGAATACCACATCAAAATGTACCTAAGCTTACATTATGAACTCGAGCTCGATGAGTGTCGGGAAGACCACAAGCTTATTTCCTGTATTTCTGTATCATTAAAGTTAACTTTCTGTAATGTTGGTTCCATTTTAATAATTTAACTGGAGTATATAGCGTCGCAAATAAAATTCAGTACAAATACAGAGGTTTATTTTCTGTCTGCCTTACACAATCATGATAAATGAACATACGTTTATAGTTTCATATCCTCTAAAACTTTAACATCTCCCAAATCATCGGGAAAACTAAGCACATGGCATCCCGACATTGGTTTTGGCGCGCGCGCGAATCGCTCCCCCTATTCAACATGGCGTCCGCACAGCGAACGCGCCTCGCGCTCTTCTAACCGCCGGGAAACCCCATCAATACCTTTGTTTAATAATTCTGAACAAACAGTGCAGTCTAAAATGTTATTGTGATAGTTCAGTGGTATTTATTTCAAGTGTTTGTGCACCATTGTTTGCATGAGTGTGCACCATGGGGCCAGTATGCGGGACGACGGACGAGATTCTCCGGCCAGCACTGAGCAGCTAACGTTAGTATTAAATGAAACCTACATGGTCAAACTCATCCGTATCAAACCTCCTTAGCTTTAAGCTTAATAAAAACAAATAAATCAGAGCAAATAGGTTTACCTGAATACGTTTTTACTAGATATACGAATGAAAGTACGAAACGTACTTATAAATTTACATAACAATTCTTCACAATTCGAATCGATCCATATAAATTATTTGAATGTTTCTTTTGTTGCCATAAAGAAAAAGAGCGCTCGTATTTCGGTAAAGATTTATGAGTCGAAGCAATAAGTAAATTGGAGACGGCACACCGCACCCTTTTGGACGAGGTAGAGCTTGACTCGGACTTCACAATTCCATTAGGATCAGTTTACTCTGCAAGCCATTTTAAAGCACTATATAGAGAGAGGTACAACTACCTTAACGAAAGAGAATTTATTTATTTTAAAACGTACCTACATTTTTAACCGATACATTTAAAGCTCATAATGAATACGACTTATAGTGCTACCCCTGTTAGGATCTAGAAATACCTACTATAGAAGAGTGTAAGTATATACTTATGACAATATACTTTAGGTACCTACTTGTTATATCATAATAATAATTAAGTACCTATGTAACATCATTATCATCTCAAACGCAAACTCAAATCATTTATTATTAATATACAATAAAGGTCTTGTTTAAGGTTTACAATAAGTACCTACCTAGGGGTGTTGCAATTGTGCAGAGAGGACCAGTCTATTTTAATGTATTATCTTTGAAAAATTCGTCAATATATTTATAACACTTCTGCAAAAGTTATTTTCGTCTTTTGTTGCGTTAGGTAATGTATTATAAATTACTGACATTGCTTTGGTTCCGTAAGTGCAGTCAATCTAGAAGTGGGTATCAAAAGTGTATGTTTCCGTGATAAGGGGGTAATTTCTCGTATCTTCACAGTCGTAGGACGTCCACTGCTGAACACAGTCCTACCCCATAATTTTCCAAAAGGACCGGTTGGGAGCGGTCTGCACCCAACGTCGTCCTGCGATATTATCGATACAAAAAAATGTAAAAAGACAAGCCCGCCGAGTTTCTTGTCGGATCTTCTCAGTCGTGGTCGCGATATATAATGGTACGGAACCCTTCCTGCGCGAGTCCTACTTGCACTTGGCCGTTTTAATACAAAATGTATGTCTAATTTAATAACTTTCATGTTTATTATCAATCAATAGACATTTCAAAAATTGTATAAATAATCAAAATGTCCTTGATTTATTATGCACACAACCCCAATGAGTCACTCTACTGCACCCTACAGGCCCATTGTATTCTAAGCTATTCTAAGCACTTGACTATTAATTCAATGAAGTGGTCTTATTGCGCGTTGAATTACGCTTGCAGCAAGCTAAAGAAATTCATTGTTTTGAATTAATTATGAAAGTTTTTCTACTAAAATGGTTATCAATTTAAATCTTATACTTTTATGATTTATTGAAATTAATTTCACAATAACATAGCTCTTACTGTACCTTTAAAACCGAAATAAATATTTACAAGTACATTTTGAAAAATTTAATTCCGACTTCCATTCTATTCAGTTAGTGTAACTCAAAAACTACTGAACCGAATTTGATGAATAGGACTACACGGGAAGCACCAGCTTTCATACAAAAAAAAATTGAGAATCGGTTTATCCTATCGAAAGTTATGAGGTAACAAACTTACAAAAAAAAAGTCGAATTGAGTACCTCCTCCTTTTTGGAAGTCGGTAGAAAAGCGCGCGCAATGCCTACAAGCCCCGGACTGTGGCAGGCGGACTACACGTAGATAAATGAAGTGGATGCGATGTAGAGTTATAAAATGTAAGAGAGAATCACATAAAACTAAAAAAAAATGTTTTTAATAAATTTGTTTAGTGTTGAGAAAAGTTCTAGAACAAAAGATGTTTGTTTTGATGTACAGAATATGCCCTTAACAGGATGCTAGTTGATTACCAGTAACCCTGTATATATGTAAAGTAGTGTTTATTGTAATATTTTATATATATTTTAATTATTAGTCTAGTGTAGCATAAATTATTTTTCCGTACACCGTATTGCTATATTTAAGTCAAACACAATACTTGAGTGTTTTAATTACTAGACGTTTTTTGTTTCGTTTCGAAGCATCTGTGTTAGCATCCATCTCGCGTACTCTGCGTACTTTTAGACCTACCTATCTCGCTCTATCATAACCCTTTATTGCGGTGCATTTGTCGGTGACCACCCCACACTATTCATTGTTCTATTTCTCTGAATTTTCTATGGAAAACAATTATTGCGATGACCTCATTTGATTTTTAAAATTAGTATATTTTGCGATAAAAATTGGCAATAAATGTTATGGGTAGAAAAGTTAAAAGTATTGTACCATTTTGAAATGTTGAATAAATGGGCCATCTTTTGAAGTAACTTGCCTAGGGTGGTACCATTTTTTTTACTGAAGTATCAAATGTAGGTGATATTATTTTTCAACCACAACACAAAGAAAGTACGATAATTTCAACAAACCTAGCAACTCTTTTTGTTTGATTTGTTATGGCAATTGATGTTGCATGTTTATTAAAGACCACGTTAGTAAAAAAACACTGTAAAATAGTTAACTTTGAGGTCAGAACTCAGAATAACTAAAGATATGAATAAAGGTCTATGAGGCTCATAGTAAGAGACCACGTTTCAGTGCCATAAGTCATCACTGGTAACACACATTGGTCGAAGACTCTTGTCTTGAGGCACTGAGGTATTTTGACGAGAAGAGATCGCGAAGTTTCCGCAATGCTGCCCAGCCGAGTTGGATTCGACGATTGACCTCTTTCTCAAAGTTGGACCTCCCTAGTTTGACTGTCTGTCCCAGGTAAATGAATTCGTCTACAGCTTTGAGAACTGAGCCAACCCAACTGATATTGGGGTAGGCACAACATGGGCATTAGACATAATTTTCTTCTTGTCCATGTTCATCTTAAGGCCTACCCGTTGAGAAACTCGATGGAGGCATTCGAGCATTGTACTGAGGTCTTCCATGGGTTCTGCGATGACTACAATATCGTCGGCAAATCGAAGGTGAGTGATGTATTCGCCGTTGATGTTGATGCCATTCCAGAAGCTTGAAGGCGTCTTCCAATGCAGTGGTCAAGATTTATGTACTACATATTATAATAATATTTTTTAAATACTTTTCAAAATCGGCTAAGTAAATTCAGTGGCTATGCAATTCAAACTGACAAACAAATCTTTTGTGTTTATAATATTTCGTATATATCTCTTTCTTATCTTCATTCCTCCAGTGATTCAATTGTTGTACGATTATTTTAGTACTTTGTGTAAGAACTTCTTAACAGATTATGGCTATCTATAAATCTATGATAGATATTGAAACCTTGCTTTACAATCAGTTACATACGCTGTTCTTACGTCATTTAATATTATGTGTTATTTTACCTGCTCGTCTGTACTCTCGATTAAGATCTTTATTCGAGCAAAGGATTGCGCTGATAACCAGCCTTGCGTTAGCGAAATGCTAACACAGTTCAGTGCTGAGCGTACTCCTATTGCCATAAAACAGGTTGTTTACCATTATTAAGGTTAAATCCTGATGTTTTAATTGTGTTTTTTGTTTGTTACTATGTTTTTTTTTGCTATAAATATTTTCTTTCTTTCTTTCTTTCTTTCTTATAGTATGCAGGTATAATAATGTGCTGTGGTATTTCCTTAATCTGTGAGCTAAATAGAATTAAGTGTATGTTTACCTCGATAGCCTCTACAGCATGATGGAGCCATGGTTATCTAAAAAGCTCGGTGGCTAATGCAGCTCCCATCAAATGATAAGAGCTGAAGTCGCTGGAAAATTGATAAGGCAGAGTGTTGTTGTGGCTTAACACCATTAGGTGATTTTCCGTTTCCATATTTCAATAGCAATAGTATTATAAAGTATTAGCTGCTCTCCGCGGTTTCACCCGCGCGGTGATGGATGATGATGATGATGATGAATCTTATATAGCCTATGTTACTCAGGGTGAATGTAGCTTTCCAACGGTGAAAGAATTTTTGAAATCGATACAGTACTTTTTGAGACAATTCGTTACAAACATACGAGTACTTACATACAAATCTTTCCACTTTATAATATTAATATAGATATAAGTATAGATTTAAGCAATCCTTTGAGAATTTAAGCTTAGTTAAAGTTTATTTCATTAAAATATAGGAAGAAGAAATTCTTTTCATGTCTTTCTAAAATTATAATTATTTATCTACTAGATTTCGAAAACTGGGCTACGGTATCATATATGCAAGTTTTACAAGTTTTAATATTTTGTTTGGCCACCAAGCTGTTAAGGCGCGCTCGTATCCCAATAATAGTAAAAAGCAGAATCTTTAAACATCTAGTGTAAAGAAAAAGAACGATAATATTGTATGAAAAAAATGCTAAGGTTAGAAAAATAATATGAAAAGAATAATACCGAATAGAATTCATAAATATAATTCGCTTTCTGCAGAAAAAAACATCCTAAATAGGTCCACAAAAATAAACTTTCACGTCCAACCTCTCAGAATTTTCAGCGATAAAACTACATTTTTTAGTAATGCATATACAACGTATAGTACTAAATTAGTAACCAGCAGTTTTTTACAATTGTGTTAGTATATATCGAAAAATATAAAGAAAACGTACAAAATTAATGCATTTTCGCATTACATCGTCCAATTTAACAAGCGATTTTCAACCTTACGTAACGCATCGTAAATTATTTTAAACTTGGGATTGGACCGCGCCTTAATACAGCTGTTATGACGACGAGGCAAAGAATTTAAGTGACCGTAGGCCCAAAGTTGAACTATTACTCTACTCTACTATCTACTATTAGTTATTAAGTGTTAAAAATATTAAATTCTGTTAATTTATTTCTGTTAGTATTTTTTAGATTAGTTTCTGTTAATATTTTTACCTCTAGTGTGCACAGGTTCACATACATTTCGTCACTAGTGCCGAAATCAATGTGTTCAAGGTAGAGGTTTTAACTTAACACCAGGTGGGCCTAGTTCGTGTACCAACAATTAACGCTGAGTGGGTACGAGTTCAACAACTATTTTGACTTCCTCCCCCACTTACCCCCCTCTACTTTTATATTACACGAGGTCCTATACTCATGTCTGAAAGTTTAAACCAGGCCCACAGGAATTACTCTACCACATAAAAGGCTTTAGTATCTGAGATGATAATTAATTATCTTCATAATCACCCATTATGTTCCCACTGCTGGGACTCGAGCCTTCCTCTCGTGGATAGGCTAGTGGCCTTCGACATAGCCTATAATAACGACTGTTGTCCTAGACAAACAAACGGGACCGGCCTCCGAGGCACGGAAGCGCTGACCGCAGCAATTAATTTTCTTAAATCTACAAATATCTAAACATTTTACGTTCTACTTGTAAGGCGTTTTTAATTCTAGACGTTTTACTAGCAGGTCATTTTAATTAAATGTCGTTCTTCCCAAATGGTCGTTCTACAAATATGTCCTGATACGGACCGCTTGAAACGTATAACGTAAACGTAACGGTAAAAATAACCAGATTTATTAATCCTGGGCATGAACTATCTTGAATAGCCATTTCGGTGAAGAAGTGAATACACATACTCACTCACAAACTTACACATTTATAATATTAATGTGATATCTTGTGCTGCGTTCTTCATTTTGTCGGTTTTATTAAATACTTTTTTTATGTCCGCGACTTCGTTCGCGTGGAAAAGTTTCTTACGATCCCTAAGGATCTAACTACTCGTTGAATCGGGATAACTAATAATATATTTTACATTTACCGTAGCTATTTACCGACTGACTTCGATAAAATTTCGTACACTCATTAGGTACCTTACTTTAAAAAGGAATTCCGAATATGGGCATATTTGGTCAGGTGGTTTCCGAGATTTTAAGAGATGAGAGAATGAGAGTTTGTAAAGTACTGCGAAAAATGTCAAAAGGATAATTGGACAAAAAGTCTAGAAATCCCCATAACCATTCAATTGGACAAAAACACCAGCCATCCCCTTAACTACTTATTTGCAAAAAAAAAATTCAATAAATACAAAATTAAGAAGATAGTCACAATTATAATGTACTCTAAAGACTCCACCGCCGCGTTCCAAAATATATAGAGCCTACCGAGAAGAAGCGGCAAGAAACTCGGGGCCGTTCTGTTCATATAGATTTTTACAATGTTTAGACTTAGGTACTACTATTATTACATTTTATGGACGCCAGATGACAACTTGCCAGAAAACGAGTATTCCAAGCATCTTTGTCTTCTATATAATGTCGGACTTTATAATATGCTTTTTTTATTATAATGTTTTTAACAGTCCACTTGAATTTTCCCTCTGTGCGACCCAGATATGTGTTTTGGGATTTTATTGCAAATACGCACACAATTTCTTAGGAACGACTTATTAGTCTTCGCAAGTCTAAAACTAGGTTAACTAGGTAGGTACGAGTAAGTACAGTAGTTAGTATAAAACAGTCGAATTGAGTACCTCCTCCTTTTTGGAAGACGGTAGAAAAGGTATATTATTTAGTCTGTCCAATTATCATACTTCAATAAACCTTGTTGGAATGCCTATAAACGCCCTTATATATTGCATATTGGAAGCCATTTAGAGCGTATAGAACGCTGGTTATTCAATACCTAAGACTTACGCAGTAATGACGTAGAGGCCGACGATGTCTGCCCATAGCTTAGACAATAGTTGCTCCAACCTGGCGTCAGCCCAGAATTATTTCGTAGAGTATACTCGCAAATTTGTTATACTAAAGTATGGCTGTTATATTTCATATCAAAGATTTATATAAGTCTTTATTTTTGTCAGAATTTTCGTGGGAGGATGAGAAACTGCAATTGAATGAAGACCTACTTAAAATTATATATGACAGAGTGTTTCGCTTTTGTAGCCAACGATCTTAGATCGTTGTTTGTAGTTAGTAGTTAGTAGTAGAGCCTTTTCCTTCCGCTAGGGCTGGAAACGCATCCTCAAGACCTATGGTAATTTGCGGATGTCCGTGGGTGACAAGAATCAATTACCATCAAGTGTGCCGGCCTACCTGTTTGCCAACCAATCCTAAAAAAACAAATTAATCTGGAAGAATAATGGAGAAGTGAATTCAATACTGATTCAGAATTACAGTACTAATTAGGTAGGTACTCGTATATGAAACGTATTCTAATGTATAAAAGGCTTATAGCACCAGCTAGGCTAGGAATGTTAAGCTGGTAATTTGGTTGTTGCTAGTTGTTGAACTCTGACCTTGATTTTAGGGTGGATGTCCTTGCTTCGATACCACCCTAATGTGTAAGGCTGACGACCCTAACATTAACTATTCGTAGTAGTTACCATTGGTGAAATTGAGTAAAATTAATTTTAAGCATACCAATATTATAGGTAAAGTTGTACAGGAGTGTTGTATCCACTGATACCGGTATCCGTTTCCAACAGAGAAGCGAATTAATAATTACCCGCTGATGCCGGTATCCGTAGCTACAAAAACTAAAATTATTTATTGTCGAAACTGTTCACGGTGTTTAAAAATAATGTTTAATACAGTTGCTCAAAAAGTGGCGTATTGCAGGGACGTATAGCGTTCGGGATGTGGGCTATTACATACTCGTGCTTTTTTTTACCTTACCCGAACTTGTGCGTTCTCTTTCCTAACTGTCAAAATTGTGTTTACTTTATAGCGAAGTCTTCCAAATTAAGTAACAAATAATATTAATCTATACATGATCTATACTAATATTATAAAAACGCATAATTTTTTTGTTTGAACTGAATAGGCTCCGAAACTACTCGACCAATTTGAAACATTCTTTCACCATTAGAATCCTACATAATCCCTGATGAACATAGGGTATAGGATATTTTCAAAAATACGGATCCGTATGAAAACTTCGATACGTTAAAGAATACAAAAAAAGTCTTATATTTCTTTCGCTGCGGGAACTATTGACAATAGAATAAAGTGATGATAAATGTCATCTATAGTCGATACTCGATCTCGACTACCTATTGAGCTTGTGATTGGCGTACTCGCTGTCAATTTTAGTTCTACAATTGACCGTGAGGTGGCACTGTTCTTTTTTTCATAATTTTTTTTCCGGCAGTCGCTATCGAGCATTATTGGTGTCAATGTAATCAATGTTGTAAACTCATGGTAGACCTACAGATACACGAGCAGCTTGGAGCAGTTAGTATGGACTGCTCCAAGCTGCGACTTTACAGTGAACTACAGTCTTCTACGTAGACACATACACGAAACCGCTCGAGCAGTTGCTAATACTTCGGGCGGTTGGCGGTCCAGCAGTCGCCAGGCACACACGGGCTGCTCGAGCTGTTGACAGTTCTCGCGCAGTTACCTCCGCTCCACCCGCGCTCTTTATTCGACGTCGCGTGCGCTTCCCGCCCCCGGATTGAAATTGTCACTTGTTGAGCAGTTTAAACCAACTACTCGAGCAGTTATCAGTGGTAGCTTCAAGCTGTTGACTATCGGCCGATTTCAATATTCTATCTATCCATAGTTTTCCTTACTACCAACAGAAATTTGACATAACGTCCAAACAAATAGTGTCAAATATCTATCTCTAGTAAGGTAAACCGGCGATAGATAGGATATTGAAAACGGCCGTAAGACTGCAAGAGTGGCCCGTTGATCACTGCATGGCTAAGTAGCCGTGCGATTCTCTAAAGGCACGTCCCAATAATCTATCTGTCCACAGTTTTCCTTACTACCGATAGAAATTTGACATAACGTCCACACAAATAGTGTCAAATATCTATCTCTAGTAAGGTAAACCGACGATAGATAGGTTATATAAACGGCCGTAAGACTGCAAGAGTGTCCCGTTGATCACTGGCTAAGTAGCCGTGCGATTCTCTAAAGGCACGTCTCAATAATCTATCTGTCCACAGTTTTCCTTACTACCGATAGAAATTTGACATAACGTCCACACAAATAGTGTCAAATATCTATCTCTAGTAAGGTAAACCGACGATAGATAGGTTATATAAACGGCCGTAAGACTGCAAGAGTGGTCCGTTGATCACTGCATGGCTAAGTAGCCGTGCGATTCTCTAAAGGCACGTCCCAATAATCTATCTGTCCACAGTTTTCCTTACTACCGATAGAAATTTGACATAACGTCCAAACAAATAGTGTCAAATATCTATCTCTAGTAAGGTAAACCGACGATAGATAGGTTATTGAAAACGGCCGTAAGACTGCAAGAGTGGCCCGTTGATCACTGGCTAAGTAGCCGTGCGATTCTCTAAAAGCACGTCCCAATAATCAATCTGTCCACAATTTTCCTTACTACCGATAGAAATTTGACATAACGTCCACACAAATAGTGTCAAATATCTATCTCTAGTAAGGTAAACCGACGATAGATAGGTTATATAAACGGCCGTAAGACTGCAAGAGTGGCCCGTTGATCACTGCATGGCTAAGTAGCCGTGCGATTCTCTAAAGGCACGTCCCAATAATCTATCTGTCCACAGTTTTCCTTACTACCGATAGAAATTTGACATAACGTCCAAACAAATAGTGTCAAATATCTATCTCTAGTAAGGTAAACCGACGATAGATAGGTTATTGAAAACGGCCGTAAGACTGCAAGAGTGGCCCGTTGATCACTGGCTAAGTAGCCGTGCGATTCTCTAAAGGCACGTCCCAATAATCAATCTGTCCACAGTTTTCCTTACTACCGATAGAAATTTGACATAACGTCCACACAAATAGTGTCAAATATCTATCTCTAGTAAGGTAAACCGACGATAGATAGGTTATATAAACGGCCGTAAGACTGCAAGAGTGTCCCGTTGATCACTGGCTAAGTAGCCGTGCGATTCTCTAAAGGCACGTCTCAATAATCTATCTGTCCACAGTTTTCCTTACTACCGATAGAAATTTGACATAACGTCCACACAAATAGTGTCAAATATCTATCTCTAGTAAGGTAAACCGACGATAGATAGGTTATATAAACGGCCGTAAGACTGCAAGAGTGGCCCGTTGATCACTGCATGGCTAAGTAGCCGTGCGATTCTCTAAAGGCACGTCCCAATAATCTATCTGTCCACAGTTTTCCTTACTACCGATAGAAATTTGACATAACGTCCAAACAAATAGTGTCAAATATCTATCTCTAGTAAGGTAAACCGGCGATAGATAGGATATTGAAAACGGCCGTAAGACTGCAAGAGTGTCCCGTTGATCACTGGCTAAGTAGCCGTGCGATTCTCTAAAGGCACGTCCCAATAATCTATCTGTCCACAGTTTTCCTTACTACCGATAGAAATTTGACATAACGTCTACACAAATAGTGTCAAATATCTATCTCTAGTAAGGTAAACCGACGATAGATAGGTTATTGAAAACGGCCGTAAGACTGCAAGAGTGGCCCGTTGATCACTGGCTAAGTAGCCGTGCGATTCTCTAAAGGCACGTCCCAATAATCTATCTGTCCACAGTTTTCCTTACTACCGATAGAAATTTGACATAACGTCTACACAAATAGTGTCAAATATCTATCTCTAGTAAGGTAAACCGGCGATAGATAGGATATTGAAAACGGCCGTAAGACTGCAAGAGTGTCCCGTTGATCACTGGCTAAGTAGCCGTGCGATTCTCTAAAGGCACGTCCCAATAATCAATCTGTCCACAGTTTTCCTTACTACCGATAGAAATTTGACATAACGTCCACACAAATAGTGTCAAATATCTATCTCTAGTAAGGTAAACCGACGATAGATAGATTATTGGGACCGGCCGTAAGAGCAAACGTCTTTGCATCTTTGACAAAATCCGTGAAACAAATGAAGAGATGACAAGAAACGTTGGAAAATCAACCTTATGTACAAGGGCAATATCTCATAAAGTATTTGACATCGGTGAGATCGTCAATGAATCATTACAGGATCGCACGGCTGTCCGTGTATGTCGGCTCTTAAACGTCATTCTACGAGTATGACGGATAGCAATATATCGTTCAACAAAAATGTGGTCGTAGAGCCACACTTGCATCTTTTTCATATAAGATCATTGACTAGGTCAAACAGATATAACAAAACAGTTCCGCGGTGACTGACCCTCCTTTACTCGTATGATAATCCAAAATCAATAACTACCAATGATGTTAATATAAACTGAGGTAGATACGCCTTACTGCGCTTGGCTTGGCGACATCAACACGAGCTACGTGTCTTGAGTGAACTTAGTTCCAGCCTGTCTGGCATGTGTCTGGCAACGACGCAGCACGTGTACTATATTTAGGAAAAATGCCTTCTTATGTGTTCAGAAACTGCAGAACATATACTGGAACAAGTGTAAAAATGATGAAACAAGAATGATGTATCTTTTCATTTGTAAGTATTGTTTTTCTATGTTATTCATCAAAAATGGAAAATCAAAAATTGTATTTTAATTTAAAATAACTCCTGCGACGTTGCCGCTTCGCCACCCACGAGAACGAGACAAGTAGCGAGTGACAGAGAGAACGAGTCTATCATTGGCGGTCGAATGGTCTTTTACAGGTGAACGTTGTTAATAACATATTGATCCCTTGCTGACCACTAGGATTCATATATCTTCGTGCTCTTTTAATCTTGTCAATGTAGTTAATGTCGTGGTGCGAGTTGTGTACTTTAGCTATAGGTAGGTATAGGATAAAATTTGCCATTATACTTCATATTCAAGGAGTAAAACGCCTCTATTAGTCAATCTCATTGATACCTACACGTTGTGTATTGACCGGTAGGTGTACGCGAGTTCACACTGCGTCTGGGTCCTTGAAACCATCCGCCATCTATATACAATTATTAATAGCTGTATAGGAATAGCATCCGCTCTATAAATACGTACACACTACACAGTTTCCACACCAGTAGAACTCTTTGTGAATGAGTTCTGCTCTACTAGGTAGTACTGCAACCATACCCATTCCTACCGTGGAGCAGTAATGTAGGCTATATATCTAGGTTATATAGCTAGGTCCGTGCCCTTGGAAGTACAATTTAGAATACATTTTTCAATACATAATTTATTTTTATTGTATTTCATAAGTCTTAACAACTATGAAGAAAGAACGTAGTAAAAATATCCAGTGTTACAAGGATTTTGAATGAAAGTTAGCAAATGTACAATTTTAGTTTATTTTCATTTATGAACGACTTCTGATACATTCCTTACAAATATGACTATCACTAAAGTTTAAAATTGAAGTTTGTAAAAATAATAAGGTAAAAAGTATGTTTTTTTTTGGTTTGAATGTATGGTTACCGGTGAAATTAAACGCACATGATATTTAACAACTTAATGGGTCAGGGTTACAGGCGCAGTGCAGTTCGTTACTATGGAGGAAATGCATCTGTTAGAGAGATTAACACTTAACATCAGGTGTTATTCGTGCTCGTATGGTTTCCAAATAACTTAAAAAAATATTATGTTTTCTTATTATTTTTTTATTTTTTCCCGAAGGGTTTCTATTATTATACTAGATAGTTTGCTATGAAATCAAATTTAATTTATTTAATTTAGGTATCACAGACATGGCGAGACAAAAATCTAGCAATGGCTATTGTTGATTTTGTTTAATTTTTCCTATATTTGTGTTTCTTCGAGTTTGGACGTGTAATATTGATGGATTATCCGATAAGTGTTCGGAACGAGGCATGATTTTAAGTAACGTGTAAAATTACATGAAACGAATGAAATAATATACAATTAAAATAATAAAACTTTGGAAACAGGATATTTACCTCATTGTATTGTATTTGTTTTGGTTGATATTTTGCCAAAGTCAAAATCAAAATAATTTATTCAATTTAGGCATCAAAGACGCACTAACGAACATCAATTTTTCATTATAATGTACTCTAAAGACTCTACCGCCGCGTTCTTAAATATATAGAGCCTACCGAGAAGAAGCAGCAAGCAACTCGGGCCATTCTTTTAATATATAGATGTTTTTACAATATTTTTACTTAGGTACTACAAATATTAGCTCCAGTGTGTTGCCTTACAAAAGAGAACATAATAATGGTATCAGTAGGGCAAGACATACACTTTGACATCTTAGTACACGAGTAGATAGATCCTGGAGTGATCAGTCCCAAGCTGTTTTATCCTCCAAATAATCCGAAAGTTTGTAATAACCTTTTTGACAGAGTTTAGTTTTAACAGTAATTTTAAAGTTATTTGGCATATCTCGAATAAGATTGGGAACTTTATTATAGAATCGCCATACATATATCTACGTTTACAAATAATAAATATGGTATCAAAAGCATTGTTGCAAGTGAAATTAGTGTGCGAATGTGACTTAAAATTCTATGTCTCAAGGTGAGCGCTGCAGTTAGTGACACGCATACCTATATCCTTAGATAATACAACATACAAGTATCACACTACCTAATATTAAAATACGAAAGTACACTATAATATAAGTATGTATGGATGACTCTTCCACATAGAGTAACCTCGGATGACAACATCACACGCCAGCGTTCAGTGATTGCACCCACTTACCTATTTAGTTAAATTAGAACATATCTTGTACGTGCGGCGCTCACTCATTGCTCTATATTTAGGTTACGGTACGTTATCCATACTAAGTCTAAATATAACCAATGTTATTAACTAAAGTACCTTCTTATTGCAATATTATGCAATAACATGTAGACTAGTAGTTCTGCAAACAGTAGACCTCGCGAGTACAGTCTTATCAAGAATCGTGAGCAATATTGCTAAAAGGTGTTGGCGTCAAATGTTCTTGCTGAGAATTACCAAAATCGTCCAGTTTTTAAACTTCACAACCTTCTCTTGGCAACCACTTGACCAAAAGCTAAATTGAATAGTAGAAACTGCCATTGTCCAGACCGCATAAAGCATCATCAGCATCATTGACAGTTGTTCATTCAACATCTCAAACAACACTGGAGCAGTTGTGCCAGCGTGCCAAGGCTATGTGAAGGAGTTAGGCTGGCTTGAGTAAATGCTGGCAGGGGGAATGCACAAAACACCCCTAAGCGGGACGTCAGTGCAGGCCTCATCGAATAAGAATGCCAAATAGGCCAAACGAATAAGAAAATAATAAGTAAAACATGCATACCAAGGTTCGTCAAGATTAGTTGAACATTTGGACTTGTACATGAGGATCAGCACATAACCTAACAAACATACGGGCAGCTGAAAGTCAATTTGGCCAGGACGCTTCGCTCTCATGGTAAATAAAGGTTAAAGAATATATCGTGGTTGTAAAGTATATACTCGGAAAATTGTTCATAAATAACCGAGATATAACCAACTTATTGAGCCTATACCTACGGATATTACCACATTGTATTCGATGAAGTAACTGAGTAGATTCCTGCGGTCGTTGAGCGAACTGGAGAACCGATTTTTTAGTGGTACAAATTTTGCAGAGTCCTTACTAGTCATTACCTTTCCCAGTAAATAGTATATTGGTAGCGATGCACTTGCGCAAAAAAACTAAAGTAAATTACCGAACTAAAAATGTATTATGGTGGTCCTTATTCTGTTCAATAAAATCCAAAATCAATCAACACTTAATGACACTTCTAAAATAGGA
This sequence comes from Selenia dentaria, assembly GCA_917880725.1. NCBI lineage: Eukaryota > Metazoa > Arthropoda > Insecta > Lepidoptera > Geometridae > Selenia > Selenia dentaria. The sequence goes on along the minus strand of OU862896.1, from coordinate 26,731,900 downwards.
TTATTCTATTCAATTTTGGGTTATTTTAACTATCATCAATGTCCCCGAGGTGGCGTGCGTGGTGTTTCCGTGCGCCCTCAAGACGGGACTAGAGCTTAGTCCACTCTAACCCCATCGGGTTGGGATCCTCTGCTGGGGGATCTGCGTCGTCGGGACCGCAGACGATTGCCAAAACGTTCCTGTAGTCTCGACATAAAGGTGCTTGGAGGAACAGCCCGGGTTTTTAGTGGGTATACGGACTCCCACATTACCACCTTGCTCCCCCCGGGGGCGGTGGCATCTATAAAAGATTTTCCCAGGAAAAAAAAAGTTTAGTTTTTCAGCATCAAGTTACGTGACGACTAAACTGTCTAAAATATACCCACAATTGAAGAGAAATGTCTAATTTAGGGCTGTCATTCGAAGCGATATACTAAATTGGATTTTAGCCTAAACAAAATAGGTACTGCCATAATTTAGAGGTTTTTAGTTAAGAGATTGCTTACAGAATCGATACCACGTGCAACTGGTTATAATCCATTTAACAAATGTCTCAATAGAGTTCAACAATATTCTCCATGAATGGAGATAGAAAGCTGATTTAAAAACCATGTGGTACATTGAGTCCCTACTGTTAAGCCCGGTATCTGCTTTCCGTAGCATTATTGTGTCTTTGACAAACATATAGCCTCTAAATTGGAGCAACACCAAACAAAGTTAAACGCATTGCCTTTACGACCCGGGATAATAAAAATGTGTACTAGGTTAGGAAGTCTGGGGCTGTGCCAAGGCGACAGAACTGTATCTGGGCACTTAGGCTACTTACTATATAATATAAATATATATAAAATTTTTTGGCTTGGTTATTATTTTAGTATGAGGAAAAAATGGGTAATGAGAAGGTAAGTTTCTTTAGTGCCTCGGCTTTGTTGAACTCTGGTTTGTTGTTCGACGGGATGCGAAGGTTAAGGGGCGTAAACCGGTCTAAATTGTGAAGAGGACGTCGAAGAAATTACAAAAGTAGAGGACGTCGGTAGAAATCACAAACAGGGAAGAATAGCGACTAGCCTAGTTTGGAACCCGAACACCTTGTGTGGATGTTGTATTATATTGGTATATTATATAAGTATATACTATAAATTTATTATTTAAACGTTTTTCACGGCTTTCATTCGGTCCTTTACAAAGGCATAAGTGGGGCTATAGCCAACACTTGAGACCTGTTTGGTATAAAATACTCGTACATAAAAGTGAATAAGTAAATACAGAATTTGAGATGAGGGTGACATGGATTATCCATTACAACTAGTACAATTAGAAAAAAATTAAACCGACTTCCATTCTATTCAGTTTGAAGTGTAACTCAAAAACTACTGAACCGAATTCGATTTAATTTAAATGGGACCACACGGAAGCACCAGCTCTGAAACAAAAAAATATTTTGAAAATCGGTTTACCCAGTCGAAAGTTATGAGGTAATAAACGTAAAAAACAGTCGAATTGAGTACCTCCTCCTTTTTGGAAGCCGGTAGAAAATGGGTAAAATGGGAAGGTAATTTTAAATTTTTTTTGAGTTTACAAAACTCTCAGATCTGAAGAATAATTAAAGTAACTATGTCAAAGAAAATCCTACAAGAATTTAAATGCGCCACATGTTGGCGCATTCATTCCTTGAACTTTAATAAAACTTGAACATTTAGTCACGTTGTACAAACACGCTGGGGCGTCGCCGCGAGGTCTGGCGTGACACCACGTGACACTGCGAGACGTGTCATGACCCAAATACACCAAGAGCGGCTTTTGCATTTATTTTCTTTATAAGTGGACACGTAAGTTTGTATATTTGCCATTCCTCAAGTTATTTTGTTAATACTTTTAGTTGCATCAAGTGTAGTAGTCAGTCAAGTCAAGTCACATAAGTAAGTCGGTAATTTAGTCACTGTCCTGTCTAAGTCCGTTCTAGTAATGCGATGGATGGATTACTAAAACTTTCTAAGAATAATGATGAGAAATACTTAAATAGCCGGCCGTGTGCGAGTCGGAAGGGTTCCTTACCATCTTTATATCTGTATATATAAAATTTAACCTCTATTTTTCCTGGTCACGCTTTAACTCGAGATCGGCTTTACGGATTTCATTGAAATTGAAATTTGTTTATTTGCTGTAAATGTGGTACAGTTTGAGGTCTTAAATAATAATAATATAAGTTCTAATTCACATTCAGCCTTAATTAAAGCATGCAATATTGTTTATTTTTTCTAATAGTTCGTAGAAGGTTAAAAATATTAAGAAAAGATGGGAGGTAATGGCGAGGGCGAAGGCCGAGCTTACTACGTGAACGAAGTCGCGGACAGTCGCTAGTCATCTATAAAAAACGAGTAAAAAATTACGTTTGTTGTATGAGAGCCCCCTTTTATATTTAAGTATTTTAATCTATTTTTTAGTATTTGTTGTTATAGCGACAAGAGAAATACATCTGTGAAAATTTCAACTAGTGACAGACAGAGAGAGAGCCTAGTGACAGACAGACGGACAGAGGAGTCTCAGTAATTGGGTCCCGTTTTACCCTTTGGGTACGGAACCCTTAAAACTTTTTTGTGCACTTTGCTTACTCTCTTGCACCATTACGAATACTCAACGGTTAATAATCAACGACGTCAAAACTCGAAGAAACATAAATGTAGGAAAATTAAACAAAGTTAATGCTAAAAAACGTAAAGCTATTGTTGATTTGTTGGGTAATTTCCTGCCATTTTTCAGCATTTCCTTCACTTCGTTTAAGACTGATCTGTGGATGTGGTCTTTAGACACACGTAGACAAAAAGAAAATTGGTTGGTTAAAAAAATGCGTAATTTTTTTTAATATTGAGCCAATCATTTTAAAATAAAAACTTATTTTTTGGAACGAGTAAAACTTTTTGATATCATTTTGAAATGATCATCTTTCACTAGATGTTGAAACATGTTCTACGGTATCAAATATGCAATTTTTAGATATTTGAGCCGATACACACTGCCTCTCTAGCAGTTAGCCAGTGATCAACATACACGGACCGCTCTCGCAGTCATAGTCAACAGCTTGAAGCTGCCATTGAGCGAACAGTTGGTATTAACTGATCAACAAGTAACAATTTTAATTAAGGGGCGAGAAGCGCGTTAGACTTGTAATGAAGAGTGCGGGCGCAGGAAACTGCGAGAGCAGTCGACAGCTCGAGCAGTCCGTGTATGCTTGGCAACTGCTTGACCGCCTTGTTCTTGTTCTTGTTCATAGTGGGGGCGATAAGTCCTGCACTGACGTCCCGCTTGGGGTGTATTGTGCATTTCCCCCGCCAGCCTCTACCCGAGCCATCCCAACTCCTTCATATAACGGAGTATGGCCCTGGGTCGCTGGCACAACTGCTCCAGTGATGTTGGTGGTATGTTAACCGATGTTAATCTAGAACTATACTGATTTTCAAATAGTCTGGTTGTGTTCCGTATATTTTCCGTAGCCGTGCACTCCAGCAGCACGTGCCTCACGGTCTCGTCTTCCTGTAAACATCCTCTGCACAGTGGACTGTCCGTTGCACCAGTTTTGTGAAGGTGATAATTTAGGTTGCAGTGGCCTGTGATAAGGCCTACTAAAAGTCGCAGGTCTTCTCGCTGCAGTTTCAGCAGATTGTTTGTTGTGTTCCTGTTCAAGGTTGGAAACATAGATCTTGCTTGTTTGCAGTCCTTTTTTTTCCCACATATTTTGTTGTTCTAATTCAGTGTAGCGACAAAGTAGGTTCCGTACTTCCACCGCTGAGGGCTTGCAGAGGTTGTTTAAGTCTCCACTTACCTGTTGCTTGGTTGCATTTTTAGCGAGGATATCTGCTTTTGTGTTCCCCGGGCATGAGCCATGTCCTTTAGTCCATGCTACTACGATTCTATATTTCTTTGATAAGTTTTGGAGAACCTCATGACACTCGGCTATCATCTGCTTGACCGCCATCCGCCCAAAGCATTTGCAACTGCTCGTGTATCGGTGTACATAAAAGACTGTAGTTCACTGTGCAGTCGCACCTTAAAGCAGTCTATGCTGACTGCTTCAAGCTGATCGTGTATCTGAGGCCATACAGCTTGGTAAGTTTAAATGCTCGTGGTAGCCCAGTGCAAAAAACATATCGTTGACATTGACAATAGGAATCTACTACTGATACAGAAGAGACAATTAACATAATTTTTTTAATAACATATGCTTACATATGTTTTAACAACAAAACCACAGACGTTACAGGACAGAATTTGGACAGACAGCATAAATGATGCTATCATGGTATGCATATGACATCTGGTTATTCGATAAACTCATACTATCTCGTAAACTTGACAGAATGGTTTGTTTGCTGCTTTGATACTTATATTAACCCATAAACTACTGAATAGGCTAATAAATATGGTATGTTGATATAATAGGCACAAACTACATTACATACGTAGTTATAAAGGGACAGTGCCCTATTATTTGATCTTGAAAGAATGTATTGAATGAAAATTAATAAATTAATTGCAACTTAGATTGAAGCAGATTTGTTTTTATATAGTATTGTATTTAGTATTTAAAGTGTTGTGTTTGTTTTGTTTTGTACTCTTACAAAATGCGCTCTTATGCAGTCGTGTGTGACGTCATCGCCAGCCCCAACGGAAGACCAGCGCTGGTTGCTTCAACGCAATCAGCTTTATTTTTTGGAGTTTTTTTTTTTGAGTGTTTTTTTTTTTCACTTTGGAGTGACGATCTGCGCAAGACGGCTAGCAAAAACTGGATGCGAGTAGCCCAAGATAGACCTAAGTGGCGTGCAATTGGAGAGGCCTATGTCCAGCAGTGGACTGCTACAGGCGATGATGATGAATCAGCTTTATGCTGAGTTGGGGCTGTGTTGTAGTGAAACAATAGATGGTGTAGTGTAGAAAATTATTCATTAATTTTATGTATATTTTAGGCAAAATGTCATATTGTTTTACATCAACAAATATATTTTCTTTCTTTCTTTCTTTCTTTCAAACAGTATTGATTAAATATGTTGATATTTGATTTGATTAAATTTAATTTTAGGTGCCAATTCAGTATTGCCCCACGTTGGGCGCCAACACAATTTAAATAGAAATACTTTTAAGTAAATATATTAATATTTAATTAACATCAAGATTAATATTTTTAAGATATAGTAGATATAAATTAAATATCGTGGCATATAACTAATATTGTTTCTATTTAAATTGTATTGGCGCCCAACGTGGGGAAAGATTGAATTGGCGACCAAACATGTAGCAGATATACGATCTTTACTTTCAATCCATTTACCAAAGAAGGCATACAATAGGGACTGTCTCAATAAAACTCGGCCAAATTGTAATTTTGGCTCAAGAAATAAGAAAAATTTTTGTGCTTCTATTATAGTAAAGAGTTTAAGCGTTTTTCCTTTACAAACTTTTGCGCATTAGCATAAACCCAACACAATTATAGGTTGTATTGATCTTAAAAACTCTTTCAATTGACAATAGAAGGGAGTTCCATCGATTGTTATTTCATACTGATATCAGTTTAGTCCTAAATTGAATTCTGTAAGCATTATAAATGTTGCAAGCCTTGGATGCAAAATTGTATCCTACCAATGGTATTTAATTGCGTTTGTGGACAATGACTACAAATATGGACAAGCCCTGCTCACATGTTTACCCTTACTCAACCACTTTGGTATATGAAGGTTGTGTAACTATTAGCTAGTGCCACGCCTGGACAATGTTGTTCCCGCTGTTTATTGCAATACTCGTATTGCCCGATTGTTCTGAATAAATACATTATGAACGTACGATTTATGAAGTGAAAACTTCTTTAGGCACGTTAAGCACTTTTTGAGTGAAGAAAAATCAACTCGCGTCGTCCTCACCGTAACCGAACGCTTTGTCACAGATAATATAGCTTTGAAGTGAACACTTCTTTAAGCGCGATAATGGTTTCAATGGTTGCCTACTGTTGTTGATTCTGTGTCTTAAAATAATTGCTGAACGTAACGCTTTTTAGGTTAAGAAAAATCAGGGAACTCGCGTCGTCGTCACCGTAACCGAACGCTTTGTCACAGATAATATAGCTTTGAAGTGAACATTTCTTTAAGCGCGATAATGATTTCAATGACTACCTACTGTTGTTGATTCTTAGTCTTAAAATAATTCGCGAACGTAACGCTTTTTGGGTTAAGAAAAATCAGGGAACTCGCGTCGTCATCACCGTAACCGAACGCTTTTGTCACAGATAATATAGCTTTCAAAAGAACACTTCTTTAAGCGCAATAATGGTTTCAATGACTACCTGTTGTTGTTGATTGTGTGTCTTAAAAATAATTCGATACATATTTCACTTCTACCGGCACTTCCAAAAAGGAGGAGGTACGCAATTCGACTGTATGTTTTTATGTTTGTTACCTCATAACTTTCGACTGGGTGAACCGATTCTCAAAATTCTTTTTTGTTTGAAAGCTGGTGCTTCCCGTGTGGTCCCATTTAAATTTCATCAAATTCGGTCCAGCTGTTTTTGAGTTACACTCCAATAACTGAATAGAATGGAAGTCGGTATTAAATTTTTCAAATTGTACTTGTATTATTCCAAATTGACCACCCCATAATATGATTCTTTCAGCGTAGTTTTAGTTATGCTATAATTTTTTGTTCTTTACCGTATAGTAGTCTGTATACATAGTGTTTTTATATTGCCACGTGGTGTTGTGTAAAAATATGACGATGAGGGAAAAGCACCGAGCATTACAGTACGCAACTTGATGATACAATGTGTAATATTATGATATAACTTGTTATACAACATTACGACTGAATGCTCGTAAAGTCAGGGAAGCAGTATTGTTGTAGTGCAATGCTCAATATCGATAAAATGTTTCATTATAATTGAGCAGCACCTTAAAGTGTTTGTACAAGCAGCAAGGTTATATCACTACAATGTGAAATAGGGCGTGTGGCCACGGTATCAAGTGTCGCAGGTATACATATTGTAAACAACATGTACCTATGTGGAAGATGATACGACGCAAGTCGAGCCATCGATGTTAGAGAATATGGGAATTATATCGAATCAGTGAATCAGGCTGATTTCTTAATTAATCGATGATTTTGAAGAAATTACGTTCCTTAGTAATGACCTAGACATATTTTATATCTTGTAATAGAATAATATATTCCTTATATCGACTTCAACAAGTTATTTCACACTTTATGGTGTTGAAGTCGGTTTCATTTTATGGTATGTTTTTTTTTATCTTTGTAGTGACAGACGACAGTGTATAATCACTCACTATCACTCTTAAAACTTTCAGTGATGTCAAACCGATGTGTTATTGGGAATTTGTGGACATGTAAACATATCTACTATGAATCGCATAATATCAACCTACAAGTAAGATACGTCATAAATATAGAAACCTCTAGATATCTACGGGCTATTTTAGTAAGTATGTAGGCAGGAAGAGTTTCCGGCCCAGTCCCTGCGGAACTCGTTAAAGCCGAGTGTAGGGTACGGGATCAGATTGCTACATGATTGATACGTCGGAGTAAGAACATCGGGAATGAACCTCCGTCGATCCCATCGGGATTTGAAGGCGTCATCTCGTGGCAGTAAAGTTGTGGTGGTGATAGAATTGATAATTATTATTAACATTTATGTAAGTAATCAAACATTGCAATTTTAGAGAAATAAAATCGTATCCTCTGATCCGAGGATGAGGTCCGAGCATCGAATTTTAATTCTGTTTGATTTTAACCGTCAACATCAACATTCTAGACCGTCTCATACACCAACAACTTAGTTCCTTTCTTAATAGAAATGGTCTTCTCAACCATTTTCAATCCGGATTTCGTCCTGGGCATAGCACAGTATCAGCTCTGATTAAAATTACCGACGATGTTCGATATAGCATGGCTAATGGCCAAGTGACAGTATTATCTCTTCTTGACTTCAGCAACGCTTTTAACAACGTGGACTTTGACGTCCTTCTAGGACTCCTTCGTTCTCTTAACATATCTCCTACAGTGATTGAGTGGTTTCGCAGTTATCTGTATGGGCGCCGGCAGCATATACGAATTGATGATTATTTTTCTTCATGGTGTATTACGACTGCAGGTGTTCCGCAAGGCGGCGTATTATCTCTTCTTCTGTTTGCTATATTTATTAACTCCATTTCTGATCACCTTACTTCCTCCTACCACCTATATGCAGATGATCTCCAAATATACAGGCATGCACAAATAGATAAATTACCTGAGGCAATAGATTCCAAGCGGGATTCTGAAAGCGGGTGGAACACCAGTACTTAAAGTCCTTCAGAAGCTCTTTAATACCGTCTTACTCGAAGGTTCAACGCCAGAAGCATGGAACAAAAGCGTGGTGGTGCTGTTCTTCAAGAAAGGTGACAACACTTTACTTAAAAATTACAGACCCATCTCGCTTTTGAGCCATGTTTATAAGCTGTTTTCGAAGGTCATAACGAACCGTCTCAGTCGCAGGTTTGATGAATTCCAGCCTCCGGAACAAGCCGGTTTCCGAAAAGGCTATACCACATAGACCACATCCACACGCTACGGCAAGTTATACAGAAGACCGAAGAGTATAACTTGCCTCTTTGTCTAGCGTTTGTGGACTATGAGAAAGCCTTTGATTCGATCGAGACGTGGGCAGTGCTTGTCTCTCCAGCGGTGCCGTATTGACTATCGGTATATTGAAGTGCTGAAGTGTTTGTACAAAAACGCCTACATGTCAGTCCGAGTACAGGAGCAGAGTTCGAAGGCAATTCCATTGCAAAGAGGCGTGAGACAGGGAGACGTTATATCTCCGAAACTGTTTACCGCTACATTGGAAGACGCCTTCAAGCTTCTGGAATGGCAAGGACTTGGCATCAATATTAACGGCGAATACATCACTCACCTTCGATTTGCCGACGATATTGTAGTCATGGCAGAATCCATGGAATACCTCAGTACAATGCTCAAAGGCCTCCATCGAGTTTCCCAACGGGTAGGTCTTAAGATGAACATGGACAAGACGAAAATTATGTCTAATGCCCATGTTGTACCTACCCCAATATTAGTTGGGAACTCAGTTCTCGAAGTTGTTGACGAGTATATCTACCTGGGACAGACAGTCAAACTAGGCAGGTCCAACTTCGAGAAAGAGGTCAATCGTCGAATCCAACTCGGCTGGGCAGCGTTCCGGAAACTTCGCGAAGTCTTCTCGTCAAAAATACCTCAGTGCCTCAAGACAAGAGTCTTCGACCAATGTGTGTTACCAGTGATGACTTATGGCACTGAAACGTGGTCTCTTACTATGGGCCTCATAGATAAGCTCAAAGTCGCACAACGAGCTATGGAGAGGGCTATGCTCGGTGTTTCTCTACGTGATCGAATCAGAAATGAGGAGATCCGTAGAAGAACGAAAGTCACCGACATAGCTCAGAAGATTAGCCAGTTGAAGTGGCAGTGGGCAGGGCACATAGCACGCAGAACAGATGGCCGATGGGGCCGAAAGGTTCTGGAGTGGAGACCACGTACCGGCAAGCGCAGCGTAGGTCGTCCACCGACACGGTGGACAGACGACCTGAGAAAGGTCGCAGGACGACGTTGGATGCAGGCCGCTTCCAACCGGTCCTTTTGGAAAATCATGGGGGAGGCATATGTTCAGCAGTGGACGTCCTACGGCTGAGATGATGAATAGATTCCATCAACTTGGACTTAGGAAAAATTCTCACGTGGAGCAAATCGTACGGTCTCAGCGTAAACCCTGTGAAAACTCAAGTGATAGTCATCGGCAGTTCTCGTATGATTTCCAAAATCGACTGGTTTACGCTCCCACAAGTCGTATTTGACGGCACTCATATAGAAGTTAGTGAATATCTCAAAAACCTTGGAGTAATTTTCGATAGGCATTTAACATGGGAACCTCAATTGGCGGAAACCAGTCGAAAGCTCTTCGCCTCAGCAGGTTCTCTCCGCAGGTTACGAAATTTTCTTCCAACTTCCACTAAAACTGCGCTAGTTCAATCTCTTTTACTCCCGATACTAGATTATGCTGATGCCTGCTATTTGGATCTCACAGAGGTACAGCTTAATAAATTAGAACGTCTGCAGAATTTCTGTATTCGCTTCATTTTTGGTTTACGAAAATATGATCACGTCTCAGAATATCGTCATAAGCTACAATGGTTACCTATCCGCCTACGCCGGAATACTCAAATACTTTTCCTCCTTTCCACCATACTATTCTTTCCTTCTACACCGTGCTATCTCAAAGAGCGATTAGAATTTCTATTTTTTGCGACCTCTCGACCTTTGCGCGTCTCATCTTCTCTAATGTTAAGGACTCCTGTTCACTCTTCAAAGTTTTCTGGCAATTCATTGACTGTGCGCGCCGTGCGGCTATGGAATGATCTGCCTCTTCCTATAAGACAAGCAAAATCGATAGGAATATTTAAAAAGATGGTTCAAGATCATTATTTGTCCTCTGCCTGCTAAACTGCGTCACTTTTCCTATGATATATTAGGAATATGTTTATGTATTTGTAGTGTATATATTAATAAATTATTCACATACGACTGAATAATCTCAATTTATATGAATTTCCTTTATGTATTTTTAAATATATGTATATATATTAGTTTATAATATTATATATATTATATTATTGATATTTGTGTAGGTATTTAAGTTTCCCTCTCATTGTTCTTCTTTGAAATATTCTGTTTAGTTTTAACTATTATCTTGTTGCACACCACCGTCTAAACTTTTATTTTTGTCCAGTCCATTCAAAGGTTGTCTGTAAGAGATTGCATTAGCGATAAGACCGCCAATTGTATTACCAGCATAGATCTAAGATCCTTACTTGTAAGTAGATTAATTAGTTAATTTACCTACTGTTTTTGTTTGTGTGGTAAGCAATAAAGAGTTATTGTATTGTATTGTATTGTATCAATACGAAAATGAAGTATTTGAAATAAATCTTCTTTCAGTTGGATAATGTTTGTGCTTTAAATAGCATATTATAAAATTATGTAATCAATACAAAATACAATAAGTACATTGTACGCTGAGGGGAGAAAACAATCTACATATTTCTGTACTCGAGTACAGAAACTTTTTCCCGAGTGCTTTATATAGTGCTTTAGACTACACCTACGATGAAAATAAAATAGTTACCTTCATTAGTACCAGCTATATCTAAAGATTAGTACCTAAATAATTGTTGTCTCGAGCATTTTGTAAGAAATCAAAGACATTTTTTTCTGGTGGCTTCATTATTATGAGATGGTCACTTTTACTATCAGATATTATAGTAAACTATCAGATGATAATTTGGAAAATTATTTAGAATAATTAAAAGCGTACTGTTAAAGTATCAATTAGGTAAAAAACAAAATATAACAAATGACCGCCACGTTTTATTTTTTGTAGTGCAGAAATAGGTTGCTAGCCTCCTTTCAGTCGACTTTCTGGCTGTATTTTTAGCAGCTCTTATCACCTTCAGTATTTTTTGTATTTGGATAGGTACAACTTCAACTTGGTTCCTTATTTTAGTTCGATTTCATCGAATAATTTGTTGTAAAAATGTTGTATACTTAGATTATATCTGTCTACCTAATCTAATACCTTTAAACGATCAATTCTTGTATATATACTTATGTATATAATATAGATATAATCTGAAAATCGAAAACGGCATCAATGATTTTCATGACATTTAACATTTTCAGGGGCGATACATCGATATAGCTACGTTTTTTTTAGAAAACGTTGTTTTATCCGTGTTTTCAGGCAATAAAAACTGCTACGTCGATCACCAAAAGGTCAATAGATGGCGTTGTTAAGCAACACTAAGCCAATAGGTTAGAGGCACAGACCATTTATATGGTCTGTGGTTAGAGGTTAGACCAAAAATATCAATTAAATTGTTTACAAGCTCGGTCATCCAGGTAGGACTTACTAGTAACGGATACCGGATGATCCAATACGAAGCCATACCAGAGGCGGTAGCACAAACAATTTGTGAAAAAGTATTTGTTTAGTAACGACAACGCGTTATGATTCGGCACGACAAACTATGAGCTGTCTGTGTCACAGTTGCCCTACGTAAAGGACAGTTCCGTCGAGGATACAGCGCAGCATACGCTGGAGGTAAGCCCAGCATGGATAGGTGAGCGACGGGCCCTCGTCACTGCAGTGGGAAACGACCTCTCACTCCCAGCTTTGATATCATCTATGCTGAGGTCTGAGAGGTTATGGGAGGAGGCACTCTCTTTCTGCGAGGAGGTGATGGGGCAGAGGGAGGTGGCGGAAAGGGAGCGGGAACTACTATCCGAACTCCCGATCCGCAGAAAGAGACCAGGGCGCCGGAGGTTAATCTTTCACGCCCTTCTCCGACCTCCATGATTGGGGACTGGGGCGGCGTACGCGGGGGCGTCCGTCATCCAAACATTAGTGTCCCCGAGGCGGCGCGCGCGGTGTTTCCGTGCGCCCTTCAAGAAGACGGGGCTAGAGCTTAGTCCACTCTAACCCCATCGGGTTTCCGTGCGCCCCTCAAGAAGACGGGGCTAGAGCTTAGTCCACTCTAACCCCATCTGGTTGGGATCCTCTGCTGGGGGATCAGCGTCCGCGTCGTAGAGACCGCAGACGATTGCCAAAACGTTCCTTTAGTCTCGACATAAAGGCGCTTGGAGGAACACTCCGGGTTTTTAGTGGGTATACGGACTCCCACATAACCACCGTGCTCCCCGGGGGCGGTGGTATCTATAAAAGATTTTCCCGGAAAAAAAAAGGTAAATGATAGTTTGCATCGTTTCACGTGAACGACACGTAACGTTACACTTACGCAGTTATTCATAATTGGCCCAATAGACATTTAAAAAAATGCCAGGTGACAATTATTTTGATAACCTCCTTCTTTGTAAGTCTATTACGAGTACTAATAAAGGGGCATCATAAACATTAATCAGTTGCTATCTGTCGATTCCAAGTAAGTAGGTCGGAATAACCACAACCACAAGTACTTAAGGAAGACCTTGGCGAGCAGACAGCCGATATCTAGATAATTTGAATCCTAGAGTAGGTCTGTGCTTATCTGTTTAGGTAACGCAGGCTGAGGGTTTTATTACTGTTTGGGACCTGGGCGGCATGTTAAGTAGGCACAGTTAGGTCGTATTTCTAACCTCTAGTGCCCTAAGTATATTCACGTTATCCAGATTTGGAGATAGATTGTACCCAAAAGGTAATAAAACTTGTTTATCTTTAAGCGTTTATATTATTTGAATTGAGATACTTGGTTGCCTAAAACTTACGAAATATTCAATATTTATTTTGTATAATCTATACTAATAATATTATAAAGAGGAACGATTTGTATGTACTTATGTTTGTAACGAATTAGCTCAAAGTACCGATTTCAAAAATTCTTTCACCATTGGAAAGCTACATACACCCTGAGTAACATAGGCTATATAAGATTCATCATCATCCATCACCGCGCGGGTGAAACAGCGGAGAGCGCAGTTAGTATATATTATTAACAAAGTAATGAATATAATGGCAGCGTTCCGGAAACTTCGAGAAGTCTTCTCGTCAAAAATACCTCAGTGCCTCAAGACAAGAGTCTTCGACCAATGTGTGTTACCAGTGATGACTTATGGCACTGAAACGTGGTCTCTTACTATGGGCCTCATAGAAAAGCTCAAAGTCGCACAACGAGCTATGGAGAGGGCTATGCTCGGGGTTTCTCTATACGTGATCGAATCAGAAATGAGGAGATCCGTAGAAGAACGAAAGTCACCGACATAGCCCAGAAGATTAGCCAGTTGAAGTGGCAGTGGGCAGGGCACATAGCACGCAGAACAGATGGCCGATGGGGCCGAAAGGTTCTGGAGTGGAGACCACGGACCGGCAAGCGCAGCGTAGGTCGTCCACCGACACGGTGGACAGACGACCTGATGAAGGTCGCAGGACGACGTTGGATGCAGGCCGCTTCCAACCGGTCCTTTTGGAAAATCATGGGGGAGGCTTATGTTCAGCAGTGGACGTCCTACGGCTGAGATGATGATGATGATGAATGAATATAACAGGAATTTGAATTTAACCCAATGATAATGTCTCAACATTAGCAGGGCTGCGTACCAGCAAGCCTTAGACCAAATAATGTTTGGCCAAGCTTTGATAGAGCGTTGTTAAAACGTCAATTACCATTATCTGTCAAAAATTTGTTGGACATATTTTTATTTTATTTTAGCATTTTAAGAAAACTTACAGCTAGATCCAAAGGAAATTACTTAAATTAGGAAACATGCATGCTGAAGGCCAATTACAAGTTTCCGTAAATGTGTAATATGTATATAAGTAAGGTCTTAGCTTTGTTGGTTTCAAATTAATTTGAGGATTTTAATTACTGTCCACCGGTCAGGCAAACGTAGTCACTTCACTTAAGGCACTTCGAGTTTAGTAAAAATAAGTAATCCTCTCCATTCGTCGTGAAAATGCAATAAAACACTTTGTCACTGTCACTTTTGACAGCCGACCAAGATTTGGCCCTCTCTAATATATACTCGTATATAGACATTTAATTTACAATTTAAAATTTTTTGCTAATATCTTTACCGAAGGTAGACCTTTTTCTACCGACTTGCAAAAAGGAGGAGGTACTCAATTCAACTTTATTTTTAATGTTTGTTACCTCAAATTTTCGACTGGGTGAACCGATTCTCAAAATTCTTTTTTTGTTTGAAAGCTGGTGCTTCCCGTGTGGTCCCATTTAAAATTCATCAAATTCGGTCAGTTGGTTTTGAGATACACTCCAATAACTGAATAGAATGGAAGTCGGTATTAAATTTTTCAAATTGTACTTGTTAATGGGAACAACGAATTTAAACGTAACTATAATGAAACTCCATATAAAGCTCTAGCACAACTTGCATCATGTTGCTTTGGCAGCTACAATATTGTCCGCTCCTCCGAACATCGCGTAACCCACAACGCAAGGAATTACCTTAAATCAACCATAGTCGGCAGACTTGGAGGCGGCTACTCTTGGCAACGGTCCATAACATACTGACATCAATAACACTGTTCGCAAATACGAGACCTAAGGCAACCTTGACTGGCGGAGTTGTTTGGGAATTTTATAGTTGTGTAATAGCTATATTTTGGTATGTCGTCGTCTCATCACCAAACTCTGAAATCCCTACACATAGTTCCTAGATCCAGTTCCTAGGTACTATTCGGGTGACATTGGTTTGAACTATCTGAAAGTATTCGTTTTTCTGATAACAATCGGTTTTTTATCTCTACCTAGAATATGGCACTACTAGATATATTGTTAAGGTTCGAAGAGCTTCAAACTTAATCATTTCTTGCTTTGAAGCGAATAGTAGCAGTATACTCGTAGTAGTAAATAGCTACTTATCGTTATGGTGAGGACTACAGCGCCGAACAGGATTTTGAAGCAGAACTTTTGCAGATCTAGGTCGTGCTGCAACCATCATGGACAGGTATGTAGGTGGGTACGTTTATTATTAGGCAGCCCGTCTCGTTATTTATTACCTATAGTATTCTGTGAGCTGTGGAGCTTGCGAGTATGTAGTACCCGAGTGGTTACCGTGCACATTAAAACAATCTTGACTTTTTCAAGTCTAGTAAAACTCATGCGACAAACGCTTTCGTGTTTTAAGTATCGTCAACGCCATCTACTTTCATTTAATGATACTAACAACTAAACAACGAATTCTCACTGTCGATTGAAATCTTGAAAAATGGCCGCTGTTTGTCAGTTTTGACCACTCCAGTAAGCATACATGTTAGTACGAGTATGTTGATGACTGGAGCTGACAAAAGTGACATAGAGCGGCCATCGATTTCAATCAACAATAGTTAGCAACTGAGATACATAATAGCCCTGCCGATCACTACTTAGTTGTGAGCGGACGGCCCCCTCTCAAAGTCTTGACCCCAAAAGGCACAGTATGTAATAATAATAAAAACACCCACAAGCAGTAGTGTTTAGTAGGTCACTATCGCATATTCAATTACTGGGTCAATGATGTCTCGGGTGTCTCAGCGTGACAAGAACAGCGCCGCGGGTGAGCTTTGATGCTGTTGTTTCATCTAGAGTTTTGTCATCATTTTGACAATGTCAACCCCGTTAAGCAAGTTATACATGATAAGGCTAACTGCTATGACGTCATCAAAAAATATACAAGTAAAGTTTGCGGTGAAGTTAAAAGGGCGACAACGCAACGGCAACTGACAGGTGTGGCGCTTAATATCAGGGATTTCGTCGTGTCGTAAAAACCAACGGTAGTGTGTTTTTATTGTCCCGCGTTGGGCGCCAATATATTGAAACTTTAACGTGACATCCATTTTTAACGGATATCAAAAAAGGGAAGGATTTTTCAATTCGACCGTATATGTATTTTTTATTTATGTTCGTGGATAACTTCGTCGTTTATGAACCAATTTTGATGGTTCTTTTTTATTTGGTACTTCCGAGGTAGTCCCATTTAAATTTCGTCAAATTCGGTCAAGCAGTTTTAGAGTTACACTCCAATAACTGAAAAGTGTTTCGCCTATTTTGATAAATTTGATGATAATATCATCATTG
Source organism: Selenia dentaria (assembly GCA_917880725.1). Classification (NCBI taxonomy): domain Eukaryota; kingdom Metazoa; phylum Arthropoda; class Insecta; order Lepidoptera; family Geometridae; genus Selenia; species Selenia dentaria. Next base: position 26,715,269 of record OU862896.1, on the reverse strand, counting down.
ACGGTGAATGACATCGATCCCGTAATTAGCAAGGGTCACTAAAAAGGGTCAAAAAGTCTACATTATTAATTTAATTATTAAATTAATTAAGTATGCAATGTACTATCATGGTACCGACTTCAACAAGTTATTTCACACTTTTTGGTGTTGAAGTCGGTTCCGTTGTTTGATATTTATTTTTAAAGATTCAATATTACAATTTGACGTTAAACTTTATCTCATAATATGAGATAAAGTTTAAGGTTACTTAAAGTAACATATTATGTTACTTTAAGTAACCTCACGCAGTAGAATTACCAGTATCATGGGAGGTATGGTCTCATACATTAGCATTTCATTAACATCCAAGACACAGTTTTGCTCATCATTTCATTAACATCCAAGGCCCAAGAAGACACAGTTTTGCTCATCACCGAAATATTTGCCACTGCCAACCTTCGCTGGCTTTGAACCAGCGCCCGCGCTTCGAACTGTAATGGCTATTAGGCAACGGTACAAGCATGAAGCGCTCGTAGCGGAGCTCGACTTTACTTGCTGCGGTCAGGACTTGAATGGGTGACCGCTATAGTGGCATTATTCAACTGAGCGCTTCCGTGCTTCGGCGGTTAAGCCGTCGGTCCCGGTTGTTTGTCTTAGGGCAACAGTCGTTAGGCAATGTCGAAGGCTTTCGTACGGCCTGAAAACTTCGACATGGGTTGGCCACTAACCTATCCACCAATCCTCACTGGGCCCGCGTGGCGGATTATGGCCCAACTCCTCTCTCTGAGAGGAAGTCTCGAGTCCCAGCAGTGGGAACAAAATGGGCTGATTATTATTTATGACAAGTACGATGCCCAGCTTTTGTGTGGTCATTCTGTGCCTAGAGCAGATGCATTTCCTCACAAGTAAAGAACTGCACTGCGCCCGTAACCCTAAGACATTAAGTTTTTAAGTCTCATGCGTCTATAATTTCGCCGACAACCACCCCACCAACACCTAAACGCAGTATTGCGAACATTACTGCTTCACGGTAGAAAAGGTATGCCAGTACTACCCTGGACGAACTCGTTCACAGAGTTGCTGCTCTAAAAACAGAAAATAAGTTAAAAAAAAAACCACCGCTCTAAAAACCGTCAAGACACCGATAAAGGAAAAGTTGGAGTTGTTTTACAGCCAAGTACATTGTACACATGTATACTGGAACGTTAAATTTTCAACCTTGTACAGAAACTGTATTCAGTAACATTAGGAGAAAAATATTTAAGATTACGCAAACAATTTACAATGAAAACAAATTTTGCGATAAGGCTCCATTTACTCAAAATATTCCTCTCACGCTTCTCGCACGCCTTTATATCCATTAAATTATTTATATTCATTTGATTTCAAATCTAGGTCAATGACCGCGAATAATGTAGAGACCCCAGTGATGTTAAATATATTACACAATACGTCACAATTTATCACGCCTAGCTGAAGTTTCCCGCCCAAATCTGACAGCACAGACACTGGCGGCCATATTGTAATCGTTAAAACCTTTTTAAATTATACAAATACAAAGTAGGTAGGATTATCATTGATTACGGGGAAACCTTGTACAATGGATATCGTGGATTTTGTTTAATATTCCTAGATAATGAAAACATATTACCTAGGGAAATAAAAAAAAAACAAAGTTCAAAAAGAACTTAAGACGCGCTCGTATCCTGATAATAGTAAAAAGCAGAATGTTTAAACATCTAGTGTAACGAAACAGATCGATAATATATTATGAAAAAAATACTAAGGTTAGAAAAGGGATAGGAAAAAAGTAATAACCGAATAGAATTCATAAATATAACTATCTTTCTGCAGAAAAAAATCCTGAATAGTTCCACAAAAATAAACTTTCACGTGCAAACTCTCAGAATTTTCAGCGATAACACTATATTTTTTTTAGGTAATACATAGCCAACGTATAGTACTAAAGTTATAACCAGCAGTTTTTTCGATTCTGTTAGTATATATCGAAAAATATAAAGAAAACGTACAAAATTAACGCATTTTCGCATTACATCGTCCAATCTTACAAGCGATTTTCAACCTTACGTAAAGCATCGTAGATTATTTTAAAATTTGGGTTGGACCGCGCCTTAACAGGTTATAATCCACCACTACACGTTGTAACTCTAATGGATTTTGTTTAATTTTTCTAGATAATGTGCACATTACATCTTATCTGTACGGGTACACCAACTACACATACTTCGCTAATAAATCGATCTCTTCATTTTCTTTAATACTAACGTGTGAAGGAATCCATTGTAAGACTATCTGCCTATTGTCACTTTGAAATAGGACAGTGACTTAAGAGGATTGCATAGCTAAATAGTAATTTCCATACTAAAACAAATAACTCTTTTCTGCCTCTGAACATTGTCCGATTTCAGTTGTTTTCATGTAATCAACACATTGTTTACTACGTTACCTGTACGTTTTGATTTTTTTAGTTTTTATAACTTTTAAAAAGTAAATGTATAGTAGTTTGAAATACTGAAAAAATCTAAACGTACAGGCATAGTTAACAATTTGATGATTATACACGAAAAAAATTACTGAAATCGGACAATGTTAAGAGGTAAAAAAGAGTTATTTTCTTTTAGCATGGAAAGTACTAGCTATGCAATCCTCTTAATGACAGACTTATTCATGTGGCTTTGACTGTGACTCTGACTACATATAGAAGTCTTGCTTGATGCAACATTATGTATTGCCTAAGTCATTCTAATTTACGAAACATTTTTGTTCAATAGTGTGATATATAATTTTATTATTATGTTCATTCAATAGAAACATTGTATAAAACAACACAAAACTTGATACTTTTAACACATTGCTCGTTTCCTAGTATTTTATTAGAAAATAAGGAAGTAATAATATAATAAAAAAATATACACAGGAATGATCCAGATGTCCACAGAAATTACATATTTATAATTTGAAGAAATTCTGAGCACACCCGTTAAAAACACTCAATGATTAATGTGTTTTTTAATCATGCCAAACTAATAGAAATTAAAGTACATAGTTCGCTTTAATAAAAACATAATTGTATACAAAAAATCTTGACATTTCTATGTACCTACCTAATACACTTAGTACAAACTGGAAAAACATAAAAATAATAATTATATCCTTAGATTATATATAAATAATCTAAGATTATATCAGCTGCTTCAACGCTGGCATTAAGGCGCGGTCCAATCCTAATTTTAAAACAATTTTAGATGCTTTACGTAAGGTTGAGAATTGCTTGCCAGAATGGACGACGTAATGCGAAAATTCAATTGATTACGTGCTTATACTTTTTATATTTATTTCGTACAATCAAATGATAAAATTTCAATGATAAAGGTATCCATAGTTTACTAGTAAATTTCATTGGGAATTTGAATATGATACATTCATTGAAGTATATTTGCCCATAATTGAATAATAATGCTTTTTCCCACGAAGCACGTCAGAAAAATAGCAAAATTTAGGGAATGTTGCCGTTTTTTTTCTACGGAGCCAAGTTTGCTCAGTCGTGTATTGGCTCCCATACTTCATAAGAACGTATATTCAATTTACGAAAATTATTGTCAGAAGGTTCATATAAAAAACCAAGATAACATGGGTGATTGTAGCGAAGCCGAGCCTACTACGCGGACGAAGTCGCGGGTAGTCGCTAGTTTGAAATAAATTAGAAATTAAAATTCCTAGCCAAACGCCGATATTTGAGATCAAAGTGCCCATTTGGACATAACACATATTTAACTTTTTAAACACTTATGCGTCTGCTCTAATCTTCGCCTGCGTATAATATTGCGTTAATCGAGATAAAAGAGATATTAATCAAGAGTATATACTATCTCCATTCCAGATACCTTCCAAAATCCATTACCCATTTCAGCGTGAAGAAGTAATATACCTACATATACACTCACATCCTCATTCCCAAGTTTTCACATTATAATTTTAGTAGAATATACAAATAATAATGTATAAAGGTCTGACATTCATAATCAGCAAGCCACATCGGTACATTGACGTAGGTAAAGCCACATAACTGACGCGGAGGCGCGCCTTCCAACGGTCATGGTCACTATTAACTCTGGTACTTATTTGCCGGCCTAAACATTACCAATGTTTGACGATGACAGCTCATTTCTTTTGGTAGGTACTACGAAGAAATAATTTCTTCGTAGGGTAGGTATCGTTCGGCAACTCTTTTAGACGTGTCATTCTTATTGGTTTCTTTTCTACCGACTTCCAAAAAAGAGGAGGTACTCAATTCGGCTGCATTTTATTTTACCTTATAACTTTCGAGTGGGTGGTTCAGTAGTTTTTGAGTTACACTCTAATAACTGAATGAATGGAAGTCGGTTTCAAGTTTTTTTCTAAATGTTATTTGTTAAATTGCCAGTCCATTTCTGGAATTTGTGGAGTTGAATCACTTCCCTCTAACGAAGGTATTATAATATAATAATTTAACTTAAATAGAGTATATTATACTCTACTTATGAAGCAAATCAATTAACCGTTATTTTAATTATATAAATTAATATGTTATTATTTAATTTTTATATACTTAACCTCTACATAGCGACGAAACCAAACATTACCGTTAACGGATTCTAAATATTGTTCAATTCTATAATTGCAAACATATTTATTATGTTTGCGATGCCACCATAAAGAAATATGTCCTAAATCATAAATAAAAGAATAATTATTACCAGTATAACAACACGTTGGGCGCCAATCTTGGCGCCCAACGTGTAGTTATATATTATACCTATAGGTCATATATACTGTACATATAACTCTACTCAACTCTTGGAGGTAGGCTCGTGGTAGCTCGTTCCAGCAGAGGGATATAGAATGAGCTGACTATATTATGACATTTGCTGAGTGAAACATCTTATTTAGATGTTCCGTAGTAGAAGCCGTTTCTAATAGCGTTTAGTTATATAACCCCACTTGCTTTACTTCACTAATATTATCTTAGTGTTAAGGCGCAAGTTGGAAGCCGGCTACATGAAGCCGCGGCAAACGACGTGTCGCAGCGACACTACTGGTTTCTATGTATTTCTATGAAATACCATTCGTAGTTAGCGACACGAAGTCGCTAACTACGAATCGCGTCGTAGAGCGGCAGACGACACTGTCGTCCGACTGCAGATCAGTAGTGCCGCTCATGGGTACCAATCTACCTAGTAAAAACGGAAAGCTTTTAAACTAGACCTTTCGTATCGCGTTTCAAATGGGTGATGCCATCTGCAGTTGCCGTCTGCAGTCGGGTTAGAAATCATGACTGCTGCGACATGAAGCGACGACGTGTCGCGGCGACATGAAGCGACATCTCGTCGTCTGTTGCTGCTACGTGAAGCTGGCTTCCAACTTGCACCTTTAGTGTATAACTAAAATTTTCAATACTTAAGCGCAAATTCTTAGTTGACAACTTTAAAACTCAAGGTATCTTTGAAATAGCCTCCATACTGTCTCGGTAGCTTAAGTTGATATCGCGAATTTATTTTATAGGCGCCTTGAATCAGTTGGAATTGATGTATATGTTTTTACTTTGGCACCTAAGACAAGAAATAATTCGTTTCCTTTTCTAAACGTCGAGTTCGTTTAGAGTAAGAAAGTTAAGAAATTCTTAATACTTCTTATTAATCGTAAAAAGCCAACTAATAATAATTGCCAACTTAAGCTGGCATCATTTGATGCCAGCTTAAGTTGGCAATCCGGGCAGTTTTCAGCATTCACCGTGACTCGTGTGACGATCAAGGACCTGTAATTTGGCTTTCTGTTGTTATTCTTTAAAAATGTATATAACTGTTGTTTTTCCTCAATAGCAACAGATAAAATATAAATAAATAAATATTCCACAACTAACACACAACGCCATCTAGTCCCAAGCTAAGCAGAGCTTGTGTTATGGGTACTAGGCAACTGATAAACATACTTATATATTTCTAAATACATACATATTATAGATAAATTACACCCAGACACAGAACAAATGATCGTGCTCATTACACAAACATTTTGTCCTGGGTGGGAATCGAACCCACGACCTCCAGCATAGCAGTCAGGGTCACTAACCACTAGACCAACAGGCCTGTCAACTTATATATGTCAACGTATATCTTAACTCAGTGAAAATACCAGTGGTTAATTTTGATAGTGGTATGGTTAAGTGGAGTAGAGGAAACAACTAAGTATACCGAAGCACGGAGTGGATGGCTAATTGCATTTGGTTGGATCTCTTCCTCATATTTATAAATGTATGTGGTCTCCTTCAGGTAGCTTGCAATGTACCTTGCGTATAACAGTTCGACTAGGTACATTAACTTTAAGAAGTGCGGCAGAGGAGAGGCTATGTTTACAATTTAAACTAACGTTCTCAACGTGTAACGTAGAGTTGAGTGTAGGGCTGGAGGAAATATGTAAGAACTCTAAGTTATTGACTCTTATCTATCTGATACCTTTAAAAAAAGCATTTCCTTTATAAGTATATGTATGTATACTTGTATATAATCTAAATCACGGAAACGCCTCCAACGATTTTCATGGAATCTAGTATGCAGGGACTTTAAGGGCCGATAAACTCAAACTAAAAACATTTATTCTGTATAGGCCTACGGACAGAGTGTGGAGACGCCTTACATGTGTGGATAGCTTGTGCTTATTTCGCGTGTTGATGGAATGAGCATCACTCTTTTTATCAAAACTGTTAATGTTTTTCTTTACATACACTAGATTTTCATAGATAAATTGAGAGACAACAGTCAGAATGTTTAAATAAATCGATCTAGCTAGGTTTCATTTTTAGAAAACGTCGTTTTATTCATGTTTTCTGGCAATGAAAACCCGACACAGCAACACTAAAGCTACTTAACAATAGATGGCGTTGTTAAGCTAACCCAATGAGTGTTTCGTTTGAGGTTGACCAAGAAAATTGTTTACTTGCGAGGAAAGATCGATAATTCAGGCACTTTTCCTTTATTTGCCAATTTGAAAACTCGAAGGTATTGATTGACGCAAGCCCGTTCGTGCACATTTTCCATGGCGGCGTCACACCTACACTGCACCCCGGTCACGGCCGCCGTATGCCATTAGAAGTGCCATTTTGGCGCCCAGCCCAATTTGTTTGCGATATTTGCTGGAACAGGAAAGCGGTGAAATGTCGTAGCTTTAAGATAAGGTACAGTTTTCGTGGGTTTCAGCTTTTGTTTGATTTGTCTGTATAACTTTAACGATCAAGGTTTTATACATGGTTTTATGACTTCTCGTTGTATTAATATTAACCCGCGATTCGCCTATTTGGCCAATAATACAATAGATTTCGCAGAACAAATACTTTTCTTAGGACCTGCAACGTGTGTGGTGAATTATAATACTAAAATTATACGTGATTTTCAGCTTTTGTGCATTTGCCTGTGTAATAAACTTTCACGACTAAAGTACCTCCTCTAACGTATTATGATTTTCCGTTGTATTAATATTAATTATAATATATTATAAACGTATTATTTTCACACACTAATATTATAATAGGTAAATGTGAAAGTTTGTGAGTGTGTGACGATTTGACAGAGTGTGCGTATGTTAGTTACTTCACGCCGGAACGGTTCTACGAATTCAGATAAAATTGGGTATATAGATAGGTTATACCCTGGATTAGCACATAGAGTATATGTATATATTTTATCCCAATTCAGCGGTTTTTTTCTCGGGGAATAGCTATAATATTATTTTATGCAGACGACAAAAAGGAAATTGGTGCACCGTGGTTAAAGTTTTCATAGTGTCTATATTCTTTTATGCGTGTGTTTTAAGCTTAAGGCTGAGCGCACATAGGAGTCACGACAGTTTAAGACGGACTTTCCTCACATAGACAAGTCTGTCTTAAAACTAAAACGAAATTGTTTTGCCTATGACACGTCGCAAATCTAAAACGAAACTGTTTTGACTACTACGACGACGCGAGCCGTCGCGTCTGCGTCAATTCTTTTTCAGTATGTATCTAAATGGACTTCATCGATGCTGTTGTTTTACAGTAACGAGTACACGTACATGAATTTGTCTTTTCTTCAGCCGACATTTCTCCCCACTTCACAATAACGACTAGTTGCTTTGTAACCTCATCCCATTTGTTTTTTTTTAATTGACACCTTACACATTTTATTAAAAAGTACAGGCCTCTTTTCAACCTCGTCAATTAATTTTTCTACGAGTTCTTCGTCTGTTAACATGATGCGATGTGTTTACTCTCTGAATGCGAAAAGAGGGGGGTTTGTCTCTGATGTGCGCGCCTGCATACGTACAAAAGAGAAGCCGGCAATCGTTAGTCAGACTTGTCGCCGTGCAGTTTTTTTTTCGTTTTCCCTCCTTAGAGGGTTATGGTCCCGCACTTCTCGTGCATTTGCCAGTGTCAAGTTATTTGTATTACAAAGCTTTAGTAGAATATTCTGGTGATATTAGTCGTAGTCAGTCAGAGTCTGAGTCCAAAATGTCAGTCAGTCATGGTCCAGTCAGTCTAAGTCATGCTTTAGTAAAGTGGTGGCAACTTTACCATCAGCTTCTATGGAGTTTTGGAAACAACACGGAAAAACACGTTTCACCACATTACATCACTTGCCCACACTCATGCACGTAAAACAGCACTTAATGAGAAAAACGCCACCAATTTTAAACATTAACACTGAAAAGAAGCATAAGTTTTGATAAATAATACAATGGAAAAACGTTGACTTTCCGCGTTTGCGCCAAAAAAAAAAACGCCGTGCTGTTCTTGTAGGTATTAGACAATTTTGTCTATGAGACGTTTTGTTTGAAGTTTGCGCGTCTTCTTTATTTTCGTAAAGCAATAGTCTGTCTTAAAACTATCGTGACTCAAGTGCGCTCAGCCTAAGCTAGGATGATAAAATAGGTAAATGTGTAAAGCACTTACTTTTTTAACTTCTGCGCACGATTTCGTCCACGTGTAATAATATATTTCGATCTCTAGAGAGATAGTGATCTCTAGCATCCTGTTTAAGCAAGCTCCTGTCCATCTGATCTCCATTCCAAATTTCATCAAGATCCATTAATTGAGCTGTTACATGAAGAAGTAACACACATCCTCAAACACTCACTCATAATCTTTCGCATTAATAATGTAACCTAATTAAACCTACTTATGTGGCTATTGGACATTTGTTATTATAGTGTAAATGAATATCTTTGTTTTCAATAATATAATTAAGTATAGAATTTAATAATGTATGATTAGAAATTTGAAATTGTTGAATGCTAATTGAATATCTTTATGTTTGTATCCTATAATTTACATTTTAATTAGTATAATACTTATTATAGGTGTATAATTATATAATCTAAGGTACGAGTATAATATTTTCACGCCTGCTTGCAGGCTGAAAACATTGACATAATATAAATTTGTGTTCTGGCAAATAAATATATTAATTGTATTGCATTGTATTGTATTGCATTGCATTGTATTGCATTGCATTGTATTGTATTGCATTGTTGTTCCGTAACCTAATCAAATAAAAAAAAAACCTTTAAAGAGACATTTCCTGGAATGGATCGCGCTGTCCACAGTATAATTCCTAGAAACGGCACAACGCGAATTATAACACAACAACTTTATTTATAGTGTACATTAGAATTACTCCATACTTACCAACCACCAGCCCTTCATGTAGCCCTGGTCGATATCACACCAGAGTCACCACTTCCTGGGAGCCCCATTTCCGGGTAGGCTTGTTGGACGGCGGTGAGTCGCCATTCCTGTTTATCATTGTCCCGTATGCTGACTTAACTTTTACTGGGGGCGATTCTACTATTTATATTGTGCCATAATTAGCCTTTCATAATGGTTATGAGAGTTAGTTTTTGACAAATTATATAATATTATATCAACAATATAATATTGAATGTTTCTTCATAATTTTGTTGTCTCGTACAGAGATCGTTTTATAAGTATTAGTTATTTTGTGGCGGAAAATTTGTTGATATTAATTTAAAATAACGTAGGTCTTTGTACAAACTATGGTTTATCTGTGCCACAGAATATTAAATTAAATTGCGCCAGGCATTACAGAGGCCGCACCACAAACAATTTGCGAGAACGTATTCGTATAACGTAAGCGTCCACGCGTCACGCTCCTGCGTACAAATTATGAGTTATCTGTGTCATAGTTGTCCAAGATAAATGACAGTTTGTATAATATAGATATAATTTCCTAAACTATCTTGACATTATACATTCATTGACCGTCTCGTCGCGAACGAAGCGTCTCTGCATTAACTGGCCAAATTGGCTTTCATGTGTCCGAATGTTTGTTAGGTTGTTAGTTAGTCTTGCTGTACAGGTCGCATTTTTCAACCAATCTTGACGAAACTTGGTATGCATGATCTTTTTAGCCGTCGGTGATATTGAGTGGGGGGGGGGGGGGAATTTTGCGGCGTTATTTACTGACCAATTTTGGATAAAGTTTGGTACACACATTGGGTACTTGACTTTAAGAAGGAGTTTCGAATATGAGCAGAAGGTACCGTCAGCAAGTAGCTCTGGCTACGAAAAATGCCCGCTGATAAGACTGTGCTCGCAAGGTGTACTGTTCGCATAACTGTTAGTAGTAGTATTATTTATATTTTAATTTTTACATTTATTTGGCCACGAGGGCTGAAGGTAATGATATGAACGCTAAAAGTTTAATATCTTTACTGCTAAGTTTATTTTTTTTTAATTGATGTCAATTAGATGTTTAACAAGAAAAGTACACTATTTGTATTTCATAATGGTCAAACTCCAGAATAGATTCCCATAGCTTTCGTTATTAACGAATCCGAGGGGTGTTGTTGCCAGGCGCACCCTTAACAAAGGGGACGCAGCCAATTATGTAATCAATAATGAACCGGTCTCTTTTATTCGATTATGTTCGCTATCAATGGTGCAAAAAAATATCAAACATATTCCTTGATCAAAATAAGCCTACCAGGATCGCATAAAGATAAAATTCATACCGATAAGTAACACCAAGCACTTACGTAGATAAATTCTAATCGAATATTTTAAATTTCGTCAGTTTGAATGTTGTTTTCAACCGACTTCCCAATGGAAGAGGTTCTCAATCGAGACGTATATTTTTCAAATATATATCAAAAATGTTTGGATTTCTGTAACCAAAGAATGTTTACACATACAAACAAGGTGGGGACCTTCTTTTAAGTATAAAAAATACTTGTGCAAGAGGGCCCCGCTCTTCCATATTAATATAAGAACATTACAAGAATGGTATAATGTATAATAGTAAATATTTAAAAGTTGAAAAAATTACAGAATTAAGTACTACTTGTTATCCTAATGGTAAGTCAAGTATGACACTATTTATAAAAAAGTTAGAACTTTTAAGTTTATTTTGTGTGTGTGTGTGTATTTGTACGTGAGTGTGTGTGTGATGTTTCAAGTGATAACTTCTTATGGGAGGGTAAACCGTTTTGTTACGTAACGCGTTACGGCGGCAGTCTGTCTGGCTTCCCTTTCTCTCACGCATCCTCTCTCACTCTAACCCACAGCGCTAGAATAGTTTATGTTGTCACTATTCTGTCGGGCCAGTCGGGCGTCCCGAAACGCACACACGCTTGACTATTTACAGAGTAGTCCTATTTTAATAATTATATTTTTCTTTAGTAGTGTATATTTCAGAAGAAGAATGGGACCACCCATTTAAATTTAATTAAATCCGGTCAATCTGTTATTGAGTAACAATCCAATAGGTAACTGAAACGTGTTTCGCCTATCTTGATAATATCTGAATTGACGATGAATGACAATCGATCCCATAAGTAGCAAGGGTCACAAAAAAGGATGAAAAACCAATTTTTACATAACAAGTACAGTTTGAAAAATTTCAATACCGACTTACATTCTATTCAGTTATTGGAGTGTACTTAAAAACTACTGAACCGGATTTGATTAAATTTAAATAGAAGCACACGGGAAGCACCAGCTGAAAAAAAGAATTTTGAGAATCGGTTCACGCAGTCAAAAGTTATGAGGTAACAAATATTTTAAAAAAATACAGTCGAATTGAGTACCTCCTCCTTTTTGGAAGTCTGTAGAAAATGGAACCGACTTCAACACCAAAAGTGTGAAATAACTTGTCGAATTCGGTACCATGCGTACAATATTGTGATAATAGGTACAAAGTCAAAGTCAAAGTCAAAGTCAAAAACATTTATTCAATTTAGGCATCAAAGACGCACTTATGAACCTCAACTTTTTCATTATAATGTACCTTAAAGACTACCGCCGCGTTCCAAAATATATAGAACCCACCGAGAAGAAGCGGCAAGAAACTCGGGGCCATTCTTTTTATATGGATGTTTACAATGTTTCTACTTAGGTACTACAAATATTACATTTTATGGGTGGCAGAGAAACAGCTTGCCAGAAGTGGAGTATTCCAAGCATCTTTATCTTCTATATAATGTCGAACTTTATAGTAAGCTTTTTTTATTAAAACGTTTTTTACAGTCAACTTGAATTTGCCCTCTGTGAGCTCAGTTATGTGCTTTGGGATTTTATTGTAAAAACGCACACAATTTCCTAGGAATGACTTATTAGTCTTCGCAAGTCTAAAATTAGGTACAGCTATCCTATTTGTATTTCTGGTATTAAAAGTGTGGTGATCACTATTTAACTTATATCTATGTAAATTTTTACGAACATACATTATATTTTCAAATACATATAAGGAAGGCAACGTTAATATATTGATTTCTTTAAATAAATCTTTTAAAGATTCACGGGGACCCATTTCGTATATAGCTCTAATAGCACGTCTGAAGGATAAATATGGTCTCTACATCAGCCGCTGAACCCCATAGCAATATCCCATATGACATTAAGCTGTGGAAATATGCAAAATACACTAACCGCGCCGTAGAAGCATCTGTTAGCTCTCTTATTTTACGTACTGCATATGCAGCAGAACTGAGTCTCCCAGACAGGGCATTTATATGAGGACCCCATTGTAATTTTGCGTCAATTTTAATGCCTAGGAAGACTGTTTCCTTGTCCATTATGAGTTTAACTCCATCAAGCGTAACGTTGGACTCCAAATATGGAACAGTAGGCAAAGAAAACTTCAAACATTTTGTCTTTTTTGAATTCAGAAGTAAATTATTAGTTGAGAACCATTTAGAGATACTAGATAGAGCGTTGTTTACTTGAATTAGTGTGCTATCTTTCCTATCTACTTTAAAAATCAGAGATGTGTCATCCGCAAATAAAACAATATCACAAAGATCCTTGGCCATAAGTGGCAAGTCGTTAATGTAAACTAAGAACAAAAAAGGCCCTAAAATGGACCCTTGTGGAACACCCATTTTAATTATAGATCCTGAAGATGTTACACCATTTATGCCAACCTTTTGCATCCTGTCAGATTAATATGACTCGATGACATCAAGCGCAGCTCCACGATTTACTTGTGAATTAATGATGATTGTACTTTTGAATTAACAATTGGAATGTTGTTTTGTTACAGGAAATACGCAGGGAAGGGTTCCGGCGACTTGGATCACGTGACGGGAGGAAGCACGCTGCGGGGCACCATGGGCCCGCGGGATCCCAACAAGTTCTGGTCCCAGTTGTGGGCCACAGTCGTCAGGAACGTCCTTCTCAAGAAACGGGACACTAGGAAGACTCTGGCGGTAATTATTAACTTTATTTTTAACAGACTTCAATAAAAAGAGGAAGTTTCTCAATTTGACCGTATATATAATGGGTGTTTTATTACGGGTATAGAACTTTTAGTTGACAACACTTTTTTGACTGGCGGCCATTTTGTCAGCTGTCAAGTGATTTACGTTTAGTTTGGTTCGGCATTTCAACATGAATAAACTGACGCCTGAACAACGCTTCCAAATTGTGCAAATTTATTTTGAAAGTCATGGTTCCTGATTTCCCGATTTTCATAAGCGAATTTTGTTTAGCGATGAAGCTCACTTTTGGCTACATGGATACGTCAATAAACGAAACTGCCGTATTTGGAGTGAAGATAATCCTCAAGTGTATGTTAAGACATCGTTACATCCAGAAAATCTGACTGTTTGGCGTGCTTTATGGGCTGGTGGAATAATTAGTCCGCTCTCCTTTAAAAACGATGCTGGCGATAGCGTTACAGTCATTGGTGATCGGTATAGAGCCTTTATTACTCACTTTTTCGTTCATCAATTGAACAACCATGATGTGTAGGAGCTGTGGTTTCAACAAGACGGCGCAACATGTTACACAGTTCTTGCCACAATTGATTTATTGAAGGAAACGTTTGGTAACCGCATAGTTTCACGTTTCGGACCCGTGAATTGGCCTCCAAGAGCGTGCGATTTAACGCTGCTTGACTATTTTTTGTGAAGATATGTGAAGTCGCAAGTCTATGCCGACAAACCCTAAACGATTGACCACTTTCGCCACTTTAACTTTAACGGAGGACAACATTCGCCGCGTTATTGCCGCTATACGGTTACAAATGTTGGAAAAAGACATTGAAAATTGAACCTCCAGATTATACTACGTCCGAGCTAGCCGTGGCGGTCATATGCCAAAAGTTATACTCAAATTATAATGCCAGAAGATAATCTTTCAAATAAAGTAAATTTCATATCAATTTTGAAAACACATCTTTGTTTTATTCCGCTTCAAAGTTCTATACCTCTGAAAAAAACCCCCTTTATTTTTTATGTGTCTTCGCGGATACCTTCGTCGTGTATGAATCGATTTATATGATTCTTTTTTGTTTGATAGAGTATACTTCTGTGGTCGTCCCATACAAATTTTATCAAATTCGGTCCAGAAGTTTCTGAGTTACACTCCAAAATCAGAAAAGTATATAATAAAAAAATAAAATAAGAAAAGTGTTGATTTATCTTGATAATATCATCATTGACGGTGTATCCTGTAAGTAGAAAGGTCACTAAAAAGGGTGAAAATATTTTTATTATCAAAAATTAGAACCGACTTCTACACTAAAAAGTGTGGAATAACTTGTCGAAGTCGGTACCATGCACTCAATATTGTGATAATGGGTACTTTTTTATTTTGTTTTAAACATTATAACTAGCCTCCACGGACTCCGTGGCATTTTTATAAGGTTTTTTTATAAATTTTCACATCTAAATATTACTAAAAAAGAGATAAAAATACATAATTAATTAGAGGATATAGGATTTTTATGATAAACTACTTAATTAGGAGTATAGGTATATCGTTTCTGAGTTTGCATGAGCATTCAGAGTAGACCGGTCTCCGCAGACTCTCCCTTTTAAAAAGGTACTTTCGAACTATCATCATATCATTATTTCAACTGTAACTACAACGCGGTCACATTAACTCGTCGCATCGCTGGAATGCGGGTCCGAGCCCGCTTCCCCCCGCATTCCCTTTTCTCGCCCGGCAAGATAATATATAACATATATATGTAACAAATGTAGTTGTTACATATACTCGTAGTTATAAGTATGATATATATAAATAAAATAAAGTCAAAGTCATTGTATATATAACAAAGATGCTGACCGTACTGACAATACGGTCAGCATCTTTGTTACCGATGCACGCGTCGATATTAATAACGGTAACAGGTAGACACCTTAAATTTTCACAGAATATGTAAGTAGTTGTATATTGCCTTTCAAAATAAATAAATATGTTTTATTCATTTAACAAACATAATTTTTAATCCATTTTTACTCGATCTTAATAAAGGCCGCTTGGCCGGTTTTTTTGCACACCGTACTTCAGTGCCAAAATGACGTCACATGGTTAAGCGTCTAGTTAAAGTGACCGCGTTGTATTTATTCGAAGCTTCTATCTAGTGCCATGCAAAAAAAAATATTTGTTACAAGCTTTATCTATATATCACACAAGATTTGTTTTGTTTTTTTATTTTATTTCCATTTCCATACGAACTTATGTACATATAATTATAAATTATTTTAAGACCTTGTACTGTTTGGTTGCAATAAAGATTCTGAATCTGAATTTGAATCAAGTTGATATATATTTATCTGTATATTCGTTATTTAACGTCCTTATACTGCACTTATCTAGCTCTGAATTTGTCAAGTGCTAGTTTCTGAATGATAATACCATCTCATGGACCTTCGAGCTGGTCATCATCAGGAGCTAGCAGATATGGACGCTGAATCTTCTCTATACATAAGTATAATTTTAAAAATTTTATACCGACTCCCATTATATTCAGTTATTGTCGTGTATCTAAAAAACTACTGGACCGAATTTGATGAAATTTAAATGGACTATACGGGAAGCACTAGCTTTCAAACAAAAAAGAATTTTGAGTATCGGTTCACCCAGTCGAAAGTTATAAGGTAACAAACATAAAAATACAGTCGAATTGAGTACCTCCTCCTTTTTTTTGAAGTCTGTAGAAAAGAACACTCGGTTATTGAAACATTGCTATATACTCGTATGTGCAAAATTAATTCATATACCGTGATAATTAAAACAAAAGATTTATGAATGCAACTGACGTATATATACTTCTCTGAGACGCAAATACTTTGCGTCCCATAGACGTAAATATACGTCTAGGAAGGAATAAAAACAAATATAGAGTCCGTTTCTCAAAAGACGTCACTTTGCTGTGGCACTAGTACAAAAAAGCTAGAAAGTCAACTTTTTGAGTGGCTTAGTTAGTTCTAATGAAAACCGTGGGTCAACTTTCGTGAGACATACTCTCTTTCGATTCCCAATTTAAAATATAGATAGATCTTGACATGCCGTTGAGCATTTCCGCGATTTTTAAACCATGGAGATTGCGTTAGCTTACGATACCTATCCAACCTCTTTGCTCGTAGCAGTTACCATCGTAGTATTTTTTCCCTTTTTAGATAAGTACGCGAAAATAAAGCTTATTTAACTATTACTATTAACCGGCAAAACACTCGACCGGATCGAATACGTCTCGTCGGGTTTCGAGTAGTCCGATGCTCATCTTCAGGGCGAGTGCGTAGTGGCGTCTGCGAGCCGGGAGCTCGGGGAATAATAATAGTTAAATATGAGTCAAACTCACGAGAATTACAATACAAAAAAAATAAAGCTTGTACATATTCTTTTATATTGTTCATTTTCTTTGCAGGAACTCCTAGTGCCCATATACTGCCTTGGGGTACTCATATTCCTCAAGATGCTGATTCCGAACCCCAACTTCCCTGAAGTGTCGAAGCCTGGGCGTCTACTGAGGATCCTGCCCCTGAGCACCTTTTCGGATAATGAGTCTATCGCCGTGGTGGCCGACTGGTTAAATGCTAACGGGACTATGGTAAGACTAACTAAAGATTAAAGACTAAGGTAAAGAATCTTATTCTCTGTCGTCATCATCTCGGCCGTAGGTCTTCCACTGCTGAACATATGGTGGAAGCGACTTTTCCAACGTCGTCCTGCTACCTTTATCAGGTCGTCTGTTTACTTTGTGCTTGCCGGTCCGTGGTTTCCATTCCAGAACCTTCCGGCCCCATCGGCCATCTGTTCTGCGTGCTATGAGGCCTGCCCACTGCCACTTCTACTGGCTTATCTTCTGCGCTATGTCGGTGACTTTAGTTCGTCTACGGATCTCCTCATTTCTGACACGTAGGCAATCCCCGAGCATGGCCCTCTCCATAGCTCGTTGTACGACTTTGAGCTTGCTTATGAGGCCTGATAGTAAGAGACCACGTTCTCTGTATTGACTATTGATTGACATAACAATACTAATACATTATTACTAAAGTAACGAGTTCCAAAGGCGATAAGCTCGTGCGGTTCACGAATTTAGTAATGTATAAGTTGTTAACTTCTCTATGTCTGAGCTTAGATAAAAACATATCAAGATACACAACTTTCGTCGTAGTTATTGTAATATAATCCGATTGTGAACAAAACCTTGAAAAGTTTTCTTTAGAAATCTAAAAATTAGTCAGAGTTCCAGTATTTCATCTTAAAATGTTCATCTTCCAATCGTTTCAACCAATTGTTCGTATCTCATTGATATCACTTATACCTAATTGTATTTTGACATTCCCGAATGAATAATCTTACCTATATTTACTTCTTTTCTGTTTTAATAACTTGATCGTGTATGGAAGAGAAATGCAAGACCATCGATTCCATGTCATCCACCTTTACTGGAGCGATAAATACTGATCCAATTCTTGTACATGTAGTTTTTTAGGTACTCGACATGATGACTTACGACATGCATAATAAATGAATGATTTATTGAACTAGTAATAATACAACAATAAAATTAATCAACTTTAAAAATGAAGTTAAATGGTCATATGTACAAAATCCTAACAGACCAATGTCTGACTGACACTTGCACTCATTTAGTCTGGATACTTTTGTTTGGACAGTTAAATCATAATCACTATTCTCAAAATCTCTCCAAATCTCTTTAGATTTTTGATATCATCCCCATCATGTAATTATCAAAGTGATTTACTAGACATATTTGGTGACTCTGTGACCAAATATATAAAGAATTTGATACTGGCAGTCAATGTCAAATTCTCCAATCCTACTCTCTAACTCTTCTAATTTAAGTGTTGCTTCTATTTCATATTCATTATATTTCATATTATCTTTCTAATCGGACATAAGAATTAATGCATGCTGTACTGTTATCTGTATACTGTTTATCTTAAAAAACAATGCATTTTGCTATAAATATTTAGACTAAGTTTTTGGTGTAATTGTTATTGATAAGCCTTATTAAATAAATAAATACCTAAATAAATGTCTACGCGTCTCATAACAATGAAGTTTATATAAAATAGAATAGAAAATATTTTATTTGCGACGTTACAATGTATATGTATTAGAGAAGAAAAAAAAGGTGAAACATAGCACAATTGTCACAAATTGGCACCAACTTAGCATAATACCAGCTGTTCGCCAGCGCTGGTCTTCCGTTGGAGAAGTACAGAATATATATTATTCAAAAATCAATTATACAACTAAAAAAGAAAAAAAGGAATCTATAATAACCTCTAATAAAATAACAGAAAACAAAAAGAACATAAATAATTAAGCTAGGTAGGTATACTGTACATTCCCCTTTATCATCTCTTGCTTTTTGATACAATAGCATATTGTATCTGGCATGATGTACTGTAGAAGGCATGGCAGACTCGTCATGACCTACGTAACGCTGAGGACATTATGGTTATCTAACTCCTGAACGCAGCCAGCGTTGCTTAACTTGTTAATCAGTTAAAAATTAAGATCGCCAAGTCAAGCTCCGCTGCAAGCGCTTCCTTTTTCACTTGGCGTGAACCAATTCATGACAGCAAAATGTGTTTGTTGCCTAGTGCGCCCGACACATCGGTGTCCTCACACAATATCAACAGTAGCAAACTGGAATGATATTTCAGGTTGCTACTGGCTGGCATGCTACCAGAATACCGATAACCGCATAAACAGGCATGCTTCGAGTAGAGACTGCCAAAGTGTAGGACTCCCTCAGGCTAGATGGAACAGCGATCTTCACCTCAGTAGCCTGTAGTTATAAAATCCAGCACTGGACAGCCATAGACTGTTGGTGATTATGATGATGCCCAAAAACTTCACTACCTGTTACAATTTTCTGCAAACCTGAAGACAGTAACAATATACAAGTACAATTTGAAAAATTTAATACCGACTTCCATTCTATTCAGTTATTGGAGTGTATCTCAATAACTACTGGACCGAATGTGATGAAATTAGCACCAGCTTTTAACCAAAAAAAGAATTTTGAGAATCGGTTGACCCAGTCGAATGTTATGAGGTAACAAACATTAAAAAAAATACAGTCGAATTGAATACCTCCTCCTTTTTTGGAATTTGGGAAGTCGGTAAAAAAGGCGGCCCACTACTTGGAGGCAGGGTTCTTGAAAACTCTACCTGATTATGGTAGAAATGTCTTACTTATCTCATTTTTATTGTATCTATTTTGGTTTAATTGATAAGATTTTTTCGGTCCAGAGAGGATAGTTTTAAGTATTGTATTTTACAAAATTAACCCATAAAATCGTTTGTCCAGGGTTTCCTGCAAGAAATCAATGAGCTCCTCCTATCCTCCGGACAGAAGCCGATTCACTGGATGCGCTTCAACAACACCACTGAGCTGAACGATGCTTATCATGATGACGCCAAGCAGTTCCCAATGGCAGTGGTCTTCCACACTGACCCTACATCTTACAGTAAGCCGCTCAGGTAAGGGAACCGAGTCTTGGACTTAACTGAATGAGTAAATATTCCATTCGTTAGCCCGCAAATTTGAATAGAGAGAACCACATATACCAAGAATGTTAAACTACAGAAACTATTAAACTACAGAATGGTAGCTATTAAACTACAGAATGGTAGCTATTTAAATCATAAAAAATAATGTCTTATGAAACTCTGAAGAATTAAGTCTTATACGATAAACATCTGCATTGAAATGACCTCTAAAAACATAAATCTCGAAGGCAATTCGAGATGCCGCTGAAATAATCATTTCCTTTAATTGTATACCTAACATCAGCATTCAGATTAATGTACTTAGATATATCTTTTATAAAGTTTCTACTACTGAGAAGGAAAACATATAGGAATATAACAAGTCTGTATCTGTTCTTAACCGATCATCTATTATTTCTAGATACACGATCCGCACAAATCCCTCCTTAGCCCGTACCCCCTCCTCCCGCTTCCTGTACACTTCCCCAGCCATCTGCCGCGAAAGAGAAGAACGGAAGGATTGGTCCCAAGGAGGTCAGCTGATCCCTCTCTCCGATGTGCACAGCGACGAGGTCTGTCCGGCACTGCAGTACTATTATTCGGGCTTCCTGGCTTTGCAGATGTTGATCGACTTTGTTAAAATCAAGGTATGCTGTCAATTTTAAGTGTACATATTTTGTCTCATTAGTCCTCTGACGTCATTAACTCACGATGTATGAATAAGCATTCGAGAATGTTTTAGTTCCATCTAGGCTATACGGCCTCTTAATAGGTATTTGATAGGCTTGCGTTAGACTACCTTTTTCAGCTGTAATTTGATGGTCAGTGAAGATAGATAGTAAAAATCATGAGTACCAGGATGGAAGTACTTAGTCGAGAGGGCACTAAAATGCTCCTACGCAATTGATTTCCTCACGATGTTATTTCAATTGAAAGTTCAAGCTCAGGATATGATTAGAACCAATGAACTATGCCATCTGATCGCCTGAACTATAATCGCTCCAAACTCTCACGCGTTAACCACACACGTTGCAGTTCCTGGAAAAGTAGGTTGATTACTGCGAAATCTATTGTATTATTGGACAAATATAGCGAATCGCGAGTCAACGGGTTAGCGTTTTGGTTTTTTGTCTCTTTTAAAACAGTGAAGTACAAAGTTTTTAAATTGTATTTATAAAATGAGTTTATATTAAGGTCTTTGCGTACAAAAAGTGTGATGTAGGATAGGAACCATATAAAAAATATAAAAAATTTTAAGATCAAACATTATTAATTTTATTATAAAAACTAACGTGGTTTAAACACATTTTAATATAAGAAACGGGAATCACTCACGTAAATAAGTCAGATCTTTTCCACTATAGGTAGCACCAGTGGGAGGGGAGACACAACCGCGAGCGTTCTGCACTTTCCTTGAAAAATACCACCGGATGTGGTTGAAACTATAGTTGAAAAAATCTGACTTAAAAACGTTTGTGATTCCTGATTCTCATATTAAATATATTATTTTCTTCCTGTGATTGTGTCTCCAAAGGAAGCATGCATGCAACAGTGCTATCATTATCAAAAATGACTACAATAATGAACATTTTCTCAGATGGACACCGACACCAACATCCCACCACCTCGCATCGACTTCCGCCAGTTCCCCAAACGCCAACATACGGGCAACTGGCTCGTCATCCTGCGCGTCATCATGCCCATGTACATGGTGATGACTCTCTCGCAGTTTATCACCTACCTGCTGATGTTCGTTGTGGGGGAGAAAGAAAAGAAGATCAGGGAGGGAATGAGGATTATGGGCCTCAAAGACTCTGTTTATTGGTGAGTTCATTTTGATATTTTATTATCCATGGGTAAAAAATGCATTTTTGAAAAAGTGTTATTTTGATGTTTGACAAGGGACATTTTTAATTGAACTTTTCATATAATTTTCCTTAAGGCGCTGCCCAAAGACAGAAATCCGTAAAACGCTATGTTTTTCTTCGCACAGTTTAGACATTGTAGTTACTGATCGAAACCTAAAAAAATATAGAGCTCAAAGTTAAGAGTTTTAAAAAATTATACAATAATATTGCGGTATCCTGTAATTTTATCGACACTTAATTTATAAATTTGTCAAATCGATTTTACAAAAATAATGCAATTGGTACATTTGTTAAAATCATTCGACAAATTTAGATTTAAAAACGTAACATCTGACAAACAGTTCATTTTATATTTATAATATTTAATAAATGTTTTTATTAAAAATAACGTCACAAATTTTACATTTAATAATGTAGATATTGTTTGACAAACCATAATTTTCGTATTTACATTACTTATGAAATGTTTGATGAAAATAAGGTACTTAAATGATTGTGGCTCCCACTCCAGGTTAAGTAAGTTGGAACTGCGACAAAACTATGCGCAAAAAATTAACTCATAAAAACAAAATATTAGATACATTTTACAAGAATTACGTTTGCAAAATATATGTATATATTTATATAATAAATATATTGTTTGGTGATTATTTGTGAAATATAACATTTATGAAATAAGAGGTTTTGGAAACGAGCTGTATTTGAAACGTTATTTGTAAAAAGAATTATTGTTGGAATAAAAATGTTAAAGAAATGAATTGAATAAGAAACGTTGGTTTTAATGTAATATTTTGACATATGAAGTTCGGTTAAACATAAGGGAACCAAATATTGCACTATATATTTTTTGTAATCAGAAAAAAGGCAATTAATTAGAATTAAAGAATTATCTATATTGTTTTTACCGTTTTGTTTAAAAAAAAACAAAAATCGTTTTTACAGAAGCACGCTTGTTCCTCTCACTCCCTCAAATACCTAAAAGTTTTCTCATGTAGCGCCTTAACTCTTTGCGTCCCAGAGACGTATATACGTCAGTTACATTCATAAAGCTTTTGTTTTAATTAGCACGGTATAGGAAGGATTAAACAGGATCTCAGGACAAGCCAAATAGTTTTACGCAAAATGAATCTTTACTTGTTTAAAGCCATTTTTTAAATTCTTCTCTCTTCGTTTAATTTCAGGTGTTCCTGGTTCCTGATCTACGGAGTATTCGTCATGGTCCTGTCAGTCGTGAGCACTGTGCTTCTCTTTACCCTGAAGGTAACCGTTATACACGACCGTTACAGCACTACCTAATGTATCTATTTCATGCAAGTGCACTGAGAAAATGTAGTTTCTGAATCATTGGCTTGGCTCTAGCCATATCGTGATAATTTCACAATATTAAGACGCGCTCGTATCCTGATAATAGTAACAAGCAGAATGTTTAAACATCTAGTGTAACGAAACAGATCGATAATATTGTATGAAAAAAATACTTAGGTTAGAAAAGGAACAGGCAAAGAGTAATAACCGAACAGAATTCCTTAATATTACTCGCTCTCTGCAGAAAAAAATCCTGAACAAGTCCATAAAAATTAACTTTCACGTCCAAACTCAGAATTTTCAGCGATAACATTAGGTAATACATAGCCAACATATAGTACTAAAGTAGTAACCAGCAGTTTTTTCAATTGTGTTAGTATATATCGAAATATATTAAAAAACGTACAAAATTAATGCATTTCGCATCACATCGTCTAATATAACAAGCGATTTTCAACCTTACGTAAAGCATCGTAAATTATTTTAAAATTGGGGTTGGACCGCGCCTTAACTAGTTACTAAAAAAAATTGTTTTAGACTTTCGCGGTTGTTAACTACATTATAATTAGTACTCACGGGATGTACACCACGAGGCAGGTTTTGGAGTTCCCAATATTTCGGCGCAGCTACATGCACCATGTTCACGGGTAAACTTAATATGCGGGTGGATGTGGAAACTATATAACTGAGCTGAAATATCGGGAGGTCCAAAATCTGCCTGGCGTACATCCCGTTAGTACTAATTATAATGTAAAATATTTTAGTGTTAACGTCAATTCCAATTATTTGGTTATATATTATAAAGTTTTTTTACCCTTTTTAGTGACCCTTGCTACTTACGGGATCGATTGTCATTCACCGTCAATAAGGATTTCAAGATAGGCGAAATAATTTTCAGTCATTGGAGTGTAATTCAAAAACAGCTCCACCGGAAATGATGAAATTGAATAGGGACCACTTCGGATATATAATCTTTCAAATAAATTAATAATTTTGAGACTCGGTCCACTATTGGGAGAGAAATCGGTGATCTTCCAAAAAAATACATACAATCGAACATAGAACCTTCTCCTTTTTTGAAGTCGGATAAATAGTGATATACCTATATTGTCTATAATACAGAAATAATATAATTATCTAATCCAAAACGCTTTCCAATCACAATTTTATTTTAATCAACAGAGACGTATATGTACGTGCGTTTCATTCATAAATCTTTTCTTTTTATTACCACGGTATAGGAAGGGTTAACCTACAGCTATATATATAGGTAGCTAAGTATATCAAAAAAAAGTTATGTAAACAAACATAAAAATAATATTCCTGTTTTTATCAATAATTAGTAAGTAATGAATTTTATGATAGCGGGAATTATTCCGCCCAACGAGCGCTATCGTTGTTTTTGTTTTCATTTCCCTAGATTTGTGTGACTTTGAGTTTTAACTTGTAACAGTGTTGGATTATTACAAGAGTGTAAGCAAAGTGCACAAAGTCTTGAAACATTGTTTTGTGTTATCTCCCTGTCAACCCGGCCTAGAAAGTTTTATTAATGCATCCACCGCATTACTTGGACGTGACTTAGACAGGACAGTGACTTAATGACAGATATGTTTATGTGACTGTGACTTGACTCTGACAACTTGATTATAGAATTAACTTGACGTATGTATTTAACTTGAGGAATGGCTCATGTTTGTTTGTTTGTTAAGCTTTCACGCCTAAACGGCTAAAGGGATCGTAATGCAATTTGTTAAGGAGATAGGTTATATCCCGGAAAATAACATATACTTATGTTATTTTTTTTATATATAATATAAAATATATATATCGGCGCAACTACAACAGTTCGTCGAGAATAATTAAGTTTAATCATTTGATTACCCTAAAAATAGTTTATAAATCATCAGTTGATTATTTTTGAGTTGATTACGATGTAAAATTAATGTTATGATTGTAATTTCAATACTTTACCAACAAACTTGTAAACTCGTGCACGTGCGCCGAGTCCTATAAGTACGGCCGCACTGTAGGCGCTCGTCTCAGGGCTCTGTACTCTCACCCATTCTCTTCTCGCTGTACACCAGCGACATCCCACGATCCCACAGATCGCTCAGTTTGCGGATGATACTGCAATCTACTCTACTGGCTGGTTCAAGGTCAGGCAGAGATGCGCCATCCAACGAGCCATCACCGTAATCGGTGCATGGTTTCGTAAATGGCGGATTGCAGTAAATCCTAGCAAAAGTGCAGCAGTGTACTTCACTGAGACCCGGCGAAATCTCATGCCGTCACCCATAGTCCTATTCGGCGAACCCATCCCTTGGGCTAAATCTGCCAAATACCTGGGCGTCACCCTTGATTGCCAACTCACTTTCGCGAAACACATCCAGATTGTGCGCAATAGGGCGGCCTTCATTATGGGTCGTCTTAATCGCCTCATAGGCAAAAACAGTAAAATGTCTCTTAGAAATAAGACGACTCTTTACAAACTTTGCATCCGCCCAATCATGACTTACGCATCTGTAGCGTTCGCCCATGCTCAGAAACACGACCTCCACAAACTTCAAGTGATTCAGAATCGCTTTATGCGCAGGGCAGTGGGCGCTCCGTGGTACTTGCGGAACGCCGAACTGCACTGCGATTTCACCCTCCCCTCTATTACGCAGTATATGAAAGACTGCTCCCGCCGCCACTTCGACAAAGCTCCCCACCACTCGAATCCCCTCGTGGTCGAAGCGGCGAACTACTCCACTGACATAACCGATCCCCACTTCCTTCCCCCCCGTCGCCGTCCAAGGCATATTTTGGGTGACCCGGACGACCCCATCGCAGCCGTTACTTCGGCAGCTTTAGCGTCGTCCCAAGGGAACCCCGGTAATGGTTGTAATGGTTGTAGACCCGACCAGGGCTGTGATCCCGATCGCATTGTAGGCTCCGGCCGAGATCTTCTTCGCAGCCCCAGTCGCAGTCGAGGTAATTCACACACACACGATTGTAGTCCCAGCCACGGTGCGGGTGGGAGTATACACCGCGGCCCCGGTCGCGATGTATCCTCCGGCCCAGCAAATGGCTGCGGACGAGGTATTACACTTTCTTATTGTAGCCCCACCCAAAGTACAGTCATGAGTGCACAACGCGACGATCCTGGTCGCGGTGTGGACCCATGTCGCGGAAATGGGAGGAGGCGAGGTACACAAGGTTATGATTTAGTGGTAAACACAGTCAAACACCGAGCTCGCCGGCGAGCTCGAGGCAAAAGTTATGTCTTGGTTAGATTCTCTCCAAATAGTCGTAGAGTTAAAATTCATAGGGCCCACTTTCAACGGTACACTTATGTACCGGGGCGTTTCTCTCCTACTCCCCTCTCTCCTGGCGACGGCCCAAGCCGAGGTCCGTACCCTAGTGGTGCCCTTGAGCAAGTCGCCTACTCCTCTCCTTGCGGCGAAGCGTCTTCAACGCTCGCCTTAGGCGGTGCGCCCTCTGCGCCCGCATCTGGCTGAGTGCCATCTGCGCTCGCCAACCGTCCGGTGACGCTGTAAATGCCGGTAGAGGCAAACAGCATTAGTCCGCTCTAAAAAAAAAAAAAAAAAAAAAAAGGCGCTCGTCTCAGTCGCTCTCGAGCCGCCGTACAGTACGGACCTCTTTGTGACGTTGTTACGCTGCTCGTTGAATATACGAAGCTTATAAAAGTACTTGTGAAGTTTTACTTCGTGGACCCAAAAATGAGTGATCATCATGAAAACAACATTTTTAAAAAGTGTGACGTCAGCAATGCTGACGTCACACTTTTTAAAAACACTCCGGAGGTGCTTTCTCCGTCATCAGAAGTGGGATCAGAACAAGCTCTGGTCCCAACCACATCCTCATCGACTTCGGTTCAACCTGTCACGACTGGAACAGCGCAGGGCAGTACCAGGCTGATAGGCCCTGCCTCATTGAACACTTCAGGAGTACCAGCAAACAACTTTAATACCATGCAGCCCATCACAACGGGAATTACCACAGACATGACGTCCACACCAATCGCTGCGGGAGATGATCTCGATACACTGCAAAACAACGCTGCAATCGCCCCTGATTCAGTGTCATCCACATCTCAAGCTGGCCAGTCAGTCCGGATAACTCACAACGACGAACACGCATCAACGGATTAAAACCGGCGAGTATAAAATTCATTATGTTTCACGATATTTTCAACTAGAATCTAAAAGAATAAAATGTCTGGAGAGTGATACCTCTGAGCTAACCATGTGTTACCCTTGAGCTAACCACGGATCCTTGATGCATCCACAAGTGAACCCTGTGATACCGTGGGGACGCCTTGTGGAACTATGGGTAGACACGTATACACCACAGATTCTAAATTAATAAGGCAGTGCACGATGTCTTTGTGTACTGTTTACTAATCAAAAGACTCCTAAGGTTACATAACAGTTGTGTTAATGTAACAAACAAGATAAAGCAACGTAAGTTGTTTACAGACTCACTACTCAGAGAATATCTCATTCTTTGCAGGCCAGCTATAATTAACAGCAGTCTGCGAGAGTTAACGAGTCAACAAGGCTGGTGCAGAGCGCGCACCGCCTGTCAGTATGGCCGTATCGACGCGGATACAATAATTAGCCAACAATAATTAGTCAACGTTTAAAACGACAACATGCTGTTGCCTTTATGAGCATGAGAACCACGGAAGCCGAGAGCCGGTACCACTCCTACGAGTTGGAGACACTGGCAGTGGTACGAGCCATAAAACACTTTATATGGGCGAAAATTCACCGTGATAACAGATTGCAACGCATTAAAAGCGTCAAAACACAAAAAGGACCTTCTGCCAAGGATTCATCGCTGTCGCAATCCAGTTGAGCTTGCAGTCAATGTTATGACAAGAGACTTGAACTGGCTCAAAATTGAACAGCGACGGGATGAAGAACTGCGTCCGATAATGGACAGTCTCAGTGACAATAACCCAGTGGAAGACTATGTGTTAGAGGACAACGTTTTAAAAAAGGAACGTCAATGATCCTGTCTTCGGTCAGCAGCTCAGTACCGTCGTTCCCAAATCATTTCAATGGAGCATTATAAACTCATTTCACACTGCACTAAAACACCCTGGCTGGGAAAAGACACTGCAGAAGATCAGAGAAACCTATTGGTTCAACAAAATGAGTTCCATTATCCGAAAGATTTGTGGATAACTGTGTTGTATGCCGAACATCTAAAGGAAGATCAGGAGCCATTCAAGCCCAGTTACACCCCATACAAAAACCAATGGCCGCCTTCCAAGTTATTCATATGGACATAACAGGGAAGCTGGGCACTCCAGATGATCAACAATACGTCATAGTCACCATTGACGCTTTCTCAAAGTACGTTTTACTGTACTTCAGTACCAACAAAAACCCACACAGCACATTGGCCGCTCTAGAACGCACTGTGCATCTATTTGGTGCGCCGCTTCAAATAATAGTGGATGGAGGAAGAGAGTTCCTTGGCGAATTCAAGGACTACTGTGACGCCATCGGAATAAATATCCATGCTATCGCTCCAGGAGTCAGCCGAGCGAATGGCTAAGTTGAAAGAGTCGTTGCAACCCTCAAAAATGCTTTGGTAATGATTAAAAATTACGAAGCAGAGCAGTGGCACACTGTACTCGAGGAACTTCAGCTGGCAATGAACTGTACAACCCACTGAGTCACCGGTGTTGCTCCACTGACACTTATTACGCAACGAAAGCACTGTGTACCTCCTGAGCTTCTCAACCTGGTGGATATTGACAACGAAACCGTTGATATTAAAGCGCTCACTCAACAGGTGCAACAGAAAATGATTCGTTGTAGCGAACAAGACAGACAACGCTTCAACCTACACAAAGCCAAAATCCATCATTTTCAAAGAGGAGACTACATATTGGTGAAAAATAATCCTCGAAACCAAACCTCGCTTGACCTTAAATACAGCGAACCATATGAAGTTTGTAGAATACTGGATAATGACTGATATCTGGTAAAGAAAGTTGTCGGTAGAGGACGACCTCGCAAGATTGCCCATGATCAGCTGCGCCGCGCTCCGCAACCTGGGGATCAGTTGACCGTATCGGCGGGAAACGAATCATCTATTCAACGAGATCCCACTGCAGAATCAAATGATCCCATTCCGTCGACCTCACGAGAAGGGCTGCAAGTACAGCCAACACGACTCGAACCAAGATGACCCATCAGAATAAATGGTCTACGAGAATCCAAATAATCTACGAGAATCCATAACAATCTACGAGAACCAACGAGGCTGGTGCAGAGCGCGCACCGCCTGTCAGTATGGCCGTATCGGTGCAACTACAACAGTTCGTCGAGAATAATTAAGTTTAATCATTTGATTACCCTAAAAATAGTTTATAAATCATCAGTTGATTATTTTTGAGTTGATTACGATGTAAAATTAATGTTATGATTGTAATTTCAATACTTTACCAACAAACTTGTAAACTCGTGCACGTGCGCCGAGTCCTATAAGTACGGCCGCACTGTAGGCGCTCGTCTCAGTCGCTCTCGAGCCGCCGTACAGTACGGACCTCTTTGTGACGTTGTTACGCTGCTCGTTGAATATACGAAGCTTATAAAAGTACTTGTGAAGTTTTACTTCGTGGACCCAAAAATGAGTGATCATCATGAAAACAACAATTGTGACGTCAGCAATGCTGAATGCAATAAAAAAAATAACAAGTATATGTTATTTTCCGGGATATAACCTATCTCCTTAACAAATTGCATTATATTATTTATATATAATATAATATATATACTTATGATATTATATTATATATAAATAATAATAATAAATAAATAAATAATAATAAATAATAATATATTAGGATACTTTTCATCATCATCATCATCATTAACAATCACCATTTGAGTGAAACTGGGGGCGCACACTGAGAAAAATGTTTTATGCAGTCGAAATGGAAAACCTGTAATTGCTAGACAACGTACGTTACCGGCTTAAATCTGTATGTTACAACTTTAATACGTATGAAACACTCGTAGGTCTGAAATCATGACAGTAGGAAACATAATTACGCGTAATGGTAGAACCGTATTACCATTACACTGTATGCCACATACAATATCAAGGTAGTAAGGATGTTTCGCATAGCTGACATTATTTTTCTGGGTGTTACTGCAGGGTAACGTACAGGTATAAATAATGACGTCATATCACTAGTCCTGAAAAGCTGGATGTAACAACTGGTATTATTCTTAGTCAGAATTCTGCAGAAAATACGATGGTCACATCTAACATATGGGTGCTACATAGGCTCGGCTCTCGTTGCGAGTGCATTTTAACTGGTGTAAACTAGTACTGCCGTTAGAGTGATTTGCGTTACAAATAGACGACACGGCATTCTGGGGTTGGGGAAAACTAAATGCCTTACTTTTATAATACAGTGAGTAGCAGCTGTCACTAAATGTTGTTGCTAGATGTTACAGCATTTATCTTGAATTAGACCGGTGTAGTGTTTAAGAAAGCAGGTACATAATTATTTATAGAAGAGGGTAGATGTAAAACGAGTCAGTCTGTCGTTGGCCAGTAAATGGATAAAGCAAGCGTAATCTTTTAATTCAAAAAGTCCGCGCTGCTAGGAATAAAAAGCCTAGGTATAAGTTTTAGTCTGTATTTACCATTGTTTTCCGAAGTATTTGAGTTGATTTAGGAAATAAGGGTGGAGGGATTGTAGTGTTTAAGAAATCAGGTACATAATTATTTATAGAAGAGGGTAGATGTAAAACGAGTGAGTCTGTCGTTGGCCAGTAAATGGATAAAGCAAGCGTAATCTTTCAATTCAAAAAGTCCTAAAACATAGCAACCGGTAAAACTAAATAGTGTTCAAAGCACGCACACTCATTACGTCTATTGTTAACTGACTGTTCTACTGTTGAATTGTAGTAATAAAGGTGTATATGACATTATTGCTGGATAAAATAAACTGCTTTGGCGTTAATTTGCAGTGCATTGTTTACATTACTTGGTTCCAGTTTAAATGCACCCACAATATAGTACTCATATTAAATTACTGCATCGATGGGACAAAAAAACTGTCTAACTATCACGGTTCATGAAATGCAGCTTGGTAACAGACGGGCATACGGACAGTCAGACAGACAAACAGACGGACGTACAGACAGACGATGAATTCAATTTGAACATGTGGCTTCATATCGCATAGACTAAGCGAGTGATATAATGTGCGCTACCAAATCTGATATTGCAATTTTAGAGATAAACATCCTTGGACGGGATTCGAACCCGCGTCTTTCGACAACCCGTGTCAGACGCCATTTGATTTTAACCGTCGTATGGGGACGGAGCGACATCTATTGCTTGATAAGCATTATCCAACCGAAACATTGTGTAGTTTTCTCTCTAAAATTGCAATTAACTGTGTTTGTAATAATTCTGAGTAGCATGTAAACATAATGCAAGTATTTCCGTTTAAATCTTGGCAATGATGCAAATGTAAAATTACATGGTTCCTTATGACTCACGGGAAAATTATGATTTAATAACAAGATGGTTGCCAATTCTAACGGGTATATGCATATTGCGATGTTTCTCCTTTACTCAACAAGATTATCCTAATTATTTAATCGACTGCATTTGGCCATTGAACCAAGATTTCAGAGAGATAACTTATATTCCTTTAAAGGGGAATTCCTAAGAGGAGAATGTTTATTCCTATAAAGGGGAACTTCTGTAAGAAGATGTTTGTCCCTTTTAAAGCGAATTCCTATAATTTCTACTCCTTTAAAAGAGAATCCCTATAAGGAGAATTTCCTTTTCCTTTCCGTGTGGGACTACTGAACCCTAATACTAAGGTGACGCCGCTTGTCTGTCTGCCCTATCTTTATAAGGTTGTATCTTTGTACCGTAATAATTAATAATTTGACAGAATATGTGTTCTTATGGGGAAACACCTAAAATAATTGAATGTTTTTTTGATGTTTCTATCGCATAAATGGCTAGCTTTACAAACGTCACACTTGCTGTAATCACACCTAGGCTACGTTCCGGGAACCGCCATCAACGCTCACAACTGTCGCGCCCCGGTTTAGCGTTCCGGTTAGAATGAATGCTTGCAATGTTCAACCTAAGCGGAACGGTTACGCGGTCGCGAAAAGCGCGGCAACTTTTCTGTCAAAAATCGATAGAATCCTATATACATTTGATGCTTGACAGTGACAGGTCGTAAACGACCGCGAAAACCCACCTACGATCTGCGAGCGTTGTGAGCGTTTTCAGTGACGTCATCGATGACGTATCGAGTTCGCTCACGATGACCGTGGGCTTTTAATGGAATGGGTGTGCGAACGCCGCGAGTGATTTTGGCGCTTTCCGGAACGTAGCCCTAGTGTAAACTATTATCACAACAAATAAATGAAATAAAGATCCCTAACATACGGGGGTTAGGGGACTTTATTTCATCTTCATTCTTTGATTGAATGTGAACTTCCTCTTACTGAAACTGCTCAATGGCCAAATTAAGATGTAATTTAGAATTTAAACAGCTTATATCTAAGGTTATTAGTTAAGCTACTGCTACTGTGATTAATAGGAACCTAACCCACGCGGACGAAATTGTAATATGCGCTTATTACATTTTGCAGGTATTCCAACACTCATCGTATGTCCTGATATTCCTCCTGATGCTGATGTTCGGCTTCACCATCATCACCTTAGCGTTTATGCTCACGCCGTTCTTCGATAAAGCCAGGGTGAGTTTAATTTGAAACGACATCGTTGATATAATCAGAACAGTTATTAAATTTTGTTTAGCGTTACCGAATTTAGGTAGACATAAGGTCAAGAGGGCGAAGTGCGCCATACTTTTTTCATAGTTGACTTTGATGAAACATATATTCTGTTTGAGTCCACCAATGAAACTGAATGTGACAGTTTGAGAATCTGTGATATTTTGGAAATATAACCCATGTTATGTCAATGAAATGTAACAGGAAAATAATTATTTTTAAAAGGAAACTAGAAAATATGTACGTTAGGCGCACTTTCCCCGCAAATCGGTGAAGTGCGCCTGGTAGAAATAAAACGCAATAATGAAGGATTCGAATAAAAACAACCACATTTTTAAGAGTTCATTAAAAAAAATGCATATCGTTTAGCCCCATTCTAGAAGTGTCTACTGTCTTAAAATCGAATTTCGGGTAATTGCGCTATACTATGCCATATATCTGTTAAACAGAAACGGGAAAGTGCGCCATATGGGCAGCGAGTATGTCGCACTTTTCTAACTTAAGAAATTCTAGGTCCGAATATTTAAATTCTTTTTTATATTTCAATACTTGTAGTGAAATGAAGTCACGGCCTTAAAATAAAACATTTCTATTTATGTACTTACCATATGTGACGATTACCTGAAACTATGTTTTAGTTTGTTACATCGGCGTAAGATGTCATTACTAGGATCCCATCAACAGTTTATAAAATATTGATAGTAGGCGTACTTACCCGGCAGGCGCACTTCGCCCCCCTTACTAAATCATTGTTCGATGTCATACTTGTAGACTAGTTTTCCGACTTGGATTAAAAGAAGAATTTTTTTAGGAAGATATTTATTAACACATTATTATAATATTACTAGCGACTGCCCGCGACTTCATTCGCGTAGTAGGCTTGGCTTTTGGTCTCTCCATAAACTCCCATCTTTTCTTGGTTTTTTTTCATAAGAACCTTCGCATGACAATAATTAACACGACAAAAGAATTAGCGTGATTGCTCCATCTGTTCTCACGTTATAGCGTTACCAGGAGATATAAGGGTTCATTTATATATAAGTACTTATATACATAGATAGTTTTACACTTCCGACTTTATTGACTCTTCGTTGGATCATTCGGGTTTTAAAAATCGCGTGGTGGACTTTTACTGATAAGAGTAACCTAAAATTGAATTACAATATTATGCAAAAAATATTAACTTATGTACAAAACAAAATTGCTTGCTGAAGTGCATCGACGTGAATTACTAGTGTGGTTGATTGCAATCAGCAGATATTAGGGTTGTAACAGTATATAATCAACGATTACGTAGATCATCGATCATTATAAAAAAAAAATAAAAAAATATAAAAAAAATAATAAAATAAATATACGTGTTTTCTGCTTAAAGTTGTTATACCAACTATTTATGTTTAGTAAATTTTGGTATAGGTCAATTATTTATGTTATGCTAGTCTACTGGTTCTCAAAGTAAATTTCCTTTCAGACGGCCGGCATCGTGGGTAGTTTCGCTGTGAACCTGATGAGTGGGCTGTACTTCATCCAGGTGTTCGTCTCGAATGCAGATTCTCTCGCCTTTTGGTTCGTGTCGCTCATCAACTCCAGCTGTTATGCATTGGCTATGGACAAGGTAAGTCATTCCAGAAATGTCTCTATTTTAATTTTACAGACTCTAAATGGGTTATCCAAACGCGAACTCTAACGAGCGTTGTTATCCTACCACGAAATTAGTAGGTTCATTCATTTGGAATTCCTCAAGAAGCAACTAAGTTAAGAGCTAGGTACTAAAGTTCAGGGTAAAAAAGAAAATAAAACATTTGAAATCCAGCAAGGATGAGAGCGGTATTTATAAGTCCTTAACCGTCTGATATTAGCAGTTATAGTTATTGAACCATCTAGTTGTGAATAATTTATTTCATAAACTATAGTAACTAGATAATGGACAAAGATCAAAAAGCACTCAAAAATTGAGTAAACCTAAGTAGACATTATGTAAAAATCTATATAAGAATGGCCCCGAGTTTCTTGCCGCTTCTTCTCGGTATGGGCGGTCGGTAGTGTTTAAAGTACGTTCAAATCAATAAATTGACGTTTATAAGTGCGTCTTTGATGCCTAAATTGAATAAATGATTTTGACCTTAACTTTGAGCTATTCAACGTGCAACGTGCAGCATTCTGGACACTTTTCCTTCAATACCTGACACTTCAGCCAAACTTTTGACCAAGGCCAGGAATGTTTCGTATGCGCCTAGACCCACAGACCCAAAGTTTCTACCCCAAACGGTACAAATATGTATTTACAAACTTTTTTTCAAGATTTTGCTAGATCATTTCTTATGACAAGCGTCATTTATAAATTCTTGAGCCTTTGCGCATTGCTACTTATTTGCAAATCCCTCTCTCCGTAGTGTACTATAGTATATATCAATATTTACTGCTTATGACTGACACAATCAATATTGAAATAGAAATAATGTAAGTTTATTGCTTCAATACGACGTGGCTCGATTCCCGGACTGAGTACGTAAAAGGTTTTTTTTTAAATCTATGATTGAAATTTTGGTTAGCAACAACTAAATCGATGAGAGAACAGATCTAAGAACAGATCTTTGTGTGTCTTACAGTTTCAGATTTGCCCATACTGGCCGTTCTAAATGGCCCACCCTGTGTACCCATACATATACGTGTAATCTGCCACTCAATTTTTTGGAACTAAGTATGTTTTTTTTTGTTTTAGTAGGTATCTCTCTGCAAATTATTTACTTAACTGCATCGCTATAATTTTCTTGCACATTCAGGATGACTGGTAGAAAATGCTACTTAACATTAAACCCTCCGTGTACATTTTTTGTGCTTTAGGGTAAAAAAATTATGGGAGCTACATGTTAACATGTTATCAGGCACTGGTGCTGGACATGGCGGGTGTCGGCGTAACTTGGGACAACCTGTGGAGCGGGCCGGGAGTACCGTTTGGTGGCAGTCTCATTATGATGGCTGTGGACACGGTGCTCTACGGTCTCATCGCGTACTGGCTGGATGCTGTCATGCCTAGTAAGTACCTACTTAATGGCACTATATACCAGCATGTTCGGTAGATAATGGATAACCTTGCAGGTACATGGGGGCGCCGTGTCCCGCAGGAAATTTTGGATACTCCATGAAGTAGACAAGTTTTTAAGCTTTTAGCTACTCAGGTCACATTTAATTAAAAACGTATGGTAACCTGAGTCACCTGCTCAAGTGTTGTTGAAAAATCAAAAATTTTAATGTTTATTATTAGGTTTTGAAAAAGAGAAACTTTTGCGGCAAGAAATATTTTGTAATGCATGATAATAAAGCCAAACGTACACTTTTATTCCCAGAGAAAATCAATTAATTATTAATCATTTTGTAGTCTCAGTACCCAAAAATGTGAAGAAAGGTATCAAACTTCCACACATCTCAACCATACGACGTCCACTGCTGAATATGTAGGTCTCCCTCATGTGTTTTTCCAAAAGGTAGCAGTCAGAAGTAGCCAGCGTCGTCCTGTAACTTTAATCAGTTTGTCTGTCCACCTTCTCGGTGGAGGACCAATGCTGCGCTTGCCGGTCCGTGGTCTCCACTTCAGAACCTTCCGGCCCCATCGGCCATCTGTTCTGCTTGCTATGTGCCCTGCCCACTGCCACTTCAACTGGCATGTTCTGGGCTATGTCAGTGACGTCTACGGATCTCCTCATTTCCGATTCTATCACATAGAGAAACCCAGAGCATCTCCATAGCTTCTGCTTGTAAGAATGATTAAAAAAACAAAAAGTACATAAACTAAAAACAATTTTATTTGATAAACTACTGAAAATATGTACCGATTGGTTTTGAACCCCTATAACTGCGGCATTATTTTTGACCAGGTGAGTACGGCATCCAACAGAAGCCTTGGTTCTGCCTGATGCCTTCTTACTGGAACCGCAGCCGGCGCAGTCGCATCTCCGCCGTACATTTACACTCTAACGGTGACGCTGCACACAATAAAGATGTCGAGCCCGTGCCCAGGTGAGGAAAACATTAATTTTAAACTCACATTAAAACTACCAACCTTTTAATACTATTTTGACGGTTTAACTTACGCGGTAGGTATAGCCGAGTATCTCGACAGACTTCGTGACCTTCCGGGCCAAATATTTATACTCACGCTGCTTCATCACCAGGCTACATCCGCGGTCAGCGTTAATTACAAACTAGAAACTAAAACAAAACTGTTATACTACATAACCTTTCAAGGGTCGATGTCATTATAACAATGAAATTTCTATTGTGTCTGGCCGTATGACCTTTGATGGATTATGTACCTTCAATGAGAATTACACAAGAAATATTCGAGTAATAGGGTCGGTAGGTTAGGACTGAACTGTCAGAAGACCGTTTTGTCGTACTGTATACCTTGGGTATATTTTACCACTATACCTTATCACTGATAACTATAAAATAAATACATCCGTATATAAAATTAATTAATAACAAGGAACAGAATTAAAGCATATTGCAACTTATAAGCTGAAAAGCATTTGAAATCCCCACATTTATTTTTATAATTGATAGTTAAGTGTTAAACTACTTGATACGATGAAACTTAGCAGCACACTTATAGGCTCTCAAGTGCAACTGTTGTAAGACATCGTCTGGAGCTTATCGTTTCAATATTTAGGGTGATAGCCAATTTCTCTGAACAGCCTCAGAAAATGAAACAAATACGATTTTCTGAGGTTCATGTCAGTAATTCCATCGAATATCCTCATCATCAATTATTCCACTGCTCTCCATACATTATCAATGTTGCATAGTAGAACGTTGAATGTTATCAGACACTTTATTATCAAATAGATTACAAATTTAAATTTAACATTCTTCAGTCAGAAAGGCATTAAATTAACAATCAAAGATATCTAGCCCTAAGCTTCGCTTTTAATCTTTGGCGTGTCTGTTGCATGGGCTAACTGACTCTAGAGTGGCCAGCCACGCGGGCTCTAGGTAACGGGGCGGATGCAACAAATCTAGTTTTGGCAGACACGATGAATAAAGGCTTAGGTGGTTAGGGACGCGGTAACGGAAGCGCTTTTAGTTATAAATACTGGTCGCGTGTTACACAAGTCAAATACATTTCAGGGAACTCCAAGACAAAGAAGCGATTAGGATCGTCGGCCTCCAGAAGAGTTTCCGTCAATGCCGGCGGCCTGAGACGAAGGCCATCGACGGCATCGACCTGAGTATCTACGAGGGTCAGATCACGGCGGTGCTGGGCCACAACGGCGCTGGAAAGTCCACGCTCTTCAACATCTTGACTGGACTGACTGCGCCCACTGCTGGCACTGCTTATGTTTATGGGCTGGATGTGAGGTAAGAAAAAAAAAGGTTTACGGCACAAAGCCACAAGAAAATCGTTTAAACGAAGCATAACTGTTGCCACTGTTGTAAAAAGGGCCTTCCTTTCAAAAAGTAGAGAACGATTACCACACTGAACTACCCGAACTAACATTTGCGGCTTTGTGGAATAGGCATCAGGCTCAGAGTTTTCAGTACGGTACAAAGGAGGACTCCAACTTGGTCTGGAATCTGGACTATAGATCCGAAACTTTGATCAGGACCATACCCTACGTAACACTCATCGATGTAATATTGATAACAGCAAGTTTTGTCTAACTTAATTTAACAGTTGCGAAGAACTAGTCAATTATGATGCTTCTGTGTCATTGGACAAAATATCGATTACTTATATATAGAGGCAGGGCAACTCCAACCGTTTACTGTCTCTTGCTTTTAATCGTTTCCTATCACGCGTTTCGCGAGCTCGACTATATTTGTCTCTTTTTTATATAGTGGCTCATCATAGTGACTCCCTCTCGACTGATGGTAAGCGAAGATGGAATCAAGAAGCAATGACCATTGGTGCAGCCGTAAGCTGCACTAATCATGTTGCACTGGTCATTTGTTGGGGGTGATCTAGTTCTAAATTGTCTTCTATGATTACGTGAAAACTAAACCCTTGTTTATTAGCTTTGTTGTCTTGTCTAGCGTGTTGAACCAACGATACGCAGGGCAAAAATAAACGTATCTCAGTTACAATCAAATGTTGATTGGAATCTTGAAAAGTAGCGGTTTTATCATTTTTGACAACTTCAGTAAGCCGTAATGTTAGGAGGTTGCTAGCTGGAGCTGACAAGTGACATAAAGCCACCATTTATTTTTTCTATCAACATTTGATTGTAAGTGAGTACTACGAATACGTAATAGCCCTGCAGGTAATTGATTGAACAGACTAGCAAGGAAATGCTATGGCAAGTGTCTAGGCGATGATTGCTTCCGTTCCGTTCATTCAGAAGAATTAACACTCCGCGGAAGAACGTCAGTGCCCAGATAAGCATTATTGATTACGTTTCTGAATAAGTTGGTATTGTTTCCCAGGGATCCAAACGACATGCGTGAGATACGACAGATGACTGGAGTGTGTCCGCAACAAGACGTGCTTTTCGACCTTCTCTCTGTGAAAGAACACCTGCTTTTCTACGCATCTGTCAAGGTGAAGAGCTTGTGTCAATTTTCTTTATATTATTAACGCTTTTATCTATTATAATAAAAATAACAGCTATGTGTGCACGTCTCATAAGCGTTAATTTTTAGGGTGTACCTCGAAGAAGAAGAGCGGAACAGCTCCACAAGTCGATGTCAGACGTAGGCCTGTTGGACCAGTCGGATGTCTTCGCGAAACATCTGTCAGGAGGGCAAAAAAGGAAGCTGAGCATTGCCA
The DNA here is from genome assembly GCA_917880725.1 of Selenia dentaria. Taxonomy (NCBI): domain Eukaryota; kingdom Metazoa; phylum Arthropoda; class Insecta; order Lepidoptera; family Geometridae; genus Selenia; species Selenia dentaria. Next base: position 26,675,234 of record OU862896.1, on the reverse strand, counting down.
TTGCGCTCATTGGAGACCCTAAGGTACGCTTGCAATTCGGGAGATGATTACTGCCCTTAAGAAGACGTTTGTTTTATTTTTTGCTCTATTACATTAACCTAAATATAAAGTCAAAACGTGATCACGAAAGTGATATTTATATAGTTTAATTAATCTACCAAAAATCGTAGTACAGAATCTATACCTCATCGAATTGGCGCCCAACGAGGAGCTGTAAAATAGTATATTGGAACGGACTGTGATTGTATACTCTTTAACGTTATGTGCTTTTTTTTTGTATAAATTAAATTCAATATATCAATAAAGTGCTAAGTTTATTTTATTTTCAAGTAACAGTGGTCGAATAACATATGGTAGGTATTATCGAATCAAAATTAAATTGGCGCCCAACGTGGGACAGCGGTTAAAACTACCTTCTATTTGCAGATCAGCGATATAAAGATTTTTAAGGTATGAAATTTAACTGAATGTACTAATTGGTATCTATGGTGGTCAAATTGAAACTAGCTGAAGTGGTTTAACGTAGCTTCGACTTAACCTTTTAATGGATTCGTTTACTCTTTTGATAGGTACTTGAAATCATTATTTTATACAAGTGTGGAAGCGGAGGTAGGTATTCCAAGCCTACACTTCATACTGGTTTAATACATTAATTGGAACCAACTATTACGACTTTATTAGATTTTTTGTACTATCAAAAAAATATACATCTTTAGTAGGGTATAAACTATATACTTTATTATTATATTTTTTAATTTTCGAAACTTAAGGTCCGTGGTCATAAGACACTATTTACAAAGAAATATCTAAAAGACTGGTAAGGACCAGTCTTTCAGTCCAGGACAAGTCAGTCCTGCTCTTAGATCTGGTGCGGTGTGTACTTTGCCCAAAGGTTGAGCCTGGCAATTCAATGAGGCAATGCGGCCAGTGTTTTAGGAACCCTTACACGCACTGGTGATTTAGACGGTGTTTTTGTTCTGTAAAATTAATTTCATATATTGTATTTTTATTTATAAACAATAAGTTAACAATTCAATATACTTCTAAATATAACTTTAATGGTGTAATTTTTCTCTAGTTAATAATCCTAGACGAGCCAACAGCCGGAGTAGACCCAGTATCACGACGACAGACGTGGAGGATCTTGCAGAAGGCCAAGCGAGGGAAAGTACTTTTGCTGACCACACACTTCATGGACGAAGCTGATATCCTTGGGGACAGGAAGGCTGTGATCAGTAAAGGCCGGGTAAGTAACAACCATTTATTGATCGATATTCGTAGAACATTTCCATTGCGTATTTGTTCTAATCCGGTCGGAAACATCTCGTAGCAAAATTACTTATCTGTTCAGTTACCTAAGGCATCTAAGACGCTTTAATGAATGTTACTTAATGTAATGCAGAAGAGTGAAATTTCAGACAGTTATAAACGAAGGATTCCGTTGTTCCCGTTGGACCGCACGACATAAGTTGTGGCCGTGATTTTTAGGGTTTTGTACCTCAAAAGGGAAAAGAAACACTTTGTCTATCTGTCCGTCTGTCAAAATTCTTTTTTTCAGGAACGCTTAAAGGTATCATTATTAATTATTATTACAAACTTATCATAATCATAATCATTTATTTCATAAGTTTTAGGTACAAAAGTTTATATAATTATGCATAATGTCGAGCCAAAACTTGCCTTTGCAGGCATACAAAACTTAAATTTAATACATTTATAATAAATTTAATCAAATCCTTAAGACTTTACTGTCTTTTAGTACAATATGAATTATATGTGGTTAAGGTACTTACTAATTAGAAATGTCAAAGCATGCGATACATTTAAGGTTATATTTAAGCTTATTAATTAAGGTTGGTGCAATAATCGTGTCGAGGGATCGAACGGCAAAGTGGTTTCTTAATGTACGGAACCCTCGGTATGCAAGTCTAACTCGCACTTGGACGATTTTTTTAACAACTGAATATGTATTGTTTACAGGTGAGGTGTGCTGGAACATCGTTATTTTTGAAGAACAAATTTGGCATTGGATATCATTTAACTCTGGTATTAGACGGTATGTGTCATCATGGATGGTACGCCATTCCTTTAATTTATTAGGTCAAACATTTGTATTCTTTTAACCTGTGTTTGGGTGTATATATGTATTTAAGTACGAGCGACTGCCCGCGACTTCATTCGCGTAGTAGGCCCGGCCTTCGGCCTCGTCATAACCTCCCATCTTTTCTTGGATTTTCTTTCATAAGAATCTTCTCCTGACAATACATAACGCAATAAAAAAAACTTATCAAGATCGTTCAACCCGTTCTCAGGTTATAGCGTTACGGAGAAATAGGGGTTCATTTTTGTATAAGTATATAGATAGATGTACATCAGATATCAGTTTACCAAAGTACAGGTTCTGCCTAATTTGGGACCTGAAGACCTTGTGTTGATGTTGTCCCATATGAAAAACATGAAAAAAAACTTCGGAAGTTTCAGGCTTTTCAGGATTCAAAAATAGAGCTTTTTCAAAAAACATTAACCGATATGATCGATTTGCAGTCTTGTATAGCGAAGACCATTTCAACAAATATTTATTTATTTCAAAATTTTATTCCACAAGTCAAAATTAGTAACTGTTTTTTACGATTGTTTGAAACTTAGTTACATTAAAAAATTGTCCTTCTCCAGGAGTATGTCGCGAGCATCAGATCACTCGTCTAGTCCGCGGTCACGTGCCTCGAGCGGAAAAGGCAAGACGTCACGGCCGCGAGCTCTCCTACATTCTACCACATTACGCCGTCCATCTCTTCCCGCCCCTCTTCCAGGCGATAGAGTATGAGATCAAGGAGAAGACCAACCGCCTCGGTGAGTAGAAAATGTGATTCTTTTACAACTGGTTACAAAATTAGTGCGTATTTTGGGAATCCCGTAAATAATTCTTTAAAATTGAAGAAATTTGGGATCCTACTCGTATATCTGAGCCTGTCTGTCTATCTGTCTTAACTACCTTTCTAGAATCTTATGAATTGCAACAGGTAGCTGTTAAAATTTTCTCGGAAATATATTTCGATACAGTAAAGTGGATCTCTATTTCCCAGGTGTAACCAGCTACGGTGTTTCTATGACGACACTTGAGGAGGTGTTCCTGTCTCTGGAAGGAGAAAATGCTGAAGAAATGGAGACTGTGGAAGGCGTCTCTTCAGTGAAGCTTGTGCGAGCAAGAGCTCTGTCGAGGAGTTTGTCTCTACAGAGCAAGACCCTCAGCTACCAGGTAAACGAGATCCTTACCTCATTTCATTAGTATGGTCCCAAATTCCAGCCATTACCTGTCGTCTTCATACTTTTAAGTTAAGGACACACCGTTAGGTGGTAGTCTGTCTGTAGGTAGTCTTGAAGGTGGTTACTATTCAGACGGTTATTAGAAAATAACACACTACTGTGCTGTGGATTTCATTAAGCCTGAAAAATAGAATTAAAACCGGCAGTCTCATCGGCGGCTAATTACTACTCTGCCTGAGCTAATTTCATAAGTAATAAAATGTTCCAGGAGCTCAATGACAAAGACCCACAGAAGGCCACATCACTACCGGCACCACCAGCATCCCATGCGCTGCATTCCACTAATCATGGGGTAGAACATGTCAAAGTAAGTTTTTCTGTAATTTTCATAATTATAAATCATTAGATCAATATTTCATCCAACTATTTGGCATCATCTAAGATTTCACATGATGTTTAGTAATAAAGTCTTCGACGTAACAAGCCAAGAAGCTGTTCGGTGCTATTCCGTTAATTTGCCCCTACTGTATTTGCGCTAACGCAGACTGTAAAAGGTTTATGAATAATACGTGGACCGAGGAATTCACAGGTTTCAGAACCTAGTACTACCGTCTATATTTCCCGAGCTAACCATGTCTCCATTTCTGGGCCTATGCAACGTGCCAACATGAAGTGCACGACATGAGTGAGAATATTAGCTTACACATTGACAGGAACTTGCTGGACTGACTTCGAATAAAGACGCACATTTGCTATTCAGCTTTAGTTTTTCATTTAAGATTTTAGAAAGTGTGTATTATTGAAAACTATTAAAGTAATCTATTATTCACCCCCATTTCATCGGAGTATCAGAAGTTTAATAATACACTATCACTATATTTTAGAAATACCTTTAAGAGCAATGCGTTTCTCTTTCTCATGGACACCGCCAGACAATGCGTTTGGCATAACCTACGGAAGTGTAAGTCTCTATTTTAAGGTATGTTTCCAGGTGGCCCCAGAAGTTCCTGTGTCAGTAGACGCACTGAGCGAGCTGGTGAAGACCGACCCTCGCTGTTGGCGGACTTTCTGTGCAATGGTATATATCAGGACCGTCAGGATGATCCGGGATCCTTACAAGCTTTATGTCATGATATTCTTGCCTATAAGTAAGTATATCTTTCATGCTTTGAGGTCTTTATTCTACTGTCAACTGCTCGAGTCTATCAAAAGTGTATCTATTTGAAGAAAAAAAAACTTTAAAATAATACTCGGTTTCCAGTTTTGCTAATATCTTCAGTGGATCGTATCTTTTATGATTTCTATTTCTGCACAAACAAGATGAGAGAGTACATCATATATTATTCTAATAGATTTTACGGTTAAATAGGAAAAATAAACATATTAATGTTCGATAGAAGAAGAGTTTCTCGTCTGGATGCTAAATATCCTGGTCATTCATAGCTTTTCTCTGACATTTTTTTAATTTTCATATTCTGACATAGAATTTTATAACCCTACAATTTTATTGCAAAGTTCGTATGGCGCTTAGCTGAGCAACTCGAATGAAAACTATTTATATATATAATATAAACTTAGATATTAGATAAAATTAGATATTTAGATAAAGATGGAATCCTGCGCAGAGTTGCTACCCTATCCACTCTGTGCAGGTAAATTACATACCGGGGAGTAGAAGCTCCACTAGGTTCAGCAGCGGGAAGGAGCTGATGCTCGACACCCTAACCTCGAGGGGTTGACGATACAAGTCGTCGGTTGAAGATGAAGCGGGTGAAGACGTGGCCAAATGCTTTCCCATAATAGGTAGAACTAAATGCTCAATTCTAGTTAATGGAAACTAATGAAATGGAAGAGCCATTTCGTTTCAATTCAAAGCCATGAATATTATAATATGTTATTTTTCCATTCCAGTATCATGCGCACTCGGGCTCTACATAAAGTCTCGGCAGATAGTGATGTTCCGCACTCAGCCGTTGATGCTGAACCCCAAAACGTACTTCAACGAGACCCCCATAGCGCTGCACGGGGATATCTCAAATCTCAAGGACTTATCAGACTTCCGGGACTCTTTGGACGTAAGTTTACTTCTGGAGGCTGGATTGTGTAATTGTGGGCAGCAGTTGGTATCAGGCTTGCCTCTGTGGACCCAGTGTTGGCTTATGGTTCGAAATATCTTTATTTCTCATAAAAAAAATATTTCAATTACATGAGAATAGAGATAATATGAAAATTGTGATCATACGATACGAAAACGTTTTGTATCTGAGGGTAGTTTCACAAGATTCAGTTGTTGTGTTGTTTAGTTCGATACTGGTTTTGCACACAGAGGTTGGTAAGCTACATTACATAGATCAAGCGTATCTGGAAGTGCCTCAAGCGCACTGAATACTGTATTGTTAATAATGAGTTTATTATTCTGCAGTAACTTGGCAATTATACAGGGTGTTTGGTAGAGGGACCGACATACCAAATGAGCTGTTGAATGTTATGGTGGTAAATAGGTACAATTTCGGAGAAAAAGGGAAAAATCACAAAAAAAAAAGTTAAACATATTGGGGGGTCGGGGATTTTTTTTGGCCAACTTGTATTCTCCAAGTGGTCCCCCGAACACGCTCATTTGGTTTGTCGGTCCCTCTACCAAACAACCTATATAAATTAAGTAAAGTTTATTAATTTAGACGTTATTTATTTGTTTATATTACTGCGTTAAATGTTTATTATGTTTAAATAGAACAGTAGAATGGGGATGATAAAAAAGAAAAAAAACAAAAGAATTATATTGATAAAGTATTTAATTTAATATTTGAAAATAACCCTGATATCGAAAAGTTTGTACCAGGATGTATTTTACCATTCGGTGTTGTAGCTTCAGCCTGTTTGAGTTGAAGGCCTAAATATGGCGCTCAGAAGACATTTTAATTATTTTTTTTATAATAAAGTGAGACATTATTATAATGCATGTAATACTGCACTTCTGTCAAATAGTCATCTGATATTCATGTCACAAAATAAGTATATTGTAATATAAAATACATCGTAAACAGCTTTTGGAAAGAATGGGGCTCGAATTTCTCGTTAATTGTTCTCGGTAATGGTTCTATTTATTTTCGACATGTGGCAGTAGAGTCTTGTAAAATATATTAATTAATAATTAAGCGAAGAAAGCGCTCGCAGCGGAGCTTGACTTAGCGATCTTTGACGAACAACAATGTTGTTCGCGTGCCCACCTAAGCAACGTGACACGTGATCTGGCAAGTGATCTGACATGTAACTTGCCGCTAGCATCAACATTCAAAGTAATTGTATGGAGTAGCGACCATTCTCGTGACGTAGCGTGACACGACCTCACGTGCCACTCAGCGTGCTACTGGTAACGCAATGAAGTGACGCGTGACACGAAACTTGTACTGACTTGTTAGTAAAATAAAGGAAGATCTACCATTTACTGTAATCTATTTTATTTTATTATTTTTATACACCCCTCTACAGTGTTAGTTTTAAGTTGAGTGTACGCATATGGGTCCAATGCCTGTAATAAATGATTTATTATTATTATTATTTAATATAAAATTTATTTTTTATTCTTGGTTCCCTAAATCTGGTCTACTGTTCAAGCCGGGGACGGGTCAGTTCATAGGTACATGTATTATTTTTTATATAAACATCTTGTTCATTTCCAGATCCTCGGCGCCAACCCAATAGTGGGCTACGATGGAAACTTCACGTCGTTCTTGCAGATGAATAATTTCGGCGCATTCAGCCTCCGAGAGAGCGTCCTGCCGTACGGGAATGTAATGACCTACTACAACAGCACCTACACGCACGGGCTTCCGATCATGATCAATCTTCTAGACAACAGCATTTATAGGTGAGTTTCACTCCAGCGTATATACAGGGCAAGATATTTAACATCTTGACGAGTGGAATTCATTACTATGCAGGGTTTTGAACTCATGCTGCTTTATAAGAAAACGTAGACTGAAGATAGCTCCGAATTCGAAACATGGTTTAAGGCAGTGGTTCTTTACTTGTAGTCCACGGACCAATGGCGGTCCCTGCAAGCAACAGAAGTTGTCCACGAAGCCATCCGAATTGATAGATACATTTAAAACAGGAAATAATCATGAAAATTTATGGAGCTACACGGCAATCTGTTTACTAAAATTCGAGAAATACTGATTCTACAAAAAGGAGGAACCAAGGATTCAGCAGGGCTAGCACGGGCAGTGGACTATGTATCTCCGTGGAGAGGAAAGAAATCTTTTCCACCATTTCATTTTATCTCCCTTGCGAGCACGACAACGCCAGAGGATAGTTTATCCACGTGGATAGACGGCGGGAGTAGCGTTTCCTATGGTTTGTACTTCATAGGTGCCATTTAAAGAAATGTAACAAAATATAATTATAATAATATGCGCGAGGCATATTTAAATGAAAGTAAACTTTTATCCACCAACTCGAAGAAGGTGATAACCTTTCTCCGTGTTATTTCAATCGGAGAGAATTATATCCACGTTTCGACGAGTCCGTGCTCTATAGCGGGAGTAGTGGGACATACTGTCTACGAGAAACTACAAAAGGAAACATTTTATCTCTTTCCCCGGTTTCCGTGCTCTGTAAGGTGGAAAAGATAATTATTTCCCCTGACAGGTGGATAAAAAGGGTAGAAAGACTATTTCTCTCCGCCCCGTGCTAGGGGTGCTGAGGTTAGTAAAGAGTATACAATCACAAGTCGCATTAAAAATAATAGGTACTAATACATAGGATACATACTTATCTCTGTAATATAAAAATTTCCTCATATATTTAAATAAAATTTTAGGCGCAGGCCGCATATAAATGGCGTCGGGTGCGGACATGGCGCGGGCGTCTTTATAAAACGCAATTTAGAACACACGATATGTCGTTGCTCGGGCGTGGTTTTGACGCGCCACTTCGGCGCCCGCGCCTGATAAGCAGCTTCTAAATTGCGCTTTCTTTCCATGCATTTTGTATGAAATTAGAACAACATCGGAACCTCTTGTCTGAGTTTTTCTTTACGGAGAATGGGAACGGGAGTCATTTGACATTTAAATCCCATTCTGGGAGCCCTGCAAGCCTATTGGCTGGAACCTTTCAAGTTCAAGTCATTTATTTCGCTTTAAATTGTGGTTACAATGAAAGATCTTATAGCTATAATGTTTAGTACAACACAACTTTTGCCTATTTGGCATGCGAAAATTATAATCTTAATCTAAAATTATATATAATTTAAGGTAATATACATCAAAATCCTAGCTAACTAGGAAAAACCAACTAATATGTTTATAATACACGACACTGTAGGTACTTTACTCTATACTACTATTTTAATGATAAACTAAAATTATACTATATGTTTGATATTAGGATGGGCTATATTTATGGTCATTGTGTGAAAAGAAATGATTAATTTGATAAAAACTACAATCAATTAACCATCTGAAAAGTTTGAATTTGAATTTTGGGAGTGGATGGGATTTTAATGATTCTGGGATTTTATTAAACACTCTTAACGCCATAATATAACAATTTCTGCGATAAAGCTCATTATTACACTGCGGATACACTAATCTGTTCGGAAATCTTGTGCAGTAGCTACGGTTATCGAACAAGTTATTGAAAAGTTCAGGGTGTTTTTTTACAAACATACATATTTTAAATATATACATACAAGGAAGCGGAAGCACCTTTAATTCCTTAAAAAAAGGCTTGCAGTATTCTAGAGGACCAACACAGCAAACTGCTCGGGTACATCGTTTTTGTGCTTTGAAAGCTCTCTCCACTTCTACCGAGTTGCCCCAAATTACGAGACCATACCTTAGGACCGACGACACATATCCATGATAAGCCATAAGGGATGTATTTCTAGATGAAACTAAAGACAGCCTACGAAGAGCAAATGCAAATCTGCTAAGCTTTAAACACACACTGTCTACATGTGCTTTCCAGTTACAGTGGTTATCGATAGTGATTCCAAGAAATGTAGCTGTATTGGTTTCTTTTAGTTGCGTATTTTGGTAAACTATTTTAAGATTTTGAGGTTTAGATTTGATATTGTAAAATTGCATAATATTAGTTTTATTTAAATTGACTTTTAGGTTATTTCCGTTAAGCCAAGCTATTACAGTTGCTACTGTTTCAATAATACTTTGTTCAAAATCAATATTCTTTTGTTTTGGGATGATAATGCTTAAATCATCTGCAAAAAGAACGGATTTATGAGAAATTATACCAGGTAGATCGTTTATATATAACAGAAATAACAGCGGCCTTAATATGCTACCTTGAGGAACGCCAGATTTGTTACATAAGTAATCAGAGACAAAACTATTCAAGATATTGTATTCATCAATGTTTTTTATTTCTACTCGCTGTTTTCTATTAATCTAGTAACTCTTAAACCAATCATAAGCAACCCCTCGAACACCGTAGTTTTCAAGCTTCTTTAGCAATGTCTTGTGGCAAACATTAATGGGAATGAGAATGAAGTGACATTTTATTCTCATTCAAGTTAAACAATAAGGCGGCGGGGTCGAGATTTTTAACTCAGTTATGCACTATAGGATTGATTTTCCCACATTCATAACATCAATGTTTCAATCAAAAATCAAAATTTAATATTTGAAAACCATGAAAATCATATTTTTAATCTAACATGGTCACTAATGCAAGAATTAATTTTAGAAACGGGATATTTACCATTTATTGTGAGCTCTCGATATTTCGGCACAGTAGCATGCGCCATGTTCACAAGTAAACTGAAGTATATGCGGGTAGTTGTTACGAGCAGATGAAACGGATACCCTCTTTCTTTGATGTTTCTTGCGTTCCGTTTTATTATCATTGCCACAAAAGTCTCTTGAAACTCGATCTGGGTTTCAACCATGTATGTGACACGGTATCTGCTCGCGAGCTTTTTTCGGAACTTCTTCGGTTTTTGCTAAGGTAAACCACTGGACTCCAGGTTCTCGACAATTGAAATCCATCCTCTCTATTAAAATTCTGAAATTGTTAATTTCGATTATCTCCCTTACCAATCTAGGTATATAGTGGCGTTCTGTCGAGATTATCTGAGGGTTATTTAACTCAATCCAGTGATTCGATCCCGATTCCAAAAGGTGTTGTGCAATGACCGATTTTTGAGGGTCATTGTTCTTCACGGCCCTAATGTGCTCCCTAATTCAACAGGCAACAGCTCGTTTGGTCTGACCGATATACGATTTGCCACAACTGCAGTCTACTTTATAAATGCCCGGTTTTTTTCCAAGGGAAAGTTGTGTTTCGGCGATTGCAGAATCTTTTTGAAAGGAGTGAATATGGTCTTAACAGAATTTTTCCTAAGAATATTTGCGATCCCATCTGTTACATCTATCAAATGCGGTAGAAATGCTGGTTGTCTTTCGATCTTGAACCTTCCGTATCGTCTGCTCATATCAACATCTACACGCAGATACTTCAGTTTACTCGTGAACATGGAGCATGCAACTGTGTCGAAATATCGAGAGCTCACAATAAATACAATACATGGTCAATATCCCGTTTCTAAAGTTAATTCATTAAAATCATTTCTATTCATGCATCAAATATATTTCTTTATTACAAATATATAAGTAATCATGATCGTGACTTATCTTTTGAAAAACCATAAGATTCCAAGTTTGAGTACTTTTTGTCTATAAGCCCCATGGTGGGAGAGAAAGTGGCCAAAATGCTCTTCGCATAGCCACGCTAGATGGCAATGCTAACTTTTGCTCAAAGTAGGCGCCAGCCAACCAAACTTTTGGCCTTATAATGTTGAGAGCCAACCCAACTAACATTTAAACGCTAAGAATGAGAGCTATAAGAGCTGTATCCTAGTTCAAATAATACTATTGCGGGGTACAAGAGCGCTTAGGAGTAGTTATATAGCCTGCTCTAACCACGCTATACCTCCGGATTAGGCGATTTTGCAGCCTGACGATATTTTCATCGCTGTTGAAGAACCCTTTAAGTCGTTACCCAATCACTGACTAATTATTTTCTATTGTGGCAGAGTAACGATGGCTGCAGCAGGACTGCTGGAGAACTTCAAGCCGATACAAGTGGCAGTGCATCCGTTCCAGCAGACGGAGCAACAGGAGGAGTACAACGTGGGGAACGTGATCTGCGCCGTGTTCGTCGGCATGATCTTCGCGCTGGTGCCGGTCACGCTGGCCGTCGACATCGTCTACGATCGGGAGGTAAATTGAAAGTGAAATATATTTCACTAGCTGCTCTCCGCGGTTTCACCCGCGCGGGGATAGATGATGGTGATGATGATGAATCTTATATAGCCTTTGATATTTAGGGTGAATGTAGCTTTTCAATGGTGAAATAATTTTTGAAATCGTTTCAGTACTTTTTGAGCCAATTCGTTACAAACATAAGTAGGTATGTTTGTAACGAATTGGCTACAAATCTTAGCGGCATACAAATCTTTCCTCTTTATAATACTATATATTAATATAGTATGTAAAGTAAATAGATAAACAGTACTTACTTGTAGTAGTAAACTAGGTAGAATGATAGAGGAGGAATCAAAATATGTAGCCTAACGCTACTAGGGGATCACCACATATAATACAACTGTAGGGGTCGCATTTCTATACAATGAAAAAAATCCTAAAAACTGAATCAGGGGGATGTAAGGAGTAAAATCGATAATTTATTTTTTTTCAAATTTTATGTTTCTATTTTTGTCTGTTTGTATGGGCTAATCTCTGAAACGACTGAGCCGATTTAAATGAAATGTTGTATGGTGCTAGCTTATATCCCTGGTCCACATATTATAGGCATAGAATTAGCGGTACGGTAGGTTAGTTTTCATACGTATGTAATGCTTGTCTTGTCATTGTCACGTCAATGTCATATTACACTGACATTAATTTTTTTTTTTTTATGTTTTGGCTTACCACACTTTGTATTTTTTAAATATTCAGAGTTTCAAACGTATGGCAAGTGTGTCAATGGATGGAAACCGCGGCGGTGAAGCATTTGTATTTATGTGATTGTGTTTAAATTAATGTGTGTACATACTGTTGTCCCTTTTTTTTTTTATCTTAGTATTTATTCTGTTTTGTTTAATTAATTATTGCGATTCCCGGCAGGTGGAGTTATTGATAGTTTTGGTTATAAGTAATTGTATTTTTTACATATTTAAATATTTTATATAGTTAGTATTTATTACAATATTTATATATATTATTTTATATTTATATTATGCTTAATTTATTCAATGATAATGCAAGTAGTGATAGCGACCAATCATTCTTATCTTTTCTTTCCGATGGTAGCACAGACGATGGCAGTTTTGTAAGCTTACCATCCCTTGCCGACTCTCTTGAGGCTCAGTTTTCTGATGTACCTAAAAACTTTAACGTAGTCCACATTAACGCGCAAAGCATTCCGGCTCATTATCCTGATATGCAGGCATCCCTCCTTAACAAAAATATTCAAGCTATAGTAGTCTCTGAGACGTGGCTCAAACCTTGCCTTCCTACTACCTTGTACTCACTACCCGGTTTTCACCTCATACGCAACGACCGCACGAGTAATAGAGGTGGTGGTGTGGCTATTTACCTAAGGTCAAATATTCCTTTTTCTGTGATCAGCACATCGCCTCAACCCTGCACCGCCGGCGAGCATCTGTTTGTGGAGGTAATTTTATCTAATAACAAAATACTGCTTGGAGCCTACTACAGCCACTCCTCAAGTGTCAATTACTTTTCATCTTTTGAGAAAATCTTAGAAGATCTTATTCCATTATATAGCCATAACATTATTTTAGAAAACTTTAATACCTGTCTCCTCAAGCAAGACCACCGCACTCATTCCTTTGAATCGATCATTAAATCTTGCAACATGCATATCCTCCCATTTAGTGCCACTCATCATGCACCCAATTATAGCCCCTCCCTCCTTGATTTGTGTATAGTGTCTTCTCCACAGCATGTTGCTAAGCATGGTCAATGTTCTGCTGACAATTTCTCATATCATGACCTAATATTTCTCTCGTATAAAATTCAACCTCCAAAAATTAAACCCAAAGTAATTCTTCAGCGCAATTTTAGTGGTATAAATAAAGAAAAAAATTTACAAGATGCTAGCAACATAGACTGGTCCCCGGTGACCAACGCTGTAACAGTCGATGACCAAGTTGCTATTTTCAATTCAATGATTACTCAATTGTACGATAAGCACGCTCCATTACGTGCTATCAAGCTAAAGCATCGTCCAGCTGCTTGGCTTACAGATGACATTAAATTATTAATGAGCAAAAAATGTAGTGCTAGACATAAATATAAATGCCGCCCTAATGACTCTAACAAAGAAAAATATGTGAAGTCCAGAAATCGTTGCAATATGGTGTGTAGGGATGCCCTGCGTCGCCATATTCATAAATCAGTCGATAATGATGATCCAGCAAAAGTCTGGCAGTTTCTAAGGTCTTTTGGAATTGGTAAATCTCTTCAAGATAGCATCCCTAACAACATAAACATAGATTCTCTCAATCTCTATTTCTCTTCAGTGCTTCCTATTGATGTATCTGAAAAATCTAATACTATTAACTAATTATCTTTCAACGTTACCGATTCCTGACTACTCTCCTTTTGTTTTTAATCGAGTGTCCGCTTGTGATGTTAAGAAGAGCTTATTATCGATCACTTCCAATGCTGTAGGCGGTGATGGAATTAGTCGCAATATGATAGTGCCCATCCTTGACATCACCCTTCCTGTTCTCTGCCTTATATTTAATAACTCCATGACAAACGGCATTTATCCCACTATCTGGAAAGATGCACAACTTATTCCCTTACCCAAAAAACCCAATCCCAAATCTTTTACTGAATATCGTCCTATATCCATTCTCCCATTTCTATCAAAAGTTCTTGAGCGCCTAGTCTACAGCCAAATAAGCAAATATTTATCCTCTCATGACCTACTAAATCCTTTCCAATCCGATTTTCGTCCTGGCCACAGCACAGTAAGCACTCTCGTGAAGATCACTGATGACATTCACTTATCCATGGACAACAGAAACTTAACTATACTCACATTACTAGATTTTAGTAATGCTTTTAACACAGTTGACTTTGACATACTTCTAGCCATACTACGCTCAATTAACATATCTCCAACGGTACTCGATTGGTTTCACAGTTATTTATTTGGGCGCCGGCAACGGATCCGTCTAGAAGAGAAATTCTCTTCCTGGTGTGATGCAATTGCAGGTGTTCCACAAGGCGGCGTTTTATCTCCTCTCCTTTTCGCAATATTTATTAATTCAATCTCAAATAATTTTTCTTCCTCCTACCACTTATACGCAGACGATCTACAAATCTACTCTAAAGCCCCTCTTGACCAGCTTTCTGGAGCCGTAGACCTAATAAATGCTGATTTAAATTGCATCACAACATGGTGCAGACAATTTGGTCTGAAAATAAATCATAGCAAGACGCAGGTAATGATTGTGGGAAGTTCGCAGTTAATCTCAAAGGTGGACTTGTCAACGATTCCATCCATTCATTTTGATGGAGTCCCTATTCCCTATAGTACATCTTTAAAAAATCTAGGGTTGACAATCGATCATTGCTTAAGTTGGGCTCCTCAGCTACAAGTTACTAGTCGCAAATTGTACGCCACCGCTGGCACTTTAAAAAGGCTGCGCAACTTTCTTCCTGTCACCACTAAAATTGCTCTAGTTCAATCTCTTCTACTCCCAATTCTAAATTACGCTGATGTCTGCTATCCAGATCTCACTGAGAATCAACTAGATAAGCTTGAGCGTCTTCAAAACTTCTGCATAAGATTTATATTTGGTTTGCGCAAGTATGATCACATATCTCAATATCGATCTAAGCTCAAGTGGCTCCCTATACGTCTTCGCCGGAATGCTCACATACTCTCTCTCCTTTACAATATTTTGTTCAATCCTTTGACCCCGCGCTATCTTAAGGAACGTTTCTATTACGCCCCGTCTTGTTATTCCTGTATTTCCTCTCCATCCTAAGGTTGCCTGGAAGAGATCACTATAAAGAATTATCTATCTATCTATCTATCTATAGGATACTTTTGATCCCGGTAAATTAAAGAGTTCCTGTGGGACAGGTAAAAACTGTAATTAACCGTATACCGCGAGGCCACGCGAGCGAAGCCGTTGGTGGGTCAGCTACTATAACAATATAGAGATGAAATAGTTGTTGAAATAGGTCTGTAGTTTTTAAATTTATTCGTTACAAACATATAAACATACAAATCTTCCCTCTTTATAACATTAGTATGTTTTATAAAGAGGGAAATCTTCTCTCTTTATAACATTAGTATGTTATAAAGAGGGAAGAATGAATGTAAGTATGCCATAGAACTTTTAGTTATTGGAACAAAGCTGAGGTGAGCAAAGCTGGAATATCCATAAATCATAAATCATTTATTCAACTTGCGAGAATAGGTATACAACATTTGAAAAACATTGTGGTCGAAAATAGATGGCTTGTTCGGCTATCTCCGCTTAATTAAGCATGCAAGGGTAAGGTATACAATAAATTTAAAATGTCATTAAAATATTAATTAATAATTATATCATAAATAAAAATATCTCAATCCATGTGTTAGATTACAGATTGGTTATTTCCAAAAAAAATATTTTAACTTTTTTATCGTATGTAAATTCATCAATCGTATAAATGAGCTTTTTCTATTAAAAATTTTATAGGGCACTTTTAAAACCATTAATGTTATCTATCTCCAGTACGTATTATTTTTGGTACTTTATTATAGATGATCGGAGCCATACAAATTCAGTACTTGTTTTAATATTGGCGCTGAGTCCAGAGGTGTTATGGGCTCATCTCCATCCATTTATATCATGTCATCTCGAAACATTGGTATTTGAATCTTTTTCGCCCAGTAGCTACACTTGCAACAATGTCCTTCAGTCCCTAACACAGTAATGCTTGCATACTATTGCTTTACGGTAGAATATTTGGTAAGGCGGTGGTACTGACCAAAACGGCCTCTTCCACAAGAGTCCAACCACCAAGGAGGTCGGGGCCGTCGGGATGGGAAATGGCGATTCGCGATAGAGTTCGATCATGTGATCGAAGGCGGTGGGAATATATTTAGATCAAAAGAGAATAAAGTGAATTGATGCCTGAATAAAAAAAAGTAAAATAGAAATATTTAGTGACACTTCCCCTGGAAAAATGCATAGCAGAGATGCAGTCTGCAAACTTGACGAGTAAATATCTTCCTGAGGATGCCTCGTGTAGAGCTGAAACACGTATCGACTCGTTTTTGGACATTTGAGTTGTTTTGTGTGTTGCTTATTCTTTATACAAAGAACTACGTGTACTTCCTATTTGCATTTTATGTGGGAAGGAGGGTGGTACACACTGCATCTCTGCCATAAGCATTTTTCCAGTATATTTTTTATATTTTTTATATTTTATCATACAAAATATATGATAGCACTTTTTAAAATGGATTTCCGCAAAGTAACGCTTGATTCGATAAATTATCTTAAAAAATAGTTTGTGTCGCACTTTGACATTATTATAATAATATATCTGACGACGTTCGTTTTGTGTTTTCAGATAAAAGCAAGAAACCAGCTGAGGATAAACGGGCTGTCGATGAGCATGTACTTCTTAACGTTTTTCACCATACTGTCGGTGATCATGATCATCACCTGCGCCGGAGTCTTGATACTGGTACGTTTATCATAATTCACGTGATGTGTTAGAGCCATAATTGTAAATGAGAAGTAATTAAATGATACGCAATTATAAAATTTGGTGAGCCCACCCAAACCAGCATTGAAATGATTTAGTCAGCATACAAAGATTTTGTCTGCAATAATAAAAATCAGGCAGCAATCTTTGTTCCGCAGATAATTTTGATAATGGTCAAAAATTTAATCATTAATAGGCAGCATAACAATACCATGAGTTTGCATAATAAACATTCGGTCCGCAAAATAACTACTTGGTCAGCAAGATTTTATGATTGATCAGCAGAGAAAACATGTCTATTTGTTCCATATGTAATTATACTAGTCTAGGGCAAAGTCATATATAGGTACGACGACGAGCGTAGCGAGGAGGAGTGTTAGGTTATTTGTGACTACAAGGCGCGAGCCGAGCGAGCGAAGCGAGCGTGCCGCGGCAGCGGCCGACGACTGAGTGCTTACCCAAATATTATAAAACAGGAACAGCTTATGGCTGCTTATATAATTAATATGCAGTACAAAAATAATTACAGCCATCCAGAATGACATAAATTGCTGATTGATTTTGAAATTTTTGCTGGCCATGAGTTGCTGACCAATTAGCTATTTCTGCTGACAGATAATATTTTTCTTCTTTCAAAAATACTAATACTATGCTAACCATTTAAATAACATCCATTGTAAATAACATACAAGTTTTAACCGAATTACCGATTTTTTATGTTATCGTTCATCAACGTCAAAATGATATCACTAGAGACTGCAAGATCGCCGGCAAGATTGAATTTGTTACTCGTATTTTTAATGTCACTAACATATGATTTAGGGATAAACTAAAAATATTCTTTTTTCTACCTACTTGATATTGATTTAGAAGCTACGTGAAAATTACCAATGTTTTCATATCAGTAGTGTTTATAAAATATGTAATAGTGATTTCGGTATAGTTAATAAGATTTTCTCAAAAATGGTACGTAATGTTGCCATAACATCTCTAAAAAGTATCCAGAAAGTGAACTCTACCGGATGCTTATTCACAACTGTCCAATAAGAAGCGAATTTTTCAATTTGGAATCTCATACCTGTGCAGTAAGTAAGTATGTAATTTACTTACTAGACAGTAGGTCATTCTCTTTAGATCTGCTTAGAAAAAAACATAGTACCAGACACAGATTTAGAGTTTAGCCATTGAAATTTATTAAAATTGAAAGTTTAGCCATTATAACATGGTTAATAGGAGGGAGGCTCCAAATATATATCTATCTCTCTTTTTGGTATGTCATTTTATGAGATAGATATATTTTTGGAGCCTTAAACAATCTGTGACACTTAACGCGACGCAGAAAAAGTATGCAGAAGTATAAGTAAAAGTAAGTAAAATAGAAGTATAGTGTGGGATTCTATGTTTGTATTTAGTAATTTCAGTTTATAAATCATGTTGTATTAAAACTTAAAACTTTCCATTCCAAAATTAGCAAAATATTTGCTTCATCATCATCATTACGATAATGAAGCAAATATTTTGGAATTTAATAAAAATATATGGAATTTTAAAACTTAAAACTTTCCATTCTGAAATTAGCAAAATATTTGCTTCATCATCATCATTACGATAATGAAGCAAATATTTTTGAATTTAATAAAAATATTTGGAATTTCAAAACTTAAAACTTTCCATTCTGATATTAGCAAAATATTTGCTTGCTTTATTTAAAATATTAGATTCAAAAACAATAATTTAATTTTTTTTTACTCAAACATTCATGTAATGTAAAAATGTTCAAAACTAAACGTAAACTTGTTAATAAAAAAATTAACGACTGGCGGGATTTTACATTAAATTGCGACTATTGTGTTTTAATTTACCGTGTGAACATAGATAATCCTAAAAACTGAGTTCAAGCGAATCTGATTTGAAAAAAGATGGCACTCCTCCTGATTTAAAAGCTGAGGCCGAAATATCAAAAAACAATTTACTTCCTCCAAAATCCAAGAAGCGATATATGAAAACTTATGAAACATTTATGAAGTAGAAGGCAGAAAAACAAGCCAACAGTTGGTCTGAAAATATCATTTTTGAGAAAAGCATTATACAAGCCTCAACCAGCAAGAAAGCCATCCTGGCCTCGTACATAACCGGTTATCTCATACTTGGACCAGGAAGGCTTACTTACTGGATTCTGCAGTAATGTACTATTTATATGCCGGTATTCACTGTACTACTCTGTCAAGGATGTACCGGGAAAAGATCAATATACACAAATTTTTTTGTTTTTCTTCCAAATTTATTTTTTCGCGTTCAAAGCATGCTCCTTCAGAAACGATACACTTAAACCAACGCAAAATCCAATCTTCAAAACATTATTTGAACGCTTTTTCCGGGATTGAGTTTAGTTCTCGCCGAGCATTCCTTTATGTCTTCTACCGAATGAAAATGTTATAACGAAGTGGTAATTTGAGTTTAGGAAAGAGAAAGATGTCTAGACTAGACTAGACTATAGAGCCATATCTGGTGAATAAGATGGTTGCTAGATGGTATTTTTCAGTTTTTGGTCAAAAACTCGTACACAATGATGGCCTTGTGCAAAGGCGCGTTACCGTGGTGTAATATCCAAGAATTTTCTTTCTAAAAATTTGGATGTTTCGTCGAATTTTCTCTGTAACAAAAGTGTGTAAAATCACTTCCTTCAGTCGGAAAAAGGTTTCCGAGATATGTCGCCCCGTCTCCATACGACGGTGAAAATCAACTAGATATAATTTATCTATCTATATATATGCTCGCATTTGATTGACACTTATTGTTAGGTGGCTCGGTTTCTAAACTCGTCCGAAAATATGTATATTTTCTCTATAAAATTGAAAAAATTAGTTTCGCTAGCACGCATATTTCTCTTATATTACAGATCTGCATCAATGACATCCCGAGCCTCAACAACCCATCAGCCATGTTCACTATCGTCTGCCTCCTGATGCTGTACTCTCCATCAGCGATACTCTTCAACACCTGCACCTCCTACGTCTTCGACAAGATGGACTCTGCTCAGAGCATCATGCCTAACATCACCACCTGGGTTGGAGTCATACCGTTTCTGCTGGTTTCTGTACTGGATACTTACAAATGGAGTGAGTAAATACATCAGCAACATGTTACCTAGGCCTGACTCCCTTTCTGGAAATGTCGGTGATGTCTTCAGAAGACATTAGCCATGATATCATGTAACATATATTTCATCTAATTTCGTATCATCTTACATTTATACATTAAACACTATGTATTTTAATTTTATTTTTTTTATTAAAATTAATAGTCACGTATCACATTGAATTTATAATTATCACTAGAAAGAGGGACTCGGAAGCGAAACTTCATCAGGTCACGTACCTATCGCTTTATATGTATAATTATCTTTAAAGTTTCTTTTATGTTCTTTCAAAGTAGGGCTTAGGGGTAGGAATTCTTAATAGTGTAGGTATATAACTCAAGTGTAGTAGGAACCAACTTTTTGTTACAAACAGCTCTATAGGAGGAACCCTTTTAATTGCGAATAGATCGCGTGAACGCAACTACTAACCGAGTATACCCATATATTGACAAACCCTAGATTATTTAATAGATCTGAGCCTTCCTTAATTTAGCCTTCATGTTCTATTCTAGTAGAAGAGTAATAAGAGTGAAAGGTGATATTGGAAACAAGCCGTCATCTGTTTTCTTCTTACAATCGATAATAATTTAATTAATTATTACTTTGCGGAAATCCATTATCAAAAAACGATATTAAAAAATATTTAGTGACACTTCCGCTGAAAAGAAAACAATGATTTGGTCTAGCGCTCGACTAGTCAACATCTCCTGAGGATGCCTCGTGTAGAGGCGAAACACGTGTCGAATCGGTGTTGGTTTATTTGGGGTTTCTTGTGTTTTTTATTTTGTATTCTTCCTATTAGAATTTTATGCGGGAGGGAGGGTGGTGCACGCCCCCAAATAGGCCAAAATCATTGTTTTCTTTTCAGCGGAAGTGTCACTAAATATTTTTTAATATCGTTTTTTAATATAGTTATTTTTAAGGCAGCTTCGGTAAGAAACTCGAGACTTAATCGACTAGGTAGGTAATTAAAATTTACACCTATGTACATATACCTACCAACATTTTATTGCAACTGAGATACATAATAGCCCTGTGGGAGGTGATATCCAACTGCAATATGATGTTGGTCATAGATATATCATAATATTATATTCACATAACAATTATAAGTATTTGTTTGTTTCCAGCGTACGACATCGCCTTTGGGATGCACGTGTTCTTCAGTTTTGTGGACGTCATGTACATTCCCTACGCCATCATTTACTATGTGGACAGGTTAGTAGCATCCTCGTCCATAGGAGTAATAATGAGTATGTCTGTGTCTGTGCCAAAACACTACGACGAAAGTTTACACTTCGGCAATTTCTGTTTATCGTCGGAAATATAGGTGTTAACAACTCTATAGGGACACTTTTAAACGCATGAACTGCATGTGCTACCGCCTCAGTAAAGTGTTTACCTACCTCTTTGAACAACCTTTTACATATTCCTCAAACTGCGTGCGATCCAATACCTTTTAAAACATTGTGCAAATCGTTTTAAAGAATAGCCTTATTTTAATCGCCTTCTTAAACATAAGCCCTATCTCCACTTAGTATGACATCTCACATCTCTAATTTTGAGCCAAAATTGACGTTATAGTTATGCACAACAGAAAAGTAAAAATACCACGTAAAACTAAGTTGAGCAACTTAACATATTTAAATGTGCCAAGCTAAAATAAGCCTAGCCCATCTTTCTAAAATTACATTTTGAACAGCTCGGGAGAAAACCATGTACTCTGGGCTTCTCAAATCAAAAGCAAGGAAATAAGAATTGTTAAATTATAAAATAAGAGATGGAAAGAGTATTCTGAAAGTTTGTTAGAAATAGAGAGAACAATGGACCAAGTTCAGACATCCCACATGAACGTGTGATCATGATAACGAAATAGGCATGAATGAGATTTTGAAAGCGTTGAAAAAATATGAAATAATCAGTCCTCTCAGCGTCATCGGCAAAATTCATGCTAATAAAGTATTAACTGAAAGAGTTGTGAGACGGATGAGAAAGTGAGAGATGCACAAGCAGGGATCAGAAAGGAGATGTACAGATCAGGTTTTTCTTTACGATACATATCCTTAAAATTGTGCTTTTGTGGATTTAGCAAAATGCCTACGATTGAGTGAGGAGAAATGCACATCATTGTCAGTTCATGGGGTGAACTGTAACTGATTCGAGCACTGACATCCCTATATAAAAAATTCCAGTGCTTGTGTGTAGATAAACGAGACATATACTTAATGGTTTGACATCGAAAAAGGTGTTAGACAGGGATGTGTAGCGTCACCGTGGCTAGTCACTTAGTGATGGACAATGATTTGATACATTTGAAAGAGACTGAATGAGTTACTAATCAAATGTCTTCTTAACGCTGATAAACAAGTCGTACTTGCGTTGTTGGAATAATAAATACAGTAGATGGTTAACTATTATGCGAAGAGCCTTAGAAAGTAAGAGATTGAAAACAAAGTTAGACGAATGTTATGGTGTTTGAAAAAGATGATAGTATGGCAGAGTGCAATATTGGGATGGGAGTGGGAAAAGTAGAAGAAGTGAAGGAGTTTGTATTTTCGGGATTTTTATTTGCAAAAGATGAAAGTTGTATGCCTTTAAGAATGTCAGATGGTGTCCAAAATGGCACGTCTGGCTGTGCATAGAGGAGTCTTAGTTCAGACACTAATGTACGGAACCTAGTGACTTAAAGTTGGGAATGACAGAAAAATCATGAAAACAGAATAAATGCAGTGGAGATGAGAGCTTTGAGAAGTATGATTGGTCTTAAACTGAGTGACATGATAAGCAACAGTTTGATACGAGAACGTTGTGATGTGAACGAAGATGTAACTAACTGTTTGTGAATTGTGAAAGGTGTGTTAAAATGATTTGGCCATGTGGAAAGAATGAATGAAAGGAGACTAACTAAACTATACGGGTGCGAATGGGATCATTGGAAGGGGAATGCGGAAGTGAACCATCTGAAATTGTATTCATGACTTTCTGAAGAAGGGCCAAGTCAAGAAGAATAAACGACGCTCATGTATGAAAGAAATTAATTTGAACGAAGCGAAAGAGGAGTTTCAGGATCGTAGCAATTGGAAAACTGTGGTCTGCCTACGGGGAATGGGTGTGGTTTTATGTATGTAGGTATCTGTGTAAAATTACAACATATATAGTTTAGATGTATATTCCCAGGGTATATATAATATGCAATCTCCGCGACACATGCACGGCGCCTCCCCTGTCGTCGTATCTCACCCCGGAGGTGTGCGTGCTGATCGCAGCCATGATCCTCCACCTGCCTCTCTACTTCGCCGCGCTACTGCTGGCTGATAAACTGAAGAGCGGTGCACGAGTTTGTCCGGTGAGATAACCATCTATTTGTCTAGCAAGACAATTTGCGTTAGTGGAACTTAATTGTATCGTTGATGCATACAAAACTATGAATCATCTGCGCCACTGTTCAAGTGAGTACGCATCACTATGTCAAATATTAGAAAAAGTTTGATAACCTCAAAGATATGAAGTGACATGTATGAAGTCTTTACTATATAAGAAAGAGAAATCAGTATGATTTGTGTCATGATCTTAGATAAATACTATATATTGGGAACATGATGGCACACCTAATAAAAACGAAGATATATCACGTGTATAATTCTGTTTCTCAAAGAGGATACAATAAATCTTGGGTTGCTTATAATTAAGTACTTACCATTATTAATTCAGTGCTTCATGAATAAAGTCCTCATTGAAAAAATAATTATTTTATAATAATAAGTATAAATTATAACGGCTAGGCTAAGCTGCACTCAATCGGTATTATAGCAGTTTAAATAACTTAACCAGACGTAAACCGTTATAATACCAAGTGAGTGCAGCCGGTATCTTTATATTATTTATATAATCTCATTTGGTAATATTCTAATTATGAAATGAAATACAGACTTTTAATGGCATATTTTATTTACATACTTCTTTAAGAAAATTTAAAAATTAAATTAAAGCATTATTCTCCTAACAAAACAATGCTTTAAAACATTTTTGAATTATTAAAGTACAATGTGTCCCGACCAAGGAGGTTTCATTTCAATTTAAGTACACATTATCTGTGGTGAGCGCGCTGGTTCCGAGCCAATAGATCAATAACAGACTTTTTCCACTGATATTGGCAAAATTGTGGTTACGCCGCACAAGCCATACAAACAAGAAGAAGAAGAAGACTTTTTCCATTTTGGCGCTATTTCGTACATACGAATTTGAGTAATATTTTGTTGGATAAAACTTTAGTAGCAAAAATGTCATGAGATTAAATAAAGAAGTGTATGCAACTGCATATAATTAGGTATTAAAACACTCGTGTAATCTTATTTTGAAACTACACTCATGTTTTAATACCCTCTATTATATGACAGTTGCATAAACTACTATATTATGTGTGATACTCACGATAGTTTGCAGATTAAAATTTTGTTTGATTAGGTACTTTACGTTAGTTTTTATTCTATTTCTATTTTATACAAAGTATATAACACTTTTGTCATCGGTAACCATCGAGACGATTACACAAGGGTTTGAATTTTCATCTCCCATTCTTTTTACTAAAGACCACATTTAACTACGAAACAATACAACACTGACACTTGTGTGTTTACAGAGAAAACGTCCATCAGTAGAAAAACCAGATATAGAAGCAGACGCAGGGTCTGACGTGAGAGAAGACGAGGACGTGAAGAAGGAGAGGAGAAGAGTAGGGGGGATTCTCCAACAGCCGAGCAATAACATGCCGCCTTTAGTAGTTCACGTGAGTTGACGAATGGTCTTCAAAACAATCTAAGACCAACGAGTAGTTTAGATTCGACTTACTTCCCTAGATAGAGAAATAACCATGAATGTATGGAACTGAGACGTGGTCTCTTATTGTTGGCTTCATTAAGCCCAAGCTCAAAGTCGCTCAAAAAACATTGGAGAGGACTATGCTTGGGGTAGCCTTGCGTGTTAAGATCCGAAATGAGGAGATCCGTAGGAGAACTAAGGTCACCGAAGTAGCTCTCAAAATTAGAAAGTTGCAGTGGCAATGGGCAGGTCACATTGGTCGCAGAACCAACCATCGATGGAAAAAAAGGCTTTCGAGTGGCGACCACGCACCGGAAGACGTAGTGTAGGCCGGCCCCTAGGTGGACTTCGTCAAAACCGCGGGAAAACGCTGGATGCTGGCAGCGAGTAGTCGTTCCAACTGGGCGCGTCCTATGGGGGAGTCCTATACTCAGCAGTGGACGTCTTTTCAGCTGATAAGACGACAGTTCTTCTTCTTCTACTTCTTTAGCTTGATAACGTAGGAAGACGTTTGTCAGCCAGTGTCAAATTCTAGTATATAAACAAACACATTGCGCTCCAAGTTTTTGGCGGATATGAAAAGAGGATGATATGCCATCGCACTCCCCACCCCTGAAGGTCTAGGACATTTCGTTTTGATCTTGAGAGCACCGTAAAACTGGCTCTTCACTACTTACTACTCAAAAGGCGCCTTTCTTAGTATGGCCGTGTTATATGGAGCTGGATAAACCAGACATTCACATGTAGACTTCGCGTTCATGATTTTCTGTATACTTTTGATAATGCGGAGACACATTTGTATTGAAGGGCACTACAACAAGTGACATTAGTCTGCGAATAGGACTGAACGCAGTTTCTCGCAGAATTTAGACTGTAAGCATCATGTGTGAATTGTAAAGCTTGACTACGTGTGTGGTAGCTAGCCAGGAGAGTATCAGAAGATCATCATGCTGTGGATTTCATCACGTAACTTCACCGAAAGCTCAAGTCTGAGGTAGGGATCGTTGGAGTGACCATCGGATTAGCAGCAGACCCTCATTACTCTTGGACTGTCATCGCTCGCAATTTTTAAACCCTTCTTTCAGAGTAGATTCAACACCGATTTTGGCGATCGTATCCTTCTTCTTCATTCCGATTCAATATCGCGCTTTTAACGAGTGAGATCTGTCAGCCATGTGCAATTAATGCCCACGTTTCTCAAATGGCTGACAGTGCAGTAGTTCGTTAACCACGTCTTTAAATATATAAAATGAGATAGGTGGTATGGAATCATTACAATAAACCATGAAAATATGTTTCAAACGGGCCATAAAATCTTTTGTTTTGCCGGAACGAATAAAAGTAAACACACGCACATAGACAAACAGATGCTAGCACATGACACATTAACGAACTGTCATTTTTGTCAAAACTGCTCAAGGTGATTTCAGTTCGTGGCGTGGTCGGTAAAATCTAAAATGGGGTCCTTGGTGACGTAATCCATGACGTCACGTGGGTAGACCACGTTGTCGCGCTTTTGTTGATTAAGAATGACGATCATAGCGCCAAACCCATTTTGACTTCAATCGGAATAAAGAGGTAGGGTCAAGTTCAACATCACAGATCTGTCACATTTCAGGTGCCAAAAGTAAGCCTGTCGAGTAATTAAAAATGACCGTGTAATTTCTTGTAGAATCTTCGCAAAGAGTACAAAGTCCGCGGCACGGGCGGAGGCGGGTGTTGGGGAGACGAGGGTGTGACGGCCAGGAAGACCGGCCTGGCTCGACTAAGTCTGGCTGTTGAGGGAGGAGAGGTATTCGGTCTACTCGGCCATAACGGGGCTGGGAAGACCACCACTATGAAGATTATTACGGCGGAAGAACGGCCTACGTGTGGCACGGTAAGAATTTTTTCTTCACTCGTCGGAAAGTTAAACTCAAATTTACTCCTGTTTTCAAATTGTAAATTTCTATAACTTCTCCAGTTTAGTAACTTCAAAATTCTAACGTGGTCTCTATTACAAATGTAATGTGTTACAGTGTCATATGACCCTGGAAGGGTGTAGCAATGTAGAGTAGAGCTGACCGATCTCTATTGTTTTGACAGCACACACAATTTTCTTCAGGTGATACTAGGGAACCAGAACATAGAAGACTATCCGTCGTCAGCGTTCCGTATGCTGGGCTACTGCCCGCAGCACGACGCGCTGTGGAAGAACGTCACCATCCGGGAGCATATAGAGTGCTATGCTGCCATCCGGGGGGTCAGCCGGAGTGATACTCCTAGGTGAGTTTACTGTTTTACCTGTTTTTTTTTACCTGTTTCCTGAGCAAAAGGTAGATCGTTAAAAAAACTCTGGAGGCATTTAATACCGATGCTGGAGTGGGATGGGCTGGGGTGCGGTGCAGGGAGAGGGCACATGCCGGGTGACGACGGAGACGGAGGTGGCGTGGGGATTACAGAGAGCATTGACCCCAACGAGCTCCAAAAATAGGCATGTCTGATAGGGCTATCAAAAAAGAATCAGATAATAGGTTTTTTTTTTTAAATATTGTATGAAAAACTTATAAGTGATTAATTAAATTTTGACACTTTGTCATGTGAATCCTGACTCGTTACATATACACACCTTTCAGTTACCTGCTTACCATTTTGTTAAAGGCAACTACGGCCATCAGCTTATACACAACAACTAAACTGTTTTACCGACACTTCTAAACACTAAAGCTACTTCACAATAGATGGCATCGTTAAGCAACACTAAGCCAATGACTATTTGCCTCGGTCATCCAGGTACTAACATTAAAATCAGTACAAACAAGTTAAACATACCTACCTATATACATGGCTAATAAAATTATAATTTAGTCGTAAGTAACCAAAATACATAAATAGACTAAGTACTTATATCTATGCGTCACTTTGTAAGAGATGCAACTTTCACAGTGGGGTTCTCCGTAGTTTTCTCCTTTAGCTTCTCTTAAAACACGTGAACATTAACAGCAATTAAATAAAAGTAAAATGTCATGAACGTTCGTTTACTTCTATATCAAGGTAATGTTCTCATGCACTCAATCATTCTTGAAGTTTTTCGATCTAAAACATAATGGAGACAGCTGACAATGGATGGGAGTTGCTCTTTTTGTCCGTTATATTTAGTTAATTGTGTAGAGTATACTGCCGAGCTATTGTAGATAATTGAGTGGAATTATGGCAGAGTGTAGAAATAAAACTGACACGATATTCGTGGAAACAAGATGTTAAATATATTTTGAATTTGCGTGTGCTCTTTAGAATTTGTTGTCCTAGTCTAGACTATTAGTGGTCCAGGTTGCATATAGTCATAATATCTTTTTTTGGTTTAAGAAAAACACAGTGGTTAAATATGTTTAGGTACCTGTATATGTAATTTCTTTTATAATAGTAGAGACTTTGTCTTACCAATGCATACTTTTTTTATTTTTCGTCGCTCAAGGTTTGAAAGTAGATCGTATGTGATTTGAAACGCGGGAGGTAAATTCGATTTACATCCCTTGAATTCGAGTGAATTTGTAAATCGATCGACTTTTGATTTTTTCATCTGGTAAGCCTAGGCAGAGCCTTAAGTTACTGAGTCAAAGAGACTAAAAACCTAATGGCTATAGGGGTGAAAAACACAGTGGAGTACCACGACGTCTTCACGTGCCCTCCGAAACCGAAGATTTAACATTTAATTTAACTTTAACAAAACTATCATCCTATCTATCTACCTATTTGTATTGTACTAAGCGTCCTAATCTAGTTACGCAATGTCATTTTTTTTTAATAAGCTACCTTGACCTTTGAAATGTAAACCTATATTTAAAAAAGCACTGAAGATGCGGTTGCTGGATAAGTGTTTTTATTCTCTAAAGGATTAGGTTTTTAGATTAAGTTTTCTTCATTATTTATTTAATCGTGCCTAAAACTATAAAGCATAACAAACAAATAACAAGTTAGTACTTATAATAGCATTCACAAACTAATGATATAGGTATTGTAAGTTTGTGAATTCTATTCCATTAGCAAAGTGTGTGAGGACTCATTATAAATTATTGACTCAATCTAAATTGTACTCACATCTTATGCAAATAAATGTTATTCTATTATATTCTATCCTCTCTTCCAGGATAGTAGACGCGTACCTGAACGGCCTTCAGATTATGGAGCACGCCAATAAAAACGCAGAAGAATGTTCGGGGGGTACGCGACGGAAGCTGTCCTTCGCGCTTGCTATGGTGGGGTGTCCACGTGTGGTTCTACTGGATGAACCGTCCACTGGTATGGACCCCAGGAGTAAACGGTTCCTCTGGGACACAATTCTTGCTAGTTTCCAGGTAAGATATTGTTAAATGGTTTTAACTGACTTCATAAAAATTAGGAGGTACATATGTTGGACTCGGGTGCTATACTGAATTTTGACAGTTCAATACTTTGACGAGTCGCTTACTTCGAAAAAAACATAGTTCGACAAGTCATGGCTTCGACGGAACATACCCATATTCGACAAGAATTTTATCACAAGCGTGCTGCGTAAGGATATATCTTCATCCAGGTGTAGATTAGCCTAATTCTGGCGTTTCGCCGGCCGCGGCACGCTCGCTGCACTCGCTCGGCTCGCGCGTTGTGTGCTCACCATTAAAACTAAAGTCGCACCTATCGAGACTTCACTCTGACTAGACGACTCTGACTCCTCTACGTTCTGTGGGATTAAATCTTGTTGAATGCGAAAAAGTTGTTCTGTCGAAGCAATGACTTGTCTAACTATGTTATTTCGACGTATACGACCTGTCGAAGTATTGAACTGTCAAAATTCAGTATGACATGTCTAAACACTTTCTTTTGGCAGTTATGTAACGGTATTCGACTCTTTGCTTGTGGTGGCATTTCTCTCATAACTATATATGACGTATTATTTTCGCAGGGCAAAAAAGGTGCTATTCTCACAACACATTCCATGGAAGAGGCTGACGCGTTGTGCTCTAGGGTGGGGATCATGGTCAAAGGAGGCCTAAGGTAAGGTACCAAATACCTACATCAGGTTCATTTAATTTTAACGAACCTTATTTTAGAGACAAAAATTTGCCGTGCTGGTCACTGTTTGTGAAGATGTCAAATTTCTTCTGGTAACTTCAAACAACAAAAAGGTGAGGGAAAAGATTTTGAAACATAAATTGAAATTCGAACAATATGTTATATACCTACATGTTATATACATCAAAGATGTATCCATAAGTGTTGGTTGTAAACTAAGTTTGCGTAGTGTCTCCTGCGCTAAGATGGCCCGTGTTTTACATAATTGTATAAAATGTCGAAAATAAGTTATTAATGAATTTAATAACATCCACGATGTAGCTTGTATATATGACAAAGCAATAGTGTGTTTCTTTGTTTCTTATATGTACAATACGTAGCTACTAATAACATTTTATTAAACATGGACTGTGGGCCATCTTAGAAATATAGCGACCCATCATGGCCCGCAATAAAAATCTCAATATTTACGTTAAATTTACGACTTTTTCATATTTTTTAATATATAATTGTATTCTTCTTGTATTCTTTATTAACAATTTATAAAGAGCTGGGCCATCTTAAATTTATCAAAAATAAAAAAGGTTAAAAAACTAAAATTGTTTAATTAAAACTAAACAGTTTTCCGTGGTGTATAGTTTTATAACTTGTTTTTATAATTAAACGAAAACAAAGCTGAATTCGGAACATTTATTTTGAAACGTAATTTTAGGTGGGCCTTTATAGGAATATGATATTTTTTATTGTGAACTTACCTATAAAAAAGTATAACAGCGTTTTTTTAATACTTTGAACTGTCTTTATCAAGCATTTAACTATGCACTAGGAGATCTATAAACAACAACAACAACAATTAAAATAAAACAGTGGGCTCTTCAATCAACAACAAAAATAATTACTGACTGAGATGGCCCGGGCTATCATAAGTCATTATGGAGTGGGCTCACTATCATAGGGATATTTCACAGATGTAGGTAAAGACAACAAAAATATACAATGATAAGATAAATTAAACTCACTTACATGAAACTCGATGCTAGAAAGATTGTTCTTTTAAGTCCACTTAAAAAAACAACTGAATTTGCACTTTTAAAAGTCAAAATGGAAAAAAGTTTGTCGAAGTATTGTTATAATGGGCACGATTTTTTGGACGTCCAAGCCTAATTGACGCGCGATTTCTAAATGGTGTCTCGCGCGTTATTGCTCTAAGTTGCCATTTTGTATACGGGTGTGTTCGGAGATTACCGTGGAATCTGATAATTTTGGTGTTAGTGGAAGTTCGTTTTATAGAGAGTGGGCTATCTTAAGCACTGGGCTATCTTAGCGTTGGATACCTTACGACTTTTTTTAGGCAGGTACCGCGTATTGTGTATTGTGTTATGTTTCATGCAATTAAAAAAAATTCAACGAGAATAGTCTTGCCTTCCGTAAGCGGGGCAGTATGTACTTGATGTACTTACTTTATCGCCACTCTAATCATGCTCAGAAATTAAATCGCAAACACTCGAAATATGCTCGAGGTAAATTCTATTTTCATCTCTAGGATGTAGGAAATGTTTAACATCGGCCGAGGCTCCGTTACTCAATACATTTGTTTATATCACGAAACTTCTGTGTTTTTTAGATGTATTGGCTCAACGCAGCATCTCAAGAACCTGTACGGCGCTGGGTACACGTTAGAGATGAAGATTGGACAGAAATCAGCGGTAAATATTATCTACAAAATGTTTATATATTATAATGTGTTTATGTTATTTACATATTATGTTTTAACTTTATTATGAAAACTAATGTGGTTTGTACACATTTTTAATATGAAAAACGGGATTCACTCACGTAAAAAAGTCAAACCTTTCCGACTATAGTTTCAACCACATCCGGTGGTCTTTTTCAAGGAGAGTGCAGAACGCTCGCGGTTGCGTCTCGCCTCGCACTTTTTTCGTGAGTGAATCCCGCTTTTTATATTAAAAATGTTTTAACTTTATATTAAATTTTAATCCATCCTATACCGTGATAATTAAAACAAAAGATTTATGAATGAAACTGACGTATATTTAAGTCGCTGGGACGCAAAGGGTTGAGACGAAATATGCTCCAAATTTGACAATTCCCTCACGAATATCTAAAACTAAACCTTTGAAAATGGTTAATTGACAGATTGTTTTATGTTTAATTAATATTTACAAAATAATGTATTCGGATATGTTCGATACAGGATTAAATCAATTTGGCTCGATAAAAATATTGCAAACTATCCCAAAAAATACCTTTGAAAACGTTCTCGTCGATAGAACGAATGAAAATGAAACTGAACGAAAATGTGGAAGTACCACACTCCCACATAACACCGACGTTAAGTAACATAGCTTGATATTGTGTTTCGTCGATTTGTGGCGGTTCGAGGCCCGATGCCCCTCTTCCCCATTCTCTCTCTCCTTCGCTTCTCCCTCCACCCTCAACCCTTTCATCTCTTCCTTCCTATCATCCTTCCTCAAAGGTCGGCAACGCATCCTCGAGACCTCGGGTATTGCGGATGTCAGTTGGCGACGGTATCACTTACCATGAGGTGAGCCGCTTGCTCGTATGCCAACCTATCCCATAAAATAAAATTGTCAGCTCAGTTTTAGCGGCTCTGCCTTCGGAGTGTAGGGTCCCAGGTTCCATCCCTGGCCGGTGCAAATATTTGGATGGTGAGCAGAAATCTGGGATGCTATGATGTGTTATTGTGTATGTCCATATGCCTCCCGTAATATAGGCGATCCTGGTGTGGTGTGTAAACGTTTTGCCCAAAATTCAATGTTCAGAAAATTTCCGGTAAATATCACGTCCTGGCCGGTTCCATAATATTAAAGTTGGTTTTTCTAACAGTTATTTATTTCAAATAACTTATATACATGAGCACCGAGTGAGTTCTAAAATAGTACTTTACCCTAACGCATCGGTCGACGTTGGTTTCTTTCATAAACATTTAGTTCTAAGCGTAAACAGGATGCCGGGTCATTAAAATTTACTGTATTTTTAGTGTATGTTAAGTACTTACGAGAGTTTTCGCCAGCCATGATTTTTGTAGAATCTTTTTTGTTAAATATATCTACTTGAACCAACTTTATTCAAGTTGGTATCGTTGTTTAAATTTCCTCAACTTCAGTAGAAATTTTGAGTTATGCTCAATTAGAAAATGCTTCTTCTCTGTTTTTTTATTACGTTAGAATAGGTTACTCTGTCAGTGTAAAGTTTTAGGAAAATATTTGCTGAGATCGTTATAGCATAGTCTATGTAAACCTATTGTCAAGCGTTGATAGTCATTACACGTATTGTAGCTATTGCAAACTCTTGACGATATGCCAATGTGGTCCCAGCTTTCGCGCATATAAGAACATATTTTGCTGAAGTTCTTAGATGGATAGCATATGTACGAAGTAGTACGAAGTAAGTAGGTACATAAATTGTGAGTTTGTGCTGACGTGTACGATTCCGCGTGCGACAGCGTTTGTACATCATTATTACAATATAAATCAGTTTGCATTTGATCATGGACACGGGTGGTCTCATTCATGCAGCTCGACATCGTATTACTTTCTCCGGTATCTACTCCAGTGTAGGGACTTACACCCCCTACAGCATATATATCGTTCAACGAAAAATGCGGTAGTACAGCCATATTTATACGCAAGTTCCATCTAGGTAAGCGTCTTCTGTATGGCACCTGCAGTATATAACAAAATACCTAACTCAATCAAAAGTTTAAATTGTAATTTATTCAAAAAAAAGATGCAGCAACTGTTGGTTGAGAGGTGTTATTATCACTTAAGTGAATTTTTGACTGATACATTTTAAGTTTCTCTTTTGTTTTACTGAGTTTAATGCATCCATTTTATATTAACATAAACATGATTATTAATATAATAAAAATAATTAATATTAAGTAACTTAATGCTATAACTGTAATTATGACATTATTTGTAATAAATTTATAATAAATTTTATTATAAGTAATAAATATATTTGTATGCCCTGCCAGGCAAAACATGTATGAGCTACCTATCTTTATAAGACCTTACATGCTAAGAGTATGTAAACACATGTTTAACAAATAAATATTTTGATTGATTGATTGATTGATAGGTCTTTTTAACCCTTTGCGTCCCAGAGACTATAATATACGTCACTTTTATTCATAAATCTTTTGTTTTCATTATCACGAAAATAGGAAGGGTTAATATAAATAAGATTATACCCACTATAGCAGTATATTATGTTATCAGATGTTGGAGACAGAGCTGTCCATGTCGCCTTCACCGCTGAGGTCTTCAGAAAACTCACCGTCCTTAGGGGAAGCTGATGAAGGTAAGACAAAGGAAGTAATATCCATACGATATCTACTATTAGTTATCTATTTTTTACTAGCGGCTCTGTTCTAGTGGCATACACTGCATATTTACCGTGCACCTTCGATTGCTAACGCCATCTAGGTTCATTTTAGGACACTAAAAACCTATGAAAATAAAGTAACATTAAATGTTTCCAAAAATTGAATCAACGAAAAATTCTGGACAATTATCGAACCTGCTCAAAAAATTTCACGAGAATCGATTTAGAAATACGACCTGTAGAGAAGAACAGCTGGACATTCGGATAGACAGATATTTGAAAGCATTTTTACCCAAGACACTTCGCACTCGCTCGGTCAATTATTATCTGTGACCAGAAATACCTTCTTCTTTAAGTGCCTCTTCATTACTGAAGGTTGGCAGTCAGCTTCTTAAATTGTTCCTTGACAAGCGCCAATCTGAACAATTTCTCCACGGTCTTAATCCCGGTCCACTCCCTGATATTACGGAGCCAATACATCTTTCGTCTGCCCGATTTACGCTTTCCGGGTACATTTCCCATCACGATGGTCTGCAGGAGAGAATACCAATTATGCCGTAGAACATGTCCAAGGAAGGCGACCTTGCTCTGCTTGATAGTAGATTACTTGCAAATAGTATCTTAGACTGAAATAGTCATAGTTAAGAAGAAAAATCAGACATCATAGATTTTTATCTAGTTATTATATCTACGGCGTCATCTGCATACACTTATTACAACCTATTCCCCGGTTCCCTATTAGGATCTTGACACTAGTAAAGTTTTATATGACATAGAAATTTCTTTTGTTTATTCGTTAGTTCAAACAGAAGGTAAGACCTTAAAATTCCTACCCGGGTCATCAAACCTCATTGACATCAGAAGTAACTTCTCAATAAAAAAAGATACGCCTAAGCCAGTGCTCGAACCTGCACATTCGTATTTTTAAACTTTGTAAGTAGTCTCTTACGTTTGTACATTTGCCATTCCCCAAGTTCATTATAATAGATAAAGTTGCACAAAGTAAGATTTTCATTCAAATATTCACAGTCAAGTCACATTCATATAACTAAGTATTTCATTAAGTTACTGTCTAGTCTAAGTCACGTTCTAGTAGAGGAAGGCAAAGTTTTAGTAATGTATCCATACATTACTAAAACTTTGTAAAAGGATGACGAGGAAACCACCCAAACATTTCATGATTCCTTTCCCTATGCCTACACTCGTGCATTAAAATAAAATAAAGAAAAAATTAAAAAGAAATCTAAGACAAGTACAATTGAAAAAATTTATACCGACTTTCATTATGTTCAGTTATTGTAGTGTATCTCAAAAACTACTGAACCGAATTTGATGAAATTTAAATGGGACCACGCGGGAAGCACCAGCTTTCAAACAAAAACAATTTTGAGAATGGGGTCAAAAATTATGAAGTAACAAAAATAAAAAAAAACAGTCGTATTGAGTACCTTCTTTATTTGGAAGTTGGTAGAAAAGTAAACAAAATTAACGATGCCATCCAAAGTAGTATCATTATTAGCGTTAGTCAAGATTCAGAGAGGAAATCAGGGAATACATTTATTGTATAGTAAAGCATCTCCATACAATATCTAAACGTGTATACAAAGACTTACTGACTAAATAAGAAGCCGTGATGTCTCCTCTTAACATTGACGCTTTGATTACATTATTTATTCACAAATATCTAGTGAAAGGCAAACTAAATTCTCTATTAAAAACATAACACTTATTATACTAGTAATTCTGCGAACAGTGGAACTCGCGTGCATAGTCTTATCAGCGGCAAGGCAATAGAACAATACCTTGAGCAATTTTGCTAAAATTGTATATATGTTGGTAATAAATGTTCTTGCCGCATATTACTAAAATCGACCAGTTTTTAAACTTCACAACCTATTAACTCGGCAACCACTTGACTAGTTGTGCTTATATTAGAAATTTCCCTTTAACCCTTCATACACCGTGATAATTAAAACAAAAGATATATTAATGAAACGCATGTAAATTACGTTAATGGTACGCAAAGGGTTAAAGTCAGTTACCTAATGTGTATTAAATTTTTTATCAAAATCGGTAGTTAGATAGCGCCGCAACTTCCCTTTTTTATAGGAATAGCACTCCTCCACTCAAGAATCGAAGAGAAAAAATTATCGGCCTTATTTATAAACGCTACTTAAATTTAAATAACGTCACTTAATACGGCGCAGAACATTTTTCCTTTGCGCCGTACTAAATAACGTCATTTAAAGTTAAGCAGCGTTTATAAGTAAAGCCCTATTGTATAGTAGATGCTAGTAGAGAATATGTATTGCAGTTTCGTCAAGATTGGTTGAATAATGCGACCTGTACAGGAGGACCAACTACAACCTAACAAACATATCGACAGAATATGAAAATCAATTTGGCCAGTTAAAGCAGAGACGTTTCGCTCGCTCGGTCAAATAATTCTGAATAATATTAGTCTGGAAAAGACAATCACTGGTCACAAACAAAATCAAACATCATATCTATGAAACTTCTTTCCATATATGCGCTAACCTTCCTAGCCTGTACGTGATGTTATTCATCTTATCACGTGTTTTAGGTGGTTCAGGTGGCGGCTCAGTGTGCGCAGGAGCGGAGGCGGAAGCGGAAGGCGAAGCGGAAGCAGTAGACGCGAGCATACACACGCCGCTCGTCGGCGGTGCCTCGCCACCGCCAAAACATCATCATCAGAGGTACTTGCAGATATTACCTATTTAGTTCTACACTCATAAGTAAAGTGACTCGAGATGAGCAATTCAATCGCCTTTTAGTTCGTTTCGTTTTCACGTCTGCACATAACAGTTCCATTGTGAACCAGGTCTTTTTGATTCAAAGTTCTAGGCGGCTCGTCAGCCTGAGGCGTAACTGTTCAATCCCATTTCTCCAATTAATTTAACTTGCTACAATGCTCTTCATCCTTAACACAGTACTGCTTCTCCACTACAGCTTCGAGGAAGAATATCTAGTACAAGAACGATATCTACCAAGATTGACACTATGTGATGTGTTCTATCACCGAGTATTTCACCCGACTGTCACCATCCCGGGACCGTAAGAATAGGGTCCGCATAAGGACGTCGACTCTTCTATGGAAGTGGGAACCCACTCACCATAAGAGTAATTTCAGCTAATTGTATGATAATACAATGTCTCCTAAGTACTATAAAAGTTAACCAACCCACTAAGTGTAGCCAGCCTTTAGATAGATGTTTGTAACAGCCAACTATCAGTTGGCAGCGTATCCCAAATATGAGCCGTATTTGGTGATTCAGGCCGGAGTGCCCATTTTGATAACTTTTTGTTTTGAATTTGAGCGAATTAAGTTTAGTAATTTTTCTGTGAAATATTAACAATAACATTCATCCATCCAACCAGATACAAGAAACTGTTGCAATTGTCATGTTATATTGTTTATATCCAATTCAAAATCCAGGTATCCAATTTTGCTTTGCTTGGCCTGAAGGTGTATAGAGACCAAATTCAACTAAAAACATCCTGTCTAAAACAGATTTTACAAATGGTATGGTGGTAAATAGGTACGATTTAGGAGAAAAACGGAAAATTAAAAAAAAAAGTTTAAAAAAATTGGGTGGTCTGGGATTTTTTTTGGCCAACTTGTATTCTCCAAGTGGGCCCCCGAACACGCTCATTTGGTATGTCGGTCCCTCTACCAAACACCCTGTATAATATAACATATAACTTTATCTGATCAAGGAACGAATCTAGCGGTGGAGGCGCAAACGCAGATGCAGCGATAGCGCTGGTCGCTCAGCTGTTCCCATCAGCTGTTCTAGAGGAGAACTTCGGCGAGAGACTCGTTTTCTCAGTCCCGCAGTCGGCTGTCTCCAGCTTAGCCAGGTGTTTCCAGCAAATAGAAGAAGGTAAGATAAGGTTACAAACATTACGTGCATAGAATAGCTTAAACCAACTTTTATCTCACGCCCACTGTACTAGGAGACTTCTACGTAAGTAATGATGGTTTTTGATGGTTTCTTACTTAAAATGTTAAGTTGTAGCCTATTTTTGGTTACATAGCAAATGTTTTAAGTAAAGTGAAGGATGGTGAATGTATACAGAGTCGCCCCATGTTGGGCGCCAAATTTCAAGTATAAAAATCACGTGTGATTTATGTTAAGGCATCGTTATTGTAATATTTCCAAGCTTTTGCATTTGTACAGATAGTTTTAAAATAACACTTTACAACACACTACAATTACAGTTTCAAATTTAACTTAACTCATAGGTCAATTTTGGGCGCTAAACCAATCTCATATTATTTGTTTTAGTGTCAAAGGTTTAAACCTACATACTTGTTTCATATAGACAAAACTGTCATCCAGTCCAATCATGACCATGTTCACTGAAAAGTGTTCGCAACGTCGGGATAAAATACAATTATTTGCGATTTAATTCGTTTAAAGTTGTTTAATTTCATTAATATTTATTCTTATATTATCTTTAATTTGTCTGTGTTTTTAAACTTTACTTGGTTTTCAGTAAAAGAGAAGCTGAACATCGTCGAGTACAGCTTCAGCCAGACTACCCTGGAGCAAGTGTTTCTGAAATTCGCCCAAACTGAGAACGCCGCCGAGTCTCCGGACCAAGATAAATAGACATCGTAGTTTGTAAGTTTCTGATGTTGGTTATTTGGCTTTGTTATATATGTGAGCTCTATTACTTTTGGACAATTACTTACCAATACAGAGTTGTGGTTTGATTTTGTAAGGTGTTCCTTAAGTAGTACTCATGTGTAGGTAAGTTTGATTTTACATGAAGGTACTTTTGGGACAAGGTATCTGTGAGCTTTTAGGACGTGTGCACTGTGTACTGTATAGCATTCTATACATTCTCGTTAAAATTTGACTTGATAAAAGATTTCTTTGCGAACTTGAAAGGGAAACAAGTTTCGAAAAAGAAAGCTTTTTTGCGAACATGAAAAGGAAAAAAGTTAGCGAACAAGAAAGAAGATTTCTTTACGAACATGAAATTGGACACAAGTTTGCGAAATAATTAAGATTTATTTGCGAACATGAAAGGAAAAAAGTTTGTGAAAAAGAAAGAAAGTATATTTGAATGACAATTCGTTCGTATAGTAAAGTAGAAACGGAGTGTATGTAGAATAAAAGCAAAGTTAAACTGTGCTTTTGACGATTAAGTTTTTTTGTTTTATTTATTGACAAAGTCAAATAATCATCCTCAAGACGCCGTCGGTAAAATCATGTTTTTGAAAAAGATATAATTAAAATTGTAAAACAACAAATCGCTTACAAGTATTATAATATTTATGTAGATTATGTTAAGTTGAATTTTGTAAGCTTTTTATAATGGCACAGGCAGCTCTGAGAAATCAAACCTAAGTAGATTTTTATAAGTTTGTTCCAAAATATCACAAACCGAGAAATGTAAATTCTGCCCAATTTGTAGTGACTTACTTAGAATACTTTGTTCATAGAATATAATTTGTCTATTATTCTTGAACTTCTCTTATTAATATTTAAAATGGAAGAAATAGAGGGTAAAATAGAATTGAAGCACTGAGGTACAAAAACTATAGGTTCATTCATTCAACTGTGTTAAATAGTTTCATTCATTGGACTATTTTATTTTCATTAATTTCACCATAGTTGAATGAATGAACCTATAGTATTCCTGACGATCTCTAAACTAAAATATTTACTTCTGTACTTTTGCAACATCTCTAACGCGTTTTTAAATGGCATGTTCGGCAAACTCGGTTATGGGCAAAAACTATTTTTGCAATGACCCTTCTGTTTTTTCAATGATTTTAGATGTGGTTGCGATATTGAAAAAATATATTTTATATTGCAATAAACAGGCAGGAGAACATAGTTTTAAAACTGTATACGGCAACTTTTATGGACAGACGTGAATAGAAGTGATGACCATCAGGCGAAAGGTTTGCTCATCTCATCATAAACATACCTATAACTATTCGACATCGGTTCAAGGAAATCTACTTGAAGTTGATTTCTATATTGGGGCTGGACTGTACGCATTGTTTTGTACTTTATTAGCAGTTTTATACAAATAAGTAGTTACATGAAAGGAAACACTGTGTTTGTATCTATTTGAAAGGTGTGTTGCCAGAAAAAGACATTTGTAAAATACCTGACAACGGCAAAACCACAAGCGAAATTTAAATATTTTACTTATATATTTGGCGGTAGGTTGCCGAAGGTTATCTGTGTTAAATCTCGAAAATGCTCGGCTACCTTTTTTGTTCTAACTTTTACGTCAATCAGGTAATTTTTAAAACGGTTATGTACAATTTCGTTCTTCTTTTCACTTGATGTAAAGATAATTAAGGCTCTCAGACACATTTAGCTTGGAAAGTAAGGTATTGTTGTCTGTTTTGCTATCTTGTAAATTATTATTTATATACTCTAACGTTCTACATTATTATTTTCTTATTATTGATCCTACTTGATGAACATTTGAACAGAGATTAGATAACAGTTATACCTATATCACGGTGAAGATAGTTCGCAAAACTCAATAATATGTAAATATTATTATGAGGTGATTGAAGACAGTGAAACATGTGCAAAATATGCCCTTTCCTCAGACAAAATAAAAAGGCAAGACAGAATGTTGTGAACAGAGAAGTGAGGTCGGTTTTCTAAACTACGTGCGTGCATCGGTGCTACCATGATATTTCAAACTAAATTAAAATGCATAAAAAATATTTAATTATTAATAAATTTTAATTAAATGATAATTAAAGTTTTACGTGTAGCTTCCACGTGCCGTGATAGTTGGACAGACTAGCGAAGGCGTTGTTTTGTTGTACAAGTAGTATTTTAATTTGTACGTACATCGCGAGGCGTAGTTTTACTGGCCTCACTTTTCTCTTCACAGTATTCTGTCTTGACATTTTTATTTTGTCTGCGGGCCTTTCTAAATAATGCTACAACGCCCTTACGAGCGTTTCGCGCGGGTTCTAGCACTTTAACTTTGACAACTTTGACAATCGTTCTGTCTGACACTAACCAAAAGACAAGGCCATCAGTAGATTAAATCTGTTTTAAGTTAACATATTTTCCAGAAACCATTAAATGGGGATCTTCACTGCCAATTTATCACGCCAGATGGCGCATCGTCGCGATGGCCATTGAAACCTGTCAGTTCCATTCATTTTGTAACCATACATGCAGTAAACAATAATTTTCTCCAAATATGCCTTTGTGTGCTGTACCAGGATGTAATAATAACGGTGTACATTTATTTTCCAAAGATCCACTATAAAAAAGTGGATAATTTATGTTGAGTCAAATAATAATTATTAAATTACAAGTAAAACACTCTAATCTAAAACAGAACACGGTTAACCGTTTGCGTACCAGAGACGTACATTTACGTCCATTTTATTCATACAGCTTTTGTTTTAATTATCACGGTATATGAAGAATTAAAACTATATAATTAATTAGATAGTGGGTACCTCTCAACAAGATCTGCTTTCTTTCCAGTTATCTTTCCTTC
Source organism: Selenia dentaria (assembly GCA_917880725.1). NCBI lineage: Eukaryota > Metazoa > Arthropoda > Insecta > Lepidoptera > Geometridae > Selenia > Selenia dentaria. Next base: position 26,633,315 of record OU862896.1, on the reverse strand, counting down.
TCGATTTTCTAGTTCACCTTTCAATTTTATAAGCTTCCAGGAAGCATACGTCTTGAAAGTAACGATGGTTTCAACACAAAAAAAATATTTTTTTCCTAAAAAAACAAAGCGACACTAACATTACAGTGGCCATCTCGCCGCTAGCGCCCTCTGCGTTGAGCTTTGCGTGTGGATCCCCATTGTAAAATAAAATAGACAAGATACTATGCGAATACTTGTCACGTCGCACAATCATAATATTTTGTCTTAAATCATGTTGCTATATCCTTTCCGTATTTATCTTAATAAAGTGATGTGCTCATTGTTTGAAGTAAGGCCATTTAAAAGGCTAAACAAAATTGGCACACTTCATAACACGAAGATCTTGCGTGCTACTCATCGCTGGATTGTTTGTTTAAGTTGTTTGCTTAATTTAAAAATATGTAGGTGTGTATTATAAATCTTTTAAATGGAACAAACACAGTATTAGGTACGGATGAAAGTGATTTACCAAATACTTATTAGTAAATTATAATTGTTAATGATTCGATACACTTTTGATTTCGTGCCTTTAATAAAGAAAAATTAAACCTTGAAAGCGTCTTATAAAAATAATGTAAGCTAGACTTGTCGTTGCGAATTTCTTTTGATCACTTCTTCAGTTAATTAAGTACAAAGTACCTACCTGTTTATTATGATTGTGACAATGTAAATTAACAGCATACAAAACATTTAGAAGAGTAAAAAACATATATTAATTACATACAACGGTCTAACAGTGCCTAACATCGTCCGTTTTGATTAAACAGTAGAGTTGCCATATACAACTTTTTAATTAGTCAGAATAAATTAATTTACGAGAAGTATAGAAAATTGTAATGTTTTGAAATTAGTCTGTCTTGCCGTCTGGCAACATTAAATAATACATGTACAGTATTAGTACAACTAATTTAAAAATTTATAAATATTATCTATAGAAGGATTTTGTACGCTTACTAAATGCCTCTAATCAAAAGGGGTAAGTAAAAATTAGTGTTTGATAATTAAGTATTGTTTAGTGAGATTTTTGTGATTTCTTTTCTAGTCGAAATGTAGTGACAGCTAGTAGGAACCTAGATCAATAAATCTTATTATATTTGGTAAATGATAGTATTTTTATTATTATTTTATGACTTATAAGTGTAGGTAGTACCTAATTTTAATACGTTTTACAAAGTGATTTAATTAAGTAGCTAAGTGAGTTTGATTAAGTAACATTATTACATTACTTGTAATGTTTATAAACCTTAATTTAATTAGTTTTATACTAGCTGTCATACACAAGTTAGCGTTTGTTTTAGAGTTTTTTACAGTTTCATAATTCGTTGCTAGGTTTGATACAAGTCGAGAGTCGTTGTATAAAGTTATATCGCATAATTGTTGAAAATTTGTCTAAATCCCTAGTAATATGTTTAAGTACGGATAGAAATCTATATGATCAGTTTCGAATACATCATTATTAATAATTGGTTGATTTGATCGTGTCGGATGAAAAAGAGGGCTAAGTTTAAGCAGAAATATTATGATTTTCTTGATTTTTGTTAGATAGGTAGACTTATCAGTAAGAATTTGATATATCTTACTTCTCATTTTGTCACACAATAAAACAAAGGACTGAATACGTTAACATCATAATCGCATCAACAAACACGATCGATAAAAAAATTTGAAACTAAAAAGTTTGTAAAGGTGTGTGAAGGAACTAACGATGAACAACCACGGTAAAGACCTTGGTTGTTCATCACTAATTCCTTCACAGATTTTTTAATCTTAGATTACTTTGACATTATAGAGGCATTGCTCGTAATAAAGTACTACTTTGAGTAATTTGACTATATATTTAAACTAAATGCAGAACAAATAAATAACTCGTCTGTAAATAGTTCCCAAACGAATCGTATGATTTCGGTGGCGGATGAAATCGAATGTTTGGGTCCAATTGAGTTATTTCGACAACGTACTCATCTCAAACGTGCTACCAAATCGATTGTGTCGTTTGAAAGCCGTTTCATTTTTCCAAGATGGCGCAGATATTAGAACCGGTAAATGAATGTGTTGCAAGAAAGAAAATAAATAAATATCATTGTACCTTTTCCCAATTGGCATATAACATGATAAAACACTTTGTACAAGCATTTTGTTTCTTTCTTCCTGGCTTCTTTGCATGTTTTTTTTAGTTAGTTATTTGCGCTTTCTTTGGTATAACACGTAGTAGAACTATATATAGTTTTAAGATTAATTTTAACTATTTATTTGCACATGGTGTGATTTTAATTAAGCATTGTTAATATAATAGTTAGATAAAATGTCAACACTAAAATTGTCACTAGCTACATTTATGCGTTATTTACCTATTCTGAGTGACCGACGCGCTCTTGGCCGGTATTTATACATGTTGTAAACAATTATTTGATATTTAAATTGCTGATAAATAATTCCATTTGATTGTAATTTTCTCACGTAGGTATACCAATGAAACATCTTTATATTGTGTTTATTTTATTGATACATTGTTGAAAATAAACAAAATTTAAAGCTGGTAAAAGTAATTTATCAACTATGACAATAGTTCTAAATGTGTAGATAACTCTATTTGGTAAAAGATTCGTAGTCCTTAAACATAATTTTGTATCATAAGTAGGTAGGTTTATCGTCACATACTACGTTTTGTTCTTTATGTGAATTTTGGTCAATTAATTTATTACAGAATAAAGACATCCGACACGATTTTTTTTCATTCATTTTAACACCCGAAATTTCAACAATCTGAAAGCCGCTAAACTACAAGCTGCGCCCGCGGTTTTAACCGCGTGACAATGGGATGATGATATTGATGATAAAAAAAGTATCCTATGTGTTATTCCAGCGCCTCGTCTATCTATATAGGTAGGTACTGACCTACTAAATTTCATTTTCATCCGATGAGCCGTTCTGGCGTGATTGAGTTACAAACCTCCATCCATAAAACCATTTGCATAAATAGGTTACTGATACCTATTGATATATGGATTTAAAAGCAATATTGTTGGACCTTCCGTCCATCCAGGCTCAAAGGACACCATGTTTTTAAGCAAATCTATATAAATTATAACTTTGTCAATAATCAACAACTTTGGTCTCTGGAGCTTTCATAGCGGAACGAGCGTGGTCGCTTTTAGTGGATCATTTAGATAGGTTAAATAAAGCTGTTCTTTAAGAGAAAATGTAAAGACGCGAACAGATTCTAAAGGAAATCCTATCCTCTCTGTATGAATGGAATTATTGGTGACCAATGATGCTGACGTCATAAATATTACTACACGTGGGTCCAGGATGCTGACAGGAAGACTGAAAGTGTCTTGTTGGGTAGGTGTATCATCGCAGTGCATTGAAAATTGACATCGGCAGTGTGGCAATTGAAATAACTGGACAAATGTCAACACCGACTTTGGTGTATCACTTTCATTCCGATTCAATATCGCGCTTTTGACAGGTGAGATCTGTCAGCCATTCGGAATGGGTTAAAATCACGCTCACGGCATGGCTGACAGCGCAGTGTTCGTTATACGCTTCTTACAAGATATTTAACGAAACTGTATGGAAACAATATATAACTTGTGATTTTCCGGAATCAATAAAAGTAAACATACTTACGCACACACAGACTAACATTACACACACACATCAACCAACTGTCATTTTTGACAGAACTTTCTAATAAACATATTGCTACTTTCGGGATTAAAACCATGGTATTTATTTCTGTGAAAAACAATGATGTTGATAAATCTGCCATAGCCTAACATCTGCTGGAATCGGGCCCGAACCATTGGATTGAGTTTTATAAGCCGCGTATCCTATCGACAGAGCGCCATTACATTCCAAGGTTGGTCAAAGAAGCGATTGAAATTACTAAACACAGTAATTTCAATGGTGAAGATGGTTTTAGATTGTCTAGCACATGGAACCCCATGGATTAAACTCAATAAAGAACAATAAACAGCCTAATATGGACTCGGAAAACGTACTGACACAGTGAGCGTGTTCTGTCGTGAATTACGATCGAGTTCCAACAGTGCGCGTAGCAAAAGACAGAGAAAGAGGGTAGACAGATACCGCATTCTTAAGTCATCCCGCGATCATGGCGCTTGCAACAGTGTCGAAATAACGGGAGCTCATTAAAATAAATACCACGGTTTTCATTCCGTAAGTAACAATATTTTTATTGAATACAACCGTGAAAGATTAAAAAAGAACTGTTCACGGTGATTTCAGTTCGTAGCGTGGTCGTTGTAATCGTAAAATGGTATCCTTAAAGTGCGTTACGTTATCCATGCCGTCACATGGGTCTACTTTGTCGCGCTTCTGTTGATTTGGAATGATGATTACAGCGCCAAAATCTTTTTTGTCTTCAATCGGAAAGCAAGGTAAATGTCTCGAGGTGACGAGTAGTACGATGCAGTATCATTATAGATCCTGGGGTCATGCTGCTGTCATGGGTAAGCCGTAAGCGTGACAAATGCCATCTGGTACGAACTACAAGAAATGGTAGAAATATAAAAGGTAATTAGGAATAGAGTAATAAGTTGCATTCTTTATAATAACTACTTATAGAAACCAAGTACCTACCTACATGCGCTAAATGTAAGCCGTTTATTGGAAGCCATATGCGGCTCGTTTAACTTGCACCGTCGGTACAGCAGTATACGACTTTTTATTAAATATATATAAATACCGCTAGTTCTTTGTACTTTTAAATATTTTAAATTTTTGTATACTTATTAATGGAAAACGATATTAGAAGAAATATTTTGTGACTCTTCCGCTAAAAACAATGCTTATGGCCGAGTTGCGGTGCAAACAGGAAGTATACAGAATAAACAACACACAAAACAACCCAATCAACCAAAAACGATACGACACGTGTTTCGCCTCTACACGAGGCATCCTCAGATGTTGACTCGTCGAGCGCTAGACCGATCGGCCATAAGCATTGTTTTTAGCGGAAGTGTCACTAAATATTTCTTCTAATATCGTTTTTTTGATAATGGATTTCCGAAAAGTAACGCCTGAATCAATAAATTACTTATTAATCATTTTAATTTTCATTTTACCAATCAACCGCCCAAGTTTTATATGGATTTTCCTACAGAAGATACGAGTAGTATGTTATCGTCTGTGTGAGTGACGAGGCAAGTAAACACAGCACACATACCTATGTAGCGAATTTGTACCGCGCGTTTTGAGAAGACATTGATTGTAAACCTTCCTTCTATAGGTAGTTATTCTAAATGGAATTCATGATAAATAATATCCTAGATATGTATATAATACAGTTAAACGATGATTTCAATGGTCTCGTTTATACTACATGACGAGGAGCTATGATCTTCTAGTTAATGCGGCTATATAGAGGAAGAGTCAGTCATATATATAACCTTTTAGAACTTCATCACATTTTATTGTGTAGAAAACATATCTACCATGTCATAGATATGACAAATAGACCTATGTTAATAGGACGAATTTTGTGACCATGCATAGTACCTTCATATAATTTGAAAAAAAACATACCGACTACCGTTCTAAAATACTTATAGGTACTTACTTGCAGATATTTATACTTAGGTACATACTTACTTGAAGATTCTTAAGACCCGATTCTGATGAAAAATAAATACCAAAAATAAATGGTCTCAATCGGTTTACATCTGACGAAATTGAGTAACATGTTATTTTTTTTTTTTCAAAAGAACCCAAACGCGATCCTGAATCTGAAACCGACGTAAACTCAGTTGTCGACCGAATTGGTATTAGATATTATTATGTTAAAAAAGCCGATGTTGCTCTTTGTCGATTCTATTCTCATGAATATTGTAAACGAAACTGCGAGTCGAATGTACTGAATGGATCAACAAAAAAACCACAAAGTCGACATCTAACAGGAGATAACAGGGAGAATAGATTACTTACCTACTAAAGTTGTCAAATTGGTGTACTTAGTCTCCTACATACAAATGTATTCCCCTCCAATGATGTTATATATAAACGGGATGAAATTTAATGACCACCAAAAAAACAATCGTTGCCCTAAACAGCCTCATCCAAAAAAAAAAAATATGTACAAATATATGAAACCTGTACCAAAATCTTTCGGGCTATTCATGCCTGCACTACAAAAACTTTTCATAACCCAAAAAGGCCACGCGTGCACCAAATTTTAACTAGCAAAGTTTTGTGTCATTACTACCCGTTGCGTATTAGGTTAGGTTAGGTTAGTTTAGTTTAGTTTAATAAAATAAAAAAATTAAAAAAAATCGAAATGAAATTTCGCGATTCATCACGCGCGAGCACCGGCGTTGGATGAAATTTTTAATTAAAATGCGAGTACATATTTGGCGCATGCGTGGCCTTTTTGGGTAGCTCAGCGATTATTCTGAAGATACTTGCCATTTTTAGGTTAGCAGACTTACGTTTATTGGTGATAATTTCATATTAAAATGGAGACTAAATTCTGGTTCAGTTCTTACGATATTTCGGGCGTTATATTTCATTATATCTGGTGATTGCTTAAACCTAGGCCTATATAAACTGAGGTTCCCCTCTGTTTCTATTATGTTTACTATATTTTTTTATAAGTTGCTTCATAAAGGAGGTAGAAGTCAAGTACCAAGTAAAAAACCACGCAGTTTTAGAATTTATGGAGCATCGTTCCTTCCCATTTGACCTAACTAATAAAAAACACAGACTCAGACAATCACTCAACTCAAGCTACGAATAAATAACTGGTCATTAATAAGTAAGATTTCTTAGTACCGCGTGCCTTATCGCCCTTTTCGCTACTCTGTGAAAACGGAAGAATTTCCATGTTTGATGAAACTATCGCAACAAACGTATCTTATGCAACTCCACCTCATCGGTACAGTTACTATATCAATTAGATTCACACGACAAAAATGTCCACATTCAAAACAAGACTATAGCTACACACACACACACTTACACTACCTTAGTACACATTACGAGGCGCAGTGATCTATGGTATCACTACGAAAGAAACCCCGACCCTATAGGCCCGGTTTTTTTAAAGAATAAGACTACGGTAACCCTGCCTGTCGTAAGAGTTGACTAAAAGGGGACCCTAAGCTCGGGTTTCGTTGCATGGGGGTGGAGCCCTAACTATACACCAACGAGCTCGAGGAAGACGGCGTCATGATGTGGCAATTGACGCCGTGACATTTTATTAGCTTTAGAAGAAGGAGATGCGAAATGCTCTCAGAGACCAGCCAATTATGTCAGGATGGTCCCGGCGAGTTCTTCAGAAGATGTGTAAGACCACCAATAATTTGGGCAAGTTTATCATCATCCTAAATCATAAACGTAAATAATAGTTATATAATAGAATTCGAAAAGTAAACGGATGCACTCCATCATGGCATGCATATTACGTCGGACGTCGCGACGTTTCGAACGAATTAGTTTGTTGAGTGCGCGACGCGATCTACGTGCGTGAACACTCCCTACATAATACCATGTGAGTGCAGCCAGTATTTTTATATTATTACTAGCGACTGCCCGCGACTTCTTTCGTGTAGTAGCTAGTACATCGTTGCATCTTTGACAACATCCGTGAAACAAATGAAGAGATGACAAGAAACGTTCGAAAAGCAACCTTATGTACAAGGGCGAAGTATTTGACATCGGTGAGTTCGTCGACGAGCTCGAATCATTACAGAATCGCACGGCAGTAGTGCCGTTCGCGGGTACCAATCTACCTAGTAAAACAACTGAAAAGCTTTTAAACGAAACCTTTCGTATCGCTTTTCAAACGGTTGATGCCATCTGCAGTTGCCGTCTGCAGTCGGGTTCGAAATCATGACTGCAACGACATGAAGCGACGACACGTCGTCTGCTGCTATGCTACGTGTAGCCGGCTACCAATTTGCAGCTTAATAAAGATTATACAGGGTGTTTGGTAGAGGGACCGACAAACCAAATGAGCGTGTTCGGGGGACCACTTGGAGAATACAAGTTGGCCAAAAAAAACCCCGACCCCCCAATATGTTTAACTTTTTTTTTGTGTTTTTTCCCTTTTTCTCCGGAATTGTACCTATTTACCACCATAACATTTGTAAAATTTGTAAAAACTAAAAACATCCGGTCTAAAACATACTTTACAAATGTTATGGTGGTAAATAGGTACAATATAGGAGAAAACGAGAAAATTCACAAAAAAAAGTTTTAAAAAAATTGGGGGGTCTGGGATTTTTTTTGGCCAACTTGTATTCTCCCCGAACACGCTCATTTGGTTTGTCGGTCCCTCTACCAAACACCCTGTATAAGTAGATATTATATAGATAGTATAGATATTTCTATAAACACTAATATGTACTCGTATATTACCTAAACTACTTACATAATTAGGTACTATCATATTATGTTGACACGTCTTGAAAGCCTTCTAGTCAGGTAATTAAAAACTGTTTGCGTTGTCATATTGTTTTACAACATTTATCTTTGTGAACACAGGTAGTCATAATCACGACACTTTACTATCAACAGATAGGTATTTAATTTAGAATATTAAAACCAAACTACCTTGAACCTAATTACGTTTTACGAAAATTCAATTGAACTTTATTAAGCGTATAATAAAGAACATAATTTAATGTCATACATTTCTAGATGGCATATGTACGGAGAAAATGGCAGTATTAGCGTTTTGTCTGTGCGCTTCCTGTTAGTGATCTCTGTTGTTTGGTGTTTGTCTTGCTGTAAAAATTATGGTCTGTCATATTATGCACGTGTTTATAGAACACTAGTTGGTGCCCGCGACTACGTCTGCGCAGGATTAGTATTTCGAGTAGCTTATTATTTTCTCCAAGGCCATATACCAAAATGTCATAAAATATGTATCATACAAATATAAAATTAACCACCATGGGAAAAAATAGTCATTACATTTCATCACCCTTGACGGTCGCCGAGCACGTCTAGTGTATTTAACTATCAAGTTGTCTTGGCTTTTGACTAAGTTATCAGAAACACACAAACTTTGACAGAAGTGTCATGGTTACGATCTTGACGTAGGCCGAGATCTTATTTTGTCTATGCTGTGCTCATGCATATTACGCTTTTTCACCCGCGTGGTGATGGATGATTATGATGATGAAAAGTATCCTATGTATTAATCCAGCGCCTCATCTACCTCCATACCAAATTTCATCAAAATTGCCCCCGCCGTTTGAGCGTGAAAGAGTAACAAACATCCACACCCACACATCCATATACTCACAAACTTTCACGTTTATAATATTAGTAGGAAGTAGGATTCAGCATCAGGTAATGTACAGAAAGTGGTGTCATCATGTCATGGTTGGGCATAAATCTGTACATACAATATGAATTAGCGTCTGACTGTTTTGTGGACATATAAACACAAGTTAAAGCTGTGATATGTTAATTAGCCATGGTATTATCCAGATCGAGCACGTCACCACTGAAGTCTTATAACACTGCAATACTATAGCAGTTTGAAACAGAGTTAATAGATTTTTTTACGGTATAGGTTGGCAAACGAGCAGGCGGCTCACCTGATGGTACGTGATCACTGTTGCCCACGGACATCCGCAATACCAGAAGTCTCGAGGATGTTTTCTTGAAAGATTATTGGTAGATTTTGTCAGAGCGTCCAAAAACAGCTCCAGCCTAGCCCATTGTGGTCGATCTTCTTCTTAATCGTTTCCTCATGACTGAGGGTCGTGACCACCATAAATGGCCTTCTGGACAAGGTTTCTCCAGGTGTTGCGGCACTCGGCTTGTCTAATGGCCGTGGCTATATTTGTCCTCGTTGTCTCTTTGACAACATCAGTCCACCTAGTTCGAGATCTTCCTCGACTCCGCTTTCCTTCCACGTGACCCACAACAATGAGCTTTTCTAGGTTGTTAGTGCCTCTTCTGGCCACGTGTCCGAAGTATTGCAGGAGACGCTGCAGGCATGTACTGGAGAGCCGAGTTTCAATTTTAAGTTCTTTTAGAATAGACGCATTTGTGCGGCGCGCTGTCCATGAGATTCCCAACATTTTGCGCCAGCACCACATTTCAAATGCGTCTATGCTAGTACGTATTCGAGCTTTAAGCGTCCAAGTCTCTGCGGCGTATAGAAAAATAGAAAAGATTAGAGTGCGCATGAGGTTGACCTTGGTGTTTCGGTTGATGCCTCTGTTTCTCCAGATCTTTTCTAACCGCTTTACAGCTGACTTTGCCATCTGGGCTCTACGGATGACCTCCTTTTCACATTCCCCGTCGTCAGTGATCAATGCTCCGAGATACACAAACTCATGAACTGCGTCTAGGTCCTTAAGATCGTCCGTTCGTTGCATTGTGCCCGCCCTGTCGATGAACATCAGCTTCGTCTTTGATCTATTAATATGAAGCCCATAGTCTTTGCTCACCCTTTCCACCTCCTGGAGTAGTTTGCTGAGCTCTGATTCAGATGCGCCAATTATCGTAGTGTCATCAGCAAACCTAAGGTTGTTAATGCGATGACCACCTATTTTGACGCCGCCTTCCCAACCTTCCAGTGCTCTTCTCATGATCTGTTCTCCGACCAAATTGAATAGTTGCGGTGAAAGTATGCAACCCTGTCTTACACCACGCTCTGGTTTAAATGGGTGAGACAAAGAACCATCCACTCTGACTTGGGTTCTGCCATCAGTGTATAGGTTTTGCACAAGAAAATTTAGATGGTTAGGCACTCCCATTTCTCTCATTACGTTGAACATTTCCTTCCAGCTTATGCAGTCAAAGGCTTTAGCATAATCGATGAAACACATGGCCATTGGTGTGTTTATTTGTGGTCGATAAGATGTGCCAATTGTAATGTTTTTGACGTTAATACAAAGCGTACGTCACATTTGTTCAACAAAGTTATATTGTGGATCTACTGCATGGGTAACTGTGTGCATCTGTGGCTGAATGCGCGAGCGGGCCCGCGCCTCCTACCACCAGTCGACGATGGAGGATCACCGCAGTGATTTGGTGGGTCGGTCGCCCTTCTGGCGGGCAATAAAATTGAAATATTTTGAAAACGGTTAGATTTAGTATAGGGTGTTGCATAGTCAAATCAGTCAGAAACGATGTAAACTACACGCCCTTAACGGGAATAGGTCGACTTACCAATAACCCTGTACTTATATAGGCCGCGACTTCATTCGCGTAGTAGGCTCAGCCTTCGGCCTCGCCATAACCTCCCATCTTTTCTTAGTTGTTCTTTCGTAAGAACCTTCTCCTGACAATAATTAACACAACAAAAGAGAATTAGCGAGATTGTTCCAACCGTTCTCAAGTTATACCGTGACCAGGAGAAATATGGGTTAGTATTTATATATATAGATAAGATTAGAATTTACGTTCATCATAGATATTTTTGCAAATAAGAAAAAAAGTGGAATTGTTCGTAATAAATGTTTTAGTTAAATAACCGTAATACAAATCAGTATTGTATAGTGTGATTAAAGGAGAATAAAACCACCTTCTACGAAGTTGATATTTGAGGAAGTGAACCATTTGCGAAGTGTACTGTTTGCAAAGTTGACCATTTGCGAAGTGGACTGTTTTCTAAAAGGACCGTTTGCCAAGTTGACCTTTTACGAAGTGGACCATTTGCGAATACCCTATGAGTCATTTGAGTGGACTTTTTATTAAATTGATCGATCGCGAAAAATACCATCGTGATGCCAATCGTAAAGGAGAGGAAACCAGCTTATTTGCTTAGGTCTCATGTGCAAAAGACCGCCTTGCTTCGTATCACCACTGAGCCAGATATTCCACCGCGAAATACTAGTGCCCAAGCATTCAGCTATGTTATAGTGCAAGGAATGAAATTACTTAGCAAATGAAAAACCAATATCTCGGGGCGATGCGCACAATACAGAGCCTCACAAAACTTGAGTTCTGTCTGTAGCAGGCATGGTGCTTACAATCAGTCATGTCACTTCGTAGTAAAAAGATTTTTAATGGCTTCAAGCTAAGCATGTTGATAGTAACCCGTTCTTAGTCTTGTTTGAGTAAAGACATTTCACATTGGCGTCTCCAGGTTTACCTACATAACGGCACAATATGCCGTGGTACAAGCGATAAGCTGTAGAGTTTTAATGACCGTTAGAAAGAAGGATTTATATAGAAGAACATTATAATATCAGAATATTATTCGATATAATAAATATTAGTAATAATAGTAAGTAATAGTAACAAATATTAAATTTGGGCGCATGTGTGTGTGTTTGTCAGTGTGATTAGGTCCCACATCATCGTTATCTAAAATCAGTAGTATTTCTCGCTTAAATGCCACTTTACTACCTTGGAATATATCAGCAGTGCTGAAATACTTATTATAAATAGTTAGCAACCGATTGACAAGTGCATTTTGAGCGAAAATCGTTTTAGACTGAGAAACTGCAAATAACTTTGTATGTCTGGTTCTTTTTTTGGACAGCAGAAACGTAATATTTTGAACAGTAGCTCAGAACAGTCAATGCGTCCATTAAATATATCAAAAAGGAAGGACATGTCAGCTTGGATCCGTCGACTTTCAAGTGAAGTGAGACGGTAAAATCTACAAGCCTCATGGTAATCTAAGTAGCTATGATGACACCGAAAATTTAGATGTTTTATAAATTTATATTGATTTTTTTCCAGCTCTTGCTTGTAGGTTATATAGTGAGGAGTCCAAATTATACTGCTGTACTCTAGAATGCTTCTCACATACGAGTAATACAAAACCTTTAAACAACTCAAATCTGAGAAAGGTCGACCAACACGTAATACAAAGCCAAGACTTTTATATGCTTTATTGACGATCGTATTTACATGTTCTGAAAATGATAGTTTTTCATCTACAATAACACCAAGGTCTCTCACCGTATCTACTTTGTCTATTTTATCATTATTAATTTCATATTCATAGTTAATTTTATTTCTCTTTTTGGTAAACGAGATGTACTGGCACTTATTTATATTTATAGTAATTATATTTGCAAGGTAAAATTGCCCCATTCTATTAAGGTCATCTTGAAGATTTAAACAATCTGTTTGATTTTTAATTTGCATGTATATCTTGGTATCATCAGCGTACATAAAAAAAATATTTTACCTACAATTAAAAATACAACTAGAACTGGGCAAACTGATTAAGGTATATATCCCTTCAAGAGTCGTTATATTATAACAATGAAATTTCTATTGTGTCTGGCCGCATGATGACCAATGACCTTTGATGGATTATTAGCATTCCGACCAGACCGGTCTCCTAAATATGAAGATGATCAAGTATAACAGTTAAAATATTTATTCCAAATGTGGACTGTTAATTTTAAGTAAAAAGCGCTACCTCAGCACGCGTACATGATCTAAATGGTCTAAAAGCTATGTTTACTTTACTAGAAGGGTGGTACCGTCAATATTGTAGCTAGGGGTTGTTCGCAGAGGTAACAGCGGTATCAAAACCATAAGGAGAACACTTGTAGGCTGAAGGTCTGCTGCTGGAAGACTCGGGCACAGTAAAAACGTACACCTAATATAACTGTTTAAATTTGAAAACATATGCTGTCTCATGTAATATATGGGACAGAAAATGTTTTATACATTCCTATGTCAATAATGTTAAGTAATATCGTTATAATATCGATCGCGTATAATATGATACTGCAAAAAATAATTATAGACCACACTGGTAAAGACATAAATCATCCTGAAAGCCTAGGTTTCGTAGCGTGCCTAAAATTAGGAGAAATTCTCTGATCGCGCGAGAACCGGCGCGACGAGACAATAAGAACGAATGCGTCGCCTCGAACCAGTGATCTGGCTGAGTGCCATCTGCACTCACCAACCGTCCGGTGACGCTGTAAATGCCGGTAGAGGCAAACAGCATTAGTCCGATCTAAAAAAAAAAAAAAAAATCGAACCAGTGAATCGCAGATCCACCGTCGTAACGAACGCACGCTCGGTCGGCACGCCGGTTTTTCTGTGACGCGTCGTCAACATATCAGCTCGCCGCGAAGCGCCTCCTTGCGCCCGCGTCGAAATACGTGTTCGCGAATGACAGTCACCCCAGTGCTTACGGAACCACGCCTACCGAATTGGGTTCCAGCAGACGGACACCTACCCAGAGGAAGTCTCACACGGACCAACCCGCATTCCTGTGAGTAGTAGTAAGACTCAGTCTTCTTACTTATAAATATAATATCTATCAAGTGACGAGATAGTAAAGGATTATTATATAGTTATTATTATTAACTTATCACTAAGTTTACGAAGGCAGTCTTTATACAGTGCAATGCGCACACAAGTTTACTGCAGTGTGTTGCATCATAATATGATTATAGCATCCAGTAACTCTATGATAAATACATGTTAGCTAATAGAACGGCAACAGAAACTTCACATAAACACGCTCCGTTTATCGCTAATGGCAAAACGCTCCGCTTATCAACGAGGACCGCTACCCAATCGCAGATTCATAGTGCTTGCTGTAAGATTTTATTGTAGTGAAGCAAGCGGCCGGGATGGCAGTGTGGTCTAAAAATAAAACAATATGCAGTAAGGACGATAACAAGTGAATTTAGTGTAATTGAGTGAAAAAGTGACGTTATTGGATTTTTTATATTTTAAAGGTGAGTTGTAGTAATAAGCATAATTTATTAGTGAGTATTTTTCTACAAACTTCCAAAAAAAGGTACTCAATTCGACTTTTTTTTGTGTGTTTGTTACCTCATAACTTTCGATTGGGTGGCCGATTTTATTTTTGTTTGAAAGCTGGTGTCTTCCCGTGTGGTCCTATTTAAATTTCATGAAATTCGATCCGGTAGTTTTCGAGTTACACTCCAATAACTGAATAGAATGGAAGTCGGTATTAAATTTTTCAAATTGTGCTTATTAAATTCCTGGATGTAATGTTACTAAGGAATGTAAGTATTTCCTATAAATCTTTACATATGTACAATTCAACTAAATCACCGTTTGCCCCATGTAAATTGGATGACATCAAATACATATTTCTTTTTATACTTTAATTTATTTATTTGAATCTTTTCTCATAAGTTTACGTTATGTCGTAATGAGTTTTCCCGCTAGTTTTGCAGTTAATTATATTAACCCATTGCGTCCCAGAGACGTAAATATACATGTGTTTCCACGGTATAGGAAGGATTAATAAAATATAATGAAGTGCAATAGTAAAAAGTACTTAATTAAGTTAACTAAGTAATATATATATATATTTAATTTAATAATAAACTAAAAAAAATACTTTTCATCCCATCTATTCGAAAAGGACGACTTGGTTCGCCTTTATGTGCACCCAAAGGTGGTGTTTTCTATAAGAAAGTTTTAGCGGGCAGTAATGAGTTTTTAATCCTCTTTATAAGTGCGCCGCAATTATCTTTGCCGCGCACTTTTTGAATTTGGAACATCTTAGTGTTCAGCACCAAAGAAATCGAACGCAAATATTGTTTGAATAAAGACTGGCTGGTACGACGGCCCATAGTCACGCCGCCGGATGAATAAAAAAAACAAATTAAAAAAGCGCGAACTACAGCCCGCGTTTTCGTAAATTTTCACGGATTGTTAGAAATTCATTGTTTTGTTTTGTTTTGAAAAATGAGTTCTTCAAGTGACAGTGAAAGTATAGAATTAACTCCTGAAAGCATTAGAACTGACGCAAGAAATGTGATGGATAATCTATTACCTGCAAAATCCCGGGAGAAATATATGAAAGCCTATGGTAATTTTATTGAATGGAGAAATGCAAGAAGCGCCAAGAATTTTTCAGAATCTGTGTTTTTGGCCTACTTCCAGTACTTAGCCAAAACTAAACAACCTTCCACTCTTTGGAGTACATACTCAATGCTAAAATCAACAGTCAGTTCTAATAACGATGTAAAACTGGACACATATTCGAAATTAATAGCGTACCTGAAGAGGATGTCTGATGGATTTAAACCTAAAAAATCCAAAGTGTTCTCAGTCAAAAACGTGGAGACTTTCCTTAATGAGGCACCCGACAAAGTCTTTCTTGCCGTAAAAGTAAGTAGGTAACTATGTTTACGGTGGATTAGTAAAATATAATCATAGTGTATAAAAATGCACATTTTATTGTAACCTGTACTTTGATAGATACTTGTCTTATTCACATTCGGTTTTGTTACAGGTGGCTTTAATTTTCGGATTACATGGTCGTGGCAATGAACTTTTAAAAATAACTGTTGATGATGTCGAAAATCACTCGGATGATTTACTGTTAGTAAAGCTGACCGATACAAAAACCAAAATTGACCGATCCTTCGTAATACGAGGAGAATACAATACTATTGTACAGAAATACCTGGACCTGCGTCCTGCTGCTATGAAGACCAATCGGTTTTTCATCCGTTATCAAAATGGCAAGTGCTTCAAACAAGTGATGGGAAAAAATAAAATTTCTAACATGCCACAAGAAATTGCTACTTATTTGAAGTTACCAGATATCAAACTGTATACAGGACATTGTTTTCGTCGTACTTCTGCTACCCTTTTGGCAGATACTGGAGCGGACTTAACTGTTCTCAAGCGACATGGAGGATGGAAATCGAGTGCTGTAGCAGAAGGCTATATAGAAGATTCCATTGAGAACAAGGCGAAAACATCTGAACGCATCGTGGAAAACATTAAATTGCAACCTGTCGCCGCGCCTATCTACATCCAAACAACGAGATTCACCGTCACATTTTCCTCAAAATGATCCAGATTCGGACATTTCAAACACGCAGAATATAAAATCTACAACAATCTCTATTCCTAATAAAACTGTAACAATAAATTTTCATAATTGCGAAAATGTCTCAAATGTAAATATAAGTTTTTAGTTGTTTTAATAAAGGATACTATTTAATTTCAATTTAGTTGTTACTCTATGTTTTATTAAATAATAATATTACAATAAAATATGAGGCGCTTTTATTTTCTCATAGTGGGTGATGAAAAGTAGAGTGTATCACTCGGGCGCAAAATATATTTTTGGCGAGGGCGCTTTTTTGAATCCCTCGCTACGTTCAGGATTCTACTAAAGAATCCCTCTCCAATCTACTATTAATACCATTCCCACTCTAAAAAGCTTATTGTATTCACTGAAAACAGTGAATCAAAAGGCGTTTTAATCACTGTTTTGGTGTTTGAATTTAGAACACACCAATATATTCGATCTCCATCTCAATGCTTATACGTCTTCCTTACGCAAAGAATAGTCGACATACAAACTCTTTGTGCGAGTAACTCCTCGAGATTTTGGTCGATATTTGCGACAAGGAGTTTAGCATTAGAATAAAAGATGTATTGTGTTCTTTGCTGCGATTATAGAAAAAAAAATATAATTATAATAAATAAATTACTCTTATGTTTAGTAATTATTAAAATTTTAATGTGCATTTTAATTAATTTATCCTTCCATTTTCCTTCATTAAATGTTTATTTTCGCTCAAATTATTTATTTTTCTCGCGGTCATGGTATAAAGTATAGTATGCAACTCTTGAATAAAACGGATTTATATTGAGGGCCATGAATCACTCAAATCGCTCAGGATTCTAACTCTTGAATAACTCCCTACGCTCGTGATTAAATAATCACGAATCACTCCCTGCGGTCGTGATTCAGTCGTTAGGATCCTTCACTTACTCGTGATTCATCTATGGCCTCGCTTTAAATCCGTCCTTTATTCACTAGTTGCATAATATACTATTTTACTATTAGTTTACCTTAATTAATATTTAATACATTATTGCACGTACTTATAATTTTAAGATTTACGTGAATCATAGTAAACTGCAAGAAAAAAAGATTCTTCATAAGTGACTGAAGATTTATAAATTAAACACTTAATAAATCACTTTGTGATTTCTGGACTGTAATTCAAATATAGCAAAACTTATTTTTATGTGTAGGCACGTTTAGAACCGTAGGTACCATAGAAGTTCATGCGTACCGACCAGTCAATCGAGACCCCAGTTTTATATGAGACCGTGTAGCATAGAGAGGTCAAGCTGCCATCTTGTATTTATGTGACGGATCAAGATAAAAAGTATTAATTATATTCTATCCATATACCAAATTTCTTCGAAATCTGTGTGATACGAGTAGTTTTTAAGTTATGAGTGAACAGAGATATTTTTTAAGTTATTTTACGTCTTCTGATCCACATTTTTTTTCTTCCAAGTAGGTACAGGCTTTTTGGCCTCTACTCCTATATTATAAGTCTATGGCCTTTATTAATAAACGTTGCGTAAACATAGATTAGGCGTAACATGCTTTGTCTTGCTTTCACGCGTGACATTTACTGCAAGCGAAAAATTGACAGATAGATGTTTTAACTACTCCGGGTGTAAGCCAAGTTTATTAATAAGGTCGTAAATGTTTTAGGTGTCATATGCAGTTTATTCGTAGATAAAAGCAATATGAATACATATATATTATCTTACATAACATCATCATCATCATCTCAGCCGTAGGACGTCCACTGCTGAACATAGGCCTCCCCCATGATTTTCCAAAAGGACCGGTTGGAAGCGGCCTGCATCCAACGTCGTCCTGCGACCTTCATCAGGTCGTCTGTCCACCGTGTCGGTGGACGACCTACGCTGCGCTTGCCGGTCCGTGGTCTCAACTCCAGAACCTTTCGGCCCCATCGGCCATCTGTTCTGCGCGCTATGTGCCCTGCCCACTGCCACTTCAACTGGCTAATCTTCTGGGCTATGTCGGTGACTTTCGTTCTTCTACGGATCTCCTCATTTCTGATTCGATCACGTAGAGAAACCCCGAGCATAGCCCTCTCCATAGCTCGTTGTGCGACTTTGAGCTTTTCTATGAGGCCCATAGTAAGAGACCACGTTTCAGTGCCATAAGTCATCACTGGTAACACACATTGGTCGAAGACTCTTGTCTTGAGACACTGAGGTATTTTTGACGAGAAGACTTCGCGAAGTTTCCGGAACGCTGCCCAGCCGAGTTGGATTCGACGATTGACCTCTTTCTCGAATTTGGACCTGCCTAGTTTGACTGTCTGTCCCAGGTAGATGTACTTGTCAACAACTTCGAGAACTGAGTTCCCAACTGATATTGGGGTAGGTACAACATGGGCATTAGACATAATTTTCGTCTTATCCATGTTCATCTTAAGAACTCGTCCTAAGAACCCGTTGGGAAACTCGATAGAGGCCTTCGAGCATTGTACTGAGGTCTTCCATGGACTCTGCAATGACTACAATATCGTCGGCAAATCGAAGGTGAGTGATGTATTCGCCGTTAATATTAATGCCAAGTCCTTGCCATTCCAGAAGCTTGAAGGCGTCTTCCAATGTAGCGGTGAACAGTTTCGGAGATATAACGTCTCCCTGTCTCACGCCTCTATGCAATGGAATTGCCTTCGAACTCTGCTCCTGTACTCGGACTGACATGTAGGCGTTTTTGTACAAACACTTCAGCACTTCAATATACCGATAGTCAATACGGCACCGCTGGAGAGACGCACTGCCCACGTCTCGATCGAATCAAAGGCTTTCTCATAGTCCACAAACGCTAGACAAAGAGGCAAGTTATACTCTTCGGTCTTCTGTATAACTTGCCGTAGCGTGTGGATGTGGTCTATGGTACTATAGCCTTTTCGGAAACCGGCTTGTTCCGGAGGCTGGAATTCATCAAACCTGCGACTGAGACGGTTCGTTATGACCTTCGAAAACAGCTTATAAACATGGCTCAAAAGCGAGATGGGTCTGTAATTTTTAAGTAAAGTGTTGTCACCTTTCTTGAAGAACAGCACCACCACGCTTTTGTTCCATGCTTCTGGCGTTGAACCTTCGAGTAAGACGGTATTAAAGAGCTTCTGAAGGACTTTAAGTACCGGTGTTCCACCCGCTTTCAGAAGCTCAGATGTGATACCGTCGTCACCAGGCGCCTTGTTGTTCTTAAGCTGTTTCAAGGCCATTCTAATCTCGTACAGGCTGATGTCCGGGATATCTTCGGTATAATGTCGGGTCAGCTTGGCTCTTGGGTCTTTGGCCGAGCTGCTAACAGGTTTAGCGACCGAGGTGTATAGCTGTCCGTAAAAACTCTCTACCTCTCCTAATACTTCTGCTTTGGTCGACGCTACACTGCCGTCTTCTCTCTTCAGCTTCGTCAGCTGGCTTTGCCCAATAGACATGTCTCTTGCAAACACTTTGGAGCCTTTTTTCCGCTCTATCGTCTCTTTAATACGGTTTGTATTAAAGATCCGGATGTCGTGTCGCAAGGACTTCCATATTCGTCTATTGAGCACCCTATATGCTTGAGCATCATCCGAAGACTGCAGTTTCAATGAGCGTCGTTCAGCCATGAGGTTGAGGGTATCGTTGGAGAGTTTCTGTGGCCTATCTGTACGGTGGGGTTTAAAGTATTTGGAACAGTTTGACATTAATATTCACCGTGCCTCTTACCATTCGGTGATCACTACCGGTTTTAACCCTGTTGATCACGGAGACATCAGTGAATATTTGCCTTTTGGTGGTCATAATGAAGTCAATCTCATTTCTCGTGGAACCATCGGGACTCAGCCAGGTCCATTTCCTGTGTGGTGGCTTCTGAAAGAAAGAGTTCATCATAAAGAGTCCCTCTTTCTCCAGGAAGTCGGCCAACCTCTGTCCCCTACGGTTCCGTTGTCCATATCCAAATTGCCCCACTTTCAACTCCTCCTCGCTTCTCTTACCCAACTTCGCGTTGAAGTCCCCCATAACAACTAGAAAGTGCGTTTCTGAGGTATGTATAGCCCGACTAATATCCTCATACATATCCTCCACCTCATCATCCGGGTGCGACTTCGTCGGTGCGTATACCTGAATGACCTTCAGCGAATATCGTTTGGATACTCTGAGTATTAGGTATACGACCCTATTGGAAACGCTATCGATCTTAACTATGTTGTTAGTAAGGGACTTGTGGACGAGAAAACCGACACCACCTTGGGACTGTTGGTCACCCTCCCGGTAGTAGAGTAGGTTACCTGATTTTAGGGTTATCGTGTCCTCACCCGCTCTACGGACTTCAGATAACCCCACAATGTCCCAGTGTAACTTACTCATTTCTTCTTCCAGCTCATATATCTTCTCGTCTGTCCTCATCGTGCGTATGTTGTGTGTCACCAGGGCCAGTCGTCGTCGTTGGGGGTGGTAGCCAGGCGTCTGCCGGGGATTCTTAGCACCCCCTGCCCCACGGTTACCGTGGCCGCTACCGTAGCCAGGAATAGCGGGGCTGCCGGGGACTGGGGGCCTGGTTCTTTTTATCAAATCCATAGGGGGGATTTTGCCAATACTCGCCACGCTTGGCAGGCGGGTTGGCGAGCGCAGTTTTGAGGTTTTAATACTGGGAAGGTGCTGCTGCCCACCTTCCGATTGTTATCCCTTAGCAGATTTTTACGCACCCACGGGTAGAGTTGGGGGGGTACTATTCTAAGCCGGTATCCCACGGCTGTCCACTTCTATCCACGGCTTACATAACAATACAACTTAAATTTTAACAAAATGTTAAGTAATAAAATAATCACCCACTTATGCGTTTTCCAAAGAAGTGCTGGGAGTAACAAAAAACAAATATATAACAGATGAAATTATCGATTTATAATACTTGGCTGTGAATATTGATTTATTACTTGATATATTACATTTTTCACTGAATGATGTTATATATAAACGGAGGTAGATACGCTCGGCTTGGCGACATCAACACAAGCTTGTCTTGAGTCAACTTAGTTCCAGCCTAACTCCCCCCCGAAGGTTTCTCGCATTGACGTGGCGGGGGGGCTCAGTAGCCGTGGCTTGGATCACCACGGTGAAGCCAAGAGGAACCCAGGGGCCGCGCCGGCGTTGGGGTGCGCTGGCCGGCTCAGGCGGGGCCGCTCCTATGGGCTTTGGCCGCCAAGTCCACATAGGAGTGGCGGGGTCCGGGCGCTTTGGCGCAGACTCGAGGAGGTGGGGCCTGGGCGCTTTGGCGCAGGCTCGAGGAGGGGGGCCCGGGCACTTTGGTGCAGGCTCGAGGAGGTGGGGTCCGGGCGCTCGGCGCAGACTCGAGGAGGTGGGGTCGCGGGGGGGCTATCCCTTGTGGCTGACGTAGCAGGCTGTGGGTGGTGGTGGGGCTACGTATCCGACCCACCGCAGGGAGACCACGGGCAAGTAAAGACAAGACACGGGGAAGTCTGGCGCCCATTGTTGGCGGGTTCGGTCTCCGAGGCAGTTGCGGCGCGCCATGTGTTCTGGCGCGCCACGAAGAGAAGGGTCCGGCAACGGACAGCCGCGGCGGGTTCGCGGTCGTGTGCAAAAACTGTCCCGCGTTCCTGCCAAAAGCGGCACTGACGGAACACCCCGGGGTTTTGGTGGGTATACGGACTCCCACATAACCCTCCTCCCCGTGGTAGGTGGTATCCATAAAGGATTTCCCCGGGCCAAAAAAAAGAAGTTCCAGCCTAACTGGCAACTGCTGGCAACGACGCAGCGCGTATTCAACATTTAGGAAAAATGCCTCCTTATGTGTTCAGAAACTGCGGAACATATACTGGAAAGAGTGTAAAAAAAATAAGAATTATGACATCGATGTATCTGTTCATTTGTAAGTATTGTTTTACTATTTACTATTTGATCTATCAAATATGGAAAATCAAAAATTGTATTTTAATTTAAATTAACTCCTGCGACGTTGCCGCTTCGCCAAACACGCGAACGAGAAAAGTGGTTGGACAGGCGAACGTTGTTAAGAGCGCTATTACATTTTGACGCCGCGCCAAGTTAGGTTTTTTCGGCAGCTAACTACTATTACTTATTCTATGTGTAGCAGCGGAGCGGGCGTATGGGAACGTGTTGACTAAATAGTCTTGATCCGTGATATACTTTTACTATACCATAGGAACTTAGATTTATTTGAAGGTTTTTATTAAGCACTGTGGTGTAGTAGTTACACAAACTTACTTTACGTTTTCATATATGCTCTAATAGATATGATTAAGTATCTATTATAAAAATAAAAAGATGAACTTACATAACTTATTAGTTATGAACTTACGGTCTGTGATATATATGTACCATACATGTATAACTATTGCATTTAAAAAAGGGAGAGGCAAAAATAACAAATTTACATTTAAAACAAGTAAGTAATTAATTACACTTACCAGGTAAGTATTTATGCTTGCCTGTTTTGAATGTTAATTTGTTGTAATTTTTAAATGTAATGTCTAAACGTATTGAGGAATAAAAAATACAATACACGTAGATTTTATGTATACGCATAGTTAACGTTTCATCATCAATATATAGAACAGGCATTTCAAAACATATTTCGCGCAATGGCATTGAACGAGATTTCTTCTTCTTCTTCTTTCATTCAGTTTCCTTGAATATCGGCATTATTCTGTGAATGATAAAATAAGCATTATCTGGGCTGAATAATTTTATAAACAATAAGGAGTATATTTTATACTACAGGATACTAACCATATATTCACCTAAGGAGGAACACTTTCCAATTCTAACGTGAAATCATTCGTTGATTCATCAGATTCATTAGTAACAACAAGCTCGTGTATGTCTTCAGTAATAGGATTCTAAAAAGGAGATTAAACAATATGTATAGAATTTTAAATTAGTAATAGTATTTATTGTATAAGTAAAGATAATATTTTCTTAAATCATTACTATATTATCTTTACTAAGTAGCGCAAGCTGTTGTGATTCCGAGCTGTTGTCATCAGTATACTATATCCTAAAAAAATTGGTATAATGTACGACTAACTAGAAATGATTAATGTCACCATAAAATTATGAAAATTGTTATATTATATTATAAACTTATGGTGATATCGTAACGCGTGATATTGACAAACATTAAATTTAAATATATATCATATTCTATACCTACTCAACATTTCTATCCATCCTAAAATATCACTAGATGTGGAAACTTCTGTAATCCTCGTCTCATTTAGTTTCTTATTTCTAAAATAAATATAATCTATTATTATAAATTAGTCTACATCAAATAAGTATAGCAAAATAAAATAAATAAAAATATTACCTTGCTTCTCTTGCTAACTTCAGAGATTCAATGTGTCGTATTTTACATTTACTGACACATTGGTACTTATAATTGTTTTTTTTTCCATTTTGACTTGTCAAAACGCTCAACTAAAATGAAAATAAAGTTAATTACGAATTGGGTATGATTAGACATATGCACAAAAAATATTTATACATATGAGATTTAGAAGATATGAACCGATACTTACAACGATCAAAATCCTGCGGTCCTACTTCACGACTGCTTAGCTCGCGCACGAAGTCACGTAGCGATACGACAGAGCGCGCGAAATCAAGCGACATAGGTCCATCCGTGGCAAGCGCTCGCGCGGTACTGATCTTGCGACTTTTACAACGACAAGGGCGAACCCTTGCCTAGTAGGGAATAGAGGTGCCGGTAGCCGCCAGCACTGTCTGAAAGAAAACAAAACACAGGTTAATGAAATAAAACACAGGTTAATATTGATGATACTTATAAACTTTCTATCGAAAATCGATACGTTACCTTTACCTTAATACACATTACCAAAATATAATACAGATTACCTTGTGTCTGATTTAGGATTATTTCGAAGTCGCTTACGACGACCTCGATGTCTAACTGTGAAGACTGGAAATCCAAAATCAGACATATTACCTCTCGTGGCTCGGCGAGTAGACCCTGAAATACCTGAAATGCCAATATTACCAGGAGGCTGACTGATCGACGCCAGAGCTGTCGTGATGGGGTCGTCCGGGTCATCCAGGTGTCGTGGGCGGCGGCGTGGCGGGGTGAAGTATGGATCTGATGTGTGTGTTGAGTAGTTAGCGGTTTGCACCACTAGTGGGTTGGGATGGTGTGGGGCCGCATCGAAGTAGCGGCGAGAACAGTCTTTCATGAACTGTACGATAGAGGGGAGTTCTAGGTCGCAGTGGAGGTCAACGTTCCGTAAGTACCACGGTGCGCCTACTGCCTTGCGGGTAAAGCGATTTTGAATCACTTGAAGTCTATGAATGTGCCTATCTGAAGCATGACCGAACGTTACAGACGCGAAAGGTACATATTTTTACCTATATTAAATAATACGTGATAAGTCCCGATGAACATTTAAAACAAGCGTAGGTCATGATCGGACGAATGCAAGTTTTGTAAAATGTCACCTTATTTCTAAGGGACATTTTACTACTCTTGCATATAAGGGGATTGAGGCGACCTAGGATAAAAGCTGCCCTATTGTGAACACTTTCAATGTGTTTGGCGAAGGTGAGTCGCCTGTCAAGGATTACGCCTAGATATTTGGCGGACGTAGCCCATGGTATCGGTTCGCCAAAATAAATAATGGGTTCTGGCGGTTTCCGTGGACCAGCACTCTCGTGAAAGTACACTGCTGTACTTTTCTCTGGGTTGATAGCGATACGCCATTTGCGGAACCATGTTCCTACATGGTGCAGGGCGTTTGTGACCGACTTTCTCTGCCTGGTCTTGAACCAGCCAGTGCAGTAAAGTGCAGTGTCGTCTGCAAACTGAGCAATATGAACATTGGGTTCGGATCGTGGGATGTCGCTGGTGTACAGCGAGAAGAGGACGGGTGAGAGTACAGAACCCTGAGGGACTCCTGCGTGAATGGGGTGAGGGGACGAGAGCTGTCCCTCCACGTGGTATTGAAAGCTACGATCCCTGAGAAAGTCTTGTATTATAAGTATAAGACGATCTGGCACACCGAGTAGGTACAGCTTGTAGATCAAGCCGTTGTGCCAGACTTTATCGAAGGCTTTCGCTACATCGAGGAAGACAGCTACTGTCCCTTGAGGCTTTGGCTTCTTATTGAAGCCCTCGAGTATGTGCTCCGTGATGCGGTGCACCTGTTGGACGCATGAGTGTCTGGTCCTAAAGCCAAACTGCTCGTCAGGAAGCAGATTGTTGGATTTGACATGGGACCAGAGTCGACTCACAATGAGTCGCTCGTATATTTTCCCCAAGGAGCTGAGGAGACTGATAGGGCGGTAGCTAGTTGGCAGTGAGGCCAACTTGCCTGGTTTACGAATGCCAATTACAATGGCATGTTTCCAGGTGTCTGGAAAAAAGCAGTTCATAGCCGCATTGAAGATGCTGACTAAGAGATGGATTAGTGGGACTGAGAGGTGTTTCAGCATTTTATTACTGATACCATCAGATCCAGGGGATTTGCGGGATTTTAGATCCTTGATCAGAGCGACCACTTCAGAAGATTTGATTAGTGGGAGGGGTGGGAGGTCTGAGATGGGCACAGAGCTTTTACGTTCGACCTCAGAATCCACCGTATAGAGGTGACCCTGGTCTACGTGGTCTACATTGAGGGTACACTGATTTTCTAGACTATCAGCTAAACACTCGGCCTTTTCATCGTCAAAGAATGCTAGGGGTAGGGGTGGAGGACCTAAGGAGGGGAACCATAGTCGTCTGTCCATCCGATTTCGTAGCTCGTGCCAACCGCCAGTACGCCTGGTGGGTTGGTTTGAGTTCTGATAAGGTGTCGTCCCACCTTTGATCACGCAGCTCACTCATGCGTTTCCTCACAGCACGCTGAAAGTAGCGCATGGTGGCCTTGTTTTCGCGGGTTGGTGTCGAGTCATATGCCCTTGTGGCTGCGTTCTTGGCTGTCAGCAGCCTCCTCGCATCCTCGGGCAGTTCAAAGCGACGGTCATCCGCCACCTTGATCTGCTTTGAGGATTCACCTAGTGCGGTGTGGAGGTGGTCGCCGAGAGCTTCGATCGCCAAGGAGACGTCATCAACAGTCTGTATATCGTCAGGTATCCTATCCAGAGCGGGTGAACTGATCGCTCGTAGGGACTCCCTCAAAAGCTTCCAGTTCACGACCGTTTTAGTGATAGGGATAGAGTCAGTCGGGTCAGGGCCGAGTCGAAAGATGACTGGGCGGTGGTCAGAGTCGAGTTCGTGTAACCTTACATTCCTAAGAAGGGCAATGTCAAGTATATCAGAAAGTCGTTGTCGTTCCTGGTTGGGATATCTTGTGGGCTCCAGAGGGGAGAGGACATCAAATTCTAGTGCGTCGACTAGTGAGTCTAGGATCTTACCGTTGGGGTTAGTTTGGGAGCAATTCCAAAGGATATGCTTACTGTTAAAGTCACCCATCAAAAGGATGGAGTCACCCATAGAAAATAGCGCTTCCAAGTCGCTGCGTAGTAAGACTTTATTCGGAGAGAGATAGCATGAGGCTATGACGACAGGTTGATGACCTGTCATCCCTAACAGGCAAAGTGACACCTCTAAGTTAACTAGAGGGGGAGGTACTAAAGGAATACAGTGTAGAGACCTTTTGTAGTAGATAAGTGTTCCGCCTCCATGGGTCATTCTATCGTTACGGACTAACCGGTAATTAGCGAACCTAGGGTCCGCTTTTCCCGGTTTCAGGAAAGTTTCCTGAATGCATAGGACATCGACCTGATGGGTCTTACAGAATTCGTGAATTTCATCACGTTGACTAGAAAAGCCGTTAGCGTTGAAGGTGACTAACGTAACTGCGCGGGGTTTTACTCTTATTGTTGTACAATCCATATTAGTTGTACTAGTGAGTGTTTGGGACTGAGTAGCGCTTAATGACGCCGATAACTCCCGCGTGCTCGAGCGTAGCTCGTAGGCGGTCGTTTTCGGATTTTGCCGTACGAAGTTTGTGTGCGAACATCCGTACTTCGTCTAAATCAATAGCCATGGCGTAGTCCATGACTAATGCTAGGTCTGCCGCCAAGTCAGATTGGCTTTGTTCGCCCAGCTCAGCTATTGCAGCCTTTGGTAAGGCCGGAGTGGGCTTACGGGCAGGGGCAGGGGGAGAGGGGCGGGCAGTCGCTTTAGCGGGAGCGGGGGTTGGGGGATGAGTGGTAGCGGAGGCTGTTACTCGAGCGGGAGTGCTTTTCTGGACCATGCTCAGTGGCTTGGCCCAGGCACTGTGTGCGGGGGGAAAGCTAGGCACGTTAGGTGTTGCCGGAGTTGGAGGAGTAAGCGTCAGCTTAGGGCTGACGCCTTGTGTGCGCGAAGGGTTCGCTAGGCTAGAAGGTAGCAGAGCCCTTTTTCCCGTTACCTTAGCGGTACGGGGCGCCTTAGAGCAGCCGCGATAATTTGCGGTGTGGCCTTGATTGCCACAGAACGCAGCTTGGGGGATCCGGCGAGTCTCTAGTGCGAGAGCAGCTAGAGGTGCCGTGGTCACCTAGGCATTTAACGCACCGGGGACGGGCGAAACAAAAGCGAGCGGCATGCCCGTACAATTGACAGTTGTGACACTGTCCAGGGGTGCCATTACGATAGGGGACCTGTACGGTGATACCCGACAGATTGACAATTGTCTTTATATTAAAAATGGCTTTGCCCTTGGGAGAGCGGTCAAGGATGACCAATACTAGGTCATAAGGGGACTTGGTTTTCCCGCTGTACATGCGGTGAACCTCGCGAACTGGGAAGCCTTGGACTTTTAAGTCGGTGCCGACTAACTCTGTCGACACCTCCTTAGGGACGCCACGAATAACTACTCGTAGGAGTTTTTCCTCCTCGAGAGCATACGTATGGAAGCTAATTTTCGCATCTCGAAGAATCTTTGTGAGACCTCTGTGGTCAGAGGAGGTCGGGACTTGAACTCTAATGCCCTGTTGCGTGGAGCGGGCATTGGTGAAATTGAGCTTACGCTCGGTTAGTAACTGGGATATGCGGTCCCATTTCGCCTTCTCTTGAATAAAGTGAGGTGGCGGAGGCTTTTCGCGTCTTGGCGCGGACGACCCCTGCGTAGGGTTTTCTACCTGAGATGCAGGTAAGACGGGTGCGGGAGGAGCCGGTTTTTTGCCGGCGGAAGTGCAAACCGCTTTCGGCGGTGGGACAGGGGCGGGGGAGCTCCCCTTTCCACCATGCTTTCTGTTGCCGGAGGTGACGGTAGTAAAACCGTCGTCGTCGTCGCTAGGGATAGCGGAGGGGACGGGGGGAGAAGTTTCAACCTCCATATCTGAATCATCCGAGTCGGATGCTACCAGAGGGGTAGGGAGGGGGAGCGGGGAGCGCGAGCGACCGCGTGTGCAGGAATGCGAGCGTTGGTGAAAGCGCGCGGGCGGGCGGTCAGGGGAGAGGGGGCTGTCGCGCATGAGCACGGCCGAAGAGCGAGATGGCAAGCTATTCGCAAGCGAGCCGGAGGGCGGAAGCAGAGTATCCTGCGTATTAACGTCCTGATGGGACATGAATTTTTCAAACATTGAGGGAGCTGATTTCATCACCCAACTGAGAAAGGCTTGCGCCATTTCGCCGTCGGGCAAGCGTTTTAGAGATATCTCAGGATGTGAGAACGGGAGAGGGTGACACTCACCAGGCAAGGGCGGGGAGGGTATGTACCTAACGTGTGTGTACCTACGTGTGCCGTAAGGCACTTACCCGCTGGCCAACATCGCTTCACACACGAATCTGCACAAAAAAAGGTCCAAGTTATCACTGCAATCCAATCGCACAACACAACACTGTAGGAACGATAACTGGTTTCAAGCATCGAGCGCGAATCTGCAGCGAGCGCAAGCGTCTAGCGACCGTCTCGGGCGAGCGCGGTAACCGGACAGCGCGGTAACCGGACTGAGATCTTGCGACATCGGGCCCATCGGGCGATCAAATATATACTACTTTAATTTAGTGAAATAAAGCAATAATAGCATTGATTTAAAAACTAAAAATTTTTATTAGTAGTTAAAAGAAATGTTAAATTGTATATTGATATTATTATTTTGGAAATGTGAAGTAAATCTCTGGAGATATTTCAACTTTTTTAGAAGTGTTTTTGCGAGATAATCTTTTTCAGTGTGATTTTTTTTTTTCAATGCTTGTAATGTAAAATACAAAATCTATTCTGACATTATGGAAGTACGGGATGTTTCTTGTGCCATATTTTTTTATAGTGCTTTATATTCAGTAGAATTCGCAAATGAGAGCTCTCAAATAAGGTCTCTGTGTGTTTTTGCCGAAACGAACACCAGAAGAATGAGGATTACTAAATAAATAAGTAAAGTACTCAAATTTGGCTCTGACATTATTGAAGATAGTGAAATGAATTGTAGTTTTCATGCAATGGTGATGTATAGATATAAAGACAATGTATCATATTTCAACGCTAAACATCTTGCTAACACGCATTTTTTTGTAAAACACCTCTTTTGATTGTGGATATGTAATAATATATACATTTATAAACAATAAATTGGATAATATATTATAGGTTGTCAATTAAGTATTCATGTATTGTATAGTAAGTTTTGTCAATCAGTAGTTTTTTAACTCTTTAATAAATTTTGGTGATTATTTAGATCTTTAATGCAATGTGGTAATTTAAGTTTATTAATAAATAGCATTAAAATAATAATTATACATCATGTAATGTCACATTTTCGTCAAATATTTAAAAACTGTGGGCACGGAACCATCTTATGCATGTTTTAGTTACAGATAAAACAATTTACATTTGCCAGCAAACAGGTGGTGTTTCATGGCAAGACATATATTTAGTGATATGATCCCTCACCAATAAAAGGTTGAGAACCACTGACCTAGCTAGTTGGGTTTGCTTGCGACATGGGAATCAGATAATATTTAATTAAATATAAAATTAAATTGAACATGTGTCAAACTCGCGAGAATTTCGATACAAACATGCTTAAATTCCGTCCCATTCCAGAAGTTGCTATTGTTAGAAATAATGATATATTATGTGGGGTGGGGGCCTATGTTCAGCAGTGGACATCCTACGGCTGAGATGATGATGATGATGTGTCTCCAATAAACATAGCGTCGTTGCCTATGTTAAGTTCGTCCTGCAGCCTGATGGTATCTGTGGCACTCTATCTGTCAAAGATATGATATTTGATTTGAAATAGGTATACTTATATGAGAGTGTCAACTCATAGAGTCTTCACCAGGAAGATATTACTGCGACGCTATGTTTATCTTCCAACACATAATAACAATTTTGTTTTAATGCAAAATGTTATATTAAATTAATAAACATAAATAGTATATACAGCTTTTATTCAGAATTAGGTAGCACTGTTGACTTCCTTTCTGATTTTAACGTAGACGCTATTCATGACTAGTGAATAATTCCGGAAAAATAGCATTAAATTCTTTTTTACAGAAGTATTAAGTTGAGTATCTGCTAATAAATGTATTTATAATGTACAAGCCATTTAAAAATATAAACTATATTTTAGAAATGTATGCCTACAATCTACGAATAGACTTATTATTAT
This sequence comes from Selenia dentaria, assembly GCA_917880725.1. Lineage (NCBI taxonomy): Eukaryota > Metazoa > Arthropoda > Insecta > Lepidoptera > Geometridae > Selenia > Selenia dentaria. The sequence goes on along the minus strand of OU862896.1, from coordinate 26,601,959 downwards.
TCGTAGCCTACAATAATATTTTAAAGCTATTGAGAGAAAACGATTTAATAGTTAGAAAACGATTGATGGCATAAAACTAACGACAGATTGAGAGGGCGGTACATTTGGCCCTCCATTTTTGGGTTGTAGGTAATCAATATAGCAAAAATAAGTGTGAGGCGAATTAAAATTAAAATTATAATTAATAATATAACAAACATAACGTTAATAAAATTAGTCTATTTCATTTTATTGTCATCCTGATTCTAACACTATAGATCGAGATTATTTCCGTAATTAATGTTAGAAATAGTTACTTCGTGCTATTAGATAGTTAAAATTCATGTTATGCACGCTTTATTTTGTATTTCAAAACAATATCCGCAAACAGCGTAGATAATTTTATTAACGCTCATACACATAAGACGTCGTTTCAGTTTAAATATATAGGGTTCCATACATAAATACCGCGTGAATTTTCTGTGAGCGACTTTTTAAATATACTGTTGTCATAAGAAAGTGTATTAATTACCCCGTAATAATATATACTACTCCACCAAGCTAAGTTTGCACCTCGCTGGAATGCAGCGCCCCGCCCGCTTCCCCGCTCACCTTCCCGCGATAACCCTGTCGCGTCAGTACAGTTAGCATCTTTGTCGCCGACACGCGTCATACGAGTTTTTGTGTCCTTATCCGTTGAGTTTTAATTTTTAAAGTAAGGGTTTTTATTGAAGTTTTCTTGTTACCACTGTTTTGTTATATTACTGGATTGTTTTTTTTAAACCTATTACTGAACGGTTAACGTTAATTTTGTGGATAGTTGTGGTTAACATAAATGAAAGGAAACACACTGTGAAGGGAGAAACATAATTCTGAAAGTATTGAAAAGTTTTTCGAAGAAGAAAAGCTCATAAAAGGATGACCTATCCGGATATGATAAAATTATTCAGCGAACATTGCCGGCATATCTAAGAGGACGCTTATATAAACGCTATAAAAAAGGAAGCCATACAATTATTGCAGCAGCCCGCTGCTTTACCAGCTTCAAGTTCTTAGCCACAGCCTTCTTCTTCGCCACGTCCAAGTACTTTTGCACAATTAAGTCCACCCAAATTATTGACACTAGGTAAAAAACGCAAACAATGTCTTAGAAAAATACTTTACAGTTTCGACCTATGTACTCTGAGGAATATTATTAACTCATTTACACCGTCACGAAATAAATCTCAACTTTATATAAAATTCTCAAGACTGCAAACAGAGATCTAAATTTTCCAGACCAAAAAGAAACATTAAGCCTAAACACAACTCCCGCCGCGGCCTCCAACTCTCAGCCACGGTGCCGCCCATACGACATCGCAGCCCGCTTTAGTTACGGTGGTGGCCATATACCATCGCAACCTACAGTAACCGCTCCCATGTGCACATGGAGGACAAAGTCCATAGGAGCGGTTCCCAGGCCCGACAGCCACCTCCCATCACTAACAGGCCCATTGGTTCCTCTTAGCTGCACCGTGGTGACCCAAACCACGGCTACTGAGCCCCTCCCCCGCCACCGAAAGGCGGGAACCGTTTGGGGGATCCACTTCTATGTCTGAATCAGCTGACTGTGGTTGTAATTTATGAATCTATGTGAAATAAAAAACGCATTAAAATGGTTGGTCAACCGGATTTATTTAATTTTTTTAACTGAATCCTGTTTTCTGAAGTGGGCACCAGGTTAACTGTAGGGGCCACCACTGCCCCAACCTAGCTAGGCCAATGCTGCATCTACAATCCTACAACAGTCTGCATTCACTCCTGCGGTGATGAATGCAGATTGTTGGGCACAACTTGAGTCACTAATCATTAATATGTAAGTTATGATCATTCCTATTTTCGTCTTAGTACTGTAGTTTTCTACATACATTTTATATATATAGAACCCTAAAAACGAACACTTGATGTACCTACTATTTTGATATTATTGTATTAGTAAACTCTAAGCATATGAATAATTCGCTCATAACGTACTGTGACTGTGACGATCTAGTTTTAGTTTATTTATGTTATCCACGTCAATAATTTTAAATCTCTTATGTACATTGTATTATTTGAGCTGGGTGACAACCAAGATGTCACCATACTTCTCACTATTTTAAATTAGAATCTGTAAATATATGTGCCAACAAATCTTTGTGCTCATTCGTAAAAAAAAATTGCCGACATATATTTTTGTAGACAGGTGAGTTTTTTACACCATTATGTGTTTTTGTATGTCCATATAGAATTGCTACTATCAATGCTAATCTGAAAGACTCGTTAGATTATTATATATAAGATTAAGACAACACCACCAGTTCCAGAGACTTCGATAAACTTTGGTATACGCATAGAATAAAACCTGTAACTCCCAATCTATATCTCTAGCTTTATAGATTTAACAATTGTAAGTATAAAAACGTATCGAAGTTAAACATATTGTTTCATGATGTTATGCATGATTTTATGAAAAGATTAAAGTGCTCCAAGCTGGATGCCCCATTCTTGGTTATAAATTGTTCCGTACGCAATTATTATCCCTCTAACTAGAGCCGAGCCGAAATACTCCTTTTCTTCATCCTACAATGACAAATGTTTTTAGTCATAGTGCTTTTAGCGTGGCGGAGTTTCTGAACTTTGAGTCCGTGTTTCTTCTCCGGCACTAGCATGTAATTCGCTCCTATTTAGTTATTACTGTTTAGTATACTCAAATAAAAGTTCTATCTTTTTTATCGAAAGTTCATTATCAAAACAAAACAAAACTTTACGGCTACGAAAACCATTTAAAATCTCAAGTTAAAATAGTAAATTCAACTTCTTCAATTACGGCCTCTGCGGAGTTGCAGCAATGTCGACAGTATCACGGATAGATTAGAAAATAAGCTAAGCGGATTGGTTGGTTAGGAAACACTGATCGACGACAAACACAGAATCAAGTGAACCAACGAAATTGTAATCAAATTTCCTAGCTCATACCATGCACAGGACTTAAAGCATTAAACTACACACTATAATTTATCAATGACAATAATTGTGTCACAGATATACGTCAACGATACGATTACGTTACGCAAATGTTCGTGATAGTCCTACAGGTAAATCCATTATCAAAAACGATCCACACTTTCGCTGGAAAAAATGCTTATAGCTGAGTTGCGGTTTGCACTCATAAAATACCCTCCCCGCATAAAATACAAACGACCCAATCAAACAAAAACGATTCTACACGTGTATCGCCTCTACACGAGGCATCCTCAGGACTTGACTCGTCAAGGGCTACAGCGGTCTAGCGCGTCGTTTATGCGGGAGGGAGGGCGGTGCACACAGCAACTCAGCTATAAGCATTTTTTTTCCAGTGGAAGTGTCACTAAATATTTCTTTTAATATCGTTTCATTAAGTAACCCTGTATTCTAAGTGCGGGTTCTCAGGTTCAAATCCTGCGGCAAGTATTTGTGACGTGTTATTTGGATATCCATTCCTCTCGCTATACAGTGAGTGTGGAGGTACATATAAGAATGTAAACGTTATGTGTGACTTTATCTATTTATTAATGTTCATACGCAAGATTTATAAGCTAAAGGATTACAAACATGGTTATAATATCAAATATGCATTCGTGTATATTTAACAATACCGATTCATCGTCTTTTGTCAAATGAGTTCATGCCACGCTTTTTTTTTTGATACTTTATTACTAATTATTAATTGATTATTATTAATTTATCCACCATATTTCAGATGCTTGTTTTAACGACCTTTCTTCTCTACTCGTACTCTATTGGTTTCACGATTGGGTTTCCTGCGGTACTAAACCCTGCTATCACGTCTCCCAACAGCACTGACATCCAGACCACGGCAGACCATGCCTCTTGGATAGGTTAGAAACCTTTATTATTAAGAATATTTTCCAGTGAGTTTTTAATGTATTTATAGTAACAACAGAAAATATACAAGAGAGGCAAACACAAGAACAGCCGTGTGATTATTTAATGATTCGTCGACGAGCTCACCGATGTCAAATACTTTAAGGGATATCGCCCTTGTACATAAGGTTGTTTTTCCAACGTTTCTTGTCATCTCGTCATATGTTTCACGGATGTTGTCAAAGATGCAATGATGTTTGCTCTTACCCCGGTTTTCTATATCTAAAAAAGGTCCGTTTTGCTTACGACTGGACAAACTAGAAACCTGGGGTTACAGAATCGCACGGCAGATTCAAAGCAGCTTTTCTAGCACGTCAAGAGTCTGGCAAAATATTATATATCTGTATTGTCAACAGTACATTTAATTACAACTATCTAAAAACCCGATTCAATATGATGTAATAAGAGAACATGTTTCTGTTTTGAACTAATACAGACATGGTTATACAATAATTAATTTTAGCGAAGGGCATGCTTGTATGACGCCATAGAAAATATAACATAAAGTGTACTCGTAAAATCATCTTTTGATAAGCGGTGATTTGTTTAGTATTTAGCACTAAGTAATTTATTTGATCTTCTTACAATAAATGTTTTTTGCAGCATCTTCCTTTGGCATTGGCGGATTATTTGGCGCTTTAGGACAATCTGCAATTGTCCAACTCTTAGGCAGAAAAAAAATCTCTCACAGCAGCAATGTATCTGTTTTCGTCGGCTGGGTTATAGTTCCGTTTGCTATGAACATCACTGCTTTATACGTTTCGAGGCTGATCCAAGGCTTAGCCGACGGTGCGATCTATACCAAATCCATCGTCGTAAGTGAATACGTCCATCCAACTCGAAGAGGATATTTCACAGCCTTACAAAAAGTCATAATGGCTTTTGGGACGTTAAGCTGCCACGCAATGAGTGCTTTTTAGACGTGGAGACAGATAGGCATTTTTGCATCAGTATTTCCTTTAGCAGCTATTGTACTAACTTCCTTCTGGCCTGAAAGTCCGTCATACTTGGCTTTGAAGGGAAGATTTACTGAGTGTGAGAAATCATTCAAATGGTTGAATGGAAACTCAGAAGAAAGCCAGAAACACCTGAACTCGTTATTAGAATCAGTAAAAATGAAATTGGAGACAAATAAAACTAAAATTGAGAGCTGGACAACGTGGTGGAAAACATTTCTCAGGAAAGATTTTCAAAGAGCCTTCTTCGTAAGTTCAGTGTGGACTCTATCTATAGATCTGTCTGGCAGATATTATTTTGGGGCATTTGCTATTCTGATAATGATGGAGTTAGTGGACAATAAAGCGTCGGCATTTCATTTTACTTTTATTTATGGAGTTAGTCTGGCAATATGCTTAGTGTACCTGTATAAAGCTGTACCAGAGACCAAAGATAAGACTTTGCAAGAAATCGAAGATGATTTGAATTGTATTCAAAGAAAAGACATTATCGCTTTAGAAGGTGAAATACTGATGCCTCTAAATAAAAATTATTACGCATAAACATTAAATACTAAGACTTGTAAAACTCTAAATATTTAAAGCCTTACTTGTAAACGCTACTTAACTATAAATTATGTTATTTAGTACTGCGCACAGCATAATTGTTGACAGCATCTTTGCCCGCTCAAGTCTTATTATTTAAAGGCCTGCATGCATACGGCCTTACTAAATATATAATAATAATAAATAATGTCATTTAGCATCGCGCACAACACTTTTGCTGTGTATATTAATTGAAATTAGCTTCCTCATCAAAATGAAGCCATATCTAGCATCTGACTCACCTGCGGTAACAGCACAGGTTTAAAATAAGATATATATTAAAACCATATATTATATAATATTGCTTACAAGGAGAAATAAAAAGGCAGTGTGGCAAGTTAATTAACAATTAGAAAATTAATTAATTTCCAGATGTTACTTTTATCACATAATACTGTAACAACCCCCCCCCCCCCCCAATTTTTTAATTTTTTTCTAATAATCGTATTGGCCAATGATCGTCTAGTCTAGGAGGACCCTAACACTGTGTACCGCTGCTGTAACCTTGCTCTTTTCGGAAAGAATTGAAACAGAGAAAACTATTCAGAACTATAGATGCCTAGAGAAACCAAAAGCAACGCCTAGGTATTCTGATATAACGATGGATAACCTACTACTACATTACAATAACTGAATTGCTAGCTGATAACGATTTGCATGATATTCGTTATTATTAATAACAGTTATAAACATGTTAATTATATAACTAACTTTCTTTATAGATTTATGTTTGTTGCTTTGAGCATTTAGCTGTTGATAAGATTGATATAATCTCTTACAGACTAAATGTCTCTATAATATATACTATTTGTTTCGTTTATGAAAACTGCTAGGAAATAAATAACAAAAGTAAAGTAAAAACTCGCTTTATATGCGCTTTAGAATTCTTTTGTGATCAGTAGCTGATCTAATTATCCAATTCCTTTAGATAAATATTATCAGCCACTATTCCCTGAATAGTTCAATTGTTCAAGTTTAATCATTTACTTGTTTACTGAAAGCAATATATGGGAAATAATATCAGTGACTTAGAGAAATCTCTAGACCCTTGTTTGTGGTTTACAAGAATTCTCAAGGTGCTGCATTGCTTGACCAAGTTTGATAAGACTTACCACATACATAAATCTTCTTTTATACGAGATTGCTATGCTTAGATTATTAGTGTTTTACATGACATCTATTGAACCATTGCTGGAAAAGCAATTATTTCAAATACGTATCAGCAGAATCTTTGTTGTATTGGTTAACTCAATACTAGCAGGCATATATTTATTATGATGATAATTATATTAGTTAGTTTTATTTTGCCGAGTAAATTATTGATAGATATCTCTACAATTTAAAGGTATATATGATGATATATATGATATATTTCATTAATTTTCATATTGTAAGTAATTAGTTTGATTTCTTTAGATTTGCCGTAGAATTCTAGATTTATTATGATTTAGAAAGTAGGATTCTTGGCATGTTCAAGGCTTACAACTCGAATGCTAGATTAAGAGTACTCTTTACTGTGACACAAATGTTCTCCATCATGCCAAGAACCTCTTCGATTTACCCCAAAATAAGTAAGGCCTTACTAAGTCCGTTTGGTAGTTTTCCAAATGTAGAGTTTGCGTCTATAAGCGATTATAATCTTATTTATCTCTTCTTAATAGTATTATTTATCATTACGAATTATCACTTGATTCTATATATTACATTTGATATTTTCAGCAAATAATTCAATTGCTATAATTTATTACCGCATTCTCATGCTAGGATCAGGGTAGACAATCTAGCCCAAACTCGATTCATTAGCAAAAATATAATATATTATTGCAACAAATACATTACATTTCATTCGAACTAATATTTCTATATTCCTTTGCAGGCAAATATTTCTGTATTCCTTACTTTATACTGATTAAAAATACATTTATTTTGTCATTTTTATTTTGTAGTTAGTCTTTAGTTTCTAAGTCTAGCATACTAATAGATTGTATTGATATGACGAATTCATTATTGAAACCTACGTCTCTAGTGGTAGACACCACTAGCGCGTAAATTTACTTATTTGCTCCCGATTGAACCATCACGAAGTTAATGTATAACCCGGTAAACAAAAATACTATTTCCTAGACCTACTTCGGTCCTAAATAAATTCCTAGTCTGCTAAAGTGTGTGTAAGTCCCCAACAAACCCCCCAAAGTTAATTGCGCATGAGCTTTCATCCCCCTGATAGGATGGCTCAAGTTTGATCCCTAACTAGCCTCTAAAGTTCGGTGCCAAGCCGAGAATCGAACCTATGGCCCCTAGGGTGTCCAACTCCACGCACGGAAATAGTCGCGCGACTATACCGCTATAGCCGAAGCTATGGAAGGCTGCAGAGCGACGTTCTAGTATGAGAGGAAAATAAATACATATAATACATAGAAGACACTTCCACTGGAGTATTCTTTCCAATCGAAGTGAGGAGCAGTTAATAGTACCCATTGCAATAGGTTAAAGCGATTGTTGGCTCGCTCCCAAAAGTGTCCAACTCTAAGGATTGGGCGTTCCCTATCGAGGTGGATCTTAGTTGTCACCGTGAGGTATCCAACCCACGTCCGGAACCATGTCCGTAGCAGAATATATTACAGAAGTTCGAGAATTTAATAAGCATTTTCTCGGTCTTTCTACTGCTTATATACTTTCTCAAACTTGACAGTGACGCCGATTTGAGGCCGATAGGTATCCAATCAATGCCCTTTCTATCGGCGTCAAAACGGCTTCAGATCCACCTCAGCCAATCTCTGCCCTCCAGCGCATTCCTATTCTAATTTCAAATTCTCATCAAAATCTGCTCGTGACAACACATATTTTGAATTTCGTATGACGCCGATCAGAGGTACGTAGATCCAATCAAAGCCCTTTCTATCGGCGTCAGATCGGCGTCAATACTCATTTGTTTTAGGGTTCATTTTGATGAAGCAAACTCAAATACACGGACACATAACGAAAATGTGTTCCACACATTACCTTTGTATGGTTAGAAATATCAATGCTGCTTATTTTCATGGTAATTTTATTAATTTTGCTTGTAACTTTTATGTATTTAAAGGATTACTCAACATTTCCTTTTCCTTGAAGTAACTTATCAGTTCTGTTTGAACAATTGATTTAAATGGTTAATACATAGAATATCTTGATATCTGAAATATTCTATGCTGCTTATCATTTTCAGTAAGTATAGTCTTGCTATAAGAAATACCTATCATCTAAATCTCAATATTACACATTAACGCTTTCTTCTACTTTTGATTGTCTAAATTTCATCAATATTTGTTCATAGCAAGATACTTTTTAAATGTCTCTATATTTGTGAATCGTGACGGAATCCTCATCCAGAGCCTGTTCCGTTACAATACACAGTTTCCGATCATTGAAAAAACGATTAATAAATCTTTTTCTATGAATACTGTAATTAAACTCAACGTGCTCAACGTTTGTTTTGCTCAACGAGCAATGGAGAGGGCTATGCTTGGGGTTTTCTTGCGTGATAAGATCCGAAATGAGGAGATCCGTAGGAGAACTAAGGTCATCCGGCACTTAAAACTAGTAAGTTGAAGTGGCAATGGGCACATCGCTCGCAGGACCGATAACTGATGGGGAAGAAAGGTTCTCGAGTGACGACCACGCACCGGAAGACGAAGTGTAGGCCAGCCCCCAGCTTGGTGGGACGACGACCTCGTCAAAACAGCAGGGAATCGCTGAATGCAGGAAGCGAGCAGCCGGTCCAAGTGGCATTCTATCGGGGAGGCTTAAGTTCACCAGTGGATGTCTTCCTTTGTGAACGAATTCGTCTGGGGCAGTACTCTGCCAACATACCTATTTCTTCCATACGCAGTAAGGTTGACATTACTGTGTTCCGGTTTGATGGGTGTGCCAGTGAAATTACAGGCACATTCAATTTATCAACTTAATATCTTAGGGTGAATAGGCAGTACAGTGTGACTTGTGACGAAATGCATCTGTTCTAGGCAGATATTACTGCTTAACACCAAGACGGAATCGTGCTCGTTACGTTGCCTAATGACATAAAACATTAAAAACCGAAAATACATACAATATAACATTACATACATATAAAAACGAACGTGGTTTTCAATCATTATTAAATAAAAATACGGGATTACTCACGTAATATTTATCGGATAGGGCCGACTATAGTTTCGACCACATTCGGTGGCCTTTTTCAAGGAGTGTTCGGGATGCCCGCGTCGATGACGTCTCGCTTAGCACTGATTAGTCGGACCTATCCGATAAATATTACGTGAGTAATCCCGTATTTTTAATTAATAATTACATACATACATAAACAAATAACATTTGTTACAAATAATGCCCTTCACTGTTTTTAGGAATATAAACCGCAAAGATCCTGAATATCCTGAATACTGGCCTTACATACAATTATAGTATTTATTTTGTATTATAAGCTTAGGTATTTGAGCAGACGACGTTGCATCAGTAGTAACTGCCCCGTCCATTGAGTCACATCCAGATCATCCGGAACTAAGGTAGATTTGTAATATCACACCATGATCAACAATGCGAGATGAAAGATTCCAAAACTAGTGAGATATGTCATAACCGAACTAGAAAATGATTTCTTCTAAGTCGCTTAATAAACAAATGAACAGTAAATAAGTATACTACTCTGTCAAGAAAGTACGGGGAAAAGACCAATGATACACAAAATGTTAGTCAAATGTTAGTTATTAATTCAAATTTAATCATTGCTTTCAAAGTATGCTCTTACAGAAACGATGCGCCAACAAATACTCTAATCATCAACATATTATAACCGCTTTTTCCGGACTTGAAATCAATTCTCGCCACGAGTTCTCCTTTATGTATACTACCGAAAGGAAGCGGGTGCCACTAAGTGGTAATTTGAGTTTAGGAAACATAAAGATGTCGACCGGAGCCATATCTGGTGAAAAAAATACTCGATGGTTGTTGAGTTTTGATCTAAAATTCGTTCACAATGATGGCCTTGGGCGAAGGAGCATTTATCCTGGTGTGAAACCCAAGAATTGTATTTACCCAAATTTTGATATTTTCGCCGAATATGCTTTCATAATCACCGCATAACACTCAAACAATATTCATTATTTACCATTGATGACCCATGACCTTTCGGCAAGAATTCCTGGCGCACAACACCGTGATAGTCAATGTAAAGGGTAAACATGACTTTGACTTTTGACAGACTTTGGCGTCGTTTTTTCGGTTTTGGTTCAGTTGGAATCTTTTTCACTATATAGTTTGCATCTCAAACTCTTTAACGTCTCGTCCCCAGTAATAATACGTAGCATTATTGTTGGCCTGGAATTGACTCGTTCTAGAATGGCCTAAGCGACTTTTTGCCATTGAATTATTGGAGAAAATGCAGGTCTTTTGGGACTAGCCGAGCGGTAATATGTTTCATACCCAAGTAATTATTTAAAATGTATGATTTATGAGACACATAAAGTGCAGGGTCTGTGTCTCTCAAATTTGAATGAGGATTTTCAGTCACTATTTCCTTCACTTTTGCGACGTTAACTTCAGTTGAAGACGTTAATGGCCTACTAGAGTGAGGCAAATCTTCCATCACATCTCTACCACATTTGAACGCTTTGTACCACTCATTAGCACGTGTTTTTGATAAAGTTGATTTACCGTATGCTCTCTGTAACATAGTAATATTTTCAGTTACTCCGAACACGAAATTGCATTGGCGATACAAAATTTAAGACAATCTTTGTTTGATGTTTTTGCCTATTATGATATTCGACATACACGCTTGATATGATCTAACTAAAATCAGTTCTATTTTTAATTTAAATAACAGATGCAACTCAAACTCTGGAAAGTGCCAAAATAGAAAACAGTTGTGCCAATCTTACGAAAAAATCCTTGTTATTGAATGTATAAGTCATAAAATTGCTAAATTACCGTTATATATTTCAGGGTCGGTGTCGTGTAAACAAGATGACCTTCGGGCTCTTGTGATTCTTATGAGAAAAACGTTTAAATAAGAAATAAAACACCCGTCCCAACTAACCGGAATTTTCGTTCTCTATAAACGAGTTGGCGATGCAGTGAGACAGGTATCAGATGTTAAAACCCGATCAAGCTAATCAGAGTTCGACACTCGAATTTTGTCATTTGTTTTTGCAATCAAATTTGTTTGAATTATAAGTTCTTTTTTTGTTAGAAGTTACTATCACATTAAAAGTATCAGCTTTCTACATTAATCAAAATGAAATGGATAAAGTGGAGACCGAAACCATTACATTTACCAAAATCGACAATGAGCAAATTTATTTAGAAACCTGTTTCTGACTGAAACTGACTCTTCGCTGTTTAAATATTCTAGGATTTCCATATCCCAAACAACACTCGAACATAGTTATGACGAACTACAACACATAGTGAAGTAGTACTACTTTGAAACAAATTTTCTTTTATTAAGTATTAATATTAATAATTTACTTCTTATTTATATTATTTTTTAAAATATTTAGACAGCAAATAACCTAGTGGATACTTTGCTTTTCTGCAAATGAGATTATAAAAATAATCATATAAATAAAATAAATGAACTTTTTAAGACAAAACATTTGTGACGGATGTACGACACCATTTCCACAGGGAAAAAGAAATATTGTTTTAGTATAGGAACCCTATAGGAATATACACTCGAGAGCAATGAATCCGGGTCACTTAAAGAATCCTAAAAATCTCGGAAACTAAAAATGCTAGGTTAATGCAATAAATTGTATTTAATAGACAATGTAATACTCCTTAAATGAAGGTATTAAAACTTCTTAGTTATTGTAAAGTTATATCATAAAAAAATCAAATTTGAAAAAGGGCCACTTTCGAAGATGGAACTACGAAATTACAGCATTTGGTTTTGCTTTTGTTTGTAATCTGTCATTTATGTGGGTACATAAACCATGTTAATAGTGCTCTATATTCATTATTCAAGCTGAAATTATGTCGCTTACGCCTGAAGAATGCACCAGAATACTTACAATGCTGGAAACCGGCCGGAGTCAGCGCGATACAGCCAGGACTGTCGGTGTGTCACTGTCAACAGTTCAAAGAGTTCTCCGACGTTACGAAGAAACTGGTTCTAACCTACGCAGACCAGGAACGGGCAGAACCAGGTGTACCACAGCACGAGAAGACCGATACTTGGTGAACACCATGCTTCGAAATCGCTTTCTCACAGGAACTGAACTCACAAATCAGTTTCGACGCCTCGGAGGAAGTAACCCAAGTGCATGGACAGTAAGACGTCGGCTTGCTGAATCTAACTTAAAACCCCTTAGACCTGCAAACGGCCCTAAACTGGAGCGTGGGCATCGTATTTCAAGACTAAGATATGCCCAGAGCCACGTAAATTGGAGTATTGAAGATTGGTCAAAAGTTATGTTCTCCGACGAATCAAAATTTATGCTCTACAAGCACGATGGAAGACACAGAGTGTATCGAAGACCAGGGGAAAGATTCAAGCAAGCATGCATCGAAGAAGAAGTAGCCTACGGTGGTGGGTCTGTACTTGTGTGGGCCGGAATTTTCTTCTGAAAGTCGCACAGAGCTGGTGATCATAGAAAACGGCTCTTTAACTAGCGAAAGATATGTGGAAGAAATCCTCAATGATCACGTTGGTCCATTTATGGTCAATTTAGGTGAGGATGCTATATTTATGCATGACAATGCCCGACCTCATACAGGTAGGATTGTGAATGACTACCTTCAAGAGATGAACATTACTCGTATGGAGTGGCCAGCGCGCAGCCCGGATATCAACCCGATCGAGCATGCTTGGGACGAGCTAGGCAGATGCGTAAAACAACGAAACCCTCCCCCAATCACGCTTCGTGAGCTCAAAATTGCTCTCACAGAGGAATGGGAGAATATTCCCCAAAATCGTATAAGGAACTTGGTGTACAGCATGCCAAACCGCGTAAACGCAGTAATGGAAGCACGAGGAGGCAATACGAAGTATTAAAATTCAAGAAAATCGTAATAAAGTTCAAAAATTTCATGTTTCCTACTTTTGTTTTAAGGAGAGATCAGCAGTTTTTTTCTTTATGTAATTTTGTGTTAATAATATGTATGGTGACTCATATTTTTTTTACTTTCATTTAAGGAGTATTACATTGTCTATTAAATACAATTTATTGCATTAACCTATCATTTTTAGTTTCCGAGATTTTTAACATTCTTTAAGTGACCCGGATTCATTGCTCTCGAGTGTATATTTAATATAATATGTCAATAAACATGTTGCATTTGGGTTGCCTAGCAAATTTCAGTTTAAACTATAAAGAGTTCCATTTACAAATAAAGTAATAACTTTTTAAATATTGTATATGTATGTGGCCAATTCTAGAAACTTTAAGTGTGACCTATGTATAATTGTATTGCAAACTTGCGTTGAATCCGTTCCACCATTAAATAATACTAATTATGTTCATGGGGATCCAAGACCACTGCGTTATATTCTAATTCACTACGCACATAAGCTGTATAAAGTGCAATGGGGGCGTTGATATCAGAAAAGTTGTATGAGGTACGCATAATAAAACCTAACATTTTATATGCTTCTCCACAGACCTTCCTGACATGATCTCTTTTTAAAGAATACATTCTAAACTTAGTTGAGAATCTATTTTAAGCTAACCCTAAGTCTTGGACTTCATGTTTCCGTTTAAGGGTAGTACCAGCAAGTAAGTATACGTGTAGCTGATAGGTTTTTGGGCCCTGGAAAGAAATATTACTTTACATTTGGTGGGGTTGAAATGTAGTTTGTTTCTCTTACTCCAGTCCACCACCCTATCAATGTCAGACTTCAGAGTTTCACAATCAGCAGAATTTGCAATGGATAAATACAATTTCAGATCAATGGCGAACATTTTAGACATCGAGCCCAAGCAATAGTTATTGGTAAATCATTGACCATAATCAAAAATTGCGTCGGACCGAGACTAGATTCTTGAGTCACTAATATACGTAATTTTATGCTGTACTAATACGTTGAGGATTTGTACTCCATCATCTGGACATCATTATCAGCTCATTTTGTTCCCACTGCTGGGAGTCATCAGTTGGTCATACCACGCCATTGACCAACTAGGCCACCGAGAATCTGGTCCGAGCATCGAATTTTAACTCTCTATTTGACTAACCGTCTTGCGGAGACGGAGCGACATCTATTGGACAGTTATCAGTACCATCCAACCGAAAGAAGCATTATTTAGAAATACTTGAAATTTTTTTATTGACATCGCAACCCTTGTAATTTTTATGGTATTACTTTTTTAAAGCACTAACGCCTGCTTAAGGGATCTCAAAGATTGAAATTTCATTTTGACGCCGCGCCAAGTTAGGTTTTTTCGGCAGCGAACTACTATTACTTATTCTATGTGTAGCAGCGGAGCGGGCGTATGGGAACGTGTTGACTAAATAGTCTTGATCCGTGATATACTTTTACTATACCATAGGAACTTAGATTTATTTGAAGGTTTTTATTAAGCACCGTGGTGTAGTAGGTACACAAACTTACTTTACGTTTTCATATAATATGATAAATGATAAATTTATTTACCCAGAGTAAAAGATACACAATATGAACAGCTTACTGTAAAAAAATTAACTAACATAGAACACATTGTACTAAATCAAAAAAGTATATCAGTGAGCCCCAAACTAAGCACAAGGCTTGTATCTTGGGACTCTGGTGCGAAGTTACCAGGAGACAGTACAGTTTATGATACAATAGAATATCAAGAAAACAAAATTGAATCGATTCATTAACACACAACATTAAGTCTTAGTTATTAATTTAATTAATATGGTGTGATGTGTAAGAAAACCAAATAGTAATTGTAAATGTTTTATAAGGTATTTAATTTTAGGTGTTTCTTAACGACTTTATGCTATACACTATACAGACTGCAAATAAGCTCCTCGGTCTCGTTGTAGGATATGTTTAAGAGCCAATCCCTTAATTTTTTCTTGAAGGCGTATCTGGTGAGGTCATTGCATTTCCCTAACAGCATATATATTTTGTTGTACGTACACGGAATTGAGTATGCAGGGCTACGTTTGGCCATTAAGGATTGAATACGAGGGAGTGGTATCATATAGGCTCTTTTTGGTCGTTTGGATATTAAACAGGCGTAGTCATGTCGATTTTTTAAACTGAAATGGTATTTTAGGACTACGTTATAAACGAAAAGCTGCCGAACTCTCAAAACTTTAAACTCATCATAAAGTTAATCGGTAGGAAAAATAATTTGCTTCCGTAGCAAAACCTTGATTAAAGCTCGCTGAGCTCTTTCTATGGTTTTAAAAATTGTTTTGCCTGCACTACCCCAGATTGTAATACAATACTGAAGTATTGGCTGGCACAGCGCAATATAGATTTGCTTCAGGAGTGCTGTAGGTGCACAATCACGGAGTTCTTTCATTATGTGAATCAGCTTACGGGTGCGGGAGGAACTTCTGTTTGGACCTTCAACTCCAATATCGGCGCTGAATAAATTCCGGCGAATTTTGGACGCTTTTAGAAACTCTTCGCGCTTTTGGCGTCTAACGAAGCGGATATGCTCTAATAGATATGATTGAGTATCTATTATAAAAATAAAAAGATGAACTTACATAACTTATTAGTTATGAACTTACGGTCTGTGATATATATGTACCATACATGTATAACTATTGCATTTAAAAAGTGAGTGGCAAAAATAACAAATTTACATTTAAAACAAGTAAGTAATTAATTACACTTACCAGGTAAGTATTTATGCTTGCCTGTTTTGAATGTTAATTTGTTGTTATTTTTTAAAATGTAATGTCTAAACGTATTGAGGAATAAAAATACAATAAAGGTAGATTTTATGTATACGCATAGTAAACGTTTCATCATCAATATATAGAACAGGCGTTTAAAAACATATTTCGCGCAATGGCATTGAACGAGCTTTCTTCTTCTTCTTCTTTCATTCTGTTTCCTTGAATATCGGCATTATTCTGGGAATGATAAAACAAGCATTATCTGGGCTGAATAATTTTATAAACAATAAGGAGTATATTTTATACTACGGTATACTAACCATTATTTCACCTAAAGCAGGAACACTTTCCAATTCTAACGTGAAATCATTCGTTGATTCATTAGTAACAACAAGCTCGTGAATGTATTCAGTGATAGGATTCTAAAAAGGAGATGAAACGTTATGTATAGAATTTTAAAATTAGTAATAGTATTTATTGTACATATAAGTAAAGAGTATTTTCTTAAATCATTACCATATTATCTTTACTAAGTAGTAGCGCACGCTGTTGTGATTCCGAGCTGTTGTCATCAGTATACTCCATATCCTAAAAAAATGGTATAATGTACGACTAACCAGAAATTATTAATGTCACCATAAAATTATGAAAATTGTTATATTATATTATAAACTTATGGTGGTATCGTAACGCGTGATATTGACAAACATTAAATTTAAATGGAGAGAACAACGAGCTATGGAGAGGGCTAAGCTCGGGGTTTCTCTACCTACGTGATCGAATCAGAAATGAGGAGATCCGTAGAAGAACGAAAGTCACCGACATAGCCCAGAAGATTAGCCAGTTGAAGTGGCAGTGGGCAGGGCACATAGCACGCAGAACAGATGGCCGATGGGGCCGAAAGTTTATGGAGTGGAGACCACGGACCGGCAAGCGCATCGTAGGTCGTCCACCGACACAGACGACCTGATGAAGGTCGCAGGACGACGTTGAATGCAGGCCGCTTCCAATAGGTCCTTGGAAAATCATGAGGAGGCCTATGTTCAGCAGTGGACGTCCTACGGCTGAGATGATGATGATGATGATGATCAAAATTTAAATATATAACATATTCTATACCTACTCACCATTTCTATCGATCCTAAAATATCACTAGATGTGGAATCTTCTGTAATCCTCGTCTCATTTAGTTTCTTATTTCTAAAATAAATATAATCTATTATTATAAATTAGTCTACATCAAATAAATATAGCAAAATAAAATAAATAAAAATATTACCTTGCTTCTCTTGCTAACTTCAGAGATTCAATGTGTCGTATTTTACATTTACTGACACATTGGTACTTATAATTGTTTTTTTCCCATTTTGACTTGTCAAAACGCTCAACTAAAATGCAAATAAAGTTAATTACGAATTGGGTATGATTAGACATATGCACAAAAAATATTTATTCATATGAGATTTAGAAGATATGAACCGATACTTACAACGATCAAAGTCCTGCGGTCCTACTTCACGACTGCTTAGCTCGCACACGAAGTCACGTAGCGATACGACAGAGCGCGCGAAATCAAGCGACATAGATCCGTCCGCGGCAAGCGCTCGCGCGGTACTGATTTTCCTGGTATATATTTTAGTCTATGGTACTGATCTTGCAACATCGGTGTCGCGACACGCTGCATGAATTGATTTCAGGGGGATAATTAGGCCAGCATGTAGCGAAGTTGTATGTAGTTGAGATATCAGGTTAGAGAAAAAAAATATAATTATTGCTTACTCACATAATACCCCAATGTTCTTCAAAGTACTTTCCATAATACATTTGTGTTTATTTCATATATCTGCTTCGCTTTTACATTATTTACCAGTTGACCTGCAAAAACACTATATGCCCGGTGACATCGCTGTTTGCGATGTCACCAGGCACGAGAGCCATAGCGCTGTCTACTCAGCTCTACTTGGCTAGGTTACACCTTTACTACTGGTTAATTCTCACACTCCTCATTGAGTGTAGAACCCAGATTGTTATGTTAAGTTAAAGGAAGGTTACACCTCTACTACTGGTCAATTCTCACGCTCCCTACAGAGTGTAGAACCCAGATCGATAGCAACAATGTTGTGTTAGTAAATCCAGGATCCTGTCGAACAGGATATACTTATCCTACTGGTTAATTCTCACGCTCCCAACAGAGTGTAGAACCCAGATCGATAGCAATGCTCTTGTGTTGGTAAATCCAGGATCCTGTCGAACAGGATATACTTATCCCACTGGTTAATTCTCCCACTTCTTATTGAGTGTAGAACCCAGATTGTTGTCGTCAGTGAAAGGCCGTTCCACTTTCATAGCAACTTCTCTTGAGGAGGATACACCTATACTGCTGGTTTATTCTCATACCCATTGTGGAGCATAGAACCCAGCTGAGACATACAGAATACCACACCCGAAGGAAGTGGATCTAACTTCGCTTAAATATCTTCCTTTAGAAGGGCAAGTACTACACGTACCTATTATGATAAACATCACTTCACTAGTTGGACTGATTAATTAAACTGTTAACTGCGTGATTTAAAATATGTGAAGAATAAAATGAAACAAAACATAGATAGCAAACTGTATTCGAAACCTTATCTCAATGCAAGCCGTTAACCATAGATAATCTCTCCTACTCGTCTACAGATAATAAATATTGATAAAACATTTCGCGTCATTCGCGACACTCCCACCACCAGGAAATCTAGAGCAATGATATTAAATTGTGTGTCCACTCTTTAATCTTCTCTAGAGCTCTCAAGGCCGCGCCTCTTTTCGGTCTCGAATCTTTCGAAAGTTCACTGGATTTACATTGAACGTCCTCAGGCTCACACTTGTCAGTGCTCTCAGCTACATCGGATTCTTTTCTTATTATATCAGAGATAACTTCTTCATGTGAATCGTCTGTACTTACATGTTTTTCAGTTTCCTTTTCGAGGTCAATTGATTTGATCAACTCAGTACATTCTTGAGATGAATCTTCATTTATGGGTTCACATTCCGGTATCGTGATTGCATCTTTATACTTAGATTCTTCTACTTCAAGTGGATACAGTTGTGAAATGGATCTGGTAAATTCAGAATTGCCTATTTTAACCTTAGCTATCCGGCACATTCCATCCGTTCCTTTAACAAGAGAGACTATCTTGCCCACTTTCCAACTTTCACGATTCTTCGAATCTCCTTTCATTTGGACAATCTGTCCTTCACAAGGTGAGAATTTAGATGTAACTCTCGGTTCTTTATGTGAATGCCAATACCTTTCTCGAAGGCTTGGGAGATATCGGTTGGAAAACATTTCTTTGAACTCGTCAAGAATTATTAAGGCTTTTCTCCAACCCTTAACTAAATCGGACTTTGTTGTGGAACCAAGCAAAATTTGATCTTCAGGGCTTGCTTCGGTCGTGATGCATTTTCCCATTGTCAGAAAATCTGAGGGTTTGAGAACATGTTCCAGCTCGTGTCAACGCAAGTAAGTGGTCGTGTATTAAGCACTGCTTCTATTTCTTTTACAATAGTAAGCAGCTGGTTATAATTTAGTAAGTGCTTCTGCAGGGTCCTCTTCATACATTCTTTTACCATTCCAACCAAGCGTTCGTAAAACCATGGGGCCAGTTGTGGTATAAATCTCCATCTAATCTTATTTTGAATGCAGTAGGTGTTTACCAATATTTCCGATAGAAGCTTGAAATGCAAAGCATTGTCTGAAGTTATCAGAGTTGGTACACCTCTTCCAGATATCATTCTCCTCAAAGCGAGGAGTCCTTCTTCGGCTGTTAAGTCTCCAACGACCTCCAAGTGTATGGCTCTTACCGCCAAACATGTAAATAAACATATCCACCTTTTGCTAGTTCCATTACCCGTATTGACTAATACTGGGCCTAAGTAATCAACTCCGGTAAATGTGAATGGCGCAGTATAATTTACCCTTTCAGGAGGCAGTGCAGGTGTTGGTGGTAGTTTAAATGGCCCTCCTCCATGTTTAACGCATCTTTGACATTTCTTCAGAATTTTTTGTACGTGGCTTTTACCCTGTGGAATCCAATAATACTGACGTATTATACTCAAAGTGTGATTTACTCCAACGTGATAATTGTCCTCATGTAACTTCATAATAATTTTATTGGTAAGCTGGCAATCTTTTGGTAAAAGTACTGGGTATCTCTTATCAAACGACCAATATGCGTGTTTCAAACGTCCTTTACATCGCATTATACCATCAACATCCTTAAACAAACTTAAATTGCGACTTAAATTTGTTTCTTTCCCAGCTACTTCGTCAGGAAAGTATTCTGCTTGAATATTCTTTATTTCCTGTATATTATTCGTCTCATCATTGTCTTTTTCTAAGCCCTCATTCTTGTCATATCCATTATTTAAATCGTTTTCTTTATGCGTTGTTTCTGGTTCATGATTATTATTTCGGTTTTCTAGTACATCATCTATATTCGACAGACCCTCCCCAGCCAAAAGAGAAGACTCTTTAGTTGTATTGGAAGGCCAAGAACTGGGCCCCTCTACCAAAAAACTTGGACCAGTTAACCACCTTTCTTTATCCTCTTTTGAACTGGTAGGTCTAGTTGCTACGTCTGCAGAATTTAGTTGTGACGGTACATACCTTATTGCCAATGCTTTGTTCTCTTTAATCTCTTCAATCCTCTTAGCGACAAATGGTGGCAATAGTTTGTTAGAATTGTACCAGTCAATTACAATTTTGCTGTCTGTCCACAAAATTTGTTGCTTCACGTTTAATTCAAGGAATTTAAGAACGTATTTCATAAGACGACATCCAATCAGTACTCCTAACAATTCTAAACGCGGAATTGTCATATTTTCTTGGTCTTTTATTGGTACTAGCCGTGATTTACCAATGACAAAACTTCTTTTGTTTCCGCTAACCACGTAGACTACGGCTGCGTATGCTTTGCTGGAAGAGTCTGTGAAGCAATGTAATATGCAATCTTTGCCTTGTGCATCTCTGATGTAATACCTCGGTAGGGATATGTCTTGAATGTCACTGATTTTATTCCGTACATCTACCCATTCATCGTTTATTTCTTTGGATAGAGGTGAATCCCATTTGACCTTTTTCTTCCACAATTCTTGCAAAATCAATTTTGCAGGCAATAGTGATGGTACTGCGTATCCACATGGATCGTACACTGATGCCACAATTTTCAATATGCCTCGTTTCGTGGTTGCAGTTGCATTGTTATCTTTAAATCTTAGCTGAATCGAATCATTTTTCAGTCTCCAATTCAGTCCTAATATTTTTACAATACTATCTTTGCAAGCGTCGGGAACGTATTCCATGAATTCTTTTGAGTTAGAACTCCACTCTCTTAAATTCATAGAAATTTCAGTAAATGCCTCTTTGGCACTGTTATAAATTTCCTTTGCTTCACTTATCGTATTGGTACCCGTGATAAGGTTATCTACGTATATATCCTTTGCTACCTTTTTAGTTCTCTCATCACCTGACTTCAAGAGATGATGCTTAATAGTTGCATTGAGAAGAAATGGACTTGAGATTATGCCAAAGGGCACCCTGCAGAATCTCAAGTGCATAAGGTTACTTTCGGTGGGTGGTTTCGTCACGTCTTTCAGCCATAAAAATCTGGTAACGTCTCTATCTCGTTGCTGAAGACCAGTTTGTAGGAATGCCTTCTCCACGTCTGATGATATGCCTATTGGGTATGATCTGAACCGGAGAAGTAATCCTGTTAAGTCTTCCAGCATGATCAGACCACAGTATAAGCATTCATTCAGACTCTTATTATTTTTAGTCTTTGCTGAAGCATCATAGACTATTCTTATTAGTTTACCTGGTTGTTGCACACCATGATGGGGTAGGTAATGTACAGGATTATTAACTGAATCGTCCGCTGGTTCTGGTACAACTTCAATAACACCTTTAGCTATTTGTTCCTTCAATGTTTGGTCATATAATGATAAAGTCTTCGAATCTAAACGTTTAATTTGATTAACTAGACGTCCAAAAGCTAAGCCGAAGTTGGACGGGATCGAAGGGGGGTACTCATTCCAGGGCCAACCTACTACGTATCTTTTATCAATGTATTGTGTGGTTTCATTAAATTTTTTAATAGCTTCTTCTTCTCTACTAATTTTAGGAGAATCGATAATACCTATCGACTCTAAATCCCACAACATCTTTAAATTTCCGATATCTAAAGGAAGATCAGGTTGATTTAATTTCACTTCTATGGAGGATTGACAATATGTGATTACTGACAGTTCATCCACTGGTTTTAAGTCTGTTCTGCCTGATAATATCCATCCTAGTTCAGAATCCACCAGAAACAAATCTTCTCCCAATTGTTTCTTGCTCGTTGACATCAAGGAATAATAGTAATCATTTCCTATAAGTATGTCAATTTGGTTAGACAATGAACCATCGTCGGCTAAGACAGTTTTATCCTTCCAGTTACAAAGTTCCCTTTCGGGATAAGGGACTCCTTCTGATATTATAGGCACTACATTCATGTACAAAACTTTCATTTTGTTTGTACGCGTGTACATGTGTAATTTTACAACAGGGCTATTAAATTCTTTCGGTGTTTTGGAACCAAAGGTAAATACCGAAAGTTGATTTTCTTCTTCCACTGGTAAATTTAATTGTTTAGCTACCTTATCTACAACATAGCTTCTCTGACTACCCGAATCTAGTAGTACACGACATTTAATTTCCTTAGAACTGTTATTTCCAGCATTTACTTTTACCACAGCGGTTTGTAGTATAGTTAGTCCTTTGTCCTTAACGTGAAATGTTTTTGTGGATTCCGTTCGAACTGTGATTAATTTTGGACATAAAGCACGGTTGTGTTGACCAAAGATTCCACAATGATGACATTGCCT
The DNA here is from genome assembly GCA_917880725.1 of Selenia dentaria. Classification (NCBI taxonomy): domain Eukaryota; kingdom Metazoa; phylum Arthropoda; class Insecta; order Lepidoptera; family Geometridae; genus Selenia; species Selenia dentaria. The sequence goes on along the minus strand of OU862896.1, from coordinate 26,578,761 downwards.
TTTTCTTTTACAATCTTTGATATTATGTCCATCCCACAGACAGCTAAAGCAGCGATTTCTCAATACGTCCTTCCTTTCTTTGATAGTTTTTACTTTCTTACATTCGTCGTTGTAATGGGATTCTTGACAAAATATACATTGGAGCTTCCTTTTCTTTTTGTCTTATTTATTTTCGCAAATGGGTTTTGTATGTTCATATCTTCGCTTGTGTATGTTCTGATTTCCCCTATCATATGAATGACCTTTATTTTCTGTATTTTCAGATCTTCTTTCATTCTTAAACCCTCCCTTTTTAAATTTACCTTCAAATTTTCCCCTTTTTTGCTGATTAAAATACTTTCTTTCGCTTACGTGTAACGTTTCAACGGTGTAGTTTTCTGTATTGTTCCTTTTAAGATTCCTTTCTTGTATCATTATGTTAGCATCTTCTCTAGCTACCAAGATCATTTCCAGATGTTTCCTAATTTCATCTATTGACTCTGTTTTCGATTTTAATTTCATCTCGTAGATGACATCTTCGGGAAATTTCTCTATTAATATAAACCTCAGGTGGTTATGGTTAATATTTTCACCTAATGAGCTGAGAACTCTTAAATGCCTCTCTAATTCGTTAAAAGTTTTTCTACAGTCTGTCACCGTCTTATTCGCAGGTTTTACTTTGTACAAAGCAGAATAGTGAGCGTCTATAATATGACTCACTCTTCCATATCGTTCTTTAAGAGTTGACACAGCTATCTGATAATTTTTATTTGTTGTCTCTAATCCTTCTACTGTTTTCTTAGCTTCTCCTTTTAGCGACGCCTTTAAATATAATAACTTGTCCACATCTGATAAATTTCTCTTATCTATATTCGAGCTGAAACGATCCCAAAATTCATGCCAGTTCAAAATGTCTCCATCAAATTCGGGCAAATTTAACTGTGGGAGCTTTCCTGAAGAAACATTAATTCTCTCATCAGCCACAGGTGATGGAACGATGGTGCTATTTATCTTCTTGATTTTACTGTTTAACTCCGCCAATATCTCTTCACCTTTTAATTGAGTAGTACTAAACTCTGATATATCATCAGCTGATGGCTCTTGGCAAAGCCGGAAATAATTATGCAATTCCCCATTAAATCGGTTAATAACTGTTTCCAACTTGAGGGCAGTTGTTTCAGCTTCCTCCTTATTGGTGTTTGAAATATCTCCATATCCGAGAGCATCGTTAGACAAGATTACAATTCTATCTACTATTGTACTGAGCCGTTGTATCATTAAGGATTCCATTTTTCATACTAATTCAGTGCTGAGCTGGCACCTTGTATAGCCTCTTCGTGGTTATTCTAAAAATACAATAACTTGTATTATATTTCGCAATATATCTTTTACAATGATCATATAGATACTATATTTAAACCTTGTTTGATCTATTCATAGCTAAAACAAATGCAGAGCAATATAACATAGTCATAACTCCATAGACATGTGCATTGCTCCGTTAGGTATACACCACATGGCTATATTAGGTTCTAGGCAACACCCACGGAACCATACTTAGTTATACCATAGTTACACCTTGTATAACCCTTTTATAAAGTAACATTCTGTATTACTATTTTGTTTATTAACAACCCATATAGCTTTCTATAGGTGTAATATAACATCGGTTAAGGATCATCACATTCAACATTTAAGTTCAAGTTGCAGGTATTATATCATAGTTAAGTAATTAGATTTTACTGTCAAATCATATTCACTGTGCAGGTGCACCCTGCTAATTGCATGATAGCGTGGTGGTAAGTGGTAACCCACTTGTGTAATTAGACCTCAGATTAGTAAATAAAGTAAATTAAGTTCAACTGCGCTGCAATTACTTGAATTAAAAAATGTGTGTAAATCTTGGATGTCAACTATACTTTTTATTATCTTGTTGCTTGTACTATACAGTCTATTAATTAGATGTACAAGCATTCTCTACTCTGAGATTTAACATCAGTTCATTGATCTGAACTTGTGCCTTACTTAGTTGTAATATTTTTTTTCTTTACAATATTGGTAAATTACAATTGACTGCCAATGCAGGCATTAGTTTTTATAACTAATAATATTCACAATAGACTTAATATGTCATACATTGTTAATGCTGTAATATGAAAATGCTCCATCCACTGTTTATCCTCTTAAAGATTTTAATGCAAGTAGGTAGGTAAGTACTTATTAACCTTTTGAATGTACCTGTATCCACAGCTATGTATAGTTTTACTGAGCTTTATTAAAGTTATATATGATATCTGTTTGTCATTAATTAAAACAGTATCTATCTTTCAGGAATCTCATTCTTATATAGGTAAACAAAATTGTGTTTACTGTAATTATTTTGCGGCCTCGCACATATGGTATCAGGATAGAAAGTACCTAAGCCATATACATCTACATATCAAACTCAATCTAACTTTACAGTGTTGTCTCTACATTAATTTATTCAATTCAGCAATTTAACAGAGCAGATGTACCTATATCAAGTATGTATGGTTATGTTATTAACATTTGTGAAATTTATTTAAAATTATGATAGTTATTGTTGAATATTATTTAAACCTTTAGCTGTGATATGTACTGTAGAACTGGGTTAGAGTCTTCATCACTATTACTTCATATCTAACTTCTTGATGCATTCTAAATGTAGGTAATTGTATAACCTAAACATGGAGGAATCAGTTACTCTAAACCATCTTTGCTTATCAACATAGATTGTAAGAAAGTGTATTGTATAATTATTGGTAGTACATTCTAAATAAAGTCAAGTAGGTACAGTGGGATCAAGACTTTTAAAACTATCAGGATAACTGTTTATCTTCTTTGCGAAAATCATATACAGGTGACAGATCTTGTTTCATTTACTTACAATTTATATTTAGAAACACACTCACCTTCTAATTATTTGAAGTAGTAAATTTCTGCAGCCTATTATTGTTAGGTAAGTACTCTTCTCTGTTTTTCTCAATACAGATGTGTTTTAGGTACTGTGTAACCATTGAAATATTTGATCTTAAATCAGAATCACAAATCTTTTCTTTCCTCTTCTATTCAATATCAACTTTCAACAAATGTACTAAAATTTAGGACAACGAATTTGTTTTTCCCGAAAAATAACGCATGGAACAAAACTATTCAAATTTTGAAATGTTTAGTACTCAGGGTGGCTAACATAAACCAAGAGAAAGTTGCCAAAAGTGCTAAAATCTTGTATGAATTTTTAGCTTAATTTTAAGTTGACTAAAAGTCGCCTCTTTACTTTCTTAGAATCTTTATAACTCAAATAGAAACATTCTTATATATCTTGCATATCTTGCTGTTATCAGTTAAACATGCTGTTAGGTGAATCATAACAGCATAAAATTAACTAGTAACCCAGAAACAATATAAATTGAATAAATGCTATTTGTGCCAGATGCTGAACATTAGAGCTCAATGCAAAACAAAATGCTAACTCACATCTATCTGATTCAGTGCTATACTGGCAGCACTGAGTGTACTGGTTGTAATAAACATAATTATATGCTGCTCAAATGTAATGTTGATCTTTAGAAAATCAAATAAATTATACTGCATACACATAGTACTTAGTTACTTAGTGCACCATCAGTTCTAATGGTAAACTGACATAATTATGCTACAAAACTAATGTAGGCAACCCCTGTTCTTTAATGTTTCTACCAGGTGCCTTAAATTCCGTACACATAGCAAATGTCTTCTGGTATATTAATAATAACAAGAATAATTTTCATTTATTTATTTCCAAAAACACATATATTATTCCTAAGCAATAGTATGTGAGCATTTAACATCTTATTTCAGTATTTCTGGATTGTTGCTCAAAGGTCATTTGTAGCTGTACTAAGATTCTGTGTGTTACATTACAGCTACTGTTACAATTAATCATTTTCATACTGAAATCTTTTCTGGAATTTCTTATCCCAGCATCTCCACCATGTCGCGACACGCTGCATGAATTGATTTCAGGGGGATAATTAGGCCAGCATGTAGCGAAGTTGTATGTAGTTGAGATATCAGGTTAGAGAAAAAAAATATAATTATTGCTTACTCACATAATACCCCAATGTTCTTCAAAGTACTTTCCATAATACATTTGTGTTTATTTCATATATCTGCTTCGCTTTTACATTATTTACCAGTTGACCTGCAAAAACACTATATGCCCGGTGACATCGCTGTTTGCGATGTCACCAGGCACGAGAGCCATAGCGCTGTCTACTCAGCTCTACTTGGCTAGGTTACACCTTTACTACTGGTTAATTCTCACACTCCTCATTGAGTGTAGAACCCAGATTGTTATGTTAAGTTAAAGGAAGGTTACACCTCTACTACTGGTCAATTCTCACGCTCCCTACAGAGTGTAGAACCCAGATCGATAGCAACAATGTTGTGTTAGTAAATCCAGGATCCTGTCGAACAGGATATACTTATCCTACTGGTTAATTCTCACGCTCCCAACAGAGTGTAGAACCCAGATCGATAGCAATGCTCTTGTGTTGGTAAATCCAGGATCCTGTCGAACAGGATATACTTATCCCACTGGTTAATTCTCCCACTTCTTATTGAGTGTAGAACCCAGATTGTTGTCGTCAGTGAAAGGCCGTTCCACTTTCATAGCAACTTCTCTTGAGGAGGATACACCTATACTGCTGGTTTATTCTCATACCCATTGTGGAGCATAGAACCCAGCTGAGACATACAGAATACCACACCCGAAGGAAGTGGATCTAACTTCGCTTAAATATCTTCCTTTAGAAGGGCAAGTACTACACGTACCTATTATGATAAACATCACTTCACTAGTTGGACTGATTAATTAAACTGTTAACTGCGTGATTTAAAATATGTGAAGAATAAAATGAAACAAAACATAGATAGCAAACTGTATTCGAAACCTTATCTCAATGCAAGCCGTTAACCATAGATAATCTCTCCTACTCGTCTACAGATAATAAATATTGATAAAACATTTCGCGTCATTCGCGACAATCGGGGCGGACAAATATATACTACTTTAATTTAGTGAAATAAAAATAATAGCATTGATTTAAAAACTAAAAATTGTTATTAGTAGTTAAAAGAAATGTTAAATTGTATATTGATATTATTATTTTGGAAATGTGAAGTAAATCTCTGGAGATATTTCGACTTTTTTTAGAAGTGTTTTTGCGCGATAATCTTTTTCAATGTGATTTTTTTTTTCAATGCTTGTAAGGTAAAATACAAAAATCTATTCTGACATTATGGAAGTACGGGATGTTTCTTGTGCCATATTTTTTTATAGTGCATTATATTCAGTAGAATTCGCAATTTAGAGCTCTCAAATAAGGTCTCTGTGTGTTTTTGCCGAAACGAACACCAGAAGAATGAGGATTACTAAATAAATAAGTAAAGTACTCAAATTTGGCTCTGACATTATTGAAGATAGTGAAATGAAGTGTAGTTTTCATGCAATGGTGATGTATAGATATAAAGACAATGTATCATATTTCAACGTTGAACATCTTGCTAACACGCATTTTTTTGTAAAACACCACTTAATAACATGTTGATCCCTTTCTGACAACTAGCATGATCATATATCTTCGTGTTCTTTTTATCTTGTCAGTGTAGTTAATGTCGTCGTGCGAGTTGTGTACTATAGCTATAGGTAGGTGTAGCATAAAATTTGCCACGTTTAAACTTCATATTCAAGGAGTAAAACATCTCTATCGTTAATCTCAATGTTTTCGCTAGTTTATAATTCCAAATTTAAATTAATTTTACAATAAAATGCATTCTTATTGAATCAATTGTTCATTTGTTTTCCCGTCTTTGTGCCTTGTCTTTGATATGGTCCAAAAATATGAATGAAATGAGGGCAAGTATATCTCGGAATGAGAGATAGTCGGCTACAAACTTTTATTTGGCACCCTGAAACATGTCTCAAAACATACTTATATATGTTTAGTATAACTTATAGGGTGCCGCGACTACATTCCAAAATTAAAACGGTCTAATTATATTTTTACAGTTTATTGCAAATATATTGTTTCCTATGGCTTTTATGCTATATGTATTTATAATAAATATTGTAGAGGATTAAATTCTCTACAACTTTTGTTTAAACTTTTTTTTATATCTTGAACCATTTTCGAGATAGAGGGCAGAGCGCACGCAGTAATCTTAATTAAAACTGTGTACTTACCTAAACCGTATCTTTACATTATTTTTTTAAATTGTACTCGAGGTGTAATTATTATTATCAATATAGAGGTCAAAATATATTTTTTACAATTTTTGTCTGTCTGTCTGTCTCTTGAACGCGCATGACTCTGAAACCACGAGAAGAATTTTGACACAGAATTACTAACACTATGGTGCAACATAAAATAGATTTTTTATCCCATAATAAAAAAGGGTTCTTATGGAATATGGGACGAAAGTATTAAAATTAAGTAAAATGTAACTACTGGACAGATTATAATGCAATTTTCTGTTCAGTAGATGAAAATTTAACATAAATTCTAAGTCTTATTTCATCTGTTTATGACATCGGACTGCTACAAAAGACTATGTCGAAGACAAGGTTTAAATGTTTTTAATACAAAGTAAAAAATATTATCTGAATTTTTTAAGACCTCCCTATTAAACATGCATATTCTTGGAGTTCGTTGGGATCGCTCTGCAACCCCCACGCCATCTATTATTTCACTTCCGTCCCCCTACCCTACATGCCCCCTCTCCCCGCGCCCCAGCCCAGGCCCCGCTTAGGGCCTTTGTTTACTTAGTCTACGTTATGGAGGTCATTGCTGTATTTGGTTGGCCTAGTTTTACTTAGGCTAGTTTTAGACGAACCAGCTTAAGCATTACAAAAACTTCGATTACTCATAACTCGGAGTGTTTACTACTGCTTCTGCATGTGTGGTTTAAGTACTACTACACCTTTTTGTTACAGACTGTAAACACAGGTAAGTTATACTTACCGTAAGTACCTACTTTAATTAAAAATATGTTTCGATTTTTAACAATAAAAAAACACAGAACTTCAAATCTGCGATAAAAGTTAAAACCAATTCTAAAATACTGCTTGCAATGGTCACGGTAATATTATCAAACACAAGCTGCTCTCCGCGGTTTCCCCCGCGCGGTGATGGATGATGATGATGATGATGAATCTTATGTAGTCTTATGTAGTTATCTATGTTACTCAGGGTGAATGTAGCTTTCCAATGGTGAAAGAAATGTTGAAATCGGTCCAGTACTTTTTGAGCCAATTCGTTACAAACATACATACAATATAATTTCTTCTTTATAATATTAGTATAGATTATCGTGCATCTAACATTACCGTGCAATCGCGCATTAAACAAATAATATCGAATCGATACAATCGACAAATTGAAGAACGTCATATTTTTTTTTTCGTAAATCTTAAACTCAGAGTTTCAAGAAAATTTGGTTTCAAACGTGCGCGTTTTGCTACGGTCTTGTAGGATAACAGATAAACTAGTCAGAAGGCTGGTCTGATAAGATCAAGTTTTCCTAACTGACCCCTCAGGTGGACATAATTATGGCAGTCTGTTGAGAACAAGTTTTCCTGATTGACCACCCAGGTGGACATATGGTAATCTTTATAATATTACTTTTTTAAAGCACTAACGCCTGCTTAGCGATACCAAACATTGCAATTTTTAGAGAGAAAAATTCACATCCTCGGACGGGATGCAAACGCGCGTCTTCCTGCAATCCGTGTCAGATGCCATGACCACAGCATAAAAATTACACAGACTGTGATATGACCAACTAGGCCTGCGAATGTTTTTCTCCCAAAAAATTGCAATATGTAGTAGTATGTTGAGAACAAGTTTTCCTAACCAACCACCCTCGTGGTTGGCTGGTGTACTGTTCGAACTAGTTTTCCTGATTGATTACCCAGGTGGTTTTAGGGTGGTTCGTTAGGAATAAACGTTAGACTACAGGGTATTACATGATATATGATAGGATATTCGATCGCGCAACTTCAGTGTCAAATGAAAACTGAAATAAATAAAAAATATAAATTGATATTAAATTTAATTTCAAACACTTTATTCCATAAGGCCGCGTTATACCGTTGTTAGTATTTTATTATTATATATATTATTTTTTTATTATTATATATTATATTGATTTTAGCTGTCTATACAGACTGACTGGTTGAACACTTTACATAAACAAGGACATGATAATTCATGGTCACATGAAACGTTTAAAAAAATAAAATTAAAAAAATACCGTTAAACTACAGAGGAAACCTTCATTCTATGAATGTGCTATAACTCGAAAATTATGGACACCGTCCGAACGGGGTTAATGACCCAAAGCGCCGCGCAGCGTTCAAAGGAATCAAGCTGCGTCCGAACGGGGTTAATGACCCAAAGGGCCGCGCCGCCCGCGCCGCCAAAGGATGCCGCGATCGTCGGCCGCCCGCCCGGCCGCGCCGCGCTTTTATTACTACACGCGCGCCGCGAGTGACCATGTTTATTGTTTTGAGTAGACAATTAAAGTTAAATTAGGTAAATATTAGGCACCTATTTTTTTTTCTTAATTAGAACGAGAATCGAGTACTGAGCACTATATATCAATATGTAAAGTGTTCAACCAGTCACCCTGTATATGTATTTACATTTGTTCTACTGTAACGTCTAAACTACTGAATCGATTTTGATGCATGAGGTATCAACAGATTTGTATAATGGTGCGGGTGACGCAGGCCATCTACTCGTATATTTCCCCTAAATTTGTTATGATGGACTTTACAGGTACTTACATTTTTAATCTAGAAAAAAATGAAGATAATCATTCTTAGTATCAAAATAAAGGTCTTGGCACATACACATATGTAGGTATTCCTGCAACCTACTTGGTGTACAGTACAACCATAATATGTGGTCACATCTCCCCTGGATTATTTTTGTTGTTTGGATGTGTTTGTTTGTGTCTCAGACAAAATAAAAAGTCAAGACAGAATGTTGTGAACAGAGAAGTGAGGCCGGTTTTCTAAACTACATGTGCGTGACTCGGTGACTCGGACATGGTAATTCAAATTATATTAAAGTTATTAAAAAAATATCAATAATTAATAAATTTAAATTAAATGTTAATTAAAACTTTACGTGTTGCTTCCACGCCCCGCGATAGTTCGAACGACGCGCCAAGGCGTAGTTTCGTTGTAGGTTTTGTATGTAAATATGTATGGACACGCCGAGGCGTAGTTTCACCCGGCCTCACTTCTCTGTTCACAACATTCTGTCTTGACTTTTTTATTTTGTCTGAGGTTTGTGTATGCATTTCTCTATTTTTGCCTGAATTATTAATTCGTTTCGAACTTTTGAGACACCTTTATTTTTTATTTACTGAATATTGTACCGGTCAATCAACTTTACGAAATGTTTGAAATTGTTGAAATTCCGATGCAAATGCATGAGTCTATCGTCTATACATATATAAAAATAAACCCCTACATCTCCTGGTCACAATTGAGAACAGATGAAACAATCTCGCAAATTATTTAGTGTGTTAATTATTGTCAGGAGAAGGTTCTTATGAAAGAAAAACCAAGAAAAGATTGGAGGTCACGGCGAGGCCGAAGGCCGAGCCTACTTCGCGAACGAAGTCGCGGGCAGTCGCTAGTACTATGATAGTGTACTACTTTGACTGTGGCCGGTCGGTGCACTGAGTTCAATCCCCGGACAGGTCAAACAATCGTGGTCGTGAAGATGTCTGTTTGACCTTTTTTGGGTATGTATATGTACGAGTATATACATGTATATCAGTCGTCAGGTTACCATAGTGCAGTCTCTGTCTAGTTTAGGACCTGAAGACTAGTGTGGATGTAAACAAAAAATATAACATAATCGATCGACTGCTGATTTATCATGAGTTTACATGAATCGAGGCGCCAATCCATAGTGCCTGGGAAAATGCAATTTTAATGTCAAGTTAATATTACTCATAGTTCTTTTCTGGGGATTATCCGTAAAAATGCTAGAGTCAATAATAGAAGTTATAGCGCCACATTTGATGATCATATTTAATTTATGTATTGATAGAGGTACATTTCCTCTAATGAAAATGAGTAAAATCACCCCTATTTTTAAATCAGGTAGTAAGGCCGACCCCTCAAATTATAGACCGGTCTCTGTGCTTCCGGCTTTGAGCAAAATATTCGAAAAGATAATGCTTCAACAACTCTTGTCTCATTTTAATGAACATAGGATTTTACACGAAAATCAGTTCGGTTTCACGAAAAGCAGATCAACAACAGATGCAGGAGTCCAGTTAGTCAAGCATGTGCTGGAGGCTTGGGAGAGCTCACAGGATGCCATTGGCGTATTTTGTGATCTCTCCAAAGCTTTCGACTGTGTAGAGCACCGCACTCTAATTTATAAGCTACACCACTATGGAATTCGTGGAGCTGCTCTGAATCTTGTAGAATCATACTTATCTGATAGGCAGCAAAAAATTGGCATTAATGGCGTGACATCTTCTGGATCTTTGGTCAGAATGGGGGTTCCACAGGGGTCGATCTTGGGTTCGTTCTTATTCTTAGCATATATCAATGACTTACCACATATGGTTGAGGGCCTTGCTGACATAGTTCTTTTTGCGGATGATACTTCTCTGATTTTTAAAGTAGATAGGAAAGATAGAGAATTAGTTCAAGTCAACAACGCGTTAACTAATTGTTTCAAATTGGTTCGCCGCAAACAACCTGCTTCGCAACGCAAAAAAAAACGAAATGTTTAAAATTTTCCATGCCTAATGTAAGACATATAGAGACAAACGTATTACTCGACGGAAATAAATTGAAAATTGACAAGGCAATAGTCTTTCTAGGTATTAGCATAGACTCTAAATTACAATGGGGTCCTCATATTGATGCACTATCTGGAAGACTGAGCTCAGCTGCATATGCGGTTCATAAAATTAGGCAATTGACAGATATAGCTACTGCTCGACTGGTCTACTTTGCTTACTTCCACAGCATAATGTCATATGGTATCCTGCTGTGGGGGTCAGCGGCGGACATAGAGACAGTTTTTATATTGCAAAAGCGGGCAGTTCGAGCCATCTACGAAATGGGTCCCCGCGAATCCTTAAGACAAATGTTCAAAGAAATTAACATATCAACTCTTCCATCTTTGTATATCCTAGAAAATATAATGTACGTTCGTAAAAATATAAAGAAGTTTAGAATAAATAGTGATATGCATAATATTAATACTAGAAATAAGGATAGGATAGCTGTATCTAAATTTAGACTCACGAAAACTAAAAATAAGTCCTTCTTAGGCAATTGTGTACGTTTCTATAATAAAATCCCGAAAGACATTACTGAGCTCACTGAAGGGAAATTCAAGTTACGTGTCAAAAATATACTAATGAAAAAAGCCTATTATAAATTGAGTCACTACTTAGAAGACAAAGATGCCTGGAAGCTTTCCACTTCTGCCTAGTAGCCAACTATTGAATAAATTTGTTATTTTAATACTACTCATATGTAACCCCAATGTACAAAGACTTGAAAAAATAATGGCCCACGAGTTTCTTGCTGCTTCTTCTCGGCGGTGGTTCTTTTCCGAAGACAGCGGTAGAATCATTAAAAAAAATTTTGACGTTCATAAGAGTGTCTATGATACCTAAACTGAATAAATAATATTTGAATTTTGAATTTTGAATTCTGATAGCTGTAGATCTCGCGAGCACAAACTTTATGGGAAATAACGCCTCCGTTCAAAAACATCGATCATAAAACTATGTACTAAATCGTAGAACTTGTACACGACATTGCATCAACATTCGTGAAATAACACGACCTGTACGCGAGTACCAACATCCAGACGGATGAGACCATTGATCATTCCAGAGTTTCGTTCACTCGGTTAATTAACCGGAAGAACACTCACGTTAGGGATCGAATACCTCAACTCGGGCTTGGAGCATAATATAATCAGATGCTCATCTTCAGGGCGAGTCCGCAGAGGTTTATAAAACCCTTATAAATATAGTTATGATGTTTACCCGCATAACAGAATACTCTCGACTAACGTCCAAGTTCGAGCAAAGAGTGTGCTGAAAAACCAGCCCTGTAAACATAACTATTTATGCAGCACAGTGCTGAGCCAACTCACCGTCCTTCAAAAATGCTCTAACGTATTTTGTAATGTGTTTTTTTTCACTTGAAAAACTTATCGTGGTGGGGAACAGAGCCAAAAGAGGCAAAAGAGTGCGCGGGCGATTCCCATCCAGATGGAGCGACCATACCTAGACAAAATTCAAACAGGCGTGTTTCCGCACACGCTACAAACAAAAAAGTGTCTACGAAGCGTGACTTTTCCACAGGTAATGTCAGCGCCATACATTTTGGAGTTGTCTTTTGGCATTAACGATAACAGAAACATATTTTGTCTAGGCCTGCTGGTGAGAGATCCTTCCTCAATCGTGTTTTGGTCGGTTGTCAAGACGCGATGGATACGAGTATGCACCGATGGAAGCAGATTATACGATCTCGGTGTACACCATCCACATCATCATCCAGATCATCCGGACCACGATCCTCAGTCATGGTATATATATTTTTTTCTCGCTATACCTATGCCACTTTGAGAATGCTATGGAGAGGGCTATGCTCGGGGTTTCTCTACGTGATCGAATCAGAAATGAGGAGATCCGTAGAACGAAAGTCACCGACATATCCCAGAAGATTAGACAGTTAAAGTGGCAGTGGGCAGGGCACGTACCACGCAGAACAGATGGCCGATAGGGTCGGAAGGTTCTGGAATAGAGACCACGGACCGGCAAGCGCAGCGTAGGTCGTCCACCGACACGATGGACAGACGGCCTAATTAAGGTCGCAGGACGACGTTGGATGCAGGTCGCTTCTAAGCGCTCCTTTCGGAAAATTATGGGGGAGGCATATGTTCAGCTGTGGACGTCCTACGGCTGAGATGATGATGATGATGATACCTGTGTTTTTTTCTTTCCATAACCATATTTTCTATTCTATTAATGAAGTCCTATTGCTTGTTCAACACCAGAAAATCATCGCCTTTGCTCATTGCACAATCTATTAAAGATATATTCTGGTGATGCTAAAATAATTATCTGATAAGAATGATGACGATAGGAGATGGGTAACCTTGAGCAAATTAGATATGATAAGAATAGCTACTGGCTACTTAAGGCGCGGTCCAACCCCAATTTTAAAATAATATACGATGCTTTACTTTGCTTAAGGTTGAATATCGCTTGTTAGATTGGACGACGTAATGCGAAAATGCATTAAATTTGTACGTTTTCTTTATATTTATCGATATATACTAACACAATTGAAAAACTGCTGGTTACTACTTTAGTACTATATGTTGGCTATGTATTACCTAAAAATATAGTGTTATTGCTGAAAATTCTGAGAGTTTTGACGTGAAAGTTTATTTTTGTGGACCTATTTAGGATTTTTTTCTGCAGAAAGCGAGTCATGTTTATGAGTTCTATTCGGTTATTACTCTTTTCCTGTTCCTTTTCTGACTGAAGTATTTTTTACATATATTATTATCGAAAAATTCGTTTTACTAGATGTTTAAAGATCCTGCTTTTTACTATTATTAGGACACGAGCGCGTCTTAATTACTCGTATTAAACGAGTACTCGTTAAACTATCTACTTCGATAAATCAAATCATTATTTTTAGTTGAGGTAAAGTCGTACTATGAACGTTAATTATTGGAAGTTTAAGCAGGCTTTAGTGTTTTAAAAATCACACTAATACTCGTATTATACAGGTGAAAGTTTGTAAGTATGTTCGCATGTTTGTTACTAGTTCACACAAGGACCTATTCTATAAACATTTCGTATGGAGGTACTGGATTAACACATAAGACACTTTACTCCATCATAATCTTCGATCAACACGCAGGTGCAACTGCGGGACGCAGCTAGTCATATATAAAAACAGGGGTTAATGTTTACCTACAAATTAACCCTTTGCAATCCAGAGACGTAAATATACGTCAGTTTCATTCATAAATATTTTTTTTAATTATCACGGTGTAGAAAGGATTATATTCATCTGGTTTGGGTATTATTAAGTTTGCAGTTGATTATCATATCGTTTGTCACGAAGGTGATTGGCATCCATAGACATGAATATCACTGCTTCGCAATATGGCCTTTTAACGCCATGGATATCTAAGTGTTATGGCGTATAATTGATTGATAAAAAGATCTCAATATTATTATTGGGCCTTGCTGACATAGTTCTTTTTGCGGATGATACTTCTCTGATTTTTAAAGTAGATAGGAAAGATAGAGAACTAGTTCAAGTCAACAACGCGTTAACTATTGTTTCAAATTGGTTCGTCGCAAACAACCTGCTTCTCAACGCAAAGAAAACGAAATGTTTAAAATTTTCCATGCCTAATGTAAGACATATAGAGCCAAACGTATTACTCGACAGAAATAAATTGAAAATTGACAAGGCAATAGTCTTTCTAGGTATTAGCATAGACTCTAAATTACAATGGGGTCCTCATATTGATGCACTATCTGGAAGACTGAGCTCAGCTACATATGCGGTTCATAAAATTAGGCAATTGACAGATATAGCTACTGCTCGACTGGTCTACTTTGCTTACTTCCACAGCATAATGTCATATGGTATCCTGCTGTGGGGGTCAGCGGCGGACATAGAGACAGTTTTTATATTGCAAAAGCGGGCAGTTCGAGCCATCTACGAAATGGGTCCCCGCGAATCCTTAAGACAAATGTTCAAAGAAATTAATATATTAACTCTTCCATCTTTGTATATCCTAGAAAATATAATGTACGTTCGTAAAAATATAAAGAAGTTTAGAATAAATAGTGATATGCATAATATTAATACTAGAAATAAGGATAGGATAGCTGTATCTAAATTTAGACTCACAAAAACTAAAAATAAGTCCTTCTTAGGCAATTGTGTACGTTTCTATAATAAAATCCCGAAAGACATTACTGAGCTCACTGAAGGGAAATTCAAGTTACGTGTCAAAAATATACTAATGAAAAAAGCCTATTATAAATTGAGTCACTACTTAGAAGACAAAGATGCCTGGAAGCTTTCCACTTCTGCCTAATAGCCAACTATTGAATTTTGTTATTTTAATACTACTCATATGTAACCTCAATGTACAAAAACTTGAAAAAATAATGGCCCACGAGTTTCTTGCTGCTTCTTCTCGGCGGTGGTTCTTTTCCGAAGACAGCGGTAGAATCATTTAAAAATTTTTGACGTTCATAAGAGTGTCTATGATGCCTAAACTGAATAAATAATTTTTGAATTTTGAATTTTGAATTTTATTAAAAAAAATCTAAATATTATAAAGAAGAAAGATTTGAAATTTTGTATGTTTGTAACTAACCAACTCGTACACTACGTGACCAATTATAAAATTATTTTACTTTTAGAATGCTACATTATCCTTCAGTAACAAAGGTTTTAATTCATTTTCATCATAACCCTTAGCCACGCAGGTGAAATCACGCAGCGCAGCTAGTTTAATATATAATGGTCGTAAAACGTTGACCATCAATGCATAAAATCTTAACAAATAACCATTTAAAGGGTGCATATTCTGACTAAAAATGTTCACCACCTCAATTCACAAAATTTCGACGAAGCGTCATAGTTTTTTTTCGAGATGAAATTTAATGTATATTTTTATTTTGGTACACTACCGTCATTACTTAACCAATTTTGTTTTCATACCACCTGCTTGATAATGACCAATTACTTATCACGCAATCTCGACGTAAAGCAAAGCATTACATCCCTAGGGAGATAATTTTGTATAAAACTCCCCAAGAGATAAGAGTGATTTGTAATTTGAACGTTATGTAGGAACACTCACAACACGGAGTAGATACGGGCATTGTGAACAGAGTTTATTCGAAAATCGAACTGGTCGCCAGACAGCACACAGAAAAACAAAATAAAAAGGCGCGATTGTAATGAATTTGAAACTAAAGATGGTGTTTGGCGTTATTTTAACAACTTAACAACATAAAATGTTCCTATCAAAATAATACTCTGTCGCTCCATAACTGATGTGGACAAATGTGTCTAATATTATTATTAACTTTTAATGTATTTTATTTTAAAGTAAATGCATTTTTATGACGCCCTGAGTTTAAATTGTCTCGCAGTAGGTATGAAAAGTAGG
The DNA here is from genome assembly GCA_917880725.1 of Selenia dentaria. Classification (NCBI taxonomy): domain Eukaryota; kingdom Metazoa; phylum Arthropoda; class Insecta; order Lepidoptera; family Geometridae; genus Selenia; species Selenia dentaria. Next base: position 26,562,499 of record OU862896.1, on the reverse strand, counting down.
TATAATCACCTAATATAATCACCTCGAAGATAAAGCCTGTCTTCGTTTTGGGCGGCTTGAACCCCTCGCTTCAATCAGGATTCTACATAACTCTCGCGCTTCGCTCGGGAATTAAATTTAGATCTAGAGTCCTTGTTACACTCAGGCTCCAATATGCCTCCGGTAACGTAAGACACTGATTTACTCCCTCGGTCCATAATCTACTATTGCACTTGATATGCTCACACGGTTAGTCGCATAGGCCATCTAGATTCATTTTAGGATAGAAAACGTATGAAGATAATTTTATTTAGAAAAAGCTCCAAAAACAGAATGAACAAAAAAATCTGTACTATATAGTAATTATCTAACCTGCTCACAAAATTTCACGAGAATCGGCTGAGAAATGCGACATCGAGAGGAGAACAGCCGAACATCTCGACAGACAGACATATAGGTATACCTAGTGCGAAAGCATTTTTACCCAAGCTATTGCAAAAACGCTACGCTCGTGCTTCACGTGCACTCGCTCGGTCAATAACACGCATTTTTAGGTACTACAGGTATCTACTAAAGCAGGCGTCGACAACCGGCGACCCGCGGGCCGCATGCGGCTCGTGGACCATCTCGGTGCGGCACGCAAGCCTGAGGACCGCAATAAAAAAATACCGAAACAAAAGGTCGTATAAATCCACTAGGATTTAAATTAAAACCAAAAGTGTCTATTATCACAATATTGTGCGCATGGTACTTTGACAAGTTATTTACACTTTTTGTTGTTGAAGTCGGTTCCATTTTAGGTTAAAATTTTTTAGTGAACCTTGCTACTGGCGGGATCGTTTGCCATTCACCGTCAATGATAATATCATCCAGATAGGCGTACACTTTTCAGTTATAGTAGTGTAACTCGAAAAAAACTTTAACGAATTTGAAATTTAAATGGGTAAAATGGGCCTCTAAAGTACGTATACTCTACCAAACAAAAACGAATTTAGAGAATCCACAAATGGGGGAGAAATCGGTGAATACACACAAAATCAATACATACAATCGAACATATAACCTCCTCCTTATTTCGAAGTCCTTTTTTATAATACGTACGGCCCGCAGTAGCACTCTGACAACATTTGTGGCCCTGCTATAGCAAAAGGTTGCCGACCCCTGTACTAAAGGATCAAATAACCAATATATATCTAAAATTATTTAGATTAGGTAGGTAGGTAGGTTGGTACACCGCGATTCAAAAAATGTTTAGTTCCTTGGATATTTTATCACATCTTTCAATCTTATTTGTCAAGGTATAGTGTTACATCAGGTTAGCAAATGTATACAAGAATTCGTAAATGTCAGAGAGGCAATAAACTTAAACATCGAACTGTATTGTTTTAATGCTGTTTAGGGCTTGTATACATTTGTCGTTCAACAAGTAAAATGTTTACAAGGAAGGCTGTGTATCCGGACCAGTATAGTTTACCAAAATACGCAAATAAAAGCAACCAATACAGCTACATTTCTTGGAATCACTATCGATAACCACTGTAACTGGAAAGCACATGTAGACAGTGTGTGTTTAAAGCTTAGCAGATTTGCATGTGCTCTTCGTAGGCTGTCTTTAGTTGCTTCTAGAAAAACATCCCTTATGGCTTATCATGGATATGTGTCGTCGGTCCTAAGGTATGGTCTCGTAATTTGGGGCAACTCGGTAAAAGTGGAGAGAGCTTTCAAAGCACAAAAACGATGTATCCGAGCAGTTTGCTGTGTTGGTCCTCTAGAATCCTGCAAGCCTCTTTTTAAGGAATTAAAGGTGCTTCCACTTCCTTGTATGTATATATATGAAATATGTATGTTTGTAAAAAAACACCCTGAACTTTTCAATAACTTGTGCGATAACCGTAGCTACTGCACAAGATTTCCGAACAGATTAGTGTTTCCGCAGTGTAATAATGAGCTTTACCGCAGAAATTGTTATATTATGGCGTTAAGAGTGTTTAATAAAATCCCAGAATCATTAAAATCCCTTCCACTCCCAAAATTCAAAGTCGAACTTTTCAGATGGTTAATTGATGGTAGCTTTTATCAAATTAATCATTTCTTTTCACTTAATGACCATAAATATAGCCCATCCTAATATCAAACATATAGTATAATTTTAGTTTATCATTAAAATAGTAGTATAGAGTATAGTACCTACAGTGTTGTGTATTATAAACATATTAGTTGGTTTTTCCTAGTTAACTTAGGATTTTAATGTATATTACCTTAAATTTAATATAATTTTAGATTAAGATTTAAATTTTCGCGTGCCAAATAGGCAAAAGTTGTGTTGTACTAAACATTATAGCTATAAGATCTTTCATTGTAACCACAATTTAAAGCGAAATAAATGACTTGAACTTGACCTATATACATTTTTTTTTACTAAAAATAGAACCGACATCAAAACTAAACAGTTTTAAATAACGTGTCGAAATCGGTACCATGATAGTTAAAAAGTACCTATTATCACAATATTGTGCGCATGGTACCGACTTGGACAAGTTATTTCACACGTTTTCCATGTATGGGTAATTTTGTTTATTTATAGTATTTTGAGTAAGTAGCAAGTTACGGAATCTATTGTCATTCACCGTCAATAAGGATATCATCAAGACAAGCGAAACACTTTTCAGTTATTGGAGTGTAACCACAAAACAAATATGTTAGGTATATATAGGTCATAGATTAATCAGACTATATTAGGTAATGTTATGTAGTGTAATTAACTCAAAAACCGCTTGACCGAATTCGATAAAATTTAAGTGAGATCTTTTAAATAAAAAAGGATTTTGAGAATCGGTCCTTAAATGGGGGAAATCGGTGAACATACATATAAAAAACATACAGTCGAACATAGAACCTCCTCTTTTTTAGTCTGATAACTATTTAGGCATTAACTGAACTATGTGAATTCTACGAATCGGAATCGATTCAACTAACAAAGTTGGTTGTGAACCCAATAATTATCAAAAACTAGCTGCTCTCCGCGATGTCAACCGCGCTGTGATGGATGATGATGATGATGAACCTTATATAGCTTATGTTACTAAGGGCTCAGGGTGAATGTAGCTTTCCAATGGTGAAATAATTTTTAAAATCAGTCCAGTACTTTTTGAGCCAATTCGTTACAAACATACTTACATACAAATATTATATATGTATAGGTATATATATATATATGAAATGTTAAAGAGATTAATTGTAAATTATCGTATTCCTGAATGCAAATCAAATACAGTTTGATACCTGATTACCTAATCAGTACTTAAGTCTCTGCTTAATCATTATTCTCAGAAATGCCGCCGCTGGAAAAAGTGCTAGAAATATCCATTAACTTCATCCCCTCCCTTAATTAAGTATCTGAGTACCTAAAGTAGTATCATAGTAAAAGTACGAATAAAGAGAGCACAAGCTTTATTGCTTTAAGATTTAGGTAAGTTAAGACTATTACAGAACAAATCGTTACAGGCCAAGTCATCACCTCTGCAGGAACCCTTTATTGAATCTCTACTCCACTCGTGGTTTCACAGCAGTGGTACCCTAGCCTAGACAATACACATCTTCTGCTACGCCTAATAAAAGGGCACATTACTACTTTTTAGCATTAAAGGCACTTATTGTTATTCTGTGTGGGGGCAATAAGTCCTGCACTGACGTCCCGCTTCGGGTGTTGCATTTGTCCCGCCGGGCTTTACCCAAGCCATCCCAACTCCTTACTGTAACGGAGTATGACCCTGGGTCGCTGGCACAACTGCTCCAGTGATATTTGAGGTGTTAAGACTGATAATGATTTAGAACTATAGTGATCCTCTAGTAGTCCGATAGTGTTCCGTGTGCTCTTCAACAGCACGTGCCTCACGGTCTCGTCCTCCTGCAAGCATCCTCTGGACAGTGGACTAACAGTGGAGATTTCAATGATGTTTTAGGTTAGGATGACTCGTAATAATCAAGGCTACTTTATACGAGAAACATGTTTCTTTGGGATAGGCGAGGCCAGTATTATATACACACAAATGTATACCTATTTAGCTACATAACCATGTTTCGGAGGGGTTTGACTGCACATATTGATTCAACATACGAGTACAGATCGCGCGGCGAGAGTTTGGCTTTGACCTTCGGGTGGAGGGGATTACTGCGCATGGGTACTGTCGCGCCATGTGACAGAGAGAGACAAGAGTCCCTCGTCTTCGATGTGACAGAGAGAGACAAGAGTCCTTCGTCCCTCTAGCCACCCTGTGATACCCAATTTTTGACTTCTGCGCAATAACGGTCAAAGCCAAACTCTCGCCGCGCGATCTGTACCTTTGGTTTGAAAATAACATGGATATAGGTCTTAGCCAGCTGTCAAAAGGACAGTTGATGTATTTAATGATTTTGATTTCATATTTAGACTGCATTCGACTTGTATATAAGTTGGACATAGGTCTTAGTTGTAACAGCTGTCAAAGTGACACTTGATGACGTGTATTCCGATTTTGATTATAAATGTGAAAGTTCTAATGTATGTATAGTTAGTACACGCAAAAACGACTGGACCGATTTAGATGAAATTTGTTAGGTAGATCGAGGAGGTACTGGATTAACACAGGAGGGCTTTTATCGTCATCATCATCCATCACTACGCGGAAGGAACCGCTGGACTTGCCAGCTTATAATATTAACTAGAGGGTGATTAATTACATGACATCAAACTGCATTGCATTTTGTTACTTGTAACTTTATTATCGGATTTTTACTAACTAGTCAACTGTGATACAAACTTCTAGCGCACATAAAATGTAATTTAACCAAATAATAACATATACATAATAGACTTTCACAAAAGATTCAATACAATAAATAATTTCTTTACAAATGAGATTACCATAAATTTATGCCGATGACTGATGTAAACATATTAAAAACAATGGATCATCTCCCCTAGTACTTCCGGAAGCATACACACATAAACCATTACAGCAATGCCTGTTTCGGAAAATACCTACATCCAAATTATTTAGTAGACTTCTTTCTCTTAGCTCTACTATGGGGACATTCCAGTATATTATATTCTACTTTGCTGCAGGTCAGTCGCCTGCAATAAAATGTACACATTCTATAAGTTTTAAGAGTCTCAGCATGTATTTTCATAAAAATGCACGATATTATCTACCCTAAAATAATGCGATTTATATTATCTTACTGTTTACATAATTATAATTTCAAGAGAATGTGTGTTCTTGTGGCAATTTTTTAAGCATGTATGCATATTATTGCAGGCAACGGTACATCGACTAACTTCCTGAGATATTTGCACTGAGTGAGCGGAATATGCCCAGAGTGATTCCTACATGCCATTAAATTTAATCTCTGTTAATTTTAGTCATAATACTGATAATTATAACATAAAGTTGGTAAACTTGGTTAAATATTTTAGACATAATATAATTGAGATATCATTGATCAAACATTTAATAACACAATAAACACTATTATAAAATAATACTTAGGATCACGTGGTCAAGAAAAGAATTGGAAAGACGAAGTGCACAACCATGGTTCGGCTAATGAATTGTCTGGTCTTTCCGACATTAAACTAGAACATCGCTGAACAATAGATGCACTGGAAAAGTGGGGCTGAAGACGATTGCTGCAAAAACCAACGTGCCTCTTTGGTCCATCTTCAAAGAACTTGAAACACAAGAAATAGAGAAACATTGCGTGGTGAGCATCGGTCTTGGCAACGAGACGAGGAACAAAGGCTACAATGAATACGAGGAAACGCCGTTTTAATGTCACCATGGCAACGACCACATTGCCCATATACGGCCTTACTTATAAACGCTGCTTAAATTTAAATAACGTCACTTAGTACGGCGCAGAACATTTTTCCTTTGCGCCGCCGTACTGAATAACGTAATTTAAAGTTAAGCAGCGTTTATAAGTAAGGCCCATAATGTATATGCCCAACATATGTGTGCCCGATTAGGGAGATATCTTAAAAAAATACATGACACAAAGGTAATATTCAAAAATGTATAACAACTATATACTAAAACAAGTATTTAACAAAAGTATAGTTTAAAATGAATAACAATGAGATTAACTTGTTTTAAAGATATTCGGAGACGGTACGAAGAGGAGGCCCACCTCTTAGATATAGTTGGTCAATGGCGTCTGACACGGAGTCAGAGGACGCGGGTTCTCTATAAATTTCAATGTTTGAGATCGATAAAGCACGCATTAGTGCTTTAAAAATTACAAGGTTTGCGATGTCAATACGAAAGTTTAAGTATTTCTAAATAATGCTTCTTTCGGTTGGATAGTGCTGTCAAAGCTGTTCAATAGATGTCGCTCCGTTCCCGTAAGACGGTTAGTCAGATAGAGAGTTAAAATTCGATGCTCGGACCCGAACCTAGGTGGCGTAGTTGGTCAATAGCGTCTGACACGGAATTTTTCTCTCTATAAAGTTCATTCTCTTAGATATAGCCTGATTTATCTTTGGGCCCTGTATTAGTTAGTAACCTCTGCCTATATGAATCTCGTCACAAGACGAACTGCACTGCCGTCACATGTGCCTTTAATTTCGCCGGCAACCATACCTTCAAACCTGGGGGCCTACTCCCACCCTTTACGAAACTATCATAAATCAGGAGCGTTCTGTAATAAGCTTAGAATAATCATACTTCTATCGTACTCCCACAGACACAAAACGGTCAACCAAATTTAATGGTAAGCAATATAAGTGGTAGCAATATGACTACTTTAAGAGTTTAGAGTACGGATTTTCAAAACTTTGACATTGGAACAATGAAACTTAGGGTCAAAAGTACGCGATTTGAGTGAAATATTTGATACTACGTCATCAAAACGTCTATCGTAATCCATTATTATTTTAAGCTTGCTATATTGACGTGGTACTAATGGTAAGGTTGAAACATGACTACTTTAAGAGGTGGGAGTATGGCCCCTGAACACAGTATTGCGAACATTACTGCTTCACGGTAGATAGAGGTATGGCGGCAATACTTCCCTCCAAGAACTCATTTACAAAGAGATCTACTGCTACTAAAATAATATAGGACATAAAAGTATATATTTAAAATTACAATTAAAAATTAATAACAATGACATTTCTTGTTCTAATATCTATCACGTTCACAGCCAATCTAAAGCTTGTTCTAAAATATTACACTAAAGGGCCCCGTTTCAACAACTTTGGTAAGTCAAGTAGGTGCTAGCCGGGAGGGGTCCTGGATATGGCGATGATGCTGATGCTTCATCGTCACATCATGGTACAGAATCTATAATATAATCCAAAATGATGATTTCTAGAAAAATATTCAATATAATTATATTATGTATACAAATAATTTAAAATATAGTTCTTATTAATACATGTAATCCATGGAATCCAGTTAGTACTGACATTAGCAATTTTCATCATGACATATCATGCAACTTCATTTATAAGGTGTGTTTACACGAGCAACTTATTTGAGGTATAATTGCCTAACTGTAGTTGCCCAGCTATACTAATCGGAGATAAGATACGATAGTTGAGTAATTTATGAAGCATTTGTTTATTGGAGTAACCACTACAACATACTGAGCTATATGGAGCAACTTTAGAACTAGGCAATATCGTTTAATAGATTTATACAATAAAAAATCAGTTGAATCAAAATTTCCATACTCGCAGCATATTTAATTAATTAACATTTTTTATTAATCCTTCCTATACCGTGATAATTAAAACAAAAGATTTATGAATGAAACTGATGTATATGTACGTCTCTGGGACGCTAAGGATTAAGGTGCGCTTACGCGGGCAATTTTTTGAGTAATAATTGCTCGGCAACACTAATTGATCAATCTGGAGTAGGTAGTTAGTGGAGCGATATGCAGCAATTAAATAAAATACGGCAATTGTTTCGGCAATATTCTTCTAAGTGCTTCATATATTCCATATTGTTCAATGTCGCGTGTCTTGCCCTACTGATACCATTATTATGTTCTCTTTTTTAAGGCAACACACTGGAGCTAATATTTGTAGTATTCAAGTAGAAACATTGTAAAAACATCTATATAAAAAGAACGGCCCCGAGTTTCTTGCCGCTTCTTCTCGGTAGGCTCTATATGTTTTGGAAAGCGGCGGTAGTCTTTAAAGTACATTATAATGAAAAATTGACGTTCATAAGTGCGTCTTTGATGCCTAAATTGAATAAATGATTTTGACTTTGACTTATTAATTCTGCAGCTTATTCATCTCGATTCCGCGGGGAGAGCGAGCTGGCGGGTGATGGGGCCTCTGTTTATGATGAAATGTGGCTGCACGGGGTTCATTGACAATGGCGTTGTCTTCTTCGTAAAATAATGAAAAAAATTATTTATATTATTAATGCAGTTCACTTGCATCCTTGTATGTGGGATAACAAAAGTTAAGATTTTAAAGATCGCTCTCTGAAAAAGATGAACGGACATCTATTGGGCTGCAGTTTCAAATATCTCACGACGAAGCTGTAAAATATTTGAAATTTTACGCTAATATTTCAACATAATAAAAGTACTACAAGCCGCCGCTTCAAGGAAAATGTCGTCCATGGCAAGCGTAGTTTTGCAACTGAATTGCTCATGTATAAAAGTATTGTCTATAGTTTCTTCGAGTTGCTCCTTATCGCTCAATATTGTAGATGCAAAACATTTTGCCAAATTGATGCTTGTTGCCGTTGTCGTGAATTGCTTTATATTATGTCACGTCGCAACCGACCATCATTGCTCATAATTGAGAAATTGTGTTGCTCGTATAAGCGCACCTTTAGCAAGCTTTATTAATACGAAATATGTAAGACAATTAAGTAGCAATGTTGCCGCATTAATCTATCCAGATTACGGCAGTAATAGCTCATCTATATCCAAAGACCGTTGCTAGGCAATTGTTGCTCGATAAGTTGCCCGTGTAACTATATCTTTACTATTTCGAGAATTGCCCCCGCTCCCATGTAGATATTATTTTAATACGACGAGGGCCCGTTAAAAATGTATCTTACTTATCTAAATAACAGTCTAAATAGCAATTTTATCGGGATCTAAACATTATTCTTAAAGAATAATAATAATTTGGAATGCACTATGTTGCCACGATTTAAATATATTATTCTATGAATTTTACCCACACACGTTGCAGTTCCTAGAAAAGTAGGTGGATTTCTGCGAAATCTATTGTATTATTGGTCAAATATGGCGAATGGGGAGGTCGAGAATCAACGGTTTAATATAGGTAGTATTTTGACAATTTATTTTACGCGGTTTTGCAGTTAAAGCGCAGATGGTGCTATTAAAATGGTTGTATACATACTTACGAAAGTTACAATTTAGTTATTTTATGAATAATATAATCTGCTATATGCTACGCCCCGTGGTTTGACCTGGGTGGCGATGATAATAGATAGTGTCCTATGAGTTGAATCCGGTGTCTAATCTACCTACCAAATTCCATCTAAAACCGCCAAAGCATTTTTGCATGATTGAGTAACAAACATCCATACATCTAAACATTCAGCATTTTCATACAACATTGTAAGTGCACTTAGCAAACACATATATCCTTCATAAGCACATTACGAGTAGTTACGTACTACAATCATTTTAGTATCAGACTGGCCTATATTAGTATAGAGTCTTTTTACCAATATAGATTGCCATGTTTTTTATCAAATCGTAATGAATGCAACAAGCTATTTTTTTTACTACGTTGCTTCATGCAAAGGAATGTTTTTACTATCACACTATGTGTGCAGCAATAATTTAGCTGCTCAGTTTAATATATTTTTTTGCTATGTTTTATTTTTTATATACCATCCCACTAACGTTTTTTTACAAATGGAGGAACTTTCTTTTTACCATGTTTTATGTGTGTACCATCCCACTATAGTTTTTTCAAATGGAGGATCTTTCTTTTTACCATGTATATGTATGTACCATCCCACTATAGTTTTTTTCAAATGGAGGATCTTTCTTTTTACCATGTTTTATGTGTGTACCATCCCACTATAGCTTTTTTCAAATGGAGGAACTTTATTTTTACCATGTTTGTATGTGCGTGTGTCTTTTACCATCACACGTGCAGTATTTTTTTTATTCTGCTGCATTGTAATGCATCGTGCGCGGAATCTTTGACCTCGCGTACGTGCTTACAATCTTTTTAGCAAGCCATTGAACTGAACCATTTTCTCATCATATTATTGGATCTTCTTGCTTTACTTTTACAAGTAGTATCTTCAAAGCATTCCATTATGTACAGAATAATTTTCTTTATATTTTCGGCCTTGTTTACCCTGTAGTCGTTCACAGCTCAATCATCTTTTACCATATTATGTGCAAAGCATAAGCGAAGCATATTCTTCTTACTGCCATATTGTTTATACATCTCATACATATGAGGCAAGTTTTGTGACCATGTCATTATGCGTGGAATATTTTTCTGTATGTGGCATCCATAAACGCAGTAGTGGCCGTATCTATGGGGTGTATTATGATCGGAATAGAAGCCAAGCCAATGCCAATGATTATGCCGGACCGAATATTTGGAGCCATCTTTGGGACGTACTTAGTGAGACCTTTGCCGGTGTAGTAACATATCCTGGAAACAATAGAGAATAGTTTTGGTATTTTACATACGTTTAAGATAAATAAATGTACAAAAAATGGAACCGACTTCAACACCAAAAAGAGTGAAATAATTTGTTGAAGTCGGTACCATGATAATTCAAAAGTAGGTACCTATTATCACAATATTGTGCACATGGTACCGACTTCGACAAGTTATTGCACACTTTTTGGTGTTTAAGCCGAATCTATTTTGTTGTAAAAAAATATTTTTTTCACGTTTAGTGCTACCTTGCTACTTAAGGGAACGATTGTCATTCACTCCGCTATATTATTCTACTCTTTGCATTCACCGTCAATGATGATATCAAGATACACTTTTCAGTTTTTGGAGTGTAACTAAAAAACTATCGCCAAATTGTGAGACATGTGGACGTATTGACGACGTAAGTATACCACGTATTGATGGAATGTGCCCAGAATGCTAGTATAGTATGAGAAACTTTTGTTGTCTGTCAGATATAGGTAGATGCAACAGTACACTGGCAGATCCAGTTTCAGATGACGCTGCAATGGCGACAAAGCCCATTTTTCGTTGATTAAAAAAAAACTACCGACCGACTTTGATAAAATTTTAATGGGACCACCTCGGATATATTCGGGTATACGCTACCAAACAAATAAGTAATTTTGAGAATCGTTACACAAATAGGGGAGAATCCGGCTAACATACTCAAAAAATACATAGAAACGAAAATAAACCTCCTCGTAAATTGTAGTAACCACACATACAAGCAACCACAATAAATCTAGTTGAACAGAAATACTGTACAATGCCCACTGCGTATAAGCCTCAGAGGGCACGTTAATAAAATAAATAATGGACACACACTCATAGCACATCACAGCATCCAAGATCCGAGAACAAGTATTTCTGCTCATCATACACACAGCCATTTGCCCTGGCCTAGGATCGAACCTGGGAGCTCTTGCTTCAAAGGCCTTCCTACCACCTAAACTAACAGAATCATCAAACATTAATCCTTCAGAGTTGATAGGCAATGTTGTAGCCTATCGAGATTGAAAACTTGAACAATGTAGCTAGCTGTGCAGAGGTTGTATGCTAGAAGACAAGACTGTAGAGCATGTGCTACTGGGAAACGAGGCTACAGAAGAAATTAGTTGAAATATAATATTGCATGACGACCAAACACAACCAAATAGGAGTCATCTCAGCCATAGGACGTCCACTGCTGAACATATGCCTCCCCTAGAAATTCCTAGGTAGATGTATTCATCAACAACTTCGAGAACTGAGTTCCCAACTGATATTGAGGTAGGCACAAAATGGGCATTAGACATAGTTTTCATCTTGTCCATGTTGGGAAACTCAATGGAGGCTTTGAGCATTGTACTGAGGTCTTCCATGGATTCTACCATGACTACAATATCGTCGCCAAATCGAAGGTGAGTGATATATTCGCCGTTGATGTTGATGCCGAGTCCTTGACTTTCCAGAAGCTTGAAGCCACCAACTTGAACCAAAGAGTGACTCGGAACAACATATATTACAACTGGACAATTTATGCCAGCGACCTAGAGCAGTACTGCGTTACATCAAGGAGTTGGGGTGGCTCGGGTAGAGGCTGGCGGGGAAAATGCACAATCACCCTAAGCGGGACTTCAGTGCAGGACTTAGCGCCCCCACACAGAATAAGAATATAGCTATAGCCACAAGTCTATCTGCCAATCCACACAGGGTCCATGTGACGTCCCTTTCTCCTCTCTGATAGGGAATAGAATAGAATAGAAAGATGTTTATTTCCCTAGTTCATATGTTACATTATGTCCACAGGTCAGTGGTGTGTTCGGCCTGTGGGTGTGTCAGCTACTTACAGTCTACCTATGTTTGTCTGAGAGAGATCTATACTGCCCTCATAAGCCAAAAAGCGTTATCTCAAAAAAGAGACTTTCGAGAAAATTGATGTTTTAATATTTTTGATTTCGCGTCAACTTAGAAAAGCATATTTTAAATTATTTAAACATAGGATTAGATATTTAACCCCATATTTCTTATTGGTGTTAAAAAATATAGAAAAAATATAGTTTTTTTACGTAATTTTTGAGATACCGCTATTTGGCTTCAAAACATTTGTCTTATAATATGAGTTACCGCTTTTAGTTTTAGCGTTTTCATTGGGATTTCTATACAAATATTTGTATGGACATTTTTGTTATAAATCCTTATTAAACAAAATAAAACACGAAAGAAATGCATTTTGAAATAATTTTATTATATTTCGAACAAATATACAAAAAAAAAAAAATTTTGAAAGTAGGGATCTATGTCAAAAATCACTCAGAAGTATGGAGCTCCCTCCAGAAAGATAGCCTATTGCCTGGTATTATATTTTTTAGTGATTTCAAGATATTATCCTTCTTGACTTGTGAAATGCCATTAAGCATGGTTTTCTTTTTTGGAGGTGGAAGAACATTAGATTTTAAAATCTTGTTTCCAATGATACTTGCAGCTATTTGCTCATCATCAAAGGAAGTCTTGTAAATTAACTCAAAACTGCCTCTCTTAACTTCCACTTGCACTATGTCACTTATATACGGACGTGGATTAAGGCGAGACAGTTTATACTGCGTTGTATAATCCTGCCATTCATAAAAGTCATTGGGGCCCATTTTTTTTGGAACTACATTTTTGCCAGCAGTGGTCACAGCAGAACAAAAATCTTCAAAGTCGTATATTTTATTTTTCATTCGCTTCATAGACAATTCGACTCTATGATGAAAGGAGTCAGCGGACATAAAAGTGTGCCCGGCTTCAAAATACTTTATAACAATTCTGTCCGCACTGATTTCGTCCGAATTAACTATATAAATGAGAAAAGAAAAGAATGTCCAGTTTTTGTTCTGCGCTGAACAGTTATCAACCCATATAATTATGTTTTTGGCATCTCGGTGAAACAGTAAAAAATGATAATATGCACTTATGATTTCGTCTTTTGTCCTCCCAAATAATGCCTCATGCCACAACACTGGTACGATGGAAGCTTGCCGACCCTTACCAGTAGGTACAAAACTCTCATTATAAACGACTATCCTGTGAGTGAAGACAGTTGACTTAAACATATCAATCCTAGGAAGCATAATCACTTTTTGCAAGTCCGCTGAATATATTATGGTATCAATTTCTTTGCTCTCTGAATCAGATTTATATTCCTCTCTGGATCTATTTGCTTTTTCCATGTGTCTAGCCCAATTGTTACAAGAAATACAGTCATCCTTTAAATTATTTTTATCGTGTGTACTATCGTGTAAAAGAAATCCTTCGCAAATCTCACATTCTTCGTGCCCCAATTTTACAAATGAAATGTTTAAATCACGGACCACATTCCGGTACTTATCGTAAGAAATAACAGGAGAAGGATTATTTTTCTTAAAATCTTCATATAAATGTGTAATTGACAAGTCACTTGGCAAATACAAACGGTTGGGGGCATGTTCGCGTCTATAATGTGAAATCGTGGGCTCGAAGCTCAGAATATGTTGTTTAATAGGACCATCATCGATCTTATTATGGGGAACATTTTGACATCTCTTATCTCTTGGAGCTATTACTGAGTTACTTAGATTTGCTAATGCAGTTTGCAAGGGCTTATCATTGGACGCGTTAAATCCCAAAGTAGTCAAAAAAAAATGCTTACATACTTTATGTGACATACCATTTTCATCTTTAATAGAATATACAAAGGTATTTTGCCTGCGGTAGTCAGTTGCCAAAGATTCAGTCACGGTTCTCTGTTTTACAGATTGTTTGGAAGTATGATGTAACATGAAATTTTTTCTGTCTTTGTAATTCAATGACCAAAAGTAAAAATTAATATTTTTTCGTTGCTCCTCAGATATATTTAAAGAACAGGATTTTTTGCAGTTAGTATTGCAAGGTGGTTTAACAGCATGTTTCTCTTTTAAATTATTATTTTTTATTTCTTTTCTGGCTTTAAGTGATATGTCAAACCGTTTCCTCTTTCTTATGGTTCCTGCTTTAGTGTAATTTTCTCTAAGTGTATCATCATCTACTTCGTTTCCTACTTTTTCGGTTGTTTCAGTACTATTGACACTTTCTACATTTTCATCATCATCATCTACTTCGTTTCCTACTTTTTCGGTTTCAGTACTATTGACACGTTCTACATTTTCATCATCATCATCTACTTCGTTTCCTACTTTTTCGGTTGTTTCAGTACTATTGACACTTTCTATATTTTCATTTTCTATCACATTTTGTAAAACGTTATTTGTTACTTCATTTATATTACTTGAATCATCATGAAATTGTTTTGTGTTATGTTCCGTTAAAGCAACTATTTTATTGGAACCAAGATGAAGATTTTCTTCTTGATTATTTACCAGCATAGATTTTGGGTCTGGCATATCAGAAAAGCTATAATCAAGTGCAGACAATGGGAAATTAACTACTGGTGTTAGTGTAACTAAGGATTTAATGGAGATGTTATCCAAAGTATCTAAATCTACATGTTCATTCATCAAATTCGGTGTTGGTGTAGGTTGCCTTGCGTTAATTTCATCTTGGTTTATATAATCCCTGGTCATTGATTTTTCTGACATCATATCGTCATTGATTATAACTGCTGTCGGCTTAGGTGGCCCTGGTAACATATCATTTTCATATTCATAAACTGACAGATCTGTTGATGTAGATGGTTTGAATAATATGTTTTCGTTATTAATTCCTTCACAAGAAAAAAATGTTTTATTATTTTCAGTCACTGATTGGGAAACATTTTGTGTTTTGTATTCTGAATATGTAGAATCTTCATCCGAATCATCACTACAAGGAAAAAACTCTGGATCGACATTTTGAATGCTGCTATGTATTTTTTTTGATCTCTTGAATTTTGTTCTCAAATCTCTATTTTTTTGAGCGAGTATCATCATCATCTTCGTGTTCCTATGTGACATTGCTAATAACTAATTATCTGTAACAAATAAAGTTTTCATTTAGTTACACCTTATAATCGTTTATTAAAAAATCATTGAATTAATAGGTTTTTTATCTATAAAGGTTAAATCTTTACAGGTTTATAATTAAATCTCTAAACACAACGTCTAGCAGAATAATCGCAATTCCTGCAAGAAAATAGCTCAATATCGGGTAGCTACTGAATTAATGTCGGCATTTTTTCATCGAAAATTAATTCATTAAATATACCTAGGTACTTACAGCAAATATATATTTAGTTATACCTATTTAGAATAATCCATCGATTGATAATTGCTAATAATTGTTAAGTAACTAAAAATAACTTCAATGATGCAATAATCTAGGGATAATATTATAACGAACTTTGATTAAACAAATTTGTAGTAGAAAATTAAGTAGGCAGGTACAAAAATGGATTTAAATTCTGTTTTAAGACCTTAAGTAACTTCAATACTTAATGTGGTAGCTTACCTGAACTCCAAATACTACAATTATAACACCAAACACTATCTATCACTTTATTATCACCAATTTCTAATTATTTCCGATGTTATCAACTGCACGACCTGTTACTTCAAGCAAAACAAACAAGATCTGACAAGAAATTGTTGTCAGTAAACATTAGATTGATAGTTTGCACATGAATATCGTCCTTAATAGCTACGTGGTATCGTTTACTTTTGTACAGCAAACTGTGCGACTGCAGCGGCATCTCACATTTTGCGTACTATTTTTGCCTAACTTTACTAAGCGCCATAGCCGTATCTACACTTCGCTTCGCATTCTATAGATACCGCTAAAGTCTCTAAAAATGTTGGCAGTCAATTTTAATAACTTTTTAAGTGATTTCACCGTAAGTAAATATACGGCTATTGGGCTTAAAAATAATGATGTACTGTTTTGCTGCTAAGTAATATCGTATAAATTTGAGATACGCAATATTTTCTTAGTGGGTTTAAGGTGGTTTATAGGTGAGATACGGTTTTTTAGCTTCATGTAACTTGTAGAGAAATTGATAAGCTATCAAATGCAACAAAAATCAGTAAATGAACTTTTTTTGAGATACCGCTTTTTGGCTTATGAGGGCAGTATATAAGTGGTGTGTAGTGTGAGCTGTCAGATTGCTAGTCTGTCTCTGATAGGGATGACACCCCTGTCTCGGCAGTGAGAATATAATGGAATGATATGTTTGGTTAATGTATTTGCACTTTAGAAATGATTCTAATGATAGTAGGAATTATTGAACTTGTCAACACTGACCTATTGATTGTGAACCCTGGTATGACCACAGAGGCAAGCGTCTGCCAAATGAAAGCATCACTCGCAGTTATTAGCACCTTTTTGGGACTCGCATCTTTCTGAAAAGGATAATATTACTTCATCAGTCGAACGACCCAGACACAATAGAAATTCCATTGTTATATGGACAGACGACTGGTGAGGGGTTATTTTCTATTGTACATTAACTTAATATAGAAACATGAGAATGCTTATATACTTTTATGGGCTTCATGGTTAGAATTTATATCTGTAAGCAGTAATAAACAATAATAACAATCCTATTTAAATGCATTTATAATCAAAAGTGATTGGCAGTTTGTTGTTTCTTTTGTCCTACTCCTTGAACAGTTGTCCCATCAAATTCAGTAGAATTTGATGGGACAAACTTAGCAGTTTGAAGCTCACAGAAGAATTAGAAGAACATAGGATACTTAACATAGGATCTTAAAAAAAAATATCTGTTTCACAGACCTGAGCGCAATTAGAACTGCAAACAGAAGCTAATATAGAAATTATACAAAGGTCTCTGGGGAAATGTTTAGCTGTTAGAAAAATCAAAATGTCTATATACCAGAGGTCTCTTTTTCTAGGTTTTGGTCCAAGCATCAGTCAGGTTTTATAGAAGAGTCTGTTTTGAAAGTTTCTTCCTCAGTTCCATGTTTCCTGCAAGTAAGGCCCCTGAACCAAATCCTGACTTTGGGGCTATTTTAAATAGTTCCTCTTGGTGGGACCACACATGCAGATACAAAAAATCTACATCATCTGGTTCTTTTTGAACTGCATTCTTCGTAATCAGTGTATTGTTGCTTTACCATATTTCTTAATTATATATTAAGATATTAAATGAAATCTAACAACATCATAATAATACTCGTACATTTTAACCACACATGTTGCAGCTCTAGTAAAAGTAGGTTGATTTCTGGGAAATATATTGTATTATTGGCCAAATATGGTGAATCGCGAGTCAACGGCTTAACTATCAATGAAAGCTTGTGAACCTTTAGGGTGTTGTCCCACTTTGTTGTAACGACAGATAATCATATAGTTTTAAGTGTTGCAGCTTACATATTTATATGATTCTCACAAATACCGTGAAACGATAAAATTTAATAATAATAGTTATAATGGGAACAGCTAGAGAGGATAGTCATCTGACGATAAATAAATTGTAACAACTAAGTGGAAATGCGCCTCTAGTCTCTATTGAATCCTGCACAATCCTAAAATAAATTTAATTACTGACATCTTTAACTACTTTTATATCTCATAAAAATATAATTACTTATCTCACTCACATTCATCTGTTTCAGGCCCTTGGTTATTGTGTCCGCCATCACATACCCAAAGGCAACCTTGTAGCTGAACCGCACTACGGACACGGGTACCACGCATCTGAACGCTTCACCAACCTCATTGGCATATCCTGAAACATGGACCTTTTCAGCGACGGGTACATCACAAGAAATGAGGGGTGAGTCATATTATTTAGCACATATGTGACCTATTTTACCATAAAATCAGCAATTATAGACAAATAACAATAAAAACAAACAGTATGTCAGCAATCCCACAGAGAACATAATCTAAGAAATTGAATCGATAAGCAATTCTGAACCTCCAGAAATTATATGCGTTCGCTTTGGCAATTATAACACGATAAGTATCATTAAGAATTAATTCATTATAAATAAGAAAGTGATCGAGCTTAATCTATGACCATTAAAGTTGAAGCTGCCACTATTAATCATATTGTATCAACAGAGTGACCGTAGCAAGGTTTGCTTTGCCCAATTTACTGTTGTGGTTAATTATAGATAGGTTAATAACTTACCTAAATAACGCACCCATGTATCTCGGAAAATGTCTACAGGCATGATTACTTCTTTATTATTGTCCTTTTGGGTACTGTAATTTACATGACATTTTAGTCAGTAGTTTCGTTATTGATTGGAAAACAAACTTCAAATACAAGGCAAATAACAACACTTGATTAAAGCTTTTTGTGGGCGAATTCTTTTTAATTTATTTTTACCACAAAAGTTGTGAGACACACGAAATACATGGAACACGTTTAGGTTATCAACATTACGTAATTCATTTCCTGTCAATAATTAACGCGGTTGGTACACTATTGTCTTTTAAATGTCTTTTTAGACTTCAAAAATGTTGTTCAAGTTTGTTTTGATTTTTTACTTTTTATTTATTTTGCCATGGAGATTTTCTTCCTTCATTAGTGGACTCGTATGTTTGTAGCTTTGCCATTCCTTAAGTTATTTTTATCATTTACTAGCAACTGCCCGCGACTTCGCGTAGAAGGCTCGGCCTTTGCCTTTGCCATAACGTCCCGTCCATCTTTTCTTCGTTTTTCTTTCATAAGAACTTTCACCTTACAATAATTAACACAATAAAAATAATTAAAAAAAAAAAATTAAAAAAGAATTATCGAAATTGTGCCATCCGTTCTCCGTTATTTGTAGCGTGACCAGAGTTCATTTATATATATTACAATTTTACACGTTGATTACAATATTACAAGTTAAATTTTTACTTCGGTGGAAGTGCCACGCTGTAACCCAACAGCCAAATGGGCCGGCACGACTGGGGAAGTATCACACTTCCACATTACACCGACGTGAAGTAAAATAGCTTGCTATTGCGTTTCAGTCGGTTTGTTTCGCAGGCCCGATTCCCCCTTCCCCCGTTTCCCCCTCTTTGTCCCCGTACGCCATGTGTCCGTCACGGGGACAGCGGAACGTCATTAAATTTCTTTCCCGTTGTCCCCGTAACGAAACGACCGGGCAGTATGAATACCTATTTGAAAGAAAGAAAGAAAGAACATTTTTTTATTGCCACAAAAGATACAATAATAACAAACAATTTACCTAATATTTGAAACAATAGGGCAATAAGGGGTATGCTCAGCGCATGGCTGCGTAGACAATTAAGTCTATGCAAGGCTGATTTTCAGCATACTCCTTTTCTCGAAGTAAGATGTTGTTCGAGTGCTATTAGAGTTGCGGGTTACATATACGATATTTAATCATAAAAGCTGTTCCATAGTACATACATATAAAATACTTTGTATTACAGGTAAATAGTAATTATATTAGACCATGCTTTCAACAACAAGCTGCAGTCGGATTCTGCACTATGTATGTGATACAAATCACAAATAATAAACTATTTATACAAAAAGAAAAGCAAATAAAGATGCATGATAGAACCGTTAGGTTTAATGTAGTAGTACATATGAGAGAGATGAGATGTGTGTTATAGTGTGTATTAATGTGTGTGTGTGTGTATGTGTGTATGCGTGTGTGTGTGTGTGTGTGTGTGTGTGTGTGTATGGGAGTTATGTGTGAGAGGGAGAAGAGGTCGTTGAGAGTAAGAGAGTGTAATGGTAAGGCGTTATTTTAATTTAAAAGTTGCTTCAAAGTTCTTATTTTGACGTTCAAGTAGAATTACTTTATATTTTAATTTGAAACTATTGGAACCTATTTTAGTCCTCATAGGAGGTGGAAGATTGTTCCAAATTTTAGATGCGGTATATTTGAAACAACTTTTAAAACTAACGGTCTTGTGCTTAGGGAGAAGAAGCAATAACAGTGACCTAGCACGGGTGTTGTAAGTGTGTATGTCCTTTATCCAAACTAGTTTTTCGAACAAGTATTCTGGCCTCTTGTTCCAGATCACCTTTTGTATTGTACACGCGAGATGAAGTTCTCTCCTACCTTTCATGTTTATTATATGTTTCTTAACTAAGTATGGAGTGATGTGATCCCTTCTTGGTATGTTGAAACAGAATCTTAGACACGCATTTTGTACTCGTTGAATTGCTTTTTCTGTCTCAACATACAATCGTGGCCCATACACTGCACTGCAGTAATTAAATGGCGAGAGAACTAGAAGGTCACACAGCAACATCCTTACCTGTTCCGAAAGATACTGTCGTATGCCATAGAGAACCTTTATTTTATAAAACGCTGTTCTGATTTTTTCGCTAATGTGCTTAACAAATCTCAACTCACTGTCGAAAATAAGGCCTAGATTTCTTGCTTCTGTATCTATTGGTATTTGTACACCATCGATAAATAATCTGGGATCCTGGCATGTAACATTGTTAATTTGATATCGGTTTCCTATAAGTAGCATTTTTGACTTAGCTGGGTTAAGTACGAGTGAATTTTGTGAGGCCCATATGAATATCTTATTTAAATCCTTATTTATCAAAGTCAAGGCTTGTTGAGTTTCGTTAGGTTTAAAAGAAAAATATATTTGAGTATCATCTGCATATAGATGATACTTACAGTTTTCTATTCGTGTAGGTAAATCAGCTGTAAAAATAGAAAACAATATAGGGCTTAATATTGAACCTTGTGGTACCCCTCTATTCAGTGTAGCTACGGTAGATATGTGCTTATTTCCGTTTAAGGATTCTGTTTCTACGTACTGTTCCCTGTTTAGTAGGTATGTTGAAAACCATAAGCATGCTTCTTGAGAGAATCCATAGTACGAAAGCTTTGCTAGCAGCATTTCGGCATGTAGACAATCAAATGCGCGTGAATAATCTAATAGTATCAGTGCACTGGTTAGTCCTGAGTCTGAAGCAGACACCAAATCATCCATCACATTTAAAAGGGCAGTTTCCGTACCATGTTCTTTTCTGAAACCTGATTGATACCGAGGTATAATATTTTCAGAGCATACGTAATTTTGTATTTGATTTAATACTACCCTTTCTAAAACTTTAGATAATGCAGGCAGTATGCTAATAGGGCGTAGATCTTTAAAATGTTCTATTGACTTGGATTTAGGCAAAGGCTTAACTAGGGCACGTTTCCATATGTCAGGAAAGACACTCGTTGCCAGGGATTGGTTGATTATATATGTGATTATAGGAAGTGTTTCAGATAGGGTGAGTTTAATCATGTCGGCGTTAATGTGATCATGTCCTATTGCATTGCTATGCATACTGACGATACTTTTGTATACAATCTCCTCTGTTACTGGAACGAAAGAGAAAGTACGACCTGTAGCTTTGTTTGTTCTAAAAAAGTTAAGCGTCTCCTTATGGATGCTAGCGTCGCCTGGTATAGTTATAAAGTGTTGATTAATTAAATTTGGGTGGTTCAAATGTTGAGGAATTAAATTTTTATTTTTATTCAATGTTTTAATTTTCTTAAGGTAGTTCCACATTTTTTTTGGCTGATGTGTGTTTTTATTTACGTAATGGGTAAAAAAGGCAACTTTTTCTCTGTCGACAGAAGCAATGACCAAATTTTTTAGACACTTGTAATACGCCTTAGATGACGGCGTTTTCTTTTTCTGCGATTTTATGAGCGCTTTATCTCTCAAAGCCATCATAAATCTAATAGTTTCAGTTATCCAAGGTTTAAGAGAGTCCTTAATTCTAATTCGTTTGAGAGGGGCATGTTTATCGAAAAGTTGTATGATAAGTTCGTTAAATTTTTTTACCATCAGCTGCACATCAGCCATCTGCAAGATATCCTGCCATGAAGTTGATATTAAGTCTTTATTAAAAGAATCACTAGCGATTCTTCTAAATAACCTGGTTTCAATAAACTGAACTATCGGCTTAGGTTTCTTAATATCAAATTCAGCCAGAACAAAGCCGTGATCACTTAAACACCTATTGTGAACTACTATAACTTTTTTGCATCTGTCCGGTACATTAGTAACTATTAGGTCAATTAAACTTTCCGTTTCATCTGTGATTCTGGTTGGTTCATTCACTAACTGTTCAATGTTTAACTGTGAAAAAAACATTGACAACTGCTTAGTGTTTCGATTATCTAACGAGAGCATATTTACGTTTAAATCCGTTAATAAACATATATAGTCATATTTACCACACGCGTTATAAGATTCACTAAGATCGTCAATCGCAGTATCCAGTTTGACGCTTTCGGGCCTGTATGCTGTGCCGACAGCCATACGCGAGCCGGGCAGCGTGACCTCAAGCCATAACTGCTCCAGCTGTGATTGCGGGTGTGCGCGTACGCGAGCACGTAAACCTTCTCTAATATAAAAAGCAACTCCGCCACCTCTTTCATTCGATTTGCGTCCTTTATTCTTAAATATATAGCCGGAGAGAACGGGTGCAATTATGTCTTGTCCTTCCAGAATCCACGTTTCATTCAAAGCTAAAATGTCAGGCTTGTATAAATCAATAGTTGCCTCAAGCTCATCTTTACCCGTGTTGAGTGATCTTACGTTGAGAAGACCAAGTTTAAACATAGATTTCTTTGAATTAGCCATCATCAGTATGGATAATAAGACATGACCCAGAACAAATCATCATTCCTGTTCGAATTTTTGATTGTGAATGTGTAGTGTTAGTGTAGAGTGTAAGTGTATTCATGTCATCATATAAAATAAAACCGATATTTGCATCCAGTTGATAAAACATAATCGAGCATCTTATGTTTATTACCATTACTGTGTTACTTAAATATTCCATTGTAATATAAAAACAAGTTATGCAATATATGGCATGCGAATTACTAATAATAATGATCATAAATCCATAAAAAATACTACTTACGAAAAAATTTGTAATAGAAAATGAATATAATAAATTCATCGTTTTAGCAATCCAGATAAATATCCAAACAAATCTTAAACTATTACCCTTTCTCAAACTATCCATAAACATGACTAATACTACGGGAAATAAATCTGAGTGAAATATTATTACTACTCCTCTATATATTTTTCTTAAAACTAAGATAAAGATGATGTGAATATCAATCCAGTAATCAATTTTGTCTCTTTTTAAATATAGTCTCCAGGTCAGTCTCGTTGCGCACGCGAAATGCCATTTTTCCATCTACTTCTCTGATTAGAATTCTTCCGTCACGGGTCCACGCGTACTTCCAGCTATGTTGATTGCATAGTAAGCGGGCCTTCGTAAAGAGCAATCGATTTTCCCTCGTCAGTCTTTCGTTTATATAAATGCGGTGAGTTGTTCCCGCCAACTCGATATCGCCCGTTGTGATAGTACGTCGAGCGCGAGCTGAGCGCAATACTTGCTCGCGCACCGCTCGCCGCGTCAGTCGCAGTACGATAGGCCGCGGCCGCTGTTTGCTGTCCTGCGTGACTGAGCGAACTGGGCCGACTCGGCAAATGTCCACTACATCCTGCTCGTCTAACTTTACGCCTATTTTATTCATTATGAGGCCTGTAACGTGCGAGATATTCTCGCCACTATTCTCGGTCACTCCACTGATCTCAACGACGTTCTCCAACGCGAGCTGCTCCTTACTATTTAATTCCTGTTTTAAAAGAAAAACTTGCAATTTCAGATCTTGCGATTCTTTAAAGCCGGCCTCAAGCTTTAGTATTCTCGCGTCATATAAATTAAACCGTTCACCGAACTCATTAATTTTGCCGTTACAATCCTGATACATTGCTCGCAGATCTTTCATTTCGTCGTGAATTTGTTCCCGGAAGCACCCACTTCTAGCCAGGCAATCTGATTAATAAAAGAAATCTTGAAAGAGCGGTTCAGTTCTGGCGCATCGCTGGCCACTGGCACATTGCCGGCCGCTGCCGCGGCACGCTCGCTTCGCTCGCTCGGCTCGCGCGTTTTAGTCACAAGTAACCTAGCACTCCTCGCTTCGCACTTATATTGCTTTTCCCTAGGCTAGTCAGTTTAATGTTATTATTAAAATGCCCATGATACTACCTTAGTCATTAAGTAACAAGTTTTACATATATATTTCAACTATATTAACAGGGACATGGTACGGGGATAACGGGAAATCATTCATAATATTTAATTAAAGTACCTACGGTAACGTAGGACTCTGTCTCATTCTCGTGCTCGTCTCGTCTCGTTTAACGGGGCACAGAGTCCGGGACAACGAGAATACACTGCTCTACTGCTGTTAGTACTTGTTAGCAAAAAACCATGTTATATTAAAAAACATGGATATATATTTATGGAGATATTAGTAGGTAGTGCATAATAATTAGGTCCTTACATATGAAATTGGCGTTTTGTATGGGAGGAACAAAAAGTCGAATATTTTTTAATATAATATATTTAATTAATCAAAGTATGAACCATTATTTTCTATGCACTTTTGCCATCTTATAGGTAGTTAATTGATCCCTTTACTAAAAGAACCAGTCGGACGGGAATCAATAAAATCTTTGAAGGCGATTTGGACTGCCCCATCGGAGTTGAATTTTTCCCTTGCAAGAAGTTATCCAAATTTCGAAAAAAATGGTAATCTGTTGGAGCAAGGTCCGGGGAGTACGGAGGATGTCTTAGACTTTCCAATTGAAGCTCTTCTAATTTAGTAGCCGTCTGTTGCGCAGTGTGTGGTCTAGCGTTGTCGTGAAGCAGCAGTGGCGTGGAGCGATTGACCAACCTAGGTTGTTTAGCCGCTAGCTTTTCCATCATGGTTTGCAATTGCTGACAATAGACATCAGCCGTAATAGTATGGCCAGATTTGACAAAACTGTAATGAACAATACCGGCACTAGTCCACCAAACGCTTACAAGTAACTTTTTTGGGGTTAATTTTCGCATGGGGCAGGATTTGGCTGGCTGGCCAGGATCCAACCATTGCGCTGAGCGCTTCCGATTATCGTATAGAACCCATTTTTCATCACAGGTAATGATTCAGTTTAAAATACCTTCATTATTGTGCCGGTTTAGTAATGTAACGCAGCAGTCGACGCGCGTTTGCCGATTTGCTTCAGTCAATTCGTGAGGTACCCACTTTTCAAGCTTTTTAATGTTCCCAATTTGCTTCAAGTGAATTAAAACAGTTTTATCACTAACATCGAAGCCTGCAGCTAACTCGGACGTGGTTTGCGATGGATCCGCTTCCACAATAGCCCTCAACTCTTCATTATCAACTTGAGTCTCAGGCCGTCCACGGGGCTTGTTCTGCAGGTCGAAATTTCCAGAACGAAAACGTTGGAACCAAAAACGAACTGTGTTTTCTTTTGCAACACGACCGCCATACACATCATTCACCCTTCGAGTTGTTTCCGCAGCACTAGTGCCACGGCGGAACTCGTACTCGTAAATAATGCGATATTTTAAGTTTTCCATTTTGTAAAATGAGTGACGCAAACAGAAAAAAACAGAAGAAAAAAAACAAATGAATGACGATCATCGAAGCACAAATACATGAGTCTATAGCTGTACAAATTTGAATTTGGAATTCCTTACCAAAGAGGAGAAATTCGTGATTAAAGTGGCCAGTACGAAAAACGCCAATTTCATATGTAAGGACCTTATAAAAAAATTATGTGATTTGTAAAAATCAACGATAGCCATTTTTGGGTTTTTTCCCGCCATTCATAGTATTTTAGGTACATGCCAAAACATGTCGTTGTAATGTCGTTCCGTTTTCTTATCTAATTTGTAACACTACGTTTAGCAATCATGACATGACACTGATCAGCTGTTAGACAAAACAGTCAGTGAATTGGATCAGCTGATCACTCACCTCACCTCAACTGCAAAAGTGCATAAAATTGAGACTTACCGAGTGAGGTTATGTTTTTATTTGATAATTTCGCCGTAGTACATATAATTGTCTGTGAATTTCGCGAAACATTGAAACGGCTTGTGATTTTGTGATAAAACTTAGTTGTAATAGTGACAGTGCTAAAAATAAATGATTTAAATTCAATTTAAAAACTAAATAACATAAAATATAATGTTTAAAAATTAAAATACAGAGGAGTATCGAGCTGCATAAAATTGTAATACAGGACATACACTTTTACACAGGTACCTACTTAGGTATATATATTTCGGAGATCCCCAAATCTCCATATAGGTATTGCACCTTACAATCATGTACGTACCTAACTACATGATTTTCATTTAGTTTGAGGCTTGAGTTATTGTATTGTATTCAGTTTGGTTTTAGATATAGTCCGTATAGTGATAGTGATGGGCAGTGACGATAAAATGAAATCGATAAGTCAGAACATTATACGGACAATATAGATTAATATTATGTATACAAGGTAATCAAGGTGTATTAGGTGTATACATAATGAATTACTGTAATATAATGATATAGGTAGTACTACCTTTTATATTGAAAACCGGTGATGTAAGTACGTACCTACCTATCTACCTACATGACGGGCTTCAATTCCGGCAGGATGTCGTAGGTAGGTACCTCCTATGTTATAAAGAAACCAGCGTAAAGCTCGGACTCAACTCAACTCGGAGAAAAATTACAATTGGTTTCGATCTCTCCTCGTATATACACGTAAAGAGTAGCCCTATCTCATTAAGAATCATCATCATCATCATCTCAGCCGTAGGACGTGCACTGCTGAACATACCTATGCCTCCCCCATAATTTTCCAAAAGGACCGGATGGAAGCGGCCTGCGTCCAACGTCGTCCTGCGACCTTCATCAGGTCGTCTGTCCACCGTGTCGGTGGATGACCTACGCTGCGCTTGCCGGTCCGTGGTCTCCATTCCAGAACCTTCCGGCCCCATCGGCCATCTGTTCTGCGTGCTATGTGCCCTGCCCACTGCCACTACTGGCTAATCTTCTGGGCTATGTCGGTTACTTTCGTTCTTCTACGGATCTCCTCATTTATGATTCGATCACGTAAAGAAAACCCGAGCATAGCACTCTCCATAGCTCGTTGTGCGACTTTGAGCTTATGATCCTTAAATGGATATGGATTTAACGGCTGGGCTCAGGTTTTACTCACAATTATTTTTCTATTTACGTAAACACTTCCCACTGTTTAAATAAGTGTCGTTTTTCCTGCCTGTAGTACCAACGTATTGTTTTTTGGGGTTCCTTTGATGTTTGATATTCCATGTGACGAGACAAGCAAATCTTCGTCTTATGGTAAGCATGACACCTGCCCATACCTGTTGCAGTGTTAACCAAAACTTAAACCTGACGTTTTAGGATCGTTATCCCGAGACATAGGACTAAAAGTAATTCGTCAAGTTTATAGTATGAGTAGGTATACAAACTGTTTTGTAAATAATTGCTCAAATCATTTTTAATGGACATATCTCGTGTCGTGATAGACACTCTCAATACGACTTTAAAACTCGAAAACGTATCACAAAGGGAGAGGGAGTGCAGTCAGATATAATATGTGTACCTATTTATTTATTGTATGTACACCACCGTCGATCTTTAACAAAGCATGTTTATGCCAATCAGAAACAACCTTAGTGTCTGTCTGGACCTTTTTGTTCCGGTGCTTAATCTTACATAATGTTGTACGATTATAATCATTTAGATGTTTATTTTAAAATAAAACATTTTCAGATAATAAGTATCAAAAACACACGTAATTTTGGATTTTGGTTTAGTCGGAAACCTCATCACGTATTACCAGAGGGGACGGGGGTTAAACAGTTGCAAAAAAAAATCTCGTAACTAATGAATGACCTTTCACAAACTCAGTTTAAATAAGTCCGTCCAAGATTAGAACTTCAATTATTACTCGAGCCTGCCTAACATTAGTTACTTACCTGCCATGAGTGCGTTTGGATGATTTGGCGCTTTTCCAATCTCAGAAGTCCATCTATACATACACGCAATATATTAGGGATTTTCCTCATTGCATTGATGTAAACATGTGCATAACTAGCTACCTGCCTAGATACGTAACGTCTTTAAAGATGTTAATCTAATCGAACAACCTTGGTTCCATCTTGACAATATTATTTCAGTTGCAATGCAAAAACTGCATACTTTCTAGTTATTACGTAACTATTCATATAAAAAAAAATACGTAATATTTGCAAACGGCCCGTTAGCTGGTAGTACGTTACTACTAGTAACCTCCCATCGAAACGAAAGGTTCCCATGTTCGATCCTTCATCGAGCCAAATATTTGTGATGAGCAGGATGTCGTAGGTAGGTACCTCCTATGTTATAAAGAAACCAGCGTAAAGCTCGGACTCAACTCAACTCGGAGAAAAATTACAATTGGTTTCGATCTCTCCTCGTATACACGTAAAGAGTATAAGTGTACACGTAAAGAGTAGCCCTATCTCATTAAGAATCATCATCATCATCATCATCATCATCATCTCAGCCGTAGGACGTGCACTGCTGAACATATGCCTCCCCCATAATTTTCCAAAAGGACCGGATGGAAGCGGCCTGCGTCCAACGTCGTCCTGCGACCTTCATCAGGTCGTCTGTCCACCGTGTCGGTGGATGACCTACGCTGCGCTTGCCGGTCCGTGGTCTCCATTCCAGAACCTTCCGGCCCCATCGGCCATCTGTTCTGTTTGCTATGTGCCCTGCCCACTGCCACTACTGGCTAATCTTCTGGGCTATGTCGGTTACTTTCGTTCTTCTACGGATCTCCTCATTTATGATTCGATCACGTAAAGAAAACCCGAGCATAGCCCTCTCCATAGCTCGTTGTGCGACTTTGAGCTTATGATCCTTAAATGGATATGGATTTAACGGCTGGGCTCAGGTTTTACTCACAATTATTTTTCTATTTACGTAAACACTTCCCAGTGTTTAAATAAGTGTCGTTTTTCCTGCCTGTAGTACCAACGTATTGTTATTTGTGGTTTGATTTTTGATATTCCATGTGACGAGACAAGCAAATCTTCGTATTATGGTATGCATCACACCTGCCCATACCAGTTGTAGTGTTCACCAAAACTTAAAGCTGACGTTTCACGATCGTTATCCCGAGACATAGGACTAAAAGTAATTCGTCAAGTTTATAGTATGAGTAGGTATACAAACTGTTTTGTAAATAATTGCTCAAATCATTTTTAATGGACACATCTCGTGTCGTGATAGATACTCTCAATACGACTTTAAAACTCGAAAACGTATCACAAAGGGAGAGGGAGTGCAGTCAGATATCATATGTGTACCTACTTATTTATTTATTGTATGTACACCACCGTGGATCTTTAACAAAGCATGTTTTATGCCAATCAGAAACAACCTTAGTGTCTGTCTGGACATTTTTGTTCCGGTGCCTTATCTTACGTAATGATATACGATTATAATAATTTAGATGTGTATTGTAAAATAAAACATTTTCAGTTAATAAGTATCAAAAATACACGTAATTTTGGATGCTGGTTTAGTCGGAAACCTCACCACGTATCACCAGAGGGGACGGGGGTTAAACAGTTGCAAAAAAAATCACGTAACTAATGAATTACCTTTCACAAACTCAGTTTAAATAAGTCCGTCCAAGATTAGAACTTCAATTATTACTCGAGCCTGCCTAACATTAGTTACTTACCTGCCATGAGTGCGTTTGGATGATTTGGCGCTTTTCCAATCTCAGAAGTCCATCTATACATACACGCAATATATTAGGGATTTTCCTCATTTCATTGATGTAAACATGTGCATAACTAGCTACCTGCCTAGATACGTAACGTCTTTAAAGATGTTAATCTAATCGAACAACCTTGGTTCAATCTTGACAATATTATTTCAGTTGTAATGCAAAAACTGCATACTTACTAGTTATTACGTAACTATTCATAATAAAAATATACGTAATATTTGCAAACGGCCCGTTAGCTGGTAGTACGTTACTATCAGGGTAACTACTAGTAACCTACCATCGAAACGAAAGGTTCCCATGTTCGATTCTTCATCGAGCCAAATATTTGTGATGAGCAGAAATGTTTGTTAACGGATCTTGTTGTGTTTGTCCACGAAATAGGAAATCCTAGTGCGGGGGTGTGTGTGAAGGTTTTATTCCTTCTTAGACACGGTACGCCGTTTCTCTATAATGGTTGGTATACCTATTATATTTAGGATATTTGCATCCGAAGTGCTAACGTTACATTATTTACGTATACATTATTGTATTTCGACATAGAAGAGATGTCGTTTGAAACGAACTCGACATATTTTAAAATATGTCATAATTGTATGGATTAACAATTAACACTTGTCTCAAAAACGACGAGTCACGTAAGAACATCGTGTCATTTGTTTGCATTGACAATTACATATGTGTGTACATAATGATTACAGTTCACAATTTAACAATTATCGTAGGATGAGATGAAGTTGATTCAGATGGATTCAAAATAAAATCTTGCCTCTTCAATATTATCGCTTATCTCTCTCGGTTTAACATGCCGTATAAAGGCTTATTCAAATCTGGGCGTTATTCGCTACCGCGAGCGATAGAGAAATCCGAAAGGGTATGCGTTAATTTCACTGTTCACACCAAAGCGGATATCTCTACCGTGCGCGGTAGAGATACTCGTTGGCAACGGTTAGCGGGGCGGCGGAACTAGTTTCGCCAAACAAGAGAAAATACCGCCTCACCAGGCGGTACAAGTTTCGCTGAAGTTATGGAACTTCATACTATTTACCCATTGAGTTCCACGTGGTATTTTTCGCTACCCACGGTAGCAGCGGTAGCGAATAACGTTCAGGTCTGAACAGGCCTAAAATATTAATGCGGGTCCAATTAAGAGTCGAATTTATGCAATTGAAGATGGTTCCGTATATCATGATGTTGCATCTACATCACGCATTTTACATCATATAAAATTTATCTGACTTCTTCCAAACTCATTTAATGTCATCTTATCATATATATTTAAAATAAGTTACCTGATGACAATCGCTCAATAGTTACTGTACATTTTGATAAAATCAGCCATGAAGTGGTGGCTATTTAATAATAATAAAAAAATAAACTATATTTATTTCTCTGTTACATACACTGATAGCATAGCTATTCTATCACACACGCACACATATACACGTACTAAATCAAAGTTAAGTTTAAATGGTTTGGACATGTGGAGAGAATGAATGAAATGAGAATGACTAAACAGGTATACATGGGACAAGTAAACGGAAGTGTTGGAAGGGGAAGACCTAGGCGAACGTTCCGAAATCAGATTGAAGACGTTCTGAAAAAGGCCAGGTCAAAAGTACCCTAAACCGACGCTTATGTATGAAAGGATTGATGAGTATAGATGAAGCGAAAGAGATATGTCAGGATCGTAGTAAGTGGAAATCCGTGGTCTCTGCCTACCCCTACGGGAAAGAGGCGTAATTTTATGTATGTATGTTAAGTTTAAATGAATTTGTTTTATTAATATTATTTGTCAAATCAAAAACTTCAATAAAAGTATGTTCAAGTAACTAAATGAAGATACATTTTTAAAATATTAATCTTTACTTATTTACAACGAGAAATTCATTTGATATCGTGTTATGATCGTTGGCATGTTGGGCCTGCGTCGTCAGTTATTTAATTGTGCTTTTCATTACATTATTCTTCACCAATTTCATAAATTTCATTGTCGATATCATAACCTATGACACGATGTTCTGTAACATGTACTTCTGGAATCAATATGTAAAAATATATTAAAACAATTAAAATGAATAAAACATAAAAAAAAATATATAATAAAATGTCAAGAGTATGTCTAACGTTGCTAATTTTATATATTACTTAGGGGCCGTCTATTAATCACGTGATGTTTTTTTTAAGCATTTTAACCCAAACCCCGAAAAATTAATACACGTGATATCTTACTATACCTCCGTCCCCCTTGTCTTTGAGCCTCACGTGATTAATGGACGGCCCCTTAGTACAAGTTCCAAGTAGCTCCATAAATTAAGAAGGAAAAACAGTTCATTAATTTTATAAATGATATTTATAAAGAGGATTTCATACAGTTGTTCCCATTTAATGTACATGAATATCATATCAACTAACTCCAATATGAACAAATACTTTGACGGATTAATTCCTAGAATGAACCCTAATAAACCGTATACCGCACCGAAATCGGTAACTTTGGAGCTGTTTCTCAAACACGTTATATCTGGAACCAAGTTATATCTGGAAAGGTATTTACGAGCTAACTATCATACAGAAATATGTAAAAATTTTGGTTTTTCCGTTTTTCTATTGTACGCTTATCACTCTGAAACTATGAAATTCAAATTACAATTTTTGTTTTGTAAAACTAATTTCATTTATTGTATTTTTATTTTTAAACTTTAATTAAGCTATGACATATAATAACTTAAATAAATCATACAATTACAATTATTTAAATGTAAAATATCATAGTCTAAGTTATATTTTTAAAGACTGAAAAGGAGTCATGAATATTTTAAGAACCTGTTCCTAGTTATCGTCAACACAAACCACCCAAGCTTTCTGCTTATCTTCTTAATACATACATAATAATGTATATTTATTCCTGAGTGAAAGACCCTGAGGATATTACTTTTATTGAGACAGGAAATATTGTTGAGTTGGATTATCAGTCAAGGTAAGGTAAGTTAAATTTATTTTAAAGTTATTTATTCACTTACCCATGTCATGATTGATGATCGAGTAAGTTAATTGATATCAAAAAAGGGAATACCTAAAATAAAATATCTCGCCTGGGGAAACCTGGGGAAAATAATAGTGATACCTATTATTTTCCCCAGGTTCCCCAGGTTTCTCAGCCGGAAATATCTGCATTCAATAAATTATTATTAAAGATGTCAGATATAATTTGTATTGATATTGTTACATGAGAGCTGACTGATACATTATATATTATATACATTTTTATCGGTGAGTCATTTACGGGTGTATTTTCCTTGATGTTTCCATCCAATTGCCTTAGCTGTGGCCATGTGTATTATTATTACAGTCATTATCCTTATTGCAGTTTTTACACTCAACTCTTGTATAGGATAGGTACCTACTGGCTTCTTTATTTCTTAAACTTTTTACCACAGATTAAAAACCGGACCTACGCCGTCTGTATGTCCTTTTAAACTGCGATAGATTAGAAATTGACAGCTAGTTCAAATCTTCACAAATATGCCTAATAAAAAGTAAAAAAACTGCAATAGTCAAAAATAGGGTTCAACGTATTTATTTCAACATGACGTTACAATGTTCATAATTATGTTCAAGCACTAACTTTATATGTATATAGAGAAATTTCACGAGTAAAATAACAGTAGCAAAAGTGGCCAAGTACGGGTCGGGTTCACTTTT
Organism: Selenia dentaria; assembly: GCA_917880725.1. Classification (NCBI taxonomy): domain Eukaryota; kingdom Metazoa; phylum Arthropoda; class Insecta; order Lepidoptera; family Geometridae; genus Selenia; species Selenia dentaria. The sequence continues at coordinate 26,528,571 of OU862896.1, read as the reverse complement.
TAATATATTGAATATGTTTCCGATTGACTTGATGCTAAGTATTGTTGCGGTCCATGATGTGACACGTTCCCATGTAAAATGTGGAGTACAAAATTATATACATTATAAATAATAAATGCAATTCCGTGGTGGTACACTCCCTAAAATTAGTTCTAATATTTTTTAAAACTGATGATACGACTTGCTACCTGCACTATACTCTGAAGCCTGCTGTTGAAGAGCTCGTCAACTTCAACGATCTTTTTGGCTTTCGCCTCAATCTTATCGTCTCGTCAAGGGCAACGACTTTGGTACTGAAAACTCCAGTCTGGAGTCCATCCCAAAGCCAGAACAGTATTCCGCATACAAGACGGACTTGTTTGGTCCAGATCGAGCAGCTGTCCAAGTGTAAAAATATTTCCTTACTTTTTTAACGTTAGCCAGCTTTTTGTGGATAGCTTCGGGCTCTATATAAGATCCAAAGTTGAGAGAAATTACTTTGGTAGGTACTTAAAAAATCGATCAGTTACAAGAACATACACATGTCAGAAAGTAGGGCTTAAGTGAAATTGACTCCATTTAGCGGAGAACAGCCTGGGTTTTAGTGGCATTGAATTTGACCAGGTTGGGATCGATTCAATCGAGGGCAGTCTTTAAGGACAGTGAAGAAGTAATTTGTTTCTAGATATATAACGGGCATTTGTTCAGAATACATTCCAAAGTTTCGTAGAGTACGAAGAAGTGACCTAGATAGTCTGTAATTGGCAAACTCGGCACGAATTCCCTATTTTATGCCTTACCCAGTTATTAATAAGAGACCGAAAAGGAGTGTCAGCACATAAGTTTACTCAGGTGCACAAGATTGGAATATCGTCAGGACCGTTGGCTTTATTCATGTCTATACCGAAGGGATTTCCGGAGGTCGGTCTGGTGATTACAAATGTCATACATAAAAGTCTTGCATGTTAGAAAACTCTAAGGTATTTTGCTTGCAATATCAGTATCAATATTCGTGTCGCGCGTATCCCATGTGTACGTTTAAAAAAGTGCTACGCCATGTTGCGGGTACACAAAGTGTATACACATATTTAGATTTCGGGCTTGTACCTAATTTTATCAGATCACTCCACTGGTATAAACTTGCTATTAGTTGGTCAAACTATTCAAGGGTTGTATTTTTATTTGAACTTTTATGCGTAGTTCGGAAAGAAACCGAAAAAAACTAGACACTGGACGGGTTAAATGTATATAATGAACGAAGACTCCGCGAAAAGACAAGTAGATAAGTAGAGGGACTGAGGGGTGGCAGAAGTTATATTCAACTGACTTAAGAGACAACAAAAAGTATTAACAGCTGGGTATGAACTCAATTAATTCCCAATCTGGATGGGCCTACCATTAAGTATTTGTTTTTACAAATGGTTAATGGCAGGCCCTGTCTCTTGACAAGAAAAACTATTGTGCTTTTTGTTTTTTAACAGGCCTGTTGGTCTAGTGGTTAGTGACCCTGACTGCTATGCTCCGGCATAGCATAGGGTCGTGGGTTCGATTCCCACCCAGGACAAATGTTTGTGTAATGAGCACGATCATTTGTTCTGTGTCTGGGTGTAATTTATCTATAATATTTATTTATTTAGAAATATATAAGTATGTTTATCAGTTGTCTAGTACCCATAACACAAGCTCTGCTTAGCTTGGGACTAGATGGCGTTGTGTGATAGTTGTGGAATATTTATATTATATTTTTAATGACTTAGGCGACTTTTATCCGGCTTCCACAGGAAGATAGGGACTGGTCCTTTACTTTGCCGTGAGCGCAGGGTGGTAATGTAATGACACACGGATAGTACAGAGGTACTCAGAGTGCAACAAACACTTGCGCGGTTATTTGATTTCATTCTGTCAGTGTTGTATACATAACATATCACCATTTATATTCAAATTTGTACATAAAATACCTACATATTAAAGGATAATATTTTTGTGTTCACCAAAAATCTAAAGGTACATCTATGTAAGTATGCATTTCTAAAATATTGATCTTAAACCCGTTTAATTGTTTTACTATAATTAAACTACTCGGCCAACAAAATATGTTACATCAAACAAATTCCAAATTAACACCAAGATATAACACTTTTTTATTGTAGTGCGCTGCAAATATTCTATTGTAACAATAACTATTTTATTCTTCCCCGAAAAATACTGATCGTGCACCAAATATTCCTGAGTGTTACACAAAATAGGTTAGGTTAGGTTAGCATTTTTTATTAATAAAGCTACATTGGACATTAATTGGTGTTTGATTCAAATACATTTTGCAGTGCATTATCTGAAGTAAAACTAAAAAATTAAATGCTTGTTTTTAAAATTAGGTGTTATTACTATTTTTACAAATTTGCAACAGTTGTTAAATAGATGCTCGTTATGACATATTTTAATGAACATATTTTGGTGCACATTCAGTATATTTGGTGGAACACAGGCAAAATTAGGTAAATGAATTGGGAATAAATTGAAGTACTTTTAAATACCATCCCATATTAAATACATGTACTTAGCTAAAATGCCAAACTAGTCGATATTTATTTGTAATATATTCTGAGCGTATAATGCATTTTATACATGCTGCCTGTTGGCGATACGCAGTACTATTATTTCTTATGTAGTTCGAGTATAACGACACCATTATCAAGATAGCACCTATCCTTAGACCATAATGGTTTATCAGATATCAAAGTCAGCCACTTGAAACACAAGGCAACCACTCAATGCGGTACAATCATAATAACTAGTTACTCTAAACCCGCGTAGGTACTTTAGTGTAAAACAGTATTGGTTCGTTTAAGAAATATAAAGAAAATACTTCAACATATTACTATAGGTAGAAGAGAACGATTACCAGGTTAAAAACCTTGCATTTCAGGTCACGCGTTTATTTTATGAACACGCTTCGCGTCGCTCAACTAATTAACATGCGGATGCAAATTATACGTAGTGTTATATATCTTAGTGAAGTATACTATAATACGTTACTTGCCGTTAAGTATTAATACTTTTATGACTTAAATATATTGTAATGACATTATAAATTTAAAACTATTAAACATAACAATGTAATTAGATGATAATGTCAATGTTTTGCTGAATGAGATTATTTGTATAAAGTTAAACACAATGTTCTAAAGGCAACTACTCGTAGTATTTGGTTTGAGTAGGCATAATATGAGATACCCGGGCTGTATAATGTAGCCATACTATATTGCTCAAGATTTACAGGACAGACATTACTAACTTCGTTTAAAATTATAACAGGCAAAAATTAAGTTTCATGTTTTATAATCCTTAACGGGCGGTTTTAAGAAACTACGTAGGTATTACGCAAGTTGTTATTGTCTAAGGTGCACTCGGAACAACTAACGCTAGTTTTTAATACTACTATATACTAATAATGTATATTATTTAGCGAAACACATAAATAAATCATAGCGCCTGACGCGGATTGTCAGAATTCGAACGCGATTTCAAATCCTGTCCGAGGAGGATTATTCTCTCTAAACTTGCAGAACCTAACGTTAGCCTCAGCCTTACGGCCGATCCCAATAATCTACCTATCGCCGGTTTACCTTACTAGAGTTACGGCCGTTTTCAATATTCTATCTATCTACTGTTTTCCTTACTACCGATAGAAATTTGACATAACGTACATACAAATAGTGTCAAATATCTATCTCTAGTAAGGTAAACCGGCGATAGATAGATTATTGAAAACGGCCGTTAGATATTTGACACTATTTGTAAGTCAAAGTCAAAGTCAAAATCATTTATTCAATTTAGGCATCAAAGACGCACTTATGAACGTCAATTGTTCATTATAATGTACTTTAAAGCCTACCGCCGCGTTCCAAAATACATAGAGCCAACCGAGAAGAAGCGGCAAGAAACTCGGGGCCATTCTTTTTATATAGATGTTTTTACAATGTTTTTACTTAGGTACTACAAATATTAGCTCCAGTGTGTTGCCTTACAAAAGAGAACATAATAATGGTATCAGTAGGGCAAGACACGCTACACTTTGACATCTTAATACATGAGTAGATAGATCCTGGAGTGATCAGTCCCAAGCTGTTTTATCCTCCAAGTAATCCGAAATTTTGTAATAACCTTTTTGACAGAGTTTAGTTTTAATAGTAATTTTAAACTTATTAATAGGCAAATCTTGGATAACATTGGGAACTTTATTATAGAATCGTATACATTGTCCCATAAAAGAATGACTTATTCTGTGGAGACGCGTTACATGTACGGATAGCTTGTGCTTATTTCGCGTGTTGATGGAATGAGCGTCACTCCTTTTATCAAAACTGCTAATGTTTTTCTTTACATACATTAGATTTTCATAGATAAACTGAGAGACAACAGTTAGAATGTTTATGTCTTTAAACTTCTGTCTAAGGGAAACTCTCGGAGCCAAACAGTAGATCGCTCGTATAGCCCTTTTTTGCAGTATAAAAATATAATTAATATCTGCAGAACATCCCCAGAGCAGTATGCCATAAGTCATAACGCTATGGAAATAACTAAAATAAACTATTCTAGCTGTGTCTACATCAGTCAATAGTCTAATTTTTTTAAAAGCATACAGCATGTATGGAAGTTATGTCAAATTTCTATCGGTAGTAAGGAAAACCGTGGATAGATAGATTATTGGGATCCTCCATAAGCCTCATAATAAAAAAGCTATCGGTGAATTTCATACTTCAATCAGTTACCTGTTTTTTATTACTTGTGATATTAATGTATTTTCTTTCAAGTTACTTCTATAAATCAGTGAGATGCTCATTATCAACTTTATGAACAAAAATCCTTACCAGGAAATTTAGATAAAATAAAACTCGAATTTTAAAATGGTATTAGCATAACACTTGGCACATATAACACATCGTGCAAAACGCCTTAATTGCCATAGAAATATACACAAACCTACATCTGAATAAACTGGATCAAAACAAAGTTTGAAAATAAATTAGATGATTTACCTTCTCCGTAATTCGTAGTAAAAGTGGACCAAAAGTTGCAAATCAAAAAGTTCAGATCTGCGCCTGAGTATTTTTGTATGGCATTTATGGCATCTTGTTTGATTTGTCATTATGTGCCAAGTGCAATACGCTAATACCACAATATATTTCTACATTATTATTATATTCAATTTATTTCACGGATTACGTCCGGTCCTTTGCAAAGGCATAAGTGGGGCTGTGGCCAACACTTAGAGGCCTGTTTGGTATACAATATAGTATAAAAACAAGACATTTTGGATGAAGGGTAATATGGTACTTATATCTATTACAAAAATGTGTAAAATGGTAAGGCTATTTATATGAACTTATTAGTGATTAGGGATATAGTGGGCTATGGACGAGACTACGGCACCTGCCATTTTCAGCCACATTTTAAAATATTTTGGCAGGTGGTGACTTGCCACCCACTAAACGCAATAAGGGCCACCATCAATGGTGACAAAAGGGGCAACGTTGGTGTGGAGGGCTAAAGGATGTCGAGAGGTGTGCTGCGGTTTCACTAGAGCGCTACTACTGGCGTTATGCCCTTTAACACTTCCACCCTTTGAGCTTTTTGTTACTTGCTCTTGCCTCTCTACCCCCAGACGGCCAATTAAGGCAAGCCGGGGTCAGGGGTCTCATTTAGCCCCAGGGAGAATCAGGGTCCGCGGTGTCGCCACTCACCGACGGCTTGACACAAAGCCGCCCTGCGGAGACATTATTATTATTGTTACATTTAGATTTACGTTGTGAAATTCTGGTTTTACTATGCTAATGTTAAACAAAAATATCACTGTCTTTCGGTCCTTTGTTAAAAAACAGAATGGCGTTTTTAACTCTACTTTATGATTTTGTAAAGAATTTATAATATGAACAAAACTCCTTAACATTGAATCATATTCACTTGGTCGTTGTCGGATGAAAACAAGTTTTTGTTGCATATTCGCATATTGCGTCACGTAGCGGTCAACAAAACTCAGTGCCAGATATACCTACTTACATTATATCAGCTTACCTTACTATCACATGAAAAACCTATTTTAATTAAACCGACTGATTTAACACATTACGTAACGCAACACACGATCTTTATTAATTAAACAGAAAGTAATGAAAGTTTAGTAAACTAAACATGAGTTTCTTTTGCAAACAACGACTTTTAGCTTAGAAATAAGAGAAAGATGTCATAACATAGTCTATGAAATAAATATATTTTTACGTTAATTAGAAAGTGGAAGCAATATATAAATTATGTGTAAAGGGCGGTAAATTTACTTATGAAATATACAACAAAATGTCAATATCATGCAGCTGCTTCAAATCCAAAATGATGATTGCTAGAAAAATGTTCGTTTAGATGTCGGATTAAACAAATAATTAAAAATATAGTTCCGATTATTACATGTAAGCCATGGAATCCAGTTGCTATAAAAAATGTTGATCCATACATCATAAAAACCTTAAACGCGTGTTAAATAATATATTTTTATATATGTATACTGAAAATAGTACTGCCATTTTCTATAAATAAAAATATTTCAAAAATAGCAATCAGTAATCTTACGCTACTTTGTGCTATTTTCTTAATACATTATCGAAGTATTAGCCGCTCCGTATCACCAGAGCCCATCGAATGTTAGAATTAGACTTGAACAAAAAACAAAGAGGCTTCCAATTCGAGATCAAACAGGAAAATTATAAACAAAAACCGCCGAGCCAAGTTATTAATTTGAATTAACTTTTTAAAATCAGATTGACTACACAATGCTTGAAAACATTTCACAGTTAAAATCGTTTATGTAGTACTAATTTAATTGGTAGTAATTTGTTATCATATAAATGTATGGTATAATGACATGACGCTATTAAATAGCTTGCCATTTAACAACGTAATCAGTCAATACCACGGGATTATCAGGCTCATGTGATCACACCGTGAACGATATCGACTTCAAGAGTGTCATTCAGCATCCGATGACAAAGACGAATTACGTCAATAAAATTATATGTACTTATCGATGTCACCTTATCGACACCGTCTGTACCTACTCCGATAGTGATAATGCCAACGAATCAAAGATATTTTTTGGAAAGTCCGACCATTATTATATTAGATTTTTTTTTCAACCCGACGTACTGTTTCATGTGTAAATAAACTTAAGTTGGTTCGGTTAGATATTTTAGGGGTATTTTTATTAGGATGTTATGATTAAGTTCATCTATAATTAGGAGTTAAACCTAATAGTATTCTCTCATTATGCAGCTAATAAAAGTAAAAGTAAAAAATAATTTATTGATATAACCTGTTGTACAATTATTTAGTGAATCCATAGGCTGCCGAACTAGTAAAAACTGTGTAAATAAAGAAATAAATAAATACGAAGCTTGACGCAAGTAATAATAAGACAACAATTCTTTAAAATATATCATATATATTATGAGGTGAAATGGTAAATTTACACTCTCCATAAAACTATAACTATATAATTTCACATTATAATTTTTATTTTTCACATTATGTATTTTACATATATATGCCTAAAGTAAAAAAAACTTAATTCGTGTTCCCAATATAGCTAAATAGATCTTAAACAGGTGAATATTTATACATTTGTGAATTAATATAAGTTGGTTGGTTACTACAGCCAAGTATCGCCGATTGTGTGCAACATCTTTGACCGATACATCGCCTTAGGTGAAGTAATCGAGTAAACGCATCTTTCGGAATTTCAAGAAACACTGCCCATCAAGGTATTATTCGCACTAATTACATGAAACGGCAGCTAAAAATGCTCCTTTCATTATCACTTTCAAGTTCAACTTCACTATTATCACGATTACTCGTACATAACCTTCAGAGCAATAGATTCGCTTTAATCAATTGATCAGTCAGTCGCCAATACGGTGTCGATAAATCGTGTCGTGCGTACAGTACAACACTAGCAGTGTTTCGCGCGCGTTTTAACTTTTTATTTGCGTGACGTGTTGCTTAGTGTTAGTGATCTATTCAACTTATTTTCTCATAGTAGGTATTTCAATAGCTCTACATTATAAAGAAAACGAAGTGATAGTGTGATTGTTTAATTAGTTACTTAGATAATATAGTAGGATACTGAAGTAATTGTTAAAAATATTGAAGTATACTTTTATTTTATCTATGTGAATAATGTCATAGGTATCTTTTGTTTCAAATAGTGTTTCGGTCTCTCGGTCAATAAACTTTCTAAAGAATGAAGCATCTACATTGCAAAAATACTGTCATAGGAAAAGTTACCTACATCTTAGGTTACATACCTATAATAATAAATATGGAGTAGGTCTTTAATGGCTATGAATATGTAACTTTTTAAGACTTTCCACAAGTGAAGATTAACCCCAAAATACACAAGTTTGTGCGTTTACCACTAAACGGTCCCCCTTTGGTGTACCCCTCCGTTTAGACGATACTCTCTTATCTGCCTCAGCCAGTACCTATCGGAATTCTTGGCGTTGACATTTCGAGCGTTGTTCAGTTTCGCCGTCAATTGGAAGGGAATGCTAAATTAGTCTCTAAGAAGCTTAGTGTGCTTGGAAAATCGAATCGTCACTTCACTTTGGCCCATCGCATGCCAACTTTACAAGGCTCAAGTTCGGCCTCACATGGAGTACTGTGCTCATCTCTGAGCGGTGGCTCCCCCGTACCAGCTTATTCCATTTGAAGGAGCGCAGCTCCGCATTGGACCGATTCTCAAAATTATTATTTCTTATTATTAGAAAGTATACTTTCGAGGCGGTCCCATTTAAATTTCATCAAAGTCGATCAAGCAGTTTTTTGAGTTACACTCCAAAAACTGAAAAGTGTTACGCCTATCTTGACGGTGAATGACAATCGATCCCGTAAGTAGGAAGGTTCGATCACTGGGTCACTTTTTGGTGTTGAAGTCGGTTCAATTTTTTGGTACCTAACACATTGTTTTGTTTATCAAGTACGAGATGGGCTAGTACTGCGCCCGATGGTAAGCACATCGCTTGTCCATGCCCATATCGGTTGCAGTGCCAACCAGAGCTAGAACTGTAGTTTTGCGTGGCACTGCACTGCGCGCGTCTCCCCGAGACATTAGTTTTTGAGTAACTGCGCTCTAATTTTACTTTTACTTGCTCTTCACTAGCGCATGCGTATTTAGGGTTACCATGGATTTGTCCTGATATTGCAGGGTTTTTGGACATTCTCAGGATTGCGGTGGGATTTGGCAAATCTTAGGAAATCTCGGGGTTTTTAGTATTTTCAATGAATTACAGTCATATTTTAATCATAATCAGCCCATTTCGTTCCCACTGCTGGGGCTCGAGCCTTCCTCTCAGAGAGAGGAGTTGGGCCTTAATCCACCACGCGGGCCCAGTGCGGATTGGTGTATAGGTTAGTGGCCAACCCATGTCGATGTTTTCAGGCCGCCCGAAGGCCTTCGACATAACTAATGACTGTTGTCCTAAGACAATCAACCAGGACCGACGGCTTAACGTACCCTCCGAAGCACGCAAGCGTTCAGTTGAATAATGCCACTAGCGGTCACCCATCCAAGTACTGACCGCAGCAAGTGTTGCTTAACTTGTTGATCGGTTAAGATCGCTTACTCGAGCTCCGCTACGAGCGCTTCAGTACATTACTTCAGTACATTAAATTACAGTATTTTTCATCAACTCCTCAACGCGACGCGTGAGCGAAACCTACCGAGATCCGCAGTATATATAAATCATTAAAAATATGACTTATTTAAATTGTTAAGTACGTTTGAGAGAAAAATGTCAATTTCGGGGTTTTTTAATGGAAACCAATCAGGCCTTGGCTACGAACTTTTGAATTTTCATCTGGTAACATTATGCGCAGTAGTGTTTCGCAGGGGAATTACTGGCACTGCGCTGGTACCACAGAAAATTGCAGACGGAAGACAGACTCAGCTTTTCTGTAGGTGGTACCAACCATGATAACAAAATAAATTAATTAGATAAAATATAGCTATCAACGAACGGCGGTTGCTATAATCAATTATTTTTTTGATTATCATCATATTCATTATATTTTTTAAATTAAATTGCTTCCGCGTAACGATATCTAGGTGAGTGCCTCAATTTTCTCTGCATTTGTTCGCAAACAAATGTGAAAGTTTGTATGTATGGATGTTTGTTGCTTAGTCACTCAAAAATGGATGAACGGATTTGGATGTAGTTTATTATGTATGAGGTAGATATTATATATAGATGGGACATTAAGGCGCGGTCCAATCCTAATTTTAAAACAATTTACGATGCTTTACATAAGGTTGAGAATTGCTTATCAGATTATTTCGTACAGTAAAATGATTAAATTTTAACGGTAAAGGAGTCCATAGTTTACTAGTAAATTTCATCGGGAATTCGAATATGATACATTAGTTAAAATATATTTGCCCATAATTGAAAAAAATTCTTTTTCTCACGAAACACGTAAGAATAATTGCAAAATTTAGGGAATGTTGCCGATTTTTCTCTATCGAGCCATGTTTGCTTAATCGTGTATTGGCTTCCATACTTCATAGGAACGTATATTCAATTTACACTACGTTTTTTTCGAACTTCGGTTATTAGGTTTAAGCGTCGAAAAGCTAAGTTTTCGCGAAGTCGAATCATGAAATTTGGTGGTAATCTGCACTCATTTCGCCTTAACATAATATGATACTTTTCATCATCATCATCACCAGGCGGGTGAAACCGGGAAGCTCATAATGTTACAATAAATATACTTACAATTAGTTACACCCAAGAAATGTTCTGTTCCATAAAAAACATCTCATAGTTTTTCGCACATATTCCAATGTTCTCGTCAACTTTCCTATATTTTTCTTACCCTAAAAACCTTATTTGGACGTTCAGAAACATTAAATTAGGTGTAATAATCAATCCAATCATTCTCAATCTGTTTCATATTTATTCATAATAATAATAATGGAATAAGATAATAATAATAATGGAATAAGATAATAATAATAATGGAATAAGATAATAATAATAATAATTTCTTTATTCCATAACTTATATCCTAACTTAGGTAGACATTGACTTTTTTATCTTAAGCAATGATAACATATTTGATCTTTAAAAATAACTTATAAAACATCTTTGTTTGAGCACTTGTCCCCGTAATAGTTAAGCAAACAGTTCATATAGGTAGACATAATATGTATACAACATATACCTAACAAGAAACTCATATGTCCATCCTTACATATTATAAAATCAAGTCGCTGTACGTCTGTCTGTCTGTATAATTCTACTATAGTCACCGCGTTACCGGCTGAGTCACAGATTACTGAATAAGCTGAGTCGTGCGGCCATAAATCATTTCACTATGTCTATCTCGCTCGCACTTGTGGGTCTTATGGAGCCGCATAGTGATGTGCGTAAGATGGTTATAGGCGCATATCGATAAGAATAAAATCAGATAGAAACATAGTAGATAATATTGTGGCCCTGAAAAGGGCCGTTTGTAATGAATGTTAAATACTCGTAAATAACGTTTTCAACACACTTGGTCATAAAGTGGCTCTATGGTCACCGCAATTAGGCACAGAATGAAACCTATAATCAAACTGTGACTTTTTCATTGCTATAACTCACTAGTGAGTTACAGTTTTTTTTTTTTTAAATTTTATTTGTCGAGGTGCTTTGTTCTTATAAAAGTTTTTATTCAAAAAAAGATCGTGTTCAATAGAACAAATAAATTAATGTTCCTATTGCTTGCTCATTTCATGCAACTTCTTATTTAAATAGATAATTTTAACTCGTACGTGTTTAATAAATAAAACTTTCACTCAAATATAACTTTTGTTTTCTCTGTAATAAAAGAAAACTTTAATTTCCCCATTTTGTAAGTGGCAGAATAGGCGCAAACTCTATGCGCGGAAAATAAAAAAAACCTCATCCCTTTAGTCTGTGGCTGATCGCAATGCGCGCGCATAGGAAAACTGATTAATTTCTCCTGCCATTGCGAAATTTTTTTATCAATACGTTTTCACTGTTGAATTACAGTTATCTATTAATTAAAATGTCTACAAGTAGTCATTATGAAGAAAATGATTTTTTAGTATTATTTGCTTCACACGTGTGTTGAAAAACGTCGTATGATACACGTGTGTATTATTGATTACCGTCCTCGGCTCTCTTAAGACCCTCACCTGACGGCTCAAGTCTCAATGGCGCCTCAGCGGTAATCACCAACATTACACACTTGTAGCATAATGTACTATTATTCTTCCTCATCGGAATCTTCGTCCTCGATATCGTCCTGTAGATTGATTACGAATGGTGCTTGATCTCTTATAATGGCTCTCTGTAAGTCAGTGTTTTGAAGTTCCTCGGCATGCCTCACACACTTGACTCACTCTTCCTGTGTACCATTATATATCAATAGCTTTGTGAAGGAGGCTTTCAACATCTGCTATCTTGAATGCTTCAGTACACTTTTATCAAAGTCGTCAATGTTAGTTAAAGTAACGCGATGACTATAATATTATAAACGCGTAAGTTTGTGTGTAGGTATGGATGTATGGATGTTTGTTAGTCTTTCACACAAAAACTACGTAATGGATTTTACATCTCTCATATTCGGTAAGTAGGTCCTTATTACCCCTGAATGGGGCTTGTAGGTGACCAATTAGCGCTCTAGGGTAATAATGTATCTAGAAAAGCCCTAGGGCGGTTTACATCTCTCATATTCGGTAAGTAGGTCCTTATTACCCCCAAATGGGGCTTGTAGGTGACCAATTAGCGCTCTAGGGTAATAATGTAGCTAGAAAAACCCTAGGGCCGTAAGTAATAAAAAAAACACTTCACGCTTTCAAAAAGTTCGCGTATATCTAACCATCATACTGGCAATAGACATCATGCATTCAGCCCAATGACAAAAGAGGTCCCTTCGCTATTCAGCCTTGTCTTCGTATGAGTATAATAGTCATCAATTTTATTTTTGTAATGCCGGTTTTTTTCTACTTACCTCACAATCGAGATGTAAAGCAGAGTAGTTAGCTCGGGTGTAAGCATCAATTGCAGCCCGAGATATTTAGGCGCACGAGCGCAGCGAGGGCGTCTATAGTTCGAGGGTGCAATGCCTTACAGCCCTTGGCTACTAAAATTAATGAAATTTGGTATGTAGATAGATGAGGCGCTGGAATAAAATAATACTTTTTCATCAACATCATCATCATCCATCACCACGCGGATGTAACAGCAAGACTCAGCTAGTATATGTATATCCGGTAACTCAAAGTCAAAGTCAAAGTCAAAATCATTTATTCAATTTAGGCATCAAAGACGCACTTATGAACGTCATTTTTGCATTATAATGTACTTTAAAGCCTACCGCCGCGTTCCAAAATACATAGAGCCTACCGAGAAGAAGCGGCAAGAAACTCGGGGCCATTCTTTTTATATAGATGTTTTTACAATGTTTTTACTTAGGTACTACAAATATTAGCTCCAGTGTGTTGCCTTACAAAAGAAAACCTAATAATGGTATCCGTAGGCAAGTCACGCTACACTTTGACATCTTAGTACACGAGTAGATAGATCCTGGAGTGATCAGTCCCAAGCTGTTTTATCCTCCAAGTAATCCGAAATTTCGTAATAACCTTTTTGAAAGAGTTTAGTTTTAATAGTAATTTTAAACTTATTAATAGGCAAATCTCGGATAACATTGGAACTTTATTATATAATCGTATACATTGTCCCATAAAAGAATGACTTATTCTGTAAGTCTTCCTAAAACCAGCAACGTATTTTCATGCGGTCTTCGCACTATCAGTTAAATAGTTTTCACTTAAGGTTTATATCCTAATTAAGTTTTATATGTAACTAGCGACTGCCTGCGACTTCGTTTGCGTAGTAGGCTCGGCCTTCGCCATGACCTCCCTTCTTTTCTTTCATAACAACCTTCTCTTGACCAAAATTAACACAACAAAAAAAAAGTACACAAACTCAAGTAACAAAATTGGCAAGATTGTTCCATCCGTTCTCAAATTATAGAGTGACTAGAAGAAATTTTTATATATATAGACTAGCAACTGCCCGAGATTTCGTTCGCATAGTAGGCTCGGCCATCGGCCTCACTATACCCTCCCGTTTTTTCTTAATTTTTTTTAATGTAAGAACTTTTTACAAAGCGTTGAAAAACTTTTAAAAATGATGAATATGATCGGTAATAGCGTTCTCATGTCATATAGGTATAGCGTGACCAGGAGAAATAGGGGTTCATTTTTATATAATAACATTATGTACTTAAATAAAATAAACTTCACATTTTCCACCTCCTTTTTGCTAAATTACACCCTCGCAAAACCTAACGGGTAACTAGCTAGTTGATAATTTACGAATATCATGCCTGTTCTAACAATTCAATACATTGTGGGTCTTTCCTTATATCGGTACTGTACCTACATTCATAATCATTATGCACTTTGAACGCTGCACAATAACTCTCTAACAAAGACAGTTCATTATTGTTATATCATTTGTAGGACATAAAGAGGTCCCTCGTACATTATTATATCTATTAGTTTTATCTGAAGTAGTAAAACTATACAAATTATATAATTATATGGGAACATTATCTCAGTACATATGTCATTATTATATGTATAACGGCCGGTCCCAATAATCTATCTATCGCCGGTTTACCTTACTAGAGTTAGATATTTGACACTATTTGTATGGACGTTATGTCAAATTTCTATCAGTAGTAAGGAAAACCGTGGATAGATAGATTATTGGGATCCTCCATTTGTGATATTCAACTGGTTAGACGGAATTTGATGAAATTTTATACGTATTTACATAGGTATAGACATATTTCATCATCATCGTCTCAGCTGTAGGACGTCCACTGTTGAACATAAGCCATAATTAATATTATTGCCAAAAGGACCGGTTGGAAGCGGCCTGCATTGTCCTGTGACCTTTATCAGGTCGTCTGTCCGCCTTCTGTTCGGTGGACGGCCTACGCTGCGCTTGCCGGTCCGTGGTCTCCAGAACCTTCTGGCCCCATCGGCCATCTGTTCTGCGTGCTATGTGGCCTGCCCACTGCCACTTTAACTGGCTTATCTTCTAGGCTATGTCACTTTAGTTCGTCTACGGATCTCCTCATTTCTGATTCGATCTCGTAGAGAAACCCCGAACATAGCCCTCTCCATAGCTCATTGTGCGTTTGAGTTTGCTTATGAGGCCCATAGCAAGAGACCGTGTTTTAGTGCCGTACGTCCTCACTGGTAACACACACTGATCATAAACTTTTGCCTTGAGACATAATATTTAAATGAATTAAGCGAATTCTGTGCTTATTTAGTTCTTCACCCGGATGTCTTTACATATATGCTTTACCAAGCAAGAGAAATCAAATATCGTAATTTTACTATCGTATAGTATCGTAGAAGGGTCGGCCTTCGGCCTTGCCCCTCCCCTCTTTTCTTGGTTTTTCTTTCATGAGAGCCTTCTCCTTACAATAATTAACACAACAACAAGTGCAATTTGAAAAATTTAATATCGACTTCCAGCTATTACTTTGGTAAACATCAGTTTTGGAGTGTAACTCAAAAACTACTGGACCGAATTTGATAAAATGTACATGGGACCACACGGAAAGCATCAGCTTTCAAACAAAAATAAATTTGGAAATTGGTTCACCCAGTCAAAAGTTACGAGGTAACAAACATAAAAAACAGTTGAATTGAGTACCTCCTCCTTTTTAGAATTCGGTAGAAAAAATAATTAGCGAGATGGTTTCATCCATTCTCAAGTTATAGAGTGATTAGGAGAAATAGGGGTTCATGTATATATATGCATATATATATACCTATATATAAAAGCGAAAGGTCACTCACTCATCACGAAATCTCAGAAACTACAAGTGCTAGGAGTTTCAAATTTTGCATGCGGGTACTTTTTAGGACGTAGGTGCTCACTAAGACGGGATTTTATGAAATTCAACCCCTAAGGGTTTTTTGGGGTTGATAGTTTGTATGAAACTTCGTTACTGCGAGTTCAAAAAGTTTGAAAATTTTGCATGGGGTTTCTTTTTTGGACCTATGTACTCACTAAGACGGGATTTTGTGAAATTAGACCCCTAATTGAAATCTGACCCATTGAAATCTGTAATTACCGTATCCCGCGAGGCCACGCGAGCGAACCCGCTGGCGGGTCAGCTAGTACGCTAGTCAAATAATCTATAGACCAACGTACTATTAACAATTGTTTAACCCTTTGCGTCCCAGAGACGTACATATACGTCAGTGTCATTCATAAATCTTTTGTTTTAATTAGCACGGTATATGAAGGATTAATTAATAATAGTGTTGAATACAGACGCTTATCATTGAAATGTGTCCTTTACCTTACAAGAGACTTTTTTTAAAGTAAAGAGATTTGTTTAACACAAGGTTTATGCGGTTTATATTCTTTGCTAATAAAGATATACTTACTCGTATCAGAATTATTTTTTACAACAGTCTGGCCAGATTTTAATTATCTCAGATTATATATAGAGCTGCCCTGAGTCTGGGGCCCGATTCCACTAACTAAATATGTTCCAACTGCAATCGAACTGTAACTGAATTACACATATTCTTATTCTCCTATTGAAAAACAGTGCAGCTGCATTGACGGCAGCGATCGATTAGTATTTTATACTCGTACTATGGACTGCCCGCGACTTCGTTCGCGTAGTAGGCGTCTATAGCAAATATCCTGTATTGTTGACAAAAATTATTAAAAAGTAGGTTTTAATGGGTTGATTTTTTTTAAGTTAAATTTCTGAAAGAAACATAACTTTATTTTAATAATTTTAAGTACTACTTTTACCGATAAAATTGATAAACAAGTACAATTTGAAAAATTGAATACCGACTTCCATTCTATTCAGTTATTGCAGTGTATCTCAAAAACTACTGGACCGAATTTGATGAAATTTAAATTGGACCACATGGGAAACACCAGCTTTCAAACAAAAATGATTTTTGAGAATAGGTTCACCCAGTCGAAAGTTATGAGGTAACAAACATAAAAAAGTACAATCAAATTGAGTACCTCCTTCTGTTTTTAGAAGTCGGTAGAAAATCGTTCAGATATGTTCCCTACATTCATAACGGACATAATGAGACCATTTTTGTGTTTGTATGAATTCTGCTTGCGTAGATATTGGTAAATTTACACACGTAAGTACCTGTGCTCTGACAATTTTTTTGTGCTGTCCTTTTTTATAGTTGTGGTTTATAAAAAATATTTAATCGATGATTTGTCGATAAAATTAATTGTATTTTAAACCCTTAAACTTAAATTATCTGATATCGGTGACCGGACACATTGTATATATAATGATTAAATACCGAATACCGAAAACAATCGGACCGTTTCCATAAGATTTTTGAGCTGTCATAGGTTTTTTAATCACTGGCACTTTACTATCACCAAGCAACAATACAAGTCATAAATAAATGAGATCATACAAAAGAAAGTAGCAAAAAAATCAAAAAACATTTATTTGGTTTCTGTAACAATAAAACCTTGCCTAAGTTGAATCACTGCATTTAATACAAGAACACAAAGACAGAGAGATAAGCTCTCTTCAAACAAGAACTAACTCTAAAGCCCGATAAGCTGAGCAAATAATCATACCGTAATCTGCGGGTAGGCTTACATTTATTTAGGGTTCCGCATCACTAGGGAACCATAAAGTTTCGCCATGACACCAGACAGTGGAAACCTGTATGTCATATTCATTTTACTAGTGTCCGCTCGCAACTTTGTTCGCGTGTAATTCAATTCAAGTCAATATATTTATTTTGCAGATAACTGAGATCCATATATTAGTACAACGAAAACCTATTAATTATATTATTATACTAAATTAAAATTTAACAAAATATAAAAAAAAAACATACACATAGGTTTAATAAAATTATGAAGCATTTTAGGCAGCAGACGACCTACATTAAGTTTAACTATTGTAATTTTTTTTTGATTCAGGCGTTACTTTGCGGAAATCCATTATCAAAAACGATATTAAACAATATTTAGTGACACTTCCGCTGAAAAAAACAATCATTTTGACCTATTTGGGGGTGTGCACCACCCTCCCTCCCGCATTAACTGCTGCGCGATTTAGCAGCAGTTAATGCGGGAGGGAGGGTGGTGCACACCCCAAGTTTGCAAGTGTGCAAAATTATATACTCTGTTGAATCGGGATAAAAGTTGTATATTAGTTAATCCCGGAACAAACCATCTCCACCGAAATTGCATTCAAAACCGTTCAACTGTTTTGCGTGATTGAGTAACCTGCAAAAATAAAAACATTCATATTAGTGTGATATTGAACTACAGCGCATAAATTTAAAATATACATTTTTTGGTCTATCATCAAAACGGCGATACATAAAAGTATCAGGCTTGGCGTGTTATAGTGAACATTCTAAAATAAAACAAGAAATAAGTAAGTAATAAAAAAGCTAGATGAAGGGTTTGCGCTGACAATAAATAAATAACGTGCATATTTCGTGATGTGGTTTGAGGGTACGAAGCGTTCGCTCGTCACACCAGGGGGGCTACTCCCACCTTTTACGAGGATAAAGGAGTCAGGGAGTGTTTACGCGAGAGCGCGATGCGATCTCCAAGCGTGAACACTCCCTGAAGAAAGTATCATACGTTCGAAGCGTTATAAACCAAGGATCAGGGGGCCTACTCCCACCTTTTACGAAACTATCATAAATCAAAAGCGTTTTGTAATAAGCTTAGCATAATCATACTTACTATCGTACTCCCACCGACACAAAACAGTCAACCAAATTTAATGGTAAGGTTGCAATATGAATATTTTAAGAGATGGGAGTGCTGATATTCAAAAGTTTGACATTGGTACAACGAAACTTAGTGTCAAAAGTCACGTTATTACGAGAATTGAGTGAAATATTTGATACTACGTCATCAAAACGTGTATCGTAATCTATTATTACTGTATGCTTGATATATTGACGTGGTATATTGATACTTTTAGAGGGAGTAAGGCCCCTGAGACCGTAGCACAAACAATTTGCAAAAAAGTAATTGTATCGTAAGCGTCAACGCGTCCCGCTACTACAAACTAAGAGTTATCTGTATCCCAGTTGCCCTAGATAAATTACAGTTTGTACTGTTTCACGTGAACGGTACATTATGTTTCACTTACGCAGTTATTCGTGCTAGGCTCACTGGACTGATCACTATGTCTACTCAAGTCGCACTACTAACTAGCCAACGTAAATTTTATTACACACTCTTGTATCACTAAGATTCCTGTGTCGTGGGAGGCATGGACACATTAACACATCACAATATCCGAATTCCTGCTCATCACACAAATAAATACCCCGGCTGGGATCGAAACTGTGACCCCTCGCTTCGTATGCACTGCTCACTAGGCTAACGGACAATTAGGCCTGTGTTACGGTTTATGGCCTGTACTCCTCTCTCTGATAAGAAAGCCCGATTCCTAGCAGAGAGCACATAATGCTTTACTCTCTCAAGTACTGTGCCCAATGCAAGACGCACCTTCAGGCAATAGTTTTTTTGATATTCAGAATTAAATTATTTTTAATTTCTAGTTATTTGTTTTTCTGTTTGCAGTTAAGTTAGACCAGTGTGTTTGCATGAGTGTTCACATTTATAATTTTGATTATATTGTGAGTCTATCCGTGAAGACCTATAATTAGCATTCTGTATCTAATTAAGTAATTATTCTCATTATGTTTAGCTGTTGGTTTTCCATATAAATAAATAAATATAGTAATATTATTGATCGATTGCATGAGTCCTTATGCCGATAGTGCGACATCTACACATTTTGATACTTGGTAACTTATATAGCTAATATTAAAATAAGTTTATAAAAACAATAAACTTCACATTCAAATATTTAAAATAAAACGTGACTTTTATACTATAACTAGCGACTTCGTTCGCGTAGTATTAGGCTCGGCCTTCGGCCTCGCCATGACCACCCTTCTTTTCTTGGTTTTTCTTTCATAAGAAACTTCTGACAATAATGACCACAACAACAAAGAATTAGCGAGATTGTTCCACCCGTTCTCAAGTTATAGCGTGACCAGGAGAAATGTTTCATTTTTATATAGATTATGGTAATAAATAATATGTAATCATATAATCAAACTCAAAAATAATATCAACAAGAAATGGAATTTAATATGTATAAACGAAATATTTGTGTAGTATCATAAAAGCCTTTTTTTCAGTTTCTATTACTTATTCGGGCTTACTATGGGCTTACCTTATTATGGGCTTAACTTATTATGGGCTGTTACTTAATGGCGTTACGGGACCCTCGCTGTCGGATTCTGACTCGCACATGGCCGTTCTTTTGAATAACACGCTATCTCCCTTTGTCAGCACGCGGAAGTGCATAGCGCCATCCTTGTCTCGATTATTGTCCCTGTGATATCGTGGGTACGGAACATTGATTCAATGGTACGGAACCATACGTACTTCTGACGCGCATACTTGACGCTCTTTTGATTAGGTATGTAGAAGGATGTTGCTTTTTTAATTCTCAGAATACATTATATTCTTAATTATTCTTCTGGTACGTTTCTCAAACATAAGTCGTAATTTTGCTTTTGAAATATTTTCATATTCACGTTGGCCTATATAGAATAACAATTCATCGAATTATATTTTTTTATATTGATTAATATCAAATTAGAGACATATATAAACTATTTACGCGGATGTATGTGATAATGTGATACTGGACAAGTGTAAAAAAAGAAATATATAAAAGTGTCAAAATGAAAAGTGGCGGGAACGAGAAGTCATCGGACTGGGAGCAGGAGAAACTAAATCCCAATGGATTGTGAGTTAAATATATTTAATTAATTATATAACCTTTTTTGACTTTCATCTGTCCGTATGTTTGTTAGGTTGTATGTTGGTCCTCCTGTACAGGTCGCATTTTTCAACCAATCTTGAGGAAACTTCGTATGCATGTTCTACTATTCTATTTAAGTATTTCTGTCGGCGACTTTTGAGTGGTAGTTTTCATATAAAAGGGGGATGTTTTCTGCGACACTATTTACCGACCGATTTTGATAATATTTGGTACACACATAGTTACTTGACTATAAAGAGGAATTTGGAATATAAGTATAATGGTAAAGTAGTCGTCGAGGTTTTGCTAATATTCAGGTTCAGGTAAGAGATTGCATCAGCGATAAGACCGCCAATTGTATTATCATAGTTCTAAGGTATTTTCTTACGAGTAAAAACCTTAGAACTAGGTACGTAGGTTTTGAATTATTTAATTTACATATTGTATATTTATTTTTTCTTTTGGTTAGCAATAAAGATTTATTGTATTGTATTGTAAGTATTGTAATATTCCAAACTAGCTGTCCCGCCAGCGGCTTCGCTCGCGTGGCCGTACAAACAGACAGACAACCAGACAAACAAGAAACAAAAAATATTAAAAAAAAACAAGTTAGTTCGATTCCATTCGTTCATTGTACAGAAATTCGACCAGTTTTATTATATGTAGTGATATCCAACTGAATATAGCTTAGACTCAGACTACGAAAATTTGCTGCCAATGAGACTGTGCTCGCGAGGTCTACCGTTTGCTAAACTACTAGTTAAATACTTTAATGACGAAACTAGCTGTATGAATGTACTGTAGCGTAAATTAATTATTTCACAGGAACATTTTGATCCAGGAGAAAAAGTATGCGCTTATCCAGGGTATTCTCCATTCTATAAGACACCCCGTTGGCTAAGTTGGTTAAAACACTGCATTAAACGCGCCAAGAGGCCAAGGTTCGATCCCTGATAACTAACGAGATATACCGGGTTACTGGTAATCAATTAGCATCCTGTTAAGGGCATGTTCTGTACATCAAAACAAACAACTTTTGTTCTAGAACTTGTCCCAAAACTAAACAAATTTCCCAATTATTATTTTTTGAGTTTTTGTGTTTCTCTCTTACACTTCATACGAGTAACTCTACATCGCATCCACTTCATTGATCTACGTGTAGCCATGCATGTAGTTAACAGCGCGTCGTAGCGTAGCACAGCTACGATGACCTTGACTTGCCGCGTCTCAACCCCTTTCTTACGCTGCCGCCGCCGCCCGCCCGCCGCCGGCCGGGGCTTGCCGGCATAGTGTTAATTATGTTTAACTGGTCAAATTGATTTTTAAGTTTTGTATGGAAGAAAAAAACCACGAATTTTTAAAAGTTGTAGAACAAAAGATGTTTGTTTTGATGTACATAATATGCTCATAAAAGGGTGCTAATTGAGTACCAGTACCCTTGTATAATGACGCACGTTATTTCTGGGGTAGATAGAAAAATACGTTTTATATACTTAATTTCTCCACGGAGGCTCTTTTCTGATAGCATAGGATAGCACTATGACCGTGGCGTCATATAGCCGGCAAATTCAATACCTCGAAGTTTATCAATTTTTGAGTGCTGCCCTCAGCTTCAACATTGATACGTCGTCAGTTGCGTCCCTGGTGATGCTCGACGACCCTGCTATAAAAGAGAGTAATTTAGTACAAAATGTATATGCACTCGAAAGGAAAAAAAAATATCAAAAAATGGAACCTGAAATGGGATTTCAACACTAAGAAGTGTGAAATAAGTGAAGTCATATATAATTTTTTTGCCAGAAAAAAAATTAACACCAACTTTTTTTTGACCCTTAATACTTACAGTACAGGATCGATTGTCAATGATGATATTAGCAATATAAGGAAGTACACTCTACCTCAACACAAAGAGAAATTTGAGAATCGGTCCACAAATGGGGGACAAATATGCTAACATACACATAAACAAATACAATTAGAAAAATTTAATATCTACCAACTTCCATTCTATTCAGATTTTTGGAGTGTAACTCAAAAAGTACTGGACCGAATTTGATGAAATTTTAATGGGACCACACGGGAAGCACCAGTTCAAAAAGATTTTTGAGAATCAGAATCCCTATCGAAAGCTATGAGCTTGCAAACATAAAAAAATACAGTCGAATTGAGTCCTCCTTTTTGGAAGTTGGTTATATATATATTTAGATATTAACTATATATATATATTTAGATATTAACGATTAAAATATATATATATATATATATTTTAATCGTTAATATCGTTAGTCGTTTATAAACTATATATATATATATATATATACAGTCGTGGTCAACTAATTAGGGACACTCTTTGGTTAAAGCGAATTGTGAATTTATTTTTTATTTTCTAACGAGTCTAAACCATATTCCATATCTCTTACATGTAAGTATAATTAGTCATTTATGTGCCCGATTATACAAACAATAACAACTTCTTATACATTAAACCTCTTTACAGTATAGCTGATAGATTATCGTAGTGCTATTTGTTCAAATAATGCTGGCTGGCCATTTAATTAGGGACACTGAGATATTGCGTTCTATTTTCAAAATTTGAATCTCAATACTTTTTTACTTCTTCTCTTATTGTTTCGTGGTAGTTTTGGCGGCAATCCCGATATTTATTTTAAGTTTTGAAAAATATTTTGAAGAAAAATGGGTAAAAATAAAAGATGCGATCCAACACTACGAAAAATTATCATGAAGTTTGTTGTCGAGCATGGTTGGCCATACCGAAGGATAGCAGAACATTTAAATTGTTCAAAATCTATGGTATACAATGCAGTGCAACATGTCAGACGCAATAACACAGATTTAAATGTGCCCAGAACAAAAAGATCGAGAAAAACAACTCCGCAAGAAGATAGAATGATAACCAGGTTAGCTAAGAAAGATCCGTTTCTAGGCTCTATTTTAATTAAACACGAAGTGTTTGGGACAGCAGGGTTGTTCGGAAGAGTGGCTCGCAAAGTACCGTTGTTGAACAAAGAACATAGAAATGCTCGTTTGGCGTTTGCACGTAAATATGGACATTGGACCTACGCCCAATGGCAACATGTATTATTCTCTGACGAGACCAAGGTTAATTTGATTTCTTCAGATGGAAGGCAATACGTACGGCGTCCAGTAAAAGCGGAAATGAATCCAAGATTCACAAAAAAGCAGGTGAAACATGGCGGTGGAAACATTAAAATGTGGGGTTCATTTTCTGGACGTGGAGTGGGACCTGTGAGGAAAGTTCAGGGTAACTTAGACCAACATCAATACAAGGCAATATTGGAGGAAACGATGCTTCCCTATGCTGAGGAGCATCTCGCTATTATATGGACGTTTCAGCATGATAACGACCCGAAACATACCGCCCGTTCAGTCAAGTCGTTTCTTACCAGTCAGTCAGTATCGGTGCTAGATTGGCCAGCAAATAGCCCGGACCTTAACCCAATCGAGCACCTTTGGCACGAAATCAAGAAAAAAGTAGCCACTTATCGTACCACAACTTTAGATGAACTTAATGAAGCTTTTTGTGAGGCATGGGCAAACATTCCTGTCGAAACATGCCAGAAACTGATAATGTCTATGCCACATCGGTGTCAAGCGGTAATTACTAACAAAGGTTTTGCTACTGGGTACTGATTTTACACGTAATAAAATGGAGCTGTTAAAGATATTATAATACTGCAGATTATTAGTTTTGTTTAACTCTATTTTTCATTATAGTTTACTGACCTTAATTAAATGTCCAGCTACAGAATTATACCTTAAAATTGAATACATGTTCAACCTTTGATATTAAATACTTTTTTCTATTTATTTATTCTTTTATTTACAGCCATTTAAAGCATAATAATCGGACAAATTATGCAAATAATAGTTACTGAGAAATCAATAGGGTTTTATATTTGTATGTACATAACCGGTTATTGTTCTTCACTATCTTGCATGTCCCTAATTAGTTGACCACGACTGTATATATATATATATATATATATATATAAAAAAACAAGTCGGGGGCGTTTTATAAATAAGCTATGATCAAAAATCAATATTTATTTTCAATTTTTGTCTATTCTTGTAATGAAAACCATTTACACTTTTAGATTAAGTAAGATATTTCATACATAGGTTTTTCAGTCACTGCAATTTATTATCGATAAACCCGGACCTGCCTTTGTGCGCCTAGTTAGTTTCTACTAGCAACGATTATGTATTGCTTGTCGCATATAGCCCAAGGCGCTAATGGCTGACCAAATTTTAATCTGGAAGTCTTCGATTAGTTTTCATGGTATTAGGTAACGGTACAAGCACGTGGCCCACCTACTGTTAAGTGATAACCTCTGCCTAGAACAGATGCATTTCCTCACAAGTGACGAACTGCACTGCGTCCGTAACCCATTAAAGACATTAAGTTGTTAAGTCTAATGTGCCTGCAATTCCGCTGGCAATACCTTCAAAACCAAAACGGTTTTCAGTCACGGCAATTTACTATCGATAAATCTGGACCTGCATTTATGCACCTAGTTTGTTTTTACTCTACGAAGAAATAATATCAGGAAGAGTAACTGCCTTAAAAAATGACCCAATAAAAGTCGTGCTAAATCAATAAAATCGTTCACGCCGCTATGACTCAGCTGTCATAGTAGATGTTGCAGCACGCGCGTGGAACCATCCGTGCTTTCCTTCTAAAATTTTAACCAATCACCGAACATGTCTATTTGTAACCTCGGAAGTAATTCGTATTAGGAATCATACGTCGTTTTGGTTTGAAGGAACACTTTTTGTGTGGAATTTGTTCTGAGTTATGCTTCCTGACATTATTTCTTCGTAGTTTCTACTAGCAACGATTATGTATCGCTTGTCGCGAAATAGTCAAAGGCGCTAGTGGCTCAGCAGATGCATTTCCTCACAAGTGCGAACTGCATTGCGCATTTTGATCTCCTCATTTCTGATTCGATCACGTAGAGAAACCCCGAGCATAGCCCTCTCCATAGCTCGTTGTGCGACTTTGAGCTTATCTATGAGGCCCATAGTAAGAGACCACGTTTCAGTGCCATAAGTCATCACTGGTAACACACATTGGTCGAAGACCTTGTCTTGAGGCGCTGAGGTATTTTAGTGTTCATTTAACTATTATTTATTCTGTGGTATAGGCTAGCGTGAAAAATTGTTACGCAGGTATTTGTAGTTTGTACAGTTGTACACACAATATAAATTATATAAACTATCTAGTCTAGTACAACTGCGGCACAGATATCTCATTGTGGGCGCTGAGGCCGTAGCACAAACAATATGCGAAAAAGTTTTCTTTTCGCAGGCATCAACTTGTCACGCTATACAAACTATGAGTTATCTGTGTTAAAGTTGACCTAGATGCATGACAGTTTGTACAGTTTCACGTAAACGACACGTTACGTTACACTTACGCAGTTATTCGTGCTAGGCGCACTGTATATGGCCATTCAACATTACACGGCGCGTTACGTTATCTTCAAGAAATAATAGCAAAATTGTATTGATTTCACGATCATTCCTTCAAGATATCGTAGCGTGCCGCGTTACTTGTTTGAGTGATTATAGCGAATAACGACCCAGCACAGCACTGCCAGTTGTCACCGCCTCAATTCCTACTGATCTTGGCTCACTTTAAATAGGAAGCCAAGATCGCAGTTCAGTAAACTGTTAATTACCCAAGTAGGTATTGATAAATGTAATTAATAACGTCATGTGACCGATAATTGGCAGACGCGAGATAAAACGCCAGTGGTCGCCAATGTTTTGATTCGCCTTAAATAACTGAATCCATTTTTATGGAGGGAAATGTAAAACAAAACTTAATTCATCTTAGAATGTTTGGAAACCTACCTTCTTAATGTATTACCTATAGAAGGTAGGTTTCAAAACAACATCTTCTCAAAACGCGCGGTATAAATTCGCTATGTGTGCTGTATCGACTTGCCTAGTAGTCACGCACACGCATGCAAACATTATATCCTCTAGTAAAATGTATTCCCACTTAGGTGGTTGATTGGTAAAAATCATTTAAATGTACACAAAAATAAACAAGTACAATTTGAAAAATTTAATACCGACTTCCATTCTATTCAGTTATTGGAGTGTAGGTAAATCAAAAACTATTGTACCGAATTTGATAAAATTTGAATGGGACCACACGGGAAGCACCAGCTTTCAAACAAAAAATTTTGAGAATCGGTTCACCCTATCGAAAGTTATGAGGTAACAAACATAAAAAAATACAGTTGAATTGAGTACCTCCTCCTTTTTTTGGAAGTCGGTAGAAAAAATATTTAAAAGTACAAACAACTAGCGGTATTTATCAAATTATTAGAAATTCGATTACTGCTGTAACGACGGAGCAAGCAAGCTGTACTTTGTTTCTATAGGTAGGTAGTTATTCTATGCAATTCATTTTAATGTAAAATTTCGCTTCTTTTTTAACAAAAGGCTCTTTCGTTGCAGGGTCACCCATACCCACAATAAAGCAATAGTTTCTATTGGGAACTTGAAAAAACCACTAATACGAGAAATGTTGATCATTCAGCCGAATCGATTTCGTTATCAGCTAACCGCTAACCAATAGTTACCAACAAGTCCAACAACACAGAACGGTCAGTTAGCATCTGAACGAGTTGTTAATCGGACGCGTAATCAATCGTTCCTTAATTATCGTAATTAATTGATTACATAGGCCGTGAAAACGTGACGTAGGTAAAAAATTGCGACTGAAATGTCGAAAATCGTGTTTGTAACTGAATCCAATTGTGTAATAATATTTGTGAAATTACCGCAACAGTAGACATGTGATTGTAATTATCGTGTAAATGAGAACCTACCAAAATGCGTATTAAAAAGACATTTCTGATGTTCGAAAAAGACTTTGTGGATTCCAGTGAAAATGCACCGCTCCTGCAGGACGAATACGAGGATAAATCTGATGATGATTGGCAAGTCTTCTCTTTTCTCGATCAGTATGTTACATGTCCATAGACTTCTTCTTTAAACTTCCCTTCTTAGACGTTATTCTCATGGCAGAATGCTAAAGGTCATAAAAAATCATCATCATCATCTCAGCCGTAGGACGTCCACTGCTGAACATATGCCTCCCCCATATTATACATAGGTCTCATCAAAAATGGGTAACATTAATTGGTGCATTTATTTGTTTGTCTGCTGATCTTTACATATCGGTCTACTGATCTGCCACGCGGTCTTCTTCCTCCTTTAGTTTAAATAATATGTCGTGGATGTGGATATTTAACAGCACTCCTGAAAACGCCTCCTTTTTAAAGTAAAGAATCATATGGAACATAATAATTGTACCACAACATAATGTAAAATAGCTATTGATTATATTTTTAACAATAAAAAGTACTAATGAACGTCCAAGAGGCGGCGGTGGCAGCCCGGAAGGTTCGCTGATCGGGAATGACAGCTTTAATAATATACAACCTCTGACCCGAAAAGATGGCACAGCTCATTTCCGGAAACAGCTGGAAACCTAAACGGCCTATTATGCCACAATAATGGTTTAAACCAGCATTATGCTGAGTTGGGGACCATTTTATGACATAGCAGTAAATTGTAATTCTACTTTCTTACTTTAATCAATCAATGTTATATGCTGCCGTCATAAATAAATTATATTTCATTCATTCATTCATTTCATAATATTTTTTTTTTTCAATCTGCTCAAATATTGAATGGAATGGTAAACTAGTTAGATCCGTAAGTTCTGTTTTTATTCCACACTATTCAGCGGTTTCGCCCGCATGGTGATGGATGATGATGATGGTGAATCAAAATATCCTTTTTTTTTTGCTTGGTGAAAATGCTTTTACGCATACCCGCTCGCTGGGGAAAGCGCGCGGGTTATGTCGGACTTCGCACTACCGACTAAAAACCCCACGATGTCCTTCGCCAACGACTATAAACAAGGCCACGGGGCCGTTTGCGCACTCTCTGCAGCCCTGTCTTGCCGACGTCCGCCCATCGATGTTTCAGAGCAGACCCACCTCGGACGAGAGATAGAACGCCCTCTACATACAGCTCCAACGACGCTCTGGGACATACAGCGCGTCGCCGCCTCAGAAGGGCCTCATGGTTGAGGGGTGCCAGATGTCACCACGTCCGACGCCCCAGGCCCTCCTAGCGAGGAGAAGGTGTGCGAACTCTAATAGCTCACCCCCCTGTCCACGCCCTCCGGAGCGGGAGAGGATTAATCTCTCTCTCTCGCGCTCTTCGGTCTCCCTCTGCGAGAATCAAAATATCCTACATTATCCATGACTAACATAGCCTATATATAATGATTTAATGGAGCTGCGGAGAGTGCGCAAACGGACCCGTTGCCTTGTTTGCAGTCGTTGCCAAAGGACATCGTGGGGTTTTTAGTCGATAGTGAGAGTCCGACATAACCCGCTTGGTACCCCCAGCGAACGGGTATGCGTAAATGCATTTTCCCCAAGAAAAAAAGGGTGCTAATGGTGAAAGAATTTTTGAAGTCGGTCCAGTAGTTTTTAAGGTTATTCGTTCTAGTGATGGATGCTAATGATGGTTAGTTAAATTATATAGCCTATGCTCATCAGGGATACTGTAGGGTTCTAGTAGGTTTGGAGCCTTTTCTACTGAAACAAACAAAGCTTTCTTCTTTATAATATTAGTATAGCTATAGATAGTATCTCAGGTAAAATGCTGTTATAAAGTAGGTACCCTTCTTTTCAACCTTTTGGGCCGGATACAGGCCATATTTATAACTTCGTGAGGGAACAGAGTTAAATAATATTTCTTCCTAGCTGTGTGAATCTTAAGAGACTAGGAAACCCGAATTCGTAGACGATAGGCCTCTCGAACCAGAGATCGTCTATGGGCCCTTCTTCGTGGCGCTGCAATCTTCAGGCGGAAGTATTGCCAGGATCACTTGATAGGATAAATAATACATGTCTGGAACTTTCCTATTAATCATTTAATTGCCTCTTGATCCGTTGATTCATATAAGATCACTCACCCCCAGTTTCTAGAACGTTTCTCAAATCCTTGATTAGTTGACCAACTGAATACTAAACGCTCATATACTATGACGCGATATATACCAATCAGCGGTCAGTTCCAGAAACTGGAGGTAAGTGTTATAAGATAACCTTTTGGGCAGCATCCGTTGCTGAAACTGTCATCAGTTCAGGGGCCTTACTATGAGCTCTTAAAGCAGGACTTCTAGAAAACTACCCGGCTTATTCGTACCATGACGACGTTAAAGCAGGCCTGCCCAGGACCTACTATTCAAGAACTGCAGAATAACCGTTCACCTGTTTTTTGTATGGACTCTCATTAACATGTCGCTCGAAGTCCGCTCAGTTTATCATCTTACACACTCATAGACGTCTACAATATTGGTTATAGTAAATTGTTAGAATGTCAGAGAAAACATTATCCGTTCACCTTTGCGAAAACAATGTTCAAACAGTTCACCTAAATGAGCGTCATGGTATGATTTCATTCAAAATTGTTTATGCCAGATTTAAGAACTGCACGGAATTTGCATGGTTTTTATGAAGCTGATAGTAAGGCCCCTGGGGTCACTTTAGCGATAACTATTTACCCTTTGCGTCCCAGAGACGTAAATATACGTCAGTTTCATTTATAAACCTTTTGTTTGTATCACGGTATAAGAAGGATTATAACCTGCAACGCGGTGCGCTAAGATATCTTCTAGATGAACGTCAAATCAATACATTTCCACTATCATTCCTTAACGATGCTGCAGTAAGTTCAGATTTGTTTTAATTTCGTACGTCTCGATGTAAAGTGACATTAGTAAAATCAAGGACTAGAAGCGGGTTTCTGTCTATACACAGTTTTCCTTACTACTTACGGATGAAGTACTTGGAGCGCGAGGCCCCGAGTAAGTAGAACGTCTTCGCGATAAATAGGCGATACAAGTACAATTTGAAAAACTTAATACCGACTTCCATTCTATTCAATTATTGGAGTGTATCTCAAAAACTACTGGACCGAATTTGATGAAATTTAAATGGGACTACACAGTTATTTATTTCGTTCACCCAGTCGAAAGTTATGAGAATAAATAAATATAAAAAAAAACAGTCGAATTGAGTACCTCCTCCTTTTTTGGAAGTCGGTAGAAAAGTGGGAAGAGGCGGTGCGGTGGGGGCGGAGGACGCTTGCCGGCGACCATTACGCGAGTGCCGGCAGAGCGGTCGGGGTTGGCAGTTTCTGTTGTGTAGGTAGGTATACTACTGACAAAAAACCGACCGAAGATTTGTTCGTAGAAGCGATGTTGACATCCCTACACGCATCTCGCGTAAATCAAACATTAGGGAAGACGATCTACTTAAAAGATAATTACTTTCCTTACTACCGATAGAAATTTGACATAACGTCCACACAAATAGTGTCAAATATCTATCTCTAGTAAGGTAAACCGACGATAGATAGGTTATTGGGACCGGCAGTAAGTATGAGTTATTATCTTTACGTCGAATTCTCGTTACGTAAACTTCTTTTTCCAGTGAATCTTAGCGTCTATTCTCTCTCGTATATTCGCGGTGGGTCGAAGTACAAGCAATATTAACATTTAAAATATTTGGTAAACAGAATAAAATTGATGGCGGACATTTTTCTTGGTAGTGGTACTTATTTCATTTGTTTTTTTTTACATCTTGTCAACTAAAGGGGGATCCCAATAAGCTATCTATCCACAGTTTTACTTACTACAGATAGAAATTGACATAACGTCCATACAAATAGTGTCAAATATCTAACTCTAGTAAGGTAAACCGGCGATAGATAGATTATTGGCACCGGCCGTAAACACACACTTCGCTTTATAAAATACCTAAGTTATTTTTTTATGGGATAGGTTGGCAAATGAGCAACCGGCTCACCTGATGGTAAGTGATACCGTCGCCCACGGACATCCGCAATACCAGAGGTCGCGAGGATGCGTTGCCGACCTTTGAGGAAAGATCATAGGAAGGAAGAGATAGAAGGGGTAAAGGTTGGAGGGGGAGGGGGAAGGAGAGGGAGAACGGGGAAAATTACAATAATATAAATTATATAACTTTAAATTACAATCCTAAAACATTAACCAGAACTAAAAAGCGTTACTTTGTCACTATTTTCGTCACTCTGTGTATTAGTCTGTTTGTTACCCTTTCATCCTCATCATCATTATCCATTACCACGTGGGTGAACCCGCGGGGCGTCGCTAGTATAAAATATAACTACTAGTATTGTAATTGTTATTTTTATATCTGTGTTGAGCATTACTCGAGCACCAACAGCCTTTTTTACGCAACTTGTTCTTGAAACTTTTGCAACTGCCCACAAAAAGATAGTTCAACTATTTATAACATAAACTTTCTCTCGGTCACGGTCACGTATGAATGTTTGAACATAATAAGGGGCCCTACTCCCACCTCTTAAAGTAGTCATGTTTCAACCTTACCATTAAATTTGGCACCACCACGTCAATATAGCAAGCTTAAAATAATAATGGATTACGATAGACGTTTTTATGACGTTGTATCAAATATTTCACTCAATTCGCGTACTTTGACGTAGCTTTTGACACTAAGTTTCATTGTTCAAATGGCACATTTTTTATCCGTACTCCCATCTCTTAAAGTAGTGATATTGCAACGTTACCATTAAATTTGGTTGACCGTGTCTGTGGGAGTACGATCGTAAGTATGATTATTCTAAGCTTATTACAAAACGCTCCTGTTTTATGATGTTTCGTAAAAGGTGGGAGTATGCCCCCAGGTCCTTGGTATTATGACGTTTCGAACTTATGGCACGTTCTTCAGGGAGTGTTCACGCTTGGAGATCGCATCGCGCACTCGTGTGAACACTCCCTGAGGCCGCAGAAACGTAAACGTATTCGTATCGTAAGCGTCAACTCGTCACGCTTCGCCACACAAACTATGAGTTACCTGTGTCACAGTTTCCTTACATACATTACAGTTTAACACTACTGTTTTACCTGAACGACATGTTACACTTACGCAGTTTTTCGTGCTAGGGCACTGAAAAAGAACACCTTATGCCGAATATGCCTACGTTCAAAACGTCGTACTTAATCTGTCCGAATCAGCAAGACTTATTCGAGTTAAGTTTCATTCATAAATTTATTGTTATTTTTTGCGCTGATGCGGACGGGTTAAACCGACAATACCAAGTAAGT
The DNA here is from genome assembly GCA_917880725.1 of Selenia dentaria. NCBI lineage: Eukaryota > Metazoa > Arthropoda > Insecta > Lepidoptera > Geometridae > Selenia > Selenia dentaria. The sequence continues at coordinate 26,495,366 of OU862896.1, read as the reverse complement.
GCAGCATGTGTATGCAGTATCTTTATAATTATTGTAATGTGTGACACTCACGATAGTTTTCAAACTCTGAAATAAGGTCCAGTATTTATTTCAACGTGGGAAACCAGCTCCCGACCGAAAAACTGGGAGCTTTGTAACCAGTTGCTAACGAAGATATTTTCGTCCTTATACGAAACCAGTTGAGATTGTACGTGAAACTGTAAAAACTGTTATTTATCTAGGACAACGGTGACACAGGCAACTCGTGTGGAAGCGTGACGCGTTAACGCGTACGATACGAATACTCTTTCGCAAATTGTTTGTGCTACGGCCTCAGGAGGCCAATTCTATTATTTCACAACGTTCAACAATCTACCCCGCTGCAACTGCAGTTCGATTCCGGTTGTCGTTCAACAAAGAATACCTTTTAGATATCCTCGAAAGCCTCTAACTCCATTTTGCACCCCCTTTTCGCTGTGTTAGGTGCCAATTCACCGGTGCCCCGAATGTGTAGGCTTATAAATGATTGTAGCAACTCAATGGACATTTTTGGGGATTATCTGCTTGAATTTAAATTAAACTCACTTAGGGCCGTTACGGTCAACAACTCTCTCTGACTGTTCTTACTTAAATTACTAATAAAATTACGTATAACTTCAAATTTTGTAATGACTACTAAGTTTTTAATATTTGCATGTCATACCTCGGTTACCTACTCCTTTTTTAATGTTAGTAGTGCATGCGGAGTTTCTCTTAAATAGGTAATACATTTAGCGAATAATATATTATTATACTTACGTGTATCCTAGTATAAAATGTGATGTAACGTAATTACCCTTGAGAATCCTAATAAATAAATAAATAAAAGATTTTTTTGCAAAATAGTATATTTCATTACAAGTGGGGAAAGGCTGTCATTGCAAAGAGTTCCGACAAATGCCTACCCGAGCTGAGGCGCAGCCGAAGGCGAGGGTTGACAGTCGGAACAAGTTGCAATGACGGTTCTGCACGTGTACTGAACGACTATTTTTAATACAGGTGCGAAAAAATGAAGCAATTTAATAAAATAAACTCGCAAAGAAAATTTCTGGAAAATGGCGCCAACCGTAGACTATAAGCAGAGATTTTGACTATAAATGAAAATGAAATTTAATGAGATTAAATGAAATGAAACCTAACCTAACAATTTCAATCAAATCATCAAATCTGATATTGAAACAAATTAGAAGCTTCTTTTTAGAAATATACGTATTTGCATGAATCATAAAAACTTCTATGATTTTTTTTAGTAAAAACTTCATGGTTGGTTTTTCTTTTTAATAGACATTATTTTGACAGTTGGGAAAGAGAACGCACGAGTTCGGGAAAGGTAAAAAAGAAGCACGAGTATGTATAGCCCACATCCCGAACGCTATACGTCCCTGCAATACGCCACTTTTTGAGCAACTGTATTAAAAAAACCATTTTACTATTACTATAGAAAAAATGTGCCGTGGTGGTACCGGCTTCGAATTGTACCCCCCCTAACTTTTCCCGTGGGTGCCGTAAGAGGCGGCTAAGGGAATATCCGGGAAATGGGCAGCAGCATTTCCCGCAGTCTGCGTCAACATCCACTGCGATCACCAAGACGCCTGCCAAGCGTGGTGCTTTAAGGCAAATCCCCCCCATGACAATTAACATTAAACCACGGCCCCCAGTTCCCGGCAGCTCTGCTATCCGTGGCTACGGTAGCGGCCATTGTAACGGTGGAGCAGGGGGTGCGAAGAATCTCCGGCAGAGATCTGGCTACCAGTCCCAAAAACAACCCCTGACCCTGGCAACATACAATACACGCACGCTCAGGACCGACGAAAAGATGGTCGAATTGGAGGAAGAGACGCTCAAGTTACGCTGGGATGTCATGGGATTATCTGAAGTCCGAAGACAGGGACAGGACACGATAATTCTAAATTCCGGCAACTTGTTCTTCCACCGGGAGGGAGACCAACAATCCCAGGGTGGTGTCGGGTTCCTCGTCCGCAAGTCTCTCGTTAACAACGTAGTGAAAGTCGATAGTGTGTCGGCTAGGGTAGCGTTCCTTATACTCAGAATAACCAAACGGTATTCGCTGAAGGTTATACAGGTATACGCACCGACCTCGGCACACTCGGACGATGAAGTAGAAAGTATGTACGAGGATATATCCAGGGCCATGCATACTTCAGAAACCTACTTCACTGTTGTAATGGGAGACTTCAACGCAAAGCTAGGCACAAGGAAACGTGATGAGTTGAGAGTAGGGCCATTTGGATACGGGCAGCGGAACTCGAGGGGACAGAGGCTGGCTGACTTCATGGAGAAGTAGGGACTCTTTATGATGAACTCCTTCTACATGAAGCGGCCATCCAGGAAGTGGACGTAGATGAGTCCCGATGGTTCCACTACGAACGAGATAGACTTCATCATGACGACCAATAAGCGCATATTCAATGACGTCTCTGTGATCAGCAAGGTAAAAACTGGCAGCGATCACCGCATCGTAAGAGGCGCATTGAATATCAATGTCAAGCTTGAGAGGTCACGTCTGGTGAAGTCTACGCTCCGTCCAAATCGTGCCCAAATCCAAAACCCCGAAAAGTTTCAACTTGAACTTCAAAACCGTTTTCAGTGCTTAGCTGAATGCGACACAGTGGATGAGTTGAACAACGGGTTGGTGGAAAATGTCCAAGCGGTTGCGTCCGAATTCTGTGATACCAAACGCCGCAGGAAAGCTCAAAAACTCTCAAAAGAAACTCTGAAACTAATGGCAGAACGGAGCGAAATGAGACTGCAGTCCGCAGTTGATATGTCGGACTACGGTAAACTCAATAGACGAATTTGGAAGTCCATGCGACACGACTTGCGTGCTTATAATACTGCGCGTATTACGGCAGCAATTGAGCGGAACCAGGGCTCTAAAGTGTTTGCAAAGGATTCGTCTATTGGGCAAAGCCAAATGACAAAACTCAAGACCGAAAATGGCAGTATCGTTTCATCCAAGCCTGAGATTCTGAGAGAGATTGAGAGCTTCTATCGACAGTTATATACCTCGACGCGCGAACCCGTTACTGAAGCAGCTCAGGACACCAGAGCAAAGTTAGTCCGACACTATACCGAAGACATCCCGGACATCAGCCTGTACGAGATTAGAATGGCTCTCAAACAGCTTAAGAACAACAAGGCGCCAGGAGAGGACGGAATTACGACTGAACTTCTGAGAGCGGGTGGTAGACCGATACTTTTAGTCCTCCAGAAGTTATTCAATTCTGTCATCTTCGAAGGCAAAACACCGGAAACGTGGCACAAGAGCGTGGTGGTGCTGTTCTTCAAAAAAGGTGATAAAGCCTTATTGAAGAATTATAGGTCCATATCGCTCTTGAGCCACGTGTACAAGCTGTTTTCGAGAGTCATCACGAACCGTCTCGCACGCAGGTTTGATGAGTTCCAGCCTCCCGAACAAGCCGGTTTCCGAAGAGGCTTTAGCACCGTAGACCATATTCATACACTAAGGCAGATTATACAGCAGACCGAAGAGTATAATCAGCCATTGTGTCTAGCGTTTGTGGATTACGAGAAAGCCTTCGATTCTATCGAGAAGTGGGCCATACTGCAGTCCTTGCAGCGATGCCAAATTGACTATAGGTATATCGAAGCGTTGAAGTGTTTATACAGCAAGGCCACTATGTCAGTCCGATTACAGGACCAGAGTACGGAACAAATTCCATTGCAGAGAGGTGTGAGACAGGGAGACGTCATCTCTCCGAAACTGTTCACTAACGCATTGGAGGATGTTTTCAAACTTTTGGACTGGAAAGGATGTGGCATCAACATTAATGGCGAATACATCACTAACCTTCGTTTTGCCGATGATATAGTTATAATGGCGGGGTCGCTCGAGGATATCGGCACCATGCTCAACGACCTCAGTAGAGTTTCCCAACAGGTTGGTCTTAAGATGAACATGGATAAGACGAAAATCATGTCCAATGTCCATGTTCCACCTATACCGGTAATTGTTGGAAACGATACACTTGAAGTTGTAGACGAGTACGTCTACCTGAGACAGACTGTCCAATTAGGTAGGTCCAACTTCGACAAGGAGGTCGCACGAAGAATCCAGCTCGGATGGGCAGCGTTCGGGAAGCTTCGATCCATCTTTTCGTCCCCAATAATAGAGCCTGAAAACCAAGGTTTTCAACCAGTGTGTGTTGCCAGTGATGACTTATGGCACTGAGACGTGGTCCCTTACTGTGGGCCTCATTAACAAGCTTGAAGTCGCTCAACGAGCAATGGAGAGGGCTATGCGTGGGGTTTCCCTGCGTGATAAGATCCGAAATGAGGAGATCCGTAGGAGAACTAAGGTCACCGACATAGCTCTCAAAATTAGCAAGTTGAAGTGGCAATGGGCAGGCCACATCGCTCGCAGAACTGATAACCGATGGGGAAGAAAGGTTCTCGAGTGGCGACCACGCACCGGAAGTTCTTATTCAGTAATCTGTGCCGGAAGGCGTAGTGTAGGCCGCCCCCCCGCTAGGTGGACCGACGACCTCATAAAAACCGCGGGGAATCGCTGGATGCAGGAACCGGTCCAAGTGGCGTTCTATGGGGGAGGCATATGTTCAGTAGTGGACGTCTTCCGGCTGATAATGATGATGATGAATGATGATAGAAAAAATGGAATGTATAGCATCACGTAAACGTAACTTTTTAATAAATATACTCGTAGTACAGTAGACACTACTATAAACGAATATGAGTTATACAACTTAATCATGATCTATCGAGTTATCACAACATAAAGTTTGATCGATCGCAACGTCAACAGAAACGTAACTGCAGCTGGGCTGTTTTGCAATAGTAGAATAAGAAAACGTGTAAGTCTCCGTTCAGTTCCAGTTCGGTTGCAATTTAGTAAGTGGAGTTGACCCCTGGAGGCCGATTCCACTAATTAAATTGCAATCGAACCGTAGCTGAACGGCGACTTTTATGCGTATTCATATTCTGCTATTCAAAAACAGTCCAATGCAGGTACGTTTCTATTGACGCCTGCGATCGATCAAAACTTTATGTTGTGATAACTCGATAGATCATGAACTCGTTAACTCATATTCGTAAGTGGTGTCAATTATTTATTTATTAAAAAGTAGTGTTTATGTTATGTTTATGTGACGCTACAATCCAATTTGTCTATAGAAATAGTAGAATGGCTTTTTGCCAAAGTATCGAACGACAACCGGAGTTGATCTGCAGTTGCAGCGGGATAGATTGTTGAACGTTGTCAAATAACAGAATTGGCCTCCCGGTCTATTTTGTATACAGCATGTATGATCATGGAAAAATCTGGACTAAACCGTTTTGTTGTGTGTTGACATATACTAGTATATATAATAATTATAGTTCATGCTCATACCTACATAACGAAATGAAATCATCTGGTCTAATGAACAATCAAACACGCCGGACTGTACAGAATTTTATCAGTTACTTTTGACCTCGCTCAGTATCGTCTATTATTTATACTGTGGTATCGTTTCATAAGCGCAGAAGAAATAGGCATGCCTACTTTAACAATGTTTTATTCTGATAATAAAGTGCATCTAATTGATCCCTAAAGGGTTGCTAGGGTAGGATTTCAGGGATTTTGTACTGGATACGGCCGGATTTGGCAAAAATCAGGAAATCTCAGGACTTTTAGAATTTTCAATAAAATGCAGTACATTTAAAGTATGTCTTTAATAGAAAGGTAAAGAAACAATTCTGAATTCCAAAACATTAAAACCTAACAATTCTGTTTATCACTTATATATTGGCCCTGGATCAAACATGGGACCTATCAGCTCAGTATCAGCTATGTCAATGGTTTGGTTACCTATAGGATAGTGCATAATGTTATTTAGTCAAATGATACATTATTTCATCGTATATTTATAATTGTTGTAATAAACATAAGGGGAAAATACAAATCCTCGGACCGGATTCGAGCCCACGTCTTCTGACTATCTGTGTCAGATGGCCATGCAGGCGTTAGTGTTAGTTATTTAAAAATCATCTACTACAAGTACAATTTGAAAAATGTAAAACTGACATCCATTCTATTACTTTCGTAAAAATCAGTTATTGGAGTGTAACTCAAAAACTACTAGACCTAATTTAATAAAATATACACGGGAAGCACCAGCTTTCAAACATTAAAAGACGAGCGAGCAAACCATCTACGGCTATGACCTGAAGATGGCAATCAGGGATCGAAACAGCGTGGTGATGGAGGCCCTTCTTCAGCGCAAAGTGGGCAACGTGGGCTCACAATAAATGTACTATGTAGTTTTTCGAATTGTATGTAAGCTAGCGTTAAGAAATTATAACTGACAAAGAGATGGTGCGGGCATCCAGAGCAGACATGCTCACGGAAATGTGTTGGCAAGCGGTGGCGTGTGTGGCGGGTCGCCATCTTCCCTCAGAAATGGTTGAGGAAGGCGATGGCTGGCACATGCGTCAACTCGTGAACGGGTGCTGTTTGCGGGCACTGGTCTGCTGTGAATGCTTGCACCAACTCAGAATAAAATGTATCAATAACTTTAAGTGTATTATGTGATATGTATGTTGCATGAGTAAAATTTAAAAAAATAAATAAAAAAAATGTGTTCCTCATGTATGTATTTTGTTGTATGTTATAAATTTATAAGTAAGTTGTCAAAAATTTGTAAGTTAAAAAAGGCACGGACCCTGGAGTCTGTGGAGCGTAGTTTTATTAATAAAAAAATAAAAAAAAACATTAAAAGAATTTTGGTATTCGGTTCACCCAGTCGAAAGTTATGAGGTAACAAATATTTAAAAAAAACAGTCGAATTGAGTACCTCCTCTTATTTGGAACTCGGTAGAAAAGTTAATAGCTACTAAAGTTGAAGAAATTTCAGGTAATGAAGTGGAAAATAGGAATATAAAACTGAAGTTAGGTTTCTCGATATTTACGTTCTCTATGTGGGTTCCAATTTAATGTAAATGTGCTAGGTGGCGGGAGCAAAGCCCTATGGTTTCTATATAGAATATTCCCTTAAACTTTATTTAGTAGACATTATGGCCATCAGAATATGTCTTAGTTTCTAGCGGAAGAAATTCGAACCCACAGTTCCGAGGGAGGAATCGGGAATATGAACTTCGATCTTTACAAATATGTATATTTACGTAAAGAATTACTATTACGAACGGAGGTCACGAAAAGTAATTAATTTATTTGGTAGCAATTGGCTTGTTCAGAGCAACAAACTAAAGTAGCGGAAATAACAATCTTATATAGCAAATTATGGTAATTCTTATTATGTTCATGCTAAAGTCCAAATATGTATAACGCTTGCGAACGACAGTGTGCCTAGCACGAACAACTGCGTAAGTGTAACGTAACGTGCCGCTCACGTGAAATAGTACAAACTGACATTTATCTAAGATAGATAACTAAGCTTTTTCGATTGAATTGACGAGTAGTGTATTTAGCATGCATTTCTGTTGTTGTATTTAGTAAAATTGGTTGTGGTCTAGTCTTTTTCTTAAAATTAAATTTAATTATTTGACAGATAAATATGTCGAAGCAATGAAACCTTTTGCGCGATTGTACTCCAGTTTCACGCTTAGCATACGCGGGCTGCGATTGTTTAGGAGCAGGTTGCTATGGTTACGCACGGTCTCTCGAACCGTACCTCATACCGCACTTCGATTGAGACCCGAAAATGTGTTCTGCATATAGTTCAACTTACGTGCCGCGATCTGTACGTCACTTTATGATTTATTGTCATTTGTGCATTTGTTTATTGCATGTTGTGTAGCGCTAATGTTATTTGGTCAATAGTTTTCGCAGCGTACGCGATATAAGGACTTTATTGAGTATTTTTTCCACACCTTGGGTTACATTAGAGAAGTTTCCATACGGATCCCTAACTTTTTGAAAATATTATATAGCCTATGACCATCAGAGAAAATGTAGGATTCTAATGGTGAACGATTTTTTGAAATCGTTCCAGTGGTTTCGGAGCCTATTCAAGACAAACAAACAATTTTTTTTATATTAGTCTAGATTAGTGTAGACATCGGTGACACAGATAACTTATAGTTTGTATACCGAAGCGTGACGCGCTATCGCTTGCGATACGAATACTTTTTTGCAAATTGTTTGTGCTACGGCCTAGTTCTTGAATTTGCCATTTCTGTTCAATTGTGGGTATGTTTAGTGCAAATTTAGCTGTCATGTCACTTCGTGCTCTCTAAACTAGTTTAGCCGTCATGTCACTTCGTGCTCTCTAAACTAGTTTAGCCGTCATGTCACTTCGAAACTAGTCTATAAACTGATCTAAAACTATACCCATAATTTGAATTGTCATTTTAAGTGTTACACGAATGTGGATTTTAGTTTAAACAGAATAAGAACCACCATAGTTTAAAGAATTTTAGTTGTTCTGAACAATGTTATTACTACTTATCTCATATTATTGACATTGAGGACCCGAACTAAGAGCTCTTACACATTACACACGAGCGGCATGTTGCCAACGGCGGCAGAGGTAACTGCAGCTGTCGACACGCGTCGACGGCAGCCGCCGATACGTCGATGCGACGGCAGTTGTTGACGCTTCGGCGCGGCAGCCGTCGAAGTTTGAAGATAAGCGACGGCCATCGTCAGCACGCTAGAACTGCAAGTGTCGCTGTAGGTCGACGGCAGCCCTATGCCGTTGGCAACATGACGCTCGTGTGTAAAAGCCCTAAGCGAAAGCCTGTATGTGGGTAATAATATTCGTAATGTTTTCGGACCAGGTGAAAACCCAGTTTTGAGACAAGTGGTCTCATATGTTTATGGAGTTTAGTATCCAGAAGGCTCATAAGTGCAGCCATTCTTAATCTTTCTCTTCCTTTGTTCGCAGGACCCCGAGCAACCAGCAGTTCAACGTGGTCAGAAGGGTGTACCATCAAGAGAGGCTGAACAAAGATGCCGACTATCAGATGCCCGATAAGCCTTGTAAGTAATTTGATACCACAGAAAGGGCAATGATTTTTTTACAGTACGTTGAATTTAAGTTGCGTACGTAGGGAATTGGCGAGAATGTTCGAGAATTCTCAAGAAGACGCGATATTTGATTAGATCTCGTTTCTAATTAATTTTTTATTTTTATTTAATTGGACGAACAAACAGCCAAATTATATATAACTATGTAGAGGAGACCATCAACACCTGGCCTTACTGTTCATCACTTCTAAAAACACAGTTATTTTGTACATAAACAAATTTAGAATACCTACATACCAAGTTAAAACAATACACTTTATACTTAATTAAAATTATAAAAATATCTAAAACAATCAATCAAAGCCATATGAGTTAATTTTTTAGAAAAAGTTTTTATTAATGATTGAATAAAAATAATTTTGCCTCATGTTGAATATGTCGACAAGTTTTGTATAATTCTTATTGAAATTATGAATTGTGCGTGGAATGTACGAATTCTGTCTGTAATTGGTGCGACAGCAGGGAACAGAGAAGTATAAGTGGTTTCTCCTGGGACACGAGCAAAACGGAGTGACAAGTTTAAATTCAGACAGTAAAGAGGAAATTTAGTCTATTTCTAATTTAATTAATCTAACGATATAGTGCAAAATTTATAATTCTGCTCCAGAAATACATTTCGCTTCCCTTCTCTTCTCTTTTTAAGTGTAATATGAATTGATCCTCTCTATGACGTCTCGTCACTATAACTTATATGTTACACTTTTCCGCTAGAGAAAAATTAAAAAAGAATAAACCCTAAGTCACTGTCAAGCCATGCCGGGGAATAATGCCTACACCCGGAAAATCGCGGGTGCAAATCCGTGACTACATAAAAAACTAACACTATTCCGTTAGTTTTGACATGGTCGTTAGGGCGCGGCCACTGACGTGATATTAATTAATTACTTATTCGTTGTATGACGTAAATGTTGACATGACAATGTGTATGCGTGAACATGTCTATGTTGAGGATGGAGCAGAACAGCTGCCTGTTCAACCAGTATGTATGTCACATACTAATTATTATTCCCTATAACCCTCATGCTCGTAGCGGAGCTTGACTTGGCGATCTTAACCGAACAACAAGTTAAGCAACACTTGCTGTGGTCAGGTCAGCAGTCTTGAATGGGTGACCGCTAGTGGCATTGTTTAACTAAGCGCTTCCGTGCTTCAGAGGGCACGTTAAGCTGTCCGTCCCGGTAGTTTGTCTTAGGACAACAGTCGTTAGGCTATGTCGAGGGCCTTCGGGCGACCTGAAGACTTCGACATGGGTTGGCCACTATCCTAGAACCCGCACTGAGCTTGCTCGGTGGATTATGGCCCAACTCCTCTAGGCTCAAGTTCCAGCAGTGGGAACAAAATGGGCTGATTAAGACAATATCTATCATAACCGTCTGGCGGGGCGAAACCGCCATACGGTCGGAAGAAAGTATTAAGGTGCCGGATTAAATATCCGGCTCGAAGGTAATATGGTTGAGCAGGTTCTGCAACCATACGATAGTTAGGGAACAATTATTAGGAGGGAATAGGTTCAGGTAAAAACGGTATGTACTTACAGGATAGCCGGGGCTCTGAGTCGTGCGGGCTGATGACCTTGAGAGTCCTCTGGGTAGGCGTCCTGCTTTGTACGTCGTGCTGAATTGTTGTTCACTTGTATAAAGTCTATTTTGTTTTATTGTTTGTGCACTGGTTTACGCGTAAACACGGGCTGATTAGCGATCACTCGCGGCGAAGTTAGGCGCGGTGACTCGGGCTGATTTGTGGTGATGGTGTGTGGCCGTGCCGAACACACCCTAAAGGTCACTCTGGGCTGACGCGTAACGCGAAGGTTTGTGAGCTGATGACGGATGCCGAAGGCGCCGTGCGGACGCGACGGTGCCAAAATGGTGACTGTTAGCCGCTGGCCCGTTTAGCCGCTTCCTTGTAGTTTGACAGCCGGCCGGGCAGCGGCGGCGGGACGCGCGGGGGTGGTTCTTGAAGTGACGTCACTCTTTAGCGCGAACACCTTCACAGTATAAAAAAAGCTCTATAATTAAAAAAAAGTTACATTTCTTCTTCGCTTAAAGATATCTTATGATTATTAAACTCCTTAGTAACTGCGTAATATCCATAAATTATATAATATAAAAACTACGTTCTGTCTAAGTAGTCCTTATAATTATTGTGAACATCTGAACAATGACTTAATACATATAAACCAGTTTATTTTATACTGCAGGCATGTGTTTACACTGGCAGGCAATAAAAAATTCTCAATGACTTATATTATATGACTTATATATATTATATTATATATTATATTATATATTATATATCTTATAAATATTATATACCTTTATGCCCTTTATGGTACCCGATTTAAATCCTGTATTTACAATTTCCAGTGGCAGAACGGTGCAAAAAGGTGGTCCACAGCTGCGGAATCGGTGACTGCCTCATTAACTCAGTGCCTCTCATCCGATGGCTGCCCAAATACAGCCCGAAGCAGTTCCTCCTCGGAGATCTGGTGGCTGGAGCTACCACGGCGGTCATGCATATACCTCAAGGTAAGTCTGATGCAGTCGTGTGTGACGTCACCGCCACCCCAACGGAAGACCGGCGCTGGTTGCTTCAACGCAACCAGCTTATGCTGAAATGGGGTTGTGTTGTAGTATAGGTAATAATGATTGTGTAGTGCAAAAAATATATATTTTAAGTATATTTTAGGCAAAATGTCATATTGTTTTTCTTCAGCAAATATATTTTTCTTCTATTCATTCTTTCTAAATAATATAATGACAATAAGGGTTCGCAGCGGAGCTCGACTTGGCGATCTTACCGATCAACAAGTAAAGCACCGCTTGCTGCGGTCAGGAATTGGATGGGTGTGTGCATTGTTCATCTGAGTGCTTCCGTGCTTCGGAGGGCACGTTAAGCCGTCGGTCCCGGTTGTTTGTCTTAGGACAACAGTCGTTAGGCTATGTCGAATGCCTATGGGAGGCCTGAAAACTTCGACTTGGGTTGGCCACTAGCCTATCCACCAAGCCGCACTGGACCCGCGTGGTGGATTATGGCCCAAATCCTCAATCTGAGAGGAATCCTCGGGTCCCAGAAGTGGGAACATAATGTACTGATTATGTAAGTCAGATAATTCATACACGGACGGAGTTAAGTTTTTCGTCTCGCTAGTCAAGCTAAGTTGAATAAAGCCACAGACCAATGTGGATATATGGGTCTGTGGGTAAAGCAGTGTCTTACGTAACGGGCGCCATATCTTGAGCGTAACGAATTATAGAAGTTTTCGTATCTAGTTATTTATTTATTTTTCATTTTGAGGAAGACCAACAGCAATATATATCTCTCGTATCTTCTGATTGTAGGTACATTATTAATAGTTCCGAAAGCGTTCGATTTAATAAACGCCGGAGGCGAATCACCTATATATACCTACCTAGCTCGATAACATTTTTGTATTTATACATGAATATTATAAAATATCGTATTAAATGGAAAACAAAATTTGGAACGAATAAAAGAACACCAATCACCGTCTTTTGTTTCACATTCTTTACAATCAACTCGCTTTTGTTTTTCTTGTATTATGTCTTTGGTGGCAAGTTCTATTAAAATATGTTTATTCGAAAATTGAACTGGCCACCAAAAGCAAATACCATAAAAAGAAAATAAATGCTAAAAGTTTTCTTACAAATGTTAACGTTCCAAATCCAAATAACTTAATCCCTTGGGAGTTTTTATAATAAGATCAAGAATAAATAGAATAGTTGCATACAACAGTACCTCCCTGGGGATGTAATGCCTTGCTTTACGTCGAGATTGTGTGTTATATAATTGGACGTTGTCGAGCAGGTGGTATGAAAATTTGATTTGACATTAAAGACACTTAAACTTTATTTCTTTCTTTATAGTTTTTTCATTAGAGATTCTTTTTTTTTTGTTATAATAACTAACGTGGTGTTCACTAATTTTTACTGAAAAATACGCGATCTGAAAATCACGTAATACTTGCCGGATAGATCCGACTATAGTTTCGACCACTTCCGGTCCTTTTCAAGGAGTGTTCGGGACGCCCACGTCTATGACGTCTCGCTTAGCACTATGGGTACGCTCCGGCAAGCGCCGTCAACGCTCACAACTGTCGCGCCCCGGTTTAGCGTTCTGCTATGGACCAATGCTTGCAATGTTCAACCAAAACGGAACAGTTATGCGTTCGCGAAATGCGCGCCAATTTTCTGTCAAAAATCGCACTAGATCAGTAATTACCGCGGTAAATCGTTGCCACTTCACATATGGCCCCAGCCATGACAACCGAGTGACACGCGACAAAACCGATCTCCAAATTGGGTAAATGTGGAGTGAAAGAGTGCGATTCAAGGTAAAAAAAAACATAATAAATCAAGCGGAATAACTTTTCACGCGTAAGTTTACTGTTTATGCAATTATATTTACACAAATAACCAGTGCCGGATTTATATTTTTTATGAGTCTAAAATGTCTAAAATAATAATTTTCAATTGCGATCGAGAGGTCGTGAGTTCGATCCGAAATGAATGCATTTCACTATCGACGTGAACCTACTTCAGACTCCAGACACAAGCTTAGTTGGAGGGGTTAATAAGACTACTAGTAATATGGAACCCAGATTGCTAGTAATCTTAAAAAAAACTTAGACAAAAAAAAGAAATTTGTAGTAAGGAAGGCACTAAAGTTAAATAAACGAATTAGCCCAGTCGAACTAGCGCAACAAAAGGGCTACCCTGGAAAAATTTTTTGTTTTTTTTTTCAGAATTTCATCAGAAAAGCAATTTTCCTTCAGAATTCGTTGGGAAGGTCACTGGCAGTCTAAATTTTGTTTTACATGGTAATCGATCCGTTCCATCATCCGCCATCTTGATTTTAAGGGTTCATTATTGTTTACTGAATAACTTGTTTTTTTTTTCAATTTCACACGAAAAATAGTTACACAAAAGTTGTTAAGAATTGAATTTCCTACAATTTAGATTCTTATAATTTTTTTCCTAAGATCGCTGTTTTCCGAATTATAACCGAAATTTTTTCTTTGATTAACAACTCGTTTATTTTCAATATTACATGAAAAGTTGTTGAATTGATTAGATAATAGATGATAGAATGATGAAGAATGAGACGATGAATGATGAGAGAGAGAATTAAGTTTTCTACAATTTTGATACCTATTTATAAATTTATTCGTCGAATCGAAATTTTTCGATATACCGAGATACCCGAAAAGATGTGGGGATTAAATCTTATCATTGTATTATCACGTTTATTTTTAATTTTACAAATATAATTTAAAATAGTTACTACCTAATTAGCAAAGTTGTTTGAAATTTAATTTCCTACAATTTTGGTTCCCATACATTTTTTGGTAATATCGATATTTTTCGATTTATACCTAAGCAACGGTGAGGGTAAAATTTTATACTATAACTTTTATTGTAAATTTTACGCAAAACATGGTTACAACAAAACAAAGTTGTTTAAAATATATTTCCATCAAAATTGTAGAAAACTGAATTCTAAACAATTTGTATGTAACAATTTTTCATATAAAATTTCAAATAAACGAGCTGGTTATCAAAATAAATTCGCCTCCTATTTTGGTTTAAAATCGGAAAATACCGATCTATGAAAAAAATTGTGAGAACTAAATTTTAGGAAATTCAATTCTTAATTACTTTTGTAAATAATTTTTCGTGTGAAATTAAAATAAATGAGTTATTCAATAAACTAAAATTGACCCTTAAAATCAAGATGGCGGATGATGCAACGGTTCGATTACCACGCAAAACAAAATTTGGACTACCAGTGACATTCCCCAACAACCTACTCAAGCAGTAATAAAGATAAAATAGGATCTACAATAACAGTAGGTACTTGGATTCATAATTTTCGATAGGGATGATTTTCTATAGGGATTTAACGTATTACTAGTAGTATAAAAAACCATGAGAATACCAGTGAACATTTTTTTTTTCTCTGGCTTTTATTCTCTGAAATCGAGTGAGTGAGCATCCTCTGAAATTTGCCGCCCCTAGGACGCTGCCGCCCCTAGGCCGCGGCCTATACGGCCTATTGACAAATCCAGGACTGCAAATAACACACAAACTGAAATAAAACACTGAATATAGTAATTTACTTTCAGTGTTACCACTAAAACATCTTTTTGGTGGTCCCACATTAATTGGAGAATTTAAAATTTATGGAATAAGTTGCTTTGTTTCGAATAAATTATTTAAAATACTTTTGCAATATTATGATTGCAAAAGTATTTGTAATTTTATATACATGTTTTATTTGTAATTTTATATACATATATATCGTGGGCTTATAAGGGATGGGTGTGCGAATGATTTCGGCGCTTACCGGAACGTAGCCTTAGTAATCCCGTATATTTCAGTAAAATTAGAGATTATTTTTAATCGATACACGCGTAAATGCGTTTAAATAAAATGTGTATGAATGTGTTTCCAGGCATGGCATATGCGTTGCTGGCGGAGGTCCCGCCTATCGTGGGGCTGTACATGGCGTTCTTCCCAGTTCTTATTTACGTGATATTCGGGACCTCGCCGCACGTCTCTATGGGGACCTTCGCGGTGGCTTGTTTGATGGCTGGCAAGGTTGGTACCACAATCCTACTAATATTATAAATAATATTTTTTTTTTTTATTTGACTTATTTCTTAGACAGTAGGTACTTACAAAACATTGGACTTATATATAAATATGCACTGTTTCCAATTGGTGAGATAGTTGGTGCCTGTTGTAGTAATAAAACTGTATCACAGGCAACAACGCCCTCCGTTTCTAAAAGTCACTGAAGCATTAAGTAGGTATAAGAACAGTTGGTTAACGTAAGCTTTGACAACAAACATTTAGATAGATAGATAACTCTTGATTGTACATAAAAACGTGGATACATTTAATATATAATTATTAATACTGTTGTACAATGGGCGGTCTTATCGCTTATAAGCGATCTCTTCCAGACAACCTTTAGATGGAGAGAAATTATGATACACAAATATATGACAGTGTATTTGAAATCAACGTCAAAAGTAAACCTAATCATCATCATCATTTATTATCTAATATACAATCAAACGCACGCGATTCGGTGTGAGTTTGTGTGTGTTGGAGGGTGTTAGTGTATGTGTAGAGTGAGTTTGTATGAACTGTACAAATGTGAAAGTTTGGATGGATGGATGGATGGTTGGATGCATGGATGTTTGTTGCTCTTTCACGCTCAAACAGCTTGGCCAATTTTGATGAAAGTTGGTATGGAGGTAGAGGCTTTGGATTGACACATAGTATACTTTCATCATCACCATGCGGGTGAAACCGCGGAGCGCAGCTAGTAATGTTATAAATGCGAAAGTTTTTATGCACTTATGGATTTTTGTTACTCTTTCACGCTCGACGGCTGGGCCAATTTTGGCCAAATTTGGTCTGGAGGTAGATGAGGCGCTGGATTACCACATATGATACTTTTCATCATCACCATGCGGGTGTAACCGCGGGGCGCAGCTAGTTTACATTATACTTAATCTCTAGTATGTTTGAGTTAACCGTCAATATAATATTAAAAATGTGTTGTACCTACTTATGAAAGTTTCAATCAGATTATGGCGTTGTGTATATGCATGATGAAATGATGGATGATGATGATGATGAATCAAAAGTATAGCCTATATTTGTCAGTGATAATGTAGGATTCTAATGTTTTTTTTTCAAATCGGTCCAGTAGTTTTGGAGCCTATTCAATTCAAACAAACAAATCTTTCCTCATAAAATATTATTAAATATAGTTTTTTTTTACATTTGATAAACAAGCATTTGACCACAATCTCACCTGATGGAAAGTGATGACGCGGTCGACGGTGGTACAATTCACTCTGTATTTGAAGACTCCCAGATTGTACCTACATGCCGGGAAATACAGACGCTGGTAGGTTGTTCCATACTTCAGCCGTACGCATTATGAAGCTGGATTTGAAGCGCTTCGTGCATATTTTTGAAATATCGACCATGTATGCATTTCCCTTGGTTACGCCATAACTTAGAACGAGTTTACCGATATAGATGAAATTTGGCTAGGAGATCCATTATATCCCAGGGAAGACCATAGGATACTTTTTATCATCATCATGATCATCATCATCCATCATCATCCTACACGGATGAAACAGCGGGGCGTAGTATATATCTATGAATGCAATTTTACATGTCACTAAAATCGATGACAACGGGGCTTAATCGCGTTAGTAATAGTTACGTAAACGCGATTAAGCCCCGTTAATATAATATAACTATGTGTTCAAATCGCGAAAGTTTAAAAATTACTATCGATGACATAGTTATTTAAGAAGAGGCCTTTGTTTGTCTGATAGTTTCAGACAGGCCCATACTTACCGTTATAAATGGCCCATCTCGTATATTATAAGTCAAAGTCAAAATCGTTTATTCAATTTAGGCATCAAAAACGCACTTATGAACGTAAATTTTTCATTATAATGTACTTTAACGATTCTACTGCCGCATTCCAAATATATAGAGCCTACCGAGAAGAAGCGGCAAGAAACTCGGGGCCATTCTTCTTATATAGATTATTATAGATGTTTACAATGTTTCTACTTAGGTACTACTAATATTACATTTTATGGGTGGCAGAATGACAGCTTGCCAGAAGTGAAGTATTCCAAGCATCTTTGTCTTCCATATAGGTAATCTATGCAAGCTTAAACTAAGGAACTGCGAAATCTTTACTTAAGCCGATGACACTGCCATTGTTGTCACTGGTAAAAACTGGGAAGATAGCCTAGAGTACGGAGAAGCAGCATTGCGTGAAGTGATTATGTGGCTTAAAGATAATTTGCTAACCATTAACCTTAACAAAACACAAATGATAATTTTTTCACCACAAATCCATACCCTGCCAACTTCCGAAGCATTTGCCCTTAAAGCACATACTTGCTGCGGTACCTCTCCTGTTTGTCCATGTGCTAAACTCTCAGTTACTTCCAATGTTAAGTACTTAGGTGTAACTATTGATAATACTCTGAGCTGGCACGAACATCTGAATATATTAATTGCACGCACCAGAAAGTTAATCTATGTTTTAAAAAATGAAGGGCTGCAGCTGATTTCCCAACGCTAAAACTGGTATACTTTGCGTTATGTCAAACGGTGCTAACATACTCCATCACAGCTTGGGGTTCTACATATAAAACTAAATTCCTTGAACTTGAGAGAGCACAAAGGTCTATACTGAAAGTGATGACATACAAACCTTTCCGCTATCCTACTTGCAACCTGTATAAAGACTGCCAAGTACTCACGGTTAGGCAGCTATTTGTGTTTCATACAATCATACGGATGCATTTAAACACACCTTACAATGAACATAGACTAAGCCAGCGTAGGGCATACTTGGTATGTGAAGAGAATAGCCATAGAATCGACCTGGCCCACAGACACTATTATAGTATTGCTCCACGACTTTATAATAAGGCCAATAAGATTTTAAACATATATCCCTTATCAGTTTATAATTGTAAAAACATATTAAGAGACTGGCTCTTGAAATTAACATATGATGAGACAGAGCTTCTTATCGCGCGCATAAGTCTGTAACTGTGTGGGTACTGGTCTGGGGCTAGTATTGGGTAAGCTCATGTACTTTCCTGCTCATGCATATGCACACACAAAAACACTACACATGCACAACAAACTCACAAGCATACCTGAAGGCACATGTTAAATGTATGTATATATATAATCTTATTTATCCACTGGTTTCCGGAAAACAGAGTGAAATGCTCTAGTCTAGAAACCTGTGACAACAAACATGATTACCATATTATGATCGTTATAGTATAGCTATACGTTAAGTACTACCCTTAATTCTATATCACATACTCATACTTCACCACTACACTAATTACTTTAATATAAACACTTAAAACTAACTTAAAAACTGAATACAATTTTGTTAGTGTGAATAAGTAAACATATAGACCATTTATGTGTAGTGGTCGAATTAAGGACTCAATTCATTTTGTTTGGAAGTTGGATATAATGACGGACTTTATAATATTAAAAGAAGTACAATTTGAACAATTTAATACCGACTTCCATTCTATTCAGTTGTTGAAGTGTAACTCAAAAACTCCTGGACAGAATTTGATGAAATAGAATGGGACCACACGAGAAACACCAGATTTCAAACAAAAAAAGAATTTTCAGGTTAGGTTCACCCTATCGAAAGTTATGAGGTAATAAACTTATATAATAATATTGACAGGCCGGTTGGTGCAGTTGGTAGCGCCCCTGCCTTCTGAGCCGCTGGTCCCGGGTTCGATCCCCGGACAGGTCAAACATTTGTGTGCATGAACATGTCTGTTTGAGCTGTGTCAGGGTGTGTATATGTATATAAGTATGTATAACAGTCAGTACATCAGGTTACCATAGTACAGGCTCTGCCTAGTTTGGGACCTGAACACCTTTGTGTGGATGTTGTCCCATATTATTATTATTATAAACATTAAAAAAATACAGACGATTTGAGTACCTCCTCCTTTTTGGAAGTCCGTAAAAAACATCAATAAATTGTGGTTATGTTTAATTTTTCAGGTGGTGACGCAGCATGCAACACACATAGATACAGCGAGTTTAAATAGTACAGACATAACAGATGGTGAGTTGTATACATATATAGTATAGTCCCCGATTCTTAGAGCTGTCCAGTAGGGCCTGTCGTGATCTCACGATAAACTTGTCGATATACTGACTTTCACCAGCTTACCGTGTCTATAAAATGGATCTAGCTGCGATAGCTATATCGCGGGCTGTCTTTTACCGATCATTTTATCGAATTGACAATCCAGGATATTTTGGAACGAAGTTCCTTATCGCGCCTTGTGAAAGGGGGCTAGACGGAAAAAATTCTTACGAAAAGTTGTCACGACACTTTTTGCTATAGTAAGCTGTCTGTCTGTCTCTCTCTCTCTCTTATAGAAAGCAAGTGCGGCGTCGCATGTTTCTCTGTCTGTCTCTCTCTCTCTCTTATAGAAAGCAAGCCAGATGTTGTAATCGTAGCAAGTGGCGCCATTTAGTTCCGTAAATTTATACTAGATGGCGACTCAGGTAAAGTTAGCTCGCGGAGGCATTTCATTCACTGGATGTAATATGTAATTTTGAGAAATATATATTTTTGATCAGGTATCATCCAATGTGGATAGTACACCGAAACATATTAAGCCCCACTCAGTCACCGTAGCGACTTTCTAGTCAAAAGGACGAAGTTCATGAGTTTTGCAAGACCCATCAGGTCGATATCCTATGCGTGCAGGAGACCTTTCTGAAACCAGGTACAGCGAAGCGAACCCTAGGTTTGCAAACTACCGTTTGGTTCGTAATGATAGAGTGGCCACCCCAAAAGGTGGCACTCTCATCTATTACAAAAGAGCTCTGCACTGTATCCCAATTGTTACTCCACCACTTAGAATACTAGAAGCCTCTG
Organism: Selenia dentaria; assembly: GCA_917880725.1. NCBI lineage: Eukaryota > Metazoa > Arthropoda > Insecta > Lepidoptera > Geometridae > Selenia > Selenia dentaria. The sequence goes on along the minus strand of OU862896.1, from coordinate 26,474,803 downwards.
TTTGCTTTCTAGCGATGTCAGGTCATCAACCTGTCATCATAGCCTCATGTTACCTCCCCTCTGGTAAAGAACTATTACAGACAGACTTGGAAGCCCTCTTCTCTCTAGGAAGCTCCGTCCTTCTGATCGGTGACTTCAACAGTAAACATGTCATATGGAACTGTACTAGTAACAATAGTAATGGTAAAATCCTTGAAGGCTTGGTGATATTCAAGCTGTACCAACTGGGTGTGCCAGACCGTCTTGTACTCATCTTACAAGACTTTCTAGGGGATCGAACGTTTAGCTATCGCACCGAGGGAACGCTCTCCTCCCCGCATCCCATTCACGCAGGTGTCCCTCAGGGCTCTGTACTCTCACCCATTCTCTTCTCGCTGTACACCAGCCTAACCTGAACCTAATGTTCATATCGCTCAGTTTGCGGATGATACTGCAATCTAGAGTAGATTGGCTGGTTCAAGGTCAGGCAGAGATGCGCCATCCAACGAGCCATCACCGTAATCGGTGCATGGTTTCGTAAATGGCGGATTGCAGTAAATCCTAGCAAAAGTGCAGCAGTGTACTTCACTGAGACCCGGCGGAATCTCATGCCGTCACCCATAGTCCTATTCGGCGAACCCATCCCTTGGGCTAAATCTGCCAAATACCTGGGCGTCACGCTTGATCGCCAACTCACTTTCGCGAAACACATCCAGATTGTTCGCAATAGGGCGGCCTTCATTATGGGTCGTCTTAATCCCCTCATAGGCAAAAACAGTAAAATGTCTCTTAGAAATAAGACGACTCTTTACAAACTTTGCATCCGCCCAGTCATGACTTACGCATCTGTAGCGTTCGCCCATGCTCAGAAACACGACCTCCACAAACTTCAAGTGATTCAGAATCGCTTTATGCGCAGGGCAGTGGGCGCTCCGTGGTACTTACGGAACGCCGAACTGCACTACGATTTCACCCTCCCCTCTATTACGCAGTATATGAAAGACTTCTCCCGCCGCCACTTCGACAAAGCTCCCCACCACTCGAATCCCCTCGTGGTCGAAGCGGCGAACTACTCCACTGACATAACCGATCCTCACTTCCTTCCCCCCCGTCGCCGTCCAAGGCATATTTTGGGTGACCCGGACGACCCCATCGCAGCCGTTACTTCGGCAGCTTTAGCGTCGTCCCAAGGGAACCCCGGTAATGGTTGTAGACCCGACCAGGGCTGTGATCCCGATCGCATTGTAGGCTCCGGCCGAGATCTTCTTCGCAGCCCCAGTCGCAGTCGAGGTAATCCACACACACACGATTGTAGTCCCAGCCACGGTGTGGGTGGGAGTATACACCGCGGCCCCGGTCGCGATGTATGCTCCCGCCCAGCAAATGGCTGTGGACGAGGTAACACTGGTTTTCTATGTAGCCCCAGCCACCACGGCTGTGGGCGAGGTACTACACATTCTTATTGTAGCCCCACCCAAAGTACAGTCATGAGTGCACAACGCGACGATCCTGGTCGCGGTGTGGACCTATGTCGCGGAAATGGGGGGAGGCGAGGTATTTCCGTTTGTAGCCCCAGTCAAGGTAGTGATTCCGATCACGGTGTAGGCTCCGGCCGAGGTAATGACTGTGGGCGAGGTACGCAAGGTTATGATTTAGTGGTAAACACAGTCAAACACCGAGCTCGCCGGCGAGCTCGAGGCAAAAGTTATGTCTTGGTTAGATTCTCTCCAAATAGTCGTAGAGTTAATACTCATAGGGCCCACTTTCATCGGTACACTTATGTACCGGGGCGATTCTCTCCTACTCCCCTCTCTCCTGGCGACGGCCCAAGCCGAGGTCCGTACCTTAGTGGTGCCCTTGAGCAAGTCGCCTACTCCTCTCCTTGCGGCGAAGCGTCTTCAACGCTCGCCTTAGGCGCTGCGCCCTCTGCGCCCGCATCTGGCTGAGTGCCATCTGCGCTCGCCAACCGTCCGGTGACGCTGTAAATGCCGGTAGAGGCAAACAGCATTAGTCCGTTCTAAAAAAAAAATTCCCATACGCAGAAAGGAGTTTTATTGAAGTAACCCTATACGCGCGATTATCGGAACCTATTATTGGAATATTTACCATGGTTTTGTATTTTTAGCATTATTTTTTCTGATGAGGAACTTCGTTCCATCCGGGTGTCCCTTGACACCTCTCATATTTTTTTAATCTGCAATTCAAAGTGTCATGACGTCGTGACCAAGGCACCCGTCCGAGAATCAAATTATGTTATACTTAACATCAAGTTTTATTATTGTCATAATGGTGACGGAGCGCCATCTTTCGAAAAGTTTGACAAGCTTTATACGACCGGAAGAAATGGTTTTTACCTACGAAGATATAATGTCAGGAAGCATAACTCAGAACAAATTCCACACAAAAAGTGGTCCTTCAAACCAAAACGACGTATGATTCCAAATACGAATTACTTCCGAGGTTACAAATAGACATGTTCGGTGATTGGTTTAAATTTCAGAAAGAAAGCAGGGATTGGTTCACGCGCGTGCTGCGACGTCTACTATGACAGCCGAGCTATAGCGGCGTGAACGATGTTATTGATTTAACATGACTTTTATTGGGTCATTTTTTTAAGGCAGTTACTCTTCCTAATATTATTTCTTCGTAGGTTTTTACAAACATAACTTTCGTATTGATGTCGCCACCCTTATCAACTTGTGTATAAGGTATTTATCAATTAGTGCTCAATATTGAATGGGGTGGTTTGGAATCGATAACTGGTCATTAAAGTAAAGGAAAAATGCATGTTTTTTTATTACTATGAACTCGTATTCATTGCTCCGCAGCTAATATACAACTGCGCGACTGAACGCACGCCGCTACATCACAGAATAAACAACGGTGACTACGCGAGACATACCTACCCACTTAGAATTGGTACAACGACGTACGAACCTACCTACTCGCGAATGTTTACACAGCTGATGTCTATGCCTATTGAACGGCGAGCCCGGGCGGGTCATCGTCCGCACGTTGTACCTATTCTAAGCGGGTAGGTATGTCTCGCGTATTTGCAATCTATTCTGCGATGTAGCGGTGCGTCGGGTCGTGCGTGCAGTCGCACTATGGCTCTTAGCCGTGGAGCGCCGAACATGGGTTCGTAATAATAAAAAATGTATATGTAATATTTTTCTTTTACTTTCTTGACCAGTGATCGATTCCAAACGACCCCGTTCAATATTGTGCACTAATTAACAAATACCTTATATATGATTTGTATGACACATAACCGCTAGGCCACCGAGGCAATCATTCCAATCATCGAATTTAACTCTAGTTGGTTTTAAATTCAGAAACCAAACTTTGCAAATCTGGAGAGAAAAATCTTTCTTAGCCAATATTAGCTAAGTGGACTAACATCTGCTTGAAAAGAACCGAATCCCGTCCAAGAATTATGTTTTCTTGGCTCGGAGGCCTAACGGTTAGGGGCGGTCGGGAACAGGCGGACCGAATGGTTGGAACTTGGACCGCCAAATATAATTATGTGATTCCACGTGACAGACATTAGTTATATAATGTCTGTCACGTAGAATCTTGATTATTTATTTATTTATTCAGGTTTTCCAACAGACTTAACACTAAACAAGTATTTCATACAGAGTTTATAGACAAATTATAGCGAAAAATAAAGAAATGAATATGAATATGAATATGAATATGAATATGAATATGAATATGAATATGAATATGAATATGAATATGAATATGAATATGAATATGAATATGAATATGAATATGAATATGAATATGAATATGAATATGAATATGAATATGAATATGAATATGAATATGAATATGAATATGAATATGAATATGAATATGAATATGAATATGAATATGAATATGAATATGAATATGAATATGAATATTAATATGTGGAGTGAGTTGCGCAAATCCATCATAAGGTGACGAATCACTGATGAGATTTCAACGCATATGCACTTACAGAGTGTAGTTTGGAGACAATTCAGTACCTAGCTTATACACCTATAGCTTATCTTACCATCATAAAGTTTTCTTCTTAAGTTAATGAAATATGGATGGATAATTCACAATTAGATGTAAAATATTTGATAAGCAAACAATAAGACATACAAAATTAACATGCTAAGGAGTCTTAGTTCTCCTTATATATATTTATTTTATACTTAAACATTAGATTTATAAAGTTGAGCAGAGAACAGTTTAATATGTCAGTCTGCTCAGCCTTATTATGCTCTCGACAGGCTCTGTTGAGAACACTATGACGTCTAGATGACGTCCAACATTTGTTTTATGCGTCTTAGGAGCAAATGGTTTAAAATTCACACTTCTAGCCCCCATACGGGGAACTGTAAAGCTAATTTTAGCGACAAGTTCTGGACAATCAATTAGACCATTCAAAATTTTATATAACAGAACCTGGTCCGTTATCCAACGACGATCTTCTAGGGTCAACATATTGAAATGAGCCAGCCGCTTCGAATATGAGCTTAGCTGTGATATTTTTCTTTGATGTACAGTCAAAAAGAAAAGAAATCGCTTCTGAATTCTTTAGTTAGATTAGTTAGTTTAGTACTAGTAGGTAGACACCCACCTAGCTAAAGTAGACGCATAATTGTTGCTATGCTGCGCGCAGTATTATGGCACAAGAGAGTGTAGGATTGCTGAGGCACCTACCTAGTACTGATACTCATTACTAGTAAATACATATTCTAAGTTTTTTTTTCTGGACCTCGTTAAAAAATGACTGTTCCGGACCCCATTCAAAATTACTTGCCGACCCCTGGGCTAGGGCGTCTGATACGGACTGTTAGAAGATGCGAGTTCGAACCCGTTCCGAGGATGCGTAACTTTTCTTCAAAGTACAATTTAAAAAATTTAATACAGACTTCCATTCTATTCAGGTATTAGAGTGTAACTCAAAAACTGCTGGACTGAATTTGAAAATAAAATTTACATGTGACCAAACGGGAAGCACCAGCTTTCAAACAAAAATAGAATTTTGGTATTCGGTTCACACAGTCGAAAGTTATGAGGTAACAAACATAAAAAATACAGTCGAATTTAGTACCTCCTTTTTGGAAGTCGGTAGAAAATTGCCAAGTTTCGTTTCGAAACAGGCGTTAATGCTTAAAAATTCATATAATTAAAAATATCTTTAATTCTGTTTTCCAGTGTCATTCTTTGTTATGAATGTATATAATTTTATATTGTTTGTTATTTTTATATCTTGTTTAATTTTTCAGTGGGGACTGCCACGCAATACGCACCTCTACAAGTACTAAGCATAGTATGTTTGACCGTCGGTATATTTCAGGTGAGATATTTTTCTTGGTTAAATGCTCTTACTTTTTATTTTTTAAGTAACTCTTCGTGACGCAGTATTAGAATATAGAAATCCCTCGGGAGGAATAGAAAGTGTGTATAGCTACTGTGTTTTGTTGAAGTGCAATAATTTCAGCGAAATTACAGGACAAGACTTTTAACATTTTATATCTCAAGGTGCAGTGCATTGCCATGCAGGGTTCTGAACTCTGGTAGTTAAAATTTCTGAATGGCACTGAATTGTTACGGGCATCACTTGCTAGATTTAAAAATAAAGATACATCGAGACCCAGACGGAGGAAACGTTCCTGTGGTATTAATTATATGCGCGAGTGGAGCCACCGGGCGCAGCCAGTTTTCTTTAATTATACGGAAAAGGTATTAATAGAGGGAAGTTTCCCCAGAAAACTATACATAACTGATTTGGCTAACAATTTTGATGTGGTACCAGGTAGGTACTAAATAAAAAATGAGGAATTGGTGGTGGAAATTTAGATTATTATCTTTATTGTGCTAAAATGGTACCTAGTAGTAGTAAAATAAGTTGATACAAATAAATAGGTAACTGACTATGGGGAAATAAAAAAATCACTAGATACAATTTTCGTTAAATGAAACAATGTCTGACATTTAACATTTAGATAATAGCACATAACTGAGCTCACAGAGGGCAAATTCAAGTTGACTGTAAAAAACGTTTTAATAAAAAAAAGCACACACCGTGTCGGTGGACGACCTACGCTGCGCTTGCCGGTACGTGGTCTCCACTCCAGAACCTTTCGGCCCCATCGGCCATCTGTTCTGCGTGCTATGTGCCCTGCCCACTGCCACTTCAACTGGCTAATCTTCTGAGCTATGTCGGTGACTTTCGTTCTTCTACGGATCTCCTCATTTCTGATTCGATCACGTAGAGAAACCCCGAGCATAGCCCTCTCCATAGCTCGTTGTGCGACTTTGAGCTTATCTATGAGGCCCATAGTAAGAGACCACGTTTCAGTGCCATAAGTCATCACTGGTAACACACATTGGTCGAAGACTCTTGTCTTGAGGCACTGAGGTATTTTTGACGAGAAGACTTCGCGAAGTTTCCGGAACGCTGCCCAGCCGAGTTGGATTCGACGATTGACCTCTTTCTCGAAGTTGGACCTGCCTAGTTTGACTGTCTGTCCCAGGTAGATGTACTCGTCAACAACTTCGAGAACTGAGTTCCCAACTGATATTGGGGTAGGTACAACATGGGCATTAGACATAATTTTCGTCTTGTCCATGTTCATCTTAAGACCTACCCGTTGGGAAACTCGATGGAGGCCTTCGAGCATTGTACTGAGGTCTTCCATGGATTCTGCCATGACTACAATTCCCTCTATAAATGAGACAAATTAATCAGGTTCGGACAGGTTTTGACACTTTTGTTTACAAACATTAGAATGTCTTTCGCACACGCTTTACTTGTCAGTACTATCTCAGGTTTTGACCTAAAAACAAGGGACTACTCTCCCTCTAAACATGGAATAGCCGTACATTTAGACCCCTATAAGCGGGAGCTTATACGGGAGACAACTATAATTTTAAACCTGCCTAATTGGAAAACTGGATTAATGAAAACCCTCAATAAATGGTACAACATTCTTGGTCCCTTGAGAGCCCAATTAACCAGGTTCCACTGTATATTGTAAGCTTGTTAATAATGCATCATTATGAAGATTTTTTCATAATTGGTGGGGTGGGATAAGGTCAGAAACAGGTTAGCGTTTAAGATCGGGTAATATACGGATAAAATACATATTTATAAACTCAGGTTTTGGATTTTATGTTTATTTTTGGCTCAACACATCGTGTGTAACCAAATATGACCGTGGTAGGTTGGATGCTAAGACGGGGGCTCAGCTGCGCTTTGTCGTCGCATTACCTTACGTGCTTACTTTTTTAATTACAACCAAAAATACGTGTGAAACTAAAAAAAAATACTATAATAATAAATAAAACAATATTTGAGCCCTAAAGCCTTATATTTTGCAATTAAACTGCGACTAGCGGCAGTAGTGAGCCTGGTTCATGAGTTTTCACTAAACATAACTATAGCTACTGATTGAATAAAGTTTTTTTAGTGATAAGATAGTACAACTAAAAATTATGTTGTAATTTATAGAGAGAAAATTCACATCCTCGGACGGGATTCGAACCCGCGTCTTCTGACTCTCCGTGTGAGACGCCATTGACCAACTAGGCCCCCGAAAATCTGGTCCGTGTATCGAATTTTTAACTCTCTATTTGACTAACTGTCTTGCGGGGACGGAGCGACATCTATTGGACAGTTAACAGTACCATCCAATGTTTGATATCGCTAAAGCAGGCGTTAGTGCTTTGGAAAATAATACTATAAAAATTATGTGCCTTATACCCGAATACTGAAACGTCACTCAGGTGACCCACTCAACTGAGCGCTACTTAATTTTAAGAGGCCTTTAAATTTAACTGGAATTCTCAAACGCCACTCAAGAATTTTAAGACCATGATCAGCTGAGCAGCCCTTGAATTTTCTATAAATGGCAACATTTACTTAAAAAGGACGTTTTCAATTACAATTTTTATTATTTGTTATAGCTATTTCGTTTTATGCAGTAACGTTTAACAAAAAACTTAAATAATTTAATGATTAGATATATATAAATTAGTTTAAATACATACAAGTACTAATCCACAGACAATAAAATTAACTCTGTAAGTTATAGAAAAGAAGGTACATAATGTACCTATTACAAAGTATAGTCACAGCACATAAATTAGTACATATATTATATATATTACAATAATCGGTAGAATTTTTGGTTGGAAAATCAGTCAGTAAACTCGGTAAGTAATTCCCCTGAAAAAGCAGGAAATCTGGCACCGCTGATTATTTTATTTATACAATACAATCGTCGTACATTAATAAAAATATTTATAGTAGATATTCAGTAAATATCTTCTTATTAATTTAATTTATTAGTATTATTTGCATAATTATTTCTAAATAGGCTTGTTGAAAAAATATCGATACATCTATATATTTTGTTCGATATATCGATATTTTTAGTCGATATATTATGATTCGATCGATATAAAATATTCAATATCGGAAATAGTATAAAACACGATATATTGTTTTTCAAATTTTTGAATGTTTAGCCAAGAACTATGATAAAAAGTCTATGATTTTGATAAGTATGTTATGTGTGCTGCGGCCATCACGCGGTCACTGCAGTGATGCAATATAGGAGTATTTTTATGCCCTTCTGGCGAAACTTTTTGTTCTTGGCGAGATTTTTGAGAATTAAATTACTTGGTGAAATAGTTAGCGAAAATAAATTTCAAAGGCAGAGTTTTCTACTATCGCAACCGAACAATACTGGTTTGCCTGACATTTATACAATGATTTTAATAATATAGTTTTTATAATAAGCTGGTGTAGTAACAAATATATTTGTTCTCAAAAATATAAACTTTTTAGTTTTTGATGTTTTCAGATAATGCCTAATAAAATAAAATAAAAATATCTTCGTTTTTATTTGAATTGTTATACATTAAAGTTATGTCCATTTTTTATAAAAAATACTATTTCCTATTATTGAGCTAATTCTTTGAAAATTTGACCGATATATCGATATTTTTTCCTCAAAATATCGAGGTCGATATTGATATTTTTATAAATATCGATATTTCTTTTCACTTTCGATTCGACATCCCTAATCTCTATTTCTTCTTTTCTTCTAGTATAGACTACGAAGAAATAATAGTCAGGAAGCATAATTCAGAACAAATTCCACACAAAAAGTGGCCCTTCAAATCGTATCAACGTATGATTCCAAATACGAATTACTTCCGAGGTTACATATAGACATGTTCGGTGATTGGTTTACGCGCGTGCTGCAAAGTCTACAATGACAGTAGAGTCATAGCGGCGTGGACGATGTTATGCAACAAGTGGACTAGACCAACTCAATAATAAATCAATCGTAAATCTCGTATGTCTCGCGAAATATGATTAATTTATTAAGTTTTTTTCTAGAAGACATTAGAAGAGATTCTTCGCAATGTAGTGAAGAAAGATTATGAAACATTTTAGGCTTATACATTTTACCAAAAAAAAAGTTACTATTTGCCAGCTGGATGTTTTTCAGTGGTCACAGAATACCTTCATAATCAATTTAGAAAATTCAATCAATTTATAGAATTACTTTAGAAAAGCACTGTGTTGATATTACTGACAAATTAATTAGCAACTCAGCTAAACCACTTTAAAATTTGCAGAGGGTGAATTTTCATTAGCTTGAAAAATTAAACGTGCTTTAATTTGACCAAACAATGAACTGCTTTTTTAATGCTATATAGTTACCTATATTACATACCAACTGTAGGCAATCGTTTATTGTTCATTGTCTGTAGTATTTCTTTAGAGTGAAACGCTTTGGAAGCGCCAATTCACGTTTTTGCTGAGTGTTTGAAGGGTCACATAATAATGATTGATATAGTATATTATGTCAATTATTCTTACCTGATGTAATAGAACATTATTTGATTAACAAGTTCAAGTTCCATAGACTACATTTAGAAATTGTTAATTAGTTTGTTATTGCCGAGCGATTTCTACACACACACGTTTTTAAAATCAATCATAAAACCGGTCGCGCAGTCACGAATCGTCAGACGCGGCTGAGGCCTCTTAGAGAGAGGTATCGCTCTGACGCCCGCGCTTACACTACTATATATTAGTGCGCTCAAAACTTCCTGTTACTTATTGAGGTAACATTTTTAAGTGGGAATCCAACTATTAATTTTATATGACATCTAGTGCATCAAAGGTCAGACACAATAGAAATTTCATTGTTATAATGACATCGACCCTTGAGGGGCTAGTATTTTGCTATTAACCAAATTTCTTATGCTTATACTTGGTATCCAGGAATCCATGCTGGAGCCGGAAACTGGTAGCAGGAACTATGTGATGGTTAATAGTAGACACACCGTGTTTGGGATCCTATGAATCGTCTTCACGATACCTTTTTTCTAGCTGGTGACCAGGACCTGATGCTGGATCCAGAAACTAGTAGCAGGAACTATTTGATGGTTGTTTTATTTGCTATTCTCATCTCTTTTTGGTAGGTACATGACTTAAATCTTAATTTGTTCTAGTCTATGCTCTTGTAGATAACATGTACTTGATTAATAATTATCATATTATGTTAATTCATGTTGATATTAAAAATAAAATGTGTCCTACGTGATATTTTATTTCATATTTTTGACCTACGTCTATTTGTGACATAAAAACCAAAGTAGATAAAAAAAAGATCCAAATATTAATGCGCGCTATTTTGCTCAAGCGGTAAGGCCACTGCCGCAGGGCGCGCTAGTAAGTAACTCGTTAATGTAAAATACCTAAACTCGCGCAGCGCTGCGCAGAATAAAGGCTCTTGAAGATGTTGATGTTTCTTCGGTACAAATCATCAGCATAAAAAGATAAATATGATATTTTATATAACATAATTTAAAAAAACAGTAGGTACTTACTGTACCAACTGGTAGGTAGGTACTGCAGTTTTGTGTAACATGATCCATAGTTTTTTTTATTATCTATAATTTTATTGTTTTCAGTCAACACTAACGTAGTATAACTCCGCTGGTTTTCATAGGCAGTCATACTCTTTTTTTTCTAGCTTAAGTGCAGCTAGGCACTTATTTTGCCGCATCGGCAAGCAAGCGAGAATAAAACATAACAAGAAAAATCATTGCACATTACATACATATCAATATTTAGTCGTGAAGAAAAAAATAAATCCTATTTTAAATAAAAATTGACTGACTTTATTTTGCATAGTGTTGTCCATCTCGATTTGTTAACGTATTTGAACATCTTTGAATAATTATAATTTTGCTATTATTTACTAGTAAAAGTGATCCCTGGACATTTTAATCGTGTATTGTTCCTGCACCACTTCACAACGAATGCTGGCATGATGATCCACAACTTTAGTTCACTATGATAAAAATGAAAATGTACGCGAAGATTTGAAGTGTGCTCGCTTACAAGAAAAATGTCCGACTTATGACGTACTGAACACGACTTTTAAGCCCCGCCTACTTGAACACGACTTTTGTTGGGTCATTTTTTTAACGCAGTTACAGTTCCTGACTATTATTTCTTCGTCGAGTATAGGCGCCAACCGGACTATTAGCCGATTGTCCGCCCTTTCAAGACAAATCTTACGTTTCTTTACCACAATATCAAACGAGACATCAATTCAAGGAACAATGTGAGCAAGCTGCCAGTCAAACCTACGAATGAAACGCTTGCGCGAGTTAACTTTACTTGTGGCGCCATCTAGTATGCATCGACTGTACTAATATTATTGGAAGAATGAATTTCTTCTCATGTCCAATCATTGAGGGGTTTGAGTTTGCAATATTTCCTCTGTCGCTTAAAACTTTGCAGTATGATAAAGTAATGTTCATAGATTACGATTAACATATTATCCAAAAAAGAAACTAAACATTTTTTCTTTTGGAATACTAAACCGTATAGCGTGGCGTGATAGGAATGTATTTTTTTTTTGTTATTGTAAAAAGCTATACTTACATTTAAAGAAATAAACGGTCAAATTTGACGGAGGAATTTTCCTGAACTAGTTATGATGTAAAATAGGTTTCTCTTAGTTTCTGCCTCTTCGACATGAAAATATTCCTGGAGTCCGTTGCATACCTATACAATATACATATAAACTGCTCGTAACATATACCAAAGGAATTTCGGACGGAGGAATTTTCCATCAGGAGCTAGAAGCGATTTTCATGTTTTATGTGCACATACACCTACCTTCAAGGTATTTTTTTTTATAATATTGTAATTGTAATCTATGAACATTAGTTTATCATGCTGCAAAGTTTGAGCAACAGAGGATTTATTTTTAGGGTGTACATACAAATAATTTCTTAATGCATCGGACTAAAGCGTTATTGCTCCACCTGCTATGAATATGAAGGTCTAATTATTGTTTTTTAGATATTTTTTTTTACTGTCCGTGTATCGTATCGTATTTTATTTTCTGACTCCTAAAATGATTGCTTCCATTCAATTCAATTTAGTTTTATATAGGTATTTTGAAATCAATCAGTTATTTATAAGGATGAATATAATTTTAGTACCTATATCTCTCTCTATCTCATCTGTATCTTAAAAAGAAATAAAGGAGGTTTACATTAATTGCGGTAGTTTTTATAACAATTATATTTAATATAAATGTTTTAGAAAACAAGAAAGCTAACCGCAAACACGAACAAAATAAATAAAAATTCTTTGTTCCTTCTAATATTTATGCCCAATAGGTAGCCTATGAACATAAAATCTGTCTCGTGACTCGTAGACGAGTGCAGTGGGGAAACTTCATAAGAGGATTAAATAGCTAATACTTTCCATAATAAAAGAAAAAACTCTTTTCTATCTGTTAACATTGTCCGATTTCAGTGATTTTTTTTTCATGTAATCATGACATTGTTTACTATGCCCGTACGTTTTGATTTTTTCAGTATTTCAAAGTACTATAAATTTCCTGTTTCAGAACTTAAAAAATCTAAACGGTCGGGCATAGTAAACATGTGATGATTCCATGAAAACTAAAATCACTAAAATCGGACAATGTTAAGAGGTAGAAAAGAGTTTTTTCTTTTAGTATGGAAAGTACTAGCTATGCAATCCTCTTAAGCGGCACTGCAACTTGTATGGGGTGACGTTAGGCGAACGGCTTATCACCAGCTTATCACTGGATAAGTAGAAACATTGTAGACTAAATAGGTACTTACATCCACAGAGAAGAAATAAAAAAAATACTAATATAAAAATACAAGTAAAAAATCTTAGCTTACATCATTTTCCCTAACCCCAAATTCACTTATGTTAGTATTTAAATGAAATCAAATGCAGATCGTTGGTAAGCGCGTAACTTGAGAACATCTGAACACATCTGTATATTAAAAAAATGTGTTTCACAGTCCCCGCTGAAACATGGAAATTTGGACACTAACCATTAATGTTTTTTTTCTACCGACTTCCAAAAAGAAGGAGGAGACAGTTTTTTTATGTTTGTTACCTCATAACTTTCGATAGGGTGAACTGATTCTCAAAATTATTTTTTTGTTTGAAAGCTGGTACTGCCCGTGTGGTCCCATTTAAATTCGGTCCAGTAGTTTTTCAGTTACGCTCCAATAACTGAATAGAATGGGAGTCGAAATTATTTTTTTCAAATTGTACTTGTTTCTATTAGAAATTGTAGTTTCTTTTAAATCAGATTCCTACTTAAATAATAATTACCTACGAATCAATGGTGGTTTCTTAGACCTTCGCGATTCTTATATATTGAAATAAACAACCTTAAACGGAATAATTCGCGTATAATTTTATTCTGACGTTTGGAACACTTTTCAGTGAACATGGCCACGGGTAGACTGGATGATAGCTAAGGAAGTTATGTACAACCTATCATATTTAATCAAAACGTTCCCGATGCACGCAGTAGTCACACACAGTGTCCAGAGGTCTTGCAGTGTTGTTTTTGATCACTGGATCTCAAGCATAGGTATACTTACGAACTATAACCTCTATTGTAATTAGGGTGTTTTTTTAATTTCTATTGCCTCTCTTAACATTCTCGGCACATGGCGGTTCTCCATAGCTAGAATATGTGGGTTATCGAACTGGATATGTGGGGCTTATCCAGAATATGCTAATATAGGTAGATACTGCAGACTTGGCGCGTACCGGTTTGCCGTTCCCTTTGGTTCCAAACCCGAATGAAACACAAATGCGGTCGCAAATTGTGCGCCAAATTCTCTTTGAATAAACAAAAAATCCTACATTTACTTATTTGATGTTTTGACAGTGACAGTTCGCAACGACCGCACAAACCCACCTTTCATCCGCGGTCTTCGTGGTCACGACGTGAAAGTTATCGGTGTCGTCATCGATGACGTATGGAGATCGCTCACGATGATCGTTGGCTTGTAAGGGAACGGCGGCCTTATTGTCTATCTTTACGGAAAATGGTAGTGGACTTCATTTTGACGTTTGAATCCCATTCTGGGAACCCTGCAAGCCCATTGGCTGGAACCATCAATGGGAATGAGAATGAAGTGACATTTCATTCTCATTCAAGTTAGACAATAAGGCGGTGGGTGTGTGAACGACGCGATTGGTTTCGGCTCAAAAAGGAACACGACCTTGACCGAGCGTCTGTTAAGCTTCTGTATCAATTTTATAATTAAAAAATATACCAGAGCTATATGTTTCAGGTGATAATGTGGATACTCCGACTGGGCGCGGTGTCCACTCTGCTCTCGGAGCCGCTGGTGTCGGGGTTCACGACTGCAGCTTCCTTCCACGTGCTGGCTTCACAGCTGAAGGACCTCTTCGGAGTCAAGATACCGAAGACGTCTGGCAACTATAAAATCATATTTGTAAGTGCTTCTCTACTTTTTTTGGAGGTTATATGTTCGATTGTGTATATATGTGTTGTGTATGTTCATCGATTTCTCCCATATTCATGGACAGCTTTTCTAAATTATTTTTTGGTTGGTAGAGTATACTTCCGAGGTGGTCCCAATTAAATTTCATCAAATTCGCTCAAGCAGTTTTTGAGTTACACTCCAAAAACTAAAAAAAGTGTTTCGCCTATCTTGATGATATCATCATATTGTATCCCGTAAGTAGAAAGGTCACTAAAAAGGACGAAATTTTTTTTTATCAAAAATTAGAACCGACTTTTACACTAAAAAGTGTAAAATAACTTGTCGAAGTCGGTACCATGCACGCAATATTGTGATAGTAGGTACTTTCGAACTATCATGGTACCGACTTCAACAAAGTTATTTCACACTTTTTAGTGTAGAAGTCGGTTCTATTTTTAGAAAAAAAATATAGTTTGTATGTTTGGACCCATATTCCTGTGTTCTTGTATGATTCCATTCTTGGCCACATGGGTGCACGTCCACTGGAGTTACTGAGACTTTGCCAGATCATACTTACTTTGTGTTTGTAGACTTGATTTGTTTAACCGTACTACTATAGGCTAAATATGCCTATTTATTAACTAGAGTAGTTATACTCTATCTAGCAAAAAAATAATCAACAAAATCGGTTCATAAAAAACGTTAGTTAGTAACAAGTTATCGTACGGTCAAATTTAGAAACCTCCTCTTTTTAAAAGTTGGTTAAAAAGGGTATCTTCTTCATTCATGATTTATAGGTTCCTTATGTACTGTTTCTTCGGGATCTAAGAACCTATAGGACTAACGGGGCTGTGATAACTAAATAAACAAAGGCCTTTATTAATAAACGTTGCGTAAACATAGATTAGGCGTAACATGCTTTGTCTTGCTTTCACGCGTGACAATTACTGCAAGCGAAAAATTGACAGATAGATGTTTTAACTACTCCGGGTTTATTACAAGTTTATTAATAAGGCCGTAAATGTTATTATAACACAGAATTCTGTACGCACTCACGATATTGACATTTGTAGGTATGTGATGTATTAATTCAGATTTAATAATAATAATAATAATTCTTTATTTCAGACTCTAGATCCATATGTATACACACAATATAAATTAAATTTAAAAAAATTAAAACTTAAAACATAGTAATACAAGTTTTATCCGTACGTTAAATTAAGTTAAAATAAATAATAAAACTAAGTTATAAAAATAATAATAATTAAAAAAGACGTGTGGCAATCGGAGACTGCCGCGATAAAGCTATTGCATAGCTGTTTTTATCAACTTATGCAATTATAATTATTTAACCAATGCCATCTAGAGGCGAGTTGCTGAACTAAAGAGACAACCGTGATATTTCAAAAAGTCATTCAAAGTTCTGCTATTCATCGATAGATGCCAAAATTAAAAATTATCACCGCTGCGCCGGTCGGAGTAGGGGGTTATAGGTTATTTTCGTTACGGAATTTCTGGATTCGGTCTCCACGCTTAAGGCCCGCAATAGAAGCTATGCAATAGCTTAATAAATATAAATAAAATGGATTCGTACAGTATTTTGTACATGTTCTAAACATTATGTTCTATACATACTTTTAAGCTGCAATTTGCAGCCATCGTCTAAACATAGCCGTCGTGAAGATTCTTTCTGATAGACTCTTCATAATAGAGTTATTACACTTAAACAACCTGGACATTAATTTTGCTATTCGGTTTCTCTGTATGGCTTGGAAGGAGTTAACGCGCGCTTCGAAGAACATACCAGAGGCACTTCAATAACGTTTAAGCCCCATAAGTTGCCTAAAGATATTGTTATAGGCAACACGGATACCACATGCAATTTCTTGTTGTAATTGGTCCAGAACTGACAAGTATAAAAAGACTGGCAGAGAGATCTAAATAGTGTGATTTTCACGTCTGGAGAGGACTTAAAAAAATTTCTTGAGATCATGTTGCTGATTAAATTATTAATTATCATATAAGCCGACCTCATTTTACGTATTTTGGTTAGGCAGTTAAATGAAACGATTTGTTCTTTCATCATCATCATCTCGGCCGTAGGACGTCCACTGCTGAACATATGCCTCCCCCATAATTTTCTAAAAGGACCGGTTGGAAGTGGCCTGCATCGAACGTCGTCCTGCGACCTTTATCCGGTCGTCTGTCCACCGTGTCGCGCTTGCCGGTCCGTGGTCTCCATTCCAGAACCTTCCGGCCCCATCGGCCATCTGTTTTGCGTGCTATGTGCCCTGCCCACTGCCACTTCAACTGGCTAATCTTCTGGGCTATGTCGGTGACTTTCGTTCTTCTACGGATCTTCTCATTTCTGATTCGATCATGTAGAGAAACCCCTAGCGTAGCCCTCTCCATAGCTCGTTGTGCGACTTTGAGCTTTTTCTTTTACGATAATACAATCCAAGGAATATTCTCCTCTCTACACAGAGCTTGGAGCTGTTTCTTCGGCCAAATTCAGAATCCTTTTTGAAGTAAAACCTTCTTTAGGCGCGTTGAGCACTTTTTGAGTGAACAAAAATCATGGAAATCGCGTCATCGTCGCCGAACACTTCAAGGTACTTAGTTTTCACTTATGTCGGCAGTCCCCAAAGACTGTCCGCTTATATTTTATCTTTCGTTTTCACCCTTGACTTTCCTCTGTCATTCGGTGCGGAAAAGAGCCAGCCCACCAAGTTCCTCTGTCAATAAACTCATTTTAATTTCAAATTTACCAAATCCGCTGGGGAATTCAAAGATGAGGTTTAATACGAAAATACCTAAAATTACAACAAGTACAATTTGAAAATTTTTATAAAGACTTCCATTCTATTCAGTTATTGGAGTATATCTCAAAAACTACTTGACCGAATTTAATGAAATTTAAATGGGACCACACGGGAAGCACCAGCTTTCAAACAAAAAGGAAATCGGTTCACCCAGTCCAAAGTTATGAGGCCCACCCAGCAGTCGAAAGTTATGAGGTAACAAATATAATAAAAAAAATTAAATAAGAACTTACAGTCGAATTGAGTACATCCTCCTTTTTTTGGAAGTCGGTAGAAAACAGATTAAAATGGAAAACAAAAATGAAAATGCGTGCTCCACGAATATTTACAAATATTACATGTGGTCGCGAGGTCTACTATTTTCAGAACTAGTTTAACAGTTCCAGAGTTAAGACGATTGCATACCGATCACTGTTTTCGCGTAGTAGGTATTCAGCAAATGTATTGCTATTTCAACATTGCAAGCATTCCCCACAACCGCGCGCGAGCATCCGTGTGTGTGTGTGCACACATCTAAACTCGCTAAACACAGAACGCCACCGTTACGCCGCCGCGGGCGACGAGTTTTGTTTGTCTTGCGAAAAGATTGTGTTTTGGGATTTTTTTGTAAATCGAAATAAAACGACAAAATCCAATTATAGATTATTGTTTCATTACATGTATGATTATAGCCGGTAGGTAAATGTGGTTCTATTACCTACCTATGGAAAAACATTTTTGTTTGCAATAATAAAATGATAGGTAGGGGAGAACGGGGGAATTGGAGCCATGTAAGAAAAAGTTTAAAAGAAACTATGATTAAGTAGTCGTTTTTTTTTTGTTTGTGATCATGCCACCAGAAGATTGTACCATGTTGTGATTTGTTTCAGACAGTGATAGACGTGAGCCGCGCCCTGCCCGAGCTGAACTGGGCCGCCTTCGTCATATCCTTCATCACGTGTCTCATCATTGCGCTCAACAACGAACTGCTCAAGGTAAACTTACGGCAATATGTCGATGGAATGTAGAGACTGATGTTTGCTCAATTCTTACATTAGTGACCATATAGTTGAAAAACAAAATCACAAGCCTGTCAAAAAGGTTCGTCTATTAATTTCCTGCAGTAAAGAAGTATCTGTCGGTAACACGCTAATGAAGGTACTATTTTTTTTCTTCGGTTGGCGTGAATGTGTATAAAGTGCCGAGGGTGTGCACAGTACCTCTACCATGAGTTGGCAACATAAATGTCATCTATAGTCGATACTCGATCTCGCCTACCTATTAAGACGCGGTCCAACCCCAATTTTAAAATAATTTACAATGCTTTACGTAAGGTTGAAAATTGCTTGTTAGATTGGACGATGTAATGCGAAAATGCGTTAATTTTGTACGTTTTCTTTATATCTTTCGATATATTCTAACACAATTGAAAAAACTGCTGGTTACTACTTTAGTACTATATGTTGGCTAAGTATTACTTAAAAAATAATATAGTGTTATCGCTGAAAATTCTGAGAGTTTGGACGTGAAAGTTTATTTTTATGCACCTATTTAGGATTTTTTTCTGCAGAGAGCGAGTAATATTTATGAATTCTGTTCGGTTATTACTCTTTGCCTGTTCCTTTTCTAACCGAATTATTTTTTTCATAGATTATTATCGATCTGTTTCGTTACACTAGATGTTTAAAGATTCTGCTTTTTACTATTATCAGGATACGACCGCGCCTTAAGCTTGTGATTGGCGTACTCGCTGTCAATTTTAGTTCTGCAATTGACCGCGAGGTGGCACTGTTCTTGTTCTTGTTATTTTTTTGCGGCAGTCGATATCGAGCATCGATTGATGTCAATGTTGTAAGCTCATGGTAGACCTACTGTACTCTTATATGCTGTTCAGTGGGGCTAGCACGAACATTTGCATAAGTGTAACGTAATCTCCTCGATGTGTATGGTACAAACTATCATGTATCTAGTACAACTGTGGCACAGATAACTCATAGTTTGTATTGTATATATGGGCGCCTATTCTTTTTAGAGTAATTAATTCATCCATCAAATCAAATAATTTGTTGATCAGTCAATATAAAAGTGTTATTAGTCTCAGTATCTTGATACTAATAACCTAATTTTTGGACCACATTTTATAAAAAATTGTTATGGAGATGTCGCTACACCACGTCCGGTTTATAAATATAATCATATTTATTGATTTAATGACATGTAAAATCATGCAAGCCTTTGTTACAATTTATAAAAGAGTAATATTTAATTTAAACTAATTTATTAAAAATATTGTAATTTACGGAAGTGTCGGTTTACGGAAGTGACGTTTTCCCTTACTCAAAATATTAATATAATGATCAATTTAGTATTGTTAATATTCTTTGTATATTATTCAATGATTTATAAGCGACTTCCAAGAATTTTCATGAATAGATAAGATTTATATAAATATGACAGACGAAATATCACATCCGTTATGTAAGCACTACTCATTTTGTTACGTTTATTTATGATAATGTTAATGTAAAATCAAATGATGATTTATGAAGAACATAACATAATTTTACGAGTATTTTGGAATAGTTGTTAATTATAAAATGTTTTGTTGTCTAGTCAACATGAGTGCCATGGAGGGAGCCATTTTGTATTTAAGTCAATGTAAAGGTCTGGCTGAGTGCCATCTGCGCTCGCCAACCGTACGGTGACGCTGTAAATGCCGGTAGAGGCAAACAGCATTAGTCCGTTCTAAAAATAAAAAAAGTGCATACCGCTCTTCTTATCGTCTTGTTATTCCTGTATTTCCTCTCCATCCTAAGGTTGCCTGGAAGAAATCACTATTAGTGATAAGGCCGCCCATTGTAACACTTTATTTTAAGCTTTCTTTTACTTTTATGTTATTTTTGTATACTAAGTGGTGTAACAATAAAGAATTATCTATCTATCTATCTTATTCGACTCTCGACTAGAATAGTTATTACTAACTAACTATTTGTGCTATCAAATATACGCTATTCTACATACTTTTAAATGGACATCACTCAACCTGGCGGTACGCCGCCGTACGTACCGCATGTACGACAGCAATACTGTTGTCTCTAGCAAATGTTCGTGCTAGTCCAACTGTCCCAACCCCTTTCACATTTTTCCTATGTTTAAAAATACAAATTATATCGTTAATTTAGAACTAAGACTCGTATGTAAATTTCCGTCAACAATAAACTTATATTATTATTATTATGTTTAATGTCTATTATATACATGTGTTTAATGTCTATTTTATATCTGTATTTCTTTCCAAAATTTCACCCCTTTTCTTTGTAACCTTTCAGCCGTGGGTGAGCAAGAGAAGCCGAGTGCCAGTGCCTATAGAGTTGCTGGCCATCGTTATCGGCACTCTCATCTCAAGATTTGCCGGACTGAAGGAGCTTTTTGGGATCAGCTTAGTTGGCAATATACCTACTGGGTACGTCCACTCTACTCGTTTCGGTCCGTTCCCACTAGTTTTATTGATTGTTCTATTGATAGAACTAGTTGGACTTTTTTGTCAAAGTAGTTCCATTACTATGTTTTTGGTGAATGTAACTAACTGGACCATTTTATCCAATCTATATATATAAAAGCGAAAGGTCACTCACTCATCACGAAATCTCAGAAACTACAAGTGCTAGGAGTTTCAAATTTTGCATGCGGGTACTTTTTAGGACGTAGGTGCTCACTAAGACGGGATTTTATGAAATTCAACCCCTAAGGGGTTTTTTTGGGGTTGATAGTTTGTATGAAACTTTATTACTGCGAGTGCTAAAAGTTTACAATTTTGCATGGGGGTGCTTTTTTGAACGTAAGTGCTCACTAAGACGGGATGGATTTTGAGAAATTCGACCCCTAATTGAAATCTGACCCATTGAAATCTGTAATTACCGTATCCCGCGAGGCCACGCGAGCAAAGCCGCTGGCGGGTTAGCTAGTTAGTTATATTGCAAGATACGTGATTAATAAGCATGTATGGAACATACATGCTTATTAATCATACATGCATTGCGAGTATTCCTAGATTCCAAATAATACTACAACGTGTAAATAAAATAGTAAAAATAGACGTGTGGCACTCGGAGACTGCCGCGGTAAAGCTATTGCATAGCTGTTTTTATCAACTTATGCAATTATAATTATTTAACCAATGCCATCTAGAGGCGAATTGCTGAACTAAAGAGACAAGCGTGATATTTCAAAAAGTCATTAAAAGTTCTGCTATTCATCGATAGATGCCAAATCAACTTATGCAATTATAATTATTTAACCAATGCCATCTAGAGGCGAGTTGCTGAACTAAAGAGACAAGCGTGATATTTCAAAAAGTCATTAAAAGTTCTGCTATTCATCGATAGATGGAGTCGGAGTAGGGGGGGGGGGGGGGGGGGGGTGTTAGGTTATTTTCGTTACGGAATTTCTGGATTCGGTCTCCACGCTCAAGGCCCGCGATAGAGGCTATGCAATAGCTTAAAAATTTCTATATATTTGTATGTATAAGTTTGTAGTATGTGTCTATAAGCTAAAGTTTTATCGACAAAATGTGGTACAGTTATTTTTTTCTGTCACGATCAAATCTCAAATCTCAAAATCATCTTTCTCCCTATCAGCCCTGATCTGATCCTGATCACCAGGATTGGAAGAATTTAAAAAGTATTTACTAGAAGTACTAGTGGGAACAGACCCTCGTTTCATGTACTCATTCTGAGGCCGTAGCACAAACAATTTGCGAACAAGTATCAACAACAAGTACAAACTATGAGTTATCTGTGTCACACACAGACCAATATATCCACTATAATGGTGGGTGGATATTACTGGATATATGATTCTGCGTGGCGCTGTACGAATAACCTTTTTTTTAGAATTAGAACTAGAATTATTTATTGACCTTATAACCTCTGCACTTTTTCGTTACACGCTGTATAAACTTGTGTTTTCGTATTGCAGCCTGCCAGTACCACAAGTGCCTCCACTAGAGCTGCTTCCTGACGTTGCCTTGGACGCATTCACCATCACGATGGTCACCTACACGATCTCCATGTCGATGGCACTCATATTCGCGTCAAAAGATAAATACGAAATCGATGCCAACCAAGAACTGCTCGCTTTGGTGAGTACAAACATAAACTCAATAAGAATCATTTGTTGTAACGGGGCCGTATATTTCCATAGATAGTTACTCTAAACGGAATGAAAAATGAAACGTTAAAAATAATTACTTCCAGGGTACAAGTAATGTGTTCGCTTCGTTCTTCTGCTGCGCTCCGTTCTGTGCCAGTCTTTCACGGTCGTACATACAATACCAGGTGAGGATATTATACCCATCATGTCTACACTATTTAATGATTAGATACAATATAACATGTTTAGGTAAAGTATTACTACTTTACAGACACTGTATAATGAATAGATACACTATTTTGTGGTTGAAAACGATATTGTATGGTTAGGTACAGTAGCACTAATTTACATACACTATATCATGAGTTTGACACTATTTTATGATTGGAAACACTATTTCACGGTTTGGTACAGTATCACTACTTCACAAACACCAGGTATAACATGAGTAGGAGCATTATTTCAAGATTAACACGCACTATTTCATAGAGAAGTACACCATTTTATGACAAGGTTTACTATTTCAGGGTTAATTACCAACACTATTATCATGATAAAATTCTAATAAATAGACTGCACTTGTACACCCTGGTACTTATGCTCTTAAACATAGAATAATCAAACATAGTACAATAACATAAAGTGGAAATCATTCATAGATTATTGCCCGGGAGAAATAGGTGTTTATTTTTATTTATATAATTATATGAAAATGAACCCCTATTTCTCCTAGTCACGCTATTACTTGAGATCGTGAGATTAATTACTGTCAAGATAAGATTCTTTTGAAAGAATTACCAAGAAAAAATGGAAGGTTATGGCGAGGTCGCAGGCCAAACATACTACGCGAAGAAGTCGCGGGCTGTCGCTAGGAAAAGACAGCCCGCCATATAGTTATCGCGGCTAGATCGATACGATAGATACCTGCACTGTTTATTGTGCTTTAAATACACAATTGTGCTCTAAATGAACATATTATCGAATATAGAATATTTGATACTAAATATAAAATACTGAATCTCTCGTGTTGCTTGGTCATAACTGTCATAAGTGAGCTAATAGTTCAAGCACTCTAGATAGCAATTAGCAATGTAAGTATGTAAAAATTGGCAAAATAAATGCAGTTCTTCGAATCGTATGTTTTTACAGTTTTAAAGAAAACGGTTCACGATTTATGAAAAGTGAGTGGAAACGAAATGATCGTTGATAAGTTTACTATGAACCTGTAATACATGCAAAAGCTATATCACTTATAGTTTCCGCGCAATCTGCTACGAAACATGAGCATTTTTAATTATGTTTCGATTTTTTTGGGCTGAAAGTAAGTTTTCTCTATCCACAAATCAATCGGTACGTATCTGAGGCTCGTTCTTATAGCATTGAAACTAAATTAAACTTTTTTGTCCATCTATTTCCAGGCTGGCAGCAAAACCGGTATCACATCGGTAGTGAGCGCATCGCTGATCCTCTGCGTGCTGTTGTGGATCGGGCCGTTCTTCGAGCAGTTACCGCGGAGCGTGCTCGCCGGGATCATCGTAGTCAGTCTCAAGGGCATGTTTATGCAGGTCAAGGAGCTAGCCAAGTGAGTGTATGACACACTCGCCATCACACACACACACACACACATACCGTCACACTGACACACAGTTAAACAAACATTTTTTTTCTATTAACTTTTTATATTTATAAGATTATTTTTATTATAGTCTTAGCACTTGGGGCTCTTTGGGGAAAAAAAAATACTTTTAAATTGATAATATCTGACCGTGGGACCCAAGATGTTATTAAAAATGTGCCACTTATACGTATATGTACCTACTTTTTAGTTGCCATAAAACGGAGGGCTCTGGCGTCTGAAAAACAGTTTCATTACTAGTTTAGGTGTCATCAGTTCCTACCATACACATTACTATTTACATTAAGGTGCATACTTTATTATATCAAATAAGTAGTCCTAATCCTGTAAATTGTTAACATGCCCTTTTATTTAATGTCAATAAACTTCTTATTATATTCTTATCTACTGCATACCGCACTCACTACACGTCACAGCGGTATTAGAGTCTTTCAACAGGATTAACGTTCGATAAAACCTGTATTAGTCACTTATAACACCAACTGTATTGATAAACATTGGCACCAGTTTACATAGTCAAATCCGGTATTTGTCACTTATAGTCGCAATACTATCGACTAAACCGGTATCACATCTCTAAATGTGCATTGTTCATCGAAGAGAGGCCTCGTCGTCAGCCTCGGACACGTTAACTCTGGTCAAGGCACTAGCCTAGTGAAGTGCAGTACTCTATAATGTATTATATGTAGAATTCTATAAGCGCAAAGATATAGATTGAAAACTCGGAATAGGTTAGGTTTAAAGATAATTATTCTCAAATAAGACCAAGGTCACTTACATGAGAACAATAATTATAAGTTAAAAATTTACAAAATACGTCGTTTCCAATGTTATACTAAATAAATTAGGTGATCACTCATCTAACACAATACAAATGGTTTCTTGAAATATATGTTCATATAACTTAGTTTTGAATATATTAAAAGAAGGAATATTTTTTTATATTTGAAGGTAATTTATTATAAAGTTTTGCTCCTTCTTACGTTATAGTTTTTTTACCATAATTTGTACGAGTTCTAGGCACGACTAGCAAACTAGCTCGCCGGGTGCTACGTTTTAATATTCTTTTCTTTGGTAAATTTTATAGCTGTATGTATGTTTATGTCAAGAGTTTTACGAATAATCTGAATCATCCCTTGTTAGTCTTTTATAGTCGCAGTAGTATTGACAAACTTATTGGCAGCCCTACTTTCGAAGTTTTCATGCCACAGACTACAACCAGTACAGCTGGCTTAACCCATCGCGTGTCACGCGTACGTTTAAAAAAGTGCTAAGCCATGTCGCGCATACATAAATTGTATAGGTACACATTTTTAGACCTCGAGATTGTAACTAATTTTATCAGATCACCGGTACATTCCACCGGTATAAACTTGCTTTTTCAGGAGTAGTATTTTTTATTTGTACTTTTATGCGTAGTTGGGAAATTAACCGAAAAACACTAGACACGGGACGGGTTGATGATAAAATCCAGGACCATAACAAGTACAATTTGAAAAATTTAATAACGACTTCCATTCTATTCAGTTAATGGAATGTAACTCAAAAACTACTGGACCGAATTTGATAAAATTTTAATAGGACCACACGGGAAGCATACCAACTACGAGGGGGTCGTGCTAACTGTCAGTGGATAAGGACGCACTGACGATCTCTGGAACGGTGAGAACCCGTTATAACCGATATATATATATATCAAATAGAACCGACTTCAACACTAACAAGTACAATTTGAAAAATGTATTACCGACTTCCATTCTATTCAGTTAATGGAATGTAACTCAAAAACTACTGGACCGAATTTGATAAAATTTTAATAGGACCACACGGGAAGCATACCAACTACGAGGGGATCGTGCTAACTGTCAGTGGATAAGGACGCACTGACGATCTCTGGAACGGTGAGAACCCGTTATAACCGATATATATATATATATCAAATAGAACCGACTTCAACACTAACAAGTACAATTTGAAAAATTTATTACCGACTTCCATTCTATTCAGTTATTGGAGTGTATCTCAAAAACTATTGGACCACATTTGATGAAATTTAAGTGGGAAGACACACGAGAAGCACCAGCTTTCAAATAAAAAAAGATTTTCGAGTATCGGTTCACCCTATTGAAAGTTATGAGGCAACAAACATTAAAAAAAAGTCGAATTGAGTGCCTCCTCCTTTTTGGAAGTTGGTAGAAAATAGGCCACACCCATCTTAGTCGTGATCGCAGTAGGGCTTGATCACTTGCGCGAGTGCTTCTCGCTAGATATATTTTTGGTATCGTGTAAGAAACGAGCCCATTGGCATTGACTAGGCACTGTTTTAGATTCCGGACTGCTACCAAAAAAAATATTATTATTATAGGTATTACTACCTAAAAGCGGTATTCAGTCCTAGGACTAAATTTGAACAGATAATTATATATATAACGACTAGATGATAAACGTGAGTGTTTGCCGGTTTTACCATTTAACAAATAATTATATTTATATCCTTTTTTTATTGTTGTTTTATTTCAGATTCTGGAAGCTAAGCAAGTTGGACGCGCTGGTGTGGCTGGTCACGTTCTTGACGACAATGTTGATCAACATCGATTTCGGGTGAGTACTGCCTTACACCCCAGCGCGTGCTTCCCATTGAAATTTTGACTTGTTGAGCAGTTAATACCAACTGCTCCAGCAGTTATCAATGGCAGCTTCAAGCTGTTGATCACTGGGTAACTGCTCGAGCTGTCCGTGTATATCCGCTCTTAGTTGGTTCACTGATTACAAAATCTAGACCTATATCAGTGTTATTTTTGAGTCGAATATAAATTTGACAGCTGTCTCTTCACAATCCTCTCAAGAAAAACTATAGTCACCAATAAAAAACTATAGCATACAACTAAAATCAACACCGAACCCTACAAACGAGGTGAATATGTATGATAATGTTTGATAGTGCAGGCGGTAACTGCAATATATGAAGATTCTAAATTCCCCACGGAACTAGCACAGTTAACTGTAAACTAGTAACTTGCTATGTATACGAATGTACCTACATACCTACTATATATAAATATATACATAAGAGGTATTCAAATTATCAACGGAATAATTACCATGTATATTTTCTATGAGTTTCCGATATTTCGGCACTGTTGCAAGCGCCATGATCACGGATGAACTCCTGGAGTTCATCATGGTAATTATCCCGTTGATAATTTGAATACCTCTTATGTTTGTGACCATGATAGTTTAAAAAAAAATTTACCTACTTATAACTGACGCATGTATTTTACCGTAGGTACTATTCTTTGTTTTGACATATGTATTGATATAAGAAATAATTATGCATTAATAATAATGATACAAATTTTAATAATATAATTTATAATATAATATTAATGAATATTGAAAAATGTAATTTTAATTAGGTAATGCTGACTATTATGTATGATTAATAAAAATGTATGTTAGATTTATATTTAAATTGCAATAATGTAAGAAATAAGCCAGAGGAAACCAGACTGGAATAGCTCGAACACTTTCAAGTACAAAAATTGGGCACAACTTCCTTAGCAACAGAGTGGTACTCAATTGGAACAGATCACCAAATGAAATTGTGACCGCCAACACTGTTAACTGTTTTAAGATCCGGCTCGACAACTGGCTACGAACTAATACACTAACTTTAATAAGTGAACATCCAAAGTGAAATTATATATTATATACACATCAACAATTTGCTGCTCGTCTATAAACAAATAAATAAATAAAATAATTGACTATAAAATGTAAACGTATCACACTCACTGGGCAAACGCCCTTGCAGCGTGCATGTACTTACTTATCCTACCATAAGAACTTTGGAAATATGAATGTACTTGTACATGTATTCTATAAATAAATAAATATATATAGATTCAAAATACCCCACGGCACTAGTGCAGTGGGGAATAAAAATGCCTTTCTACACTAACAATACTGCAGCTTGGTAGTGCAGCGGGGAATGACTGGACTTTATACCTACTACTTTATTAGGAGGTAGGCCTAGAGATCGTCCTATGGGGGATGCCAATAATCTATCTATCCACAGTTTGCCTTACTACAAATAGAAATGTGACATAACGTCCGTACAAATAGTGTCAAATATATCTCTAGTAAGGTAAACCGACGATAGATTATTGGCACCAGCCGTTAGTTGGTACCACAAATACCGGTACAGCAAAGCAGCAGTGCAAGTCCACTCAGTCACCGTAGCGACTTTCAACGCTGACGGCCTCTCTAGTCAAAAGGACGAAGTTCACGAATTTTGTAAGACCCATCAGGTCGATATCCTATGCGTGCAGGAAACCTTTCTGAAACCAGGTACAGCGAACCCTAGGTTTGCAAATTACCGTTTGGTTCGTAATGATAGAGTGGCCACCCCAAAAGGTGGCACTCTCATCTATTACAAAAGAGCTCTGCACTGTATCCCAATTGTTACTCCACCACTTAGAATACTAGAAGCCTCTGTTTGCTTTCTAGCGATGTCAGGTCATCAACCAGTCATCATAGCCTCATGTTACCTCCCCTCTGGTAAAGAACTATTACAGACAGACTTGGAAGCCCTCTTCTCTCTAGGAAGCTCCGTCCTTCTGATCGGTGACTTCAACAGTAAACATGTCATATGGAACTGTACTAGTAACAATAGCAATGGTAAAATCCTTGAAGGCTTGGTCAGCCACTTAAACTTTGATATTCTCTCCCCTCTGGAGCCCACAAGATATCCCTATGTTGACAACCAACGACCAGACATACTTGACATAGCACTTCTCAAGAACGTCACCCTCCGGTTGCGCTCTATAGAAGTGTTACACGAACTGACTTCAGACCACCGCCCTGTATTGTTGAAATTAGGCCCCGACCCGACGGACATAACCCCTATCACTAGAACGGTAGTGAACTGGAAGCAACTGGGGGAATCCCTCCAAGCTATCAGTTCACCCGCTCTCGATAGAATCCCCGATGACATACAGACAGTAGAAGACGTGTCAATTGCGATCGAGGCTCTCAGTGACCACCTCCGCACCGCAGTAGGTGAATCCTCAAAGCAGGTCCAAGTGGCGGATGGTCGCCGCTTCGAACTGCCCGAGGGTGCGAGGAGATTACTGACAGCTAAGAACGCCGCCACTAGGGCGTATGACTCGATGCCAACCCCAGAGAACAAAGCCACCATGCGCTATTTACAGCGTGCTGTAAGGAAACGCATGAGTGAGCTGCGTGATCAAAGGTGGGACGACAAACTGTCAGAGATTGAGCCAACTCACCAGGCATACTGGCAGTTGGCTCGAACTCTGAAATCTGACGGACAACAGACAATGCCCCCACTCATTAGGCCACCTCCCCTCTCCATAGCGTTCCTTGACGAAGACAAAGCCGAGTGTTTAGCTGATAGCCTTGAGGCTCAGTGTACTCTAAATGTAGATCACGTCGACCAGAAACACCTCGATTCGGTGGAATCTGAAGTCGAACGTAAAAGCTCTATGTCCATCTCTGACCTCCCACTCCTCCCACCGGTAAAATCATCCGAGGTTGTGTCTCTGATCAAGAGCCTCAAGACCCGTAAATCCCCTGGTGCTGATGGTATCAGCAACAAGGTGATTAAACACTTCTCAGTCCCACTAGTCCATCTCTTAGTTAGCATCTTCAATGCGGCTATGAGCAACTGCTCCTTCCCAGACACTTGGAAGCATGCCATTGTCATTGGTATTCACAAACCAGGCAAACCGGCAGCCGAGCCCTCCAGCTACCGTCCCATAAGTCTCCTCAGCTCTCTGGGGAAGATTTACGAGCGGCTCATTGTGAACCGACTCTGGTCCCACGTTAGGTCCAATAACCTCCTTCCCGATGAGCAATTTGGTTTTAGAGCCAAACACTCTTGCGTCCAACAAGTGCACCGCGTAACGGAGCACATCCTAGGCGGTTTCAATAAGAAACCAAAGCCCCAAGGGACCATAGCTGTCTTCCTCGACGTAGCGAAAGCGTTCGACAAAGTCTGGCACAACGGCTTGATATTCAAGCTGTACCAACTGGGTGTGCCAGACCGTCTTGTACTCATCTTACAAGACTTTCTCAGGGATCGAACGTTTAGCTATCGCACCGAGGGAACGCTCTCCTCCCCGCATCCCATTCACGCAGGTGTCCCTCAGGGCTCTGTACTCTCACCCATTCTCTTCTCGCTGTACACCAGCGACATCCCACGATCTGAACCTAATGTTCAGATCGCTCAGTTTGCGGATGATACTGCAATCTACTCTACTGGCTGGTTCAAGGTCAGGCAGAGATGCGCCATCCAACGAGCCATCACCGTAATCGGTGCATGGTTTCGTAAATGGCGGATTGCAGTAAATCCTAGCAAAAGTGCAGCAGTGTACTTCACTGAGACCCGGCGAAATCTCATGCCGTCACCCATAGTCCTATTCGGCGAACCCATCCCTTGGGCTAAATCTGCCAAATACCTGGGCGTCACCCTTGATTGCCAACTCACTTTCGCGAAACACATCCAGATTGTTCGCAATAGGGCGGCCTTCATTATGGGTCGTCTTAATCCCCTCATAGGCAAAAACAGTAAAATGTCTCTTAGAAATAAGACGACTCTTTACAAACTTTGCATCCGCCCAATCATGACTTACGCATCTGTAGCGTTCGCCCATGCTCAAACAAAACCTCCACAAACACGACCTCCACAAACTCCAAGTGATTCAGAATCGCTTTATGCGCAGGGCAGTGGGCGCTCCGTGGTACTTGCGGAACGCCGAACTGCACTGCGATTTCACCCTCCCCTCTATTACGCAGTATATGAAAGACTGCTCCCGCCGCCACTTCGACAAAGCTCCCCACCACTCGAATCCCCTCGTGGTCGAAGCGGCGAACTACTCCACTGACATAACCGATCCCCACTTCCTTCCCCCCCGTCGCCGTCCAAGGCATATTTTGGGTGACCCGGACGACCCCATCGCAGCCGTTACTTCGGCAGCTTTAGCGTCGTCCCAAGGGAACCCCGGTAATGGTTGTAGACCCGACCAGGGCTGTGATCCCGATCGCATTGTAGGCTCCGGCCGAGATCTTCTTCGCAGCCCCAGTCGCAGTCGAGGTAATTCACACACACACGATTGTAGTCCCAGCCACGGTGCGGGTGGGAGTATACACCGCGGCCCCGGTCGCGATGTATCCTCCGGCCCAGCAAATGGCTGCGGACGAGGTAACACTGGTTCTCTAAGTAGTCCCAGCCACCATGGCTGTGGGCGAGGTATTACACTTTCTTATTGTAGCCCCACCCAAAGTACAGTCATGAGTGCACAACGCGACGATCCTGGTCGCGGTGTGGACCCATGTCGCGGAAATGGGAGGAGGCGAGGTACACAAGGTTATGATTTAGTGGTAAACACAGTCAAACACCGAGCTCGCCGGCGAGCTCGAGGCAAAAGTTATGTCTTGGTTAGATTCTCTCCAAATAGTCGTAGAGTTAAAATTCATAGGGCCCACTTTCAACGGTACACTTATGTACCGGGGCGATTCTCTCCTACTCCCCTCTCTCCTGGCGACGGCCCAAGCCGAGGTCCGTACCCTAGTGGTGCCCTTGAGCAAGTCGCCTACTCCTCTCCTTGCGGCGAAGCGTCTTCAACGCTCGCCTTAGGCGGTGCGCCCTCTGCGCCCGCATCTGGCTGAGTGCCATCTGCGCTCGCCAACCGTCCGGTGACGCTGTAAATGCCGGTAGAGGCAAACAGCATTAGTCCGTTCTAAAAAAAAAAAAAAAAAAAAAGCGGCGGCTGTTGTGAATGACGTGAAATGTTGATGAAAATTATGTATATGTGTTAATTCAGCGCCCCATCTACCTCCATGCCAAATTTCATCAAAATTGGGCCACCGTTTGAGCGTAGGAGAATAACAAACATCCATTCATCCATACAAACTTAAATAAAGAAAATCTACTCAGTATTGATTTATTATTTATAATAGCTATGTCTATCATTCTCGTCGCTCCCTAGCATCAAGTAGAAATTATTTTCGTTTAAATAGTTATTTATAATCGATACAAAACGTGTGTGTTCCAGACTGGGCGCAGGACTCCTAGCGAGTGTTGGAGCCCTATTTTGCCGGTCGCAGAAGCCCTACACCTGCCTGTTGGGGCGTGTGTTGGATACGGACTTATACTTGGACACCAAGAGGTATAGAGCGGTAAGTACTAAACCCTATGTGCTATGGTCAGCAATTTAAGCAGCTGCATGAATACAAAAATAAGATTATATATTATTTTATTTAATAATCTTTATATTATGATTAATTTAGAAAAGTTGGTGAGTAAACTGTATCTATCTACACAGGGAATTTTATTAAAAACAGCTACATATAAATTCCTGCAAACTTTTTTACTTTCTCTACTCTCTTGAGTATTGATCAAAAAATCGTGATCTATACAAATAAGTAAAGCACTCTTAGCGGAGCTCGACTTGGCGATCTTAACCGATCAACAAGTTAAGCAACACTTGCTGCGGTCAGGACTTGGATGGGTGTGTGCTAGTGGCATTATTCAACTGAGCGCTTCCGTGCTTCGGAGGGCACGTTATGCCGTCGGTCCCTGTTGTTTATTTAGGACAACAGTCGTTAGGCTATATCGAAGGCCTTTGAGCGGCCTGAAAACTTCGACATAGGTTGGCCACTAGCCAATCCACCAAGCCGCACTGGGCCCGCGTGATGGATTATGGCCCAGCTCCTCTCTCTGAGACGAAGGCTCTAAGAACAAAATGGGCTGATTATGATTATGATACAAATAAATATAATTAAATTGTTTGGAAAAATAAGAGCTTTTTACTGAATTCACATTAAAGTACTTAATATATACATACTTACAACATAAAACAATTATTGATAATTTTTCTAAGATGTCTGTTTGATCTCCAAAACAGCTAGGCCTGGCGTTCAGAACCTCGGTGAGAGCGCACTCGGAGTGCAACTTTTCGTACTAACGCGGTTGCGAACCTCAGGGTAAAGCACTCGGTTGTTCTAACTCGAGCGTAGCGAACCTCGGAGCGTCGCTACTATTTAACCATCAAAATCGACCGGTAATCGGTTGCAACCCGCATCTGACATTACTTTGACCAATCAGAGTACAACAAACTTCTTCTTCTTCTATCTTCTCAAAGAAAATTAGGTAAGGATCAAGTGATCTGTCAACGTCGAATTTGTCAAAATCTATTTGAGGTTAGAAAGCAACCGTGCCGTTCCGTACCTCAGCAGAGCGAGTTAGAAAACAACTAAGCAACGCGCTCTGAGGTACGGAACGCCCCCTGGACCGATATTAAAGAGGCAGTCACTGGCAGATATCTTTTATAAGGAATTACTTAGGCTACTTTTAAAGCGAGAGAAAAAAAAATGTGTTTTTGTTACTAAGCACTTCACGCTGAAACAGATAAGGAGGGATAGCTTATATCTAGTACTACCTGCGCCTGCATGAAAAGTACCTATACTATGTGTTAATCCAGCCTCAAAGCCAAAATTGGCCCATCCGTTTGAGCGTGAAAAAGTAACTAACATACAAACATTTGCCGCTATAATATTCATGTGATTAACACACCCTCGCCTTCTGAGCCGCTGGCCCCGGGTTCGATCCACGGACAGGTCAAACATTTGCGTGCTTGTTTGAGCTGTGTCTGGGTGTGTATATGTATATAAGTATGTACTAGCTGACTCGCCAGCGGCTTCGCTCGCGTGGCCTCGCGGATACGGTAATTACAGATTTTAATGGGTCAGATTTCAATTACGGGGCGAATTTCACAAAATCCCGTCTAAGTATACATAGGTCCAAAAAAGAAATAGAAAAGACATAGGTCCATGCTAAATTTTCAACTTTTAGAACTCGCAGTAACGAATTCATACAAACTATCAACCCCAAAAAGAACCCCTTAGGGGTTGAATTTCATAAAAATCCCGTCTTAGTGAGCACCTACGTCCTAAAAAGAACCCGCATGCAAAATTTGAAACTCCTAGCACTTGTAGTTTCTGAGATTTCGTGATGAGTGAGTGTGACCTTTCGCTTTTATATATATATATATATATATATATATATATATATATACATAACAGTCATCAGGTTACCATAGTACAGGCTCGGCCTAGTTTGGGACCTGAAGACCTTGTGTGGTTGTCGTAAAAAAGGGTAGTTTCCGAGATTATATCACGCGGACGATGTCGTGGGCAAAAGCTAATATTCTATAAAAGTAAATATAAACCATCAAATCCAAACTAGGTAGGTAACATTTTTTATTCAAGCACTAGACACCACCATACCGCAGCTACCATAGCTAGCCCAGTCCAACTCCCTGTTATCGTGCACTAACATGATGAAAAATTGCACAGCACTCATGAAGAAAATACTGAAAATGACAAACATCGTCCAGATGAACAAGCCCAGTAAACTCAATTCATGTTCTATTGAATACGGGTATTTTCTGTTTGGTAATAAACGCATGGTGGTGAAAATATTGTTGCAAAATGCTGTTACATATTTTGATGGTATTTTTACGGATTTTTACTGTCTTACATTTTTTCCATTTTGTGTTTTGATGTTTTGTTGACATTGCCAAAATATTGACAATGACATGAAAGCCCATAGAAAAAACTTTTACCATAAAGGAAAGAAGTATGACTATAAAAATTCATTCTCATAGCACAGTGCGCCCCGGTTTGTGCCCCCTGGAACTAGTTTTGGAGCCAAACCAATTTCTCAGAGTGACGAGCTAAAGCAACGCCACACAAAACTACAGCTATAAACTCAGGGTATAACATCAGGCGCACAAATTAATCGTTTTAGCACTTTATTGGATAAAAAGTACCTACGGCGGTTACATACATCCAAACTCGTAAACCTCTAAACTGCAAAAGTCTACCTGACACGGATTGTCGGACGCGGGTTCGAATCCCGTCTCGAGGATGTGTATTTTCTACCGACTTCCAAAAAAAGGAGGAGGTACTCAATTCGACCTTTTTTATGTTTGTTACCTCATAACTTTCGACTCTGTGAACCGCTTCTCAAAATTCTTTTTCTGTTTGAAAGCTAGTGCTTCCCGTGTGGTCCCATCAAATTCGGTCCAGTAGTTTTTGAGATACACTCCAATAACTGAATAGAATAGAAGTCAGTAACACTTACGTTTTTCAAATTGTACTTTTGCTTAATTTATTGATTCAGGCGTTACTTTACGGAAATACATTATCAAAAATGATATTAGAAGAAATATTTAGTGACACTTCCGCTAAAAACAATGCTTATGGCCGAGTTGCGGTGTGCACCACCCTCCCTCCCCCACAAACTGCAAACAGGAAGTATACAGAATAAACAACACACAAAACAACCCAATCAACCAAAACCGATTCGACACGTGTTTCGCCTCTACACGAGCATCCTCAGGAGATGTTGACTCATCGAGCGCTAGACCGACAGCGGCTGCAGTTTGTGCGGGAGGGAGGGAGGTGCACACCGCAACTCGGCCATAATCATTGTTTTCAGCGGAAGCGTCATTAAATATTTCTTCTAATATCGTTTTTGTATTTTTCTTTCTAAAATTGCAATGTACTCGCTAAGCAGGCGTTAGTGGTTAAAAATCATACTATAGTGTCGATTCTATAAGCATTTTCTTATCAGCATCATTCTCTAAGTTTAAAACCAATAAATTATAGCAGTTTTTATTCAGTAAACACTAAAATCCAAATTAGTATAACCGAATGACAGCACTAAAATTATATATTTCTCTTCAATTGTGGGTATATTTTAATCAGATTAGACGTCACGTGACTTGGTGCTCGCTAAACTAACGTAAAACATACCCAAAATTGAATAATCCTATTTGTACAGATGTCATGAATTTGGATTTTAGTGTTACTACTATAATTCAACATAGGTTTGTTATTTTGGTTAAGTTTTTTGAACAAATGAATCGCTACCAATAACTTTACTTCCTTACGATATAATAGAAGATAGTACATAATATTTTGTTTTCTCCTTTCTAGGCAGAAGAGCTCCCGGGTATAAAGATATTCCACTTCTGCGGAGGCCTAAACTTCGCTACGAAGAACTTATTCCGATCCACACTGTTCCGCAAGATCGGGTACCTGAAGCCCGCCGACAGTTCTCATGAGGAGGACAACAACCTGACGAAGAGCGAGTCTTACGAGTGGGATCCCACGCTTTGTAATAGAGTAAGTACGAGGGTGAATCAAAAAGTTCTTAGAAGTGCATATATATGAAACCTTTTTGGATCAAGTTCGATATTCAAATTAAAGAGTGTCTATCACACTATATTTATGCAGACTGTCACTTGTTTTTGTCAGTTCGTTCGCATGTAATAAATTTTTTTGTGCAACGAGTTGCTAAAAAGTCAAAATTATGGATAAAAGTGAGTTACGTGCGGTGATAAAATATCTCAGTTTGAAAAAAATTTCTACGAAAGAAATTTTTTTCAAACTGAGAATCTATCCTATACATCACAAATTAAATTATACCACTGGATAGCTAAAGGATCGAAGAAATCTTTACTAATCTGTTTTGAGTGTGTTTTACGAAACTGTGTGACGTAACACACGTGAAAGTAATAATGTTACGGAAACATTGCAAGACGATTACAAATGTATTATTCTGAAGGTCGCAATTCATTTAAACATAATTTCAAAATATATACGAGTCATAATATTATTTCCCTTGTGTTATTGTGTGTTACGAATTTTTGTGTTTTATGGTACTTTTTGTAATATCTTTATTACGTCAATGATACGATCAGGTTACATGTATGTAAATAATTCTTGCTAGGCTCACTGAATAAAGATTTTTATGGGTAATAATAAGTCACCTTAGAATAGGAAAAAAAATATGTGATCAATATATATAGACATATACGAGGGTGAATCAAAAAGTTCTTAGAAGTGCATATATATGAAACCTTTTTGGATCAAGTTCGATATTCAAATTAAAGAGTGTCTATCACACTATATTTATGCAGACTGTCACTTGTTTTTGTCAGTTCGTTCACATGTAATAAATTTTTTGTGCAACGAGTTGCTAAAAAGTCAAAATTATGGATAAAAGTGAGTTACGTGCGGTGATAAAATATCTCAGTTTGAAAAAAATGTCTACGAAGGAAATTTTTTTGGACATTCAGCAGACATTAGGGGGTGATGCTGTACCCTATTCTACGGTTGCGTACTGGGTGGCTGAATTTAAAAGAGGTAGATCAAGCTGTAAAGATGACCCGCGTTCTGGGCGGCCTTCAACCTCCGTTACAGAAGAAAATGTAAAAAAGGTTGAGAATCTGGTTTTGGAAGACAGAAGAATGACTATAAAACATATAGCTGAGATCCTAAAGATATCTTTTGGTAGCGTTCAATCCATTTTAATTGATTCACTGGGGTTCAAAAAAGTGTCTGCAAGATGGGTGCCACGAATGTTAACCGACGAAAACAAAAAGCGACGTTTGGAAATTTCAAAGTGTAATCTCGAAATGTTCCAGCGTGATTCGGATAATTTTTGCCATCGTCTTGTCACCATGGATGAAACGTGGGTCCACCATTTTGATCCTGAAACTAAAAGACAAAGCATGTCTTGGAAACGACCATCC
This sequence comes from Selenia dentaria, assembly GCA_917880725.1. Classification (NCBI taxonomy): domain Eukaryota; kingdom Metazoa; phylum Arthropoda; class Insecta; order Lepidoptera; family Geometridae; genus Selenia; species Selenia dentaria. The sequence continues at coordinate 26,436,779 of OU862896.1, read as the reverse complement.
TCTCCATCCATTAAGAAATTTCGAGTTGCTCCTACCGCTGGCAAAGTTATGGCCTCTGTGTTCTGGGATAGTGAAGGAATCCTTTTTATTGATTACATGCCAAAAGGCCAGACGATTACTGGACCCTATTATGCAAATTTAATCCCGAAAGTGCGTGAAGCGATTAAAGAAAAACGTCGTGGAAAACTGTCGTTCCTTCAAGATAACGCTCCTGCTCATCGATCGGAAGTTGCGCTCAACGCAATCCGCTGTGCTGGCTTCAATCTCCTTGACCACCCACCATATTCTCCGGACTTAGCCCCAAGTGATTTTCACTTATTTCCAAAATTAAAAGAGGAAATTCGTGGAACAAAATTTCACGATAATGGCGCGGTTATAGCTGCCGTAGAGGACTTTTTCGAGAGTCAAGAAAATAATTTTTTTTCACATGGAATAAGGAAGTTAGAAACGCGTTATTCTAAATGCATTGCATTGGAGGGAGATTATGTAGAAAAATAAAATATTATTATTTAAATCTTTGCATTTTTTAATATTGATTCCAAGAATTTTTTGATTCACCCTCGTAGATATATGACATCTTAATTAAATCATCATAGCATAAAAAAATATTACAGGGTTTTTAAAGATTAGTAGTGTCATAATTCCGTTTGCCAGACAAATGGAATGTTGGAAAAAGAAAATTGTTCTAGCTTCGCAACAACCGACAATGGGCCGGAATAAAAAGGGCTGAAGATCTGTTCAGGCTTATAAGTTTTTAAACTTATTCATGAGTTCATCCGTGATCATGGCGCTTGCAACAGTGCCGAAATATCGGAAACTCATAGAAAATATACATGGTAATTATTCCGTTGATAATTTGAATACCTCTTACTGTTCAGGGTTGCCCTGAACAATGATGAGTTTAGAAGGATGACGGCCAACATCCAGTAGTGGAAAGGCACCCAAAGAAAAATGTCATAACCTTATCGCTCAGAGCGACCTCTTCGAGATAACCTTGAAAACTTTCTTTTGTTTATTTCTAGATACAGTGTGTAGTAATAGACGCCAGCGCCCTCTCATACGTGGATGCGCCGGGAATCAAAACTCTGGTCGCGGTGCATAAAGAACTACAGAACAGTCAAATACATGTCCTCCTAGCTGGAGCTAACGGTAAGCTTTTTTTATGATCACGTTTAAGTTGTCATTGTCTATTTGTTTATTTCTTTACCTGCACACCTACGGTACAAATTCATAATAGAGTTTGTATTTTTTTTTTTTTATTATTAGAACGGACTAATGCTGTTTGCCTCTACCGGCATTTACAGCGTCACCGGACGGTTGGCGAGCGCAGATGGCACTCAGCCAGATGCGGGCGCAGAGGGCGCACCGCCTAAGGCGAGCGTTGAAGACGCTTCGCCGCAAGGAGAGGAGTAGGCGACTTGCTCAAGGGCACCACTAGGGTACGGACCTCGGCTTGGGCCGTCGCCAGGAGAGAGGGGAGTAGGAGAGAATCGCCCCGGTACATAAGTGTACCGTTGAAAGTGGGCCCTATGAATTTTAACTCTACGACTATTTGGAGAGAATCTAACCAAGACATAACTTTTGCCTCGAGCTCGCCGGCGAGCTCGGTGTTTGACTGTGTTTACCACTAAATCATAACCTTGTGTACCTCGCCTCCTCCCATTTCCGCGACATGGGTCCACACCGCGACCAGGATCGTCGCGTTGTGCACTCATGACTGTACTTTGGGTGGGGCTACAATAAGAAAGTGTAATACCTCGCCCACAGCCATGGTGGCTGGGACTACTTAGAAAACCAGTGTTACCTCGTCCGCAGCCATTTGCTGGGCCGGAGGATACATCGCGACCGGGGCCGCGGTGTATACTCCCACCCGCACCGTGGCTGGGACTACAATCGTGTGTGTGTGAATTACCTCGACTGCGACTGGGGCTGCGAAGAAGATCTCGGCCGGAGCCTACAATGCGATCGGGATCACAGCCCTGGTCGGGTCTACAACCATTACCGGGGTTCCCTTGGGACGACGCTAAAGCTGCCGAAGTAACGGCTGCGATGGGGTCGTCCGGGTCACCCAAAATATGCCTTGGACGGCGACGGGGGGGAAGGAAGTGGGGATCGGTTATGTCAGTGGAGTAGTTCGCCGCTTCGACCACGAGGGGATTCGAGTGGTGGGGAGCTTTGTCGAAGTGGCGGCGGGAGCAGTCTTTCATATACTGCGTAATAGAGGGGAGGGTGAAATCGCAGTGCAGTTCGGCGTTCCGCAAGTACCACGGAGCGCCCACTGCCCTGCGCATAAAGCGATTCTGAATCACTTGAAGTTTGTGGAGGTCGTGTTTCTGAGCATGGGCGAACGCTACAGATGCGTAAGTCATGATTGGGCGGATGCAAAGTTTGTAAAGAGTCGTCTTATTTCTAAGAGACATTTTACTGTTTTTGCCTATGAGGGGATTAAGACGACCCATAATGAAGGCCGCCCTATTGCGAACAATCTGGATGTGTTTCGCGAAAGTGAGTTGGCAATCAAGGGTGACGCCCAGGTATTTGGCAGATTTAGCCCAAGGGATGGGTTCGCCGAATAGGACTATGGGTGACGGCATGAGATTTCGCCGGGTCTCAGTGAAGTACACTGCTGCACTTTTGCTAGGATTTACTGCAATCCGCCATTTACGAAACCATGCATCGATTACGGTGATGGCTCGTTGGATGGCGCATCTCTGCCTGACCTTGAACCAGCCAGTAGAGTAGATTGCAGTATCATCCGCAAACTGAGCGATCTGAACATTAGGTTCAGATCGTGGGATGTCGCTGGTGTACAGCGAGAAGAGAATGGGTGAGAGTACAGAGCCCTGAGGGACACCTGCGTGAATGGGATGCGGGGAGGAGAGCGTTCCCTCGGTGCGATAGCTAAACGTTCGATCCCTGAGAAAGTCTTGTAAGATGAGTACAAGACGGTCTGGCACACCCAGTTGGTACAGCTTGAATATCAAGCCGTTGTGCCAGACTTTGTCGAACGCTTTCGCTACGTCGAGGAAGACAGCTATGGTCCCTTGGGGCTTTGGTTTCTTATTGAAACCGCCTAGGATGTGCTCCGTTACGCGGTGCACTTGTTGGACGCAAGAGTGTTTGGCTCTAAAACCAAATTGCTCATCGGGAAGGAGGTTATTGGACCTAACGTGGGACCAGAGTCGGTTCACAATGAGCCGCTCGTAAATCTTCCCCAGAGAGCTGAGGAGACTTATGGGACGGTAGCTGGAGGGCTCGGCTGCCGGTTTGCCTGGTTTGTGAATACCAATGACAATGGCATGCTTCCAAGTGTCTGGGAAGGAGCAGTTGCTCATAGCCGCATTGAAGATGCTAACTAAGAGATGGACTAGTGGGACTGAGAAGTGTTTAATCACCTTGTTGCTGATACCATCAGCACCAGGGGATTTACGGGTCTTGAGGCTCTTGATCAGAGACACAACCTCGGATGATTTTACCGGTGGGAGGAGTGGGAGGTCAGAGATGGACATAGAGCTTTTACGTTCGACTTCAGATTCCACCGAATCGAGGTGTTTCTGGTCGACGTGATCTACATTTAGAGTACACTGAGCCTCAAGGCTATCAGCTAAACACTCGGCTTTGTCTTCGTCAAGGAACGCTATGGAGAGGGGAGGTGGCCTAATGAGTGGGGGCATTGTCTGTTGTCCGTCAGATTTCAGAGTTCGAGCCAGCTGCCAGTATGCCTGGTGAGTTGGCTCAATCTCTGACAGTTTGTCGTCCCACCTTTGATCACGCAGCTCACTCATGCGCTTCCTTACAGCACGCTGTAAATAGCGCATGGTGGCTTTGTTCTCTGGGGTTGGCATCGAGTCATACGCCCTAGTGGCGGCGTTCTTAGCTGTCAGTAATCTCCTCGCACCCTCGGGCAGTTCGAAGCGGCGACCATCCGCCACTTGGACCTGCTTTGAGGATTCACCTACTGCGGTGCGGAGGTGGTCACTGAGAGCCTCGATCGCAATTGACACGTCTTCTACTGTCTGTATGTCATCGGGGATTCTATCGAGAGCGGGTGAACTGATAGCTTGGAGGGATTCCCCCAGTTGCTTTCAGTTCACTACCGTTCTAGTGATAGGGGTTATGTCCGTCGGGTCGGGGCCTAATTTCAACAATACAGGGCGGTGGTCTGAAGTCAGTTCGTGTAACACTTCTATAGAGCGCAACCGGAGGGTGACGTTCTTGAGAAGTGCTATGTCAAGTATGTCTGGTCGTTGGTTGTCAACATAGGGATATCTTGTGGGCTCCAGAGGGGAGAGAATATCAAAGTTTAAGTGGCTGACCAAGCCTTCAAGGATTTTACCATTACTATTGTTACTAGTACAGTTCCATATGACATGTTTACTGTTGAAGTCACCGATCAGAAGGACGGAGCTTCCTAGAGAGAAGAGGGCTTCCAAGTCTGTCTGTAATAGTTCTTTACCAGAGGGGAGGTAACATGAGGCTATGATGACTGGTTGATGACCTGACATCGCTAGAAAGCAAACAGAGGCTTCTAGTATTCTAAGTGGTGGAGTAACAATTGGGATACAGTGCAGAGCTCTTTTGTAATAGATGAGAGTGCCACCTTTTGGGGTGGCCACTCTATCATTACGAACCAAACGGTAATTTGCAAACCTAGGGTTCGCTGTACCTGGTTTCAGAAAGGTCTCCTGCACGCATAGAATATCGACCTGATGGGTCTTACAAAATTCGTGAACTTCGTCCTTTTGACTAGAGAGGCCGTCAGCGTTGAAAGTCGCTACGGTGACTGAGTGGGGTTTAATTCGTTTCGGTGTACTATCCATATTGGATGATACCTAAGAAACGCTGGGGAGGGCGTAGCGCCTCACTGCACTGATTAGACCCGCGTGTGTGAGCGTGGCTCGCAAGCGGTCTTGGTCGGGGTCGGGGGAGAGAGGGCTATCTAACGGCTTGAACGCCGAAGAACCGAAGGGCGCCCTCGGAGGGAGGGAGCCGGAGGAGGGAATTTGAGAGTCCGTGAAGCGGGGTCTCTCTTTAAAGTCCCTATTGGACTGGAGATACTCGGACAGCATGTCCGGGTAGCAGTTTGAGACCCACGAGGCGAACGCCTGAGGCGAAACGCCTTGCGGGAGGCTCATAGCGGGGGAGGGAGAGAGTAAAGACATCTCGAGGGGAATACTCGAGATGCGAGTGAGGGGTGAATGCCACTCCCGCCGGGTACAGGCGGGAGAGTGAGTGCCTAGGTGTCCCTACTGTGTGCCCTCTGCCAGTCTTATTGTGCAGAGGGATGTGTGCCTAAACGCGAGGCCCTAGCTGCTCCGGGGGCGAGGAGAGAAGACCGAGTAAAACCCGGCTTCCAACCAAACACTTGCCCAGAGAATAGGAGAGTAGGATAGGGTAGGGTGGGAAGGAGATACCTGCCGTCGGCGAGGGGAGACCCCAAGGCCGGTGAAGGCAGGCCCGTCCGGTTTTAGCCGTTCCCTCCCACGCTCAGGAGGGAAAGGCTTGACGCACCGGGTCCGCGCCCAACTGGGTGGCGTTAACACCGCAAGGATCGTCCAGAAGACCACGTGAAGCGTGGATTTGTTTGACTCGACATTGAAAATTGAAAATTGAAAAATTAAAAAATCGAAACTAGAGTTCGCTCTGAGAAGAGCGGTTTTGATTAGACAATGAACAATGTAGTTGATTGTTGTGTTGAAGCGCTCTTACAAGAGCGCGCTTCTTCCGCGACGCGAGCCGAGCCGAGCCGAACGCCTCCGTGCGCCGAACGGTACACGAAGCGGTGGCTTGACGTCGAATCTGCACACAGAAAATCCACTATTAGCGAAGTCCAACACTGAATCCTCTTCAATCGAAACGATACGATATCAGTAACGGATTGTACCACATACCATACCAAAAGTTTAGCAAACGCACTAGGTTTTTATAATTGTATAAAAATAATTCCAATTTCCAGTGATTTTATTTTAGACAGTTTTGAAAACGTGGTTTATTAAAAATTAACAATGTTAAGTAGGGTTGAATCTCTCACCTCATGGTAAGCCCTTAACCCCTAAAAAAACACATAAACGTAACAAGTCAAAAAGTATTTTTTTCATTTTCAGGTCCAGTTCTAGAAATGATCGACCGCTACAACTCATTAGAAAGTGACAGATTACAGTTAGACACATTTCCGACTGTCCACGACGCGATAGTGTACTACAATGCAGTAGAATCCAAGAAACACACGCTTACTGTTGTTACCTCATGATATACTGCTGTCTGAAGTACCTAAACAAAATTTAGAACATATAAATAAGTAGACAAATATATCTGGTTGTCACGTAAAGGTTACTATAGGACACATTACTGACTGTTATTCAAAGATAATTAGACATATTTCTGATTGGCCTCGACGCAAAAGTGTACTGCAATGCAGTAGAGTCTAAGAAACGCACTTACTGTTTTTTTCTTATGATATACTTTTATGTGAAGTACCTATAAAATATTTAGAACACATAAATAAGTAGACAAATATCTGTTTGTCACGCATAGGACACATTCCTGACTGTTATTCAAAGATAGTTAGACATATTTCCGACTATTTATAATACTTATTTACTGTCTGCTACGCAGTAGCGTATTGCAATACAATAGAGTCCAAGAAACATGTGACTATATAAAATATAATTGACTATTAATTGGACATATTACTTTACACGCTTATTACCGCCTTTTACGAAGCAATCGTATAAATCGACGGTTTACAACAAATGTTGACAGTTCCATAAATAATATACTTTATATTATATATATTTATATAAAATAAATTCTAGATTCCAAGAATATTATGATGTTGATCGTATTATCTTGTAGGAAAAACCGTCGATAGTCAATACGATGTTTCTCAAGCGTTACAATTGGATTGGATAAGTGTCCGAATAAGTATGCTGTGAAAGTAAAGTACACTGCAGCAGAAGCGAATAAGTCATTGTTGTATTGTGACTGTACCAATATCTATTTTTATATTATATAGAAGTTTCGTAATATACGTATATATTGAGAACATGAGACGGCGTCATTATGAAATATTATTTCCAATTATTACACACATCCTACGATCTGACGAACTAGTAGGATAAACCGTCGATAATCAGTTTATTAATTATTAATTAGAAATACGGGATTACTCACGTAATATTTATCGGATAGATCCGACTATAGTTTCGACCACATTCGGTGGTCTTTTCAAGGAGTGTTAGCCAGTGCAAGGCGAGACGTCATCGACTACAGTCGGACCTATCCGATAAATATTACGTGAGTAATCCCGTATTTCTAATTAATAATGAGTGAAAACCACGTTATTTTTTATAACAGTTTATTAATGTTTTCCACGCATTAAAATTGGATAAGTAACTGACTATGCATGCTGTAAAAGGGATTGACCTAGCTACGATTACTATTAACTATTTCCAAAGTATTATTTATTTAGAATATAAGATGGAATCATTCTGAAATAGTAATTCCACCGTTACACACGGGAAACTTACTACTGATCACATTTTCGACTGTCACGCTACACAAACTCAATGACCTTTAGGGAATCTATGCATGGATAAATAAATAAAAATTGTACTTACCAATATTTTGATTGTTAAAAATGTACTTAAGTACAAAAATATTGTAATATTGTAACATTAATTGTATTTATTTATGAAATGGCATACATTTTGGATACTCTGTATATTAACAAATACATTGATATATATTTTTTTATATGGGCGAATTAATATTTTATAATTATACATTTTGTATAATAATATTGAGTTATTTATTTTTGTAAAATGTGATTTTTGATCCGAATATAATACCATTTGAAAGGTACTTAATACATCAAATTATTGTGCTTTATGGTTATTATGATTGTACGTTTATATTGAATATTAATAGCATACTACGTACTTAACTTATAAAACTAAAAATCATTAATAAAACTTTCTACAATATGAATACTTAGAAAGATCATATTTTTATACGCAAAGCTATAAGCAACAGTTTACAACAGCTGCCATTCAGGCGGGTCCTAGGTCGATCGTTACTTCGGACTTTCGTTGAAGTATTTAAAAATATACATGATGAAATAGCATGATGATAGTGCGCTGTCTCGTGCCGGTCGGCTAGCTCCACCCTCAAGATTGATGTTCTTTTACTAAGCACAGATCTGGCAGCTGTACTTACGAACTCATCACCATTCAAGATTTAAAGTACTTAATACCTTCGACACTAACCATCGAGTGAGATAAAGGTCAATAGCCTATCAGTAATAAAATTTTTTTTTACATAATATGCATGTAATAAATAAATTGGTGATTTGTGACGTCATCTAAGTATTTATATTATAATAAGTATATATATTATAACGTGTAATGGCTGAGACAATACAATACAAGGCTGCACATTCAATTATCTAAATAAATGCAGGTTTTTTTCGTTAATCCATTGGTTCCATCGGCAGAGGGCTTACCTACAAGTTTTCGAACTGCCCATGATACAAAAGATGTAGTTATCTAGATTGCAATAGAAGCTAAAAAATCAAGTACTAACATGCTATCCCAGTTGTTACTACCTGTAATGCGAACTCACGCGAGTGAGTCTTGCCTAGAGTCCACTAGCTATAGCTAGTAAGACAGATCATGAGAATGGATCTCGAACGGACACCCACGTGAACCGTGACCCACGTGAAACGTGATTCGTGAAACGTTACCCACGTGATGGGAGTGTGTTAGGCGCGGCACATACGTAAGCAGCGCGGCGCGGCGCGGCGTGGGCGAGGTACGGATGCTACTCGCACGCCGCTTTTGTATGTGCCGCGCCTTAGGAGTAAATCTCGTTTTGACGTCTCATAAAAACCGAATGGGGCATCACGAGAGTAAGATTCGAGTGGACGCCTACTAGATATCTAGTGGGACTGATAGAACACGAGAGTGGATCTCTTCTGGCCGGTTTCAATAATCAATCTATCGATAGTTTTCCTTACTACGGATAGAAGTTTTACATAACGTCCAAACAAATAGTGTCAAATATCTAACCCTATAATGTTATAGGAGAATAAAGCGTGGATAGATAGGTTATTGAAACCGGCCGGTAGATACCCACTATAGCAATAGAATAATAGTGGAAGTTAGTTAGAGTTCATTAATCACGTGATGTTTTTTTAGCATTTTTTAATCCGTTTAGCGATTTTTTTTTACACACGTTTAAGATTTACCCGAGTGGGTAGGACTAAAAATAATTTTAGAATATTAATAATAAATAATACATTTTTAGAATATTATCTTGAAATTGATACCGGTAAAAGTATAATCTAATTTTATTCTAGAAAATTAAGGAATTGATAAAAATGTCCAGACAGAAACTTTGCAGGTTGTAAGATCACACGCCGCTTTTCGGATTAGAAATCACGCGTTTGATAAAATAAATACACGTGATAATATCCTACTACACCCCCCTCCCCCCTTGTGATATTTCGTGATTTTTATCGAACCCCCCCTTTCGAGCCACACGTGATTACTGAACGGCCCCTTAGCATGAGAGATAGTCTCGGTTGACGTTCACTAGCTGGCCAATGAGACGGAAACAGCTTGAGAGTACGATGGACATTGGCAGAATTGCAATAAACAGTATACCATAAAGAAAGAAGTCAAGGCAAGGTCTCGAGTGAACACCTAGCTATGTAGAGCTTAGACAGTACACAATTTTTGAGACATTTATTGCCTTAATTTTCGTAAGTTTCGCGTGTTACGTGTACTCGTATATTTTATGAAACTTGTACGCTTTTGTCGGCTATGCTGTAACATAAATTACATGTATTATTTAAGACGCGGTCCAACCCCAATTTTTAAATAATTTACGATGCTTTACGTTAGGTTGAAAATCGCTTGTTAGATTGGACGATGTAATGCGAAAATGCGTTAATTTTGTACGTTTTCTTTATATTTTTCGATATATACTAACACAATTTGAAAAAACTGCTGGTTATTACTTTAGTACTATACTTGAGCTATGTATTACTTAAAAAAAATATAGTGTTATCGCTGAAAATTCTGAGAGTTTGGACGTGAAAGTTTATTTTTGTGGACCTATTCAGGATTTTTTTCTGCTGAAAGAGAGTTATATTTATAAATTCTATTCGGTTATTACTCATTTCCTATTCCGTTTCTAACCTTTGTATTTTTTTCATAATATACTATCGATCTGTTTCGTTACACTAGGTGTTTAAAAATTTTGCTTTTTCTTTAATCAGGGTACGAGCGGGCCTTAAATATTCAATATAGTTTATATTAATTTCTGATGCTCTATACATATAAATGTTTATAACTATATATGTTAGCATACTGATGTATCGATAAGGCTTAGCCCTTTGCCTACCAGAGACGTAAATTTACGTGCGTTTCATTCATAAAACTTTTGTTTTAATTATCACGGTCTACAAAGGGTTAAGAGGGACCAGTCTTGTCTTCTCTATAGTACTGATAACACAGAACAATAATTATTCATCATATTTATTCGATCAATAATACCAAGGTATCTATGATCGAAGAGGGTCAACTCTTTTATGCCAAAGAGAAGAGAAACTATGTTTTAAGCCGAATTGTACATTGCATTTAGAACTTTATAGCTACATAGGATAACGTACATATTCGATATGAAAACAAAGACAAGTACGAAAAGGGTACTTTAAAGTGTTTTTGAATGTGCGGTGCGAGCATGGATTGTCGATATGATAAAATTATCGATAGATGACAACCAGCGATATACTCGTAGCTATAGCAGCTAGATCCATACTAGAGACAAGGAAAGATAGCTGATAAAAATCGACTCGATAAGTTTATCGTGAGATCCATGCACAGACCGCTGAATATCATGAGAATGAAAAATTGCAGCAGTTTAAGTTAATAAAGTACAAAGTTCTTGCATGTATATTTTATAGTGTGCTATTTTTTTCTTGCCCTACCCTTCTCTCCCAAGCCCACAGATATAGAGGGAGGGTTTTTTTATATATTTTTTTTAATTATTCGATCTCTGTGCGGCAATGCGAGTTGGCCATAAGTGTAATAACTTTTGTTGTGATATTAAATTGTAAATAGGAAATTTGCAATTGTTACAGTTGTACTTAGATGTAGTAAATAAAATGTTAATTAATATATGTGGAATTTTTATTTACTTCGTCATCGTCACTTGTAAAGAATTTTCTTTCCGTCGTCAGGACGAGTATCGCAAGCAAACTTCAATTATCTTGCAAGAGACTGCCTTGGTAGGTACCACCGTAGTGCCAGATGCCGCGAAGGTTTCGAAACAGAATGTTGAATTCTCATAATGTTGAAACTCCAAAATACCTATAATTTCCCTGAAAGTATATTTATTTTTGTTTCGCAAAATCTTGAATTGTTTAAAATTTAAATTCGTATGTTTACTTTTTTGGGATGATATAGTTTTTCATCAATCACTAGAGTTGTAAAATTGTATGGCGTTTTCGTTTCGTAATAGAAACTTAAATTCTCATTTCATGCAACCTTTTTTGTAATACACTTACTTTTTCTATTACCTACTTAAAACTCACAACCTCTTTAAATAACGATAACTATATTCAATAATGAATACCTTTTAAACAATTTCTTTTACAATACTTCCAAAGAATAAACAAAACTTCTTGTAATTAGAGGTTATACATTTTATGATCTAACATTTAGAGTTTGAAAACTATCGTGAATATCACACATTATACTAGTACAAAGATACCGGCTTCACTCACTTGGTATTATGTCGATTTAAGTGGGACGACGTCACGAACGTGTAAAGAACAACGCAGACCGGGACAGGATGGCAAAGGATTTTGCCGTCAGTCAGCGCACACTAGCCTTTAGATACCGCTACCGTCCGTACTGTTAGATTTCAGTGATTTTTTTTCATGGAATCATCACATTGTTTACTATGTCCGTACGTTTTGATTTTTTCAGTTTTTTTAAGTTCTAATAAAGGAAATTTATATTAATTTGAAATACTGAAAAAATCAATACGTACGGGCATAGTAAACAATGCGATGATTCCATGAAAAAAAATCACTCAAGGTCCGCTCTAGAGCGACACAGTTGACTCCGAGAATATTTTGCCGCTTCGCTCGCTCTGCGCCGCGCGCCGGTCCGCTGCCGCTAGTGCGGTATAGCTACGCGGCAGTGGTGAGGCGCGGTGCGACTAGTTAGTACGACGGTCATTTGAAAAGTTCTTAGCCTAACATGGTTAAAGTCATTGTTTTTTTTTATAACAACCCTCATTTTGTAGTTACATTATTTAGCAACAAGTATGCACAGTTTAGTTTATTCACAGTAACTCATTGTTCGTTTACACGTAAGTCAAGTCAGAGCTATTTTTGAAAATGGATAAAATTGAACATCGTTCAGTGATAAAATACCTGAATTTGAAAGGTTTAACTCCAAAAGCTATACATGAAGACATGTCTGCTACTTTGGGTGAGTCCGCTCCTTCGTATGCGACTGTTAAATATATATATATGCGGTGGCATAGTTTAAACGTGGTCGTGAGACCATTCAAGATGAGCCCCGTAGTGGCCAGCCTTCGACTGCTTCCACTGATCAAAACAAAGAAAAAATCTGTGATTTAATTTTATCTGATCGAAGATTGACTGTCGAGGAGATAGCTAAGACTGTAGGCATCTCATCTGAGCGAACACATCATATACTCAAAGAAGGCAAAGGTGGTTTTATCGGCGGGCAAAGTCATGGCATCCGTTTCTTGGGATGCAAAGGGTATAATTCTCGTGGATTATTTAAAAAAGGGTGAAACAATAAACTCCGATTACTATTGCAACCTGTTGCGTCGTTTGAGAGAAGAAATCAAAGAAAAACGTCCAGGTTTACTCGTATTGAGAAGAAAAGTCTTGTTTCATCAGGACAATGCGCGCGTTCACACCTCTGTGCAATCCATGGCAGAAATCCATCAATGTGGCTTCGAATTGTAACCTCATCCCCCATATTCACCGGATTTAGCACCGTCCTACTTTTATCTGTTCCCAAAGCTGAAAAAATTTTTAGGTGGTACGCTAAAAACATTTTTTTACAAATGAAGAGGTCATAGCCGTTGTGGACGCTTATTTGAGGGGTTAGACGAAGATTTTTTTTAAAACGGGTATCAAAGCCTTACCGGGTCGATGGAAAAAGTGCTCGTAGATACCTACACGTTGAAACCGCGCGAGCTCCACAAAATGGACGACGAAAAATTAATTTCAGAATCATGGAAGAAAAGTCCAACAAATGAAAAGTTTTTTTTTTGCTACTCACAGTAGCGCCGCTGCAGTACAGAGCGGTTAGGTAATGCCGCGCCTCTCCGCTGCAGTGTCGCTGTAGTGCGGTTTCAACTTTAAATACAGAGTTTACCTCTTCACAATATTAGTGTAGGTAGAAGATGTGAATATACGTAGGTAGGTAGTTGTCAGTTGCCTACTCATTACTCGTAGGTACAAAGATAAACATGAATTACGATAACAGTTCCAGTCAATTAACCGTTACGGTTACAACTTTATAAAATTCTGATTAGATTTGCGTCAACAAGAATAATACTGCGAGCCGTTGGTGATTGGCGACACCGTGGATCCCGATTCCACGGTTATATTATAGACATAGACATAGACATAAATTTTATTGTGCAAAAAAAAACAGATCACAGAAAAAGGAAATAAAATCATAATTAAGAAAATGAACAGTAGGTTTTCGTTGACACAAGCCGGTCCCAACTCAGCATTGTGCCGGTTGTAAACAACCGACGCTGGTCTTCCGTTGGGAACGGCAGGTGACGTCACGCACGGACATAATACACTGTGCGTGATTCGACATCAACAATACCATACACTCTAAATGCATTTATAAAATATATCATATAACATACACATCATTAAAATTAGTTATGATATTCCGTGCCGATTCTACCTGGGGCTTAATGAGTCCCCTAACCCCTGGTTTGCCTTAACCCGTCCGAATCAGCAATCAAACAGTCCATTCATAAATCTTTTGTTATAGCGTAAACCTGATGCGGACAGATTAATGGCCGGCTGGAGGTGGAGACGCAAGAGCAAGAACAGAAATTCATCAAAATGTAAAGTCCATAATGCCGGAAGTGGCACTCTAGTGACATCACAGTACATTTTTCGACATTCTTTAGCAATTCACGGCCTTTTTGTCTTTACTGAAGGCGGATCGGCTGTAGGACTACCTATTTGGTTTGTGATGTATTTGCTTCATGCCAAAATTGGCGTATTTTATACATTGTATGTTTAACCTAACAGGCCTCATAGTGTTGGCTACAGGACATGTAGCCCATATGATATATGGGAACCAACCCAACAAACACGCTCGGGATTTGGCCTCGCATGCCCAGAGCTTGGCCTACAGCCTCCCCGATGTAGAACTCGAGGTTCAGCCCGCCATGAATAGGTAGCTTGTTCTACGACTTCGCGGACCCGAATGGTCTAGTATGCGAATACCTCATCATCATCAGCCGGAAAACGTCAACTGCTGAACATACGTCTCCCCATAGATCGCCACTTGGAACGGCTACTTGCCTCCTGCATCCAGCGGTTCCCAATGGTTTGACGAGGTTGTCGGTCCACCTAGTGGGGGTCCGGGCTACACTACGTCTCCACTGTGTGGTCGCCACTCGAGAACCTCTCTTCCCCATCAGTTGTCGGTTCTGTGAGCGATGTAGCCTGCTTTCACATCCTAAGTTTCGGAGCTAGGTCGGTAACCTTAGTTCTCCTACGGATCTCCTCATTTCGAATTTTATCACGCAGTAGACCCAAGCGTAGCCCCCTCCATTGCTCGTTGAGCAACTTTGAGCTTATTAGGGGGCCGAGCAGTATAAAGGATCACTTATCGGTGCCATAAGTCATCACTGGCCACACATACTGATTAAAAACCTTAGTTTTCAGGCTCTGAGATCCTATCCTTCTATGTGTGGAGGTTAAATTAATTTATATTGTTGTTAGTATGGCGCTAGGGAGCCAGAATGCGTCTCGCATATGGCTGGTCCTTATAATTGACTAAGTACCTACTTATATTATCAAAATTATAATCAATGTTTAATGTTCATTAGTGATTAGTATTTTTGTCATCCTACCATCGGATGATATGCATTGATTACAATAATTATCGATGTTATTTATATCACTGTCGAAAAAATAAATTTTAGTCTAGAATTAACTGCACAAAATGGAGGGAGTCTACTTCCTTATAGGTGTGGTTCTTATGCTGGGATATGTTCAGGTAAGATGTTTTTCAGATTTTTGTAATTCATGGGAAACGCAGGCTACTATATTCCGCCGTCATAACTTTTTTTTAACCGTTCCAAAAAAAATGAGGATGTTCTCAAGTCTACGCGTATATTTTTGTATCACGCATAACTCTTTACCGAGTAGACCGATATTGTTTTTTTTAGTAGAATGTACTTCTGAGGTGGTCCCATTTAAATTTCATCAAATTCAGCAGTTTTTGAGTTACCATCCAATAACCGAAAAGTAATTCCACTACGAGTATCACGTTGATAATCGTAATTTAACGGTGAATGACAATCGATCCCGTAAGTAGCAAGGGTGATTAAGACTGAAAAAAAATCTTACCAATAAATGGAAACGACTTCAACACTAAGAAGTGTGGATAACTTGTGGAAGTCGGTAGGTACCATGATAATTCAAAAGTACCTATTATCACAATATTGTGAGCATGGTACCGACTTTAACAAGTTATATCACATTTTTTTATGATCGGTTATTGTTTGACTATTATTTTACTTGGTGGTCAGTGGTGTTTCGGTCGAAAGTCACACAAGATCTATTAGAATGGCGATTCGTCTTATATCCACCTATATGATGGCTATTGGCTCTGAATAAGGACAGCTGGTCTGATAATAGACTATCCTTGTTTCAAAATATAAAATCATGGGCACAATGATTAATTACATTATCAAAATTTATTTAATCAATAATTTCAATGCAACAGCTTATAAAATGAATTGATAAATTATAAAAAAAGTTGAAGTACTTACCTACGCAATTTTTTATCTACGAATAATTTTAATGATATACAGGTTGGGCCATTACATTATTTAGATTATATTACAGTACAGAACGGTCAGTATGGGCAAGTCTGAAACATAAGACATACAAAGAAAGGAACCATGTCACCGATTTTAGTGACAGCAGAAACTGCATAGATAGATTTAATAAAAAAATATTCAGTTTGTAAACTTTTTTCTAAGTCAACCTATTTTGATGATTATTTTTATATTTGGAAGCTGCTGCTTCTTATGCGGCCCATTTAACTTTATCAAGATCTGACCAGTATTTTTTTGAAACTAATTTATCATTAACTTATGGTAAAATAAAGTGTATGTCGATTTTGTTAAAAAACATATGAGAATTGCTAGTCCCTGCCCTGCCTCCCTGTCTCCCTGCCTCCCTGTCTCTCTGCCTCCCTGTCTCCCTGCCTCCTTGTCTGTTCATAATGAACGATGTACCAAACAATTTCAGGGCGACGTGATCTCCAGACATGCCACACCCGCCATAATAGAAGACCTGCGCAGCGGTAAGTTTATGTAACGTAGAGAGGAATGGACAAATTTCTACAAGCACGGACAAATATTGTAAAGTCTACTTAGCACACCGCGGCTTCACATTCATGGCACAGACATAAACGTTAACATAGTTTTTTCTACCGACTTTCAAAAAAAGGAGGATGAGGTACTCAATTCGACTGTATTTTTTTGTATGTTTGCCAGTAGTTTTTGAATTACACTCCCAAAAACAGAAAACAAGTACAATTTGAAAAATTTAATACCGACTTCCATTCTATTCAGTTATCCAAAAAAAGGAGGAGGTACTCAATTCGACTGTATTTTTTTTAAATTTTGGTTTCTCATAACTTTCGACTGGATCAACCGATTCTCAAAATTCTTTTTTTGTTTGAAAGCTGGTACTTCCCTGGCTGGTGTGGTCCCATTTTAATTTTATCAAATTCGATCCAGTAGTTTTTGAGATACACTCCAATAGCTGAATAGAATGGAAGTGGATATTAAATTTTTCAAATTGTACTTGTGATAAGTATAATGTATATACTTTCGTATTATTAAGTTATTATTTTGACAACAAAAAAAAAACATCTATTTTATAATGTTCAGATTGGTCTATTGTAGTGTCACAGTTTATGTAGGTACATATACGCTGTGGTAGTTCTGTGTTAATAACTACTATTATGATAAATAGAAGAACTCACAAAGTTAAATATATTTTGAATGAATTACATATTTCATGATACGTTTCGTAACTGTTAGCTACTTCATAATCGTTATGTGCGTTCAATCTTGTTAACGCCGCGTAATAATTAAAAAGCTTACATAATTTTGTACCTAATACGCTATCGAAAAGAAGTGCACAAATACCGTTATTAGTGATAACGTTGTAAATACCTAACTCAAATTAGTTATTCTGTGCCCAAACCAATTGAAATTCATATGCAAGTATATTTATTTCAGGCAAATAAATCCATAAAGCGTTCAAATTATAATACGTAAAGTCCAAATAAACAATAATGTTCAACAAATTGTGTGTAATTAATTAATTAGGTACAATATTCCAAATTAAATATAAAATTCCAATGTCCCTCAGCTCCAGGATCGAGGATAGTCGGAGGATGGCCGGCTTCCGATGGCCAGATTCCTCACCAGGTCAACTTAAGGACCGTGTCTGCTACTGGAGGGGTGTCGACTTGTGGAGCCTCAGTCATCCACAACCAATGGGTCCTGACGGCTGCGCACTGCTTGGCTAAGTGAGTATGTTATTACTTCATCAGTCGAACGACTCAGACTCTATAGAAATGTCATTGTTATATTGACTTGACAATCGACTGGTGAGGAGTTATACAATGTTTGACTCTTGTCATCATCTATCGTATCAAGTGTTCACAACTGATAAAGAAAATGAAAAAAATACATATAACATACCCCTATGTATGTTCCTATCATTATTTTTTCATTATCAAGTCCGATTCTCTTCAACAATTTTTTACGTAAACATCTAACGAGGCAATATATACTTTTCTAGATTGTAGCGATTCACTTGTTCAAAAACTAGACTAGTGAACTAAAATATATTTTTTATTCAGTTAACACTAAAATCCAATTGAATATGTAGGTACCTACCTACCTAACGCTTAGAATGATATGGCTAAAAATAGGATTATTCTATTCATCTTTGGGTATTTTTACGTTAGTTAGTAGCGAGTACCAATCCACGTGACGACAATATGATATATAATATTACCGTAACTAAAGGTGCAAGTCCGAGACGGACTGCAGACTGCGACCGCAGGCGACACTGCGGCTGCAGCTGCGGTTGTTGTAGCTTCTATTCCAATCACGGCGACATGGCCACGGATGCATAATCTTTTCCTATTGTATTCCACACATTATATTGGACTAGGGTTGCCATCTCTAAAATTTGTCAACCAGGACAAGACGCGTGAAAACCCCGGATTTTTGAGCCCAGAACCCGGACATGTCAACCGATTTTTTAAACATAGGCAGTGTAATAAAAAATGTCATACCTTTTTATTCATTTTCAGACCTTAAAATTAAATTTAGTTATCTTTTATCATCATTTTTTTTTAATTTTATAATTAACATACAAAACAGAATCTTATTACAGTTTTTTACAAAATGTGTTAATAATCAGTTAGAATTTTTATTTAGACTTTACATTTTTAAACACGGACTACAAAATGTGACTACAAATGAAACCCCGCCCGGAAGCTCCCCGGACGCCTTCTAAACTAGGACTAATCCGGGGAAATCCGGACGGATGGCAACCTTATATTGGACTAAGTTATTGCGGTAATCTGGATTGGATGTATCATAAAGGACTGGGATGACCAACAACAGCGTTAATTAATTTATCTTCATAACATTCCGAAAAAGTCGTTTTTTTAACGTGTGGACTCAGTGCGGTCGCCACACCCACTGGTGCTGCGGTCTGCGGTCGCTGCACGCCGTCTGCAGACCGTAGTGTTGTCGCGCACGGAATCACTTTCATAGAGATCATACAAACCGGTATTCAGACCTGCCGTGCGATTCTCTGAGCAAACTTCGTTGCATCTTTGACAACATCCGTGAAACAAATGACGAGATGACAAGAAACGTTGGAAAAACAACCTTAATGTACAAGGGCGATATCTCATAAAGTATTTGACGTTGGTGAGTCGACGAGCACATCGACGAATCATTAGAGAATCGCACAGCTACCACTATGGGTAACTCGATGGGTAAATAGTATGAAGTTACATAACTGAAGCGAAACTTGTACCGCCTAGTGAGGCGGTATTTTCTCTTATTTGGCGAAACTAGTTCCGCCGGGCGACGCGGGAGCAAGTAGCGAGAGCTACATGTTTCCTGCCCTCGCCCCGCTAACCGTTGACAACGGCTATCTCTACCGCAGAGATAGCCGTTACGTATAACAGTTATTAACAGTGTTAACACTTTTATTTTTGTTACACTTATAGTCCTGTTACACTTTTGAAAGTGTTTTGGGTTAACATATTTATAAACACATTTATAAGTGTTATATATTTGTTTCTGTTATCAATGCATACTGTAACAGATATAATTATGTAACATTTTAAAAGGTGGTTTTAAGTCCCTGGCTAGCGATATCCGCCTTGGTGTGAACAGTGAAATTATAACGCATAAACTCTCGGATTTGTCTATCGCTCGCGGTAGCGAATAACGCCCAGGTCTGAATGGGCCTTTACGGTTGCAGTTTGCAGTCTGCGAGCGGTGTCGGACTTGTACATTTATCTATGTAACACCTATAAAATCTATATAAATATATCCATTTAAATAATACATTCTTACACAGCATTTTTGTACAATGTATTTATTTACTTCTAATATATTTGACAGGGCGGTTGGCGCAGTTGGTAGCACCTCTGCCTTCTGAGCCGCTGGTCCCGGGTTCGATCCCCGGACAGGTCAAACATTTGTGTGCATGAACATGTCTGTTTGACCTGTGTCTGGGTGTGTATATATTTAAGTATGTATATCAGTCATCAGGTTACCATAGTACAGGTCTGCCTAGTTTGGGACCTGAAGACCTTTGTGTGGATGTTGTCCCAAAAAAAAAAAAAAAATACATTACATGTAAGAGTACCTAAGTACGTACTTACATCCAAAGATCTAATGTTGATAGAGTAAGAAACAACAAATTTGTAATATAATTACAGCAGCGTACTAGGAGTAACCTGTGTCACGCTGCCAAAATGTTTGATATGTCCGGTGATCGAACCCATACTGTTGCTACCATAGTGATACCAACTGCGTCGACCGGCCAGTGTTAAATTATATCAGTAGCAAATTAATTGTCTAACTTCCCCAGCCGCTTTTCGTTCGTGGTCCGCTTGGGGCTGACGAACCTGACTCGACCGGACTTCGTGGTGGAGACCACCCGGAAATACATCCACCCTGACTACGACGAGATCCGCGCCGGGGTCCAGACCCATGACATTGGACTCGTGGGCTTGGATCATCACATTCCTTACGGACGTGAGTACCTTGCTTTCATAATATACATGTATATCCGTATAAGCTGCTGTAATTATGATGATGATGATGATGATGATGATGATGAACAGTATCCTATGTCCTTCCCCGAGATATAATCCATCTTCTTGGCAAATTTCGTTACGATCCGATCTGCCGTTTACAAAGAGACAGTTACAAAGGTTTGTATAATATTAGTATGGATTACAATCGGTAGGTAGATCTACACACGAGTTAGTTATTTTCGTATACTTACATGAAAATTTTGCAAAATAATCGAGCCCTTGTGTATTCAAAGAACAAATACCTATAGCTGTACTTAGGTACTACTTACACGGCAAGGAACTGGCAAACTTTTTTGTGGTATAAAATGTTGAATAGTATATGAATGCAATGCTAGGCTATAAATAAGATATATAATACATATATATATATATATATATTACTTCAATTAAATGTCAAACCTTAATATATAATTTGCCTATGTTAGATTTTTATCATCTAAGACGTTCTTTATAGAGTAATAACATTTTTTCAATAAGTGAAATAATTTCATGTCTTTCAAGCGGGGCGTGAAAAGGATCTCATCATTCATCATCATTGCTGCACTAATCATCACTTCTTGGTTCCATCTTCGTTTTCCATCAGGCGAGACGGAGTCACTTTGATGAACCATTATAAAAGGTTCCTCCAACCATAAGTGCCTATACAAAGTATATGCAGAAAGTGTCATCCCTTGCTTCAGCAATATAAATACTTTTCCAAAACTGTTCCAGCCACCATCCAACCTGTCCGGCTGCAGAGCAGCGAGCAGATGAACACCAACTACGATGGAGCCGTGCTAACTGTCAGCGGGCATGGACGCACTGACGATCTATGGAACGGTATGTTCCACTATTACATATGCTGTGGTATGGTGGACATCAGACATTTCATTACAGAGCCACGATGTCACAGACATAAATACAGACACCGAAGTAATTTCACCACCCTTTTTTGTCAGGAGTCAGACCAAAAAGTTTATTTTAATGCCACCTGCTCGACAATCCAAATTACATAACTCGCAATCTCGACGTAAAACAAGGCATTACTCTCAAGGGAGGTAAATTCTACTACCGGAAAAATCAAAAGATAGATACGAAAAACCCTATAAAGATTTGATGCTTTTTTCTGTAGCCTTGAGTGTTTATTGTCTCGCAGTTCGCAAAGTCAAAGTCAAAATCATTTATTCAATTTAGGCATCAAAGACGCACTTATGAACGTCAACTTTTCATTATAATGTACTTTAAAGACTCTACCGCTGCGTTCCAAAATATATAGAACCCACCGAGAAGAAGCGGCAAGAAACTCGGGGCCATTCTTTTTATATAGATGTTTACAATGTTTCTACTTAGGTACTACAAATATTACATTTTATGGGTGGCAGAGAGACAGCTTGCCAGAAGTAGAGTATTCCAAGCATCTTTATCTTCTATATAATGTCGAACTTTATAATAAGCTTTTTTTATTAAAACGTTTTTTACAGTCAACTTGAATTTGCCCTCTGTGAGCTCAGTTATGTGCTTTGGGATTTTATTGTAAAAACGCACACAATTTCCTAGGAATGACTTATTAGTCTTCGCAAGTCTAAAACTAGGTACAGCTATCCTATTTGTATTTCTGGTATTAAAAGTGTGGTGATCACTATTTAACTTATATTTATGTAAATTTTTACGAACATACATTATATTTTCGAATAGAAGGAAGGCAACGTTAATATATTGATTTCTTTAAATAAATCTCTCAAAGATTCACGGGGACCCATTTCGTATATAGCTCTAATAGCACGTTTCTGAAGAATAAATATGGTCTCTATATCAGCCGCAGTAGGTATTCACCTCGAGGATAAAGCCTGTCTTCGTCTTGAGCGGCTTTAACCCCACGCTTCACTCAGGATCCAATATGCCTTCCGTGACAAGACACTGTTTTACCCCCTCGGTGCATAATCTACTATTCCCTCTAGACCTAGAGTGTGGATATTATTTTTATTGTTCTCGTACTATGTATCAAGTGTGATTTTTATTCTAGTCCTTAGAGTCGAGTCACAGTTACACAAATAGGTCTTTCATTTAGTCACTGTCCTGTCTGTTCACTTCAATTCAATTTAATTCACGTCCTAGTAATACAGTGCATGCATTACTAAACCTGCCTAACGCGATCAACGCGGAGAACACAAACAACGTTTCATGATTTAGGTCACTTTTGTTCAGTAGGCAAAGTGAACAAAAGTAATGATGCACGTGTACTCGTGCATCATCACGGTTAATAACCCACCATTATTACACGCCAAAACTGGAAGAAACACAAATCTAGAAAAATTAAACAAAATCGACGATATGTCGAATGTTGTCGGGCTTTTTCCCGCTATTTTATAAACATAGTTATTCTTTTTTTCCGTTTATTGGTTTACCAAAGTCGCAACACAAGACTTATGGTTCTAAAATTAAAGTGCGTTATATAAATCTATCAACAAGTGCACAACCTTCTTGAGGTAAACACAGCATGCTTCTACTATATGATGTTCTTATACGATAATTACTTTACGATAATTAGTTTGTGAGTAGAGATCAGTATGAGTAGTTAAGTGATATGATTTAATAGAATGTGGTTAAGTGGTATCTGTGTTGCGTGGTGCAGGAGGAATGCTATCAGAGGTGCTGCTGTGGACGTACCTTCGCGGCATCACCAACGAGGAGTGCCTGCGCTGGTACCCCAACAGCCAGGTCATCAAGGAGCAGACTGTCTGCGCTGAGTACTACAACGATACCTCGCAGTCTTCCTGCCAGGTAACCTTCTCCCTACAAATAACAAAAAGATGTAGTAATACTATAAAACCACATAAACGCAGAAGCTTGCATACAATTGGAACCTAACTACTGCGTCACAGGAGGTAGTAAACATTCCGAGTTATGAGTAACTAAAGTTTTTCTTATACTAAGGCTCCTCCCTGAAAATCTAGGCCAAAGATGGCAATGATCTCCAGAACGTAGACTAGGTAAACAAGGAGCCTAACGGGCCTGGGCCGGAGTGCAGTGCGAGTAGAGGGCGCGTGCAGGATAAAGGACGGAGGTGAATGAAAGGTTGCGTGGGGATTGCAGAGCGCATTGACCCCAACGAACTTTAAGAATATGCATGTTTAATAAATCGGATTTTTAGTGTATCCTGACAAGGTACAGATGCACATCTTTCTGTATTGCTACATATTTTTGTTACACGTTGTATATATAGGTATATTTATTCATACACATATGTAAATACTTCATAGTAAATAGGCGTTTTTTTCTAGCATTACTAACAGCAATGTCTTGGCAAATCCTACTGCACAACGATTATTTATCGAGAGGTTTTATAACTCCATACGGTATCAACAGCTGTGTAGGCGAGAAACCACGGTACGATCTATCATACTAATATTATAAAGAGACTATCTGACCTTCCAGCGGCTTCGGTCGCTTGGTCTTGGTGTAGTGCCATTTTGGATACTTGGGGTCCTGGGTTCGACTCCGGGTTGGACAGTTAAGTGATTGTCTGATGAAGAAATTCTCAATAGCATGCAGTCCCGAATCTGGAACAGTGTCCCGTATATGGCAATAGGCTCGCCCCCTATTACATGGGAAGATTTGTTAAGTTGTGTATATTAATAACATGATTTGCATTATTTTAAATTAGAAATACAGGATTACTCACGTAATATTTATCGAATAGGTCAATACTGTAATCTAAGGAAGACTACATTATTGAAGATTTCATTCGGATCCATATTGAAAATTTTGTATAGCCTAACATTTATTAGGAGTTTCGGAGCCTAATTGGATCTAACAAATAACAAATCTTTCCTCTTTATAATAATACGTAGATTTAAGTTCAATTCAATACACCCACACCCATAGTCAAGTCAAAATCACACAATGTACCCCCCGGGCCCCCTGGTATAAATCTAAAGAACCTTTAGATTTGAAGTTGCCAGTTGATGTGATGGGCACAGCCAGATGGTTCTACTTGCTTGTCCATCAAATATTCGTTTAGGTGGGCCGATCCCGGCGGCACTGCAATGCCGGGCCGACCCGTGACGGGAGTGGAGCGAGCCCCGAACATCCCGTCGAGTTAAAAAAATCAGTTTAATATACTGGTCCCTCAATGAGGGAACTTTCAGATATTAAGCTGAAAAGAACAGATACTACACTTTGATCTTAGCCAAAAGGCCGAGAAGCGATACCCACCTTTATAAACTCAGGGTCGGCCTTGTGTTTGCGGAGAATCTTGTCACCGCGATTCAGAAATGTGGGCATTCGTCTAACTTCGCCATCTAGCGAACCGGCTTGGAACTATTTAGATTTAGGGTACAATAGTTTGCCTAACTTCACTCAATGCCCCGTTAGGTAAGTCACATACGTATTACGTACACTTAGGCAGATGGCGCTAATACAGATTATGGCAGGCAGAATAAAGCTCGTCACTGATACAGTTTAAAATTATATAGCAATAAAAATCCTAACACGGAACATTTTGACAATTTTGTCCTATGAAATCTTTAATTGACCACTTTCCTATTTATATCTGTTAATATGTATTCAACACCAATTATAATAAATCTAGTTAAGATATATTTATCTAGGAACCTATTCAGGTACAATGAAAGTATAAAGATATGAGATATATTAGCTAATATATCTCAAAATTATAGATTGGATGTCAAAAATAGCATTAACCTAACACTGCGGGTAGAGTGTAATAGCCAGGCGGATACGTATATACTCCTTCGTCAACTGCAGAACTTCCAAATTTCCCATGCATAGTCAGATTGAAGTCGAATAGGATTTATCACAATGACGGCAAATTATTTAAAAAAAATTAAATAGCATTCCCTATTTGCCATGAAATATAGGCAAGGAGTACATCGACGTTTTTTTTCCGAGGTGACCTACCCACAGATTCAGCGGGAATTTATGTCTTCTCCTCCAGTTACCGTGAAAGCTTGAATTGGATTCTCCATAACCTGTTCCCTTGTTTCAAAGTCAACAGAAAATACTGACTATATGCGAACTAACGAGTGGTAAAATGATCTGGGAAACCTTGGAAACTGTGCGATGGAACTCGCAAATCCCGCAGCGCTGGTCTCCGAGTTATTTCGATATTATATGGCTTTGGCTTTGTAGTTATATAAGTTAAGTAACTTAGTCCATACAGAGGAGCGTTGCCAGATATTTTTTTGCCAAATCGTGATTTTGAAACTTGTTGAGTGAAAAAGCGGGACATAAGCGGGACATAGTAAAAAAACGTATAAAATCAGAAGTTTTTAAATATTAATCTTTTTATTAGAGTTTTAACATGGTTACCTACGTGACAATATATGCCTAGCAAATATAGGCATATACATGTATTATATTAAAAATATAATATTTTAAATCAGTTTACCCTATCGTTAGGTAATTGAGTACTCTTACGGACGTTTTCAATAACCTACTTATCTATCGTCGGTTTATGCACGTTATGTCAAATTTCTACCGGTAGTAAGGAAAACTGTGGATAGATAGATTATTGAAAACGGCCGTTAGTCACTTGAATAAAAAATAATTCAAAAATAATAATCAAAGTTAAAAAAGTTTCTTCATTATATAATGTAGTGTTTCAATTCATAAACTGAGGAGTGAGTGTTACAAATTGTAACTTAACTTACAATAAGAAATTGATTTATAAGAATTACTTATTCGTGATATATCCTGAAGATTTAATTTCTTTTAAAGTTTTCTTTTGCTCATTAATATGTATTTCACATTACTATTACTTCATCATCATCATCTCAGCCGTAGGACGTCCACTGCTGAACATAGGCCTCCCCCATGATTTTCCAAAAGGACCGGTTGGAAGCGGCCTGCATCCAACGTCGTCCTGCGACCTTAATCAGGTCGTCTGTCCACCGTGTCGGTGGACGACCTACGCTGCGCTTGCCGGTCCGTGGTCTCCACTCCAGAACCTTTCGGCCCCATCGGCCATCTGTTCTGCGTGCTATGTGCCCTGCCCACTGCCACTTCAACTGGCTAATCTTCTGGGCTATGTCGGTGACTTTCGTTCTTCTACGGATCTCCTCATTTCTGATTCGATCACGTAGAGAAACCCCGAGCATAGCCCTCTCCATAGCTCGTTGTGCGACTTTGAGCTTGTCTATGAGGCCCATAGTAAGAGACCACGTTTCAGTGCCATAAGTCATCACTGGTAACACACATTGGTCGAAGACTCTTGTCTTGAGGCACTGAGGTATTTTTGACGAGAAGACTTCGCGAAGTTTCCGGAACGCTGCCCAGCCGAGTTGGATTCGACGATTGACCTCTTTCTCGAAGTTGGACCTGCCTAGTTTGACTGTCTGTCCCAGGTAGATGTACTCGTCAACAACTTCGAGAACTGAGTTCCCAACTGATATTGGGGTAGGTACAACATGGGCATTAGACATAATTTTCGTCTTATCCATGTTCATCTTAAGACCTACCCGTTGGGAAACTCGATGGAGGCCTTCGAGCATTGTACTGAGGTCTTCCATGGATTCTGCCATGACTATAATATCGTACTATACTATTGCTTATTTCACACTGTACTATTACTTATTTCACACTTTTTGGTGTTGAAGTCGGTTCCATTATATGGTGCTTATTTTTTTTAATGAAAGCTTTGTTATGGGTATCGCAGAACTCCTTGAACAAGTTATTAGTTATTTTATTATTATTACAAGTTATTTTATACATTGTATACAGGGTGATAGCGGTGGCCCGTTGACCGAGGTGGACGTCGATGGCAAGCTCACTCAGATTGGCATTGTCAGTTTCGGATCCAGTGCAGGATGCAACAGCCCCTTCCCCGCAGGTAAACCTAACATAACCTTGACACTCAAACTAATAATACAAAGTTTACTTTACGATACGAACTCTTTGTAAATGAGTTCGTTCAGAAGTACTGCCACAATTCACTATTCTACCGCGAAACAATAATGTTCGCAATACTGCGTTCTAATTGCAAGGTATGGCTGCTGGCGGAATTACAGGCACCTGAGACTTAACAAATTGATGTCTGGTGGGCCTTACGGGCGCAGTGTAGTTCGTCACTTGTGAGGAAATGCATCTGTTATTTAATTACATACATACATACATAAAATCACGCCTCTTTCCCGTAGGGGTAGGCAGAGACCACGGATTTCCACTTACTACGATCCTGACATATCTCTTTCGCTTCATCTATACTCATCAATCCTTTCATACATAAGCGTCGGTTTAGGGTACTTTTGACCTGGCCTTTTTTCAGAACGTCTTCAATCTGATTTCGGAACGTTCGCCTAGGTCTTCCCCTTCCAACACTTCCGTTTACTTGTCCCATGTATACCTGTTTAGTCATTCTCATTTCATTCATTCTCTCCACATGTCCAAACCATCTTAACATACCTTTCTCGATTTTTGTCACTACACCCTCATTCACACTACATCGTTCCCTTATCACACTATTCCTTATCCTGTCACTCCGTTTCACTCCAATCATGCTCCTCAATGCTCTCATCTCCACAGCATTTATTCTACTTTCATGCTTTTTCTGCCACACCCAACTTTCACTACCATACATCAGTGTCGGAACCAACACTCCCCCATGAACAGCCAGACGAGCCTTTTTAGACACCTTCTGACTGTTCATAAAAGCGTTATTTATTATTATCTATTAATCAGCACAGGTTACCATTTAACATCAGGTGGGCCACGTGCTTGTATATACCGTCTCCTATAATAACATACATTAAAGTACTGATTTATAGGATCAAAAGCCTTTTTGTGGTTGAACAGGTACATCTGTGTTCTACCATATGTGTGTCAATAGTCGAAATGAGTAGTATTAGTGTCAAGATTTTTAGAGGAATCCGGCAGCACTTATTCCACGTTTGTATAGAGAATCATTGATATTTCAGTTCATCAGACTTCAGTCAAAAGGAAAGTTAGTAGGTACCTACATTTATTTCTAGCACGTTTTCGAAGAATGAAGATGTTAGATGGAGGGTGGTTCACTATTCTATTAGGTCGTATCAGGTTAGGGATATCCGGAGACGAAGGAATTTCACAGGCATCGCCCAGTCTGGAGTATAAACACGGGATTGCAAGCTTAGGTCATCCACTAACAAGATGAATAGGTTACATAAGTTTGCAGGACAACGTTGGATACAAGTTTCTTCCAAGCGTTAGGAAATCCACCGTGGAGGCCTATTTTCAGTAGTGGAGGTCCTGCTACGATTGAAATGAAGATGATAAAAATAGAAAGTAACCCAACCTTCCATCCTTCCCAAGGTTACGTAAGACCCGGACACTACCACGACTGGTTCCTGGAGGTGACTGGCGTTGACTTCGACTGGACCGTCAAAGAAGAAGAAGTCAAGTTCCAATCCATAACTTTAGACTTGGATTCGGCAAACAAGGTCAACGTAGTTAACCACTAGTGATGATAAAAATAATGTATTATGAAAAGTTTAGTAAAAGTATAAAAGTGAATAGAACAGTTTTACGTGTTTGTATTTAATTTTTTATTATATTTCTTATTATCCTTCTGCAATCTCTAGACTCTTTCTGCTCCTTCAAGTGCTAAGCTATACTAGAGATTCGTTATATGTATTATGTCAGCTTGTACGAGATTAGCTTGAGTCAAAGTCAAAATCATTTATTAAATTTAGACATCAAAGACCCACTTATGAACGTACATTTTTCATTTATTGAATGAATGAATCAATATTTATTTGTTAAAACATGGGTAGCATAAACAGATCTTAAGAATAAATAGTAATTTAAGTTTCCTGCATGTTTTACTGCATGCGTACAAATATTTATAAAATAGCTAATATTTAAAAAAAAAAGTATTGTAACATATTATTCAATCTATGCAATATATTAGGTATTATGTTAAAGTATCCTTCCCTAAGTATTTTTCTCTTTAGTCATATAAAATATTAAATATAACTATTTCACTTATAATAAAATTTAAAATGTCAGGTTGAGATTTAATGTTAACAGTCTTAAAAATATACAATTCGGTACAATGTCATTATACTATCAGTTTAATAATCAATAAATCACAAATATCAGAAATTTCCTCATTATCTTTACATTTTAAAAAATCCTCAATAGAGTAGAATAAGTAATTTAGTAACCACTTGTGTAACTTGAATGCGTGAAGGGGTAAGTCTCGTATTTCTAACGGTATATTATTATATATTTTGATAGCCATACAGTAGGCATTATTTTTATATATAATTAAGTTACAGTTTGGCATAGCCAAGATTTTACAAAAGCGAGTGGTCCTTTGCACATCCCCCTTTAATTTGAAGTATTTTGTTTCCTTATATTGTTTTACAAATAGTATTATTTATAATGTACTTTAGACTCTATTGCCGCGTTCCAAAATATACAGAGCCTATCGAGAAGAAGCGGCAAGAACAACAAGGCACTGGATAACGACGTCTCACATCGGAGCTTCTGAAGCTGCCTGAAGTGTGGTGATGCCATTCTTAAAGAAAGTAAGTAAACTTTATACGGATGCCATCTTTATTCATGTAAAAAGTTTCATGTTGGAAGATTTTTCCACTGTATTTTTGTATTCAGCGAACCGCGCGTCGCAAAACTAAATTATTTCAGAGCCTTGGTTCCCTCGGCTTGCTAATGGATTTACTACGTCATTGTTGCGTCACTGATACATGTTATTACCAACTTTTTGGGAATAGGTGTTCCCAAAAAGTTGGTAATAAAACGTTAACTGTATAGAATCATGCAGCTTTTAAAACGCGGCGCATTCATGCCGCTTTTGAAACACGGCGGACTGTAAAGGCCTATTCAATCCCGGGCGTTATTCGCTACCGCGAGCGATAGAGAAATACGAAAGGGTATGCGTTAATTTCACTGTTCACACCGAGGCGGATATATCTACCGCGCGCGGTAGATATTCGTTGGCAACGGTTAGCGGGGCAGCGGAACTTGTTTCGCCAAACAAGAGAAAATACCGCCTCACTAGGCGGTACAAGTTTCGCTGCAGTTATGGAACTTCATACTATTTACCCATCGAGTTCCGCGTGGTATTTTTCGCTACCCACACCGGTAGCGAATAACACTCAGGTCTGAATAGGCCTTTAAGCAGCTTTTGCAACCATGCCTAATAATTGACATACATAAGTAGTTTTTTAACGTACATAAGTAGTTAAGCCAAAACCGAAAAAAATTGACTACTAATAATGAAGCTATATGAAATGTATACTACATTTATGTAGTAGAATAGCTGATTACAAACTGACCGACAAACTATATATCAAAGGTCACGTGTAAAAGAATAACCGTGGACGTAAGTTACCGTGGTATTACCGTAAGTTGGAAAAAACATTGGGTTTTTTTGAAATTACAACAGATATCTTAATCCTCGTTGATTAGGAACGTCTTTAACAATATCTATAAGGCATTGCGGCTTGATTACTAACATATGTCTTATTTTTCCACTTAATTAATTAACTGATCAGGAAGACATAGTCTTGCTCTAAATGCGGAAGATGGAGGGAGTCTACTACCTTTTAGGTGTCTTTCTTATTTTGGGATACGCTCAGGTATTTTTTCTGTTTTTATTTTTCTCTTTGATTGATCCATGAGGTACGTAGTTGTATAGTAGTACTTGTTAGTACTCTGTATAAATACTACTAGGTATTGTGTGTACTTGCACCTAAATATAAGTAAATTTAGTAGAAATAGACAATACAACGATACATCCTCTTTACTTTGATGTCTGAAGGACAATAAGCATTGCGACCGTTAAAAATATGTTGAATTCTGGACAAAAACACAAAAGTTAATATCGAAAGAATTTTGACGATCGTTTTTTCCCCAATTTCCAACGGGCCGTATATTTAAATGTAAAATGTTTCAGATCAATATGGTCGAATCATCACGTGACCAAAATGCTGGCATCTTACACAAAGTGGCCAGCATGCCTACGATGTGGTAATGCTGCCAGCATTTTGGGAATGTTGCCCACTGGTAACAGTTTATTAGACTAGGTTATATTATTTAATACTTTTGGTAGTTCATCTGTTTTTGACATTTATATAAACTTAGCATTTTAAGGACTTTGTTGTTCGGAATGGTAAATATAGCTATCTGTCCACGGAGTAGATAGAACAAGGATGTAAGTTTTGAGGGTTATCAACGGATACAAATGACAAATAGCCGTTCATTGTTGCGTTCGAAGGATGTGACTTTTCAACAGGCAGATGTCTTCCGATCCAGCTGATGGTGAATATAAACCAAAATATGTAACTTCATGGTCATCCCATGAAACCGTCTTGGACCAGGGACCAGATAAATTTACATTATTTGCTTGGAAAAGTTCACTAATGTGGTTAATATAAATAGAAAATACTTAAAAACATGTGAAAAATCACAATGAGATTAAATACAGTCAAATATCAACTTCTTGAAAAAATCTACTTGGTAATTCAAAATTTTACTTGGTCGAATTCAGACTTATTATTTCCACTATACGCTTACAGATTTTCGACTTATTGAGTCTTCAATATAGCCTTCTGCAACCATATTGGACTTCCACCCGCCGCGGCCGGCGCCGTGACGTTTTATAGTGGTGAGATCGGTTCCGGAACCAGCCAAGAGCGTTGCCGAAGTTCTCCGAAAGCAGTGACCCGGGTATTGCTGAGGCTATTCCAGTTTTAAGAAAGTGGCAATTCCTCGCGGTATAGCACCAATTTTATTTACTCCCATAGGCTGTCTTGAGCATTTATTATTGTGGTATTGTATGAAAAATCGGTCGGTTTTTATATTGACTAGACGTAAATTTTGGTATTTTTCTACAATACCTAGTTACATATTCTTCGCGAGCGACAAAAGACTTGTCCGGGTTCGTCTTCGTATTTTTCTATTTTACTAACAGTAATTTATCTGCTTTTCGATATTACCTATTACTTAACTGTTAGCTATAATAGCTCGTTATTGCGACACGCTCCACTAATTCCTATGATCAGTACAACCTGTAATGAAAATATTACATAATTAATATATCATAAGTACATATAAGTACATATATATATCGTAATACATATTGTAATAAATATTTTAACAGAATTGCTAAGCCAGACTGGGATTCAATGCGCCTCCAAAAATTTGTAATAGGCAGTAAGTACCCATATAAATATAAGATGGATTCATAGGTACTTACTCTAGCGGCAAGAAAATTGCAGTCCGGAGCTTCAATAAGAATGTTTCCTAAGTATTATTCTATTAACCGGAGTTCATTAACAAAGTTAAAATTTTGGACTTTTTGGCTAAAAAGTCCAAGTCACTCGAACGTGTAAGACGTTCTTCTTCAGGGAGTGTTCACGCTTGGATATCTCGTCGCGCACTGGCATGAGTGAGTGAGTGAGTGAGTGAGTGCAGCCGGTATCTTTATATTAGTTTAATGTGTGATACTTACGATAGTTTTCAAACTCTAATTATGCCCAACTGTTTCCATATGCACGTTATGTTTTTAAAGTAGCTTTCAACATTGAGAAAATATAAGTACTTACTCCACAAATATAAAATTTAAGATATCAACACCGTCTCCGAAAACTGCTTCCGCCCTTTGTAAGTCTTCATTCATTGACGACATGGTATGCTTTCTCGCGAGACTTCTCAGGTTGGAAACTTCATTCTGCATTAACTTGTTTTAACTCTTCCCATGTTAAAATACTGTTTTCGTCGCTAGAGTTTCACTCATTTTTTACTATTATATTCAAAAATTTTAACTTATTCAACTCTTTACGCCAGCTACGAAATTTTCCGCTCTTTTATTTAAATTAAGGCGTATTCGGAAACAGCACCCATGATATTTTATTATTCAAAATAAATTAAACATTTACAGGCAATATCAATTTTATTTGCAGTAAATACTTATTTTCGTTTAAGTACAACAATAAGTTGAAAATTAAATAAATTACATTAAAAGACATAAGTATCTTTTTTGCAATATTCTTTAGTTAGTACGAAATTCCGAACGTCGTCTTTGAGGTCGAATTCAAAATCGGAACTTCGAAAGGGCTGGTCTTTGTCTCTCTCTCTCTTTCTAATGGCGGGAAAGAGATAGAGTGTGAATGTTTCGAAATGCGTAGCATCTATACTAGTTTGTTGTTTCGAATTGTATGAATAACCCAAGGCTGAATAAGATATTCGCGGCTATCTGAAAAAAAAATTACTTTGTCTCACACACTCAGTGAGCAAAATTTCAATCAGCAAAACCTACATGTTTGAGCTACTGAAGCGAAACGAAGTAAACGAATAGTCAAAATTATTAGGCACG
The DNA here is from genome assembly GCA_917880725.1 of Selenia dentaria. Taxonomy (NCBI): domain Eukaryota; kingdom Metazoa; phylum Arthropoda; class Insecta; order Lepidoptera; family Geometridae; genus Selenia; species Selenia dentaria. Next base: position 26,402,768 of record OU862896.1, on the reverse strand, counting down.
TCTATGGTCTTGTTAAACATTTAATTAGAAAAAATGCCATATTGATCGATAAAGGTTCGCCATCCTTGTTATAGGCTCAGACAAAATAAAAAAGCCAAGACAGAATGTTGCGAACAGAGAAGTGAGGTGGGGTTTCTAAACTACATGTGCGTGACTCGGTACTGTCGTGATAATTCAAATTAAATTAAAGTTATTAAAAATTTATCAACTTTACGTGTTGCTTCCACGCGCCGCGATAGTTCGACTGACGAGCCAAGGCGTAGTTTTGTTGTAGGTTTTGTATGTAAATATGTATGGACACGCCGAGGCGTAGTTTTGCCCGGCCTCACTTCTCTGTTCACAACATTCCGTCTTGACTTTTTTATTTTGTCTGAGGTTTAGGCAGATGTAATTACTTAACACCAGGTGGGCCTCGTGGTTCTTGCGTCTCATTATATCATAAAAAAGCGGCTTGCTAATTATCGAGTTGCATACAAACAGAACCCTAAGAAGCAATTACCGAGGGCGTAAGTAAAGTTGTGTAATATACTAGTTAAGTAGGCATCAAAATCGACGCTTCAAAGATATTTTTTTACTTAAATTTCATATCGTAATCCTTTGCTAATACCTTCTAAACACATATCTAATCTTCATATCTGTAGACGGGCTATTACTAATTACTTACTCACGATTTGATTACAATAAGTTTAATTAATTAATGAGCCTGTAATCAAGGCTTAGTCTTGCGCTAATTACGCAAGATGGAGGGAGTTCAGTACCTTCTAGCTGTGTTTCTTGTGCTGGGATTTGTACAGGTGAGTTCTAACTGATTCCTCTTTTCTAGTTCGTATACTTTTTAATTATCACATCGGGAATCATGATGTAAAAAAGGTTTAAAGGAAAAAAAAATACATTATACTCTAAGGCCTTTATTAATAAACGTTGCGTAAACCTATATTAGGCGTAACATGTTTTGTCTTGCTTTCACGCGTGACATTTACTGCAAGCGAAAAATTGACAGATAGATGTTTTAACTACTCCGGGTGTACGCCAAGTTTATTAATAAGGCCGTAAGAAATACGTACAGTATTATGTATCTCAGTTGAATACAAATTTTGATTGAAATTTAAAAAAATGGCGTCTCTATGTCACTTTTGTCATCTCCAGTCATCAACTTAGGTACTAACATTTTTGCTTACTGAAGTTACACCTTACACCCTACAGATGTAACACCTAGCGCCCGTTCAGGGATGGCGAACATTTCTAGATCAACGTGCCATTTTTTTAAATGTTTATGAGGCCATAGACAAGCAGTTGAATAATTTTGACTCCAACCCAAAATTCTTCATTTACAACTAAAAAATACATTTTGCACTATTTAGTACCTACTTATAATAAATGGAGGATCACTCGCATACGTTCGTAACGCTTCGTAATGAAATTTGTTCATCATCATCACAATTATCAGCCGGAAAACGTGCACTGCTGAACATATGCCTCCCCCATAGAACGCCACTTGAACTTTGTTAACTAAAATGCAAACCGTTTCGGTCAGTAGCGATATATTGCCATGTGCCACAGTTGGCATGCGTGCCATTGGTGGCACCGTGGCTTAGTTAGTAGTAACCTGGCCTTGTCGAAGCGCAAGTTCCCCAGGCACTCTAACTGGAGCAAAAATTTGTGTGGTGAGCAGAATTGTTTTGTTCTCGAGTCTTAGCTGTTTTAACACAAAAATGCATGTTCTGTTTACATACAATGGCGTACCGTTGCCGTTAACAATATAAAATACAATCTACCTACTGTCTTACTTCACATGGAGGAGGCATGTAGGTACATATTAAATACACTAACTATTAAATGCATTAATGTTCACACTAATGTGTGTCCATGGCATGGACACACATTAGTGTGAACATGGACTCCATGCTTCTCGCGACACATTGAAAATCTAGTACTAACAAGGGTATGAGAATGTAACCGGTTTTTTTATATCTACGTCATTGTTCACTTATACAACGTCATTCTTCGAGACCTATTTCTCTTCTCTCTTCGTTTTCCAATACAGGGAACATTATATATGAGCAAGTGGCTACCTTGAATAGGTATTGATTCTTTAGATATATATGAAGACCCAGCACCAACCCTCTCCGTCATCTTATTCCGGTACTTCCCGGGAAATACCTAAAATAACGCCTATAAGCGTTCGATAGGTTTATTATTATACGTTTATACATAGCGGTTTGATACTTCACTTTGATCGAATTTAATTGTCAAACTTGTCATTCTCTGTCAATAATGACATACCTGCTTTTAAGATCATATGTAAAAGCCACATAAGAAGAAGAAGAAGAAGATCATATGTATGGTTATTTATTTATAGTTCAATAAGTGTCAAACTCATAAGAAATTGGTAAGTAGTACAATTTCATTGAGAAAGAGAAAGATAAAGTTTCAGTACAGATAATCTGTTTAACAAACTTGCGACACCTTTTAAGTGAAACAGTGTTTCGTGCTACGGTTTTCATGTCGACATGTTTTTGTATTATTTCGTAGGCGTTCCAATTCAAATTATGAAGGCATTTTGCAACTATATTGCTCATTTTGCGAATGTGTTCAATACTGTCCAATACATTCTGTCACACATACTGTCCAATAAATAAAATAGTATAGAGTGGCAAGATACATTTGGAAAAATCTTATTTTAGTGTAAGTGGCGATTACTCTTTGGAATTTATATTTGACGTTAATTATGAATTATCGACGTGATAATAAACGTGTGCCGATAATATTAGTGATGACGTAGTACTCATTAGGATTGTCAGTTGTCACATCATGCGAAGATAAACATTTCGCACTCGCTATACTAGAGCATCGAAAAAATCAATTAAAAGGAATTCCCTATAATTCTTTCGTTGTTTTCACAAATTTTCCACTGTGTGTAGGTAAAGGCTGTAATAGTGCACAGGCGTGAGTAGGTATAGGTAATCAAACTTACATAGTTGGCACACTGGCGAACCTGTTGGGTCACCAATACCTTTATATGTCATGAATATGACATGACATATATTCATACGTCACATTAGTATTATATCCCGTTTCTAAAGTTAATTCTTGCTAATGCAAGTACGGATTTGTATTTAATTTGAGCTCTCGATATTTAGGCACATTTCGACTGCTCATAACAACTACCGCATCCTACCCGCAGATACTTCAGTTTACTCGTGAACATGGCGCATGCAACTGTGTCGAAATATCGAGAGCTGACAATAAATAAACAAAATAATAGTAATGTCTCTATGTCAGTAAACACGTAGTTTTTCATTCCTCTTCTTCATTTACAACAGTTTTTTTGACTGTTTCTTATCCATCAAAACGAATAATCCGATGAACTGGGACCCTTTTCCCACCTCTTAAAGTCATATTTAAATCTTACCATCAAATTTGGTACCACCACGTCAATATAGGCAGCTTAAATAATAATAGATTACGATAGACGTATTGATGACGTGTTATCGAATAGTGCATTCAATTCGCGTACTTTGCAACTGCGTGAGTGTTCTATTCGGGTTGGGCATTATAGGTATTGATCCTGGAACGCACCATTAGGATCGATTTCGGCTAAAAAAAGGAACACGCCGTATATAGTATTGAAGTAATATGTTCGACCTTTTAAAAGTTGGGAGTAGGCCAGGGGGCCTACTAATCAGAGGATTAGATGGTAGGTACTATCACTAACATATCTACCTACTACATATCACTAACATTCCTCATTTAGAATATTTAGGTATCTACCGATCGAGGATGTAGGTACATAAGGTGTGACGAATTTTGTACATTTTGAGAACAATAATGGGACTAAATCACGCGTCTTGGTTTTGAGTATAAGCATTTCCATCGAATGGTTATTTCTGGAGAAGTGACGGAAAGACTTTAATGTTAGCAATTGGAAGAAAAAAAAGAAAGAAAACACGTTTATTTTGCCCATACACACAACACTGCAAGAAAATTTACATTGATACGTACTTAAGCTAACAAGATTTTTTAAGTTAAGTGATCAAGTTAATTAGTGTTGCGCGGTGCTAGAAATACGAGAATGTATCTGCTCAGCAAGAAAGGGTTTGACACTCCTGACGCTGATTTTCAGCAGGAACTCGAATCATGACTAGCATCACGAACGCCCAAGTAACATAAAACATAAAAACGTAATATATTTAAAAATACTATTAGGTACCTATTTTATAAAACACAAAACAATTAAGGTATAAATGATATATGGTTTGGCTGCTGAATTAATAGTAATTGCTATGATTTTCTAAGGCCTTTAGTCAACAGACTGTATTTTATCCGAAACTATTTTATTGATGTGTTTATACAATTTCCAGGGTGACGTAATCTCCCGTAATGCAGACCCTGCCATCATTGAGGACCTGCGCAGCGGTAAGTTATGTTAAACATCGCCATAACATGACACGGTACCTAACTAGACATATACCTACTACTAGTTCTGCGAACAGCAGACCTCGCGAGCACTTAACCTTATCAGCGAGAATTTTTGCAGTACCTACCTCGGAAACCACTTGACCAATTATACTCATAATCGAAATTGCTTTTTAAAATCAGCGCTGAAGCAAACTACCCCCCTTTTTAGGAAAAGCTCACCGACAATCACCGACGACAAAAAAATAACAAAAGCAGTAGAATGTATATCATACCAAGTTACGTCAAGATTTGTTGAAAAATGCGACCTGTACAGCAAGACTAACAAACATACGGACAGATGAAAGTCAATTTGGCCAGGTAAAGCAGAGACACTTTGCTCGCTCGTTCAATAACAAATAGGTCTGACAAAATAATAACACACACATACATACACACATAAACAAACACATACACACACGCGCTTACACTACAGCACATATATACAGACCCGCACAGTCACAAAACTACACCTCAAAACCCTGTCATGCTAAATCATGCATCTATGTTTGAAGTAGGTAATCATTTTTATTTATTATTATTATTCCTTTTATTCAAAAAGTTTCACGGATTTCATTCCGGTCCTTTACAAAGGCATAAGTGGGTCTGTAGCCAACACTTAGAGGCCTGTTTGGTATAAAAATGCAGAGTATCAAAAACAGAAAGAATGTTCTATGAAGGGTAACATGGTACTTATAACTACTACAAAAATGGGTAAAATGGCCAGGCTATTGATATGAACTTATTAGTGATAAGGAAGATAGTGGGCTATGGAAGAGACTACGGCACCTGCCAATTTTAGTCTCATGTTAAAATATTTAGGCAGGTGGTGACTTGCCATCCACTAAACGGGCCCCCCATAAAGGCCACCATGAGTGGTGACAAAAGGGACAACGTTGGTGTGGATGGCAAAAGGGTGTCGAGAGGTGTGCTGCGGTTTCACTAAAGCGCTACTACCGGCGTTATGCCCTTTAACACTTCCACCCTTGGAGCTTTTTGTTGTTATTATTATTATTATTACTATAATTTTGTAATTGATATGTACCACTGTTACAATGTTTGCCTTCAGTAATAAGCTATTTGTAAAGTGTGGCAACAGTTAGGCAATATAATTGCAGATTCAAGCCTTGTGACAAGGCAGACATATAATCGGATTATGTATGAAATTAATATTAAGTATCTCAGCTGCTAAATAGGAATACTTAGTAATATATTGACATTCGGTAAAACTCAGTTGGGAACTGGTTTTAACTGAATGATCATTCTAACCTGCTACTCTCAAATATTCCTCGAGTAACACCTTTTTTCGAGAAAAAGGAGTATGCTGAAAATCAGCCTTGCATAGGCTAAGTGTCTACGCAGCACAGTGCTGAGCATACCCCTATTGCTTAGGAATAAATATTTAGTGTTGTTTTATAAATGTACTTTGTTGTGGCAATTAACATGTTTTATTATTATTATAAATAATGGCATAAGTACGACTAAGAGTAAATAAACCTCTCGAACTAATACAGTAAGCAGCAAGGAAACCCCTACCTAGTGGTAGGTTTTTTTATCATTTTCTCGAGATGAAGGCATCTCGAGGAAATGATGCTGAAAAGTTGGGGTTGGCTATAGCCGTCCGGTACCTGATTTTGATGAAGGTGCGAGTTTAGGGGTATCATTGGGGTCCACCTGAAGCCCTTCCAGCAATTTTTTTTTGCCGGAAACGTAGTTTAAATTAATTATGATTAAATTAAAATTTGATAAAAAAAAGTGAAATGGAACGCAATGTTGAGAAAATGGTACAATATTAAGTTGTCAAATTAAGTTGTCAAACTGAGTTAAACGAAACGTATCGTTATCGTCAAACGTAAGAAAAAAAAAAGGCGCCATTTTGTCTTACTGACAGATGGACTGTCATCCATTCATTCCGTTTCTCTCGTAGTTTCGTGAATGTGTGCTCTCTTGTTTTTCGATTTTTATTACGACTTTGGCTTTTTCCCTGGACTTCCTTCGATTGCGCGACGACTTGAAACTTGGCTTGCTTACCAGATTTGTTTGGATTGCTCTACGACTTGAACTTGGCTTGAAAACTGGACTGCACTTGGCTGTAATGGAGTATTACAGTACAATACCCGAAGCGGACGCGGTTTCGGCTCCTGATCTGCCCGTCGAACCTGTTGCCGGACCTTCTTCGGCTCCTGATCTGCCCGTCGAGCCTGTAGCCGGACCTTCTTCGGCTCCTGATCTGCCCGTTGAACCTGTCGCCGGACCTTCTTCGAGTAATGACGACGACGACAACGAGCTTATAACCAAACGAAAACTTTGCGTCACTGAAGTGATTGATCATTGGAATTTAACTGACGTTGTGCGAAAATTGGGCACTAAAGACCAATGCATCAAATATAGTGAAGACCAAGGTCTCATACCAACTGAGAAACGGTGTCGAACCCACAGGACATCCATGAAAGTGTCATACTCATGCGGATGCACAAGTTTTGGTACATTTGTGTGCTCAAAAAGATCATGCAAATCTAAATCGGGCAGCGGTGCCAAGATCTCTCGCAGAATTGGCACATTTTTCGAAAATATTGCTATCGACATAATGCATGTTTACTATCTTATATATGCATACTCACAAGGATGGACCTACGACCAAACAATTCACGAAGACCCTTATAAAAAAGAAAGGAAGCAATGTTTAAGCCCAAATACTATAGCCGATTGGTTTAATTACTGCAGAGAAGTAGTTGTGATATTTTATTTGGAAAAACAAAATCTTTACAGCGGTAAAATTGGAGGCTGTGGGAAAATAGTGCAAATAGACGAAAGTAAATTTGGAAAAAGGAAATATAACAAAGGACGTCACATTGAAGGCCACTGGGTGCTGGGATTAATAGAAGATGGGTCTGAAGACTTAAGATTGGAAGTATGCCCGGACAATAAAAGAGATGCTGATACTCTCATACCTTTAATTCAAAAGCATGTTTTACCTGGAACAACAATCCACACCGATTGTTGGCGGGCATACGATTGTCTGTCTGAATATGGATACATACACAAAAAAGTGAATCATTCAGACCCAGAGAACCCATTTGTGGGTAAAGATGGAATCCACACCCAAAGAATAGAATTCCAGTGGCGAGCAGTGAAGAGGTTTTTCAAAAAACAAAATTATAACAACCCAGAAAACTTTAGTGATATAATTGTTGAATATTTGTGGCGAAGAGACGTGTATAAATATAAAAGAGACTCTTTTGTACATTTAATGAAAGCAATTAAACATGTTTATGAAATAAACAAGTAATGTATTAAAATGTTTGTTTAATTGTGTCTCTCCTAGCCCTTTAACATTAAGTTTTTCTCATCTATCAACATAACTCTGAGACGGACTGGATATGTTATTGTTGTTATATAATACAATGTTAAGTGAACCGCCTTGATAGATTAGGTGTGAAACAAAAAATAGGTTAGGTGAGGTTAGAACATGACAAACAACGCACGAGCCGAGCGAGCGAAGCGAGCGTGCCGCGGCAGCGGCCGGCGAAGTGCCAGAAGCGAACCGCCTTAATAAGTTAGGTGTGAAACAAAAAATAGGTTAGGTTAGGTTAGAACATGACAAACAACGCACGAGCCGAGCGAGCGAAGCGAGCGTGCCGCGGCAGCGGCCGGCGAAGTGCCAGAAGCGAACCGCCTTAATAGATTAGGTGTGAAACAAAAAATAGGTAAAAAAAACTGATATAGCCGAAAGTGAGGTTAAGTACTAAAAAAATTATTACTCAAAAACTAAAGGCCTCCGGCGGGGGGGGGATGCAGGGGGGGCTTCACCCCCTCCCCCCCCCCCCCCCCCTCCGCCCCCCTCCCCCCTCCCCGCGGGTACCGGGCGACTATAGTTTAACCAAAAGTTGCAATTTTTTCAATGCTTACAATTTCTCCAAACTTTCTCAGCCTCTGGATCCAGAATAGTCGGAGGATGGCCAGCATACGACGGCCAGATCCCTCACCAGGTCAGCTTGAGGATGGTGTCTGCAGCCGGAGCAGTCTCATCGTGCGGTGGATCCATCATCCATAACCGATGGGTTCTTAGTGCTGCCCATTGCTTGGCTAAGTACGTACTATGTTTAGGGTTCCGATAGAATCAGAAAATATCTAAATTGAGCGTACTTAAATTACATTACGAGAATTTTTTGCTGATCTGTAGCTGAAATAACACTTATGCTCCCCCAGCCGTATCTCGTTCGTGGTCCGCTTGGGGCTGACAAACCTGACCCAGCCCGAATACCTGGTGGAGAGCACGCACAAGTTCATCCATCCGGAGTACGATGAGATCCGCGCCGGAGTGCAGACTGACGATATTGCGCTCTTGGGCCTGGACAACTACATTCCTTATGGACGTGAGTATATTCTTCAGCAAGAGTCGGAGCCTACCAGACTCCCTAGTGAACATATTCTAGCAAATGGAATAGTATTACTCTTCTTCGTGGATGACCTGGGTATTTTGCTGAGGTGTTCACTACCAACCAAATTTAAAATAGTACCTTATATATTAATGGAACAACCATAGAGATCTAGAGAGATACCAATCCGTGCGCTGAGTACAAAACCTGGAGTCGCAAGCAGGGGCCGTATTCCGCGATTCAACGTAAGTATTCTGTTAGCTTCAATAAGTTAATTATCCACTGCGGTATTCAATCTTAACGTTTGAATATTAGTAAGTACTGAGCATGCATTGTAAACTGTTTACATGCAATATCACTACCGGCGTTCAGTCACATACTTAACAAAAGTTGCGAACCGCGAGCAATGTGTTCTGTTTTTGGGCATATTGCTGCGACACCAGCCCCGACCCCTTTTCATATCTCCCTTGTTTCTGTTATATGTGAAAACAACCAATAATTATTGTATGGGTTTACCATGAGCCAGTGCTGCTTTAGCACACACCAATAGGTACTTATCTCATCCGCTTTCCGCACCCAGTACCGTACAAGGACAGCCATAGCGTATCCCATAATTACACGTCGTAAGGTAGTGATGTCAATCATCCACACGTCTTTAATGTATCTCAGTTGCTAACAAATGTTGATTGAAATCTTGAAAAATGGTGGCCTTATGTCAGTTTTGACAACTTCAGTAAGCAAAAATGATAATGTAAGTTTATGATTGAAGCTGAAAAAAGTGATATTAGCCATTTTTTCGATTTCAATCAACATTTGTTAGCAACTGAGATACATAAAAAAGTCACCTGCAGGGTGACTTTTTTGGTACCACGAACCACCGCAGTGCCAGTCCTTTTGCGAGACCTTCAGAGGTAGGGCACTGTGCCAGTGAAATCACTGGGTGACTGGTTTATGAACGAAGTATGTATGCCAGTACCTCTACCATGAGTTGGCAACATAAATGTCATCTATAGTCGATACTCGATCTCGCTTGCCTATTATGCTGGTGATTGGCGTACTCGCTGTCAATTTTAGTTCTACAATTGATCGCGAGGTGGCACTGTTCATTTTTTCATACATTTTTTCGCGGCAATCGATAGCGAGCATCGATTGTTGTCAATGTTGTAAACTCATGGTAGACCTACAGATCAGCCGAAATGCCAGCATAACACTTTAAGGCCCTGGTGCCTCCGCAACTGTTATGGTTGCATAACCTTCTCAAACGCGTCTAACATTATGTAATTACGTTTCAGCCACCATCCAACCTTGCCGGCTGCAGAGCAGCGAGCAGAAGAACACCAACTACGAGGGGATCGTGCTGACTGTCAGTGGATACGGACGCACTGATGATCTCTGGAACGGTGAGACATTGCATATTGTAGGTTCTGTTCACTGAACATACCGCGGGTTTTACATGTCCTTCGCTTCGGCATTGAGGCCTACAGTAAGGGCATGAACCATTGGATTAATCATCATTATTAAATGAGCGGATTATAATAGGATTTTAGTAGATTTATCATAGCTAAGCGTATTTATCACAACCGTTCACACAATGTACAAAGAACCATTTACGTAGGTACAGTTAGGCTAATTTCTTTCAAGAATTGAAATTAGGTATGATGGAAATCAAATAGTTTTCTAAATATACGTGTGTGTAGGTGGAGCGGCATCAGAGGTGCTGCTGTGGACGTTCCTTCGCGGGATCACCAACGAGGAGTGCCTGCGCTGGTACCCCAACAGCCAGGTCATCAAACAGCAGACTGTCTGCGCTGAGTACTACAACGATACCTCGCAGTCTTCCTGCCAGGTAACCTACTCACACGCGATCTATTTAGGTTCCATTTGACAGTTCCGCTGGAAAAACACTAATGGTTGAGACGCAGTGTGCACCACCCTCCATCCGGTCCATAAAATGCAAAACATACTGATTAAGCAACACATAAAAACAACCAAAAACTATTCGATACGTGTTTCGCCTCTACACAACGCATGTTATAAACGTTATATTTTGTTTTAAGGGTGACAGTGGCGGCCCCCTGACCGTTGTTGACCTGGACGGCAATCCCACCATGATAGGAGTAGTCAGCTTCGGATCTAGCGCCGGCTGCAACAGCCCCTTCCCCGCAGGTAAGGGTTTTGAGGACACGAGTATCATGCATGTCCGTAGGAAAGCAGTTTATAGCACATAACACTTAGCACCTGGACGATACTTTCGGGCTCCAGTAAGTTAGTATAACTACTAACATGACCGTGGCCTTGGGTTAAAGAACTCTCTCGTTTCAGAGTGACGAGATCAGTATTGGACAGAACTTTACTTGGGATCATATTACAATGCAACTATATTATATAAGTATAGCTCGACATCTGACAAACGACCGTCAATAGCCTGCACTCTTTCTTCTTCCGTCTCTTTACTCAATTTACCGTTTGTAATGTTAATAAAGCATACTTTCTATTACTTCTAATGCCGTTGGCGTGGATGGGATCAGTCGTAACATGATACCTATTCTTGATATCATTCTCTCTGTCCTTCGCCATTTTTTTAATTTACTATTTATAGTGGCGCGTTTCCTGCTTTGTGGAAGGACGCTCAAATTATCCCTCTCCCAAAAAAAGCTAATCCTAAATGTTTTTCAGAATACCGTTCAGTATCTATCCTTCCTTCCTATCCAAAGTACTTGAACGTCTAGTTTACAGTCAGATGAACAATTGTAATCATCACACTTCCTTACACGACATAACTTGCTAAACCCTCTTCAATCTGGTTTTCGTCTGGGGCACAGTACGGTTACTGCACTTGTTAAAATAACTGACGATATTCGTTTAGGTATGGAAAACGGTCAGCTAACTGTGCTGGCTCTCTTAGACTTTAGCAATGCTTTTAACGTTGTGGATTTCGATATCCTCTTAGCAATCCTACGCTCTAATAATATATCTCCAACGGTTATTGATTGGCTTAAATCTTACCTATACGGTCCTCGACAGCGGACTCGCCTCGATGAATCTTATTTTTCGTGGTGTACCTAACACAACAGCTGGTGTACCTCAGGGTGGCGTACTATCTCCTTTACTTTTTGTTGTTTTTATTAAATTAATTTCCCAAAATATTTCTTGTTCCTACCACTATAAACAGATGATTTTCAGTTATACTCACACGCTCCACTACTTACACTGAGTGGAGCAGTTGCAGTTAATATAAATAAAGACAGGGATCGGGTATTATTGGAGTAAAGCTAATAAGTCAATCCAATGCAAGCAGAGTGGTTTTCGATGGGGTCACTATTCCTTATTGTCAAACGGTCAAAAATCTGGGTGTAACTATTGATCAACAACTCCGACCACCCGGAAGATAATTAATAATGTTCTTCCTATACTACGACTAGCACTCGCTCAATCCTTTTTATTCCTGTGTTCAATTATGCAGACGTCAGCTATCTTGATATATCGGAAATTCAGCTAAATAAAATTGAACGTCTCCAAAATTTTTGTATTAAGTTCGTATTCGGTTTGCGCAAATATGACCATGTTTCGGAATTTCGTACTAAGCTCAAGTGGCTTCCCATACGCCATCGTCAGAATGCTCACATAGTCTCTTCTTTATAGTATTCTCTTCAATGCCTCTTCTCCGCACTACCTCAAGGAACGTCTCGGTTTTTTCACACTTCTCATTGTTTTTCTCATTCACTCTGTTGTTATTACGGTTATCAGAGAATCAGCATAGAACCAGTTTTTATTACTCCTCATTTGCCGTTAAAGCCGTCCGTTTGTGGAATTCTCTACCACTGGAAATACAGCGTGCTACGTCACTTCAAAATATTACCGTGCTTCAAACCTTCAAAGATCAGGTTAAAAATTCTATCTTTTACTACTCACACACACTGTTACTTAATAATTGTATTATAATATAATAATATATTGTAATGTTGACGAGTACATCTACCTGGGACAGACAGTCAAATTAGGCAGGTCCAACTTCGAGAGAGAGGTCTAACGTCGAACCCAACTCGGCTGGGCAGCGTTCCGGAAACTTCGCGAAGTCTTCTCGTCAAAAATACCTCAGTGCCTCAAGACAAGAGTCTTCGACCAATGTGTGTTACCAGTGATGACTTAGTCTTATGGCACTGAAACGTGGTCTCTTACTATGGGCCTCATAGACAAGCTCAAAGTCGCACAACGAGCTATGGAGAGAGCTATGCTCGGGGTTTCTCTACATGATCGAATCAGAAATGAGGAGATCCGTAGAAGAACGAAAGTCACCGACATAGCCCAGAAGATTAAATAAACATAATATCAATATACAAGCAACTCGCAACTAACATACTCACAAACTTATATAAGGTCCAACAATATGCTAATTTGTTATTATAACTTGTGTTATATCCTCGCTTTTTCAGGTTACGTCCGTCCTGGACACTACCACGACTGGTTCCTGGAGGTGACTGGTATTGACTTCGACTGGACCCAAGAAGTCAAGTTCCAGCCCATAACCTTGGACTTGGATTCAGCAGACAAGGTCAACGTAGTTGATCACATGTAAATAACTTCAGGACGAAGTTACATCAAGCATAAGCTCTACTTATTATTGGCAGAAATAAAAATAGTTTCTTGTATTATCGTTTTTATTCAAAGTACAATCTTAAATATTATTATAAATATTTATTAATCCACTGCGGATGTACCTTATATACTATTATATATTATGATTAACATACTATTAAGAATAAACACATTTTAAATGCACAATATACTTAAAAATATATATAACCTTTTTACCATATATTTTGTTTTCTAAAACTAACAGGCAAACTAGGGTTAAACTTCCATACAGCTTACATTTTCAAAATAAGTTACACGAAATTGCTTTCAACAGATTTGTTTTTTTATACTATACTAGTATGAGACGGGCAATGATAACAAAAAAATATTAAATTGAAAAATATGCCGTAGTATATCTGTTGAGACACGCAGTACAACTAAGTTTCATTTATGTCCGTACCAGAAGCTATATAAGATCAAAGTTATTATAAGTGCTAATCAAACCAAGTGTGAAGTTAAAAAAAGCACTAAATGATGCCTTGATGTTATGGTCTACTCGATGATGAGGTTAATAATTATAAAAAAAAATTCCTTGCTCCACGACAAGTTCACATTTTAGGTCTAGATTCTATATATCCGACGATGACGTCATATTATTGCATCAAAGGTCGCACGGACACCACAGAAATTTCATTGTTATAATGACATCGACCCTTGAAGGGCATATGGCATATATGTATCCCACATTAATAAAGGCTTAAGGAAGTAAGAATATCCCCCACTTCCATACGCATAATGAATTTTAGTAAACGAAATATGATACTACGTATGGATAGCACACGCTACTCAGAGACTTTTGTTACATTTGCTTTAAATGGCACCTACGAAGTACAAACCATAAGAAACGCTACTCCCGCCGTCTATCCACGTGGATAAACTATCCCCTGACGTTGCCGTGCTCGCAAGGGAGATAAAAATGACACGGTGGAAAAGATTTATTTCCTCTCCACGGGGATAAATAGTCCACTGCCCGTGCTAGCCCTGCTGTTTATGTAAGGTGTTACAGACAGCCCCCTGTGCCGAGGGTGCTTGGAGGCAGACGAAACGGCCGCGCACGTCATCCTGGAGTGCAGCAGCATGGCGTTACAACGGGCAGAGTACCTCGGATCACAGAGGACCGTCAAGGAGGCCTGCACCGGCATCAACGAGCTGCTGGCCTTCTTTGACGACATCGGGTGGCTGGACTAACGCGCACCACCCGACATCACGCACAAAGTGCCGCATTAAGACGACATTGGTGCGGAAAATAGCCCGCCAACCAAGTACCAAGTATCCTACATTAATAATCACAAAAAAACACCAACTTGATGGTCGGTTATAATGCGGTGGAAGGAGGGAAACACACTAGTCCTGTCAATCTAGGTCTATATTGTTTATGCTGTCATGTGAGTCAACAAGACTTCTCAACCTCAAGGCAGCTTGCTTCTAGGGAAGATTTTCGCAACATACTCGTACCTTTGGCTGAATTTATGACAGGGTTTTCAATCATCGCTATTCTTGGAATTGGAGTATAATTTCTAAGAAAACTATTTTATTAGTTGCCAAATATGGTGACAGACGAGTCTACGGGTTAAAGATGGACTTAACTAACCGGCACAAAAAAGTGACCTAGTAGTATGCTGTAGATTTCTTAACCATGTTACCCTCACCAATAGCTCAAGTCCGATATTGGCAGTTCTCACTACCCCAAGCTATCCCTTAAAAAAACTGCCAAAGAATATGACTTCCATAGCCCATATCATCACACAAAACCGTCCATCTCATTACCACATAAATAAAAAGAAAATAATATCATCTACCTATCAACCTCCTCATGTACACTTTCAACATGAGGGTAGTTGTTTAAAATCGCAAGCAGCTCTTCGGCATATTCTTTTTCCTCTGTAAATGAGTCGTCTTTCAAGTCTGGATGTTTCAAGTGATCTTCTAAGACCTTCTTGAGGTCCAGGCTTGGATCTGTGCATTGCTGGATGACTGTAGAGTCTCTGTTCTCCAGAAGAGCCAGGATGATGCTGAGGAGGTGCTCTGTGGTGGAGTCACGACCGCTTCTAATCAGCTCAGCGATAGACTTTGTGAGATTCAGGGATACGAATTTTTCTGTAAAGTCAGAAATTTGATTATTGTACAGGGCTTTTACAGGCTACAGGGCATTTTTAGCTAGCAGTGTCAGAATTTATTAACCGAGTATTATGTATTTGTTTCATTTACAATTTTAGTCAATGGTAGTATAATTCACCTGTTCAATAAACTAAACTAGTCTAGGTCTAGGTAGTCATACATTAAAATCTAAATTCGTGTAACACTTAGAATGACATTTCTAAAAATAAGATTATTCTATTCAACTTTGGGTATTTTTACTA
Organism: Selenia dentaria; assembly: GCA_917880725.1. Taxonomy (NCBI): domain Eukaryota; kingdom Metazoa; phylum Arthropoda; class Insecta; order Lepidoptera; family Geometridae; genus Selenia; species Selenia dentaria. Next base: position 26,386,939 of record OU862896.1, on the reverse strand, counting down.
CCATATTGTCTAAAAAATACCACAAATGAATATGAATATCTAATTTTAGTGCTGTCATTCGAAAGTGTTATACTAATTTGTATTTTAGCCTAAACAGAATAATAACAACTACTCTAATTTAGGAATTTTTAGTGTAATGCTTACAGAATCGACACCAATTTACTTTTAATATGCGGCTTTAATTATGCGACAAACGACAAATGACAAGGTAAGAAAAGGATTACAATGAATAAGTTACATTCGTTATCTATACTAATATAGTAATTTTTAAACTTACGCGATTTGAACACATGTTTTAAATGTTTATCGGGACTTATCACGTATTATTCGAGCGTATAAATATAAACGATATAAACGTCGAGCGAAAGGTACATATTTTTACCTATATTAAATAATACGTGATAAGTCCCGATAAACATTTAAAACATATACTAATATAGTAATATTCTAATAATATTATAAAGAGGGAAGATTGGTATGTAAGTATGTTTGTAACGAATTGGCTCAAAAAGTACTGGACCGATTTCAAAAGTGGTTCACCCTGAGTAACATAGTCTATATAAGATTCATCATCATCATCCATCACCGCGCGGGTGAAACCGCGGAGAGCAGCTAGTAATATAAAGAACAGGAGTAACATAAAGAAGACATAAAGAATCTCTCTTTGTAACTTATTAATGCATTCTCCATTTCAAACCCATGAAATTAACCATGTAAAGGTTATCTGGAAAAGATTACTTATAGCGATGAGACCGTCCGTTGTTTATAAAGAGCTCTTGTATAGTCTGTGCAAAATGGAAGAATCCTAGGAATAAAGGTCGTAATGGTGTTAATTTACTGTTTTAATGCTATTAAATGATAAATCGGAATACAATTACTAATAAATTCAATATAATTACTAAATCGGAATATAATTACTAATAAAAGTTTTCATTGCACTATTAATTTATTGTTAACGTTACAAATAAAGAAAGATTATAGGTATTTTTATTTAGTCGAAGTTTACACTCGACTGTTGCGTAACGGACAGATAATAGCTGGATTGGGTTGCCATATAAAAATCAGAATGAAAGTTCACTGTAACGCTACGACGGTTCTCTTTATAAACCGTAATAAAGTTTCATACATATTTTCAGTATGGCTACAATGAGTGGAATATTTTTATAAGTAGGCAACACTGTTTTTTTTTATAATGGTTCATCAAAGTGACTTGTTTCGCCTGATGGAAAGCGCGGATGGAATCAAGAAGCGATGACCATTAGTGCAGCCGTAAGCTGCATTAATCACCACCCCTATTTGATGACCTGACAGATGCTTTTTCACACCCCCCTTCAAACATCCAGGGTCATAGCTGCAAGGAAATACGTACGCCGGCAGAGCATTCCACAATTGACTTACACGGCAGAGGTAGGAACTGCCAAACTTTTTGGTTTGTGGTAAGAAGTTTTGAACAGTGTATGGATGCAATGCTAGGCCGGAACGGTGAGGAAGGAATAAGATTAAAGAGCTCTTCAGAGCATTCGCTATGAAACAAATGGTAGAAAACGCTTAGAGAAGCGTACCAAAAGAAACTTTAGTTACTGACCCTTAGCCTCCGGACAGTTGTGGCACAGATATCTGATGAGGAAGGCTGCCTTGGTCCTTGCAGCGGTTTCCTCAGCTTTCAGCAGCCGCACCAGCTCCTCACACCCTGCCGCTGACACCAGCTCGAGGCACGCCGGCTCGTACTCACGACATGTGCCTGAAATCATCAACATCATCATCACCATCAGCTTTGAACTAATAGATATAGACTTACTTCCTTTTATAATTATATTTAATTTGGTGAATATGTTTTATGTAGATTTTTTTTAAATATAATTTTAAAATGAATAATTGAATGACTGCAGCAATCTCAATACTATTTGTACGCCCTTAGGGGCAAAACATGTTGACATATAATTTCTGTTTCGTTTTTTTTTTTATTCTCTTTTTTTATTTAGGGACTTTGAGTCGTGTACCGACTATGTCAGTCCCATAGTTTACTCAAAAATTTTTACACTTTATCCTTGAGCATCTTATATGTGGACTGATAGAGCATCCTAGCTGCATTAGATGTTGGCGCAGCTAAAATGCTCTGAATCAGGCCCACATCAAGGCGGTTAACGTCAAGGACCTTAAATAGGTCATCTCTTATAGATGCACTCTGGACACACTCTATCAGAAGATGGTACACATCTTCGTACACACCACATGTGTTGCAATTAGGGCTCCTAGCTTTGTTCATTAGGTGCTTGAATCCATTTAATGGCATGTGTCCAGAACGCAACCTGTGACCAATTACTACTAGTTTTCTACTTAACTTCACGTGGGTGCACCATGGAATATGAGGAGGCTCACTTTGTAGAGTTCTATACCATATCCCTTTCTCTCGAGAGATAACATCAAAATACTCCTTCCACTGCAATTTAATTTTGTTTTTGTAATGGGTAAATACTTCCGTATATTCGCGTTTTAGGTGAACCTCTGTACCACTTACTCTTGCATCCCTAGATAGTTTGTCTGCCTCCTCATTTCCATGAATGCCGACATGTGAAGGAACCCATTGCAATCCCAGAGTCGCTCCCCCATCCATCAGACCAAGAATTTTACTTAATATATTATATGCTATCGATGCACCTCTGTGTCCAGAAGCGCATCGAGATTATATGCTGTAAGGCACTTTTTCAATCAACAATTTCTGTTTCAAGAGTTTATTTCTCAACAATAAATTAACATTTCACTAATGTGAGAAATTAATCTAAGGTACATATTGTAATGCTTTGACATGCAACGGACTTGGTAACTTAAATAAACTAGGTGGGTACATGGTAAGTTACGAGTACATATGGGGAATATTTTTAATATTTTAACATCTATAGCATGCCGGTTATTTATTGGTATTGTTTGTAACACATTTTCCTGACATAAAAATATATCTTTATATTTAACAGCATATCAGCACATCGGCTCGGTGTTTTTATGAAGCGGTTGGCACACTTCATGGTGAAGGCCAGACCACTTTACGCAAACATGTCTAAGATAAGAACCATAATATAATAAACGCATGTTTTAGCTGCCTCAGACAAAGTAAGTTAATATCTTTAAGTAAAACGTCTTCCCTACTAGCGTTGATTCACGCAGGTTTAGCGCGAGACGCGTGTTGGGAGTCAACATCCACAGATCACAGGTCAACAAGGCATCTTCGATCGATTTTTTTTGTTGATAATCTATGTACACAACAGAAAACAATGAACATTTAAAAACTGCAAACCCCGACCGTTCTTACTTAATGATCGCCGGCAAGCGTCCTCCGCCGGCACGCACCGCCTCTTTCCACTTTTGTAGCCAATTTATCGCGATGACGTTCTACTTACTCGGGGCCGCGCGCTCCAAGTACTTTGCCTTATACAGAAACACAATGATAACAAACTTATAATATCCCTCTGTTTTGTCAGATGCGTGATGTGTGTCACAGTCAGCGGGAACATTCTATTAATAAAACAGCAACGCCAGAATTAATTTTGTATGAATATGAATCATTCATTTAGGCACACTGGTCACAACAGCTTAAAATAAAATAAATATTACAACACATACAAAAATATAAGTAATAAGTAAAGATAAATAGAAACAACATAAAGTACATTATAATACATAATATATACAGTAATACTTACACGACAGTGCATAGAGTCCCTTAATCAACGCTTCCCCCCTCTCCGACTGCACCAGGATCAGGATTACGTTAAGTAAGCCACACTCCAGTGCCTTCCCTTGGCAGAATGGGTTGTTCTGGCATGCCTCTCCTAACACTGTGCACGCCAAGGCTCGTACTGTGTCGTTCTCACTGCCGAGGCAGACTGGGAAAATGGAGAATCCACCCATTTTGTAGAAATCTGGAATCATGTCAAGAATAATATTAAAAAGTAGCGTGGCCAAAGTCATGGAATCTGAAAAGGATTGTCGGAAAACGCGGGTTCGAATCAGTTAGAGGATATTATGTTTTTTTCTCTTTAAAATTGCAACCTAACGCTTTAGTACATCCTAAATCATAGTCACATATGGAGTAAAAAATGAAGTCTTACCGTTAGCAACATCAATGTCATCAATCAGTTCAAGCAGGTTATTGAATGCTTTCTGCACATCATCAGGCAATGTATCCTCAAAACGTATGCTACGAATCTTCTCTGAATCAGACAGCGTATTGATGGACTCTTGGACAATCTCCGCCACATCCACTGTAAGACTCTTCAAGGCTTCCTCGAGGAATTTGCGTCTCTGGAATCAATAGTTTTTTTTTAATCTTTTACAAGTTTAGAGTGCTTTCTTTATTTCCATTTTTTCCATTGCGATCCCTTCTACCTAAGGAATATATGAGATCGTCAAACAGTGGTTATATCTGACAGAGTTCGCTTCTCATAAACATTTGTCACAAATACAAATTAGAAAATATGTATTAAAAATGTATCTATAGTGATAAAACTCGAAGCTGTAAAATATCACTGAAATGCAACTACCACTTCTGTCTGATGAGAACATATTATATATTTAACATCCCAGCAGCAACCAGACTGTAGAGTTGCATCTTAATATTATGTGCTGGTGGAATTGACCTCCAAGTAGATACTTGGAGTCACCCAAACAAACTTGTGTCGAATCTGCTTCATCAAAACTTTTATTCTGGAACTATGTTCAACTATACAGAAACTTCATTATGTGATGTGTGCATAATATATTTTAGGGTTGCATTTAGTCATATTCCATTTAAACTTTTAAAGCATCTTGTAATGGGTAGAATAAGAAAAATTGTATACTGCAAATGTTTTTTTTATTTATGTGTTCTAACTTTACTCACAAATAGCATAATATATTTGCAAAGAAAGTTCTACAGTGCTCTTCACACAGTAATAACATTATAACCTCATTATGTTTCTATGCTGGGGCTCAGGCCTTCCTCTCCGAGAGAGTGAGTTGGATGGCCATAACCCACCCTGCAGGTGTAGTGCGACTTGATGGACAGGCTTGGACAGGACCCATGTCGAAGTTTTCAGGCCAACTCAAGGCCATCGACATAGCCTAACGACTGATGTCCTTTGACAAACAACCAGGACCGACGTCTTAACGTGCCCTCCGAAGCAATTTAAAACATTCACACAATAATGCTTGCGGGTTTTAACTTTGCGACAGAACACCTAGTACTGCAGCGATACCAACCAAGAGGCTCTAACTGAAGCAAGAGTACAAAAGTCCTAACACCTAGTTAGTGTGATTTCTTCACCCCTTACCCTAACAATCAGCCCAATGGCATAGGGTATTCTGTGGTCTACTCAGTGTCAACCAAGGCATACACAATACACATTCATAAAGGGTGCAAGTCTATTTTAATATAGATAATCATGATGTCTGATGTAGTGGTTCCCAATCAACCCTCTTACGTGTACCCTTGTATTAAACCCACTAGTTTTTCTGGCATGAGTGGTGTAATAACAATGAGCATAGGGTAAATATATCCCAGAGTGTTACAATGCCATACTGAAGGACAAAATCTATAAATATTACATTGTTTGTGTGTTTGATATTTGCATATGGCAATGGTTGTATTGCAATACTCAAGAGAGTTAAAATATGTTGGACTATATATATATATTTATATATATTATATTAACGGGGCTTAATCGCATTAGTAATAGTATTTATTCACCTCGACGTTTCAATAAATTTGCATTGATCATGTTCAACGCAACAATGCAACTTGATCGAAACGTTGAGATAAATAAATATTATTACTAACATAATGACGTTAATAATAATTAATATAAATATGTGTTCATGCAAGTTCAAATATTATAATGATAGTTAATGTTTTTTGGCATTAATCTAGATCTATGTTCTAAGGTAGTTTTATTACTTAAACATATTTAATCTCACTGTGCATCTAAGAGTTACATATAATCGCACTTGTTGGGCCCCTCGGTTTCTCCCACGTAATGTAATGATAATGATAATGATAATACTATGTCTATATATTCCCAGTATATAATCTCCTTGACGGATATCATTATCGGTCAGCCATTTGGCCTTGTTAAGGCAAGAAAGAGACAAAGAAAGTGACTGAGCTACAAACGTTTTTATAATATTAACCCTTTGACTCGCGATGTGCTATATTTGGCCAATAATATGATAGATTTCGCATAAATCAACCTACTTTTCCAGCAACTGCAACATGTGTGGTTAATATGGATGATGGATTGATGGATTGTAGAGCCAAATGATGCAATATTAATGTTAGATTAGTCATTACCTCTTCATCCAATGGAGTAAATTGTGAGTTAGCAGGTGCATCCTCTGCCTTTGTAGCCTCCATTGCAAACCGTAGTAGACCCTGTAAATAATGTAACAATGTGAACTGTTAATTTGTTGAGAAGCAACTAAAACTTAGCCACTGTTACATCCTATAACCATTAATGGAGATTCTTCTGTGACATAAATGTTTAATTATGGAAATTATCAGAAAAAATTTGATGAAGCAATTATGACATACAAAGCATGTTCTTTAGGAATTGTTTGCTGCAGAGCTTGCCTGTTAATTAAGTTAGAGTAGTTCAAACCTATCAACTGTATTAGACAAACCTTGCTTAACTCGTCCGCATCAGGACAAAAAATAACAATAGATTTATAAATAAAACTTGCCTCGAATGAGGGTTGCTGATCCCAACAGATTAAATCACTACATTAGAAAAAAAGTATGATGCCCACCTGATGTTAAGTGGTAACCTCTGCCTAGAATAGATACATTTCCTCATGAGCGATGAATTGAGACATTATGTTGTTAAGTCTCATATGCCTGTAATTTGGCTGGCAACCATACCTTCAAACTAAAATGAAGTTAATTGTGCACATTACTGCTTCATGGTTGAAAAAAGTATAGTGGCAGTAGACCTGGACAAACTCATTCACAAACGGCCTTATTAATAAACTTGTAGTAAACCCGGAGTAGTTAAAACATCTATCTGTCAATTTTTTGCTTGCAGTAAATGACACGCGTGAAAGCAAGACAAAGCATGTTACGCCTAATCTATGTTTACGCAATGTTTATTAATAAAGGCCAAAGAGTTCTACTTCTCTAAATGTTTCTTCTAGGTTTGCTAGTTGTGTGTGGCAGCCATACAAAAATAGGCTAATAATATCAATGTTATTAAGAAACTGTTTCCATGTTTTCATTCAGTGTTCAGCTACAATCAAAATCTATATTTGGGCATAGATTGAAAATTGATTAGCATAAGAATCTCAGGGGTTTATGTGCTATTTTTTCCGCTGTAGAGAAAAAAAAGTAATGTAAATGTATATATATCGATAGATAGTAATATTTTGCCTTCCATAACACTTTTTGACCTTTGACATCGAATAACAGTGAGTCAATAAGTTTTGCAACAATTAATCTTCATAAAGGTTTTTGAATTCTTTTGGTATGTCTCCACACATAAACATGAAAAAATTAACTGTCAATATTATGGGGATTTCACTCACTCTGTGCAATTTATACGAAAATAATGAAATCTACCTCTGTAAGCAAGTTAGAACAATTGAACATTAATGTTAAATATAAAATAAGTGGCCTAAATCATATGTCACACAAAAAAACTCAATGATCAAGCACTATTTAACTACTCAAGCAGTACATAAGGCGGAAGTACCTCCATACAATATCCTGTCCTCCAGAAGATTCTTAGTTTATCAAATATGAATTATATTCCATTTTAACCTTACAATTGTACACTTTTGTCACCTCAATTTACCTATTTAATGAGTTTAAAATTGCTTCTGCTTTTACAGCAGACAAGGACTAATACCCCTTCTTAAATCCACCTTGCCATTTAGGAAGGGGAGAAGGAGGTACTGTCTGTACCATTTCCTTTCTAAAATCACCAAACCAATGCATTCATTTGAATATAATTATTTTCCGAATGACAAGCCTCCATCCGTCACCAACCCCGAACCAGGGTGCACAATTTGTTTTATTTGATCAAGCGACGAGTCTAGTAAACGTGTGTCCGATATACACAAGGGCAACACCTGCCATGACAAATATTGTAGAAACAACAAGATTTAGCCAGCAATCGACTTAAAGCCGTCGATAATCAACTGTCAGACTCCTTCTCGCAGCAATTTCACTTGATACCTACCTACCCAATAAATAACCTAAATACAACTTAGATTACATTGAGTCATTGCATTTACATTGTAGGTACCTGTAAATTCCTCGGTTGGCGCGGCTGCTCCGGCAGAGGCTGTGCATTCTCCTCATTCCTGCTGGCAAATGCGAGGTTTCCAGCAACCTGGTTATTATTATTTTGCTGGTTTTCACTCATTTTCACGGCGAAATACTGCAGAATGCAGGTTACTTTACAAACAAATATTGATTTCTACGCAGTCACTGCAACTAACTGCAAGCCGGGCCTACCGTACCGGTGAGCAAGGACAAGGATGTTATAAATATGTACTATTTCTTAATTTTATAAATTCCTTGGCGTTGAGTAAGAAATTCCTGATTACCAGTCACAAACACGCAATAGCAATGCAAATGAAAACTCAATCAAAATTCAATGATGGAGTAATGAAAGAAAACTCAGAAAACATCAGTGTTGCCAGATGATTATGAGAATTTCCCCCCAACTTTCTTCGATTACTCCCCGAAATCTAGCCTTTTATTAAAAAAAAAAAAAAACTATTTTCACTTTGTTTAAAGAAGAAAAATATAAAAGCTCTTTTAATTTTTTTCAAACTCTAACTTTTTACTATTCTAACTATTACTATACAACTGCTTGATTAATATAACTTGTATTGAGAAACCTAAAACAAAACACGATATATACTTACCATCCTATCACGCTTATGTCGGATCCACACTAAAATATGGCGTTTTAGCCTGGGCAAACTCTGTAGAAAAGCATTCTGCTCTACTAGCTCAAAAGAAATGTATTAGAGCAATATGTGGGTTGAAGCAAAGAGATTCCTGCAAACCTTACTTTCAGAAACTGAAGCTGCTGACACTTCCTTCGATATATATTTACGAATCAGCCGTACTTGTGAAGAATAACATAGAGAAGTATGAAACTTTAAAAAGCAAACGGCACAATGATAGACTGCATGAGCCGTACCGTAGAACAGCTCTCTATAGCAATAGCACGTTTCTGATGAGGTTGACTATTTATAACAAACTGCCAAAACCTCTAAAAGAGACCTGTCGCGCTTCCTGTCATAGCAAGATGACTGTGTGTGCCCGGTAAATAATCATACTAAAATAAACACACGACAAAGAATATAAAGAAGAACACGTGGATGAAACAATGAGTCGACCACCAACGCACGCAATTTAGGCAACATTTGGTGCTAGGAGGCTTTGCCTCATACAAGGGTCCGTTCAGTTACCCTCTGATCGACTATGGCTCCAGTCAGAGCGCAGTACCGTGTTTACTGCGCCCGGGTCTTCCCTTTACTGAGATATTGCGTATATTTATACAAGTTATCTCTCTCATTGGGTTCCTGGTCAGTACAGTTTACCCCAGGAATGACACCAGCTGGACATGGGGTGTTCCCCACGAGGACCTCCACCATCCCCATAGTCCTGCCCAATATGCTCCAACAACATAGCCGATCATTTTGCTATCCCCTGTTGGTTACACCCGGATATGGATGCTCAGGGGGTGCATTCGCTAGCTCTTCAGTCCAATATCCTTTACTACCAGTTAATGTACATTGTACGCAATCATTGGACTATGCCTAACCGTAAAACGTGACTCGTTAACGGTCGTCTCATTACCACATCACACGGTTCTTGTAGAACTAGGAATCATGAGCTAAAAGCACTTACCAGGACCTCTGCTGGTTGTTTTCCATCGAGACCTCAGCCAGTGCCTCACACGTGCTTACCCATCCGCCATTTTTCTCCGTACCCGCCTTCCTGCCGGCACGCCATTCGTAGTCTGCCCCAGAGATGCGTTAGCATCTGCTCGTCTGTGCCACAGAGTACCTGCGTCAAATCACTTACAAAAGGCAGAGTTGCCATAGTGCAAAAATAGATTGACAATAAGGATACAGTTACACTCACCAATTCGTTAACGGAAACTAGACAAGACCACCGATGTTGACATTTTTAAATTTAGGCTTAAGAAATTATTAATTGACAAGACATACTATTCCATTGACGAGTTTTTAAATGATGAATTACTGGTGAATAATATTAATGTATTATTATAAGTAAAATCAAAATAAACTAAATGTATAACTTCATACGCCTGCAAAGGCAAGTTTTGGCATCAGCACATGTAATTTTTAGTTCCACCTATATACCTACCTAAGACTTATGAATTGATAAAAATAAATAAATAAAAATAAATTAATAAACATGTATATACCTATACTCAGTTCGTAACTTGATAACTTCGTAAAAACTTTGTTATACTAACCTGAAAATGCCACTCCGTCTTCCCACTATATGCAATATGTTTAAAATTACGTTACGTAAAGTTAGTTTATTGATGACCAAAGAGTACCTAGGTATATATTTATTCATTTCAACACCAACCAACAATTAGCAACCTAAGAAACGAACAAATGATAGAACTATTATGTATGAATAAATGAATAATAGATTTAATTGAAGAAGTGTTGGAATTTTAAGGTAAGTATTGATGGGAATTGTGTTTATGGTAGAATAATTGATTAAGGTACATAAAAAACATCCAAAATATGCCTCAAGTTTAATTTTCCCCCCGAAAGAACCGTTCCCTTCAAATCTCCCCTCAAAGACGAAAAAATCCCAAATTTGCAGGGAATCCCCCCTATCTTGCATCACTGGAAAACATGGATATAAGCACAGATTAGGAAGTATATTAAAAACAAAAGCGCGGGAAACGTCGAATTAGACAGTCGATATTTTTTCGCTCTGTATTATTTTCATTTATATTTTATTTAGTACGATCATTAGAGTATCCCAGTGTAAATATTATAGACGTATTTAGTGTTTATTTAGTATTTTTAGTTTAGTGATTCACCGGACTCGGTAAGTTTTCTCATTTTTTCGCTATAAACGAGCCGCCTGACTTGGTGGACCCGGGGGGGCATTGTCCCCTCGGTATCAAATTATGTGACCGTGTCAGCTTCTAATATGCTATCTAATGAGTCAGGCATAGACACTGATGGGTCAAATACCCACCGTGCGGGACGTAAAAGAAGTCGTTTGTCTAAAATTTGCAAAAACTGCAACAGGAAGAAAAGGAAGCACGCTCAGGCAGTAGATGGCAAGGCTGGATGTCGTTGCACAGACAGCGATGAAAATACAAATATTACTGTTCAAAGTATTAGTAATAAGGTTGACAATCGTACTGACATTATTTCTACTCCTAATGTCTGTCCAGCCTCCAGTCCTCCCCAAAGTTTTATTTCCTTGGCAAGAAATAAGTATGAGTCTACAGATGTAGGTAGCTCCTTTTATCGTACACGTTCAACGAGAAACAACTTCAACTGATGATGGCGCCACTCCATCCAGTAACATTCGGTATATTCCTGAAAAGAAATGCCTTTCAAAATATTGTTAATGGTTCTGTAAAAAGGATAGGTAGAAATAGAATTGCACTAGCGTTCTCTGACTATAACGATGCCAATTCATTTATTTCCAACAGTAGTCTAGTAACAAATAAGTTAAAAGGATTTATACCATCTTTTAATGTGACAAGAATGGGTTTAGTTCGTGGTGTACCATCAGAATGGACACCAGAAGAGGTCATCGAAAATATTTCAGTACCTGAAGGTTGTGGTGGAATTTTAAAGGTAAGGCGAATAAATTACAAAACTATCGTAGAAGGTTCACCAGTTTGGAAACCAACACAAAACATAGTCATTACTTTTGATGGGCAGGTTCTACCTAAAAGGGTTTTTATATGTTACTATGCGCTTCCAGTTGAACAATACATTTACCCCACTATTCAGTGTTTTAACTGTTGTCGTTATGGTCATACAAAACTGCAGTGTAGAGCAAAACCTAGGTGTTACAAGTGTGGAACTGAACACACTGGTGATTCTTGTGATGTGAACGAGGAGAACGTTTCATGCTGTTCGTGCTCAGGAAATCACTTTGCCATAAGTAAGTTATGTCCTGAATTTTCACGACAAAAACAAATTAAAATAAATATGTCTGAAAAATGTATCTCATATGGTGAGGCATCTAAATTGCTACCACCTGTGTACAAGTCTTATGCTGATGTTGTTAATTCTACGCAAAATGTCCCTCAAACTCATTCGCACCTTATTTCTCAGATTTCCTTTACCCATCGTTCATCTATTGACTCATCCAATAAATCATACAAAAAAACTGTTTATACTAATCGGCGTCCGATACCTACACCTGAAAAAGGCTACGACAGAAATGCACATCAAAAATTAGTTAATGAATATAACATTCCGTCTCCACAAGACGGTTGCGCTTTTAGCCAAACAAATATTAATTCTTCAATAATGTCTACATCGGACATTATTAAAATGCTTGTTGACATTTTAACCCGTTCAAATATTTCCATACCGTCCAACATCACCTCAATAATTAAAAAAATTAAAACTCCCATAGCCATTAATGATGGCGGTATCGTTCCAGACAGCCATACAATGGAACTGCAGAAGTCTAGTTCCTAAAAAAAGTGATGTAATTTATTTAATAAATAAACATAACACTTCTTTACTAGCACTTTCGGAGACCTGGCTAAAGCCAGGCTCCATTTTCAAAATCCATGGATTCCCTTGTTTGAGAGATGATAGATCTGATGGGTATGGCGGTGTTGCCTTACTTATCAGAAATACCATTTCCTTAATTCCTATATCTCTCCCTAAATACAACGAGTTTTCCGTGGTAGCAGCACAGATTGGCAATATTTGTGTTGTCTCTATATATATGACATCCCCTTCTTCTTTGACATTCACCTGTCTTAATAAACTTTTATTTCTTATCCCTAAGCCTGTCTTACTTTTAGGCGATTTTAATTCCCATCACATTTCCTGGGGTTGTTCTGTTTCTAATCAATGCCGCTGAGACGAGACGAACGAACAATTTTTTGTAAGCAGTAAGCGTGCGATTTGTGAATATTTTATTGATATAAGTACAAGTAGTTACTTAATGCACTTATAGATTATATTATGATTTTTTGTTTGCTTCATTTGTTTGATTCTCTATAACGTACCCCGAGACATTTTTTAAATTACCTGGAAACTATAAAATATTTTTAAGTACCTACCTGTACATACTAATATTCGTAATTTGTTTCATTATATAGGTAGGTATTTCGCTTATTTCACCGAGTAAAATATCTGGAATAATAAACTGTTTCTTGTTTATGGATTATAAATAAGTAGGTACTATAAAACACTACTTATTACGTACTTACATGATAGATGGTAATAATTATAAAATGTATCGTAAATACAATTGCATATTTAAGCCATGGGTTTTGGAACCCGTTGCTTAAACCAGGCGCGGACAACAAAAAATGTGGATAGGTACATTAATTATTTTAAAATGTGACATACGAGTACCAAGCCTACCTACGCTCGAGTAAAACTTTTCGTAGTGGACAATGCCAATGCACGTGGTCAATTCGAAAAGGAGAGAGGGAAAACCGCGGCAACATTAGACAATACTGACATCTGTCACTGTCACATTATATTTGGAATGTCATAGACTAGAGATGTAAGTATTTTTCGAAATGAATTATCCTTTTTTTAGGGGTGGAAATGCTGTGAATTTGCCTTCCGCTCCGGGGGTGACGGAACAGGGCATGTGGGGTTAAGACCCACGAAAATCCCCCGTGAGCAGTCCTCCGCCAAGGTGGGGCAAGATAGCGTCGCGCTAGCATTCATTATCTCACCCCGGCAGTAGGCCCGGATCGATCTTAACCGGGCATCAGTCTCCCGACTGTCCACTACATACTTACTGTGCTGTTTCGAGGCCACGATCTTTTGCTGCCAAGCATGGAGCTTACCACGTTCGGCAGAGGTAGATCTCCACCTATTATCGCTGAAAACGTGTGCCATGTGCTAAAATGAGGGGATAATCCTGATACACTCGCAGGATTCTGCTCAGTCTGGCCACACTGTGAGAGTCAAATTTTCACGCACTTTTCGCGACAGCGGGAGGGAGCGTTCCATTCAGGCTGAGCACGATCGCCGTATTATCTTGTTTCGTGTTGTTGACAAAGACCTTACACTTACTAACTAGACTGTGCACTATGGCGAAAATAACAGTCCGCGCGAGAGGGCTCCCGGTGGGAGTGTGTCCTTTTCTAATGTGGTGACCATGACCGAACAGAACACAGGACAAATGCTTGTAAAAACGGTTGTATCCTGATATATTGATGCTATATAACTACTCTACATACACCTACCTAATTCATTGTAAGCAAAGAAATATCCAAACATCGTATGCATATTTTTATGAAAACTACATCACTTACCCTACACGTGGATTAACCCGTCCGAATCAGCAACTCTCATTCCAGGCAAGTTTCATTCATAAATCTATTGTTATTTTTTGTCCTGATGCGGACGAGTTAAGGGTCTGAACTTCTGAAGTACAAGGTGTCTCAAAAGAAAGTTTATATTTATTTAGCTTACTGCGTAAATGTTTCTGAAACACAATCATGTCAATATTCCGCCTAAATCAACGCTACGTCAATACTTGTCTGGCCCTATATCATATTGTTTGCCAGCTTTGATGGCCATTGATCAAAAATTAAAGCGACGTTCATTTCAGCCTTTTCCATCAAGAATTCCATCATTTCTGCAATAAAATCCAGGTCGCATATATGCGTCGCCAATATCCTTCGCAGAGTTGCAGGGCGATGTAAAGGGATACGATTTCTCAAAAATTAATAGATTTTACCCGAATAATCATATAATGATAAATAAACGGTTTATTTTATCTCAATATTTATTGGAAGTGTTAGATTTAGTCGTATTTAATCTTGTGTGAATGATTTCGAAATTATGTTAGACTATCGCTCAACTTCAAAATAACTATCCCATTATTTTTAATTAACATTTTAGTTAATCAAAAGTTGTGTAACGTCTTTTCAGGCGTTGTTGTAAGACTGACATCTCAACGTAATTTATTTTTACATGGTGAGGCAGTAGATGCAGCAGATGCTGTTTGTGTGCAAACACTTTCCGTAGTAATTATCTTATTTCTGCCTCTTTATTGCAGTTTTATCGTTTTATAAAACTTGGTTGGTGCTTATTTTTCTTCGATACATATATTGCTTAAAACATTACTATTTTTTCGCAGGGCTCGATCTGTAAAGAAAGTTAATACATTGTATACACGAGTAGACTGGCGCAGAGTGGTGAGATCAATGCTTCTACTAGCAATCGTTGAAGAGTTTTACTTTTAAAGTTATATGATTATTAACGGGATATTTACCGTGGTAAGGTTGTGGAATGAGTCTTCCCGTGAACATGGTGCATGTAACTGCGCCGAAATATCGGGAGCTCATTCCACAACCTTACCACGGTAAATATCCCGTTAATAATCATATAACTTTAGAGAACAACCGTGATAGTTTAAAACAGTGTTTTAGTTTTACTTTTGTCTTCTCATCGGTCCATCATCACCAAATTTTAAAACGTTTATATATTTGATGTACAACATACATGCAAATTTTATTTAAATCAGTTCAGTAGAAATATGTAGAAAGGCCGTTGCAAGATTTGAATCTTCAAGATTAATAGGTTAATGCACGTACGCGTTCTGATGGTTTATTCTTTTCCTTAGGAAATATTGACGGAACAAAATCAGGTTTTAGCATTCTCCTAGTATAAACAAAAATTAAGTCGTCACATTTAAAATGCGCTCTGTAAACGGCAGACGATTTTGACATTTTTCCAGGCAGTGCATTTTACCAATTCAATTTCTGGTTTTCATTGTTCGTAAATCTACAATACAAGAAATGTAATTAATAACGACAAACATCATCAGTGCAAAGTCGAAGGACACGATAAAACGAGTTTTAAAAAAAAAAAAAAAAACATCTAAGTTTTGGGTTTGCCGTTTTTGTACACTTTGACGGTGACCGGTACATCTCCAATTTAAGACAGTCGGACAGAAGAATCTACCTACGTACTATGGGACTATGGAATTGAAAAATATCTTAAATCAACAATATTCATGGTTACCCTAAAGAATATTCAACAAACCACCATCTTGCATTTAGTATTACCAAGTCCCAAACATTTGAGTACTACTTTTTACTTAGTATTAATTAATTACTTTATAAATACATATACAAAAACAAATCTATTTATTTGCTAGAATACAATATTATATAAAGTCTTTAACTAATAATTATGTCAATGTATTCAGCTTTGCAGGCAGGCTTGCAAATATTATAATAAATAAAATATAAATTAATGCATATTAAATTAACATTTAACAATTTTTTTCTAATCATATATTAATTTCTAATCATATATTATTCAATTCTATGCTTCATTATATTATTTAAACTTAAGATATTCATTTGCACTATAAAAACAATTGTCCAACAGCCACTTATGTAGGTTTAATTTAAATTTATTAACATGCAGCATATTATTTATATGGTCTGGTAATTTATTAAAAATAGTTATGCACACGTTGTATACATTTTTCTTATAAATTTCTCTATGGCAATCGGACTGGTAGAGTGGATTTTGGAACTTAGCTCTTTTATGACTAATGTTAATCTTCAAAACTTCTGCATAAGATTTATATTTGGTTTGCGCAAGTATGATCACATATCTCAATATCGATCAAAGCTCAAGTGGCTCCCTTTACGTCTTCGCCGGAATGCTCACATACTCTCTCTCCTTTACAATATTTTGTTCAATCCTTTGACCCCGCGCTATCTTAAAAAGTAAATACTAGCAAACACAGACTTTTAAAAATATGTACACGATATATAGAATATTAGTGTTTGCTATAGATAGTACCTATCTATCATATTCATTGTTGTTTTTTTTAAACTTTGCGTACACTCGTGCACCCTTACTTCACGGTAAGGGCCTTGTTACGTTGAAATTTATTTTACCTTTTCTCTGACCTTTACAAACACGCATTGTTACACGTAAAATACAAGTTTAGACAAAATATATCACAACAACTCCTTCCCAAGTCGAGAGCGCTGTACGAGGGTGAATCAAAAAATTCTTGGAATCAATATTAAAAAATGCAAAGATTTAAATAATAATATTTTATTTTTCTACATAATCTCCCTCCAATGCAATGCATTTAGAATAACGCGTTTCTAACTTCCTTATTCCTTGTGAAAAAAAAATATTTTCTTGACTCTCGAAAAAGTCCTCTACGGCAGCTATAACCGCGTCATTATCGTGAAATTTTGTTCCACGAATTTCCTCTTTTAATTTTGGAAATAAGTGAAAATCACTTGGGGCTAAGTCCGGAGAATATGGTGGGTGGTCAAGGAGATTGAAGCCAGCACAGCGGATTGCGTTGAGCGCAACTTCCGATCGATGAGAAGGAGCGTTATCTTGAAGGAACAACACGCCCAACGACAGTTTTCCACGACGTTTTTCTTTAATCGCTTCACGCACTTTCGGGATTAAATTTGCATAATAGGGTCCAGTAATCGTCTGGCCTTTTGGCATGTAATCAATAAAAAGGATTCCTTCACTATCCCAGAACACAGAGGCCATAACTTTGCCAGCGGTAGGAGCAACTCGAAATTTTTAATGGATGGAGAGGATGGTCGTTTCCAAGACATGCTTTGTCTTTTAGTTTCAGGATCAAAATGGTGGACCCACGTTTCATCCATGGTGACAAGACGACGGCAAAAATTATCCGAATCACGCTGGAACATTTCGAGATTACGCTTGGAAATTTCCAAACGTCGCTTTTTGTTTTCGTCGGTTAGCATTCGTGGCACCCATCTTGCAGACACTTTTTTGAACCCCAGTGAATCAATTAAAATGGATTGAACGCTACCAAAAGATATCTTTAGGATCTCAGCTATATGTTTTATAGTCATTCTTCTGTCTTCCAAAACCAGATTCTCAACCTTTTTGACATTTTCTTCTGTAACGGAGGTTGAAGGCCGCCCAGAACGCGGGTCATCTTTACAGCTTGATCTACCTCTTTTAAATTCAGCCACCCAGTACGCAACCGTAGAATAGGGTACAGCATCACCCCCTAATGTCTGCTGAATGTCCAAAAAAATTTCCTTCGTAGACATTTTTTTCAAACTGAGATATTTTATCACCGCACGTAACTCACTTTTATCCATAATTTTGACTTTTTAGCAACTCGTTGCACAAAAAAATTTATTACATGCGAACGAACTGACAAAAACAAGTGACAGTCTGCATAAATATAGTGTGATAGACACTCTTTAATTTGAATATCGAACTTGATCCAAAAAGGTTTCATATATATGCACTTCTAAGAACTTTTTGATTCACCCTCGTATGTAAGTACTATACCGCGGGAAAATTAAAAAAAAAACGCATGAAATGTGGAAAGAATATCTGTAATAATAAACAAGGTACCTACAGATAAGTATGTAGATACTGTACCACTGATAAGTGATAGCTACTCGAGTTGAGATAACATTATCGTTGAGATAAACCTTGTGCTATTGTGAAAATACTTGTTTTCATACCACAATAATCTGTTACTGTGGGAGACATCAAATTGTGTGAAAAACATTACTAAAAATTAAGTGAACAAAATTTTACGTTCTGAAAGAAGTTACAACAACAGAGATCTGAAGATAAATAGACATAATTAGCAGAAGTATTTAATACAAAAAGGTACGTACTTAGTTAACGTTAACGACATCTACACTGTTTGATGGGGGATCCCAATAATGTATCTATTATTGGTTTTCCTTACTACCGATAGAAATTTGACATAACGTCCATACAAATAGTGTCAAATATCTATCTCTAGTAAGGTAAACCGGAGATAGATAGATTATTGGGACCGGCCTTAAGAGGATTGCATAGCTAGTACTTGTCCACACTAAAAGAAAAAACATTTTTTCTACCTGTTAACATTGTCTGATTTCATTTTTTTTATTACGTTTTGAATAAATGAATTTATATATTACTTTGAAATACTGAAAAAATCAAAACGTACGGGTATATCAAACAATGTGTCGATTGCATTAAAAAAATCACTGAAAACGGACAATGTTAAGAGGTAGAAACGAGTTTTTTCTTATAGTGTGGACAAGTACTAGCTATGCAATCCTCTTAAGTAGATACTGTAGATAGGTGTTTATACCACCTGTGCCACTCGACAATTTCATTATTATGTCATGCAGCCCTAAACAAGAGTTTATAAATGCAATTTACTAAATGCATGGAATGTTGATTAACCGATTGACGCAGTTCTTAGAGACCCTGCTTTCTTGCCCTGGTTTCGATCTAGGAATCGAAGGAAGCCAGGTCAAACATTTGTGTGCAAGAACATGTCTGTTTCTGGATGTTTTATGTATATCAGTCATCAGGTTACCGTAGTGGCAGGCTCTGCCCGAGTTTTGGACCTGAACACCTTGTATGGATATAAATAAAATACCTTGGCGGTGGTCCAGCTTAAAGTTTTACTTGCATCAGTTATCAGATGACTTAAATAAAAGGCATGCGAAGGTCACAAGGAACAATTACAAGCAGCTGGCAGTAGTCTGCAGAGGCAATAACAGGTGCAAAGTTGTCATTGTCATTTGTCTACCGATTTGAAGTCGGTAAATGTGCTGTTCATAATCACGTTCCCACCTTCTTCATACTGCTAAAGAACTACTCGACTCACGATGAAATTGATACCTTCCTATACCGTGATAATTAAGACAAAAGATTAGTGAATGAAACTGACGTATATATACGTCATGGGCAAGCGCGGATCCACCGTTGTGGGCACGATGGGCATGCCCACAACCCTAAAAGACTTGTGACATCAGACGTCACACTTTCATATTCGACACACCGATGATATGACGTTATATAAAATGTACAAACCTGGATACCGATGAAATTATTAACGTTTTCGCGAAAAAGAAACGTAAACTTCTTATAAATTTAATTTGACATCATTTGATATCCTTTGTAGCTGTTTCCAGCGAAGTTACAGCGCAAGAACATCTTATATCTCCGAGTAAAAAGCGCAGTGCTTTGCCATGCACGGTTTTGAAGTGTTGTACCTAGTTCAAAATTCTGATTGCACTGTCAGTTAGGGACTGTTATGGGCAAGCGTGACGCTTAACATCAGGCGAGCGACTTGATACTATATCGATCATGAGAGAGTTCATACTCCGACTCGCACTTGGCCGATTTTAGGGTGGCTGTGACCACAACCTTTTTTGTGGGCTGGGTCCGCGCCTGGTCTCTGGGACGCAAAGGGTTAATAGTTCCGATATATTTCTAGAGATCCCGAAATCCGAACCTTTTTTCCGTCGTAAGAGTTTGGGGATCAAGTTCCTGATCCTAAATTTTAAGATTTTCGGGATTGACATAATTTTAAAACATTGCAAAATAAGTGGCACGAACCCAAACTTTTAATGCCAGTGCTCTTTACAGATTGCTTACCTATATTTTCAATAACTCTTCTTTCTGTAGTCGAAGCTTTAAAAATCGAATTTGCAATCAAAGTGCCCTCCTAGATAAATAATTACCCCCAAGATAGAAAATCTGACTTAAGTACGCCGAACGCCGTGGTGAGTGAGTTTTCAAAAAATGTAAGTAGGTAGGTACTTTAAATTATGAACTTTACGGAAACAACGCGAAGAATTTACTATGAACGATATTTCTTATCATAAAATTCTAAGTCACAACGATAAAATTTATCTTAGAAAAACAACGTAGTAAAAACAAAAACAGAGTGTATTACGTATTTCTTTATAGATTAAACAGGCCAATAAACTGACAAAATAGATCTTATTTTAATAACGTGAGTAATAATATAATAATAATAATAGTACCTTAGGGGCGGCATTGTGGGGAGCCGTCGGTGAGTGGCCACGCCCCTGACCCCGATTCTCTCTGGGGCTAAATGAGACCCCTGACCCCCGGCTTGCCTTAATTGATCGTCTGGGGGTGGAGATGCAAGAGCGAGTAATAGAAAGTTCCAAGGGTGGAAGTGTTAAAGGTCATAACGTCGGAAGTAGCGTTTTTTTAATTATTATGTATGTTATGTGTAATTAGTTACACTCATAGAGAAATACATAAATGATCCAGAAGGAGCAGATAATAATATTGCAACTCAAAACATGCGGACAGTATAGAAACTTATTTAGAGTTAAGCTAACAAACACAAACAGGTCTCGAGTGTATTATATTATTATGAAAAGGCAAAAATGAATATAATATAAAAATAAATGCTTTAGTAAAACTGCAGCACACCTCATGACACCCTTTAGCCATCCACACCAACGTTGCTCCTTTTTTCACCATTGAAATGAGACTAGAATTGGCAGGTGCCGTAGTCTCGTCCATAGCTACGAAGAAATAATATCAGGAAGAGTATGCCTTAAAAAAATTACCCAATAAAAGTCGTGCTAAATCAATAACATCGTTCACGCCGCTATGACTCAGCTGTCATAGTAGACGTTGCAGCACGCGCGTGGACCAATCCCTGCTTTCCTTCTGAAATGTAAACCAATCACCAAACATGTCTAGTTGTAACCTCGGAAGTAATTCGTATTTGGAATCATACGTCGTTTTGGTTTGAAGGACCACTTTTTGTGTGGAATTTGTTCTCAGTTAGAGTGCTTCCTGACATTATTTCTTCGTAGGTCCATAGTCATTTTCCTTATCACTAAGAGTTCATGTAAATAGCCTTGCTATTTTACCCATTTTTGTAATAAATCTATTATTATTTTTTATCGGACACAATGTATAATATATATAATCTGACATACAGTATATGGGTATGTAAGTTTTACAGTAATATATACTATTATGAGTTTAATAGTTATCAGTAAATATAATATATCATGAAATATGTATTCACCATTACCCAATATCCTGTAATTTGATGCTGTTGACTATTTTCTCAGGATACCACATTCGCAAAATATCATATTCTCACTTTATTACTACGAATGGACAAAACTCGAATAATACTGAGAAGCCATTTCTTTTAAATTTTTATAACGTTTTACTTCGCAGTTCATTCATGTTCATTCCTTTTGGCGGCTAATGCCGCATTTACCGTATTAGGTATGTGTCTAAACTCGTCGCCTACATACGATTGAACAGAAATAATAAATCTCTGATTACGGTCGGTATTTGTTCAGTATTACAGAAAACCGGTGTTAGCGGATATATTTTACTAGTTTTAAATACTTCCTAGCAAATTATTTTTATGTGATTGGGTAAGGCGGTGACATCTGCCTATGGCATGTGCATTTCGTCGCATGTGACGAATAGCACTGCGCCATGAGATACTAACTTGTTAAAACTCATATCCCTACAATTCACTGGCACCCATACCCTTCAGTCATCAGAGTAGGTACAATAATGTGAATACTACTGCTTGGTGTTAATCTACCACTGGTGCGGTGGTTAGTCTACCAACATTATGCCCTGTCGGTCACACTTTGCCACAAACGAATACGGTCAAATCGACCGGTGTAAATGCGCCCTAACGAATTCTGATCAGAAACGATTCTTAATAGCGTTTTAGAAGTTGTAATCTGAAGAAGAAGATGAGTTCAAGTTCAAGTCAAGTTAGTGCTCAATTTACTCAATATTTTGACAGTATCATTTCTAGATATCAGCGTAATAAGACAATTCAAATGCGTCTGCAGAAACTGCGTCGCATGCAATTTTACACTCAGTTAAAATCTATGAAACCATTTGCCATAGACTGCGTACAAGAGATATATAGAATATCTCGAACAACATAACGACTTTGCTAATATATTTTCTTACGTCACGTTCCAGCATGCCGCCTCGTGAAGACCTCATCGTGCCTCCACAGTCCATCCGAGTGGAGCAGTCTCGTCCGCCTCCGCCTCCACCCCCAGGCCGCCTTCAGCGACCCCCGCACGATCACCCTGCACAGTATCTCGTCAGGGGCAACAACCCTCGCCCCAACAATGTTGTTAACACGCGATCATCGTGATTTTTCAACGTCTTTGGCATGTTAGTACGGCTAGTACTTACGGTTCTCTGATTATGAACCAAACGAAAGTTTACGATATCTGCCATCACATTACGGGCATGACATTGAATATTCAGTCGCAAACTTTACCTTACAAAATCAGGCAACAGTTAAACTTATGTCTTTAGAAATAATTTAAATAGATTATAAAAAAAATAGTTAAATTTACGATTATATTGAAAGTAAGTAGGTTTGTAATCATTATGTAAATAATAAGATATCTACATTTATTTATGTAAGTAAGCAATAAGGTGATATAATTTTATTAAAATGATTATAAAGGACGTTTTTTTTTACCTATTTAAAATTAGAGCTATGTATGTTTGTGAAGTACATGGTTGTACGTAAGATAAAATTTAATGTGCTATTTTTATGTGTAGGTTATACGTAAGATAAAAGTGTTATATATGTGCTCAAGAAGTGGCTGTTGAGATAGCTGATAATCGTTACAGATCACAGATATAATCATAATGCAATTTAGAAGAGTTGCGACATCAATGCTTAGTTTGTAAAAAGGTTTAATTTCTCATACTTATAACCTAACATAACAGATGAATGAAAAAACTACTCGTAGTAACTTTTCGCAACTGAAATTATTTCACGACTTTATACTAGCAATGTACTTTTCGCTAAATTATAATTGATTTTTCCATAGATTTGTGCTAAATATTTACCATCTTCAATGTAAAAAAAAACTGGCTGGTAAATAGTCAGAGAAAAAGAAATATAAAAAAGCAATTCAATCTTCTGCCGTGCGATTCTGTAATGATTCGTCGTTGCGCTCGTCGACCACCGATGTCAAATACTTTGAGATATCGCCCTTGTAAATAAGGTTGCTTTTCCAACGTTTCTTGTCATATCGTCATTTGTTTCACGAATGTTGTCAAAGATGCAACGATGTTTGCTCTTAGAGAATCGCACGGCAGTTGTTTTGTCGAGTGCTAATAATTATTAACATAATATAAAATACTTAATATTGTTTGTTTAAAATAATATATGTTATTAGGTTTTATTTTCTTTCCTTTTATGCGAAATTAAAAGCAGAGTGACCTGGGGTGAAAGACCTCCTTCCTTCCGATCTTTGTGTGACAATCTACTACTTATCCAGGAGTCGGATAAAGTAGGATGTTATGTAAAATAGATGTGGAAACTTCCCTATACAAAAATGTTTCCCGTTACATGCAGACGTATCTCATGGGGGAATATACAAGCAAAGATTATGATGTCTAATTTTCCTAGCCTTATTTTTCTTCGATTTTCGATGTCTAATATGGTGGATTATTATTAATAATAATCATATTTATTTTCGTGACCAAAATTGATTCTTATATCATCTTATACAAATATAATTTAACAACATAAATAAAAATAACATAAGATATACATGCAGCCCTAGCTCTCACAGTAGGATTCCCTGTGTTTGTGAGAGCTAGTTTACTCCCTTAGGTTATCTTAATTAAGACAATTAATTCTTACATATAAAGAGCAAATGATGTTTTTATTTTAAACGTTTATATAACCACGAAAAATAATAAAAATAATAATAATACAAATAAAATTAATTAACATATATTCCTTCTCTTTTATGACTTTAGTGTGTCTATATATTGATTCTAAGTAAATCTTCAGTACCCTTGAAGCCCAATGCTAGTAAAAGGTTTTGGATTTTGATTTTGCAAGTTTGTCTCGTGTCACCTACCATGTCGAGTATTTTTATTTTATTTTATTAACCGTTGAGTGTTTGTAATAATGGTGCACAAGTGTACGCACAGTGTACAAAATCATAAAACGCTGTTTGGTGCGGCGTTGCGTTGACTTTATAAAAATCTTCGAAGTTGTGGACTGTATTTGAATTTAGAGAATAATTGACGTAATAATGGGGACTAAGGAATAGAAATATGGATAGGTACTTACAGGATTGGTCGCAATTAGTGTCACTTTCAGCAGTTCCAACGTCCAAAATGAATGTCATCAGTGTTCGTTTGCTATTTCACAGTCTGTACACGATTGATAACACTTAAACTGCGGTATTATCACCAAAACCATAGGTATGCGCGGGCGCAGCGTATTTGCGCTCGGTGCGTGCGGAAGCGTTTCAATTAGCGCAGTGACGATTAGCGAGCGTCGCATCTGAGCGTTGTCCAAGCCGGAACTCAATGGCGTGTGTGCTTCACTTCACGGCGACACAATTGGAACAAAAGGCGGGAGGGGGTAAGGGTTGATTCAGGAATGCGGACACACTATTACGTCAATATACTACTACATCGATTTAACAGCGAAAATTGTAATATGGCGCAACCATTCCCCCCGGCTTGAAGGAATCAAGAATTTCCTTCGAAATAAAGAAAATGAGCGATATCTAAACTAAACCTTAACCTAAGACGTGATTTGCTAAACTAACTATTGTCTAGGTAAAGGGCACAGACGTACAACTGGGCGTAGGTACGATCCAGTTGCCGTTCTAACGCGTACAACACGCACCACTCCATCAGCAGCCGGGAACACCTCTTCGACAAGCCCTAACGGCCAATGAAGCGGAGGTGAATTTTCCGTGTTAAGAATCACAACGGTCCCGACGGTTACTGGGTTGGTGGGCGTATTCCATTTATCGCGAGACTGCAGTGTGTGCAGGTATTCAGACCTCCATCGCCTCCAAAACGACTGCACTAACTTATCCAATAAGTCATGGCGAGAGAGAATATGAAGTTTATCTTCTTCGATATCGCGCGCGGGTAAATACCGTAAAGGTGTCAAATTTAAGAAGTGTGCGGGCGTCAGAGCAAGAGGCTCAGAAGGATCGCTAGATAGGGTCCGGCAAAGAGGTCGCGTATTCATAATGCACTCTACTTGCGCGAGCACGGTCGTCATCTCTTCAAACGACAAAACCTGCTCCCCGATAACCCTAAAGAGATGCGTTTTAAGGCTTTTAATATTGGTCTCCCAATTCCCACCAAAGTGGCTAGCGGCCGGTGTATTTAGGGACCAAGAAATGCGGTTTTCAGATAGCACGTGAGCAAACTCGGTATTGAAATGTTTAGAGGTTAGAAGTGCATGAAGTTCACTAAGCGTGCGTTTAGCGCCGACGTAGTTGAGTCCGTTGTCCGAATACATATGACCGACCGGACCGCGGCGAGATAAGAATCGTTTGAAAGCTGCCATAAAGCTAGCCGTACTCAAATCGCCTGCTAATTCAATGTGTACGGCGCGGGTAGTCATACAGACAAACAAGCAGACATAAGCTTTGACCGATCGTATTCCACGTCCACGAGCGACGGTGACTTTAAGGGGGCCAGCATAATCGGTGCCGGAGTGGAAGAAGCTTTTAGCCGATTGTAAGACGCGGCATGCCTTATGTTCGGCCATTTCCGGAAATGTTGCTTTAGGACGGAGCCTAAAACAGGGTAAGCATTTGCGTACCCTGTTGCGAATTAAGTTGCGTGCGGATAAAATCCAATACCTCTGACGTAAGATCGACATAAGTAATTCTGGACCTGCGTGACAATTGACTTTGTGATGATAATCAACAAGTAAGTTCAGGATATGATGCCTTCGCGGCAAAACAATCGGATGCTTCTGATCAAAGCTCAAATCAGAATTAGACAAACGTCCACCGACCTTTACAACACCATTGTGTAAGAATGGTTTTAGACGCTGGAACGTGCGGCTGCAAGGCTTTTGATCCTGTAGCTTAGCTATCTCCTCCGAAAAGTATAAGGCCTGTAATTCACGAAGTACCCTGTGTTCAGCGTAATCCAAGTCTGCAGAAGTAATGAATTCCCGTGGAGGGAGCAGTTTCATGAAACGACAGATGTAGACTACACAGCGCAGAAGTTTGGACCAAGAAGAAACTCGATTTGCCAAAGCTATAATTGGGGATACCTCTAGAGAAGTATGTGTCAGTAATGAGTGTTTCTTCTCTTCGGGTGGGCTCGAAATACTGGAGGGGTCGAAAGTAACCACGGGCCACTCAGACGGATCAGATGTGATCCAAGACGGGCCATGGAACCAAAGCGGGTGATCAATTATTTGAGCGGGACTGAGTCCGCGCGATAGACAGTCGGCTGGATTATCAATACCTGACACATGTCGAAAACATTGCGGCGATAATAAAGACTGTATTTTAGAGACTCTATTAGCGACAAACGTATCCCACCTATGGGGAGAAGCGTGGATCCAGCATAAAGTAACTGTCGAGTCAGAGAATGCGAATACATCTTTGATGCGTATGCGATTGTTCAGTGCGTTGATTATAGCGTTGACTAACTTTGCGAGTAAAAGTGCTGCACAGAGTTCAAGTCTAGCCAGAGAAACCACTTTACGAGGCGCGACCTTAGACTTAGCACCTATAAGGTGCACATTGCTAGCGTTGTCATTCTTGACGTGAAGGTATACCACCGCCCCGTAGGCCTTCATACTTGCGTCGGCAAAAGACACGATGGTAACTTCACTGCCCTTCGTAATGCCTACATGGCGCGGTATTGTGATTTGTTCGAGTAAGGGGAGTTCTTCCCTGAAACGCGACCACAAAGAAATAATATTTTCAGGGGGAACATCATCCCAATCACAATTGCAAAGCCAAAGCTGCTTAATGATGAGCTTGGCGAACAAAATCACTGGAGCTACAAACCCCATCACGTCCCACAACCTCGCAATGCAAGACAAAATTGTGCGTTTTGTGCATTTGTCAGCGGGTTTACAAACCGTCAAACAAAAAAGATCCGAATTGTTTAACCAGTTTAAGCCAAGAATCTTGTGAGAGTCAAACTCACCAAACTCTTTTACTGATGAAAGGCGATGAGTTAGTGGGATGGAATTTAAGACAGCCTGCGAATTGCTGGTCCACTTCACGAGATCAAACTGCCCAGCCTTCATAAGCGAGATGACTTCCGCGGCTGTAGACATAGCTTTTTCATCACCATCGACGCTATAAACGAAATCATCCATGAAGAGACCAGTCTCAATTGCTTCCCTTGCCTTAGGAAATGATTCGCCTTCATCTGCGGCTAACTGCTTTATAGTGCGCAGTGCGTGATATGGGCTTGATTTAAGGCCAAAACTAACGCGATTGAATTCATAAACTTGAAGCGGCTGTTCAGGTGCAAAGCGATAAAGGATGCGTTGGAATCGGCGATCACACTTTCGGACACCTATACATAGGAACATTTGTCTAATGTCGGCCGAAAGCGCGATAGGGAACAAGCGAAAGTTAAGAATAATGTTAAACAAGTTTCCCTGCAGGTTTGGACCGTTATACAGAATGTCATTGAGAGACACAGACGTGCTAGTTTTAGCGCTAGCGTTCAGGACGACGCGTAGCTTCGAAGTAAGTTTGTCTTCTCTAATGACCCCGTACCGTATAGCAACTAGCAATCCATTTGTTTAGCCGTTTTCGAACTGGATCAAACCGGCTAAATAGCCAGTTTCGCATATCATAGTTACCTACCTCTTTAAAAATATTTTATTACTCGCAAACGCATCGTGCTAAAAACACGATTTATTTCGTAAATAGGTATTGCATCCTATTTATTTGCACAACAACTTTGGGTTTTCGTATTAAAATTCCGCAATCATTGTTGTTGTCAAATCGCAACATCGAACCGGTAGGTAGCAGCGCGTAAACATAATTGAGCTCGATGCGTTAACATTCGTTGAGCACTTAATACCCGATTATTCCAGTTTTTCTCACGTACGGCATTTCTAAGCCATATCGCAAATAGTTAATTAGGTACTTACGCATATAAAACATAGTTATTATTCGCAACGAATATCGATAAACACAATTTATTTTCGTATTAACATCAAGTAGGTACCCACGCTATCAACTTAGTTGTCAAATCACAACGCAGTTATAGAATTATATATACGTAATAAACTATATACCAATATACGCATCGATAAACCAGTCCTGCTGCTAGTTTTTTCTTAGTAGTTACTAGTTAGGTACTCGTACTTATCGTTATTTATGAATCTGCAATACGTAAACAATAATTATATTTACGTTGCTCCGTCCTTAGAGATTTCGTGGCTTGATATTCGGTTTGCATTTGAGATTAAGTAAAGCGGATACAGACTTACAACTGATAGCATATGTAAATCTTATTCGTTAGTATCATTTAAAGTTGGTAGTTCTGCAAATATACAAGCTCGCGCACGCAGGTGCACTTGTGTGTGGGTATATCAGGGTTCCTTCCGTCGTTTCTACTTCGCGTTTTAATCATGTCGCATGAAAATAAATTATCGCTTTTACACGCAAAGAGAGATCTTATGTTCTCACGCATACAATCGATCGCAGATGGATCCAAAACTATAGATTCTGACGAAGACACGCGCGAGACATTTTTGTGTCAAATCGAAACGATCGATAAACTTCGTTCGGATTTTGAAGAGATATTGGATAAAATAAATTCGCTTGAGTTAACTTCCAACCCTAAGTATATAATTAATTACCAACCTTTGCTCGCCTTTGACGACCTGTACGCCCGAATTAAACGTACCGCTAAATCCCTTGAAACAAACGCTAATCAAAAACGCAATAGGCCAAGACTGCCGGCTATGGAGTTACCCGAGTTTAACGGAGATATTAAAACCTGGCCCATGTTTTACTCAAGTTTCAAAAATATAGTTCATGAAAATACTACGCTGACCGATTCGGAAAAGCTGTACTACTTAATAGGTAGATTGACAAACAAAGCTCGAACGGTTTTCGCGGGAATTACTCCGTCCGCTGATAATTACCAAATAATTTTGCAAACTTTGATAAATAAATATGAAGACAAGCGACAGCTTGCAACTTCATACCTAGATCAGATTTTCGAACTAAAACCTTTGAACGCGCCGAGTGTAGCAAATTTTGAATTATTTCTTGATAGATTTGCAACCTCGGTTGACGCGCTAAGTAACTTAAAGGTTAAGGACCTATCTGACCTAGTTTTTTTGCACACCGCCTTGAAAAGGTTAGACCCTGAAACCGCGCGCGCCTTTGAATTGGACCAGCGTGGCACCGATATTCCGTCCTTCCATAACTTAGTTATATTTGTTCGAGAACAGATGAAAATTCTGCAACGCACTTCGAAACAAGAAGTCACTAAGAAAAGTGTGGAACGTCGAATAGATACGGCACCCAAGCAACAAAAATCCACGTATAACTATGTTAATACAACCGCATCTTCGCGGCCCGAGCAGTGCTCTTTGTGTAACTCGCAACACGAACATTTGTATAAATGTACGGGTTTTCAAAATTTAACGCCTAATGAACGCTTTAAATATGTAAAAACGCAATCATGTTGTCTCAATTGTTTGAGCAAATATCACCGCGCGTCTAGTTGTCGCTCAAATTCACGATGTAATAAGTGTGAATTAAAACACCATACTATGCTACATTTTGAAAATAAAACCGCCTCATATACGCCGCACCATTTGGTCCTTCGAGCCGGATTTGAACCAGCGACCTATGGATAGTTGCTATACGGTACGAAGTGACCAAATGGTGCGGCGTTGCGTTGACTTTATAAAAATCTTCGAAGTTGTGGACTGTATTTGAATTTAGAGAATAATTGACGTAATAATGGGGACTAAGGAATAGAAATATGGATAGGTACTTACAGGATTGGTCGCAATTAGTGTCACTTTCAGCAGTTCCAACGTCCAAAATGAATGTCATCAGTGTTCGTTTGCTATTTCACAGTCTGTACACGATTGATAACACTTAAACTGCGGTATTATCACCAAAACCATAGGTATGCGCGGGCGCAGCGTATTTGCGCTCGGTGCGTGCGGAAGCGTTTCAATTAGCGCAGTGACGATTAGCGAGCGTCGCATCTGAGCGTTGTCCAAGCCGGAACTCAATGGCGTGTGTGCTTCACTTCACGGCGACACAATTGGAACAAAAGGCGGGAGGGGGTAAGGGTTGATTCAGGAATGCGGACACACTATTACGTCAATATACTACTACATCGATTTAACAGCGAAAATTGTAATATGGCGCAACCACTGTTATTATTTTCTTCGCAAATCATTGACCGAGTGAACGCAAAGCACGAGCAAAGCGTCTCTGTAAAAAGTACTCGTAGTTTGGACAATAATTCGTGTGTCCGAATGTGCTCCTCTGTACAGATTGCATTTCTTAACCAATTCTCGTGAGTTTTTGTGAGCAGGGGCCTTATTCGCTATGACCATGCAACAAGTAACACTGCGTGTTACGATAGCTTCAAGGGATGATCGCAAATTTGTATTGATTTCACGGTCATTCCTTAAAGATATTATAGCGCGCCGCGTTACTTGTTTGAGGACTTAACTTACCGATCGGTAAAATTGAGTCTTGAATTCGTCATACTTCAAAAAAACTGGTTATATCGATCCTTTGTTGATCATTGCGAGTAAGTAACAAAATTAAGCGATCGGT
Organism: Selenia dentaria; assembly: GCA_917880725.1. NCBI lineage: Eukaryota > Metazoa > Arthropoda > Insecta > Lepidoptera > Geometridae > Selenia > Selenia dentaria. The sequence goes on along the minus strand of OU862896.1, from coordinate 26,355,320 downwards.
AGACAAATACGATAAGCTTTTACGATTATACCGATAACCCTTGCATGGAACTGTTAAATTACGTTTGAAATCCGTAATTAATCGCTTTAACGATATTTTTGTCAGCTTTGAAAATGACCTCAATATAGCTTATCGACAGGCGACGGGAATGGGGAAATTATTTAGCTGCGTTTGATCTTACTAATATTATAAACGCGAAAGTTTGTATTTATGGATGAATAATAATAATAATAATATAAGGATGGAGTTTGGTGTAGATAAGTGTGCGGTCATGCATGTACAACGGGGAAAGGTTGTGAATTCTTCAAATTTACAACTTTCCGAGACAATTACTCTCACATGTCTTTCTGAAGTTGAAACCTATAAGTATCTTGGTATGTCACAGTCATTGGGTATCATGGATAGGGACATTAAGCAGACAGTGAAGGAGCGTTTCTTCTACCGCTTAACAAAAGTTCTTAACAGTCTTTTGTCGGGTGGCAACAAGACGCGCGCCTTCAATAGTTGGGTGATGCCCCTACTCATATACTCCTTTGGCATACTAAGATGGACTCAGACTGAACTTGACGCCCTGGATAGGCGGGTCCGTCAATTGCTTACAACACATCGCATGCTACATCCACGCTCGTCTGTTATGAGGCTATACATCCCACGGAAGTGGGGGGGTCGTGGCTTCCTAAATGCCAAGAACCTCCACAACTGTGAGGTGTCCAGTCTCCGGGAGTATTTCCGTAACACCGAGTGTGGGATACATCGCGATGTCATAGCAGTTGATAGGAGCCTCACACCTCTCTCCTTGGCAAACGAGAACTGGCGTAAACCAGTGGTGCTAAGCATCGAAGACCGTAGAGACGTATGGAAGGGCAAAGAGCTACACGGACGGTTCTACAAGGCCCTTACAAGGCCTGACGTGGACCCGCTCGCCTCAGTGAACTGGCTGCGTTTCGGTGATCTCTTTGGTGAAACTGAGGGTTTTGTTTGTGCTATTGCTGACGAAGTTATCAAGACGAATAACTACCGGAAATATATTCTGAAAGACGGTACGGTCGACATTTGTCGAGCATGCCGCCGTCCCGGAGAGTCACTCAGACATATTATTTCCGGTTGTTCTCATCTTGCTAATGGAGAGTACTTGCACAGACATAACCAAGTAGCCAGGATTATTCACCAGCAACTTGCCCTTCAATATGACCTTATTGAGTCTGAGGTGCCGTACTATAAGTACGCACCTACGCCTGTTCTTGAAAACGGTCGTGCTACGCTCTATTGGGATCGATCTATAATCACGGACAGGACTATTGTTGCCAATAAGCCTGACATCGTGGTGATCGATCGATCTCAGCGCCGGGTAATGCTTGTTGACGTCACCATTCCTCATGATGAGAACCTCGTGAAGGCTGAGAAGGACAAGCTTAGCAAGTACCTTGACTTAGCTCATGAGGTGACCGCCATGTGGGATGTTGATTCGACAATAATTGTTCCGATAGTAGTTTCAGCAAACGGCCTTATAGCAAAAAGCCTCGACCGACATCTTAAGAGGCTTTCGCTAGACGGTTGGATCAAGGGACAGATACAGAAGGCAGTACTTCTTGACACGGCACGTATTGTCAAGAGGTTCCTCAGTCTGCAGCCCTAACCACTGGTAGTTTGGGTCATGCCCCGCTGCCGATGGCAATCTAGGATTAGGTTTTTTACAATGTTTTTTATTTATTATTTTTATTGTATATAGAAATATTGTAAAAAATGTAATTTTAAGAAAAGGAAATAAATAATGTGAATAATAATAATACCGCAGGGGCGGCTTTGTGGCGAGCCGTCGGTGAGTGGCGACACCGTGGACCCTGATTCTCCCTGGGGCTAAATGAGACCCCTGACCCCCGGCTTGCCTTTATTGGCTGTCTGGGGGTGGAGACGCAAGAGCAAGTAACAAAAAGCTCCAAGGGTGGAAGTGTTAAAGGGCATAACGCCGGTAGTAGCGCTCTAGTGAAACCGCAGCACACCTCTCGACACCCTTTAGCCATTCACACCAACGTTGCCCCTTTTGTCACCATTGATGGTGGCTTTTATGGGGGGCCCGTTTAGTGAGTGGCAAGTCACCACCTGCCTAAATATTTTAAGATGAGACTGAAATTGGCAGGTGCCGTAGTCTCGACCATAGCCCACTATCTCCCGTATCACTAATAAGTACATTTCAATAACCATGCCATTTTACCCATTTTTGTAATAGATAACCTGTAACCTTCCATCCAAAATGTTTCTGTTTTTATACTACATTGTATTTTTATATCAAACAGGCCTCTAAGTGTTGGCTACAGCCCCACTTATGCCTTTGTAAAGGACCGGGTGAAACCCGTGAAATTGGTTGAATAAAAATAATAATAAAATAAAATAAAATAATAAAAATAATAAAATAAAATAATAATAAAACCGCAGGGGCGGCTTTGTGGCGAGCCGTCGGTGAGTGGCGACACCGTGGACTCTGATTCTCCCTGGGGCTAAATGAGACCCCTGACCCCCGGCTTGCCTTAATTGGCCGTCTGGGGGTGGAGACGCAAGAGCAAGTAACAAAAAGCTCCAAGGGTGGAAGTGTTAAAGGGCATAACGCCGGTAGTAGCGCTTCAGTGAAACCGCAGCACACCTCTCGACACTCTTTAGCCAGCCACACCAACGTTGCCCTTTCTGTCACCATTCATGGTGGCCTTTATGGGGGGCCCGTTTAGTGGGTGGCAAGTCACCACCTGCCCAAAAATTTTAAAATGAGACTGAATTTGGCAGGTGCCGTAGTCTCTTCCATAGCCCACTATCTTTTTATCACTAATAAAATCATTTCAATAGCCTTGTCATTTTACCCATTTTTATAATAGATATACCATGTCTCCATCCATCCAAAAGTTCCTGGTTTTTTATACTACTTTGTATTTTTTATACCAAACAGGCCTCTAAGTGTTGGCTACAGCCCCACTTATGCCTTTGTAAAGGACCGGATGAAATCCGTGATTTATTTTGAATAAAAGGAATAATAATAATAATAATAATACTGGACAATCCACACAGCACCATCTAGCCCCAAAGTAAGCTACTCAAAGCTTGTGTTATGGGTATTAGATAACTGATATATTTAATACATTATATACATACATAGATATTTTTATTATACATAGAACACCCAGACCAACGGAACAAGTTTCTGCAGATCGTACACAAATTTGTCCCAAGGCGGGAATCGAACCCGCAAACTCTTGCGTCGCAGGCGGACTCTCGCCCGCTGCGCCACTGAGGTCGTCAAATGGAATGGATGTTTGTTATTCTCTTACGCTCAAACGGCTGGCCTAATTTCGATGGAATTTGGCATGGAGGTAGTATTGGAGGTAGAGGGGCCGCTGAATTAACACATAGGATAATTTTCATCAACATCGTCATCATCCATCACCATGCTGGTGTATCTGCGGGGCGCGCTAAACTTCATTAAAAAATAGACTTCGGCCTTCTTTCGTAGACGGGCGAAATGCTCGCAGAAATCTTCAAATGATAGGACGCATGATAGGAGGAATGCAAACAATTCGTAATAATCGATATACTGTCGACAATTTGACGATCGTATAAGTCGCCGTAGATATCACTTCCATACTTGCTAGGGGTGAACTAAATTTATCGATCTTAGCAGCTCGACAAACTCGACTTGCAAAATACGTGCAGCTGCCTGAGTGTCGTGACACTGCCACCACTGCATGAGAGACGCTGTCTCGGAGTTTCGTGACTCGCTCCTTCGTCTGGATGATGATCACCGTTTCGTAGGTCAAACCCTGTGCTTCGTGTACTGTTAGGGTGCATGACCCTTCCCCTGATCCGTATCCTTTGCCGACTACGAAGAATTTTTAGTACCCTAAAATGAAACTAGATAGCGTTTGCAATGGTGTGCGGTGAACATTTATTCAGTTTAAAATAGCGATGATAATCTTACCTATATCTCATCTCAGTGATCTAAGACTGTAGTGGCGCGCGCCTTTTCACATTTCAGGAGATGATGATGATGATATCCCTATACTGCTGTATTACTAATCTTTGCAAAATATATGATAAAATCATGGAAATATACTATGTATTGACTGTTGCAAAAATACTATGCCATCAGAATTTAATGACTAGAACAAATTGCAAGCTTACCACTAAATGTATGTATCTATATTGGTAAATGACCTCATAAAACTTTGCATATTAATATAATTTCTGTAATATAAACGCGGTTTTGTATGTTTTACATTTTCTAAATAAACATTCCCTATTTTATATTATTCTTATGGTATAAGAAAGAAACTAATTCCTAAATTATATCAGGCATTAGAGTTAGCTAGCTCTACATTGCAGTCTCAAAATTATATTTTCTTTGGTTCGCTCTATGTTGGTCTTTTTATCAGCATGAGTTGGCAACATAAATGTCATCTACAGTCGATACACGATCTCGCCTACCTATTATATAAAGCTTGTGATTGGCGTACTCGCTGTCAATTTAAGTTCTACAATTGACCGCGAGGTGGCACTGTTTTTTTTTTCATACATTTTTATATTATATACATTCGCGGCAGTCAATGTTGTAAACTCATGGTAGACCTACAGTCCCAGTCTCTCGCTTCGACTTCGACTGCATCGCTCCAGCTAATCAGGCTAATCTCATTAGAAGAATGCCCTCCTTTTGATTTCGAAAACATAAAACCATATACATATGTAGGTATAGTAAATCAATTTTAACTGTGCAACGCCTAAAATTTGAAATAAATGAGAAGTCAGAATAGAATTTACTCATCAAAATTCAAAAGGCGAAAGAAAAGCGGAATCTGATACTTTAAGAGAATATGCCTAGATAGCCCATCGACGAGATGGACAGACGACTTGGCGACTGATTCCACTAACTAACTTGCAATCGAACCTTAGCTGAACGGTGACTTAGAAAAGGAACAGGAAAAGAGTAATAACTGAATAGAATTCATAAATATAACTCTCTTTCAGCAGAAAAAAATCCTGAATAGGATCACAAAAATAAACATTCACGTACAAACTCTCAGAATTTTCAGCGATTACACTATATTTTTTTTTAGGTAATACATAGCTAACGTATAGTACTAATGTAATAACCAGCAGTTTTTTCATTTGTTTTAGTATATATCGAAAAATATAAAGAAAACGTACAAAATTAACGCATTTTCGCATTACATCGTCCAATCTAACAAGCGATTTTCAACCTTACGTAAAGCAAAGTAAATTATTTTAAAATTGGGGTTGGACCGCGCCTTAACACCATTTTGAGATCATACTGCATGATTCGATATTCGGATGTTTTCATCGCCCGCCTGACGTATTTCCCTTATTTACATACGTGTTACGTAGATACCTTTTCTCTGATATTGAAAAACAGTCCATCTGCAGTTACGTTTCTGTTGATTCAATTCAATTCAAGTCATTTATTACGAGTAAAGGTGATACAGAGATCTTACGTTAAACGTTTTAAAATACACTCTATTTGGCCTTTACATGAGGCATGCAATATTAAATAAATTCAATTTATAATTTTATAATAAATACTTAATTACAAAATTGACCATAAATAATAGAATAATCTGTAGGTCACAAGGACAAATAAAAATTAAGTAGGTACAATGTACAATTATTAAATGAGGCGAATAATCAAACTATTAGATAATTTAAAGGAAATTATATTAAAACAATTTATAATACTATCCACCTATTGCCACAGTCGCATTATATTAATTTTTCATTTAATTATTTGTCATCTCTATAATAACATTTATTCCCTAAAAGCTTTTTTAAATTATTTTTAAATGTATGAATATTTTGCTCTAATAATATATTATTTGGTAGATGATTATATATTTTAGGAATCATACCAAATATACTATTTCTAAATAAAGCAGTATTAAGCTTAGAGGATTTTATTTTATGTTGATGTCTTTTACTGTGTAATGTGTCAAATAAAACACAAGTTTAATCTTGCAAAGACTGAGACTTCATATGTGTAAAGAGAGTGTAGAGTCATTAAATTAAACTTTTGAAAATAGGGAACACAGCTGTCTCTCCGTTTGAGACCAAATATGGCTCGTACACACTTCTTTTGGGTCTTAAGACGCGCTCGTATCCTCATAATAGTAAAAAGCAGAATTTTTAAACACCTAGTGTAACGAATCAGATCGATAATATAGTATGAAAAAAATACTAAGGTTAGAAAAGAAATAGGAAAAAAGTAATAACCGAATAGAATTCATAAATATAACTCTCTTTCTGCAGAAAAAAATCCTGAATAGGTCCACAAAAATAAACTTTCACGTCGAAACTCTCAGAATTTTCAGCGATAACACTTTAATTTTTTTTAGTTAATACATAGCCAACGTATAGTACTAAAGTTATAACCAGCAGTTTTTTCGATTCTATTAGTATATATCGAAATATATAAAGAAAACCTACAAAATTAACGCATTTTCGCATTACATCGTCCAATCTAACAAGCGATTTTCAACCTTACGTAAAGCATCGTAGATTATTTTAAAATTGGGGTTGGACCGCGCCTTAAAAGCTTTAATTTTGTCAACTTGCCCCAAAATATAACAACGTAGCGTAATAAATACACTTTCCACGTGACCATGATAGATACAGTAGAAATTTTAACAATTTTGTTCAGGTGATATAATGCATAAGAAAAGTTTGAACACACACTAGCCACATGTTCCTTCAAGTATAAACTTTTACTCTACGTTTAAACGGACTTAAACCGACAAAATACCAAGTGAGTGAAGCCGGTATCTTTATATTAGTATAATGTGTGATACTCACGATAGTTTTCAAACTCTAAATGATATAAATACTAAATGTTAAGTGAAGCTTCCCACAATATATTAGCGAAAACCACATCTAAATCGGATAAGCCGTTTCTGACATTAGCGTGCACGCACAAAAATACAGTTAATAGACAAAAACGAAAATTCTAACACATTTTTTCATTCTATTTTCGTTTATAAAAGTCCCAAAAATATTTTTTTCATATATCTTACATGTACAGTACAGAGCTACAGACAGCGATGCGTTACATTTTACATATATATTACATACATAGGTACAAAGTGGTGCAGAAGTACGGAACCCTCGCTGTCCCCCTCTAGTCATACTCGGATTTGCCCGGTGATATTTAAAACCATCGGAATTATTTCACTAAAATTAATATGTACCTATACCTACTCGAAAGTTGAATATTGCATTATTAATTTTAGTGAAAAGTTTCCTAAGATTCTGTTTTTTTTTGTATGGGATAGGTTGGCAAACGAGCAAGCGCCTCACCTGATTGCAAGTGATACCGTCGCCCACGGTCATCCGCAATACCAGTGTTCTCCAGGATGAGTTGCCGACCTTTGAACACCTGCCTGTATTGCCAGTGGAAAGATTATATGAAGGAAGAGATAGAAGGGGTGAGGGGGAGGGGAGGGGTAAGTAGAGGGAGAATGGGGAAGGGGGGAATCGGGCCTCCAGAACCAACCACAAACCGACGAAACGCAATAGCAAGTTATGTTACTTCACGTCGGTGTTATGTGGTACTTCCCCGATCATGCCGGTCCATTCGACTGTGGGGTTACAGCGTGGTGCTACCACTGAAAAATTCTGTGCCTTATGGTGAATATTTTAGTGTTCCATTGTTAGTGTCAGTTTTTATTTTATCAAAAGGCAGAAGTCCACAAAGCAAACATGGAAACGGATACACTAACATATTATAATATACAAGGAAACCAAACATAGTCTAGATCACGCCCTAAATCCCTTTAGTTAGACCCAACAACGACGTGTAACCATTAACCTATCTACAGACCATAGTGGTTATTATGGTCTGTGACTCATACTGTCTCATATTCATTTCTTTTGAGGGCTAGCGATAAATTTAATAAACGCTGCAAGCAAAGCAATCTCGACTTATTCTGTACGAGTGCTAGCTCAGCCAAACAGCGGTTAAGCAGAGAGTTCTTCAACAGTGGCAATGGTTAAACTGATGTTTCTATTTTATGATGTAGGATATTCCGTTCATTGACAAGTTTGGCGTACTTACTTATCTTATAGTTAATATTTTTTTCACTGATTTGTGTCGACTAAGCGATATTTTAATTTGTTCATAAATTGTTTCTATAATGTAACTATCCGTGAAAACCTATAATTAGCTCTCTGTTGCTATGTTTTTATTCATAAGTTAATTTAGCTGTTGGTTTTCCTATAAAATAAATAAATATTGATGACGTAAAACAATTGAGCTTAGTACAAACTATAAAATGTATGTAGTACAGTCAAAATTCAATTTCAATTTAAAAGTCAAAAGTCAAGTCAAACCCCAATTATAAAATAATTTACGTTGCTTTACGTAAGGTTGAAAATCGCTTGTTAGATCTGACGATGTAATGCGAAAATGCGTTAATTTTGTACGTTTTCTTTATATTTTTCGATATATACTAACACAATTGAAAAAACTGCTGGTTATTACTTTAGTACTATACGTTGGCTATGTATTACCTAAAAAATATAGTGTTATCGCTGAAAATTCTGAGAGTTTGGACGTGAATGTTTATTTTTGTGAACCTATTCAGGATTTTTTTGTGCTGAAAGTGAGTTATATTTATGAATTCTATTCAGTTATTACTCTTTTTCCTATTCCTTTTCTAACCTTTGTATTTTTTTCATAGATTATTATCGATCTGTTTCGTTACACTAGATGTTTGAAAGTTCTGCTTTTTACTATTATCAGGATACGAGCGCGCTTCGTGAAGGCTATGTTAAAAAGGACTGGGCAAAGGCGTGAATCTGCGGCCGGTACTTCTGGCCAATAGCGTACACATAAGTATAAAATTACCAAATGTTGTGCACTAGCAATATGATTTATAATGTTAAAAAAACAGACCTATATACTTACATATTTAAAAAAATGGGATCTCTTTAGTTTTTAAACAATTTCCACCATAGCTTAAGAATATTCATTGTGATGCCCCAGATATATTAATTTACTCTTTGTTGTGATGTCAACGAATATCCATTAAAAATAAAATGTTATAGGTATCCTTCTAAGGTACTTAATATCTTTCTTTTTTCTTTTCCTCCGCCCTGCAGGATTTGGCTTTACATGACTAATGCATCTGCCAGTGCCAAGCGGTTAATATCTTTTAAAAACAAATAAAATTTAAAAAAAGTACGGGCTAAAGAGTCTGTTGTGATGTAAAATAAAAAAAAATACCTTTGTATACGGTACTAGACTCGCACGTCACCAGACGTGTAGGAGTAGGTATATCTAGCACAGCTTGCTGTGTACCTACTACTATACTATCTAGGTACCATAGGTACGTAGATAACATAGTAATCTATGACTTGACATCTGTGGAGTCGCATGACCGATTCCATCCCATGACCATTATAAATCTAGGTAGGTATCTTAGCTGAGACCAAGTCAGAAGCTGAAGTCAAAAGTTTAGCCTGATTTTGAAGTTTATAGGAAGCCTAAAAATAACAGAATTTATAGACCTACCTACCTATCAAAGCAGGTGACATCCCTGCCAACATATAAAAGTGATTGCCAATAAAATAAACAGTTTTTCTTCATCTGTGTGCGTGAGTGAATGTTATTACAGCACACAAGTACTGAATCCTCGTACTGTTGTAACTGTGATTTATTCTGTGGTGCAGTACAACGCTTGTACTTATTATTCTGTGACAACGCGCGCGGCCGGGGCGGCGTGGCGCACGGAATGGCAACGTCGCTCATCGATCGCACGTCTCGTAGTGCTACTATTGAACGATTCTGTGGCGGCATTGCTACTATTACCTAAACTGTTGTCAATCTATTCCTATAAATTATTAGGTAGGTACCGATGTACGCTAAAATTTGGATAAAATAGATAACTTACCTACTACCTATATATACGAGGTTCGGGAAAATCTATTATTTAGTTGTGTTTTGCTGCCACAGAAGACTAACCCCAATATGCATAGGTAACCCTAGAGATCTGTGTTAGCTTCAAGGACAATTCAAAAGTACCTAGATAAGTACATACAAATAAGGGTAGGTATGTCACAAAATAAATAATAGTATCTGCTACGCATGTGCGTAGTTAGGTCTATGGTAAGTACTAATTACCTACATATCATTTCTGATATGATAAAATAGGTACTTACTTAGATGAGATTTTAGTTCGAAGAAATCATGCTAGATTCAGTAAATAGGTTAGCCACAGACGAAAAAAGTTGCAGACCATTTTCTTATAGATAAGAAAATGGTCTGCAACTTTTTTCGTCATCTTATTCAGAGATCTCTGAATAAGGTAGGCTAGGTATACCTACTTAGGTAAGTAACTACTTTGAGTGCACAACCATCTTACCTATCAGTTTCAATATAACATCACATCATTGATCAGCTATATTATTATATTATGTATCTCAGTTGCTAACTAATGTTAATTGAAATCGAAAAAAATGGCGGCTCTATGTCACTTTTGTCAGTTCCAGTCAACGATTTACTAACATTTTTGCTTACTGGAGTTGTCAATTATGACATAGTGCTCCCATTTTTCAAGATTTTAATCAACATATTTTGTTAGGAAGTGAGATACATAATAGCCCTGCAGTTTTATGTTTTATATCCTACTATATGCAGAACCGACTAATTCTACTTTGAATTCACCGTTCCTTGGCAGCTGTAATAGTGTATTGTCAGACCCTTAAAAATATATCGGGTGGTGGCAACGTTAACCCCCCCACGCACCACTCCTGCTTTGCAATGCTTTTAGTTTGTTTAACTTCTTATTAAAAATGTACTGTATTTAGTAAAAATTCTATAACTCCTGAGATTTACAAAATCCGGCCGTAATTCTGAGAAGTGTCCAAAAATCTTGAGATCTCAGGACAAATCTGGTAACCCCAATTACATACCTACCACAACAATACCAACTTATATCAAGTTTTCGTGCTAGGAATAGCCTCGAGCCTGAGGGTACGTAACGTACCTTTCTCCCTACACCCGTACATTCCTCTTCGAGAACAGTCGTGCTACCGTAGAATAAATAATAGTATCTACTACGCTACGCTCTATTGCGAATCGGTTTATTGTCACAAGCAGTAGCTCTACCATGAGTTGGCAACATAAATGTCGTCTACAATCGATACACGATCTCGCCTACCTATTACGCTTGTGATTGGCGTACTCGCTGTCAATTTTAGTTCTACAATTGACCGCGAGGTGGCACCGTTCTTTTTTTCATACATATTTTCGCGGTAGTCGCTATAGCGCATCGATTGGTGTCGATGTTGTAAACTCATGGTAGACCTACTGGTCCATTTTTGGTGATAGATCAGAACTCGTTGCCGTCACCAACCCGTATAATGAAAACCTCGTGAAGCCCGGAAAGGATACATTCGTCAAGTATCTTGACTAGACTCACGAAGTGACCTTCTCGCAGGACGTTGACTCGACGAGCATTTCCCTATTGGCGATAATAAACATGGTGACATCAAGGACCGGATACAGAAGGCACCCTTGTTTCTGTGATCTGTGGAAGGCACACATTCACTATTCTACTCTACTTACCTATAGACAGGTGTTTCTTACTCTGTATGTAATGCCACGGTAAGATAGTTAATATTACCGTGATAATGTAATGCGTACCACCAGTGATCCGGGCTTTGCCCCGCTACCGGCGTTAAACTAGATTTACGTCATTTTAGGGTTCCGTATCTCAAGAGGAAAAAACGAACCTAAGTATCACATCGTCTGTTGTACGAGTATGTTCTCTGACTGTCAAAACCTCTTTTTTACTTCTACGTGTTCTTGAGAAAAAGTTCCCAAGAACACGCAGAAGTAAAAAAATGTATACTCCTACTACTTCCTTTTCTACTGTTTATGGTCACTTGGACTTGATGCAAAAATAGTACATTATGCAATTAGTGAATAAAGGACGGGTTTAAAGCGAGGTCCATAGATGAATCACGAGTAAGTGAAGGATTCTATCTAACGACTGAATCACGACCGCAGGGAGTGGATTCGTGATTATTGAATCATGAGCGTAGCGAGTTATTCAAGTGTTAGAATGAGCGATTCGAGTGATTAATGGCCCTCGATATAAATCCGTGTGTGATAAAAACTCACAGAAAATATAGGTACCTACATGGTAACTATCCCGATGATAATTTGAATATTACCCTACCCTAACATTGCCTATTATGTACTTACCTAAGTACCTTACTAACACCACCTAACGTATCAGCTCAAATTCATTTTTGATTTCGCTAAGGACAGGGGCTTACTTATATTAAAGGCATAGGAAACAGCGTACCTATGCCCCTATATACTTACTAATGATATATAGAGGCACAGAATAAATAAGAGCACAAATAACTATAGGTAGTGCTACTTCGTGTATAGAATCTATACACGAAGTAGCACTACCGGTATATCTATCTATACCTACTATAGATAGATATACCTACCTACTGAGTTTTTGTTATGAAGTTAGGAGATGCGACGTTGCCAGCTCGCAGACAGAACAGTTCGAAAATTACGAGAATCCCAGTTAATAGCTAGTGATGGGCACATTAGTTTGTTTTAGTTCTCGTTCGAGTTCTTTCGTATTATTTTCTATCTCCATTCAAAATTTCACTCAAATGGGTTGTGCTGTAAATGTTTCAGCGTGGACAAGTACAAAGACGCTCACTCTGTTGTCACTTTGCATTTATGACATTATTCTACTATTAGTTATATTGTGACCGCTTGGTAATGTAATGTAGTAGGCACCTCATACATTGCAATTCATGAACCTACTTACTTCTAAATAGGTACATACTTATTTATATAAGGTAGGAAGGTATGTGGATATAAGCGTAGACTAATAGGTATATGTAGTAGAACTCCTTGTGATTAAGTTCGTCTAGGGAAGGGCGGCCACCATGCCCTATTTCTACCGCAAATTTTTTTTTGCATGCGTATTATCTAGAATCTCTATCTCAAATGATCTTAAATACTGCATTGTTTTGTAGCTTTACAAGAAAATCACCGTAACTTCATATGTAGTTTGTTAGATACACAATTAATTAATACCACTATTGACTATTATACTATTATAGACTCGCGTTTCGTCATTATATCATTTTGGGGAATTTCATCTGTAAAGTTCTACATGTTAGCAGCATTGCCTACTACTACGCTTACCTAAACGCAGTTAAATTTGCAATTGGGCACAATTATCATTACAACATTACAGTACTATTATGATATCCATGAAGCAAGACGGACTAGAAAGAGCCCTATATTTAGTGGCGAACTACTAGTTATAGTTGATTAAACTGTTATTAATATTACGGGCCCTGAAAGAGAGACTCCGTTGGCTCAGTTGGTTTGGTAGTGACCCCGCCATCGAAGCATGGGGTCCCAGAGCCCAGGTTAGATCCCTGACCGGGGTCGATATTTGTGGGATGAGCAGAAAAGCTTGTATTCGGGTCTTTTTGTGATGTGTTATTGTGTGTGTCCATGCTTCCTGCGACACAGGGAATATTAGTGAGTCAGGGTACATAAAAATATCCTATATTTTTTTTCGTCACAATTCATTTTGTAACTCATTCTCAAGAACTGTTCTGATGTCGAACTACATCGCACCAAACCCACACATCCCTACACTATACCGCATTCATTTCATTTCTTGCCAGACGGCGCAGCGCACGGCCGCACAGCGCTCACTCTATAGGGTACGAGCTACGATCTCCGGCCAACGACTACACAAGCCGATAGCGCGGGAACTGCACGCATCGGCGCCATAGTGTTACCGTTCCCGCGGTAATGAACTTGTTGGAAACTTTAAACTTATTTTATACAAGGAATGACACTCTTTTCTGTACCTATTCCATAGAAATCATAAACTTCGCTAAAGTAAGCGAGGTATAAAGGCGTTAGTACGCGCATAGATAAATACCTACTATACCTATATAAATTAGAGTACGCGTAGCGAAACTTTCGCTGTAACAGGAACTTCTCGGGCTTTTTTACTTGTAGTACTTGTATCATTTCCACTAACGAACATATAATTAACTTTTAGAGATATGACCACAAGCCACAGAATAGTAGTACTACTATAACAGTATCTATTAGATGGTTAGTTTATTGTTACACTATTGAAAAACTGAACGGACTAAGGTGTGAAACAACTTAGAAAAATCTCGTGAGTTTGACACATTATTTATTTAATATCAAAACCGACTTTACTCACGTAATTAGCCGATATTATCGATCTAGGTATCGGGCACGTCACCGCATGTCCTATGTCTCATGGTGTTTACGCTGCATAGGCGAAACTATTTTGTGCCCTCAGCTGTACAACTGTGCTATAATACTGAAGCTGAAGGATTATTGGAGTGTAACTCAAAAACCGCTTGACCGAATTTGATGAAATATGATGGACTGCATACAGTCCTGTCGAATTGAGAACCTCCTCCTTTTTTGAAGCCGGTTAAAAACAGTACAATATAAGAACTTCAATTTAAGAAACACAAAACTATATGAAATGAAATGAAATTTATTAATTGCAGAAACCGTGTACATAATAGATCTTATTAAGCACACAAGTGCTTGTAGAATCACAGTTTGTCCATGACAGACGTACAATATAATATTGTTAGTATTGATTTATGACTAACATATGACTGACATATATATACTTATATGATATAGTCACAGTGGGCGGCCTTATCACATTTCTTCCATGCAATCTTAGGCTGAAAGTTATATAAAAGTTCATACTTCAAAAAAAAAGAAGCATTGCAATTCCCGTATTTAAAGGTTTGATTTTGTTACCGAAATGTATGGGATTTTTTTTTTCGATTTCTTACATTTATAAACTTAAACTTCAGTCAGTCCAGTAGAGACTTTTGATCCTTATAAGAAACAGGATCGATTGGCATCAAAAAAAGTTTTTGTGTAAAATTACCATTTTCTTGCTGACTGTACGTTTTTCCAAAATCTGTAAATGCAGTTCAGAATACCTTAAACATTTATGGATAGTCTCCTAAAAACGTTTTCCTGTAACTATAACGGTTAAGGTACCCGCCCTTATTGTCCCGTCTCAATAATTCACCTGTATAGTGTTTATCTATGCAATGCAACGCACGCAGAGGCCACAGCCACGGTAATATTAGATAATTTTACCGTGCTACAGCACAAGCCGTATGGCACATACAATCTTCTCAAGCTGTTAAATAAAACAAGTTCACGAAACGAGCCAGCAGACCCGAGCTGTGCCAGCAAAAACTATGCTGGAAACCACATAAAAGCAAACGCGCCTTAGTTACGCGTCGCGAAATTTCGCTCCATTTACTGTAAACATATCTTACGATTCTTACACTGAAGCTCTATATTGTGTAAGTTCTTTTACATACAATGTGCCAAAACTGTAAAAATGAATGTGCCTCGGACGGACGATGCCAAAGTTACAGATTGAGTCGTAGCTTGAAAGTCATTAAAACTGCGACTCTGCTACGACACAGTACGTACTTTTTTATACGGACTATAAGTTAAACTTTTGTAATATCATAGTAAGCCAGAGTTCTAGCTAAACTATTCTTATGGTAACATAATTATTATTTCTTTCATACAGAGGCATAAGTGGGGCTATAGCCAACATTTGGCCTGTTTGGTATAAAAATACAAAGTAGTATAAAACAGAAACATTTTGGATGGATAGTTACATAGTATATCTATTACAAAAATGGGTAAAATGGCAAGGCTATTGAGATGAACTTATTAGTGATAAGGGAGATAGTGAGCTATGGACGAGACTATGGCACTTTGCAATTTTAGTCTCATATTAAAATATTTAGGCAGGTGGTGACTTGCCACCATCAATGGTGACAAAAGGGGCAACGTTGGTGTGGATGGCCAAAGGGTGTCGAGAGGTGTGCTGCGGTTGCACTAGAGCGCTACTTCCGGCGTTATCCTTTAACACTTCCACCCTTGAAGCTCTTTGTTGCTTGCTCTTGCGTCTCCACCCTTATTATTCTGGTTCCGAAGTCTATTACTGAAAATGAAGTAGGTATTCCATGCTAACAGCTCTTAAACAGTGTTTACAGTTAAACACGTTGACTCGATATTCGACATATTTGGCCAATAAAACAGAAGATTTCGTAGAAATCAACCTACTTTTCCAGGAACTGCAACGCGTGTGGCTACAGTATGAAGCAAACAAAAATGTACCCAATATTCTTAGGATACCGATAAGGGTTTATTTTCTACGGAAATCATAACGGAAAAACAAGTTGCATCGAGTCATATCACAATGGAAATTTATCTTGGTGACACTGTCACATTCATCAATGGAAATTCACTGGGGTATATATATAATATACGAGTAGGTTGCATTAACATTGTAAAATTGAAAATAAACGAGTTGTCAATCAAACAAAAATTCACCCCTCTTTTGGGTAGAAATGGTCATCAAAAATTCATGGTAATCAAAATTGTAGGAAATTTAATTTTAAACCACTTTTGTCAAATTTGTTTTTCGTGTGAAATTGAAAATAAACGAGTTATTCAATAAACAAAAATTAGAAACCCTTAAAATTAAGATGGCGGATGACGCAACTAATCGATTACCTACCAAGTAAAACAAAATTTAGACTGCCTTCTCCAAATTTAGACTGCCAATGACCTTCTCCAACGATTACGAAGGAAAATTGCTATTTACGAGTATATTTTTTTCCGGGTTTGTTCCTTTTTGAGCTAATTCGACTGGGCTACGGGCACAGTCCGTGTGTCATGGGTGGCCCAAGACTTTAAATTTCTAAACCCGGACTAGAAAAAAAGCTCCGCCCGGACGCTCCCCGGACGCCCTCCAAACTAGGACAAATCCGGGGAAACCCGGACGGATGGCAACCTTAGTTGGGGAAAAGGTTGCATTGAAGCACAATGCATGTGTCCCAACTGTGTATGTGTGCAACGAGATTTTTCCTGTTACCTGGGTGTCACTTTATGGAAACCTCGTCTATGGAAGTGGCAGAAAAAAGTTACGCTCTTTAAGATAGTATCGCATTTTTTACTTCAATAGATGCAGCAAATTAGTAGTTAGTTTCTACATAACTTTTGTGTGGGATAGATTAGCACGAACAGGCGGCTCACCTGATGGTAAGTGATCAACGTCGCCCATGGATATTCACAATGCCAGAGGTCTCGAGGATGCGTTGCCGGACTTACGAGGAAGGAATACGCTATTTTCTTGAAGGCGCCCAAGTTGTATCTGTTCGGAAACACCTCAAGTGGCAGCTGGTTCCACATAGTAGTAGTGTGAGGCAGGAAGTGCCGTCGGAATTGCACGGTTATGGGCTCCCAGGCGTCAAGTCAACATGGTCTGTATGAAATTTCCGTCAATCAATCAAATCAATCAATCAATCAAATCATTTATTCGCCAGAATACAGACATAAAGGTCTTAAATAATATAAATGTGGCAAATTGTACTCAATCTGCAAGCAGGCGTGCGAATTCTTGAACTTATAAAATATTAAAGTAAATTAGAATATAATAATAATTCAAGTTAGAAAAAAAAATGGTATTATAATTAAAATAGATAAATGTTAAAATAAATAAATAAATAGCATTAAAATCAAATTATTAACAAATCATTACAATTTTGAGTCTCTAAACTCCTTAACACTATAAAAACTCTTGTCCAGCAAATAATTAGTCAATTTTCGTCTAAAGTTACTGCCATTTAATATTTTAATGTCATCTGGTATTTTATTGTATATGTTGTCGTGATGTCCGATGGCGAAATACATGTACTACATCTTCTATGTGTGTCTATCTTACATATACATAGAAGAAACATGTTGGTGTAGTTAGGTGTATTTGTCTGTTATGGTTTGTTTCAACACTAGACCCGCGTTGCTTTAACACATTCATAAAAATGAAATTCATTATATCGTCATCAGAAATATTTTTTTTGCCAATTCCATGTCTGTACTTGAACGTAACTTAGTATAATTTCTTTGAAGTCATAAATCGTTTACATACAATATTTCAATATTATTAAAATGTAAGTTTACTATAGACTGAACAAGCACAATTATTTATAAATTTGAAACCGACTTCCATTCTATTCAGTTATTGGAGTGCCTCAAAAACTACTGGACCGAATTTTATAAAATTTAAATGGGACCACACGGGCGCCAGCTATCAAACAAAAATTTTGTGAATCGGTTCACCCAGTCGAAAGTTATGAGGTAACAAACATAAAAAAATATACACTCAAATTGAGTACCTCCTCCTTTTTGGAAGTCGGTAGAAAACTGTTAAATTGAATGAAGTATAATGTAGGTAGTAAATAAAAATTCTAAACAGTTTCTACTTCTGTAAGAGTACCTACATTATAAAACCTCAAAGACAAAGTCGTCGTATTAAAAATTGACTCTGAAACAATTAGAGAATATAATTTATTAAAATGGAAACCTCAAGAAAAGTTCCTTCTATTTAGAACAGAGTGCCGTTTTTTTATAATTCTTTGAACACTCTCATAATTAGAGATTAAAATGTATATAAGAGGTTATTATTTTTATTTTTATAAGAGGCAGGCAGTGGCGGCGATAGCACAGGTAGCTGGTAGGTGTGGTAGTGGCACGGTAAGGATAAAGATAAAATTACCGTGGTAATGTTCAACAAAATTACCGTGGTAGTGGTGACCGTAGCGCGGTGCGGGGCGCGCTATTTTGGAACGAAAGCGCCTTTGCGAGTTCGGGTGACCATGAGTTTGTTATTATACAGACTATGGTCACATAATGATAAGATTATAAATTACAATGGCCCGTATTTGTGTACGTTAGGCAGTAAAGCTTTACTAAACTATACATACCCAAAGAAAACTTACGTGTGAAAGGTGTCACTCCAGTGTGACGTAATTAAACACGCCCTAGGAAACATTTCAGTCACTCCAGTACTAGAGAAGTTTACTGAAAGTATACATCAGTGTGGTTATGTGATATAATGAATATAAAAGTGATGCCTGTCAGAGAAGAAATTGAGGATGACTACGAATTACCTATCTTTTACACAAAACTCACTTAAACGACTTAACAATCTAGGACAGAACAACATTAGGAAATCAGACTATGCCTAATTAATGCACGTAAGTATGGGAAAAGAAAAAGTTTTATAGATGAAACTATTACAATCTATGATGTGTTATGCATGTGATATAGAATACTTACCAGATAACATTTTTAAAGTAGGTACCTACAGAATAAATTATTTACGTTATTAACAAGTTTTTCGTATCATTTAAATTTCATCAGAGAAGTAAAAGGCGAGGAAACACGGCTTACTAGGCCTCTTGACAAGCCACCAACTCGGTTGGTATTGCCATGGAATAACTAATAGCTACTTAATTACTACCTCAGTTTACCTATTCAAAACATTTTCATATACCTTATTATCCAAAATTTATTTTACAATCTAGGACTACAACAAACTTAGTTAGGTTTGACACAGGACTGTAGTAAGTTAAATTACCCCTGCGTCCTATTGGTAAATCAAATTATTGGGTGATTGGATATGGTAAAATATGCAGTATGCGTGACGCTTACTATCAGGATAATGTTTTGCACGTGTCGTCGCCTTAGGCATGTGTTTTAAAAATACCTTTTTATTAATTTATTTTTAATAATTAATCAGACAGTACATATAAATATGTATTAGTAAGTAATTAATAACAAGAAAAACCATTTCATAGTAGCAAGGAGCACCCTACATTTTATAGCCAAAAACGAACAATAGCAAATATTACACATCTCGACCCCATTTTTCCCTTTTGGCAACACGAGCACAAAATAAAGTACCTCCATTCACCCTCATGGGTTCCCTAGTCCTACATAGCGGTCGTGTCGAGGGGTCGCCGGGCGTGGGGCTGTGGGGAACAGCCATGGGATGAGGCACTGTGGAGTCAGGTGGGGTCGGTGGGGACGACCTTCACGGAAGTCCTACTCTACTTGTAATTACTGAAACCGTTTTAGGGACCTTCCAACTCAATTTCGTCGTTCGTTTTCGGGGGACATTGATTTTTTTCTATTTATTTTGGAATGTTCGAGCAGTGGCCAATTTTCTTGAGCGTAATTGATTTTTAGCGTATTGATTGAAGCCCATACTGGCTTTTGATTGACTATAATTTAATATAATATGTATTATGGATTTGTGTTGATATGGGAAGAGCTTTGGATAATGTGGATTTTATTTTTACTTGTAATGAAATAGTATGGTATGTACATTTTTAATTGATCTGGTGTCTAATTAATTACGATTCAAATTTATGTAAGCACTCGTATTCATTTTAGATGTGTTAACTTACATTAAATTATTAATGACACCATCTGAAGGCTTTTTTGTTGCTAAATTCAAATACATAATGTATATTCTTTATAGGAGTTTAATAACTACCAACTTTATTTTTGAAAACACTTTCGTTAGATGGAACAGAAAGAATTCATTTATAAATAATTGGTAGATACATTAATCTGTCCGCATCAGGTACGCTATAACAAAAGATTTATGAATGAACCAGGGGTTTGCTGATTCGGACGGGTTAAGAATAGTTGTAGTTTTAACACTTTTAACCTAAGAACATACGAATAAAAATAACTATTGATCACCTTGTACAACACAGAACTGTTATTTATTCTGTTTAAGTACAGGTACTTGATAATGGCTGCGTTCAAACAGAAGATACTCGTGTGGTTTCTATAGGCAATAGGCTTTTGATCTAGTTCAGAGGCTATTAAAATGGTCATAGTTAATGAGTTAGTATAAAACCAGGTCATTAACTTATGCAGTATCTGTGTAGACAACTACCTTGCCAATATAATTGCTATTCGAAGACCTACAGCAAGTACGTAATATGATATAGTCCTGACGTCTACCAGAATTCGTTCAGCCATTTCATCGATGAGTGGCAGCAAACATAACCAACCACCAGATAAAGTACGCACGTGTTGTTATTATTTATTCTCATGCTTTTATATACGCACTCATACACTTATCACAAACACACACATCAACACGTTTATTATAAGTAAGTACCTACTACTAATGTGATACAGTGATGATATATAAGAGAGCAAACGGAATTGATATGTCACAGATATAAATTTCTTATTTAGATACTTGTCTAGCTTCCAACCTACATCTCTACATAAACGTACATAAAAATATAATAAACATAGCAAAGTACATAGCGGGTGTGAACTGTGAAGCATCGATCGAGGCTGAGCCACAGTTTACGGTGTACACTCCGTTCGTCGAGCTTTACTGCTCTGCAGATTACGTGACAGTTGCTACGTGTACGAATTTCTAGACGAGCGCTATTTTCATCGTTTCAGCTTTCAGTGTTCGCATTTCAAGATACTTTATAAAATATAGGAACGTAATAGAATGAGGAGTGAGTCACAACGACCTTTCTGATACTACGTGCGATAATAATAAAAAGATTAATGACGACGTGACAACGATGTTAGTGTTTCAGTTACTACACTATTATAAGTCTTGTGCGAGACTCTGTCTTAGTGGGATCAACACACTGCTTCTAAGCAGTAGTGCACAAATCTACAGTGCTAAAGCAAAACTGGTAGCGTATGAAACTACTAGCTGGGTGAACAAGACGAATGGCTCTCAGTAGAATGTCCGTGTCTCGAGCTACTAGCGCAGTGCAATGCCGCGGAAACCTTAGCTCAGTGTCAATATAATCATAGTAAAAACATAACTGTCATTAACATGTGTACTACCAGGCGAACGACTTATCGGTCGCGTAACGTGTCTTTCATTTCATCCCATCTGTTACCACTTTGAGGAAAGGAAGACTTATCGATGACTCATAAGTTTCAATCGCAGCATTCTGTACTAGGAAAATAATACAATGGAAAACGTTCATCCTATCTGTTAGATACTCTAAACTAATATTAATGATATTTACGCAGTCTCCGATTGATTTATTTTCGCATATTGGTATATTTTTTGTTACCTACCAACGTAACTAATAAATAGAAATATATTAGTGATTTTATTGTGAGTGATGATGATAGTGATTAAGTTTATATTTAGATGTATTTTAGTTTATGTTTAGGTGATTTAGCGTTGCCCTGGTAAAAAAGCCTGCCATTAATATTCCTACCATTAAATCTACCACTTTTCGAAATAAATAATTCATTATTATTATAGCTTATTTCACCTACCCTAAGAAAATCATATCTACAAAAAGTAACTTATACTGCGTGCACTAAGTTTAAACCAAAAAAATATAATATTAATACGAGTATATAGTACTGTACGTGCTGGTCTATTACCAGTCGTATTACTGCGAAGTCTAGTAATGCACCTTTACCTTTAATTGAATCTCTATAAATCTCTATTTTTATTAATAGACAGATGGTTTTAATGTGGAGCAGTTACTATATTATAATAGCCCTTCTAATAAAATAGCTATAAATGCGTAGTTTCGCTCCATTGGTATAATATTATACAAAATTAGATTCTCTCGTTCTCTACAGAATAATATCAGCTAATTGGCCTCAAGATCTTGTAAGTTGTTCGTGCAATTAACAACCTTGGTCTTACTTATCTTATCTTTACGGTATGTTGAAGTTGAAACGGCTTTAGATAAGTAATAGTTACCACGGTATTTTTAGTAGAGTAGTAGAGGCATACCAACTGAATATATCAGTTTGCAAAATAGCTTATAAGACAAGTATGAACCTAATATAATTATTATATTCATTATAACTATAATATTGTTAATTAGAAAGCATTCTATAATACAATACGTTGTGTAAAAAATAGGGATCAAATAATAAATAACGGTAGTAACTGCTTCGTTTAAGTCTTAGTGTTGCCAGCAAAGCAACCAAACAAGTACCAAGTTTAGTAGAAGCTATATATAGCTATAACCAGACATAATTTACGTAGTACTTCTATTATTTATATGTCTATATAATTTCAACGTCAAACGCTGAGTTAAGTATACCATCGTAGGCAATATGCAGATAGCTTATAAACTTTGTTAGTTATAAACATGCAAGCAAAAATTTCTATAAGTAGAACATCTTCCCTACTAGCATTGATTCACGCAGGTTTAGCGCGAGACGCGTGTAGGGATGTACACGGGGCCGCGCGCTCCAATAGTACTTTGGTTATAGTAAAACCTACGTTTAATAAGTTTGATTTGACGATAAGTGGCCACTATCATACATAGGGTAATATTTTTTAGTCAGCTAAGTACTCTAGAGACACACCTTGAATTAGAACACAATAGTTTGTTATCTCAATCGATATTATTGATAACGGAACTGTAGTCGTGGAACGTTAAAGAATAATAAATTATTTTCATCGCATTCATTTAAATTTTGTATCATACGAGTAGGTAACATGAAATTTAATATCAAATATGTCAAAGTCAAAATCATTTATTCAATTTAGGCATCAAAGACGGACTTATGAACGTCAATTTTTGATTATAATATACTTTAAAGACTCTACCGCCCAGTTCCAAAATTCATAGAGCCTACCAAGAAGAAGAGGCAAGAAACTCGGGACCATTCTTTTTATATAGATGTTTACAATGTTTCTTCTTAGGTATTACTGATATTACATTTTATGGGTGGCAGAATGACAGCTTGCCAGAAGTGGAGTATTCCAAGCAAGTCTTCTATATAATGTCGGACTTTATAATAAGCTTTTTTTTATTAAAAAGTTTTTACAGTTAACTTGAATTTTCCCTCTGTGAGCTCAGTTATGTGTTTTGGGATTTTATTGTAAAAACGCACACAATTTCCTAGGAATTACTTATTAGTCTTCGCAAGTCTATAACTAGGTACAGCTATCCTATTTGTATTTCTGGTATTAAAAGAGTGGTGATCACTATTTAACTTATATTTATGTAAATTCTTACGAACATGCTTCATTTAGTTTTCAAATCCATATAAGGAAGGCAAACTTAATATATTGATATCTTTAAATAAATCTCTCAAAGATTCACGGGGACCCATTTCGTATATAGCTCGAATAGCACGTTTTTGTAGGATAAAGATGTAAAAATGCAATATGAATCCAGAATGGTATGTTCAGATGTCCAGATGATATTAAGTTCCGTAAGGATAAAAGGGTACCAATCTATACTTATAAAAACGTTTATAACTCTGTCTCTCTATGTGTTACTTTATCACGTCTAAACGACTTAACGTAGCGTAGGGATTGCAAAGCGCATTGACCCCAAAAAACTCCAAGAATATGCATGTCTAATATGGCTGACCAAAAAAATTCAGGTTTTTTTTTATATGTATGAAAAAAAAATATGAGAATTAAATTTTGATACTTTGCTATGTGAATCCTGGCCGTGTACATATGCACACCTTTCAGTATTTCTACACCTTTTTGTTACACGCTGTATAATAATTGTTACATTATCTTATTTTTATAACTAATTACTATTAAATAATTGTAGGTATTATTTAAACTACAAGCCAACCAACAGACGTTGCCCTATTCCATACAAAAATGACACGTTCAGATATTTCTCCGAGCATTTTTACAACTATACATAATAATTATTTGAAAATCATGACACTTGGACCGGAACTATGTGTTTTAATGTGTGTGTGTGTTGTGTGTTTAGTATTAAACATTATTTACATCTATTTTACAGTTTGACGGTGTTTCAAAGTATTATAGATAGGATATTTTATCGCTACTTTACATATTTTTCAGATATTTTAATATCATAGTTTCCTTGATATATAGTAATTGTGTCAAATGATTTCTAATAAATACTCCAACACTTTTGTGGTGGTAGTGCCACGCTGTAACCCCACAGCCGAATGGGCCGGTACGACCGGGGAATTAACACACTCTCACGTAACACCCACGTAAAGTACTTATTAAAGCTTGCTATTGCGTTTCAGTCGGTCTGTGGGAGGTTCTGGAAGCCCTTTCCGCTCCACTTCCCCCCCTCTCCTTCCCTCTCCTCTATCCCCCTCCACCTTCACCCCTTCTCTTCCTACCTCAAAGGTCGGCAACGCATCCTTCCTTGAGCCGCTTGCTCGTTTGCCAAACCTATCCCATAAAAAAAACACAATGCGCAAATTACACTTAAAATAATTAGCTATAACATGTTATCAATCTGTTTTAATTAAGAAATAAATTGTGAATGTATTTATAAAATTAAAGTTCCACGTTACTTGGTACATCAAATACAGTCATAATCGGAGCAACATGATAAGTTCTTATATATTTTTATGAGCAATCAAATTATTAACAAAGAAAAAAATCTAACTTACTAAACATACATAAGGACGGCACTTACCAGCCACAGAACAATTTTCGTGCTTTCACATACACATGGGATGGAATAGTTTATAATAAAATAATTAATCTATGACTTAATTATACATTGCGACAACTTGATCTACGGCTGTTTACCGCCGATAACTAATTTTACATACACACATGTTATTCAAGAATCGCGTTCTACTAGTAATAAATTATATCTACGTACCATAATAGTACGGTAGGTATTTATGTACAGTTATACATATACATTTTAGATACAAAAGATCATAGCACAGACAGAAGTAAACAAAAAGTCATATAATTATACCGTACACAAGGCGCCCTGGCTCGCAGCCAAGTCATTTGGATTTATTTTAGATATGGCGGTATCGCATATATGAACTTAGTTACTGTATTGTATAGAAGACTATAAAATAACTTGGCTTGTGTCGTTCGTATTGGTTATATAAGTAAACAAGTTACCTAAGTAGATAATCGTGTTAGTACATTTACGTATGTTTTCTACATTCACTATGCCTGACAGTCAAACTTCTGCAGCGCATTCTTCCATTTTCCTTCATAGTTCAATTAGGTACGGACTCAAAATAAATCGTTATATGAAATTGTATTTAGAATAACTCAATTCAGATAACTAGGACATATATAAGGCGAAGGAAAAACCAATGACATTGATATTCAATGTCTTTGGAAAAAACTTTCGATAATGTGTTAAACTATGTAATTTAAAATATTATGAAATTTTGATATTCTCTATTTAAATAAATACTTGTATGATATCTCAACTTTTTGCAATTATTTTAAAATACTTACATTTATATTGTGCTCTATCATATCTAATAACAATATGTATAATATGAGACAAAACCCACACAAGGTCTTCGGAGATCCCAAACTAGGCAGAGCCTCTACTACTACTACAGGCTCTACCTAGTTTGGGATCTGATACACAGGCTCAAACAGAAATGTTCATGCACTAAAATGTTTTATCTCTCCGGGAATCGAACCCGGGACTAGTGGCTCAGAAGACAGGGTTGCTATTGCTACCAATGATTGCGCCAACCGGCCGCAGTGAGCCTGTCATTTCTCATGACAGTATGAATATATATCAAAACAAATATACATTTGCTTTACTTTTGCTTTACAAGTGGACTCGTAAGTTTGTATATTTGCCATTGTTGAAGTTACTTGGGTAAATATTATATGTATTTAAAGTTACATTAAATAATATTTTATTTATGTATTCAGAATGAAGTCATCACATAAATAAGTTGTCATAAAGTCACTTTCCTGTCTAAGTCACATTCCACTAAATTATATATGTAATAATTATATGCATAAATTGTATTAATTAGTATTAAACTCTAACAAATGAATATTTGTTACACATGTAGTGCAATAAGTACTTGTACCAAGTACTTATGTGCATCAGTACTTGATTGAAATTTTAGTAACTACATATTACACATTTAAATATTGTTTAGACAGTTTAATTTACGCGTGGTATAACGTCAAAATAACATTAAAAATAAGTACATAATTTGATAATTATACAGTAATTATGTTAATGTGGTTACACCAAGTAGGTAATAATAATTGTATCAAAGAAATCACCGTGTTGCTAGCCGTAAGTCATAATATTGAATCTTAATTAACGTGAATCACTCATTGTGAACTTCTTTAAGGGCATATATTTAATTTTATGTCCGTACAATACATTAAAGGCGTTGTATAACGAGTAAGTACTACTGATGGGCCGAATCTGGTTTGAACCGAATACGAAGTTTGGCCGAACATTCGGTATAAATGAAAAATTCGGCCGAACTTCGGTTCAATTTCGCCGCGCTTTTTCATGTTGCGACTTGTGTAAACAGCACGGCCGTCGCTCGCTGCAAATGTCCCCCGCCCACACTCCGCGCTTTTCCGCGGGCCCTTTAGGCGGCCGGTCAGTTGTAAATACGTCACCAGCTCGTCACGTGCCATTGTTTATATTACGCAAATCAATTGTTTTAAAGTGGTTTAATAGTCCAAAATAATAAATAAATTATTCCTTAATGTTGTAAAAATGAAAAATGTACCTAATTGGTGGTATACATACGTTACTAAGAAGTATTATTTTTTTTAATTCATTTTACGAATTGTACTTTATTAATATATGACACTGTGTCAAAAGAATGCAAGCAAAGTTTATTTAATTTTTCTTATAGTAGATCTGCAACAAAATTTAAACAAACTTTGCATTCTTTTTAGACGGTTAGGTCACCAATTTAATTTACGGCCGTTTTCAATATTCTATCTATCCACAATTTTCCCTACTACCGATAGAAATTTGACATAACGTTCATACAAATAGTGTCAAATATCTATCTCTAGTAAGGTAAACCGGCGATAGATAGATTATTGAATACGGCTGTTCGACTATTGAGGACACCAATTTAATTTAGTATTTTTATTAAGTACTACCTATGTAAAGATTTCTAAGACTGGTTATTAAGAATATCAGTTTCACTGTGTTTTTACTACGTAAGAGAAAATTCTAAGACTTGTTGAGAAGAGCAGTTTAATTAAGATAGAAAGATATCTGAGGCAAATAAGTAAGGAGGGCAGTTTAATTTTGTTGTTTAATTAAGTAGGACAGATATCTAAGGCTGATTAGTACCTAAGTTAATTTTGTGATTGCTAAGTAAGCAAAGATTTTTAAGACATTTGATGATTACTTTTCTTTCTTTATTCAAATAAATGACTATGAGTACCTATGTCACACTAATTTTATTTCACTGTTATTATTACAGATATGTTGTTTTAATTTATTTCTATTATGTATGATAGTGCAAGTGTAATAAAAATAAATAAATCGGTTGTTTTGCACCGAATGTTCGGCATATAAACCGAATTTCGGCCGAATGACGAAGTTCGGTTAAACCGAATGTTAAACGAATTTCGGCCCATCCCTAGTAAGTACCTACTACGTACATTATATTCATTTAATAGTCTATTTCACAAAATTAATCCATTTCATTTCACATCATACCCGCGGCTTCGCATGACGTGACACATGAGTGAATGTGAATGCCAATCATATCCTACCAACATCATGTCGCGTGGTTACCCTACTCAGCTGTCAAAAATCAAAATTACACGGAAATGGTAAAAGTTGAATTTGAGAATGAGATTTGATTTTGATTTACGAGTAACACTAGTACGCTTTCATATCTACGACGCTACTGCGGCGAACTTTTTTACAAGTGAATGAGTTTGAGTGCCTACACAACCTACCATGTACACTACATCTTTGATCATGTATCTACGGATTGTACTCGGAGTAGAATGAGCATCCAGATAGATCATCTTATATATTATCTAGCTACGTTATGCCATCATGGAATCATAAATTATCATAGCCATCATTGCACTGTGCTAGTCACTCCGAGATTATTTAAGTACCTACCTACCTACCTACTTTTTTCTCCCATTAATTTCATTTGCTACAGAACATTTCCATGTAATGCTATCGCACTATAGGTACATACTTCGCGGGAAAATTTCTGCTACTACAGTGGTAGGTACCACGGTAATGTTATGATTACTGAACTAGAGTCTAGCTTAGTACCACCACGGTAGTTAAGTTAGGTAAGTATATCAGCTCTTGAACACGAGACCTACCATCTTATAGGTAAGTAAGTCGGGTTTCCGCGCTTTTACTGATTGCAAACCTAAAGAGGAATATTCTTACAGAGTCCTCATGGAGTAGGTAGGTACCTATATATCACAGTGTAAAATAAAAAGCTTAGCTTAATAGAAATATAAATACGCTGTGGTTCTATGGTAATATAATATGATGTAGGTAGGTAGGTACATTATGACTAGGAAGACGTTTATTTGTATGGCAGGCTATGGTATCTGATATTAATCTACGGATAATTAGATGTTAGCAAGCACGTCGCATGATGCTTCGTGTCTAGCCCTGGCTTCATGGCCCGCAGGCAGGTATGTAGGTACGTATATCTTGGGACTGGTAGGAGAGTATCAAAGGGCCACGCGACGGGGATTTCGCCGACTTTCGTAATCTATGAACGTGGGCTCGGTGGCTCGATGCTCGAGCAGCGAGCTCGAGTAGAATGCCGTGCGGCGAGCTGGCAACGCCGCACGCTCGACCGACGACCTCGTGTTATCGCCACCAGCGGTGACGCGATGCGCTGAAAAGGTCACCAGTCGCCGCACTGCTTGCCACCATCCGCTAATGTCTTCGCGATCTAAACAATCGAAGT
The DNA here is from genome assembly GCA_917880725.1 of Selenia dentaria. Lineage (NCBI taxonomy): Eukaryota > Metazoa > Arthropoda > Insecta > Lepidoptera > Geometridae > Selenia > Selenia dentaria. The sequence continues at coordinate 26,325,676 of OU862896.1, read as the reverse complement.
TTCGACATACAATCCCATAAGCACACGGTGGAAAAAAATATAGTAGTGACAACGACGTGGCATCGTGGAGTATGAGCGTCTCTTTCCCACGCGCTGCTATCCCGCTCGGCTCCGCCCCCCTCCGATTGCAGCGCCGCGTAGCGGTCGCCCCGCGAAATATACACGTAGTCTATACAGCGTTGCCATTTCGTACCTATAATTTCACTGGACGTAAATTTCAATTCAACCGAAACAGTTCAATGGACTTTTCGAAATTTCTAAACACGTCATTTAATGTATTATTAGTTGTGTCACCTATGGTGTTGTAGGCAATAGTGTAAAACTGTTATTCAGTTTGATTTTGTGATATCCAAGTGTTAGAATTGCGTGTCGGTGCGTGTTTCGTGAACAAAGTCCCGTTGGGAGCTTCCACGTCTGTTTTTAGCTAAAAGGTGAGTGTTCTGTTCTATATTTCACTCTAGATCGGTTAGGAATCGTGTTAGCTACCTTCTAAGTAAGTTTTTATGTGTCTAGATACAGTTTCAAATTATACTATTCCGTCATCGGAACCGAGTTCTAATTTAACTGCGTAGATCATTTTGTGCGTTTAGTAGGTTATAGAGTGAAGAGGCGTTACATAAATCCGTAAGACCATGCGGTGGTGGTGACACTGTGGCACGTGGTGAAAAGATCTTATATAAGTCACGAATATGTTATCGGCAAGTCGGTGGCATCTTGTTATTTTCGTCAATGCCCTTTGGCCGGTGGCCGGTGGTCAAAATAGCCGTGCATCGGACGCCCGACACAAGTAGAAACACAAATACTTCGAAACTCGAAACTTATGCCTGTCTACCTACCTATCTACCTACATGCAGCCGCACTACACAGTGCTGGTGAGAATCTTATTTTCCTTTACTTACTACGCAGTAGAATGTGTGACGAATATCACTAGCTCTAAATGAAACTGGCCACAAAAACAAAACTCACAGTTTACACGAAAATACCGACCTTCTAATCTTGAAATTTAATTCTTAGCCAATCATTGAGTAGGTAGGTATCAAATTTCTAAAACTCACCAAATTATACCTAAGTTCATCATAAGATAAATCTGAATGATTTTTTACGTGATCTGAGGTCTACACCAAATTTTAAAATGATAATCTCGCTTGGCACACATAGAAACATACTGTAACATTTTCTTTAAAACAATCATTCTCTTAAGAGCTTAAATTCGCATTAAATTTGATTAAGTAGGTAGTAACATAGTAGGTACCTACCTACATTACATAGAGTTTAATAAATTATTATCTACTTGTCTCTGCCCGAGACTTCGTTCTCGTGAAATAACAGTATAGGGATCGCCGAAAAGCCAACTGTTTGTCTGTATGAGCTATCTATACTTCTTATTTCATCCAATTGTCCCGTACCTACCTACGCCGTTGCAGCGCAAAGAGTTAACCAAAGTTTCACTCACTCACTCACAAAATTTTGCATACCTAATAACTCGAAACTTAATTTCATCTCCAACTTCATTAAGATATATTTAACTAAAGTTTCTGAGACCTAACCTAAAATCTTTCAATGCAATATTATTCACTAATTAAGGCGCGCTCCTACCCTGATTAAAGAAAAAGCAGAATTTTTAAACGCTTAGTGTAACGAAACAGATCGATAGTATATTATGAAAACAATACAAAGGTTAGAAATGGAACAGAAAAGTATATTATCAAAACACGAGTGCATAGGTATCTTCTGGGTAAGCGCGCTCCATCATCGATCGCATCATCACTTAGCATCAGGTGAGATAGTGGTCAAGTGCTACCCAGTTCGGTATAAAAAAAAAAAAAAAAAAAAAAAAAGAGTATAGTATAACCGAATAGAATTTATAAATATAACTCTCTTTCAGCAGAAAAAAATCCCGAATAGGTCCACAAAAATAAACTTTCACGTTCAAACTCTCAGAATTTTCCGCGATAACACTATATTTTTTTTAGGTAATACTTAGCCAACGTATAGTACTGATGTAATTACCAGCAGTTTTTTCAATTGTGTTAGTATATATCGAAAAATATAAAGAAAACGTACAAAATCAACGCATTTTCGCATTACATCGTCCAATTTAACAAGCGATTTTCAACCTTACGTAAAGCATCGTAAATTATTTTAAAATTGGGGTTGGACCATGTCTTAACCTATTCTCAACTATCTATCTTCTAGTGAGCTCACGCATTCAATTATTATTCCATTTTGCGAGCCGCGCGGCTGAACTGTATCCTAGAAATGGTAACCACAGTATTAATCTCCCTTTGGTTGCCTGATGCTGTACGTGAGATGGTCGAGACGCCATGCTAGTCAAAACTTTTCTGGTCCAATCCAACAATGTCCAACCTTCATAAAGAGGAGGCATATGTCCTGCAGCAGATCGCTGTAGGCTAATGATGATGATTATTTCTGTCTCCACAGGAATCTAGCTACCTGGTAATCACACAAGTAGCACATACATTCTTACATATTACTTATTTCCAATGTACCTAGGATGAGTTTGGATGGATGTATGTACTAACGTTATTCAATCTCCCAACTAAGCTAAGTGAAGTGAAGATGAAAAAGCCATTCGTAAACCTAATAAATATCCCAAAAGGCAAAACACAACAATTCCAAAACAACATTCAAATTCAGTCAAGTCATATGAAAGATAAAATTGCTTAGAATAAATACTCTTCTAAAATAACATATTGCATTAATCCTTTGAGTACCACTGACGTAAATTTACGTTCGTTTCATTCATAAATTTTTGGTTTTAATTAGGTATCACAAGGGTTAACCTACATAAAAAAAGTTTACAATAACTTTTAAAAAAAGTAACAAATGCACATTATTCTGTAAGGAGTAATATCCTTCTTGCTGTTTCTCAGTACTTTTCTCAGTAACACAGATAATCTAAGTTGTTCTGTGTAGGTACTTAATAAATTATTATGTACCTAGTTAATTATTGACTTTCAGAGTGACCTTGATGCCTTAATATAATAAATGGTTAGACCTTGACTTTATTTAAACTCATACCTACGTATTCTCTACTACGTGTACATAGAATGGGTCTATATGGTTTCATGGAATTGGGGCCAGTAAGTAGTAAAAGAAGAATGATACTACAGAAGGCTCAATTCCACGAAATAAGGTCCCTCTTAGCCGACGCCAGGAAAAATCCAGGTACAAATGGGTGACCAATAACTCCATCCCTTTGCAAACCTAGTATTTTTTGCTTTTAGTGCCTTTTCATTCTCATTTTTCTTTTTCTAACAAGTTCTGTAATCTTTGTTAAATGATTTTTTAATCCACTTACGCCTAGCGAGACCGAACTTTTCAATTTTAGAGATAAAGTAGGAAGATACGGGTTAATTTTTGTCTCTAAATTTCTGTCCCCCATTATTGAATTATTTTTATAAAATAAATTACATAATTTAGAGCAGTGTTTTTCAATCTGTGGGTCGCGACCCCAAGGGGGGTCGTGAAACCTTAGTCGGGGGGTCGCCGGCAGAAGGAAAGGCTAGGTAGACTACAATAAAACACAGTTTTAGTGAAAAATGTGGCCTTGTTTAATTTTCAAAAATGTATCAAATCGTGGAGCTAGAACTTATTTGCAAACCTCTCGCGGGTTCTTGCAGAATATTAAGTAAAGGTATCAAAATAAATAAAATCATTATCGTAGTCTTTTAAACTATAAATTATTTGTCTGTCTAACAAGGGGGTTGCCAGTATTTTTCAACCTGTAAGGGGGTCGCGAAATCAATAAGATTGAAAAACACTGATTTAGAGCATCCATAGACCGAAATTATTGACCCCAGGTTTCCATATCCAGAAATGGATCATTTTGCTTATGACTCGTTACTTTTGACAATTTTCTCATACAAAATGTGTGAATAAGTTAGGAGTCGGGAGCAATATGATCCGTTTCTGGAGATAGGAATAGGAACCCAGCATTAGAGTAACTACAACCCTAGGTGATTTAGAATATTTTGTAGACCAATATAATTTTAATTTTTGTTTGAAAATTCTCGTCGAGTTTGACACATACCTATTTATTTAATATCAAAACCGACATAACTCACGTAATTAGCCGACGTTATCCGATGTCCGATGCTCATCCTCAGGGAGTGTACGCTGAAACCACTGTATCACTGATCTTGCAGCGTACACTCCCTGAGGATGAGCATCGGACATGCCCGAAACATAGTCTCGATAACGTCGGCTAATTACGTGAGTTAAGTCGGTTTTGATATTAAATTAATTTGATTTACAATATAATTATGTATAAATTATCTATAACATGTCACGTGTGCCATTGCAAACAGAGGTGCTTATTTGATGCCAAATAAAGGAAGAAAAGCTTCTTTTAAGCATTAGACTGTCTTATTTGAGTTTGGTAACTCCGCAGACGCATCTTCTGCCAGGGATTCATGTGGGAGCTATAACTAATCTACGTATTAATTGTACCTCCTCTACCGTGATAATTAAAACAAAAGTTATATGAAAACTGACGTAAATAAACGTCTTCGGTAGAGGAAGGAATTAAAATAAGCGTTGATACTAAAAAACAACAAGTCAACCAAGTCTATGTGTGTGACGAACGCACTGCAAACTTCAGCTCTGGGTAGCACTGCAACTATCATCAGGAAACGAAGTGCTTTCCATTAGGTCAAGTGTCAAAAGCCATAACGCAAGTGTCAGTCTCCTCTCATAATAGTAGGCATTAAAAGTTTCTCCTTGCACTAAAGCAAAAGTGGCTAAATCTTTCGCCGGCTTTCGTAATGGCCGTCCACTAACACGGTAGCGGCTATTGTACCGTGTTGAGAGATATTCTTGACTGGACGCTAACGGACGGACACAATACGGTAGCAGATATTTACGTAATTTTATTTTTATAGGAAATTATTTTCGCTTCCTGTCAGAGTATGATAACCAAGTCGCCGAGAGCCGAGAGCAGAGCCAGCTCCGACTAAGGGCTAGCGCACACTGCCTCGCGGTGCATTTGTTCTTCCGTATAAACGCAGTCACGGGTCCGCGCACTGCGGCGAAAAAACGCACGTTTTGGTATTCAAGTTACAGCTGTGGGCCCTATTCCACATCGTTATAAACTACCATACAAGAGTCGCTATCTGCAATATTTATTACGTAAAAAGGGACACTTAAACGGTATTGGGTGCATTCCTTGTACATACATCTATGCGATACAAAATTTTGTGCGGTAGACTCGCCGCAAATTCGCAGCGGTGACTTTACCGCGTGCCCGTGCATTTATTTCACCGCAGCGCGCGCACTTCTATTATTCTCCGTACTTCACAGAATATGCGTTATAAAAACAACGCAGTGCGCGCTAGGCTTTACTTCTTTGGCTCAGCGACCCTTGGTGGATTTTGGGTCTTTTCCTAGCCTTTGATGTAGCGCCAGTAGAAGGCGTCACTGACCACGTCCCTGAGCCCCTTGTCAATCTTGAATTCTTTGAATCTTCTTCGAAGTTCACGCAAGTTACGCTTCACTTCAAGTGGAGTGGTCTACGCCCACTCTGTTGTCCAAAGTATGCTTTCAACACGTCACGTTCAGATTAAATTTCTTGTATATAGATGACGAAGCCAACAAGACAAACTAGTTTAGGGAACTTAACCTTGCCGTTTTATTTCTAGACAAGATTATAGCACCAACCGCAAATAATACGTTTGTAATAGTAAATTTGGTCTATTTGTTACAATACATATTTAGTTTTATTCTTATTCCTTTACGAGTGAAACATATTCTTGTCAAATTTCATGATCCTAAATGAACGGGAAGTACTCTATAAGTGTTGAGTCCCTTACTGTGACTTAAGCCCCGCGAAACCATCCTCAATTACTTTTATTTCTTATCGTGGTTTTTTATCCTCTAGCTACCGTCTTCCGTACATAAACTGTAAGATTTTCGTTGCAATGATATGTGTTCGAAACCTTGCTTCTCTGATCTGTGGTCCGAAACCACAGTATATGACGTACGAGGTAAGATAAGTCTTTAATATTGGATGTGGTTCAGAATAGGGAATAATAGAAAGTAGGTAGGTTAACTATATCGTCCTTTTCACATTTATTATTACTTGTATATAATTATGTATATATAATTAGTCTATATCCATAATACATAATATTGTTTGTTACCTACTATATTTTTAAAAGCTTCGACCTACTTTGTCTTTCTGAATCTTGCAGTTACTTACAGCCCTTTTATATTTCACTTTACCTATATCATGTATATCTTTAGGAGGTAGGACCCACGTACCAACCAGGCAGTTTTATGAATTGGGTGAGATCATCAGAGCAATCGCGTATTTCAATTGCAATCAAATCTAAATAAAACATTAAACAAATGGCGGTTTTATGCCACTTTTGTCAGTTCCAGTCAGTTACTTACTAAAATTGCTTACTGGAGTTGTCAAAATTGACAAGTCGTTATTTTTCAAAACTTGATTCCAACTGAGGTACATACTTGCCCTGCATACCTCCTAATAGAACTATCTAATTAGTTACAAATCCTAAACGTAGGATACACAATATTAAAAAATTTAGCACTAGCGGACTTATTCTTCGTAGCACTAGTGTATATATACCTCAGAGAAGAAACAGGCGCGGATCCAGCCTTTGAAATAGGTTGTGGTCACACCCACCAGAAAATTCGCCAAATGCGAGTCGGAATAATGACGAGTTCATTAAGGATCGATATACTTAGTGAATTCTTATACACCTAGTATGACACTCTGGCCAAGATTCTGGAAGAAGGTGAACATTATATAGTAAATAAATAAATATGTAAAATTTTATTTTGTCCGCTGTTAAAATGACTAAAGCCAACGTTCATTCTCTTTTTTCCAGTAAAAGTATTCATGTGCCGAATAGAAGTAGAAGCCGAACAGATGTGGTCAAAAATCATACTTCATACTAATATTATAGAGAGGAAAGATTTGTACGAGGGTGAATCAAAAAGTTCTTAGAAGTGCATATATATGAAACCTTTTTGGATCAAGTTCGATATTCAAATTAAAGAGTGTCTATCACACTATATTTATGCAGACTGTCACTTGTTTTTGTCAGTTCGTTCGCATGTAATAAATTTTTTTGTGCAACGAGTTGCTAAAAAGTCAAAATTATGGATAAAAGTGAGTTACGTGCGGTGATAAAATATCTCAGTTTGAAAAAAATGTCTACGAAGGAAATTTTTTTGGACATTCAGCAGACATTAGGGGGTGATGCTGTACCCTATTCTACGGTTGCGTACTGGGTGGCTGAATTTAAAAGAGGTAGATCAAGCTGTAAAGATAACCCGCGTTCTGGGCGGCCTTCAACCTCCGTTACAGAAGAAAATGTCAAAAAGGTTGAGAATCTGGTTTTGGAAGACAGAAGAATGACTATAAAACATATAGCTGAGATCCTAAAGATATCTTTTGGTAGCGTTCAATCCATTTTAATTGATTCGCTGGGGTTCAAAAAAGGTGTCTGCAAGATGGGTGCCACGAATGTTAACCGACGAAAACAAAAAGCGACGTTTGGAAATTTCCAAGCGTAATCTCGAAATGTTCCAGCGTGATTCGGATAATTTTTGCCGTCGTCTTGTCACCATGGATGAAACGTGGGTCCACCATTTTGATCCTGAAACTAAAAGACAAAGCATGTCTTGGAAACGACCATCCTCTCCATCCATTAAGAAATTTCGAGTTGCTCCTACCGCTGGCAAAGTTATGGCCTCTGTGTTCTGGGATAGTGAAGGAATCCTTTTTATTGATTACATGCCAAAAGGCCAGACGATTACTGGACCCTATTATGCAAATTTAATCCCGAAAGTGCGTGAAGCGATTAAAGAAAAACGTCGTGGAAAACTGTCGTTGGGCGTGTTGTTCCTTCAAGATAACGCTCCTGCTCATCGATCGGAAGTTGCGCTCAACGCAATCCGCTGTGCTGGCTTCAATCTCCTTGACCAGCCACCATATTCTCCGGACTTAGCCCCAAGTGATTTTCACTTATTTCCAAAATTAAAAGAGGAAATTCGTGGAACAAAATTTCACGATAATGACGCGGTTATAGCTGCCGTAGAGGACTTTTTCGAGAGTCAAGAAAATAATTTTTTTTCACAAGGAATAAGGAAGTTAGAAACGCGTTATTCTAAATGCATTGCATTGGAGGGAGATTATGTAGAAAAATAAAATATTATTATTTAAATCTTTGCATTTTTTAATATTGATTCCAAGAATTTTTTGATTCACCCTCGTATGTATGTTTGTAACCAATTGGCTCAAAAAGTACTGGACCGATTTCAAAAACTCTCTCACCATTATTGGAAAGCTACATTCACCCTGAGTAACATAGGCTATATCAGTTCATCATCATCATCATCATCATCATCCATCACCAGTCACCATCATATATGTCAGCATATCGTTTTTCATAGTTTTTATTTTATTTTATTGGCATCACGTTAACCAGGATGGATTTTCTGGTTCAGCGACAGTTGAGATCCTACGTCTATCGGCGTTATATATAGACCGTGAAAATTTGACATCAGAAGAGTTGTGGGCATACAGGTGGATCCGCGGAGTATGGAGATGACACCTCAGACATACTACCTAGATACTTAATCGAGAACTCGGTTATTTCCTTTGAACAAATACCTGACAGTTGCAAGCCATATTTTGTGGTGCATAGAATTTTAACATTTCCATCATTATATATTAGAGATAGCTTTGTTTGTTAAGAATAATCCAGATTTCATTCCAAAATTATCCGACAATGTAGAAAGAATCCGACGTGACCATAATATTCTTTGTAATCCGACAAGCAAAACCGATCTTCTGCGAAAAAATGTAATCGGTATGGCACCACGCATTTATAATAAAATCAAGCCCCTTAGGCAATGAAATGATAATGCATTTAAAACTAATTTAAAAAAAATGTTGGTTGATAAATGTTATTATAATATCCAGGACTTCTTTAATGATACATTTTGATTTAATATGATCACATAAGTCTATAAATGTTTAATAATTATTATAATTTTAGTAGTCACAAGAATGACTGGTTGCTCCTTCCCAGAAAATTGTACGCCTGCAAAGGCAAAACATGGTGGAAAAGATTTTTTAAGTCAACAACTATGTGCTTTTAGTTATATAGTTTTATTTACTGTATTTATTATTTTAATTATTTATATTATTATTCATTATTATTTATTTTTCATTTAATTATCTACCCATGTTTTATGCAATACATTTATCTTTATCTTATTTTATCTTAGATTCCTTTCAATTTTAAATGTATTATATGTTGCCATCGGATTCAGCTACTACGGACAGGCGAACGACTTGAACATCCCGTCACTTATTCACACAATTAATAATATACATATTAATAGAAAAAGTTTCCTTCCATCAACAGCCTAATGGAAAATTCCACGTCATATAATATTAAGTGATTTCCTCATATAATATGAGCCGATAGTGTTGGCCGATGAATCATTCCGATCGAATGGAAAGCGGTGATGTGGCCGAAATTTGACATGCGCGAGATGGTGCCAGTTTTGACCTAAATTTAATGACTTCGACGATTAAACGCTTTGTCACGTCTTTTAAGTAAGCGTTATTGTTGGCAGTTGGTAAAATATTTTTTTATATAATTAGGTTACAAATTATTTTTCAGTGGCATTCAGTATTATAATTTTAGTTAACATTTTTTTAATATAGTACAGAGTGATTTACATTAACCTTATTCAAATTACGCTTATTACACTACGCAAATAAGCCTTGGTTGTTACGTATCGATGCAATTGAAGTAATGTTTTTACTTTTTATATAACTCTAGCTGCGTGGTGATGGATGATGATGGAAAATATCACACGCCCTTCCCCGAGATATGACAAATCGAAAAAACACACAAGTACAATTTGAAAATTTTGATTTCGACTTCCATTTTATTTAGATATTGAAGTGTAACTCAAAAACTAATGGACCTAATTTGATGAAAGTTAAATGGGACCACACGGCAAGCACTAGCTTTCAAACATAAAAACGACTTCCAAAAAGGACGAGGTACTCAATTCGACTGTATTTTTTTATGTTTGTAACCTCATAACATAACTTTCGACTGGGTGAACCGATTCTCAAAATTTTTTTTTTGTTTGTGCTTACATGGTGCCTCCAGTCTTCCTCCATCTCTTCCTTCCTATCATCCTTTCTCAAAGGTCAGATACACATCCTCTAGACCTCTGGTATTGCGGATGTCCGTGGGCGACGGTATCACTTACCATCAGATGAGCTGCTTGCTCGTTTGCCAACCTATCCCATAAAAATGTGTTATTTTATATTTGATGAGTTCCTTGTTGGTTGCAGGTCTGCTCGCTGTCGTGCAGTAGTGTGAGTGGTAGTGGTAGTGAAGTGTTGTGCAGTGAGCGCTATGGCGCGCAGCTAGCGGCGGGTCGGCATGCGCCGCGCTTAGCCATGCCCGCTAAGCACCGAGCATGGCCCAGTACACACAGCGCACACAGCCGATGCACAGGTAACTTGCATTCTATACTATTACTGCGTTCGAATGGACCCCGTCTGAGCGTTTTTAGCCAAAATAACACTAAAAACGGTCACAAGGGGCGTTCGAATTGGGAATCGGAAAAGGAATGGGTGAAAATGTTGTTCATGTCTTATTTTGTTCAGCGTTTGGGGAAGCTAAAAAAGATGTAGTTTTGCCACCATAAAGTGCAAGTTTGATCCACGTCCGGAGCATGGCTGTTTGTGATCGTTTTTTGACAGCTATGTATTGGACAGCATAATCATGCGATTTTAGGTCTTATGCTCAGTTGAGCGTTCGAATAGAGTGTGGACAAGTGGTGAATATAACGTTTTTGAGCATTACGAAAGCTTTAACAAAAGAGCCATCAATGACAACGCCACCAATGCTCTAAAAGTTGGAACGAACGCACCTAATATACATATATGTAAGCCAAAGTCAAAATCATTTATTCAATTGAGGCATCAAAGACGCACTTATGAACGTCAGTTATTTATTATAATGTACTTTAAAAACTCTACCGCCGCGTTCCAAAATATATAGAGCCTACCAAGGAAGAAGCAGAAAGAAACTCAGGGCCATTCTTTTCATATACATTTTGCAATATTTCTACTTAGGTACTAATATTATTACATTTTATGGGTGGCAGATGGCAACAGAAGTGGAGTATTTTAAGCATCTTTGTCTTTTAAATAATGTCGGAGTTTAAAATGTTTTTTATTAAAACCTTTTTACAGTCAACTTGAATTTTTCCTCTGCGAGCTCAGTTATCAGTCTTTGTGGGGCACTGTTGACGAAACCTTAACATTAAGAACTTTGCGTCGGTGTTATTTTCGACTCGAATGTAAATTTGACATTTTAGTCACAAAGATTAAATAAGGAAGAAGTTTCAACTGGAATTGATACAGATATTTTCCCGTAGTTATACAGGAAATTGTCCTGTGTTACTAGGTACTAGAGCAGTTAACACGGTCAAAAAAAATACCCGCAAGAAGTTACGAGTAAATAAAAATTTTGACAGGAGACGAGATTGTCGTAGACATTATGTAAGTGGTCTTGTGGGATAATCAGAATAAGGGATTTTCTATGAGTCACTCATCTCGAGTTTAGCCATGTACAGCATCCGATGAAAACCATAGAGATCTAGAGTGATGCCAATCCGTGCGCTGAGTATAAAACCAGGTGTCGCAAGCAGCGGCCGTATTCCTCGATTCAACGTATTCTGTTAGCTTCAATAAGTTCATTATCTACTGCGGGGTAAATATTCGTAAGTACAGAGCAAGCATTGTAAACTGTTTACATGCAATATCGCGACCGGCGTTCAGTCGCATAATACAAAATTTGCGAACCGCCGCGAGCAATGTGTTTTGTTTTTGAGCATATTGCTGCTACACCGGCCCCACCCTCATTTCATATCTGCCTTGTTTCTTTGATCTGTGGTCGAACCACTCGGATACAAAAACTTCCATTATAAAATGCGATAAAAATATTTAAAACCATAAAATAGTATTTTTATACTACTAACGTGAATATATTAAATATTCTGTTACCGAACTAATCCATGCCTTATAAAGTACAAACCTTGACGCCCCCTGGTGTCAATTGCCAACTTGAATTATAAATATAGTGGCTATAGGAAGTCTGCATTTATCTGACCTAAATCTTGCTAGAGAAGTGGGCGAGGTCGTTCGAATTGCTAGATTTAATTCGGGAAATAACCAAATTGGGACGAATCTCAAATGCTATCGAATCGGACGGAAGAATAAATAACAGTAAGGCGCATGTAACACGAGGGTATATGCCATTACAATTATTATTATATGAATCGTTTATTTCTAAAAACTCGCATGTGCTTGATTGTTACTCTAGATATCTGCCTAATATAATAAGTAATAAATAAAATATGAAACTTTATATATATTCTATAACTATAAACTAATACAGAAAAACTAAACACTTACTGTTATTTATGCATCTATTCAGGACGACGTTGGATGCAGGCCGCTTCGAACCGGTCCTTTTGGAAAATCATGGTGGAGGCATATGTTCAGCAGTGGACGTCCTACGGCCGAGATGATGATGATGATGATGCATCTGTTCTGTTTTTATTGATTCATCAAAAAATGTTATCCAGACCATTTATTTTACTTTTCAAGCTCGTTTTACTCAGTATAGTGAAATTTAAAAAAAATATATAAAGCATGCCCTATGCCGCTCCGAAAATTTAACAACTAAATTAAAAAAGTAGCGAGAAAAATCTCCACAAATTTCGCGTCTACTAAACGTCCTTCTCATCATCGTATGACATCTAACAATTTATGAAGGAGCGTCTCCAAAACCATTTATTTTCATGTCCCGGTTAGGTGTGACAGCTCTGAAACTGTCGAGTCAATATTTACGTTTCCACAGTGGAAAATATTAGTCATTGACTACAGTCAACGACTCCGCAGCGTGTCACCTCTAGTTAACAGCTCAAATATTGAACAGGCTGAAGAGCCGTCGTTTTTTGTCGCTAAGGTAGTTCACTTTCAGGTTCGTATGTTTTTAAAAGAAATATCTTAAATACTATCTTACTAAATAACTAATCTTAGAACTTATAAAAAGAAGAGTTAAAGCTAAAAATAAATAGGGACATTTATTTACATTTTAGTTTCAGCTCTTATGCCATGACTAGTTTTTGAGAAATTTTGATATCCAAACTTACCATAAAAGCAAATCTCCACCGCGTCCTAAAATAATTGTGTAAATACCAATAGTCATTTCAAGTCTACCTCAAACTTTTAACCTGTAGAGCAGATCTATACAAGTTATTGGGGACTAAATTCTTCCATACTGGAAACAGTCTTCCACAAACTTTTAACCTACAGACAGTTTTTAGGTTCTTAATCTTTCCATAAATATAATATTGGATATAATATTAAAAAAATATATGTGTTTGGGGTTGAAACTATGGGTTCTTGGAGTCCAGATGCACGGCGTTTAGTAAAGGAGTTGTCCATACGCCTCAAAGAAATTACAGGTGACCAAAGAGCTGGTACTTACCTCGGGCAACGTATCAGCCTGGCTATTCAACGAGGTAACGTTGCCAGCATTTTGGGCACTCTACCCGTAGACAGGGACTTAGTTTTTTAACTATAATATGTTTATAATTTAGTTTTTTTTTAGTATATTAGTTTTATTGTAATATGTAGATTTATTTTATATCAGTAACTTTGTATTTAGATAAAATGAATTTATTGTTGGGTGTTATAAAAAAAAAAGATATATGTTCATACTACTATGCGATTTCTCAATGAACTGCTTATTTGCCTCGAAAGGACTTTTTCCACATGTAGGTCTAACCGGGCGACACCGGATTATTCCTCAAATATTTTTCGCACCACACCTCGTGTATTCACAATTGCTTATTATTCCTCAATAGCTTCATTGCTTCAACGTTAGGGTTAAGACTTAGAATGGCTCTTAGAACCCAGCCTCACCATTTCCCTGTGTAGACACGGACTCCCCAAACTACCTAGCCCGCTATCGCTGTCGCTCGCATGCTATATGGGATACAAAGCATAGAAATCTATATAATATATATATAATCTCTAAACATATGATTCAAAATACCGGTCACCTCCTCCGATGCGTGGGCTCACTAACACACAATGCATCTTTGGCGTCAGTTTACCGGTTTTACCGTTGTAGTGCAGTGCATACAGACGGAATAATGACCCACCTCATATTTAAACTCCTACCGCCAACGATAGCCTGAATGTACACGCAACTAAAAATGACCAGTATGTTTAAGCCAATATTATGTCCTATGAATCAAATGATGTAATGTTTTGAAACTTGTTTGACATATTATTAATTTTTAAAGCACTAACGCCTGCTTATGAAAAATTCACATCCTCGGGCGGAATGCCGTCCGAGGATGTGAATTTTTCTCTATAAATTTCATTCTTTGACATAATTAATCTCACAACTTGTTTTCTTAATCCTTCCTATACCGTGATAATTAAAACAGAAATGTTAATTAATGAAACTGACGTATATGTACGTCACTGGAACGCAAAGGGTTAAGGTTTGCGTTCCCACTGCAAAAAACTGTAGCGCACTATCGTCGTTACTGAATCTCGCAACATGTTTAGATCATCAACATGTTGTGTGACAGTGCGTACGCTCTCTACCCATTGACATAAAACGTGTTTACATGTTTTCATATGGTTGTTTAGGCAGTGCAAACTCACGGTAAGATAGAACTAGAATGAAATGATAATTTGATAGCACCCTTCGTTCTTCGGCTTGGTTGGAGCTTGTAACTTTTGCTTCATCTTGTAGCATAGCTCTATAGGACTCTTTTCGGGCCAACGCACTGGTAGGCTCCATTTTATATTATCATCATCATCTCAGCCGTGAGACGAACATCATATGCCGAACATTGCTCCATTTACAAAAGGACCGGTTCGAAGCGGTCAGCATTCAACGTCATCTGTTAAGCTTGCCGGTGGACGACCTCGGTCAGTCCGTGGTTTTTACTACAGAACCTTCCCACCCCATCGCCCATTACTTTTGCGTGCTATGTGCCCTGCCCATTGCCACTTCAACTGGGTTATCTTCTGGGTTATGTTGGTGATAATCGTCTAGGGATTTATCGTTTCTGATTCTATCACGGAGAGAAGCCCCGAGCACAAGTCTTCTCCATAGCTCCTTGTGCGACCACTCGTTCAACTTCTGTTGTCGCTCGATCATTACCAAAAAAAACAATTCGTTAAAACCTAACCAAACCTATTCTACTATTTATAGAGACAAATTAGAACGTAACTTCACCTTAATCACTACTACATATTAAATATACATTAAACTCTACTATACAGGGTGTTTGGTAGAGGGTCCGACAAACCAAATGAGCGTGTTCGGGGGCCAACTTGAAGTATACAAGTTGGTCAAAAAAAATCCTCGACCCCAATTTTTTATTAACTTTTTTTTTAGTGAATTTTCCCTTTTTCTCCGAAATTGTACCTATTGAGTTAAAATAAGATTCTCATTATCAAAACGGGAAAATTCACAAAAAAAAATTGGGGTGTCGGGGATTTTTTTTGGCCAACTTGTATTCTCCAAGTGGGCTCCCGAACACGCTCATTTGGTTTGTCGGTCCCTCTACCAAACACCCTGTATACGAATATGAGTTAGCGGTGCGTTCAATATCTAACGAGTAAACTGAATATAAAGTTTTGAGAGATCGAAGTAACTGCACTGAAAGTAGTTACTCTTTTCAATAGCAGAATAAGAAAACGTATAAGTCACCGTTCAGCTACGGTTCGATAGCAGTATAGTTAGTGGAATCGGACCTTCTTCTTCAAGCAGAACTTAGTCTGGCCTAAGTCTCAGATTCTAAGCTTAATTCCGAAAGCGTATTCTAAAATTTAGCTAATGCTCAGAATGAGATGTGCATGCCTACTACTCTTATACTATTAATTATTCTATACTATATTTTGACAGGCCTGTTGGTCTAGTGGTTAGTGACCCTGACTGCTATGCCGGAGGTCTTGGGTTCGATTCCCACCCAGGACAAATGTTTGTGTAATGAGCACGATCATTTGTTCTGTGTCTGGGTGTAATTTATCTATAATATTTATGTGTTTAGAAATATATAAGTATGTTTATCAGTTGTCTAGTACCCATAACACAAGCTCGGCTTAGCTTGGGACTAGATGGCGTTGTGGGATAGTTGTGGGATATTTATTATTATATTTATACTAATATCATAAAAAGGAAAGATTTGTATGTATGTTCGTAACGAATTGACTCAAAAAGTCGGGACCGATTTCAAAAATTCTTTCACCATTGGAAAGCTACATTCACCCCGAGTAACCTAGGTTATATAAGATTTATCATCATCATCCATCACCGCGCGGGTGAAACCGCGGAGAGCAGCTAGTATAAAATATAGAGACAAAAGTTTTTAAAGTATCGTATAAGGCTACGGGACCCTATCATGATAAGCCTTTGTTTTGCTGTCTTTATATGTGTCTGTTTGTCCTACCTACAAAAGGTTATCTTTTGAACTGTAATTTTAAGCAACGTGTGTGTTATATCCAGCGAAATAATAAACAAGTCAAGAATTTTTAGTGTATTGCAATTTTTTATGTTTTTACTTTAAATAATGGTAATATTAAACATCATACTAAGTGAAATTTTATAGTAGAAGCTCAAAAAAAAATTGTTTTTTATATTACCTAATTAAATACCGAAACGTTTCGGATCATTTTAATAAATTGGTTAGCAACCGTAGGCCGGTGCTGTATCTCTAAGTTTACGCAATCGCAATGCTGCTCGGTACTTAGGCCTTGTCTGCGGCCATATATTTTTTTTTCATAAGATTAGTAATCGTGTATCAATGAAAAATATTAATTATAAATGAATACCTTTAATATAATTTGTTTAGGGATCTGGCGAAAAGTTTGGTTGAGGCGTCGGGTGACCGAAATGCTGGCGCCTATTTTGGGCAAACACTGCCATCCAGCGTGGCAATGCCGCCAGCGTTTTGGCCACTTTTTCCCCACCATGGGGCTTATAGATTAGATAATTATTATTATATTTTTTTTTAAAGTAATACCTTGTAAATAAATAAAATTTTCTACCGCGAAAAATTAAAAATAATGAATACCCATTTAACATCACATAGGTACATGTTAAATCATTTCCAACGTATCCATTCCATTAGGAAACCCCTTCCTGCCCGCCGTAATAAATAATATTCTGGAATAAGTAACCCGAATCCACACGTTCTAGTTAACTGTATGTCCAGGATATACAGAAACGTTGAATCTCTCCATTTCCTGGATATGAACCGGTCTGAACCACATCCCACTGCTTCGATCTTGATCGTGTTACCATGTCCGTAACGCTACTTTTACCTTCGCAGTTTTTAGCATTAACTGCGATCATTTCCACTAGCTGCGCCTCGCGGTTTCACCCGCGCGGTGATGGATCATGATGATGATGATGAATCTTATATAGCCTATGTTACTCAAGGTGAATGTAGCTTTTCAATGGTGAAAGATTTTTTTAAACGGTCCAGTACTTTTTGAGCCAATTCTTTAAAACATACTTACATACAAATCTTTTCTCTTTATAATATTAGTATAGTCGTATAGACTAGCTGCGCGCCTTGCGGTTTCACCCGCGTGGTGATGGATGATGATGAGACAGTATCTTATGTTATTCAAGCGCCTCATCTATCTACATACCATATTTAATTAAAGTCCATTCAGTAGTTTTTGCGTGAAAGAGTAACAGACATCCATAATTTCCCATCTTTTAAAGTATGAAAATGGATATAGTATCCTTATAATAATAATAATAATATTCATTTATTTCAGACAATGTCCATATGTTAAAATTACAAATTAAAATTTAAAATTACAAAATTATATATCATTAAATGATTATTGTGACTTATGATGTAGACATATGCCTTCGCCGACTTTTCCTTAGACTAATAGATAATAGATACAAAATTCCACCATACATCATATTGTTATATCCCACAGGGTTTAGGCAGCGTTTTCGTTGAGAGCTCCGAGACTGCTTTATTTTTTCGACACCTCCAACTTATATCACTATATTTTAACCAATGTATACAAAAACTAGACAAATTATATATTAAAACCTTCCTCGAGAACCACTCTATCCATTAGTGAAAACAGGATGGAAATTGCTAGTTTTTGAGTTTATCGCATACAGACGGACAGACAGACGCGGCGTAGGACTTTGTTTTTTGTAATATGTAGTGAAGTGGTTCATCGACACGGTCGAGCAGAGTGCAACAAAGGGACGGATACGGCTAGTACGGCAGCGTGCCGCTCATGTCAAATGTGAAGCACTGCCGTGTGATTTTCTAATGATTCGTCGACGAGCTCATCGATGTCAGATACTTTATGAGATATCGCCTTTTCTTGTCATCTTGTCATTTGTTTCACGGATGTTGTCAAAGATGCAACTATGTTTGCTCTTAGAGAATCGCACGGACAGCCGTGCGATTCTCTAAGAGCAAGTTTCGTTTCATCTGTACCAAGCTATGTCTGCGTCATGTGGGTGGCGTTGGATCCCAGATTATACTATAGTTAATAAGGCCGGCATTGTAAAAAGGTGCTCGGTTGTGAATCACGACTTGAGCTGAGATTTGACAGTAAACGCCATACACAATTTGCTCACATCTGTATCGGTGTTCGATACCGCGTAATTACATCCTTTTAGGTACTATGATGAGTGTGTGGCATTATAATACCGGGTCGACATACTTAGAGCGCTTCACTTTCGACCTGAGTGACAAGTGCTAATTTTTTCGTCCATTTGCGTTGGTATTACAAGTCGTTTTTCTTAAATTTTTTTGATATTCTTTGGATTTAACCAACGAGGCTCGAGGTCCGAGCATCAAATTTTAACTCTATCTGATTTAACCGTCTTACGGGGACGGAGCGGCATCTATTGAACAGCTTCGACAGCACTATCCAACCGAAAGAAGTATTTTTAGAAATACTTAAACTTATGTATTGACGTCGCAACCCTTTATAACTTTTATAGTACATATTACTTTTTTAAAGCACTGACGCCTGCTTATCGAGAATGTGAATTTTTCTCTATAAATTTCAATGTTAGAGATCGCTAAGCAGGCGTTAGTGCTTTAAAAAAGTAATACTATAAAACATATGCACTAGATACAGATACTCAAGGAAAGCCTGAAAACACATTGTGTCATATTTTCTGTATTTGTAGTCTGAATCTTGTAGTTTTACCTTTACAATTTTATATTCGAAGGATCACATTCCTTTACTATGAATTATATAAATAAAACTTTCTCTCACTCGCAGAAAACCTCTCTCCTTTACCCAAAGATTCATCCAAACAAAGGTTATGCTTATCACACATTAAATATATTTATCTATACTATATAATTATAATATTATATAGATAAATGTTTTGTATGTAAGTATGTTTGTAACGAATTAGATTAAAAATTACTAAACCGATTTCAAAAATTCTTTCACCATTGGAAAGCTACATTCACCCTGAGTAACATACGCTATATAAGATTCATCATCATCATGCATCACCGCGCGGGTGAAACTGCGGAGAGCAGCTAGTTTATAATAAATATCTTTTGTAGAATAAACTTTGGTATTATATCGTCAATAGCTCTAGACAACCATATCTGTGGTGGGTGACACCATAATCTTTTGTTATGGATATAATGGTGTTAACCATCAGGCATATTTCATCTCGACACTATAAAGGGAATCCTGAACACTACGTAATCATTTTTTTTTTTTGGGAATTTGTCGTCATATTTTCTTCTAACCCTAAACCAATTTATAAACACCGATTCTTTCTTTCCAGTCCCTTCGTGTCCTGAAACCAAATAGAATCCGAAACCATTCCTGTTCCGATTCCACACCGACCCTGTTCCCTGCCCTGTGATGCCATAAAGAATTACAAGAAATAAGAAGATTAAAGAAGGTTACATAGAAAGAAGACTCTTGCTAATAGCACTTGCTATATTTTGATGCGTACATTAGTTTACACAAAGCATTGTTTTTATAAAAATGACAGGTTTATGTGTATACGCCCTTGTACAGTACAATTTAAAAAAAAAATACCGACTTCCATTCTATTACTTTGGTAAAAATCTGTTATTGGAGTGTATCTCAAAAACTACTGGACCAAATTTGATGAAATTTAAATAAGACCACAGGGGAAGCACCAGCTTTCAAACAAAAAATAAAAATTTTGAGAACTCTCTCTTTTTTTGGAAGTCGGTAGAAAATACTCCAAATTTACGTATAACGTTATCTATGTGTTATCTCCGTCGCCGTTGGTAGTCTTGACTCTAAATCTCGAGGTCGCAAGTTCGCATCCTGGCCAGGAGGAACAAGCATCCTCTAAGGAAGTTCCTTATAGGGTAACATTTTCGAAAAATCTGTTTGTTGAAACGAACGTCACCGCTTTGCCAAATATCTACACACTAATATTATAAAGAGGATAAGTTTGATTGTTTGTTTGTTGGTGGATAAACTCTAAAACCATTTAACCGATTTTGAAAATTCTTTCTTCAATACATCTACATTATTCCTGGAGTCATAGGCTAGACTTGATTCATCATCATCGTCCATCACAACGCGGATGAAACCGCGGAGCGCAGCTAGTTCTAAATATAGTAGTAAACTCTGTTAGTTTGAAGCCCAAAGCAAGTAAAATTCGTCAGTGTAAAGCCTAGTTCGGACTAGTTTAGTAATTTAGTAGAGTAGTGAGTAATTTAGTGGCTAAAAGTGTGCGAACCACAACAATTTAGTCTAGTAGTTTATTGAACGATTTAGTCGAGTTGATTCATTTTACTCTATTTTTTTCGGGCGAGTAGCACCTCCCACCACGCGTCCGTGCCTACTGGTTCACCGGCTAATCAAGTCCGAACCTGTCGATTAGTCGAGTTGTCGAGTAGGCCGCTAAAATGCAGCCCGTTCATTTTGCAAAACACCACTCACTTGTGTACTGTACTCGACCGTAATGCGAACGATTTCTGGGCAGTAGCGAGTAGTTTAGCTACTAAATTACTCGCTACTCTACTAAATTACTAGCCTAGTCCGAACTAGGCTTAAGAGATAACATCCTGCG
Organism: Selenia dentaria; assembly: GCA_917880725.1. Lineage (NCBI taxonomy): Eukaryota > Metazoa > Arthropoda > Insecta > Lepidoptera > Geometridae > Selenia > Selenia dentaria. Next base: position 26,304,473 of record OU862896.1, on the reverse strand, counting down.
AAGCCATACAAAGCCATTGGCTTTTTTAAAGCAGTTGGTTATTAATATTTTCGCCACGATACAATGATATCTTATATACTTTGTTTCTTATGTATTACAAAGTATTTATTGCTGCTTGTGACTGAGTATGCAGGTGTCACAATCTAAACTGTTCACACGTGTTGACGACGTACACGAGTCTTATTCCTGCTGCGTAATTATTTCTACTTATCTGTTATTCATAACTGGATATTAAACTTTACTAATGTACTGTGTTTTATTTACGTTGTTATAATACGATGTTAAGGCGGTTAGTTTTGTGTCTTATAATGTTGTTTATGTCAGCGATTCTCTTGTTCAAAAAAACTAAACTTAAACTACTGAGCTAAAAAAATATTATGGTGGTCCTTATTCTGTTAACAAAATCATTTAACACTTAAAATGACACTTTTAAAAATAGGATTATTCTATTCAATTTTGGGTTATTTTAGGTTAGTTTAGCGAACACCAAGTTACGTAACGACTAAACTGTCTAAAATATACGTACAGTATTGAAGAGAAATATCTAATTTTAGTGCTGTCATTGGAAAGTGTTCTAACTTGGATTTTAGCCCAAACAAAATAAATACTGCCATAATTTAGAGATTTTTAATTAACCCTGTAACTAGTTTTGTAGTAACTAACTTTGGCTATCAAGTAACGAGACCAGGCTGGTAGCACTGTGGGCTGAGCAAGAATAACTGTGTAAGTGTAACGCAACGTGTCGTTCACGTCAAACAGACTAAACCAAACTGTCATTTGTCTAGGGCAACTGTGACACAAATAACTCATAGTTTGTATACCGAAGCGTGACGCGTTGACGCTTACGACAAAGTAAGTAAATATCTATAAGTAGAACGTCTTCCATAATAGCGTTGATTCGAGATGCGTGTAGGGATGGTTGCCATAACAACGTCGTATGAGGTATGCAAATGTCAATGTAGAATAACTAAAAAGTAAAGTTAAATAATGTAATGTCAATTGAAAAGTTTTACTATTAGTCATGGTAAATGTAATACCCTCATGATGTTTTGTTCAAAATGTCTTTGACCGAATAAAAGCACTCGCCCACCTACCTTAATAAGCTTTGTATGGTTATGTTATGAATAAATACTATAAACATTCTTAAACAGTAAAGTTAGCTATAATTATGAATTATTTTGATTATTGACTCGCGGTATTTTATGTCAATCGTATCTCTCAGTGTTTTTGTTTTCTACCTACAGCAAAACTATTGAGAAACAATCTGAAACAATAGTTACTATATCAGATGTGACATCTGTCAAAACGCACAATATGATCTGCATGCCTAGACAAAATTCAAACAGGCGTGTTTCCGCACACGCTACAGATAAAAATGTTGCTACGAACTTAGCGCGACGTCACGTGACTTTTCCACAGATAATGTCAACGCGATACATTTTGGAGCTGTCGTTTGGCGTTAACGATAACAGAAACATCTTTTGTCTAGGCCTGCTGATATGTTACATAGATTAACTTATATACCATAGTGATCTGTGTTAAATACAGATCTGTTTGGGTCTAAATGCTGGTCGAGAAATAACGACTGCAAATATTAGATTGTGGTGAGACGTAGGATTTCAAAGCTATGACAGATGACATCGTATTTTGTAGTTTATTTGCGTTTTGGTTGGCTGTTGTCTAATTGATCAAAAATGTATGATGAAATTAATAGCATCTACAATTAGACTTTGATAGATGTCAGTCTTGACAGCTGTCGTATGTAAAGCCGGTATAGGCTTTGATGATTGCATATTTTGATATTAGTGTCATAAATCTTTTTTTATACAAAGTAATAAATCGACGTGCTCGCTTGGCAGCACTTTGCCCTTTATGAACTGTTTGAAACTTCTTTGTTTCTCACTATCGCTCGTAAAAGGTGACCTTCTAAGTCGGCATAGAATAAACAAACATAATAAAAGAGAAATAATGATCAAACGAAAGAAATGCCACAAATAATTATGATTCGCTCATTCGGCTTGTGATTTATTGTCCAATGTGGATTTACTTATAATTTATAAGCAATGTAGATACCTAACAAAAACGCTTTTATGTATTTTTATGGTTAGGAAGTTAATGTGTCAGATTGAGTATTCACCAATTTTGATGTTATTTTGTTCAATCCGACTATGTGCCTATTTTTACTATATTAGGCCTGTGCAAGATTGTGGAACTACTCGTATTTTGCCATAACTAGTCCACTGTTCTGTTTTGTGCCCTGTGGCCCTAGCACGTATATCTGCGTAAGTGTAACGTAAAGGTGCAAGTTGGTAGCCGGCTACACGTAGCAGCAGCAGACGATGTGTCGTCGCTTCATGTCGCTGCGACACGTCGTCGCTCGAGGTCGCTGAGTCATGATTTCGAACCCGACTGCAGATGCATTTGAAAAGCGATACAAAAGGTTTAGTTTACAAGCTTTTCAGTTAGACAGATTGGTACCCGCGAGCGGCACTACTGATCTGCGGTCGAGCGACAGTGTCGTCTGCCGCTTGACGACGCGATGCTAGCTTCGTGTCGCTAACTACGGATGGTATGTCATAGAAATACATAGAAACCAGTTACTGTAGCTGCGATACGTTGCGTCGTTTGCTTCGACTTTGTGTAGCCGGCTACTAACTCGCACCTTAACGTGTCGTTCACGTGAAACAGCAGGTACTGTCATGTATCTAGGGCAACTGTGACACAGATAACTCATAGTTTGTACGCCGAAGCGTGATTGGCGTTTGCGATACGAATACTTTTTCGCAAACTGTTTGTGCTGCTGCGGCCTCTGGTGAATCTAACTCGTAAATTTTAGTATTCGAATAATTTCCACTAAAGCAGGACTGTACTATAACATTGTTCGGTAGAGGGTTAGCCAAACCCGGCAGTCGCGTAGGTACTGTCTTACATTTAAGTCAAACTTGGCATTTATTTTAACTAAATCGTATTTTGTAATTTATGTATTCCATTTTCACCGTATACTCGTACCTATCTTAATTTTTGACAAGATATTTGGCTTTTGTAATACTGCATTTAAACAGTTGTAAGGATAAGTAGAGAAGTTTTAAACGCATTTTGACTTTCTAGATCGCAATTAGTTATTTTTTAATTGAGTATAAAGTTAATACGAATTTTCCTTGCATTAAGAGTTTCCAACGAATCATGCAAGTAAATTCAAAAAGACATTGAGTAGACCAAAGATACAGCAAAAACCATAAGAAAATAAAAATAATTGGCCACAATATGGACAAAAAAAATCGCAGAGTTAAAGAGTCAGAAATACAAATTCAACGATTAAAAAATGTTTAGATTCTTGGCCGCTTTTACGCAAACTTGACCAAAACCTACACGCCCACCACCTTTGGCTAACTCTACCCAACATCCTGTGTAATACAAGTTACTCATTATAGTCAGTACATAAAGACAGATGCTCATTATGTAAGTACCTAGACATGTGTTGTACGTTGGTAATGACCTAACAAAATATAATGAAGACAAATTATCGTAATTATTATTGTCGTATTAACTGACAACATGGTTATTACTCACTGAAGTTGGTAGAACTTTTAATAATTACAAAATTACGCGCGCAGTACGTAATAAAATTATTGTCAAGGTGCATTTTGTCACTCACATTTTCTTGATTCTGACGATATAGTTAAATTATGACGCTGGCAAATGCACATAACGTGCGACGCTATATTCCTCAACGGAGGACAAGGACAAAAAAATAGTTTAATTTGTGAGGCAATTGTGTTTTAGGTGCTTGTGACTAAAATGACTATATGAAAAAGAAGTATGTGGCTCAGCTGTTCGTTTTATGCGTAGACGTCGATGTCATGCAACGTGAAATACAAATATTTGATGACGAGAAAAATCTCTACAATGGCATTGTTGAATTCATATTTATTTTCTATTTCTAGAGTTGTTTTCTTCACAGTTTTGACTTGTAATAGTGGTGGATTATTAACCAAAGGCAAAGTGTACAAAATCATGAAATGTTTGTGTGTTCTCGTCATTGCCTTACTCGTACAAAGTTTTGGTAATGAGAATCCAAAAATTGATGAGAAATCGGTGAACATACACAAAAAACTTACATATAATTAATTAATAAGTCAAGTCCAATCCAACTCTTACTTTATATTATTCGTTAGTTGATCCTTTATTTAGTTTAAATCTTTTAACAAGGTTTTTGTGCCAATGATTCTTTTAGTATTTCGTCCCACATCCTGTTCACCGGTATTGGGACGAAACACTCAGTTGAAATCTTTCCTTTCAGTGATAAGTCCCACTTTTTTTTTCTTAGACTTCGAGAAAAATCTGCAATTTAGACGATTTCTAGTTTATGTAGGAATCACGCGTCAGTTCCGTTGTGTGGAATTAAATGTTACTAAAACTGTGACAGCGGTTGCTATGTTTAAAATGATTTTACATAACAGATCCGTTATTAACGGTTTCTCGAACGGTTCACTCGGAATTATTCAATATACTAATGAATTATTAATTACTATTCATAAAAAACGATTTCTTGATGGAAATGGGACAGAAAACAACGATAAAATAGATAAACGGTTTATTTCGGTTATCAAACATTTATTCAGTATTTTTCGGAGATACTTAATTTTGCGATGCGATTTGCATGTTTGCGTAAGTTTCTGAAGGTTTTTTAATCTTGTTCCTTCCTGATATTCCGATCCCGAACTACTCGTTCGACCTAGCATTGCATCCTGTTCAAAACTTCTTACCACAAACCAAAAAGTTTAGCAGTTCCTACCTCTGTCGTGTAAGTAAATTGTGGAATACTTTGCTGGCGTACGTATTTCCTTGCAGCTATGACCCTGGGTCTTTCAAGCGGGGCGTGAAAAAGCATCTGTCAGGTTATCATTAGTGCAGCTTACGGCTGCACTAATGGTCATAGTTTCTTGATTCAAATTTCGCTTTCCATCAGGCAAGAGGGAGTCACTTTGATGAACCACTATAAAAAAAGTTCTTTAAATAGTTCATGATCATTTACATATGATCCAAATGTTTGTGTTCGTTATGTTGCGCTTATTGCATCGCCAAAAGTATCTAACTTAGACTTAACTTAGAAAATACTGTAAAGTGTAGACGTCTCTAATAAGTATAGATATGAAATAATAATAATTGTTCTCCTGGGATAAATGTCATAGTATGAATTTGTCACCGAAACTTGCGAATATTCAAGTTAGTACCATAACCAAACTACAAAACAACACTTATGTATTCCAACACATTGCCACGCCTTTACGATTAAAGTTATTATTAAAATGCCAAACAGAATTACATAACAGAAACACCGCTATTAGTCCCAAGAAGTATTAACTTCAAATGAATAATCTATTCCGATATCGATGCATAGCTAGTGCGCTCCAGCTTCAAATTACTAGGCAGGCCGAAGGCGTCACTCCGATTCATAACTCAACGTCTACTTTAATTACATACCACAAACTACCACCGCAGATTAGGTACTAGTTTGTGGCAGCACTGCTATATATGCATGTACAGAACCTCCCATAATTATTGCTGTGATTTTGCCGATTTTGAAGGTGCTGATATCTCGGTACCTAACTGGCACAAGACTTATAAACATTTTGGTGAAATTCACCCCATCATCTGCGAGAACTTTTCTACTACATACTGAACAAAATAATATGTTTAAAATGTGCATGTATTTACGACACCTTTATCGATTTGCCGTTTTCAGTGCCACTTATCACCATCATTGCATCGTAATACATCTTTTAGTTCTACTAAAGATATTTACGTTATGCACATCGCGGTTTTCTATATTATATACTTATACCGGTATTATATATAATATATCGGTAGTTGACCCCAAGGTCCGGGGCAGCGGCAAGTAGCAAAAGCTTGAGGCCTCCACCAGCCCAGACGCTGAAAAAACAACTTGTAATAGCCTAGTTCTATATAGATGTATGTATGCTCCGAATGATGTCATTTCTACGAGTTTGATTGTTTAAGATTTGACTCGTATAGAGGCAACAGGGCTGTCTACTATCGTAATGCTCTCTTATAAACCGAATCTATACCTACTGCTAACGCTGAAGGGTAAGGTCTTGAATCGAGTCGCCTGAATTTAGGGGAGGGAGGGGAACTCCTCCCCACCATTTTTCCCTGCCGGAATCGCGTAGTTTTTTTTAAATTTAATATCAAAGATCAAATTTTCTACTCTATTTAAACACTTTTACACTTAACTTTGGGGGAGGGGGAGTGGGTAGGAGGGGGGGTTAGGGGCAGGGAACCCCCCCCCTACCATTTCCCCCTGCCGGAACCGCGTAGTTTTTTTTAAAATTTAATATCAAAGATAATTTTGTCTACTCTACTAACACTTTTACACCTAAATTTTGGGGGGGGTCAGAGTTGGATTTGTCACTAATTTCGACCTAACCGGTCTGACTTGGACTCCGGGTGGGCTCCCGCCAGAAGCTCTAGCGGTCGCCCCTGAACGTTGCTTCGCCACACTCAGCCTTCTTCAGGACCTCCCTTGAGCTTCTGGCTCCCGCATTATTTATAAACACTCTAGGGGTAGTAGCCACAAGAATAGGTGGAGTCGGGGTGCTCTGTGTCGGTTTTCTGACTACTTTCAACCTAACCGGTCTGAGTTGGTCTCTGGGTGGGTAAGGGAGGAAAATAATTTTCACAAAACTATGTAGGAGTATTTATTTTATTTTGTAAACATAGTTAATTACATTGATCAACTCGACAAAGGGATCTTTTTTCTGCTTGAATAGATCTCGCCTCCACAAATATTCAACTATAGCATCACTAAAATCACACGGATTATTATAATTGTCTTTTTTAAAAAACCTTTTCACTCAACGTCACATACGTCAAACACCACAAACCTCAAAAATAGCGATCAAAACGTTTCGTTTCACGAACATAAACATAGCAGACGTTCAAATTTATGCAATATTTCCTGATATTGCGTTCCGTTTCACGCATCCGCATGTTTTTCGTGTGAAATTACAGAAACTTTAAATATTAATTTAAAATACTTTCGCGTAACTCCGGCAGCCAAAATCGAATTGAGAGGGTCAAGACAAAGCCCCTTGACCATTCCACAGTAGCTGAATCCTCAAATTCAGGCGACTCGATTCAAGACCCGACCCGCAACATATATTATTACCGACCCCACCTCTAAGATGGGATGAGGGTAAGTAGATCATGATGCGTCATCTTGCAAGTCCTAGACACAGCGAGTCCCGTCGTCTCCTTAGTGTATCAAATTCTCTAGTTCCTCTCTAACACGATGGTCCCGGCAATCGCGCAGTGAATCCATAGAAGAATAAGTAATTCGTCCTTTATTCATTAAAATACAAAAACGTCAACAAGCCGGTGGTGTGGGTATGTAGTTGTAACATCTTTACCTGTTCTTCAAAATTACAAAGTGACGGGAATCGTATAAAAAAATTAAATGCTGTAAAGAGTCAATATGGGAAAATAAAGAAACAATTTTTTAACGTAAGGATAGGGAGTATTGTTTAATGCTTTCATTAATCCTGAGATGGAAATTAAATAGCTTTACTAAACAATTATTTTATTAGTATATCAAATCCAATATTTACTTACAATAATATATAACATGTTCAAAGAAACGAGACCAATCACCTCACAAAATTCTCAACATTTATTTTGAAAGTAACCCAAAGTCAAAGTCAAAAGTCAAAATCATTTATTCAATTTAGGCATCAAAGACGCACTTATGAACGTCAATTTTTCATTATAATGTACTTTAAAGACTACCGCCGCGTTCCAAAATATATAGAGCCTACCGAGAAGAAGCGGCAAGAAACTCGGGGCCATTCTTTTTATATAGATGTTTTTACAATGTTTTTACTTAGGTACTACAAATATTATCTCCAGTGTGTTTCCTTACAAAAGAGAACATAATAATGGTATCAGTAGGGCAAGACACGCTACACTTTGACATCTTAGTACACGAGTAGATAGATCCTGGAGTGATCAGTCCAGAGCTGTTTTATCCTTCAGGTAATCAGAAATTTTGTAATAACCTTTTTGACAGAGTTTAGTTTTAATAGTAATTTTAAACTTATTAATAGGCAAATCTCGGATAACATTGGGAACTTTATTATAGAATCGTATACATTGTCCCATAAAAGAATGACTTATTCTGTGGAGACGCGTTACATGTACGGATAGCTTGTGCTTATTTCGCGTGTTGATGGAATGAGCATCACTCCTTTTATCAAAACTGCTAATGTTTTTCTTTACATACATTAGATTTTCATAGATAAACTGAGAGACAACAGTTAGAATGTTTATGTCTTTAAACTTCTGTCTAAGGGAAACTCTGGGAGCTAAACTGTAGATCGCTCGTATAGCCCTTTTTTGCAGTATAAAAATGGAATTAATATCTGCAGAACATCCCCAGAGCAGTATGCCATAAGTCATAACGCTATGGAAATAACTAAAATAAACTATTCTAGCTGTGTCTACATCAGTTAATAGTCTAATTTTTTTAACAGCATAAGCCGCCCAAAGCCCAATGCCGTCTACCGTCATACTCTTTTAGTCTTTTAAAATATTCTGTGATACACTTCAGGAGTCTTACTTATAAATCTTTATCTGACAGAATTTAGTACTGCGCACAGCAAAATTGTTCTGCGTCGTACTAAATGACGTTATTTAAGTTTAAGCAGCGTTTATAAGTAAGGCCGTAGATAAAATTAGCCGAAATAAGATATTTCCGTCGAATAGTAGCTTATTATTGGTTACACAATGTTTTCTATGCGGCCATGACTCCCAGTTACATCAAGGTTCTAGCATTGAAAGTATGAGACCGCCTTGCGTCATAGATTTATTTCTCGACTTCAAAGAAAATTTGTACTACGTAATAGATAAATAGGTACTTACGTAAGATACTTCTATCCTGCTAGTTTTACAACCACATAGTTATATTTCAATGTCTGTAACGTCATGTCCGTGCAGAATTATGTCTTAAGAATTAGTTCAATGTTGTTGCTACTGAAATTGATGTGAGCTGCACCATGTAAAGTTAAGGTGGATGGATTTGTATGTAACTTTGACGATAGATGTAAGATGATGCAACTCAAATAAATTCATGCAAGTGCGCAGAGTCCTGTTCATATTGCTGAATGATATATATATAATAATATGATAATGAGAAATCGGTACTTGCTCAATTTTAACATTAACGTCCTTTTAAAATATTAATTTGCGTGGGCACAGCTATGAATAAAATTCTCCAGGTATTTACGCCATTTATTGGTTATCGGAGATCAGAGGCCGTAGCACAAACAATTCGCAAATAAATCGTATTGTAAACGTCAACGTGTCACGCATAGGCGTACAAACTATGTGTTATCTGTGTCACAGTTACCCTAGATAAATGACAGTTTTTACTGTGTCACGTGAACGATACGTTACACTTACGCAGTTAATCGTGCTAGGCCCACAGAAAATGTTAAAAACACCTTATACTGGCGCGAATATGCCTCAAGAAAGAAAGGTAAAAACAAAACACAACTGGCGGCAAATACAGTCATCATCATCTCAACCGTTAGATATCCACTGCTGGATATAGCATCATTCAAAGACTTTCAAAATGGATTGGTTTGAAACAATTAACGATGTCTTGTAACTTGTCGGCCATCAGCTCCGCAAGCTATGCCAATTCATCTGGCTAATCCAGTAGACTATGTCGATGATTTGTTCCGTCTTCACATGTCCTCATTTCGTATTTGATCCCATAGAGACCGCACAGTCGTATCCATAGTTTGTTGTGTAAAGGCGCATATCCACATCGTCTGGCTGGTCTGTGGTTTGAGCTAAGTGCTTTCGAGGCCCATAGAGAAAGATCACACACATTGATGGAATACTTATGTCTTTTCAACTAGAACAGGTACCAAACCTAGATGGTCACAAAGCCAATCACGATTACTAGACGGGCTTATGTTAAAACCTACTCCTATTCCTCGTAATTATAAAATTATCTATACTACACAGATAGGAGAAACCAATCCGACAAAAAACCTTACGCAAGATATTAGAGGTTAAATGAAGCGAAATATTCGCCCCTTGGGATGGCTGGTCCGATTAGACGAGATATCTGAGAAAATGTAACATAATTATTCTGAGTATGGGTTTTTTTAAATAAATATACTTAAGTTAGGTATTTAACGTAAAATTCGATTTGGTAGAATTGAAGAAAAAATAGTGCTTCGTCTACGAATACACCAGCAAAAGCCTACTGCAATTTGTATTTGACACATATTAAACAGAATTTACCACCTACCTACCTACGAGTATACACATAGCAGCGTACGTTTTATTTCGAAAGAGTAGTTCCTGTGAAAATTCCTTGTTGTATTGTATTGATATATTAATCCTTCCTATACCGTGATAATTAAAACAAAGATTTATGAATGAAACTGACTTATATCACATAACACGTCTCTGGGACGCAAAGGATTAATCGACATGGTAATGAGTCAACAGACAGGTTACAATGAAATAAAACCTTCCTAGAGCTATAAAAGTATACACCGGGTTTGCCCTGGTTAGATGTTTTAAGTTGACATATGCCAGTAGCCACGTTTTTTGTTTCCGCTCAACCGTTGGCATACACTGACATGGCGGGTGCCAAAGCCAGCGGCGAGAAATTATAGGCGACTTACAATGTAGTATGTAGGTAGACCTTACAAACCTACAATGTTGAATTTATATGATATTATTGTACAAGTGTGTCTCAGAAAAATAACAATATATGTATTGTTCAGTTCAATTATCTATTCCACGAACAATAAATGGTGTAGTCAGGGTAATGATAGATAGTTTTACCGTGCAGTAGTAGGTTCCTATTTCAATATCCACAAAAAATGGGGCAATTGGGAGTCCAGATTTTTTTTATTGTCAACCCGTTGACTCACGATTCGCCATATTTGGCCAATAATACAATAGATATCGCAGAAATCAACCTACTTTTCCAGGAACTGCACTGTGTGTGGTTAAAAGAAACGGTACTAGCACGATACCAACCTGATGTTAAGTGGTACCCTCTGCCTAGAACAGATGCATTTCGTCGTATAAGTTATTAAGTGTCATGTATCTGTGAATTCGCCAGCAACTATACTTTCAAACCAAAACACATTGCTTTACGGTAGAGAAGGGTATTGTGGCAGTACTGCGCCGGAAGAACTCAATCACAAAGAGTTCTACTGCTCTTAAAACTAGCCAAGACTCTCTGTATCTATTAAGGTAACTGAATATGTATAGTAGATTTTTACCCGACTTCAAAAAAGGAGGACGTTTCTCAATAAGATCGTATATTTTTTGTGTGTTCGCTGATAACTTCGTTGTTTATGAACCGATTATGATGGTTTTTTTTTAGTTGGTAGAGTACACTTCCGTGGTGTCCCGTGTAAATCTCATCAAATTCAGTCCGGCAGTTTTCTAGTTACACTCCAATAACTAAAAGTGTCGCTTATCTTGATGATTTCATAATATTCTCATTGACGGTGAATAACACGCGATCCCGTAAGTAGCAAGGTTCTCTAAAAATGGAACCGACGTCTACCCTAAAAAAGGTGAAATACTTTGTCGAAGTACTATGCGCACAATATTGTGGCAATGTTGAACTATCATGGTACTGACTTCGACAAGTTATCACTCTTAGTGTTGAAGTCGGTTTCATTTTTGGTAAAAAAGATATGTATACAAAATATTCATTGCATATCTCCCATTATAAATCATTGATTGTAAGTTTTCTTATCAAGGTCATTAATTAGTAAAGTAAGGATTAATGAGAACAATATCTAGGTAGGTACTTAAAAGTCTTCCCACTCCTACCTGACGTATAAGTTTCAAGGATTATTATTCTAGGTCTAAGGCTTCGTTGGAGCTCTGTATAACTCACGCGTGTAACAAAGTAGCACCAGCTCAGTTGCATAATATACCTACATTACCTACTTGCTCGTGAGGGAGTAAGTAGAACGTCTTCCATACTAGCGTTGATTCACGCAGGTTAAGCGCGAGACGCGTGTTGAGATGTCAACATCGCATCTACGAACAAATTTTCAGCAGATCTTTTTTGTTGGTAGCATACCAACACAACAGAAAACAATGACATTTAAAAATTGCCAACCCCGACCGCTCTGCCGGCACTCACGATGATCGCGGGCAGGCGTCCTCCGCCCCCACCGCACCGCCTCTTCCCACTTATGTCGCCTATTTATCGCGAAGACTTTCCACTTACTCTGGGCCGCGCGCTTAAAAATACTTTACTTACTTACCAATACCTAAAGCATTAAAACAACTACACTGTTGTACTATTATTCTGTGACTCTAGTAACACTATGTCAAGGTCTAATTAGTTGCCTACAGTGTTCCTAGCACGAATAACTAAGTTAGTGTAACGTAACGTGTCGTTCACGTGCAACAGTACAAACAACACACAAAACGGCCTGCTTCCAACGTCGTCCTGCTACCTTTGTCAGGTCGTCTGTCCACCGTGTCGGTGGCCGACCTACGCTGCGCTTGCCGGTCCGTGGTCTCTCCAGAACCTTCCGGTCCCATCGGCCATCTGTTCTGCGTGGTACGTGTCCTGCCCACTGAGATTTTAACTGGCTAATCTTCTGGGCTATGTCGGTGACTTTCGTTCTTCTACGGATTTCCTCATTCCTGATTCGATCACGTAGAGAAACCCCAAACATAGCCCTCTCCATAGCTCGTTGTGCGACTTTGAGCTTATATACGAATAATTATTCGCAAATTGTTTGTGCTACTGTTTCAGATCAGCGCTGTCTGAGACGGTATCACAGATCTAATGTACGCCACAGCGGAAGGAATACTGTTAGATTCTGTGTGCCGCTTACTACTAGGTAATTAGATTATAAACTATTTAAAGAAAAACGTTTATATTTTGTTACCAATTATCTATTTTATGGTAATATATAGAGGAGGAAATACAAAATATTAATTAAATAAAGTATGTACATAAAATTCTTTCGACACACATTTTGGCTGGTTTTGAAAAAAACATACTTATTAGAACGAAGGCAAGAATGGAACAAGGTCGTTTAGGTCGTTATGTCATAAACATGTTAAATCATCCCAGTTAGATTTATCTGTCTGTGTCTAACAATCGGTGTTGGAAAAACAATTCTACTAACAAATATTTTTTTTTTAGTAAGTATATATGTCATTACAGTTTTATTTTATTTTATTTTGGGTTTTTCAAAAGCTGTAGTATGTTTATGTACACATGGGTGTAAGCCACGGTCTTAGCTCATTACAAATTTGTGTAAAATATATTTTTTTTAATCAATATGGATAGAAATTATCTCCAACACGATTATACTAATAATAGAGTTGATCGAGTGTGCAAATAGGTACCTACTAGTCTTCCTCCCCAAGCGCGGATCCACCGTTGTGAGCACGGTGGGAATGCCCACAACCCTAAAAGACTTGTGACATCAGACGTCACACTTTCATGTTCGACATGCCGATGATATGACGTTTTATATCCAATGTCTTTATAAAATATACAAAACCTGGATATCTAGTGGAGAATGATTAACGTCTTCGCGAAAAAATAAATCTTTATATTTAATTTGATATCGTTTATACATAGTTGTATCCAGCGAAATTACGAGCAAGAACATCTTATATCTCCGAGTAATAAGCGCTGTGCTTTGCCATGCGCGGTGTAAAATGTTGTACCCAGTCCAAAATTCTGAATTGAACTGGACTGTAAGCAAGCGTGACGCTTAACATAAGGTGAGCGACTTGATACTATATCGATCTTGAGAGAGTTCATACTCCGATTCGCACTTGGCCAATTTTTGGGTGGCTGTGAGTACAACCTTTTTATGGGCTGGATCCGCGCCTGTCCCTCCCTCCCCTCTGCTAGTTCATTTCAATCTCAAAATGGCTGCTTTTTTTTTGTCCTCAACTCAACTCCGTTGAGGAATATGGCGTCCCACGTCATGTGCATTTGCCAGCGTCATGTTTTCTTCCAAAATTCTTCCAAGTCTTCGGTATCGATTCATTTTCAGATTTGACTTGGGAGCGGCAAGGTTTGGAGTATGAAATGGCTGCTTGCGCTTCGCTATAAAGCAACAAACATAGACTAAACTAGCTGAAATAACCGCACAAAACCCGTAATTTCTGTTACAATAAAAAGAATAACAGCTGTTACCGCGGCAAAAACCTACCAAATAAAAAGATCTCTCCATCTGGCTTTGGACGGGCAATTTTCTTTGGAACCGGACTTCTTTACCTACTAGAACGACCGCTGTATGTGTCAGCATAGAAAGACAAGTTCGTTTTTTACGAGAATAAATAGATTTATTTTATCTATGGTATTACTAGCTACCTATCAATACGCCTACGCAATTACATACTTTCTTCATTCCTACCTATTTTGTTTGGTACCGACAAAACTTGGATTATAGTGATTTTAGCTGCAGTCATGTGTGCGTCTATTCGTCTCACATACAATCCAATCGTGTATACACGATTGGATTACACACTATAAAATATATAGGTACTTATATATACATATATAAGTACCTATATATTTTATAGTGTGCAGAAAAAAATATATGAAGCAAATTGTGAACCTATGTTCCCCCTTTATTTTGATTAAAAAGTCAGTTAAAAATTAATAATGAATACCATTACCTAGTCAAGTCGAGTGCGAGCGGGAGGAGCTTTAAAAATACAATTTAATTTATTTAAGACGTCTAATGTCTTTAAAAGCTTTAATAAGACTAACTTAATTCTAAATTAAATCTAGAGTCTGGACATCAGACAACCGTGCGTGTGTGAGCGGATGGGCTTATAAGCCAAGTCTGTTGAGTCAGCGTATGAGTTTCTAGAATACAGAACGCTGACACGTGAGATTCGTAGAGTCGACAGACTTAACCACCTAGTTGGGTTGGCTTTAGAATCGTGACCCCTGAATTTGGTGAAACAAAAACTGTGGGTGGGGTTGAAGGGGTTTGTATAAAGCGTATTTACAACATTTTATCTGCCGGAGACACGCCAAAATAGTCTAAATAGTTTTTTAAAGTTTCAATAAAACACCGTAATTTTGATAGTGACAGGTGACATAAATGACATTAATGCGTAAAACGAAACGTTTCTAGGTAACTTTTAGCCTTTTTTGACATGTACGTTGTATGTAAGTTCTTGAAACGGAACGCAAACATCGAAGATAGCGTAATGTCACTGTCGGAATACTCGCGTCATTCCGTTACTTCCGGGTGTACGTGAATGTTTTCTCCTGTTTTTCTGCGCTTTCTTTTGATATCTCAACGACTGAATCACTCTGACCCGGACAATCCTTTTGTAAGTAGTGATGGGACTCATACTCAACGCATCGAGTCCCAATGGAGAGCAGTGAAGCGTTATTTTAAAAAGACAATTATAATAATACTGAAAATTTCACTAACTCCATCATAGAGTATTTATGGAGAAGAAATGTGACTAAAAATAAAAAAGACCCATTCATCGAAACTATAAATGCTATAAATTATGTCTATAAAATATAAGTTCTAAAAATAACAAATTGTTTTTTAATTTTAATTATCAGACCCATACTAGTAGGAATGTGTGCACAATAGTATATTAGTACCTAATGAATTGGCAATGTCACTTGTCTGTGACAAACCTACGCCCTGCGGTTTCATCGCGTGAAAATAAATTACTATTTTGATGATAAAAAGTACCGCAACCTTAAAAGTTATACCTACTTCATGAATATATTGTGTTTAATCGCGAAAAAGTAAAGTGTAACTTAGGAACTTCACCTTATATATTATATACCTATCAAGCTATCTAATATTAGCAAGAAGGTTACCCAAGAATTCTTCTCATACCCCATTATCCCCAGCCTAGCACAAAACATAAATATAACTTCAGCAAAAGTTAGAACGCAATAAATAAAGCCCCAGAGAAACGCTTTCAAGTACGCACTACGTTGCTATAGGCATAGCTATTAGCTATAGGTAGTTAGGTACGTATACATAACATAAATGATAGCATAAACACCACCGTCCGCCCAGCTGATCCCAACTCACGGAACTCAGACGGGGACGCGAAGTGCGACGTTGCCAGCTCGCCGCCACCCGCGCAACAGAATCAACGATAGTGTCTACGGGAGCACGCCAACGAGACGTTGCCGCTCCGTGCTGTTAAATCCGAACTTCTTGAGTTTGCGAATTTAAAAGACTGAATGCGTACAAAAGCAAATGTATTGATATACCTACGTACCTATTTTCTGCAGGTATTGTATGTTAAATAGTCATAATACGGTTGGTAGTATAGTATGTTAGTATACGTCGTAACGGTGTCCTCCAATTAAATAAACTAAAACAGGTTTAACGTTAAATTTGGTGTTGCAGTAATTGGCTGGGTGGCCTGCAAAAGGAAAACGTGAGGGCACTTCGAGCACAGATTAAATGATAGTTGATGAAATTAAGTGTTCTTGATAAAAGTGCTGGAACTGGTATAAAAGTCGGCCGGATTTTTTTGTGAAATGAACAGTTTTTAATGTGGTTCAATTTGCCGAACGTAGATATTATTTTATAAAGTTAAAGGTATCTAGCACAATTGTTTTTTTTTTTTAAATTGGGCTAAAATACGTAGAGAGGGACTTAGGAAGCTGATTACTATAAGTAGGTACCTATTAATTTTCAAAAAATGTTGATTGGGTGTGAATTCTTTCTAGGTTAGGTAGGTAAGTAAGGTCTAGTAATTAGTAGAGGTAGGTACATATTTAATACAATATAACCAATCTTTCAATCTACCTACACAATATGAATCAAACCAAACCGTAGTAGTACCGAAACTGCTACGTTCCAAAATGCCTCTCAAATAGGTACTAGTAGGTAAGTTCTTACATAGCATAATTATAATAGGTACCTACTCGTACCTCTAAATATCACACATGTACAATCCCACATTGTAGGTACAGGTTTCCACTGTGCTCATTACCTATCATATCCAACATTTAACAAACCACTAATACGCGATCTTTATACAAGGTACGTACCTATCTAATTCCAAACTAAACCAAAATAAAATACATAGATAGGTACCTAGACGGTGTTATGTATCCTCATACAAAGTTCGCCGAGATAAACCTGGCCTGGCGCTTCATCGATCGCGCGAGTTGCCACTCCGTGCGCTGGCCGCGGGCGCGAGGCGTTGCCGTTCCGTGCGCCGCTATTATTATTTATTATGTTACAACATGCGTAGTAGGTATAGTATAATACACTATAGATAGCTACACATACCTACTAACTAGGTATGTAGGTGCATGTTGCGTCATTTCGTTTCATTCTGCAATTCTCGAAATATTGGTGGTTTGTTCAGTTCTTATAATTCAATGGCGTGTGAGACTGGAGACTGCTTCTTATCTATATTGATAAGAAATATAAACTTGATAATGACGTTTATGGCCTGAATTAATATACAGCAAAAAGAGTTTGAGTACTTTGAATGGAACAAAGAAAGTGGTGATCAGTCGTGATGATATCATTTATTGCCTATGATTATTCGTAACTTTTCAACATAAAGGACATTATAAAACTTTGTAGGTATTCAAATGTGTTTTGATAAAATTTACTAAGTATTTATAATCAGAATCAAATGTAGACGACGTTTGAACAAATCAATTTAGTTCGATTTAAGAATTACCTACATTCGATAATTTTTTAATGTGACATGTTACACTAGACAATATAGGACGTAATGCTACGTACGGTACGGCTAAGTAGTAGTGGGTCTGGGTACCATACACAGTACTAGTACTTACGATACGAACACACGAGCTAAAAGTAACTATTAATTATTTAGTCTATGTCAAATATAAACAAAGTGCTAGAAGTAAAATTTTGCTACGTTATCGAATCCAAAGGCTTAAAAAAGAAAAAAATGTAATGTTAATTATATTATGCCTACACTTAGAGCATGGCATAGCTCACGGTTACTTGACTGACTCCTCCTACCTACCATTAGGAAATTAAGACAAGTAGACCATCCACTCCGCCCCGAATGATGTGTTATGTAGGCCGACAGATACCTATAATAAAGGAACACATTCAGGGCATTCACTGCCTATCTGTTTAGTTTCTCGGGCAGCACTTGAATACAATTGATCCCAGACGTCAATATCACTCAGAAGTTTCATATTCCATTAGATATGCTATCAACTTTGGGAGGGTTGTCTCAAAACGTACTATGTTTGGTACCCAGGGCTGGGCAAAATTCTTGCTTTGATTTTATTGAAATACAAATTAAAAAATACTGTATCGCAAGTAATTAAAATACGAAATACACTCAAGTACGGTATTTGAAATATAAAATAAAAATACAGTATTATAGCTATTTTTAATTGAAATACGGAATAAGTAATCTAGAACAGCACGGGCTGAAAAGAAGAGGAAAACAAGATTAATTGATCAGTAAAACCAGAGTTTCCTTTCATGAACTCTAGATTTTCAAATGTACTGTCAGACAAACAGCCTCTTGTTGCCTGCTAAAGAAAACAATATTTCTACTGGTCCCTCACAATCGCTAAATAAAGGTTAAGTGTATTTTAATGTTAAATGTATTTTGAAGCCTCTATACTGCCCAATAAATAAAAAATACTGCCCAACCCTGTTGGTACCAACCTTATTCTATAGGGCAACACTTTGTAACGTCACTTGACATTTGTAATGGCACTATGGATTTGACACTTGTCTTTGGTAAGGCTTCTTCTCTACCGTTTTGATTTTTAGACAAAATTTATTAATTAATTTTGGAAGTAAATTAAGAATTTGAATTTATTAATACTGTTATGTTATTTTACCTCTACTTTTGTATCAGAGTAATATTTATTTACATATAACTGTGATGTGAGGTAATATAACAGTGAAGTGTGAACAGACTTTATATTGCAGTTGAATTTTGAGGTTTTTTTTAATGTAATACATGGACGCGGAGGTCGCGGAGGTTACGCGTGGAACACTACACCGACAAATTCCTTTGCCACTATTATTTATTCTTCCTTTGTTGGCAAACGTTTCACCTATATCACGATATTTTCGATTACATTTTGACATTATTGTGGATGAATTCGTCAATAACTTGTCGTATTTCCGATTTGAGCCCCGGAAAGAATGTAGATCTTCATATAAGAAAGTCCCAAAGACCCCTGTTAGTGGCAGTGGCCAGTTCATTTCTCCCTATCGAAATAACTCGCCCTAAAAATTGTATTATTTAGTAAAAAGCTGTATGTAATTTCAACCTTAAATGAAACTATTTGAGATTTAAAAAAAAAAACAAAGAAACACTTACATTATATATATATTATATACAGATGCTATGTAGATACATACTACATCAATAATTAACTTCTTCTGTAGTAGGTACTTCTGCACAAACTTGTTTCTGCACTTCTGCAGATTTCACTGGAAGAAGCTCCGGAGAAGTACCTACCACACCACCGCGAAGCAATTAGTTTGCACACATTACTGTTTGGCTCAAGGGTAATGTTGCCAGTGAAATTACAGTGCAAGAGATTTAACATCTTATATCTGTGCGACGCAGTGCATTGGCATGCGGGGTTTTGAACTGTAGTAGTTTAAAATTCTGAATGACTGAGATGTTATGGGCAAGCGTGGCGCTCAACATCAGCTACTTACTCATCCCTGCGATTGACATGGAAATAATAATATACTTATAGACATAAGGTTCTCTAAACATATAATTACTATACTCATAGAAAGCGTAATTGTTCTAGGACTACTATTGATAATAAAAGTTCAACATTCGGAAAGCCGGCTGAATCACGGATGGTTGGATCGCGTGCCAACCAGCTGTTTGTTCCTACCCCGAAATGGGAAAAGGCGCATACCTTTAAATCAAATGTGAGTCAGCTGATCCACGAGCTGTACGTAACACGAAGTCAGGTATAGGTACGCAGTTATTATCGTTAAAATATAGTGTTAATAACAAAACAAGTACAATTTGAAAAAAAAATACAGACTTCTATTGTATTCAAGTATTGGATAGTATTGGAATGTATTTTCCTTCTAGTTTACATCCTAAACACTAGCACAAAATATAACAAAAATTAATGCACAACAAACGAACCTACTCAACCCAGACGCGGCGACAGGTTTCACCCACACAAACAAAACATCTCTATACAATGTATGTATGTACAGTACATGTACCCGCTATTTATGCAAGCCGCACGAGAGGTCATAGCCTAGATGCAGCTGCGGTCACAGTATACGCAACAGTTCTCAGAGTTTGCTGAATAGTCGGCGTATTGTAGTCTCTACGAATACAAGCTAGATAATAGCGTATAATAGAGCCTTTAAAGCAATTTTATTCAACCAGTTTGAGCTATTTTGGTCTTGATTCGCCAGTCACAGATTATGTTACAGTTTTGCATATTTCAAAGTTAAAATTGGTGTATATTAGTGCCAGTTTATTTACTATTTGACTCTGGTATGTAAATAATTAGCCAGTACAAATAAATGATGTGTGTATAACATACTTTTTTTTATTTTCTCGTCTATTTGTTTTGGCTAATCCCTGAAACGGTTGAGCCACGAGGTTGAACCTTTTTGACAGGAATTTTTCTGGCAGATGATGTTTTATGAAGTAAATTTAGGTTACCTACTATTTTTTTTAAATTTGCAGTTCTGCTCTTATTTTCAGTTTTGGGTTATACTTACATACACGTTTGGGTTTGTTTGAAGATAAGTAGAACTATCTCATACAGAAATCATGTCACATTAGTCATTAAGACACTGTCCGCTTAACGGTTAATAATCCACTAATATTACATGCCATAATACTAGAAAATACAAATGTAAGAGAAATAAAAAAAATCGACAACAGCCATTATTGAGACTTTTCCCACTAATCCTTTCAAAGTCCTAGGCTATCTTACCTATCGTATATACTTATATAGGACAGTAATACACATAATATTATATATAACTGTCGTATATATATTTATACACGAATTTAGTTATGCTTAGCTACGCTGAACGTTTTACTGAAGAATAAAAGATTATAAAAATGAAGAAGAATCAACTTCACACTGGCAGAGAAATAGACACGCAAAGCCAAAAGCTCCCAAGAGCGGGCGAAAAGAAAAAAAAACTGGCAGCAAACGTAGACCACAGGTTCTATAGCAGTTACTGCGTTGCTGCATTGCGGATCGATATCAGCGCGCCATACCCCGTATTTACACTTTTATAGCTAAACCGTTGGCATGACACTTGGACATTTTCCCTTCACGTTACATTTATAGCATTTAAACGTGCAATTATTGGCAGCAAAATAAAACGTGACCGCTTTTTATGGGTTTTTTAAGTATATAGATTATGCTTAAAAGTCCATAACTACAGGAAATTATTATAGTCATATAGGTATGTACTTATACTGACCACTTTTTTCTATCAGATGTTTCTTGTGTTTTTCGTACTTATCTTACATATTTCGCGGTATACTGCCGAATAGCAAGACCATAGCCACGGTACTAAAGATAATATTACCGTGCCATGGCCTAGATGGGTAGGTACCTAGGTGTACACTATTTAGGAATCAATTTAACAAAACAGGCTTTATCCTCGAGGTGAATACTTTTCATACCTACTGCGAGACAATAAAAACTCAGGGCTCATAGGTACATAAAAAGCATTTATTTAAAGTCAAATAAATTAAAAGTTAATTGGACACATTTGTCCAGTTATGGATGCTCGAAGTAATATTCTTCTGTAATAAATATTTTTGAACATTGATTGATGGAAGGTTTGTTTTAAATTGGCTTTATTCGAAAATCGAACTACACAGGCAGATCAGATAAAAAGAAAAATGTACAAAGAGTTTTGTTACAAATTTTAACGTTCCAAATACAAATCAATTTAATCCTTTGGGAGTTTCATACAACATTATATTATTTGATTCATATTACATGCCTGGGGATGTAATGCCTTGATTTACGTCAATATTGCGTTATAATGTCATTGGACTATTTGACATTTCAGTTTCAGCAGATGGTATGAAAATGATATTACTGTACCAAGACGGACTTTTGTTCCACTAGGTAAGGTAACCTATTAGAAAAAAATAAGATTTCGTGGTGTGAATTCGTATCGGCAGACATGTGTCGCCCCCATCTGTATTAAAGTGGAAAATCCGTACGCAAGTACAAAGAAGTTTCTTTGTACTTGCGTACGGATTTTTAATACGCTTTTTAAATCGCTTTAATACTTGTTCCACTGGGTAGGTAAGGTAACCTATTAGAAAAAATCACACCACGAAATTGTAATTTCTTCATAAGGAATTATCAGAGATGCCTAAGTAATTTCTTGAGAATATATATAACATTGCAGTGCAGTAACATTGGGTGTCTATTTTTAACATTTCGTTACTTCACATCACATCACGCCGAAATGTTTATACGGTACACTATATCAATTATGGCGTGGTGACTCGATGTGCCACATAAATAATTTACATAACATGTTTCTGTACAAATGTTAAGGTTAACAATTTATGGCCACATTAATAGTTTCTCCCTTTCAATAGTAGTTTTTTTTTTAACTTGATCACTTAATAATAGTAACCAAAGCGGATTAGACCATTTAATTTCTAATCTTAAATTAATCGGTAATCTTTACTACTGTGAATTTCCTTTAATTCGGGTTTCTAGTTTTCTGACTAAATTAAATGTTCAAACCGGTTTGCAAATTATTTTGGGGCTTTAAGTACGGATGTTTCTTCGAGATATCACAAAATTGTATTTTGCTGTGGTTTTAAAATTTATTATGTTGGTACCTATACTTATACTAGGTACCTTGTATTATGAAAATTCCGGAGCACCTCGCTTGGTTCACACTGTATTTGACAGCACGACGAGAATACCACATTTAACACCTATTATGTTCAGATAGCCAGGTAGGTAGGTACATCATACATGCCTGTTAAACATGACAAAATTATATCTATTAATGTGTTACAAGCTACAGCAGGCGCTGTAGCCTGTAGGTACCTACACTACCTACGGGTACGTGTACCAATCCTGCATCATCTCCCATAGTAGGTATAGCATTATTTAGAATTAGTATTGAAAAACTGGCGCCTACCTAACCAAACAATAATAATTAATAATACCTACCTATACTAGGTTTAAAAGTACCAGACAATACGCTTATCAAGTAGGTAAGTAAAGTACGATATTACGTATTGAAGGATATACGTAAGCGCACATTTAATAAATAAACTTTAAATAGAAAAAACAGCCATGAATTTCTTCCACTACTTTTATCCAGTTTGTTTTTGTAAGTGGTGTGTTAAATTGAAAATGATTCATTCATTTCTTGAAGTAGGTACCTACTTGTCATTTGACGACATTGTATTGTTATTTACGTTATCAGACAGTAATAATGAATTAACGTATTACTTGTAAGGTACCTATTGTGTTATGTCTTAATAGTTACAATGATCATAGGGCGTTTCTCTCCGAAGCTCCTATACTAAATAGTAAGTATAATTTTAATAATCGCCTTAAATATGTCAACTATGCTAAAAGCACGTGCTTGCAATGTTACCATTCACAATAACACTATATCTATCTACAACTACATTATGTATAGCGTAATCGGAAGGGTCAACCGCACGTCCCGCGCTCCGCCTGCACCCCCTCGCCGTATCGATCGCGCCATGTTGCCGCTCCGCTACTTTCTCGCGGCGCGCGGCGTTGCCAGCTCGCCGCCATTATTTAGATAGATTATTGTAACAACAGTGCAGTGACTATACAATATTGTTATGACTTGTTGCTGTTTATCGCGGCTCATGCAGGAGTAATCTCGCATTCTTGCGTTGTTTATCATTAATATCAATTAAGTATGAGGATTTTGAGCGAGACAGATTTCTCGTCACTTGTCATTCATTCACAATTTGCAGATCAAAGAATATCTTACTCATAATATCATTTCTCAATTAATAAGACCTCAGTACTATCAACAATATTTATTAGCTGTACCTCTATTATAGGTCTATTATATCTTTATATATTATGTAGTATTACTTACCTAAACTCTCCATCGCACCGTCGACCCTCCCGCAGGTAAAATTAAGCTAAATTCTTGGGATGAACAAAATAACTGGACCTTTTGTATCATAGCTATGACGTGAGGTATTTGTAATGAAGTGAGTCTTATGTTGGGCCGGAGTCCGACCAAACTAGACCGCTTTCATTTTGATACTTTCATAAATTTACGAATGACTCGAATAATTTTGTCCTTGGAATGTTTTGTTGTATTTTTGTCTGGATCAGACACATAATATTTGGTAAAAAATAGAAAGTTTGACTAACAAAACGAATACTAATATCCAATATTTGCAATATGGATTATAAATCAATATATGATTCACTAGCTGGTGCCCGTGACTTCTTCTGAGCAGGATTAGTACTTCGAGTAGCTTATTATCTTCTCCAAAGCCATAGCTATCTTATACCAAAAAGTCATAAAATATTTACATGGTCAAACGCAATTGCTATAATAGTATTTTATGAATAAATTTTAACACTTAGTTATATTAATCAGTACCAATATAGAATTACTCACCATGTAAAAAAAAAACTGTCAATATTATTTCATCACCCTTGACGGTGGTCGAGCAGTCGATTGTATCGAGCTGACATATTTATAGCTTTTAACTTAGCTATCAGAAACTGACACAAACTTTGACAGAACTGTCATTACGATGTTGACGTAGCGGAGATCTTATTATTTCGTCTGTGCTATGCCCAAGCATATTACGCTTTTTCACCTATTTGGTGATAGATGATGATGAAAAGTATCCTATGTGTTAATCCAGCGCCTTATCTACCTCCATACCAAATTTCATCAAAATTGGCCCCGCCGTTTGAGCGTGAAACAATAACAAAGGTCCACACATTTACACATCCATACTCACAAACTTTTGCGTTTATAATATTAGTAGGATAATCCACCACGCTGGTGTGTGTGGGTTGGAGGACGGGATAGTGACCAGGGCCCCAATTCTCTTAGCTATTGAGCAATCGCCACACTACTGCAACGCGTCAGCGATTGTACTGCTTTTAATGTCAAATTCGGTAGTCGTGTCATATCTAGCTCTCAATTGCAGTTGTATTATATAGCATTTGCATCGCTGTCGTATGGCTGTGCTACGGCTTGCGAATGTCTATGTATATAATGTCAAGCATCATTCTAAACATCAGTAGGTACAGTGGTTTCCTAGCAAAAACTACATTAAATATATAAACACTTTTAGTTATTTTGCTATCTAAAAACCATCAAAATATCAGTAGTAAGTGGGCTCAAGCGTTTATAAATATGCAATTGAATTGAGAGCACATGAGCATCTCGGTGACGTCGAATTGGTAACCATATGAGCATATCGCGATATTCACTGACATGGTCATACTTATGCAATACAAATACAAATCGAATGCAAAAATTTTGTAAGCGCTCAAGCTTATTCAGCTATTCCTCTGTTAGGTTCAAGTAGCATGCGTCAGCATAATCTAGTATAGGAAGTAAGAGAAGTCAAAGTCAAAATCATTTATTCAATTTTGGCATCAAAGACGCACTTATGAACGTCAACTTTTCATTACTTTAAAGACTATATATATGTATACGGAGCCATTCTTTTTATATAATTGTTAACAATGTTTCTACTTAGGTACTAGAAATATTACATTTTATGGGTGGCAGAGAGACAGCTTGCCAGAAGTGGAGTACTCGTATTCCAAGCATCTTTATCTTCTATATAATGTCGAACTTTATAGTAAGTTTTTTTTATTCATTGAGAGATAAGAGATTGTGCTAGAGTAATTTTGGTAGATTGTGGGAGAAAGTTACGTAACCTCCTAAGGGATCCAGCTGTTGCAAATAGTTTTCGACTGATATCAGTACGTTAAGGCCCCCATGAAAATATCCGTTATATCCGACTTGCAGCGGTACCGACAGTCGTCAAGTGTAAATTTGTTCTAATTCGTGTATTCATGTTTCTATTTCTATTATTTTATATTCTTCTACATAGTTGTTACAACAGCAAAATACGTTCTTGCACGCGCGTAAGCTGGGGCAACATTGACTTCGCATCAGTTCTAACATGACGAATCTACCTCTTTATCTAAGATCATTGTTTACCTAGGTAATCTCATTTTGCATTTTGTTGCCTTTTTCATTGAGGTGATGCTAATGGGTATTGTCTTGCTCCACCAATAACGTTTCCACTCTCATTTTTTAACAAACAAAGAAGAGTGTCTCAATTCGATGCCAGGTACATCATGTAAATATCTTTATAATAAAATATGTCCTAGCTACAGCTCGCTATTCTAGCGGTAGTAATCTTGGGCTATTATAAAACGGAGAATAAAGATCCCGGGTTTAAACCAAGGGAAAAGCACCGAGCATTCCAGTGGGCAACGTTTGTAATATTTTAATACAACTTGTACCACAACTTGTTACATTTCAACCGAATGCTCGTCAAGTCAGGAAGGCAGTATTGTAGTATTTCGAGTGCAATGCTCAATATCGAATTTAAAATGTTGGTACATTACAAGTGAATGCTCCAGGTGAAGGAGCATATTGTTTAAATCGTATAAGTTTTACCGCATGTACTTTATACGTTATTTGGGTCTCGCGCTTCTATGTTTTTGTATAATTTAAATATTCGTTGTTTTCCTGCAATTATATTATTATTTACGCTACTTTTTCCTGCACAACTTAAGTCATAAGAAAAACACGTGTTACAAAATATCCCATCTTTAATAAAGTCTTATTTTTACATTGGAATGATCATAAAGCTATACTTAAAACTAAAACGGTCAATAAGTGTCATTCTCGACACTGTTCTCTGAAGCCAGCAGAGCTCCCAGTCTTCCTGTAAGTTTTTATTAATCTGATGACGTCAGAACGGAACTCGAGTTTAAGATCGATATCAAAATCTTTTATAGCTGGTATAAGCGAGTTGAAGAATGACCTGTCTTCATCTTCGATGGTGTAGCTGGCGGCCGCTTCGGGGAAGTTCGTTTCTACAAAGTCTATTTGTGTGTCTCGTTCACGTCTACTTGATTTTTTCCTTCTCTTTGTCTCTCTCGGAGCTTCGTCTTGCCACTCAACGAGAGACTCCTCTTTCGTTTCAACTCCTGATTTGAATAGCATCTTCTTCAGTTTAGTTTCATCATCAGCGTCACTGGGCCAGTTATCGTCTACATCATTCTGAATGGCTTCGGCGTCGCTGCCCGACTGGCTGCCTATCTTGTTGTACTGGTCTTCTAGGAATGAGAGATGCTTCGCGTAGATATACGCCTTTCTGGTGGTCCCGTGGTTTCTTCGTTTGTGGCGCACGAACGAGTCCCTGATGTTGCGCCATTTGCTGTGTAGTCTTTTGTCTAGAAATAAAAATGTATGTGTCAAAGAAAAACATAAACTCCTAAACAAGTAGAACATTGATTCAGTTATAGCAATAAAGGATTTAAAACATATTACTTAGATTATGTAAAACATAGTACTGTTTTGTCAGTGTTGTATGAGTGAAAAGTAAGAAATCCGCCATAAAATCACACTAATGAGTATAAATGAGAAAGTATGTTTGTATTTGTGTTAGTTTTTCACGCGAAATTCAATTAATTGGTTGGATTTGGACTGATATTTTTAACATCGTTGAAAGATAACATTATAATATGTAATTTACGTGAAAATAAAATAAGTATAACATGACAGAAATTATTTGTAATAATAAAATGGGAGTACGCGGGATCACATTGTCGAACTTGTCGATATCACAATCGACAATTGTTTCGACTTCCTCAAAAAAGTTATATCTGACGTTAATCTTGTTTTATTGTTATTAAATTATAATGAACGTGCGGTTAAATATCATGAAAACAAATGACTATCGTGTGATGATTAAAACGCGGACGGATTTCGAATGGAATATTAATAAATCCATATATAGTATAGATAAGCCTTCGCCTTTAACTTCGGAAAAAAATCAGTAACGGTCCATGAGGTTTTATACATCATTGATTTCGGTACAATATATGAACAAGCTATTTTTCTACTACCAACTTAAGGAGGTACTCAATTCGACTGTTTTTTTGTAATGCTTATTACCTCATAACTTTCGACTGATTGAGCCGATTCTCAAAATTCAAAATTTTTGTTTGATAGCTGGTAGCTTTCCGTGTGGTCCCATTTATTGTATTTCATCAAATTCGGTCTAGTAGTATTACGCTACACTCCAATAACTGAATAGAATGGAAGTAGGTTTAATTTTTTTCAATATGTACTTGTTTGCTAAGCAAGTGTAATTATGTAACAATATTACATGTAAAGTTACGTTGACAAGTAATTATTTTAATTATCGGATATAAACATTTTCCGTGGAGAATGGGTGAAGGCTGATGTGACTGCACGTAATGACCGGAAACTCGTTAAGGGCATCTGTTCAACGATACAATCCAATTTGTTCTTGTACACGCATTGCAGTACACCTTCCGAGGTCGGAAGGGTCAGGTTTTACTTTGGTGCAGATTATATTTAGAATACATTATAATTAGTTTCTTTGAAGAACAGAATTATACAGAAGATAAAATTACTGCAAAGAAGGTTTACACTGAAATTGGCTCAATACACAAGCCGCGTCATGGTCATTCGAAAAAGGAAAAATAAATTAGTTTCTTTCCATCACTTTGTCCGCGTTGTAAGAGAGATTCGACAAGGTTAAAGTAAGACACACTTGGCACCCACAGTCCGGTGTCGCTTTTAATGCCCGTAGTGGCAAAAAAGTCTATGTCCTTCCTAAAAAAAAAAACACTTTGCACCCATACAACAGACCTATTAGAATTTAATTGTTTACAGGTTTTACACCCATGAAAGATTTAACTAAAACTCAATTATTCTTTACCATTTTCTCCCTCAACATTTATAAAGGTTTTTTTAATGTTAATCGTAAAAGAAAGTATGTACGTGATGATTCCTACATAAGCTATGTCCATCCTATTCAAATTAGCAGTGTCAGCGTGAAAAAGTAACAAAAATACACTAACAATTTTTATTTACTTACAATTGCCTTCAACCTGGTTTAAACTTGGGACTATCTTTAGTCTACGTTTTACAATAAGACGACAAGGGTTTTAATTAATTGTACCCACTGACCAGAATAAATAAAAAAATGTATTTGACTTAGGTAAACTATTATTTAGACATAATTATTGAGTATACGAGTGAGCATCACTATGATACAAAATGCAAATAAGCATCAGATTATAAAATATAGATAAGATAGAAGTAAATACGATTATTATCTGTTGCAGTCAAGCGAAATAAACCTATAACTTGATTGAATCTTTCGTAAGTATTACACATTTTAATGTTATTTGACGGTTTAGCTTACGCGGTAGGTATACGAGTAGCCGAATATCTCGACCGGTTTCGTGACCGTCCGGGCCACTTCTTCATGGAGTACTTGCGCACCCGGCTGTGTTCGCGCTAGTAATTTACCTACCGCGTAAGTTAAACCGTCAAATAACATTGAAATAAACCTACTTCCAATTACTAAGAAAATCACATATACGCGTATTTGTGTACATTAATATATAATTTAAAGGTTTATAAGAAATAGGTTTCGGTGGATTTAGTTATAGTTAACTTATTTATTTCATACTTACAAACATCATTTTTCTCTAAGGTGTTCAATTCATCAAACTCCTCTATAAAAACTTTGGCGATTTCGGTCCACGCATGCTGCCGCTTGGCGGGATATCTGCTATCTTCGTTATTGTAGTTCCATATCTCCGGAAACTTCTCAACTTCACTTATGAACAGCTCGATGTCCATAGAATACGATGACGTCATGATTGTTTGGCACGAAAACGAAAATATTCACTGCGATTCTGTTGCGGGCGCGACGCGGTTATACCGCTCGCGCGATCGACTCGGAGTGACGCAGCGGGCACGCCGCGGGGTCGCAGCGGGCCGGTGCGGCCGGCGAGCTGGCAACGTCGCGCATTCGTGCTGCGTTTATCAATATTATTGTAAAATTTATTTTGTTTATCTGATGTCTGGCTTATATGACTATCACTCATATTATTATGTAGTTACCAGCTATTTTTAATCACTAATCGTTAGTTTTGTAATATCTTGCTGTGTTTAATATATATGTACCAAACCAAATTCCTTTGGATGCAAACTTGGCACCGCCTCATGACCGAACTGAGGTGTTTATCACGTAGGTATTTGTAGGTATTTCCATGTATACATACCATCTCATCTATTTCTTACTGGCTACCTACTGTTGTTTAGCTCATCTTATTTCGTCTCTAATGTATAGGTATCTTAGATCTGAATAAGTACATTGAAAATATGATACCTACGTAACCTCAATATCTTAATTAATGACGGATATACTTGTGTGTAGATAAGTTAGATAATTAACTAGGTAGGTACTTATGTGTACTTCAATATATTATGATTATTTTTACTCATTAAAATGTACGAGTATGATTATTCAGAACACTAAATCTTTGTGTTACATACTTCTTGATATTTATTGTTTTTGTTAATTTATTTCACCCCTAGTAATTTTGGTCTCAATTACGTGTGGTCATAGTAACCATGGGCACACTTTATAACCGCTAGCGGAAAATTCCGGACCCAATGTGAATGTGCTAGACATTTGGACGACTCTTGTTCTGATCGATTCTGATGCCGTCCTAATGGATACGTCGTTAGTGGCAGCCTTTACGTACAATGAATAAAGTCGCACACTCAGGCCTACTGATTATCCGCGGCATACATTTTTTCCGAAATCTTACTACGGCGCCATAAGGTTGAATTTTTTATCCAAAGTACATACGTGGAAAAACAGGTATTTCATGGACTACATTTCATCCGTTAACCCGACTGCGCTGCAACTCTAAAGGAGGGTTATATCTATATGTATACATACAGGTTAGTTATTTGAGAAAGTCATGGCAAAGTCCGGAACCACGAGAGTTAGAGAAAAATCGTGAAAGGAAACATGCCCTCGATTTATAAGAAAACAATTACACAAACACATTTAGTTTTCTATTTTTTACTTTTGAAAAGACATTCTGTATGATTGAACTAATAGATTCTGTTGCTGATAAAGATCAATCTTTGCAAAGAAATGCATTACTATTACTAAGTAATATATATAGGTAGATTTACTTTGGTGATATGCATGTCCACTTTCGACTGACTTATAAAATCACTGGTTATTCACATATTTTTCTCGTGCAATATTCAGCAGGGATACGAAACTGAAGAGTTATTGCGAAACTTCAGAAATAATTGCATAACTTTAGAATTTAGTTTGTGAAGTTTTCTCTTGGAACGGCTGTTTTGCAGTTTTTCACATTTATTTCACTCAGAATCAGAAAAGATTTAGAGATATAAGACCCTACCATACCAATGATTTAAAAGTATGTAAGTTATAAATATGCCGTATAAGAAAACGAAATGTGACAACTATGTCTCATTTGGGAGGTGTTTCGTGTGATAGTGTCTCGACGTGCGACGACGTATATCAATATTTTCGAACGCAAGGCTGTTTCAATAGTCAATACATTTTTCAGGCGTGTCGTGTGATATGTAGAGACATAGTTACTTAGCATTCTAGGTATCGCTACACACAAAACATTCAACTTTGATAGCACTGCGAATTAGGACGCATCCGAATTTAACTATAACTTTTGGTTGGATGTGTCAGCTGTAATTATAATTGTTTGACTAATAGTGACTAAGATATTATAACATTATAGGCCTGACATCTTTTATCTTTAAGTTTTATAATTATATAACATTTAAACTGTATTTTTTTCTGCCATTGTAATGTATTTAATTTTTTTATGCCAGTTATTGGTGAATCATGCTGAACCTATCTAATAGCTTAACAACTTTATTGTACCATGTTTCGTACAAATAAACAAATTTCAATTTCCATAAAACCAATAACGGTCCTACGCATTTATAAATTTCGCCATTTTATTTCCTTTATTATCAACTCTCTCCTACCAATTAACATTTTTTACCTATACCTAGTAATGTAACGGTTATACTATTTCGTGATACCAGGTGACGGCACGGGCTAGTCGTTCGTTCTGGCATGCACTGCACTGCCCCTCGTCACCCATAGGCAAAGTTCCTTTGCGATATTCACGTATTGATATTATCGTCTTACAATTTACTATTCGATTCTCTGCTAATTGGTTTTTAAATGTTGCTGATTCACTGGTGCACTGGTCAGAATATGATACTACGGTGGTCGTGTTACCCACCAAGATTCATAATTACCAATTTCTGCCGATTGTCCATTATTCTGGTCATTCTAATTCCGGCACCAACCGCTCCATCTTTTGCTTTTGCCCCAACTATCCAAGAGCCATTGACTTGTTCCATCGGGACTTCCAAATACAGCTCATCCATGACATTTCCCGACGGTTTCAGAACCCCCCTACACTTTTCCCCTACATCTTCAATACCCCCCATTTGTAGAATAATTCAATCAGTGAGCCAGTCAGTGAGTTGGTACGTATGTACCAGTATATTATTTTTGATAGAGATACACTTGTTAATTTTAAAATCTTTTTGTTACAGGTAAAATGGAAACACATGTGAACATTTGCGACCGGTTGTTGGTAATGATTACGGTAAAATAATATAATTTATATAGGTACGTATGGCTACGGCTGATACGGCATTTCCTGTCCTAACATTTAGTTTTTTTTGTATTTATAAGTATTCAGTAAACAAACAGCCGTGCGATTCTTTTATAATTTGTCGATGAGCTCGTCGACGAGTTCACCGATGTCAAATACTTTATGAGATATCGCCCTTGTAACAAGGTTGTTTTTTCCATCGTTTCTTGTCATCTCGTCATTTGC
This sequence comes from Selenia dentaria, assembly GCA_917880725.1. Taxonomy (NCBI): domain Eukaryota; kingdom Metazoa; phylum Arthropoda; class Insecta; order Lepidoptera; family Geometridae; genus Selenia; species Selenia dentaria. The sequence goes on along the minus strand of OU862896.1, from coordinate 26,271,448 downwards.
TTCACGGATGTTGTCAAAGATGCAACGATGTTTGCTCTTAGAGAATCGCACACCAGGACATTATATTATAGTTTCTATTCTGACGTAGGTAAGTAGTGACAATAGTGAGTAGTGAGTAGTGACAATACAGTACTATTTTTACTTCGAATAGTCTAGTATTTGGCCACCATATGACTTGATGGTAAGTGATGATGCTGTCGATGATGGTATCACACTAGACCTAGAATAGCTCGTGGCAAGGACAGCTGGAACATACAGTTAGGTGCTTAACGACAGATTTTAAAACTTGAGAGTGGTAGCTAGCCAGGCGAACACCAGAAGTGCTCTACCACCATGGTTTGGACTTCCTTACGACGTTCTTCACCCTTTGCGTCCGATTGACGTAAATTTACGGGCGTTTCATTCATAAATCTTTAGTTTTAATTATCACGGTATAGGAAGGGTTAAGCCTGAAGTGGGGATCGATCCCGTGGCAGTATCATCAACAGCCGATCCTTGTTATCCCTGGACTACCATCGCTTCATTCGACTGGGCTGTGACCACGCTGGGATCCATAATATTTGTGGCGCATAAACAAAATCATTAGTCATAAACTTTTGGCAACTTCTAAACTACTAACAAAAACTAGTTTTGGATACTGGCCATCTTCTCGATTAGATGTTATTATTTTTGTGAACTTGGCAAGGTTAACAGTTGGCGTTTACTCGACAGTTGGTGAAAATTAAGGTTGTCTTTCTACCAGAGATATGCAAACCAGAAGCTGTGAGCTACAAATAATTTAACCAATAAGAGAGCTGTATTTTGCTATCACGTCATAATAAACCAATCCTTTTATTGGAACTGTTCGCAGCTGTCCATTCAGCTGCTACTTAAGTTTCTGGAACCACGGCCTTAACTGCTGCTATCCACATTTCATATTTTTTAAAGGTTTTATCCTTATTTACACAGCATAACATACTAAATAAACTATCTATAATAATCCATCATATTTTGTTTTTCTAAACTGGGTTTTTCCATCGTGATTTAAATATCGACTTAAAATCGCAGATCCTACGTCTGATATGACCTTTGGAATAAGGATTCTTATTTATAACTTGCTGACCCACCAGCGGCTTCACTCGCGTGGTCTCACGGAATACGGATAATTACAGCTTTTTAACTATCCCACGGGAACTCTTTAATTTACCGGGATCAAATGTATCCTATATGTTGACCAGGAATATAAGCTACCACCATACAACATTCAATTTATATAGGTCCAGTCGTTTCGGAGATTAGCCCGTACTAAGTACAAACAGAGAAACCAAAAAGTTTGAAAAAAATTAAATTAGTTCGATTTCACTCCTTACATCCCCCTGACTCGGTTTTTAGCATTTTTTTCATTGTACAGAAATTCGACCTCTACAGTTTTATTATATGTAACGATAATGTCCAACCATTTGCAAATGCATTTTAGGTGATTTAGTAAAACATAGTTGTCTTCCGTAATATCATTCAAAATAGCCCATTCTTAACCGTTAGGTACTTAGGCAGTTTCATATATGATATGATATGATATGACCTTCCCTTTGCGTTTTAGGATCTGTTATTTATAATATTTGTTTATCGGAGATATTCGCCATAGTACGACGGTATCGATTATGTAAGCAATCTCTAAATTATGGCAGTACTTATTTTGTTTACGCTAAAATACAAATTAGCATAACACTTTCGAATAACAGCACTAAAATTAGATATTCCTCTTGTCTTCAAAAATGTTCAAAAAACGTACAAGTGTCATTGTAAGTGTTAAATGATTTTGGATTTTATTTTTAACAGAATAAGGACCACCATAATATATTTTTAGTTCGGTCGTTAAGTTTAGTTTTTTTGAACAAGTGAATCGCTACTATTTTAAACATTATCAGGAACCTACTACGGCTAAAAGATTCAGCCCTTTAAAGGTAGGACAGACGGACGGTATCGACTTAGTAATAGGATCATGGATTCTTGTACGAAACGATAAAACCGACATGTCTGCATGTGCATTGGGAATATAGATTAACATGTTTATAAGGAATGTTTATTCAGTAACTGGTAACACATAAAATGCCTAACCTTCGAAATATTTCAATGGCTTCTTTCCATTATACGAATTAAAGTTACACAACTCAGGCGACTGTTTTATTACTTTTTTATTATTCGTTGTTAGATATAGATGATATAAAATACTATTGGCTTAACTGAATCCAGTGACAACCCGACTGATAAAGAATGCAGATAAATTTAAAGGTACCCTCATATTTTTTACAAGCTCACAGTTTCACAGTTCCGATAGTCTATCCAGCAGTGCAAGTACCGAACTACCGATCGATTTTGAGTCTTGAATTCGTCAGACTTCGAAAAAACTACCTATATCGATCTTGTGTCGAACATTGCAAGTAACAAATTTAAGCGATCCGTAGACAAATTCGATAAGCTTTTACGATTATAACGATAACCCTAGCATGGAACTGTTAAATTAAGTTGAGATCATCTATTTAATCGATTATAACGATTGTTTTGTCACCTATGAAAATGACCTCGATATAGCTTATCGACAGGCGAATGGAGATATTGTTTAGTTGCGTTTGATCTTACTAATATTATAAACGCGAAAGTTTGTATTTATGGATGAATGGATGTTTGTTATTCTCTTACTCTTGCTCTAGATAATTTTCATCAACATCGTCATCATCCATCACCATGCGGGTGTAACCGCGGGGCGCAGCTAGTATTTATTAAATAAATAGACTTCGGTCTTCTTTTGATCGTAGAAGAGCGAAATGCTCGTTGAAATCTTTATATGATAGGATTCATTGTGGAATAACAATTCGTAATAATCGATATACTGTCGACAATTTGACGATCGTATAAGTCGTCGATATGACTTCCATACTTGCTAGGGGCGATACGATTTTTATCGATCTTAGCGACTCGACAAATTTAACGACTATTACGGTACTTGCACTGCTGATGTATAAATAATGAATCAGAAAGTAGTCATATCAAGTATGAAATTTATTGAATAAGAAGAATCTTGACAGTTACAGCTACTCTGGACCATCATGATGTTGCCTTTTAATTGTGAAGCGTTGTTCCGTGGAAGATTGCGGCATTGTATTATTGAAATGACTGCTGACCGCCTCCTGCATTATGCTCGCTATCTGTGCCCTTGCCCACATCTTAATATGGACGGGTAATTGCCTCATTTCCGGCGCAAACGACATCAGGAACAGTTTATCACCGTCACAGTCGCTATCTGTCAATTCTGATGAAAATATCGGCATTGGCATTTCGAACTCTTCCGTAGCGTGTATGCTTCCTGAGCTCTCTTCTCTTTTGCGTTTCTTTCTTTTATTTTTTTTGACATGCGTCGGCGGCGGCGGCGGCGGTGTAGTGGATTCTTCATCGTCCGGCAATACATCGCCATCTCTCAGTTGTAACTCATGGAGAGGGTATAAAAGCTTTTGATCTTCGTCACCGTCTTCTTCCTGTTCAGATTCCCTGGACAGAAAAAATATAAATTAGGTCTCTGCCGTGTGTGACACAAACCTCCTTATAAGAGGAGTAATAGGCCATACCAGAATCTACCGTGTCAGCCTTGTGAGAGTGCGAACTTTTCAAGACTGCTTGTGGCTCAGAATAATTATTGATCTCTGTAATTGAACTTAATTGTCCTGAAACACCTAAGTCAATTATATACTATAATTACACCTACACCTACTATACGTACAATATATATATATATATATAAACAAGTACAATTTGAAAAATATAATACCGACTTCCATTCTATTCAGTTATTGGAGTGTAACTCAAAAACTACTAAACCGAATTTGATGAAATTTAAATGGGACGCCAGCTTTCAAACAAAAAAAAAGAATTTTGAGAATCGGTTCAGCCTATCAAAAGTTATGAGGAAACAAACATAAATAAAATAAAATAAATACAGTGGAATTGAGTACCTCCTCCTTTTTGCAAGTCGGTAGAAAACGACAGTAAAGCCAAAAATCTGACCTGTTTTATTGATAATGAAAATTCTTTTCAAAATGTTTTGCAAAGAATACATAACAGTTATAGGGGCGCAAATAGAGCGTAAAGAGAGAGGGTGACGTCTCATGAAACTGCTCAAATGAGGGGACAAACTATATGCATAGGACGAAGGGGGGCAAAAGCCCGAATGTCTTGTTTTGTAAAGTGCAACACTGATTACTTTAAAGTATTATTATTTTGGTACATTATCCTTCTTTACACTACTATAACTTACAAGTTGACCCACCAGCGGCTATTGGTCTACGTTATACGAAGCCAGAGAAACTCATTGAATTCACACCCTTAAAGAGGATTGCATAGCTAGTACTTTCCATGCTAAAAGAGAAACTCTTTTTCTACCTCTTAACATTGTCCGATTACAGGGATGTTTTATTTATGGAATTATGGCATAGTAAACAATGTCATAATTCCATGAATAAATACTCAATTAATTTTTTTTTAATGTTTATACCTCATAGCTTTCGACTGGGTGGAACGATTCTCAAAATTCTTTATTTGTTTGATAGCTGGTGCTTCCCGTGTGGTCCCATTTAATTTATTAAATTCGGTCTGGTAGTTTTTGAGATACACTCCAATAACTGAATAGAATGGAAGTCGGTATTAAATTTTTCAAATTGTACTTGTTTTTAAACTGTTACCGCACTAATCTGTCTGAACATACATACTTGTATATTATCTGTGGTCCACTCGGCATGTTGCCATGTCTGGCACTATGTCGTTATAAATAATTTTAAAATAATGTCAAATTTGACCTTCGTGACCTTTTATTATGTTAAGCATAACATTTCCCAACTGCATCCAGTTCTCTAGATGTGAACTTGATGTTAAGAGAACCACACCACGGATGCCATTGCTACAGGAAACTGGTATTGCGAGATTCCTTTTATGCCGTCCCCTTTTAATTTTTAAATTGTCTATTTAATACGTGAAGTTTATACATAACATGTCCACTGGTTTTTTAAAAACCAGCTGCGGAAAGAAAATGTTGCATTATTCTTTCTTATGATGAATTGTAAAAAAAATATATGCATTTATTTTTAAACCATTATTATTTGTGGCAAGTTTCATCGGGCTTAAGTTTAAATCGCTTTTTTGAAATATTGAACTGTTATGTCAAAAAATTCATGGGATTTTATTGACATAAAAACCACCTAATTAATAAACTTTATAACATAGTATAAGCGACTGCCCGCGACTTCGTTCGCGTATATAACGTTGTATATTATATCAAGCACTTTATTATCAAACAGATTACTAATTTAACAGGTATAAAAACACACGAGAGTCTTTAGCTTAGCCCTTAGCTTCATTTCAATCTTTCGCGTGTCGGTTGCGTGTGGGCTCGGCCTTTCTTGGTTTTTCTTTTATAAGAACTTTCTCCTGACAGTTATTAACACCACAAAAAAAAATATAATAAGTGACCAGGAAAAATAGGCGTTCATTTATATATATGTATATGGACATTGAGGTACCATTACTACGTATAGAGCAGACACCGCAAAGAAACAGTTTGCCACAGTAGTTGTGGTCTACGGTACACAACTATCTCGACGACTTATGGAACAGAACGCGTAAGCGCCGTGAATTTCATGGCGCTTTTGACCTTTTGGGCGCGAGTAAACTACTCCTTCAATCAATTCTAGCGCTTTATGTTTGAATCGTTGAGTTACACGGCATATTTTTTATTTAGCGCTGCAGCGAATATTAGAGTAAAATAATCAAAAATGTGACAATACTTTTACTTGCGTTGGCTTCTCTATACGTAGTAATGATACCTCAGTGTATATAGATAGATACAGTATCGCAAAGTATCTAGAAAACAAACAGATTTTCTCAAAATCAATTCAGATGTTATGGTGAAATGTAACATTTTATTTCACATATACTCCCTCTTTTTTTCCGCGTTTACACGCATTTACACGCGCTCTTGCATGCATAAAAACGCACGCAGACGCATACAAACACTTAGGGATTAAAGTGAGCCTTATTCTCATAGCCATACCTACCCTATTAGTGAAACTTACACATTAACAGGAACACCGTCCAAGCCGCCCAAAAAGGTCAACCTCTTGTAGTACCGGTAGACTCTGCGCAGCCTATTGCCGTCGGATTTGTCCGCCCTCCGAAGTCTCAGCTCCCGGTTGTACGCGTCCCGGATCGAACGCCATTTTTTCTGCAGTTGTAATACTAGGGAAAAAATCGTATATGTTTTGTTATGAATTATTTATGACTAATATGAATAGTGCTTGTTCAGTGGGTCTAGCACGAATAACTGCGTAAATGTAACGTAACGTGTCGTTCTCGTGAAACAGAACAACTGTCATTTATATAGGGCAACTCACAGTTTGTACGCCGAAGTGTGACGTGTTGACGCTTACAAAACCAATACGTTTTCGCAAATTGTTTGTGCTACGGCTATGTTTTGTTGTAAACTATGGTAGTTCTTATTATGTTCTCACTAAAGTCCAAACTCATATAACGCTTCCGAATGACAATTCTTAAATTTGCCATTAGTGTTTAATTGTAGGTATGATTAGTGCAAATTGAGCCTTTATGATACTCTCTAAACTAGTGTAAACTGATATAAAACTAACTACGCGCAATTGAATATAATATTTGTAGTATTAGAATTGCCATTATAAGTGTTACACGAATGTGAATTTTAGTGTTAACAGAATAAGAACTACCATAGTTTAGATCATTTTATTTTAGTGTCAACAAGCAAATCAATACCACTAGGTATTGATTATCAGTTTTTCTGTGTTTTATATTTAATGTATATTGTCCGTTGCGTCACTACGGGTCGAAGCTGATAACCAGCGCTGTGGATAGATCCGCAGCATTATGCTGAGCTCTGGCCCTTTCCGACAGCACTGTACATGGCAGCTATCCTACAATATCTAGACTAAGTTATACTGTATCTAGTTTGTTTATCATATTCGTTCGTCATTTACTACTTGTTGTTGTGTATAGTGCTTGTTTGAATAAACGTTTTTCTTTCTTCTTCTTTCAGTGTTTGACATTTTCACAACCGTGAGCCGAGCACGAAAATCTGTTTAAGTGTAATGTAATCGCATCGTTAACGTATTTAGTACAAACTCACATTTATCTAGTACAATAGTGGCACAGATAACTCATAGTTTGTACTGAATACGGATACGATAACGTTACACATAAGCAAATTTTCGTGCTCGGCTCACTGGTAGTAGACGTGGGGATGATTATGTGGTCGATGACCATTATTTATACGACAGCTAACTAGTTACCGTCCTCGAGATTGAAAACCTAAAACGGTGTGTTTCTGCAGCTGGCTTTGACCCAGTTGCCTGGTGTAAGAATTTCGACAAGTACAATATATGTCCTGTCGAAGCAATGACTTGTCGAATATGTTTTTTCGAAGTAAGCGACTTGTCGAAATTCAGGTACACCCTCAGTCGCCTATCTAAATCTAGTGGGCTACCAGTATACCACCGTTGACCTCATCACCACTTGCCATGAAGTGATATAGTATCCAAAAACTAATCTATCAAGTATAAAACCCGATTCAAGACATAGAAGCTGCAACTGCACGACAAAAATACAGACATTGTAAATAGCTGCTATTATCTCACCTGTACCACAGAATAAGTAATAGTAGACCTGTCCACATCTCACAAGATTAATTTCAACTGTGCAAGACAAAAATACCACAGACTTGGCGCATGTTCTAACTAAACGTCGAAATGTCCCATTCTTACTCTTGGAGAATTGTTACGCATTTACTTCACGTAGGATAGAAGTAAACCTAGATATAATAAAAATATCTCGAAAACGGTTAGATTTAGTATAGGGTGTTGCATAGTCAAATCAGTCAGAAACGATGTAAACTGCACGTCCTTAACGGGAATAGGTCGACTTACCAATAACCCTGTATAATATTCTTTGTGCAAACACGTTGACACGGTAGCAAAAGCTCGTGCCATATAAACTACATATAAAATGTTTTGTTACGTATGCGAGGTACTAAAATTCTCTAGATTCCCACCTTACTCATCTTGGGCATAAGCCAATCGATATAAAGTACTTATTTACTTTATAGCATAGGCAGGTTTCGTATTCTGAAAAACGTAACAAGTCGCAAGTCTGCCGCATGACTTATCATCCGGATCGAAACAAATTACGTTGTGCGAGATCGCGCCGTAAAATTCATGCAAAATTAGTCATGATATGACATTAACAAACGTCCGAAGGTATACACGAATTATTTATATCCTCATTGTGAAGCAAATGCAATAAACCAATGTTTTTCACGGTCAATGTCAAGTTCAAAGATAAGTGCGGCGAGGCATGCCGCCTTCTGCGATAATTCTTGATAGGAACGCGGATTTTAACGTACACATTTTTAATAGCGTAGTTTATTTACTTTATATTTTTTAGCAGAAGTTGTTTGTTTCTGGAAATGCTGGCATATTCAAAATAATAAATAAATACCAAGATAAAAAATTTAAAAATACTATTTAAAAAAGTAAACTGCCACAGATACTGAAGTCTTTGCTCACATCCCACAGAGTTATAATCTGTCACTTCCATTCCGTAAACTGCTCTAGTCGTTTTGTGGTTCAGTAACCACATCTTATTTCCTCTTTTCGACAACTGGCAGCCACGTATATCTAATTTAGGCATGAATCTCTACTACGCAAACGTGACGCTCGCATATCGTGGCATCGTCGAGTCGTCTCGTCAGTCGCATACGGTTACAAAGAACGCCATCGCGCTGACACGGTCGTCACTAATGTCGCAATGCGGTGCGCTGCTGTCACAGAATACTGGTACTGTATAATAATTATACGCGCGTTGTGGCTGCAGCGATCGATGACGTCAACAGTTCGGAAATATTCTCTTATATCCGAACCGAATGTTACTTACCTCGGTCGTACGCGGTTGCTTTACTGTACGTATCCCATTCGGGGAACAGTGCTGCCCCCACTTGCTTCCACAACTCGAGCCGCTCGGAGCGGTCTACGGAATGATCAGAGTTGTACAGCCCTGGCCGAGCCTTTACTTCTTCGATAAACTTCACGGGGTGGAACGTTAACGTATTTGGATTTACCATTATAACCTATTCTTATCCGTTTGCGTAGCAGGCAGTGCAACGAAGAACACTAAGTGCAAAAATGACAGTTGCCATCATAGAAAAAAGTTTATTCTACGTCGCCATGCCACTTGCTAGTGTCAAAATAATCGAAATCATATCAAACGAGCTTCAAAAAATCAAGTTTGTATGCGATTTTGAAACGAGACTTTATAGTCTTTATAAAAAGGTTTGTTCAGTCTTTTAAAAACTGATCGGCAACTGACAAAGCGGTGGGTGTTCTTTGGCTGCGACAAACAAATCGTAAGTTTACGGTAACCACAACACGAAACGTAGCTAGAGTTTTGATGACATAGGTAGTTTTATTTCGTCCTTGGATCGTGTTACGACAGATAAAAGTTGTGAGTGCGAACGCGCGACCACCGCGACGAGTCGCACGATACTGCGGACTGATGCGGCCGTCAGTCGTGTGTGCGACTCTGCGCAGGTCACGCGACGAACGGCGCGGCGCGGCGTGCTGCTCGGATCGCGACGCGACGTTGCGACAGATGGACGCGCGGCTCACGTGTCGCTGGGCGAATGGCGCCCCGACAACGTCGCGCGTCGCGACCATTACGTAGACTCGACTACGAAAATGAACGATAACAGCTGTTATGAATAGGCTCGAGTAAATCAAACATGTTTTCTGAAATCTTACTTAAAACGAAAATGAAGAAAAGAAAATAGTTGTGATATAATACCTACGTATTATATCACAACTATTTTAGATAGGGTGAGAGATACTTATTATGTGCATGTTTATTATAAATGTACTACGACTATCATTTGATAAACAACTGCAACTCAATCAATGATAAAATTCTTAATTTCTAGCTACCAATGCAATGTAGGTCAAATGCATCATGGTACCTATATTTTCGTGTCATCATATCAATGACAGACAACACAGTGGTTCTCCAGACCACGGTAATATTATCTAATCTAGACTGCGAAATTTAAGAGATGTTAAAATACTCATTAGTCATTAGACATCGTAACATCAGTCTATGTAAACCTTTTGCCGTGGTAACATGGTCTAAGGTAGATAATGGACACACGTTAGGTAGGTACTACGTACATAGACAACTAATTTAGAAGTAGGTACCTACCTACATAGGATTGGTATGTATGGCAAGGATTGGCAGACAATATTGGCATAAATAAAACACAGTCCCACCTAAAGGTACCTATATCATTATTACATAAATATCAAAGTATGGAATTTGTGGTATTGTTATGGCAATATGACCACAGAAACCATGTGAAATTCATAGAGATAGAAGAGTAGATAGGTTGGGTACCTAACCTACTTACTTCTAGTGAAATCCGAGTAAAATGGGTACTTACCAACCCCGATCTATTGACTTCTTACTTTTGTATTCTACATTATTAACTAGTTACATCTCCTCTTTTTACCAACATTGACATTAACAATACATAGTCTAAGTTAGCTTATATTTGAATATAATTAAATTAGTTAACGTCACTATCTGAAAAGAGACGTTGCCAATTCGTGCAGAGCACCAGGCCTCCGTCACTCCATGTACTTGCGCGCTATAAGTGCCTACCGCCCAGCCGAGCGGTCTCTGTCCGCCTGCGGATCAAATTCAGTGCGGTTTTCGCAAGCTAAGCGCGCGCACGCCGTTCAATTTTAATAGTGCTGTTCGTTCGTACGCGTATTACGATGCCGTGTGGTGCCTTATGTGCTGTAGATGGGTGTAAATCAAGCAAAAGAAGGGATAAACACCTAACATTTTTCCATTTACCTGTCAATGAAGAAAGGTAAGTGATAAATTATTACTAGTTTTTGTCGTTTACATTTTTTCCATTCACATACCGTCATTAGAGACATAATTAAAAGACAGTAGGTGTACGGACACCGGTATCCACTTAGAATTTGACAGTTTAATAGGTATATACTAAGCATTAGCTTGCCTTTCAGACACAGATTTACATAATTTTGTTACATCGAAACGTTATACCACAGAATAATTAATAGTACAAGGTACAGAAGATGCACTCTTCGAAAGAAAACATTCGAATATAAACTGCTAAACTAACAACTGCAATAATGTTCATAAAACATTGCAAAGCACGGACGTGACCTTCAAAAAATGTGCCTACAAGTCCTTGACGCGCTCGTAACGAATCAAAATGCGCTTTAAGTCTGTGTAGCGAGAGTTCTTTTTCTTACGCCCGATGAAAACCTTTGAACAAGCCGTGTCTGTTGTAAGGTTACTTGTTGCGAGAAAACGAATCAAATTTATTAATCTGATGTGATAAATGGGATTGGGATCATTAGGAAGAGAATTAAAATTTTAAAAATTTAAAAGTCGACATTTCTGTTGTTAGCTAAGCACCCATCCATGTTATAGATAATACATTTTTGAGGTTGATCTAGGTACCGATCTCCTTTTTTAGACCTATCCTATTTTATTATTCTTATTTTTTTCAGGCGTAAAACATGGGCTGAATTGATTGGCAGGCCCGATTTAGCAAGGCCAGACACCAAGCCAAAAAGTTATTATGTGTGCTGTCTTCATTTTGAAAAGTCGGTGATTATTCATATACCACAGTTACGACCTGACGCTTTGCCTACAAAACTGCTGCCATCTCTTCCAACTACTTCAAGTGCTAGTACTGAACCAAAATATAAGGAAATATCGACACAAACCGTTGATAACATATAAAAAGCGTTATTAACACAAAAAAAATCAGGACATTTAAAAACGTACAAATTACAATTCAATCCATAATCATGCTATGCAAGGATTTAAAGAAAGAAGGGATTAATTTTTTGTTTACAAGACGCCTTAATCAAGATTGCCTAGAAAATTTATTTGGCACCGTCCGTCAACAGGGTGGTAACTGTCGAGACCCTACACCCATACAATTCATGAGGGCATTCTCAAAATTATTCCTGTGTAACATGCTGAAGAACTCACGGTCTACTAACTGTGAAGAAGATATCTGCGAGTTGCTGCAAAAAAACGATGGATTTTTGAGACCACAGAGACATGCAGATAGCTCGCGCCACAATATACCTTCGCTTGTAAATTTAAGTGGTGAAATTGATTACCGCTTCGACTTGCCAACAGAAAACGCCTTAACATATATATCGGGTTATTTACTTTTTAAATGTAGCAAAAAGCATACCTGTCCTGACTTTATTGCTTAATTACAGAACATTCCCGATTTAAATGAATCTATGAATAGATTGTTTATCCATTTTAAAGCATTCAACAAAACATCGTCTTTTTACGGAAAGTTAAAAGTGCCAACAGATGCTTTTCATAATTATGTAAAAGAACTTGAGACTATGTTCATTAAAAATTTTGAAAAAAATATGAAACAAAGACCGGGTAGTACTCTTTATGAAATTTTAAATGACATACATTTTAATTCTCCCTGCCCTTGTTTTCCAAAACAATATCTCATAAAACTTTTTATTAGATTCAGGATTTTTTCTACACTAAAATTTAATAATCGAGAATTTAGAAAAGGTAAATTTATAAAAAAATATATAACAATAAAACACGTGTAACTTTAAAGGTTTTTTATTTTACCTACACACTGATGTCTATAATTATGTTTTATCTAGGTTTCTTCCACAGTCAGCACCAATATATAAAACAAAACAAACTTACAAATATAATAAAACAAACTTTAAAAAATAGAACCGACTTCAAAACACTAAAAACCGTAAGAAATAATTTCTTCTTTGATGTCGGTGCTTTTTTGATTCGTAATAACCAGCTGTTAGCACTAACATAAAAAAAAACAAATTATTTCTTACGGCTTAGTGCTTTATTTGAAGTCGGTTCTCTTTTTTTTAAGACTTTTTTTTCATTTCTAGTGAACATCTCCAAAGATCATCATCAAACTAAGAAGTATTATACTTATTTTAGAACGTTCTCCTAAATGTAACAAATCCTTTTCTGAAAACCGCATCGATATCGGTTTAGCCAAACGCGAGATTATCGCGCACAAACATACATACCTACAAACAATACAAGTCAAACATCTCAGTTTGGCCTGTATGTCTGATCACCTCTTTTTTTTTAAGTTGGTTAAATATTTTATAAATGATAAAATTTTTAACTGCCACATAAAAGTCAGAACATATTCACAGTTCTCAATAACATAGATAAAAAGTTATGTTAATTTAATTTTATCGAAGAGGCAGCCCTGCGATTACGGTGGAATCGCGCGGTGCGAAGCAATCACTGCTGTACGCTTGAGCATTTAGGCGCATTTTAGCATACAGTGGTTGTTGACGCGAGGGAGTAGACAATTATCGTAATAGGTATTGGAATTTTTCTACTGAGTGAAGTATCTGTTACGTAGTAATATTCAGTAATCTGTGAGAGCACGCGGTGCGGCGGCGGCGGCGTTGCCAGTTCGCTCAACGTCGATCCGGTGCAACAAAGTCCTTTTTTTGCAAGCTATTTGCGAATGCACTTTTCATCAGTGCTTTTCATGCTAAAATTTTGACGCGTTGAAATATTCAGAGAGCATATTTATATTCTATTTCGCAATGCCAGTCAGTACCTAGTTTACTATTATGTGCCAGTAGTAAGTAAAATAGGTAAACTAGTAGGTAGGTACCTACCTACTTAGAAATATTGAAATGCGTTAGTATATTTGGTAGGTACCTAACCTACCTACCTACCTAAGCTTAATCGGATTTAAGTATTTGAAATAGTTATCGCACTTCAATCACTGCGACAGAATAAGTATAACACCTGTTTTGCCTTCAAATAAGATCAGACTTAGGTACCCACTACTTAGCTTAATAATAACATTCATTACTGTCATTACTTAAGAGTTTAAAGTGAGTTAGATGTATTAAAATATATACCTAGGTATGTATTAAGTCGGTACGTTACGTATCTTATGTAGTTATGTACCTACCTATACCTACCGAATACCTATGCTGTTCTGTTTGGCTCAAAGCTAAACATTAGTACATAGGGCTAATTAATAGGTAAATACCACCTTGTGTTGTTGACCTTATCCAGGATGCTAAACTACACGTTCTAAAACAACTCCATTACGAAATTGCGCACTTTTCTTCTTCATTTTTATCAAAGTCGAAAAAACAAGTAGATACGGTCGGTAGGCATACCTACTTGCTATAAATTGCGAACCGCCAAGTCTGAAACAACTTTGTTGAAAATACCTACTGTATTTTATTGATGTAGGTATAAACGTGGCAACGCAGCGTTCGACTGGGTGCGGCGTTGCCGCTCCTCAATACCGCTACGCGACGTTGCCGGCCCGAACCGGGCCGACCCACTTCGAACTTCGAACAAGGGGGCAACAGGCGCTTTTTACGTTTGCTAAATTCACAAAATATGTTTCAACTTTCAATACGGACAGGTACAAAGTAAGTTGTTAGTAAAGTAGTTGTAAGATAGATATACCTACATACCTACCTATCAACAATTAGTTACTTTTTGCGCTCTAGCTGGCCAGCACTGATAGATTTTAGGTTATTGATGTAACCGACCTTGACAAATTTGTAGGTAAAATATACCTACTTATGACACATTTATTTTTAGACTAGCTGCGCCCCGCGGTTTCACCCGCGTGGTGATGGATGATGATGATGATGATGATGAAAAGTATCCTATGTGTTAATCCAGCGCCTCATCTACCCCCATACCAAATTTCATCAACATTAGCCCCCCCGTTTGTGCGTGAAAGAGTAACAAACATCCATACATCCATACATACAAACTTTCACGTTTATAATATTAATAGGATATTGTAATGGAAGATAGATAAATATGTCACTTTTTTTTCGGATACGACTTAAGGAATGAGCATATTATGGTAAATATAAGGTTTACTTATATTTCAATGTTTCGTAATCTGTGAGAGTATAACTAGTAGTGAATGAGACAGGGCTTACAACTTACAATCTTAACAGACGTGTAGTTATAAAATATAACCTACACCTACATGTTAAGAACGTATCAATATTAGTAGCATGTAGCAAGTTACATAATAATAAATAATACTAACCGAGGCAGAGGCAATAGGTAGAGAAGGTAACATAGCGTCTTTGGTCTTGAGTGTCATCAGCCGTCAGCGGCAACGCTTATTGACAAGGGGTTCATTCTTTGATTATTCTTCTTGTTCTTGTTAATAATCAAAGGTTTCTTTTATCTATCGATTGCTTTCGGATCAATTGAAGGAAAGGGAGGTAAGTAAAACAGATCTAACTAAGGCTATTTCTGTGTTTGCCTGTGTCTAGTTTAAGGTGGGGAATGATAGCAGAACAAAGGCCGAACAATGCTTATCGTTGATGTTGTATATTTTACCTAGATTTGTGTTTAACGTGTAATCGTGGTGGAATATTAATCGTTCGTAATGATGCATGTGTGTAGGTGTCGTAGGATAATTTGATACTTCGAATCTTCGCGAAAATCCTAGGGGTTTTGCGAAAACGCGGATAATTAGACATAGGCGAAAAATTATCAAATCTTACTGGACAAAGTCAGGATTTTTGCGAAAAGTGCGAAAAGTGCCTAATACCTAAAATTAACGTAAACCAGTCTAAGGCAAAGTCACAAATAGGTACGACGACGAGCGAAGCGAGGAGGAGTGTTAGGTTACTTGTGACCACAACGCGCGAGCCGAGCGAGCGCAGCGAGCGTGCGCTGTTCGCAAAAATCCTGACTTCACACTTCCTGAGGTCACAACACACACAGTCCAAACATTGCCCATCGATATTAAGGTGCTAGGGCTGTCACAATAAAATATAAATACCTTTAAAAAATTTAGGTACTGACAGACACATAAAAAAACTACTAAATGGTGCTTGGTTTACTCATTTAACTAAAAAACTATTTTTTTTAATTTAGTTTAAAATAATAAGTAGGTACATAAATATACGACCCCAAGAGTGAAAGCTTTTATAATTTATTAATTATTTACTTTGCTATAGGTACCTTTATAACTTAATGCCTTCTTAATTTTACTTTGCGTACCTATTGAGAATATTGCTACTAATTGAAAGTCGTATTGATTGTTTCAGAATGTCAAAACCTAAACCTCGAGCAAAAAAACGCAAAAGTCGTAGAAAATTAGGATCGCGGTCTTATAGAAACTATACGCCTGAAATGTTGCAATTGGCCGTAGAGTCTGTAGCAAATAATACCATTTCGTCGAGAGACGCAGAAAAGCAATTTGGGATTCCACGGCGCACAATCGTCAATAAATTAAAGGACCGTCATCAAAAACCTGTCGGGAAACCTACAAGACTAAGCGAAGAAGAAGAAAACAAGTTAATAAATGTTATTATAGCATCTGCTGATTATGGAAGTCCGCTCACAAAACTTGATTTGCGTATCTTAGTCCACAACTATCTAAAGAAGAATGGAAAAGACCACATTTTCAACAATAAGATGCCAGGGGAAAAATGGGGGAACAATTTACTATCACGTCACAGTGAAAAACTAACCGTTAGATCTACACAAAATATCTCTTCATCCAGAGCACAAAAAGGCGAAGAAGAAATATTAATTTACTTTAAAAATCTACAAGAAACATTAGAAGGTGTTCCACCTGCTAATATATTGAATTACGACGAAACGAACTGCAGCGATAATCCTGGCTCCTCAAAAGCGATTTTCCGACGAGGACTGAAATATCCTGAAAGGATTCTTAACAGCACTAAAGGATGCGTCTCAATTATGTTTAGCGGCACAGCTGATGGCAAATGTCTACCGCCATATGTAGTATACAAAGCCGATAATCTTTACAATGAATGGATTTTGAATGGACCTACAGATGCGAGGTACAACTGCACCCGTAGCGGATGGTTTGACGCTGCGATTTTTTAAGATTATTTTCGGTCAGTTGTATTGGAATGGGCCAAAAAACTCCCAGGGCCAAAGGTTATAGGGGATAACCTATCCAGTCATCTCAGTCCTGAAATAGTTCAGCTTTGTGAAGAATACGAGATCAAATTTGTGTTTTTGCCACCGAACTCTACGCATTTGACCTCTGGACATTGCGTTTTTTGGGCCGTTAAAAAAAGAATGGCGGAAAATATTAATCAAATATAAAACTGAAATAAAACCCTTCCCAAAAAACATTGAATAAAAAGCATTTTCCGGCCTTACTCCGATTTTTAATTGAAAATATTGACTTTTGACAAAGCAAAAATTTGCAAAGTGGATTTAAAGCGGCAGGAATATACCCTTTGAATCCAAGAGAAGTGCTTAAAAGAATCCCAGAGTTCCAGTTTCCTGATTCTACAGCATACCAGATTGATGAATCTTTGCTGGATTATCTAAAACAATCTAGAGCACCGAATCCAATAAAGACTGTTAGAAATAAAAAAGTATACGTTGAACCCGGAAAATCAGTATCTGTCACAGATTTTGAAACTAAAGACTTCATAAAAAAACCAGGGCAACAAAAGAAAACAAGAAAGGGCTGTGAAAAACCAAAACCAAAGTTGAAAAAACTAAAGACTGATAAACCTAATCACACAACTGGTGACAGTGAAACAGAAATTAGGAATACGAATATATTTGATGAAGGTACTTTGGATGACATTACAGTCTACAGAGAACAAATTCAGGACACGATAGACACACATAAAAACCCTGAAATGGAAAAAGAAGAAGAACGAACAATTGAGCAAAATATATTAAATGAAAAAACAGGAATATTACAAACATTTATAACTACCGAAGTGACTATTGAAACTACAAAGCCTTTGAAAGAAAATGTTAAACGAAAACCAAAGTCTCGCAAAGAGTTTGAACCAGACAAAAATGCAATTAATGAAAGTGATACTGTTTCTGAATCTAAAGAAAATATAAGAAATATCATACAAACTAAAACCACTAGGACATACAAGGCACTAAATTTGAAACACAAATCACGAAACACAGACAAAACATTTTATCGACTAGCTTGCCTAAGGAGCCCTGTGGCGCCCTCGTGATTGCTCCTGAGTGTTACGACCTGCGCCCGCGTCAAAAGTTTGCGCCGAGTTGGGAATAAATGGCTCTTGTGCCATACCTATAGCGAATTAAGAGACGAAATTTTTGTCAGAGATAGTTGAATAACCAAGAAATCTGATACATAAACATTCATGTCAAATGTATTAGTAAAATGTTATGTTACACGAGGACAAACTTGACGTAGCCGAAAAAATCAGAATTGATGTGGAAAAAAATTGTAATTTGAAAATTTTACATTAATACCCATAGGTTTTTTGCGGTAATTAAATAGTAAAAACACATATCTATCTAATTACATTCAAATATTTGAATTCGTAGAAGAAATAATATCATAAAAAAAACTTGCAATGTGACCACAAAAATTAAGTTTTATCAATAAATAATGCTTCCCAAGACAGGATTTTGATTTGATATTTATAAATATTTTGAATGTCTAGAACAGAAATATTATTTTTACCTAGTAACATATGCTTAGGTTATTAATAATTACATAAAAAATAAGAGCTACTTTGAAATTTCGGCCAATAATGATTTTTTTTTCCACTTGGGGGCCCATTTTCTAGACTTAGACATGGTGATTTCCAAAAATTTTTTTTTGTATGAAATATAAATTTTCTTGTTGGTTTTTTTATTTTATTGGAATTCTTATTAGAAATCCTACAAACCAAACTAGGTTTCAAAGAATAATTATATATCAGAAATATTTAAAAAAAATTACAAGTTTTGAATTTTTAGTACAAGCGAATTTAACTGTCACGTGACTTCGATTTTTTATCGATCCTGACATGATATGGCGTATTTATCATATTCTGAGTGGGTGTAATTACTTGACAACATTATTTCTGTGATATTTTACAATGTAAAAGTATTATCTATTCAAAATAAAGCAAATTATAACCAATCATAACAATGAGAAATTAGCTTACCGAGTGTTGTCGGTTCGTGACAAATTTATATCGTAAAATTTTGATGTCAGAACTTAAATCACATATTTACAGTATTTCTTACACATTCACGATCATATTCATGTTTAATTTGTATCAAAATCATGAGTTTAACCCGATTAATTCACTAAAAACTATAGCGCAAAACATAACCTCGCCGCCAAACACAGATGAAAATATAAACATTGATTATATTTTTTTTTAAAGTTCACAGATAGAACATGTCCGTGTGTAGTGTTGCCATAGAAAGAAAATATATTACGCTAAAGAATTAAACTCTATGGTTAAACATTGGGATGACTTTAAAAAATAAACAAAAGAAAAACGCGCGTGACACTTACTTGCAACAATTGTTGCGCCGACACTTTGGACCTCAAAAATCCTTGCAGTTTTGTTGCGCGGGCAAACTAGTCGTTATAACAAATCAATTACACCCTACAAAAGGTCAAAGAAATTGCTAAGTACTAGTTCAACAACTACTGAAGGAATATCCATGAGCGTGCACAGTGATAGTGATCTGGAGGCCATTGACTTCGAACAAATTAATGATTTAATGTCAGACGACATCAATGATATTCACCACTTAATGTCAAATGATATAGATTCTATACAAGAAATTGAAGAAGTTGATGAAGCTGTAAAGAAAAAAATAGCGAGAGGGAAGCTGAAATATTCAAAGAGATTGTGCGTCTTGAAAATGAAGACACGAAAATTCATGATACCAAAACAGATGGCAAAGTGGCAATTGACGGACAGCTGAACATAAAAGAATATGAACATATACAAAATATTCAAAGTATCGAAATAACAGATGAGAGTATGGAAAACATAGAACAACACATTAAAAATGAAAATACATCCAAAGGACTAAAAAATGGCTTTGATGTAAATAAGTTAAATATAGGAGATAGTGTTCTTGTTAGATATTACCAGACCAAGAAATGGCGATATTACATCGGTATAATAACTGAAATTGACCAAAATGTTGAAAATAAGTATAAAATATCATATTACAAAACCATTTCCAAAAAAGGTGATGTCATATTTAAGAAGCCAAAACGTCCAGATATGGATGACATACCTGTTGATTTAATAATTAAGCAAGTAGATTTGTTGCAAATAAACGAAAATGAGGAATTTATTTTACTAGACGATGAAGATTCAGTTTACTTTTGATCGACTACGTTATAAGTCAAACTAAGATTATTTAATAAGACACGGCTATTTAGAATTAACTAACATAATTTTAAGGTTGCATTCTGTACGTCATAACAAACAGCATTCACTATGGGTCCAATCCCAAAATAGCGCACAAAATCAGCTGTTCCATACATTTTGTAGAGAGGTATAAACTTTTTTGTATGGTATAAGATCACGTTTTTCGCGATTTCACTGTTGGTTCAACTTTTGCTAAGGTAAAAGTTATTTGATATAACGTACATAATGCCCTCTTAAAATTATATTATTGAATTCTACATAACCGTGTATAACTTAACAACATATTGGATCTTCAAAGTTATGTTACCAGATTATTATTTTTGTTCTTAATAATTACCTATGTTAACACTTAAGATATTATTATTCTGTATTAAATTAAGATTTGATAAATAATAGACAGCTGAAACATTTATTGACGTATATTTTTGCGTTTGATTTGTGACAGCCCTATTCCCCAAATATTTATGTATGAAGATTCCAAAAAATATTGAACTAACTTTGCCCATTCATTTTGCAACGAAAATACATTTCATTTAATATTTTTTGGTATGACAAATGTATCTTTGCCCAGTTTCACATGTTTGCTCTTAAAATAAGCACCGTAAGTCTTCAAATAGCTTGGCAAATGAAGGTGGGCAAAGTTGGGTACTTTTTCACCTTAGTTTACCCGTTAATTGTTTCTTCATTTAAAGAGAAATTAAAAGTAATATGAGGATCCGAAGCTTAAATTCGTAATATGTAATGGTATCTTTTAATAGATATCGGCCTTGATTCTGTCTAATTTGAGTACTTTTTTGTCAGTGACCAAAAATGTGTAAATTGCGGGCAAAGTTGGAGGATATGACGGTACACTAAGTATGGGTACCTTTTCTATTTGACATTTTATTACCTACCTACCTACCTTCGGTGCTAGGTAAGTAGGTACTTACTATAGGTAATAAATTTTGTTATTCTTACTCAAAGTTGTCGTTGGCCTTGATCAGAAATAACATTCAAGTGATTGTACACAGTCGCTCTGGTCTGTTGTTTTGTTGATTGGTAAGTCTACGTGTAGGTGTCTACATAAATAATACCAATATAACCTGGCGTAACTACGAAAAACTTCTGTCTAAACTGTATTGTTAACAACAATGCATACTACACCATGGCATACCTACACAATATGTTAGTACATAAATATAATACCCTTCCATGGTTTATGTAAGAAAGTGCACTATTTCTTAAATACGTAGGTACCAGAATGTCAATTCTTATAGGTTATTTGTATATCTGTGTATGCATTATGTAGGTATGTACTTAAATACCATTATCTTGCTATAGAAATCTTTGCTTGACTCTAGAATTCTGAATGTGAATTGCTGAGTCAGAATGCGACGTTGCCGCGCCGCTCGTACCGGGTGAGCGAGGGGCTGTTGCCGCACTGACTACCGAACGACGGATACGATGGCGCCGCGCTGTGTTGCCAGCTCGTGCAGTGCGGGCGGGCGCCATGCGGCGTTGCCGTTCCGTCTCAAAAGCGTAAAATACCATTCATTCAATTAGTGTAGCAAAGCAAAATCAACCTTTATTATCTTTTTATTTATTTAAGAGTTAGGTGCGAATGTAAATTAAAAGTGTATACCTATTTGAGTTATAGAGGTCATTTACATTTTTACTGATTTTGCGCTAGCTACCTTTCCCAATGTCGATGTTTCGACCTAGGTATCCGGACTCCGGACCGCTTTCGAAACACGATCGTTAGGAAAATTCTCTCCTATATTTCTGCGTCTAAGGTAATTTTTTTGGGCTCTGCGGAGCCGGCTGGTGGAGATTTGGCGCGATCTCTGTGCTAATGGTCTGGAATATCGTTGATTGCGCGATTTCAGCGCCCTCCCGGTCCAATTTATTCCATATCTTGAATCCTTTTTGGCTCGTCTCGATAGGACGAAACCCGTTTTTACGTAGCATTATTCCAAGGCTTACGGAAGGATTTCAGCAAACGGCACCATTTGCCGCTCTCATCCAACAGCGCGCGGTAAGGGCCCACGTTCTTTGGGGGGTATCTCAGTCGTGCGTTAAAAACCCCCTTAAACATACTTCAATGGGATTTTGTGATAAGTTTCCAGGGTAGCCCAACCCACTCCAACTACTCTGAAAGCTTTCTTCATTCACTTAATTCTCATTACATTTACGACAGAGTATTTTCCACGAAATATAAGTTATATTATTGTCATAGCATTTCTGTTTCTAAGAAGGACGTTAAGCTGGTTTTACGATGCCCCGGGCATACATATTTCATTAAACCTTATACGCGATACAACTATATGATGATAAAATGCTAATAAAGCACCCGGCTGGCAATTTATGGCACAAATCTAAATCTCTCAGTACTACGCGTTGGAAATTATGCTGTTGTATTTTTGTACTAAATATTTTTGCCCCGTTTTATTTTCGTGTTGAGAATGAGTTTGAGCTAATCAGGCAGGAATCAGGTAAGTACGTCATTGCCTGCCACTAAGTACGTAGAATTTAAAACTAGAATCTGTAACCTAAAAAAATTCTTATTCAGAATCAAAAACTTCGCGGGCCTAAACCAAACCCAGATCTAAGATCAGATACAGAGCTTTACTGTTTCAGGTTCAGGTTTTAGCTCACTGTCCATTTTATTGATTTATTTAATGGCATCATAAACTATTTCTAAACTTTAATGGAATTTTGTTTATATGTGTTATTTAGCATAAGTGTGAACAGCGAGGATACGTATTTTGGTAAATATACGATTTTGTAAAAAGTGCAATTTAAAAATTTTTATACCGACTTCCATTCTATTACTTAGGTAAAAATTAGTTATTGGAGTGTAACTCTAAAACCACCTGAGCGAATTTGATGAAATTTAAATGGGACCACACGGGAAGCACTAGCTTTCAAACAAAGATTTTTGAGAATCGGTTCACCCTATCGAAAGTTATGAGGTAACAAACATAAAAAAAATACAGTCGAATTGAGTACCTCCTCCTCTTTTTGGAAGTCCGTAGATAACATTGTATGTAATCCCAACAAAATTATTAGTACCTAATAAATACATACTAAGATACAATTAATTTGCAAATTTAGGCATATGTTTGCAGTGCAATGTATGTATATATATGTTAATTCGCTTGTAACGTATCCATGGCATACTGACGACGCTGTAACTATTGTTTAGCAAAAAGCATAATATTTATACTGAGATTTCATACACACAGTTACACACTTCTGCGTTAAATGTGTGAGTGAGTAACTTTGCACTGTTCATTATCAAGCATCAGCCGGTGCCGGAGAAGTGAAAGTAGCCGAGTCCAATCGATTGTTTAGTTTATTGCTTTTAGAAAGATCTTGAAGAACATGACCGAGCTCGATGCAATTCAACCAGCCTGTGTTTAATAATAATTCATTTGACACACTGCTTCTACATTATAAATTTATCTTAATCAAAATTATATAGCACACTGTTTTAGACTTTCGCGGTTGGTTACTACATTATAATTAGTACTCACGACTGAACATCTACTGGACTCAGGCCCTAACCACACTGGATAGAATTTCACAAACCACAAGTCTTATCCACGGAACGCCACTATGTACCCAGGTTGGTGAAGGAAGCCGTCGAAATTACGAAATGTCCAAATTTCAATTGTGGTGATGGGTTCCAACTTGCCACTACGTTTTTTATAGTATTACTTTTCAAAGCACTTACGCCTGCTTTAGCGATCTCAAACATTGAAATTTATAGAGAGAAAAATTCACATCCTCGGACGGGATTCGAAACCGCGTCTTCTGACTCCCCGCAAGACGGTTAGTCAAATAGAGAGTTAAAATTCGATGCTCGGACCAGATTCTCGGTGGCCTAGTTGGTCAATGGCGTCTGACCCGGCGAGTCAGAAGACGCGGGCTCGAATCCCGTCCGTGGATCTGAATTTATTACACAAAACTGTGTATTTATTTTGATAAGACCTTACCACCAATATTGATGAATTTGGATATGTTGTACCAAATATTACCAAAATCGTCCAGTCTTTAAACTTCACAACCTATTATATCGGCAACCACTTGATCAATTAAGCTCATATTCGAAATTCCTCTTTAAAGCCAGGTACCTAATGAGTGTAACAAATTTTGTAAAAATCGGTCGGTAAACAGCGCCAATTCTTTCCCCTCTTTGAGGAAAGTACCCGAACCATCGCCGACGACAAAACAAATCTATTGAATGATGAAGTAGAATATGCATACCAAGTATCGTCAGATTGGTTTAAAAATTCGACCTGTACAGGAGGACCAACATACAACCTAACAAACATACGGTCATATGAAAGTCAATTTGGCCAGTTAAAGCGGAGACGCTTCGCTGCTTGGTTAATAAATAACGTTTACACACTTAATACCTAACCCATAAGGAATTCCTGTGATGCGGGAGGCATGGACAGACATCAGAAACATCTGGGAACCCAAGAACTGTTCGCCACACAAATATTTCCCCCCGGCTGGGACTTAACCACAGCAAAGCTGAGTCTGTATTCCGCGTCCCACTCCATTTCTATAGATGCACTTAGAACCCCTCGCTTTGAAGGCAATACCACCCACGTTATGTCACTTTTGAAACTATATGTGTATTTTTAAACTGTATGTATTGTATTTAATTATTTTTGTTTGAAAGCTGGTACTTCCCGTGTGATCCCATTTAAATTTCATCAAATTCGGTCTAGTAGATAGATAGATAGATAACGCTTTATTGTACATAAAACAAACGTGGATACATTTAATATACAATTATCAATACTGTTGAAAGAAAGAAAGAAAGAAAGAAAAGAAAGAAAATATTTTATTGCCATAAAAACATAGTAACAAACAAAAAAACACAATTAAAACACTGTTGTACAATGGGCGGTCTTATCGCTTATAAGCGATCTCTTCCAGACAACCTTTGAATGGAGATAAATTATGATACACGAATAGACGGCAATGTATTTGAAAAACAACGTTAAAAGTAAACCTAAATAATATTAAAATTACATAAACTACACAAACATAACTTAATATAAATAAATAAATATTTATAACAAATAAATAAATATATATATAAATACATACACATCATATACACATTCCAAAACATATTTATAAGAAACGTATTCATATTATATTATATAAATTTTTAAAGTAGTAGTTTTTGAGTTACACTCCCACAACTGATTTTTACTAATAGAATGAAAGACGGTATAAAATTTTTCAAATTGCACTTGTCTTTCTTCTTTACCGATTTAACTCCTCTTTTTTAAATGTATTTGGTTTGTAGATGGTCTTTAAATAAAAAAAATATGAAAAGACAAGGAGGTTATGGCGGGGCCGAAGGCCGAGCCTAATACGCAAAGCAAGTCGCGGGCAGTCGCTAGTACGTAATAATAGTACGTAATTCGTACAATTTCTATTATATGATATTATATACAGGAAATATTTTTATTTTTGGATGTTTCATCATCATCATCATCATCAGCCTGTAGCAGTCCACTGCTGGACATAGGCCTCTCCAATTGCACTTTTGGATGTTTGTGACGAATAAACTCAAACCAATTCAGAAATTCTGTCACCACTAAAATGTATAATACATTTTAGTGGTGACAGAATTTCTGAATAACTCTATTATTTTAACTCATCATCATTATCCATCACCACAAGAGTGGAACTGCGGGGCGCATCTAGTATTTAATAACACACTTTTTGTTTAAATTGTTTTAAGTGCCATAAAGAATGTTCGTATTGTATTGTACAACATTAACAACATGTACCAGATTGATCGTCTTGTCTTGATCGACGGCGTACACCCAAAAATAAATCGCCGACAGAAATGTATAGCTGAATAAAAATCTAAAACAGGATATTTAATGTATGAAACACGTGTGAGCACAGAAATACCGTGTATTTCCGTCGCATGACCAGCTTTAGAGCCGAGTTTGTTTACGAGGAATCTCTGGCACTTCTCCATCACATAGTTAAGTATCTTAAGATATTGAAATATATCCTTCCCATTCACTTTCATCCCTATAGATATCTATCTAATACTTTTAATCGAGAAACTATGATATTCTGAGAGGCTACTATGATATTCATAAAATTTAGTATGCAGGGTGTTTCGGTGGCGATAAATCGATCTAGTTAGGTTTTAGTTTAAGAAAACGTCATTTTACCCGTGTTTTCAGGCAATGAAAAACTGCTACAATATCATGGCTACTTGATAATAGATGGCGTTGTTAAGCAAGACTAAACTAATCAGGGTTAGTTAAGAGGTTAGACCAAGAAAATCAATAGTTTGGTTACGTGCAAAGCTCGGTACATCCAAGTACTTTCATTTATCTTAGCTTTCGGCTGCAGTAGAGTTCCCTTCTTAGCGCTTTAACCATTATTGTTAGTATGTGTACAATAAGTTTTATTAAGTTCTTTTATCGATACTTTGTTTCTATTTTGCTTCCAAGCGGTTTTATTGTAAAAATAAATACCTAGTCCAAAGTAGCCTGATTACACTTTTTTATCTTCTAATATTGAGAAGAAACAAAAGTTATACAAAATATACAAAATACAAATACAAAAGAAAAGTTACACTCCAATAATTGAATGGAATGGAATCCATTCAGTTATTGGAGTGTAAATCAAAAACTACTGAATCGAATTTAAAATTTAAATGGGACCACACGAGAAGCACAAACTTTCAAACTCGAATCGGTTTACACAGTAGAAAGTTATGTAGTAACAAACATAAAAAAACAGTCGAATTGAGTACCTCCTTCTTTTTGGAAATCTGTAGAAAAACAAACATCCTCTGGCAACATTTTCATACTTTCCTATAAGTTTGTATACTATATTATCGTTCCACCCACTCGATATTATCATGAAAACAATATGAAACTTACATATAAATGCGCTAACTAATTTCAAATGTTTTATTTTATTTCTATGTTTTTTAATGTGATTTGGAGACAGTACAAGCGCGAGGCATACCAGCAGTGCGAGCATGGATCTCACGATAAACTTGTCACGTCGACAAACTCATTTATATCAACTTCAAGTAAAGTCACAGTCACAGAAATTAAGTCACTGCCCTGTCTAAGTCACGTTCTAGTCTAATAGAGCGGTGGATACATTATTAAACTTTTTAAGACGATTAACGAGGTAAACCACAAAAACGTTCCATGATTTTGTACATTTTGCCTACACTCGTTCCCCATAAATACTTTAGGCGAATTGAGTGCAGATTACGACCAAGTTTCATGATTCGACTTCGGAAAAAATTGGTTTGTCGACGCTTAAACCTAATCAGCGAAGTTCGAAAAAAAGTAGTGTACATTGAATATATGTTCTTATGAAGTATGGGGAGCCAATACACGATTGAGCAAACTTGGCTCGATAGAAAATAAATTAATAACAAACAAAAATAAATAAAATAAACCTAAATGTTGCAATTTTTCATACGTGCATCGTGGGAAAAGGCATTTTTATTCAATTATGGGTAAAGATATTTCAATGAATGTATCATATTCGAATTCCCAATGAAATTTACTAGTGAATTATGGACTCCTTTACCATTAAAATTTAATCATTTGATTGTACGAACTAAATATAAAAAGTATTAGCACGTATTCAATCGCATCACATCGTCCAATCTGATAAGCAATTCTCAACCTTATGTAAAACATCGTAAATTGTTTTAAAATTGGGATTGGACCGCGTCTTAATTCTTTCTTAAACTCCTGCAATTTATTTTATTGTTCAAATATGAACGTCATGAAACTAGCTTCAATACTGGAATCCTTGTTTCTGTTCAAATATGGCTAGTTTTTCCAGTAATTACTTTCGTTTATCGTCATTAATGTCTTAAATATCATTATCACCAGTCCATAAGCGTTCATTTTCTGCCATTTATTGTATATTATAACATCCGTCTCCAGTGTTACTATACAATTTTTATAAGTTTAGTATATTTTAGTCCATCTCGACACACGAAAGGAAATAGTAACTCTTTCCGTAGATCCTTTGTTCTCGCTACGATTGCTTCTTTTACTTCATTTTCAGCAGTTATTTTCACTACATCCCCATTTCTCTGTTTTAATTCTTCGCTAAACTTAGTTGTACTGTAGCTGTTGTGCTAGTTTTTATAAATTTATTTTATATGTTGTTTAAAATGACCTATCAGTGTTGCAATGTGACAGTAAAAAAAGTGTTGAAGCTTTTCTTATAGGTACTTTCAGTACCTACTTTTATGTCAATTCTGATCTGACTGGAATGTACTGCTGGCCATACCTTGAGGCTTATCTTAAGCACACACAAATATATATTATTAAATCCTTTCTTAAAATTACTAAATTCCTTTCATAAATACCTCTGCTGCTACACGAGTACCAAATTTAATTAGTTATACGTATAGTTAGACATAGCGTGCGTTGCAAAGTGATTGAACCTGCCTGGTAGTGGTAATGGTCTCCCTGTTATTCAGTTACTGTTATATTATCTGTGGAATGGGTGGGAAAGGCAATACGTCCGCTGAAACCCGACGACGGCAAGACGGGTTAGGTGTCGGTAAACACGCTAATATGAGAGCCTGTTTTTGCTACCTACGGTGAAGTGATTTGATGAGAGTATATTTATTGTAGGTAGTTGTTTATTCTTCATAGAGTACGTTCCGGCAAGAGCCGTCAACGCTCGCAACTGTCGCGCCCCGGTTTAGCGTTCCGTTATGGACCAATGCTTGCTATGTTCAACCCAAACGGAACGGTGACGCGGTCGCGAAATGCGCGCCAAACTATCTGTCTAAAATCGAAAGAATCCTAAACTTATTTGAGGCTTTGACAGTGACAGCTCGCAACGACCGCGAAAACCCACCTTCGATCCGCGAGCGTTGTGGTCGCGACGTGAGCGTTTTAGGTGACGTCATCGATGACGTACGAGCTCGCTCACGATGATCGTGGGCTTATAAGGAAATGGGTGTGCGAACGCCGCAATTGATTTGTGCGCTAACCGGAATGTAGCCTTAGTCGTTAACACTCTTGCCAGAGTGGTCGTGTTCATCAGTTCGGGTGGTGTTTGCTTCACAATTCGTTGCCATACCTCACGAACGTCTTCCTGTATGTGGAACTGCACTGTTTCCCTCAGCCTGACATCATAGTACAAGTTCATGTACTTATAAAGAAAAACAATAAATGTTGCGAGTTGTCCCCTTTATAAAGTTTATAAAAACTAGGTAGGTATATTATACTTAAAGCAAATATAACTTAATTACGTATGGTTTATAATAGTTATTGCGCTCTACTAAATTTGTTAATCCTTTTTGTGTTGTCTTTTGTTTTAGATAGGTAGCCATCATGGGAGATTTTTAATATCTGTGAGTTTTTTTTGAAACAACGATCATATACTTAGCTTACAATACAACCTACAAACTCTACACAGTCACAGATCACAAAAACAAGGCACAGTTTATGACACTAGCATACAATGTACGAACACTGGCAGAATTGTCACAATTAGTCACAGAATCCATCTAATAAAGAAGTAAATTCAAATTAACTTAATTACGTTAGAATTTCATAGTTTCACGTCGTTAGCCAATTAATTAAAATTGTAATACCCTCCGGACTATAAAATACGGTTCATAATACTCGTATAGAACGGTAAAACTGATAAAACATGTAGAAAGTTGTGGAAAAAACGGACGGCAGCCATCTTGGTCAAGCATGACGGCCACTCGGGCGGCGAGCCACTCCACATGGCCTTGGTTCGCTTCCTTTGGCCGAAGCGAAGGAGACTAGACAAAAACTCGTCAGTAATCTTCTGAAACGTGACTTGACAATACCTTCTTTTATTCTTTTGAGGTTTGTTTTATTTAATCGTAGCCACAAAATTTTGGCTAGCCCAAGTGTCTAACTGTAAAACTTGTTTGAAATTGTAAATCTTCACAAGTAGGTACCTATACCTTGATTCATTGTATATTATTATTCTCTTCTTGCATTCCGTTTACATTCCGTTAACTCGCCATATTTGGCCAATAATACATTAGATTTCGCAGAAATCAACTTACCTTTCCAGGAACTGCAACGTGTGTGGTTAAACAGTACGATGGGGCTGACATGTGCTAAACGTACAAAAGAAAATCCCAAAAGAATTCAAAATAATACAAAAAATATTAAATAGAATAGTGAGTACCTAGTCTTATTATTTGTGCCTCACATTCCTATTATGAGTTTCATGCAGCCAGCAGCAGTAAAGTACTGTCGGCGCAATATGGCGCCGGTAATGACGTCACATTCGTTAATGGTTAGTGAGCTCACACAATTCCGCAATGCCTATGAGCGAAACATAGGAAAAAATAAAACACTTTGACCTAGCGCCTTGGTTTGGTTTCTAATCGGCGCGCTCCCCACAAAAAAATAATTGTGCAGTTACTTTGTACAATGTACTGACTTCATTTACCTACGTACCAGTCAAAATGAAAGCAATGGGCCGAGCACGAAAATCTGCTTAAGTGTAACGTTATCGTATCGTTTACGTATTCAGTACAAACTATGAGTTATCTGTGCCATTATTGTACTAGATAAATGTCAGTTTGTACTAAATACGTTAACGACGCAATTACGTTACACTCACCAGATTTTCGTGCTCGGCCTACTGTGACTATGGTCAAGTGAGTGTGTTTCTACTTCTACTCAGCTAAATACGCTAAAGAGATAATGTCATGGTTATAAAGTGAAATAAATAGATAGTTATTGATAACAAATATATAGTCGCCAGCCTGTACATTGAACAAGTTACATTGTTTGCTACGATACGAAGTAATACGAACCGACGTAGTTCCTATGTCAGTGTTCTTGTCTCGTAGTAATGCTAATAACGCTCACATGGGCGTCCGAATTAGGAATATGTGAGTGAAAATGTTGTTTTGTACCCTTTTTGTTCAGCGTTTGCAAAGCTAAAAAAAAGAGTTATTTATGCCACCAAAAAGTACAGTTTTTGACCTACGTCGGGAACATGGTTTTTTGGGATCGTTTTTTGACAACATTATCATGCGATTTTAGGTCTTATGCTCGGTTTAGCGTTCGAATCGGGTGTGTGCAAAAGTGGCAAAACTTAACATTTTTGAACTTTACGAACGCGTTAACAAAAGAGTCAACAATGCCCTCATTGCTAATCGAACGCACCTTCCGTATATATGATATAGAATGCTTACAACCTAGCTTAGTTTACAACCCATTAGTCATGCAAACCCAAATTCTCCAGTGCGGAGGAAAAGAAAAAAAAAATGCTAACAACATATAGTAAATATTAAATAAGTCAGGCAGGTTTTAATATTCGTAATGATTTATTAAACTTGGTAGAGAATTAGAGATAGGTACTTACACGTACCTATTTCGTCGGTCTTTATCTAATCGGATCAATAACGTCACCTTTCATATTAGCAACAAACGTACACCGTAGTTTAAAAAACATTGTTTTTATTTTGGAGAGTGTGTGGCGTAACTAACACTCATCTGAATTGCAAATGGCGGACGGATGAACGGCAACGTCGCGCGGGCGAGCGGCTTGGCAACGTCGCATTATGCGTATTTTTATCAGCGCAATCGCTATCTGCAAGATCTCTGAAGCTTATTGATGTTGGTTGTTGGGCTTTGTGTTGTATTTTATCTGCTACATCAATCAAGTACTAACCTTAGGTACAATGGTACAAGTGTACATAATTATCTCCTTCCTGTTTACTTAGGCACCAAGTATATAAATTATTAGGTACTTGTTAGTCAATGAGATTATTGTATTTATAACATCATTGCTTCTACTTGCGTTGCGTTGGTTGATACTTAGAGGAAAACAACTAAGTGGTGAAACATAAGGTTTTTTATCCTCAAGGTCATAGATTATGTTATAATATAATGGAAGAACTAAGATAAGTAAATGACAATAATGCCATTTATTTTAGTTCTTCTAATGATTGTTCTAATTGCTGCTAAGCATTACACAGATAACTGTAGCACGGTAATGATTACCGTGACTGTAGATAAGTATTATTAAAACTAACGTGGTTTAAATTAAACACAACTTTAATATGGGAAACAGTAATCAATGTGCGACTGCGTGGCAAGGCGCAACTGCCAAAACGTCTTCATTTGGCTCACATATCTTATGTCTAATTTATGAAATAGAATAAACTTTACTAGTAAACAAAGATAGGTAGGTATGTACATAACTATATGTATACTCTTATGTTTTAATTTATGAACTTGTCTAAGAAACAGAAATACGTAGGTAGGTTACCATGACTAATCAGCATGCCTAGAAATCAGAACAATTAATATATACCTAGGTAGGTAGATCAGTTTTTTGAAAAGTTTGATTGAACCATTTCCTCGAGTTTACGTTCGCTATTTGACAATGTTATCTCACCGCGCGATGCGACGTTGCCAGACTTCTCTTCGCATTGGAAAAGGTAGATTTTATAAATAGGTGACTACGTCGTATCTTTGAAAACTAACAATGGAAAGGTATATTAATTATTATGCATATTTCTTAATATCTTAATTACATTAAAAAATAACGTGAAAAAGAGCTAAATTAATATTAAGTGGTTCGCTACAACTTTTTATTAAGTTAGTACTACAGTTTTTTATTAAGTTTAGTTTAAATATAGGTATATAATCAAGTTTTATACTATTGTACTACGTGCTGTTGTTTTTCTTCGGTACATTTAATGAATTAAGTACTTATGTAAAAGGGAAATATTTTGAGAAACCGTAACATCCAGTCATGTTAAATTCCGCATATAATATGCTTTAGGTAGAAAACCCCGTGTCAGCCCTTGAAGTCCGGCGCCTACAGAAGAGACGGAGAGGGTGCGAAATTAGATTTTCCGCGCGTGCACCCCTCTCGCCTCCCTTGGGTGAAATCCCCCTCTTGAGGACCTTGAATCCGGTCCCTAGCTAGAGAATAGCGAATCAGCTGTTTGTTTATATTAATAATTTATTTTCATTTTGCGTAATACTAGTACCTAACATTAGATATTTTAAGCATTATTAAGACACTAAAAGAGAGTATTTCTATGCGGAAGTCAGCTATTTTCTATATCAATTTTTTGTGCAATACTTTAACATAGCTGTTTCCAATTTCTTAATATAATATAATTTTACGTTATTGCTATGTGCATAACTCGACAATGTAATTGTAGCCATTAAGTTCATAAAAAAATATTTCATAGAAATATTGTCATGAAGAGATCTGACATAGTACGAGTAATGTGTCGGTACTGTGAAAGTATAACTATTATTATTATTTATTTCATACAATTTAGATTTATGTAAAATTTAATAATAAGAAAACTCTATGCATGAATATATAATTCGTTGCGTTAACATCAAAGAACGACAAAAGGATATGTTTCATGTTCTCGTAGTTTATTTTCCTGTTGACATACATTAAATCTGGTTTCACGCAATTTCAAGCTTTAGCGTATTGACATTAGGACTCTTCTTAATAGTTTTGTCTATTTGACTGTAGTATTAAGTAAAATAATTTTGTAGGCAGAAGAATCCAATGTACAAGTACATTAACTATTGTACATTAACTTATATTTCTGTTAGATGTTCCCGCAGAAGATAAAAATTACGCATCGTCGAAACTAGGTAACAGTAATAAATAATTTAGTTATAGATGTATTTTCAGTTCTATGAATGTCAGTCCATAAAAATATATAATTTATTTAAAATACATTAATTGCTATATTCAATACTAAAGCGGTACATCTTAGTAAAATTATGAACATGCATAAATTTTACTACGATATTATGATTATGAACAGCTGAAGGCTTATTCAAGTTATTTCATATAATTACTTATAAATGAACCTAATTATTTTACCACTTGCGTCAGTCAAGCGATTTTAGCCTAAAGACTTCTCAGAATTTTGCCTCGTGTCGCCTCGTGCGTGACCCCTGTTCAACGCGCCCTGCCTAAGCAATTAGGCCCAGCCATACTCTCGGTCCTCTTAGAAATGTTATATATTAACTTCGGTCCGGCCTTGCTTGCTTTGATAATTTAATTTTCACGATCTCAGTTCCTATGGATTAAAGATTGGTTTTATTTTGGGAACAGCAATTTTCGGGAGGCATGATCATGAAAATGTATACTTTTTAAACATAACTAATTTAGTAATAATTAAATTAATTAAAATAGACTTGTTTTTGACCACTGAACTAAAGGATAAGTGACGATGCGGTCAATGTTTTGGACATCATATACTATATAGTTCCGGTTTGGAGGGTTAAATGGATGTGGAAAGGTTATGGAAATTCCTGGGTGTAAAAGAAACAAAGACTAAAATTTTCGGAACATGAGGGCATTGTTTTGTCATGCATAATTTAAGTAAAGCACTACGTGGCACTGCAACCGTAAAGGTCAGAACTGTCATCAGACAATCAATCGGTTTGCCCGTCTCTTACATTAGTAGGATGGAAAAGTAAGCAAGTTTTAGTTTCAGCGTTACTTTAGTAGCACCACCGCCATAAAAATGAATAAACGTCGTGATATTTTGAGTTCAAAATGTAAATATTAGATTTTATTGTATGTTTGATCATGCTTGGCAATACGTCAAATGCATAAATTAAATACTCTTACTTATACTTGAAACAGTGTTATTTTTCATAATTAATTACGCTTGCTTAACCAATTGAAGGAGAAGCCCATGAGATCAAATGGCACTATCGGTACTCAAATTGAAAGTAGCAATATGCGAAACGATAAGCGAAACGCCTGTGAATAAAATCTATCGTTTGTTTTGCATACGCAATGATGAAGATTTGCTAATATTTGTTGAAGTAATAGTAAAAGTATGTCCTAATATAGTATTTAACTAATTCAAGTGAAGTTAGTCCATGCTACTTGGCACATTTGGGTTACCCGATGCTGGAATGCAATGTCATAATTTTTATTGGTCCACTTACAATGTTTCAGAACTCCGTTTTTATGACATGTCACATGCCTGAGTAGTATAGTAGATTTTATAACGTCTATATTTATGTTGAATCAGTTATTTAAATTCACATTGGTACTTGGTATTCACAATTTGTTCGGGTATTTTTTTTTAGAAATGCATGTTATTTTCCTTATATCAATCCAGTAACGTTGCTTTTCATAGATTTTTGTATATTTTCGTCCGAATGGAAGCCGCTGTCTAAGTGCCAAGTCGACGTAACCCAGCCTGGTTTTATCGATCCGACCTCGTGGCCGTTTCAGCCAGGCTCAGGAATGGATTTGCTCAGGGATGCTTTTACATCGCGTCGGCTCTACATCCCAGCCGACCCATTTATATTCCAAGAGCTTTGCTTGTTTGTTTCTAACTTTAATAATAGGACATTGTCTTAACAGATTTCGTATACGTAAGTAGGTTAATAATCTACTCGTATTTAGAAGACATTCAAACTATATAACATCACAAATTGTAATATAGGTGGTTAGTACTATTGTTTTATGGCTCTGCATAGAGTATAAATCACGCTGATGTGCCTGATGTTTTGAAAATGATTAATGAAAAGTTTGCGAGTGAGTTAGTAAGAATGTTTAAGAGTGAATCATTTCTTCACGCTGAAAGAGCTAAACGGATTTGTATTAAATTCGGTAGAATGATAGATTAACCCATACCTAGACTGTTTTTATTTCTATGATTAAGTAGTTACTAAAAAATAATCTTATTCGGACGAAGTCGACTAGTATAACATGTTATGTTATACTAGTCCTAGTTGGTTTATAAAACAACATTTCCAAATATACAAAAGGTTTTGTCATTCTAGAGAGAATGAGTTCTTCATTTATGTCTGTTCGAATATTTTACTAAAGGTTCAGATTTTTTCTCATGAACAAGACAAAATTAAATGTGTGCCTGTTCTCGCGACAATGGCATCTATAATATAATATTACCTTGAGAAGATGAGTATATCCGCCTCTACTTTTTGCAACAAAGGTGTTTGAAATGAATACACATAGTGTTATTTGCTCATGTGTCATCTGACTACCTACCTGCACCTGCGAAGCCTTTGTTAAAACGTCTGTATTTTATGAATGTGTGTAGGTGTACATGCTTGGTATTACAAAAATTAGCAGTCTTAAAAGTTACTATGTGCAAAAGATTAATCATATTACTTCGGATTCGCGTTGAACAAATAACCTTTTATTACACATCTGTTTATCATCCGTATTATAGAAGTAACAACACATATATGACAATATCTAGAAATTATTACACGCATTTGATCTTTATATCATTTTATCTATTTAAAGTTTTGATTGTTGTATTTTATTGACTGGGGAATAAGATAGCTTTCGGTTTATTTAATTTATATTGTACCTAAGTTCATACATCTTCTTGTTTGTTTAATTCAAGGGCTAACTATATTTGTGTTATATCTGTATTGCCATCCACTAACAATCTTTGCTGCTTATATACAATTATTAACGTGAGATGTTGTTGATATGTATAACGTAACAAGCGAATCGCATTTCTAATCCCCCAGACGATTTCCGGACGAAGCCGAAACAGTGAAATTGTCAGTCATGACAATTTATCACAACACAACCTTCTGACTACTGATATACTTTTAAAAGTATTTTTCTTATATTCATGATAATAATTCATCGCACTGATCGGTCACCCCTCCAGAAATCGTAAGTTTTTGTAACCGTCTACAATGTTGCGGAGGAGTCACGACTTTTACATTCTCAGATAGTAGTTGCATTTCCGTTTAGCAGGAAAAGTCTGTTTCTCAATAGCGTATAAACACATGTGCTTGTGTTTGTGCACTTTCATTTGTCCTTGTGTGCGTGGCTTGTCTGTACGGGCCGGGGTAGCAGCGGCGCGGCACGACGACGCGGCGTGCGCCCGCGAAGCGCTAGACGCGCATTATCTCAACATTCCAGCTCCACACGCATACATACAATGTTATAATCTGTTCCACCCACACTGGCACGTAATAAGCGCAACCTAAATATCTGTAGTTTATTTTTGTTAAGTTAATTTTGTCTATTGTCTGACGGCCTTGTAAGAATACAAAACATTGGTTGAGTTAATAGCAATTTGTAACGAAGACAAAAGCCATCTACGGTTTTTCTATAGTCGTTTCTTTGGTGTTCGCAGTAAATAAGTAGGTAATACATTAAGTCTCGTAGGCAATGTGATTTGACAAGTGACCGACTGAATTGACTAAGCCTAGTTACGTCTGGCTGGATGTTTGGCGCATCTAAACAAAATGGCTGCTAGACGAAACGTCCATACACAAGTAGGTAGATTTAGCGGTTTGTGTAGATGTTTAATAAGTTCCATATGAAAATATCTTTAATAAAGCCGATAGTTATGTATTTTATTTACGGAGAGATCGCCTTAACGTCGTGCTAAATTGACCCATATTCCTACGGGAGAGGTAGGCCCATGCCCCAGCAGTGGGAACGACGTGGTCTGATTATACATGCTGATTTATATAACTAGTAAAATTTATACGAGTATATATATAATGTAGCGTTGTATTATGTAGCGAGTTTTAAATCGCTATCCATAGTATCGAAATATAATGCTTGAACTGCTCTTTCATAAAACGAAACGAATGTTTTACTTGCAAGCTTCATTGTTGCCATATTTTAAAGAAAATTTATTTTCTAGTTAATATTCCAAATTCATGAAAATTACGTATCTAAAGCTGCCTGTTTATTCAATATCACTTGCAAGGATATCTAATTAGCAATTTCGCTCGAAAACTGAGAGAAAAGATTTGAAACACCTATATATTACTAAAAGATCCTTCAGCCGAAATTTTCTTAGTATCTGACCTGCTGATAATTACTAATATTATGTTATGTATTGTTACAGGTAATTGAGTCCACAGAATCTGGGATAAGAACCACAGCAAATAATAGACCATGCAATACTTGGTAACTATCATTTAGAAATGCAGGTGACAGTCACACTAACCTTCGACCATTAGCTAACTTTCACTGTATACATTACCGTCCTGAAGTTTATAATAACTTATGAACCCATTACCTACATAACAACTATATAAATTAATTAACTACATGCCACTTAATTTTTACTACGTTCCAAATAAAAAGTTTACCACTTTGAAACTAACATTTTATAATTATGAATACATAATGTTGTGTTAGATTTTTGTTGATCTATACGCGGTTTTAATTACAAATACGAAATGTCACTTGACGCTCCATTCACATGCTTGTTGTTGCGCAGCGCAAAATCATCTTTTCTAAGTCTTCACACGTGCACCAATTCCGACGCCTGCAACGAGACTGCCGCGATATTCATTCAACAGGCCACGAGGATGTGGGCGGGGCGTGCGGGACGCTGCGTCATTGGACCGGCAGCCGGTTAGCAGCGATGGCCGCCGCCGCACTTAGCCAATGAGCGGCGCGCGGGCCGAACGCTCGTTGTCCGTCGGCAACTGCGACGTTGCCAGCTCGCTAGAAAAAAAATACCAGATTCGACCTTCTTAGGACCCCCGGTTTTTTTTGTTTGGTCGCGTTATCACTCTGGAACTTGTAGGTCCTTATCCGTGAGATGGTGGTGTGTACGCAGGTGGACTAGTGTTGTGTTCAGTGAATTATAATGGTGTGGTCTGCTCCATCAGGCGAGGTGTTGATCGACATCATATCGAGGTATTGTTTGTGCTATTGGAAGCTGAGTCATGTGACGGTGACAGCCCAGCAGTGCCGCCATGTGACGTGTCGATAACACGACAGCTACAATGTGATATTAATTCTACACATGTAACAAATGTACTGGTTCGTTATCTTGTTTACCTATATTGGCTATTTTTGTAGGTGATGAACTTTATCTTCCGGCCAAAACCCGGCCGATATATTATTTCCTGTCGAGATTGGTATCCTTGAAATAGTTTTGCATATTCATAAGGTCATTGACATTAGTTACTACATATATTTATGTATGTATATCTATCTATATACTTAGTATGAGTTTACGTCTAGCAAATTGTTTTGCGACTTCCATTAATTATTAGTACGTATAAGTATGTCATGTCTTCTGCATGCCTTAATCAAATCTATAAAAGTAGACCACTCCTTATTTTGGGTTTGTGTATGTGATCCTAACTTTGTGGGTAAGTAGAGCAATAAATAATACCATGAAATCTGATGAACAAATAATGCAACAATAAAATGAAATGAAATCTACCTTATTCTCATTTCGAATTTAGAACATGCTCTTATGATTATGACTTGGCAATGTACGAATCCACTTAAAAAGAGGGTGTGACATATAATATATTACGACCTTTCATGAGTAACGATTTAGAAGTAGGCCTTCGCTAAAGAGATGTGGAGTGACTCGGTCACAAAACAAATATGTTGTGTTTCGGTCCTCATGAACTACCAAAATCCACATTCTAACAGACACCAAATTTTATTTAATCAATTAATTCATTTGCCTACTTTTGAGCATAGTTACACCACTGGTTTTGAGCTTTCAATAAAGCTTGGTAATAACCTTATATGACTTTTAACCCTCTTTAGAGCACAAAATATAAGTCAAAAGTACCTACTGACGTTATACTAATCTTAGAAGATTGTTTTTATTATTTTTTACATGAAGTTCTTCATATCGAAAACGAATTGCTTAAATGTAACATTTTAATGCGGTATCCATGACTATAATACTACTACCTACTAACTTATAATCTAGACATAATGTTAATCTTAATGCGTTTTTCGATAATTTATCAAATTGTATTCCATCCTTAGGTATTGATTTTTAGCTTGGCATACCGTTGTTACCCAACACCTGGCAACTTTCCACCGACAACCTATAAATTCGACTTGACTTCTTTACTATAATTATGGCTTCTGTGATCTGTGAACCCATAAATACGTCTTCCAAACTTAAAAAGCCAAAGAGGTAAAAGAAGAACCTATCAATTGACGTGTATGGTTGAAAAACGAATCGAATTATACATGAGGACAATTCTACTATTTCACAACGTTCAACGATATATCTCGCTGCAACTGCAGCTAGACTCCGATTGTTATTAGATAATTACCCAAAAAGGAAATTCGAACGTAACGTCACATTAAACACTATCTAGGTACATGTAAGAATATAAGTTCGCGTCGCGTTTATGATCTATCAACTTAGTAGAATAAAACTGTAGATCGACAGCTGACGTCAACAGAAACTTAACTGCGTACGTAACTAGACTGTTTTAAATGTAATTTTTATAGTATTACTTTTAAAGCACTAACCCCTGCTTTAGCGATCTTAAACATTGACATTTAGAGAGAATAAAGAATTCGTCCGAGGATGGAATTTTTTTCTCTATAAATTTCAATGTTTTAAATGTAGTTGTTCGATTGTAATTTACTCAGTGGAATTGGCTCCAGGACTGGATTCGATATGTAACTACAAATTGAACTGTGGCTGTAGCTGTACCAATCGAATTGGCTTCGTGAC
This sequence comes from Selenia dentaria, assembly GCA_917880725.1. Lineage (NCBI taxonomy): Eukaryota > Metazoa > Arthropoda > Insecta > Lepidoptera > Geometridae > Selenia > Selenia dentaria. The sequence continues at coordinate 26,230,612 of OU862896.1, read as the reverse complement.
ATACACGCCCTTGACCAGTTCCAATCCAATAATAGGCTGCCGATAAAATAGCATTGCTTTAAATTTATGTGGACAGGTACTTTGTATCCATAATTACTATGTTTGAATATATTTTCTTTTAAATATAATATTAAGTAAGTCATTAATTACCGCAAAGTAACGCCTGAATGATTACATTATCATATGTTTTACTTAGTACCCTTTATACTACTTGGACGGGCAAGTCGTTCTGCTGATGGTAAAGCCTAGTTCGGACTAGGCTAGTAATTTAGTAGAGTAGCGAGTAATTTAGTAGCTAAACTACTCGCTACTGCCCAGAAATCGTTCGCATTACGGTCGAGTACAGTACACAAGTGAGTGGTGTTTTGCAAAATGAACGGGCTGCATTTTAGCGGCCTACTCGACAACTCGACTAATCTACAGGTTCGGACTTGATTAGCCGGTGAACCAGTTGGCACGGACAGGTTGTGGGAGGCCTGAAAAAATAGAATAAAATGGATCGACTCGACCAAATCCTAGACTAAATTGTCGTTTGCACACTTTTAGCCACTTAATTACTCGCTACTCTAGTAAATTTAAGCCTTGTCGATCCATTTTATTCAATTTTTTTTGGGCGAGTATCAGTTGTCGAGTTGTGGAGTAGGCCGCTAAAATGCAGCCTGTTCATTTTTGAAAAACACCACTCACTTGTGTACAGTACACTGTACTCAACCGTAATGCGAACGGTTTCTGGGCTTATTTAGCTACTAAATTACTCGCTACTCTACTAAATTACTAGCGTAGTCCGAACTAGGCTTTAGTGACCCAGCCATAGCAGTACACGTTATTCCGAGATTGGCTGTTAAGTCCCATTCTCTGTCTGAGAGTGTACACCCTTCAAATCATGCTACAGTACAGTACATACGTCCTTTACACACCAGAGATTCGAGGCAGAATATTTCGCAATCAATGCCAAATATTCATAAAATTTAGAAATTGAACTGGATGATTGTAAGAAACTGGAGCATCCGTATTGTCATTATACGCGATATAATTTTGAGAATGGCTTTCTAACCACCGACATAAGAAAAGATTTGAGTTTTGCATCGTTTTTTGTATATCATCATAGTATCGATTTTGTTTGATACTACATATTTTTATTGGAAAGCCTATTTTGTTCATTCCGTTTCATCAGTGTTTTCGCGAAACAATCTTCAGCCATGTTTTCTTTAAATCGGTTTCTTCATCTCTAAGGTCAGCTAACATTTTCACAACACTGAAACAAAACGGATCTGAAGTACTCCTAAATGATGGTAACTTTCAATTTGAACTTAAATGTTTTGGTTCTTTGTACTTTTGTGTACGTCATGATATAAGGCACAAAAGTAAATACTCGTATTGGTAGCGATTCAACTAAACTAGCTAACTAAAATTATGGTAGTTTTTAGTCTTTTAACACTAAAAATTAATGTAAAACTTAGAATGACATTTATAACAAGTACATACAATTTGAAAATGTTAAAACCAACTTCCATTCTAATCAGTTATTGGAGTGTAACTCAAAAACTACTAAACACCGATTTGGATGAAATTTAAATAGGACCACACGAAAAGCGCTAGCTTTATAACCAAAAAAAGAATTTTGAGAATCGGTTCACCCAGTGGAAAGTTATGAGGTAACAAACATAAAAAAAACAGTCGAATTGAGTACCTCCTCTTTTTTGAAAGTCTGCAGCAAATAGGTTTATTCTATTCAATTCTAGGTCAGTTTGACGTTAGTTTAGCGAGCACCAAGTTACGTGACGACTAATCTGTCTAAAATATACCCACAATTGAAGAGAAATATCTAATTTTAGTTCTTGCGAATTATTATTCTAAAATTTGGATTTTGCCTAAACTGAGTAAGAACTGTCATAATTTAGAGATTTTTAGTTTAGAGAATGTTTACAGAGTCCACGTCATTATAAGTAATTTTAAACCTTTTCGACCCAGAGACGTAAATATACGTTAGTTTCATTCATAAATCTTTTATTTTAATTATCAAATTGTGTTTCGAAACCGTAGCCTATTCCATATTTTCAGTGTGAAATGATGGCTGATCAATTTTTCAACCTAAACCGTTGAAAGTTTCAGCTCGATCTTACATAAATTGTTTCTGGTGCTTCCCAAACTGTAACCTTGGTTTTGTGGCTCAACTCTGCAGTATCTGGTACCACTACGCAATATTTTAATTGAGATTTTGTTCTGTATCAAAACTCAAAGCTATTATTAAAACAATACTCTTCAAATAGCATCAAAGCACACGACGCCCTTGCCAACTCTGACAGAGGAAAGTAAAAGTTGTACAGTCTAGAATGTCTACAGTACGTATGCCGTGCATCAAAAGTGCACCGACATTGGCTGGTTTCTAGGAAACGCGGTGCGCTCGTTCTTGCATAGATTATATTTTGTGTGGGTGTGCGACAGTGTACTGCTGGCTGGAGAGAAAGCTAGCCAGGATTAAACGCGGTTGGATTCTAAACCAATATGGCGTCGTTTTTAATGCTTATTTTGTAGCTCAGTGATTGAGATTTGTAGTCTATATTAATCATTCCTATACCGTGATAATTAAAACAAAAGATCTATGAATGAAACTGATGTTTATATACGTCTCTGGGACGCATGTTTTGTTTTGATTATCACGGTGTAGGAAGGATTAATAAAGATTTTGGAATAGATTTTAAATTTTGAGTGGGGGACGATTGGACCTGGAAGACCTTGTATGAATGTTGTCCCATATTTTCTACCGACTTCCAAAAAAAGGAGGAGGTTCAACTGGTTTTTTTATGTTTGTTACCTCATAACTTTCGACTGGGTGGACTGATCCTTAAAATTATTTGTTGTTTGAAATTTAAATTTATCAAATTCGGTCCAGTAGTTTTTGAGATAAACTCCAATTACTGAATATAATGGAAGTCGGTATTACATTTTTCTCAAATTGTACTTGTGCTTAATATTTTTAGGCATGAATGCCTACATCGATGGATAAGCGCCAATCTTACCCATGTGGGCAAGACTGGCTTTGACTAGTTTATGAGCGACTTGATCAACCTTAATCAATGCAGTTTCCTCTTAACCTCAGTACTGATGATTTACATTCCGTATTACGTCTCGCTGTCAAATGCAAATATTCAACAAATAATTGAAAGTTTGCATATAAAACATCCGCTACACGGTCCAACTTCACACGACACGAACTGCTCGATGACCTGGCCTGGAGGACAATTCTACTATTTCACAACGTTCAACAACCTATCCCGCTGCAACTGGCGACTCCGGTTGTCTTTCGATAATTACCCAAAAAGCTATTCTACTATGTCTATAGACAATTTGGGACGTAACGTCATTTTAAAAACTACTATAATATAATCTATACATAATATGTAACGGATTGCTGTCTGTACGTGGAAGATATATATAAGAAAATATATTATTGGGACTTTATTAAACGAAAACACAATTTGAAAAAATTTGAATTTTGGAAAAATATAATTTGTTAGAATTTTAGTCTGCTTGTTTATCTGTTAGTCTGTGCGTTTGTGCACTCTAACCTCAGAATCAGATTATCGGATTTAGGTGTGGTTTTCATTTAATATGTTGTGGTAAGCTTCACTTAACATTTTGTGTTTGTTGCATGTCAATCGGTTCATAAACAAGTACAATTTGAAAAAAATAATATCGCCTTCCAATCTATTCAGTTATTTGAGTGTAACTCAAAAACTACTAAACACCACTCGAGAAGCACCAGCTTTGAAACAAAAAAAGAATTTTGAGAATCGGTTCACCCTATCGAAAGTTACGAGGTAACAAACATAAAAGAAAAACAGTCGAATTGAGTACCTCCTCCTTTTTTTGGAAGTCGTTAGATAAAAAAAATTGTGTAATTTAAAGAATAACTCTCTCGCAACTACAGAAAGACCAAGGGAGCGAAGCCGCTGGCGGGTCAACTAGTTAGTATATAATTATGTGTATATTAAACTCTACTATGAATATGAGTTAGCGTCTCGGTCATGATCTATCGAGTTAGGTAGCAGAATATAAAGTTTTATTCGATCGCGGGCGTCCACAGAAACGTAACTGCAGCTGGAATTTTTTTTCAGTAGCAGAGTAAAAAAACGTGCAAAAGCCATCGTTCAGCTACGGTTCAATTGCAGTTGAAACAAAATTTAGTTAGTAGAATGGGCCCTACTTGATGACCTGGATAAAATACGACTCACAACGGACTTGCGTGCGTTCACAGTGCACCGTTAGCAAAAACAGCTCGTACGAAAATAACTGCGGTTCACTTGCACGCTAAACATGCAAATTATTTCGCAACTGGCCATGGTGATTACTAGGTAAATGCCATTTTAGTGCTTACTACCGCTACCCAATTTCCATCCACCCTATTTTAATACCTAACACAGAAACAGTCAAAGTCTGGTGTTCTGTATTATACACATATATAATACATTAACTCATGTGTTTAATGATCTTCATTTCTTTCAAAAACCAGGATACAAACATCGAGTCGTAGAACCTGGGTTTCTGAATACCGTAAACCTGGCATCTCTGGTAAAACTAGGTATGCTTTGTCCGAAGCTATTATCCAATATTAGTATCAGGGTTTTTAAATTCTAACTTAATAGTTACTCGTATTATTCATTATTCATAGTGAGACATGTAAACATAGTTATGTACCTATACTAAGGTAAGATATAAAATATGCAACGTGCCCGAACGCGGAGCGCTAAAACATGACATATCTAAATAGAACATATTATGATGTCATTGGAACTTATTTGCACTGGCAGCATTTAATAGAGTAATTTCAATTATACAAAGAATATTGTACTTTTGTGTGTTTTGACATATAAAGCATGTTTTTATTTTTCTGGAAGTTAGTATTGTTATTTCGTGAGTTGGAAACTTTTTAAATAAAGTTTCTTTCCAGCGCAGCGTTCAAAATGTCAGACAAAGAAAATAAGCGCTACTTTTGTTTTGAACTTACATAAAAGTAAGGAAATATTAACATTGACTTGCCTTTCCTTCGTAGAAACAAAGCAATTTTTTTCCGCTAACCTTTTCATTTACCTATACCCTTTACTTAGCAGGAGCGAAGCAAGACTTTTCGACAACTTTTCAAAGGGTAAACGTAACAATGGTCGACAGTTGTGGACTAATTAAAACTTGACCATTTGGGTAACGTAAAAATTCTAAACTCTCCAAGCTGTCTTCCAGTGATTGCGGACAGCCGCTGTTAATGTAGACTGGGTGAATGACACTGTTGACACGCGACCCTCGTAAAAATAAATCCTGGAAATACAAAGGTGTCCGAATGCTGATTTTAACGAATAAATTGTTTTCGTAAAGAATTAGAACTGAGTGGTTGACAAAGTGTCACTGACGTAGTAATCCTGTTATCTTCACTACCTCCAAAAATGGCCGATCATTCACATTTGTATGGCTTTGTATAGTTTACATCATCATCATCTCAGCAGTAGGACGTCCACTGCTGAACATAGGTCTCCCCTATAGTTTTCCAAAAGGACCGGTTGGAAGCGGCCTGAAACTTTATCAGGTCGTCTGTCCACCGTGTCGGTGGATGACCTACGCTGCGCTTGCCGGTCCGTGGTCTCCATTCCAGAACCTTCCGGCCACATCGGCTATCTGTTCTGCGTGCTATGGGCCCTGCCCACTGCCACTTTACCTGGCTAATCTTCTGGGCTATGTCGGTGACTTTTGTTCTTCTACGGATCTCCTTATAGTTTAGATACTTAATATTACTGGTGCCTGTACACATTTTTACCTATTTCTTAAACTGTACCGTATTAATAAATATAAATTCAATTCAATGCAAATGAACATTGCGTAATCCTTGTTTTAATTTGTCCATAATTCAATTAAGTTCGACCGCAAAGCATTCGCTCTAAATTACGGGACTATTTGTCACTGTCTCTGTTCACCGCGTGACAGGACAGTTCAATAATTAAACGTTATATTTTAAAATTTAATTATATCTGATCCATTAAATATAATGCGCATTTTTTGCTCACATTTGCTTATCTTTTGTTTTGAGGCTTAATTTGAAACTGGATTGTCTGGTTTCACAATGTATTCCGTGTGAAGTTTCTCAAAAGAACTCGATTGTGCTCAAAGCAAAGTGTGAATTCAAGATTATCACATATTTTGTAAATCGAGGCGAGTATAATGTTTGGAGTTTCTTTTTTTAGATCCTGTAATGTTTAACTCAAATGGACAAGCTTGGTGTTTGGAGAGAACATCAAACAGGATCAGGAGGGTAGTGAAGATGTTTTATAACTTTGCACATACATCCTCCTTTACATATATAGTATATAAAAATAGTATGTAGCACACTGTTTTAGACTTTCGCGGTTGTTAACTACATTATAATTAGAACTCACGGGATGTACTGTAGTACACCACGATTAGGCAGGTTTTGGAGTTCCCAATATTTCGGCGCAGTTACAATTACCATGTTTGCGGTTAGACTGAATATGCGGGTGGATGTGTTCACAAAACCATGCAACGGATGTTGATGAGTTGCCAACAGTTGGATATTTTTTTCTTTAGTGGTTTATATAATTATACAATAAGTAAGTATGTGTTTAAGTAGATTATAACATACTTCATTTTCCCCTGCCTTTTTTCTAAATTACACCCTAGCGTTAAGCCGGGGCGGGTCGCTAGTATAACATAAACATGATTCTCCCTGTTCATATTCACACAGCTGCATTTGGCATCGTCCGCACCCAGCAGCACGAACACAACATATCTGTTTTCGAACGTTTCTCGGAACGCTGCACTTGTGGTCCGACCGCGCTGCGCTGGGCCTGATGTGTATACAAAAATAAAAACACAATGAATGCTTTCTCGACTGGAGCGTGTTCTTGAACGAACTAACCTACAAACGGATATTGCGCAACTTTCTAGTCTATGCACTGGACTTTAAAGTTGAGTTTAGATTATTTTATCGCGCGTGATAAGCCGTTTTGCGAAGCAACGGCCGATGCGTCACGGAATGGCGGCGGGGCGGGTGGCGCGCGGGTCATCGTGCTAAGCTATATACATAGATACATACATACTGTATAGTATACAACACATACAGTCTTGCTTGTTTGATCGGCTCTGTACGTAGCTATGGTTATAGATCGACGAGTTTTACGTTACGCTGTTACCAGCCGGCTGTTAGAGCTCGAAGCGAAGGTCACTCGTCTCAGAGTTGTTTGAGCTCGTAAGAGAAACTCGACTTGTTTTTGCTACTTTATTTCTGTAAGTTGGTAATGTTTGACTTGTCGAGTGGATTTCTTCACATTGCTTTCGTAAAATATTGCACATTTGTTTGTTGCTCAGTTAACTTGAGAAGACAATAATGTTAACTATACATTATAATACCTACATAATATGTACTAATAGATTATAAGAAAATCTACTTTGATCATAATTTATATGCACGATATACTTTTACGTTACTATGTCTATGTTAAACGCTGTCAAATGTCAAACATAAATTATGAGAAGTACATAGTTGCTGTATTACCCAAGTAATTTATTGCGAAACCGCCCTAATTAACTAACTTAACGTAACATTATTATGACACATAGATTCTGTAGTTCTTTATCAATATCACTGAAACTATAAATATATGGCCATCCATGTCTTTTACGACGGTCGATAGCCAACACCGTGTGTTTAGTTCGGTCCGGGAAATCCCGCACGATACGTAGATATTGCCATACATTCCCGGCCCGGCTATATCGATTTTGTGGCATTGAAACGCCCGTGACACACTTTCGGGCGGGTCACGAGGAAACAACAGTTTCAATTTATAACATTAATATCGCACGTTTTTTTTCAATCCAATTTGCGGTTTAATTTATATCTAACCGAATTTATTTACGCTACCACAGAATAAATAATAGTAGATTGCATATATTGATGTTGGCAAACTATTTATTTGTTGATTGATACCAATATGTAGTTATGTTTGTTTTGGGAAATTGAGTTATAATTAATTGTACACTATATCAATCAATGGTGCGTTTACCCTTGAGACTTTACTATTTATACTAAACTATTGACTTCGACTAGGGTTCTTCTCTTTTAGCTTTATATCGCTGAGAGAACATGGGACTGATTGCATTCTGCTTATTTGTAACAGACTTAAGTTCAAGAACTTTTTACTGGCACAATATGTCAGGGCAATAATAGATTCAACATTGTTTTCTTTATAGACTCGTACGGGTGAACATTAGTTGGATTAAAAGAGATTTTTTCAGGTCACAGTCACTTATATGTTCTTAAAGTCTTGTCATTACGTGACTGGACCTATGAAGAAATAATATCAGGACCCAATAGTTGTGCTAAATCAATAACGTCGTTCACGCCGCGCCGCTATGACTCAGCTTTCATAGTAGACGTTGCAGCACGCGCGTGGACCAATCCCTGCTTTCCTTCTGAAATTTAAACCAATCACCGAACATGTCTATTTGTAACCTCGGAAGTAATTCGTATTTGGAATCATACGTCGTTTTGGTTTGAAGAACCACTTTATGTGTGGAATTTGTTCTGAGTTATGCTTCCTGACATTATTTCTTCGTAGGACTGGACCTGTCTTAGTCACGGTCTAGTTAAGCGGTCGATGCATTACAAAAATGTTCTTAAGCGATTGATGAGGAAAACGTTGTTTTAAATAAAAACAACGTTTCATGATTTATACACCTGAATTCATATACCGTCACGAGCACTTAGACAAATAAATTATTCAAACAAAATGTTACTATTATACTACATACAGCCATTGTTAGGCCTTTTCCCGCTTATCTAGTGGTTATATAGGTACCTTATGAAGAGAAAAGATTATTTATTCTTTTGGTTATGTATTGGAATACCTAAGCAACAAAAATGGTCTCCTCAATTTTATCAAGTGTCGCATCGCTTGAGTTACGCACGTGAAAATATTTTTAGTGCTTATCGATATTGTAGCTATAATTTTCAGTTCTGTATGTACGAGTAAATACCTATTACCTACACACTTTAGGTCGAGTTTTCCTCGATTAGCGATGTCATTAATCTCAATGTATTACATAATGCGCTAGCTACGCTCATAAAACTATGAGAAACAATATAATATCTAGGTACCTAATTAGTGTTTAAGCGTCTGCCAGCACATTTCCCAGGCTTCTAATTAACTACTATAATACTGAAGATCTTGCATTGTGACTCATACCTATTTCTATACGCAATTCTATTATACAATATTTTTATTGTTATTGGTGAGAAAATAAAACTGTTTCTTCAGTGGTTTCCTGTTATTAACGAACTGTCTATGCCAACGGCTCGATCCGTGTAGAAATGGGTTATCGGTTATCCCTCGGAGACTATGTGAATAAGGATAAAAAGTAGCCTTTGTCTTAATCCCTGGTAAGTATAAGCTATTTCCATTGCAAATGTTGTTTCTATCTATATAATCTATGGCAATAGCAAATTCAAATTTATTTATTTGTAAGAATTTTTATTTGAATAGGTAACCGTTTAAGCTTGAAGAATTAACAAAAACCTACCTACTCAATAATTCACTCTTAAGGGTTAAGTTTTAAGTCCTTAACCCATTCTCGCCATTCGCCATATTTGGCCAATAATACAATAGATTTCGCAGAAATCAACCTACTTTTCCTAGAACTGCATCGTGTGTGGTTAAACAGTTTCAGTAAAGAGAAGAGGAAAACCACAGAAACGGGTAGATGCATTATTTAAACTTTCTAAGGCGGATTGCTTAACAAGACAAAAACAACGTTTCATGATTTTGTGCATTTTGCTCATACGCCGTTACGCACACATAACGGAATAATCCACTACTATCACACGTTAAAACAAAGAAATACAAAATAGGACTTTTTTTAATAGGGTGATATCACACAGTGACCATATCATCCCGTACAGACATAATACAGATACACTGAACATCTACTAACCGACCTAAGTAAATCTAACCTTATTCTTATGCAAACCTTAAGCTAGGAAAATGAAACCAAATCAATGATAGCCATAGTTGTATTTTCCCGCCATTTAACGTAGAATGTTCGTAAAGCAAGTCCCACACGCGTGTACACGTGTGGAGTGTAGATGCGCGTGCGCCGCCCGCAAGTGCGTGACCTTGCGTCACAAGTGATATTTATATTATCACTGATGACAGCATGAACACCACTTGACAACTTGTGCTACTGGATCTAGTAGTTTTTATTGTGCTCGATTTTTTGTTTAACTGACTTACGCATAATTAAAACTTAACAACAAATTATCTATTAGTTCTGTATACATTATAAATTAACTTATAATTACTTATATTGATAATTAAGTACGACTGTGTTGGATTGCGGATTCATTTACTGTGATTATCCGAATCAGCCGAAAGTATTTACCCTAATTTAGATAATTAAAGTGCTCTAAAATCAGTCCCAATTTTATCACAAAATTTTACCACAATAAAACATACCTACAATTTTGGATAAAAGTCCCCAATTAATATATAATAAAAAAACACAATAAATATTTTCTTAGGTTTTGTTATTGTATACCTATAGGTTTTTTTATTTATTTCTAATAGCTTTAAGCTCAATCGTTGCAATAACGATTTTTTATATTATATATTTTTAGAGAATGCTGTTTGTACTCATAGAAATCATACATTAATAATATGGTTAATCTAAAATTAATAATAAGGATAATAAATGTAAAAACAACCTTAGAATAACAAGCGGTATAAATCTATAACAGGTTTATAGGTAAAATTATTTCCTCAATTCAATACATTGGTCACACATAAGAATAACATAATATTGTAATAAACACATTCAACATTAAATAATAATAATATAATAGGAATGCACCAGGCGTGATGCCTGTGCAATGTGCTCCCTGAGGGCTGAAGGGGTTGGTGAAAAAAAGCTAAAAACTTGCGAATCTGCCTCGAACACGGAGGGTTCCGTAAATCAACGGAAATGTATGCCGAGTTGATGGATAAACCTTTGCAGTTGAAACATGGTGTCATCGAAATACGTCACGTTTCATTTTCAAACTACGAACGTATGTTTCTAAATGCAAAAAAGAAACAGTTATTGATCAGCGGTCAGACTTATATTACGTAAATAAAACGAGGTATTTTTGTGATGGAGTTTTGGTTAGTTTTCCTTAAATCAGTAGTAATGTTTCCTTTCTAAGAGACAAAATAAACTTTTGGGAGCTAGATGCTTGGAATATCCAAATATGTCACGTCATCTGCCTCCTATGGAATGTAGAAAAGGTGGCACATGACAACATGTCGTGGAGTTATAACTACTTAACACATTGTAAAATATACTAAAAATGAATACCCAATAATCAAGAACGGCTTGGTTTAGGCAGACACTCTTTTTATGTTCAAGGTTTAATATTAATCCTCTATTTACAACTTTAGGAACAATGTTTCGTATATAATAACACTCGATATTTTGATAACAATAGAAATAAGTGGTTACTTTATTTACACGATTTGGAATCCCTGTACCCTGTACCAGTATTAACTGTGTTACAGGGTAACAGCTCCTTCCCGTGATTCCATCCATTTTATGCGCGAAGAGTCTATTTAAATACATTTCTAAAAAGGACTTTATAGAAAGTAGTTGAGATGTATTTAAATTATTCATAAATTGCACAATGATAGAAAACAAGTACCTATTCGCTTATCTAGGTGATATCATTATTCATTATCGTGTCAAGCATAGATTAGATAAGTTAGTCGTATTGTAAATATATCAATACTTATAGTAGATCCAACCGTTTATCCTCTTTTTGACAGATCTAATTTGTCAGTTAAAGTGTTGTGACCAAGTGATTATAGTGGACACGATTTCGATTCATTTTTCTATCGAGTCTGTGCGGAAAGAGAATAGTCCTAGGAATGGCGCCATGACCATGGCTATTGGCCATCTAGAAATACGTCAGCCAATGGGGAATGTTGAAAGGGCGTGGACAGGCCGTCATGGCATGGCCATCTAGAAACGCATCAGCCAATGGGAAATGCTGACGCATTTCTAGATGGCCATGCCCAGATGGCGAGGCCACGCCGTCCGGTTACACCCGTGTAGTTTCCAAGGTAAGCTATCAAATTCTGAGTTATAAGTTTTCACTTCTATCGGCAATTCCTATGACTGCCAATTTTTTTGTCTATGGGTAAGCAGTAGTATTTTATCAAGGTAGTAAAACTCAATGGTCCACCGCCGTTTTGTATTTGTCACTGTCACTCGCAACAAGACGCCCGTGCTAGTAATTATTTGCTGAGTTTTATATTGGAACTATAAAATGCCGAAAGGATCAGTGCTGAAAGGACAGACGAGAGAAATGGTGATCAAGCTTCGTAATTACTTTGAAGCAGAGTATCAAAATGGCGGCCCGCTTTTACCATTGTCGCAAGTGAGAGAGCGCGTTGCGGCCGCGTTAGGTATTAGTGCATCTACGATTACAAAAATTACTACCGAAGCCTACGGAACAAGCGGCATGCAGGAGAATAAGCTTCGTACGCCGAAGAAAAAACGCCAACCACGTCGTGTGACTTCGGTTGACAACTTTGACGCAGACGCTATACGCCGTCATATATATAACTATTACTTACGTAAAGAAGTTCCAACACTTAAAAAACTTGTTGCTTCTTTGCGTGAATGTGATTTGTTCCGAGGTCAAAAATCGTCATTGGTAAAGGTCTTGAATGAAATTGGATTTACTTATAAAAAATCGGACAAACGCAAAATATTGATGGAGCGTCGCGACGTAGCTTTTGCTCGTTGCGAATTTTTGAGCGAAGCCAAAAAAATTACAGATTGGTCAAATGTTGTTTTCACTGACGAAACTTGGCTGAATGCGAACCACACAGTGTCTAAGAGCTGGACTGATGACACCGCTGCTTCCACTACCTCAGTACCGATGGGAAAAGGAGAACGTCTAATCATTTGCCATGCAGGGTCTGTGAAAGGATTCATGCCAGATGCTTTGTTGGCCTTTAAATCCAAAAAAACAGTTGAGTACCACGAAGAAATGAATTCTGAGGTTTACGAAAGTTGGTTTAAGGAAATGGTACAATCATTGGAAGAACCGTCAGTTATTATTATGGATAACGCATCCTATCACTCACGCCAAATTGATAAAATGCCGACCCAGGCCGACAAAAAACAAGTAATCATTGACTGGCTTCAACGACATGGTGAAAATGTTGATAACTCCTTACTAAAAGTACAATTACTAAATATATTACGAACAAAAAAACACTTCCCAAAACGATATGTGATCGACGAAATAGCTGCAGAACATGGTCATTGGGTTCTTAGACTTCCACCCTATCATTGTCAATACAATGCCATTGAATTAATATGGGCTCAAGTTAAAGGACACGCTGCTAGAAATAACACAAAACCCCCATTCACGGCAAACAAAATGGTAAATTTATTAAAAAATGCATGTGTGAAAGTAACTGCGGAAAGCTGGCAAAATGTAATTCAAAAAACACAAGAAACTATAATGGCAGATTGGGATAAACACGTGGCGATAGATTATATGAGTCAACAATTAATTATAAATGTCGGCAATAGCTCGAGTGACAGCAACGATGAATCTGATTTTGATTAATAAATAAATAAAAATAAAAGATTAGATTTCGTTTGCTTAAATTGGAATTGGGGTTGCTCAAACTTTACTATTTTCTGGTACCAAACGGCAGACTTTAATGTCTGCCATCCCCAGCGAGCAACACGGAAGGGAGTAGCCTTAGCTAAAAAATATTGTTCAAATCTTTCTGTCATTTCTTGCGGGAGGGGAAGTTGCACACTAGCGCAAAGCCGCACTATTACATACAAAACATACCTGTACCGATCCATTGCCGATCATACTCACACAACCAAATCACTAACACATAAAAAATAAAGCACCATTCACAAATCTAGCCCCGCCCTCACCCCACAGTATATTATCAAACTCCATGGTCCATGCGGACTTGTACTTTGACAGAGGGGAAACGCTGTGTATGCCTACTCCCTTCCGTGTTGCTCGCTGGCCATCCCAGATTTAACCGGTAACAGCTTCGTCAAGTATGACTTGTACTTGTAATCATCATAGTCATCATAACCTTGTTCTTTTTTGGATATACACCAGGAGATAAACACGTCTTCAAATAATGCTGTATGTTTTCCTGAGGCGCATCAATATAACGGTTTTACATAAAAATAAATCCGATATTATGTGCCGAGAACGGAAAACACCCGTGTAAAAATAGTTCATAAACAATATCGATATCTCAATCGTAACTTCGTAACATCACTATGTTGATAGCCATAGAACGTAATTTTTTAAAAACGTTTGTTATTTTATGGAATTTATAAAAAAACTACTGCACTTATGGACTCATTTTGTGAAAGATGATTATTATACGGGATCAAGGAGCAAATTTAAGCAGTTGTCATATTTTTAAAACCTCGCATTTATAAGTTAACTTTTGCGTAACATCGTCATGTTACGTTCTATTGGTGCTGTCAAAAAGAGGATAAACGGTTGGATCTACTATAATTAATACATACTTTTCGTATCAATCAATAAATCAAATAGATAAATAGCTAGATAATAAATTTATAATTTACATAACGTCATTGATGTCAACGTATTAAATATGCAGGCAGGCGTGTAAGTAATATAATATTTAAAATCATAATTAATTTTGAATAGTTTTTTTAACCAGGCATGTACAGATCGCGCGGCGAGAGTTTGTCTTTGACCGTTATTGCGCAGAAGTCAAAAATTGGGTATCACAGGGTGGCTAGAGGGACTCTTGTCTCTCTCTGTCACATCGAAGACGAGGGACTCTTGTCTCTCTCTGTCACATGGCGCGACAGTACCCATGCGCAGTAATCCACTCCACCCGAAGGTCAAAGCCAAACTCTCGCCGCGCGATCTGTACCACCGTCGACCGCGTCATCACTTTCCATCAAGTGAGCCTGTGGTCAAATGCTTGTTTATCAAATGTAATAAAATAATACATCTCCTAAAATATATAAAAAAAACATTCAATAATTGTAATTTCTAATACATTATTATATTATGGAAAATATCTTTGGCAGTAGGTTTTGGAATTTAGCTCTTTTTTGTTTAAGGTTAATGTCGTTCCGTTTTGTGAAAGAATTGGGATGAGCGGTATCATAATTTATAGTATATACCTATATTGTGTTTATAATGATTGATATCTTCAGTGCGGTTCCAATTAAGCCATAATCGATATTAACCCGATAACAGTCGGTCCCTTTCACCGTGAGCGTGATTACGATGGCCCACGCTACGTCATCGATGACGTCTTAACTGCCGCCATATTGTCGATTACATGAACCATGCTCTACACCATAATCGTCGTGAGCGTTCTGTCAAAAGTGACAGGTGTTTATTTATTTCTACAAGGTCTTTACTGGTGTCCCTTGTTTTTGATGTAAAAGCTGTAAAAGTCCATCCATTCCATTATTTCTTTTTAATCCACACACTACATTGTTAAGCTTCACACTATGCACGATATTTTTATGAATTTGTTTTCCGCGCGCAAATGGTTCGTTATTGCTACAATTCTGGTCCGATTTATCAACACGTTTACAGTGCCACGAGCTGTCAAAATCGCGATATTTGTCTCGGACCGGCTTTGGTAGACGTTCAGCACTGTGAGCAAAAATATCGCGATACGGACCGCAGTGTTATTCATATCAGATGTTTAATGATTAAAATAAATTGCTCAGGTCTCGACTTCGTCCCCTATAGTTTAATTTATATTCTCAGCTCGCCTCAAACCGACAGAGAACGGGTAAATCTAGGTATATATACTTAAATCTGTTATTTGCTTGCAAATTTAGCTGCACCTGCCTTACCGCTGATTCACCTGGATAGTCATTGTAACAATAGACCGGCGTGGTAGGTAGCTGGTGGCCGATTCCACTAATTAAATTGCAATCGAAACTTAGTCAAAGTCAAAATCTTTATTGCACATTTTTATAATATGTATTACTTTTTAAAGCACTAACGCCTGCTTTAGAGCGATCTCAAACATTGAAATTTATAGAGAGCAAAATTCATATTCTCGGACGGGTTTCGAACCCGCGTCTTCTGACTCTCCGTGTTAGACGCCATTGACCAACTAGGCCACTATAAAAATTACAAGGGTTGCAATGTCAATACGAAAGTAAAAGTATTTCTAAATAATGCTTCTTTCGGTTAGATAGTATTGTCAAAGCTGTTCAATAGATGTCGCTCCGTCCCCGTAAGACGGTTAAAGTCAGATAGAGAGTTAAAATTCGATATTCGGACCCGAACCTCGGTGGCCTAGTTGGTCAATGGCGTCTGACACGGAGAGTCACAAGACGCGGGGTCGAATCCCGTCCGAGGATGTGAATTTTGCTCTCTATAAATTTCAATGTTTATTGCACATAATGTTTAAGTTACAAGTTTACATAATTATATTATGTGATGACCCATTACATAATGACCCAGTTTTGGGTATAGCAACATTTGATGGAGCGGCCCGATTTGTATAACATAATTACACTTTTCAACTTTTTGGTGAAGCTACGTTCATTTTTTTTTCACTTTTCAGGACTTAAAGTAATTTATTATATATTTTAACTGCCGTTGCCTGGGAACCATAGCGGAACGGTGGATTTTACACGTTTACAGCTATTGAACAGTCCAGCTGTTCAGTTACGTTTTTGTTGACGTCAGCGATCGATCAAAACTTTATGTTCCGCTAACTTGATAGATCATGAACGTAACGCTAACTCATATTCGTATATCGTAGTGTTTTATTTTTATGTATTACTAGCGACTGCCCGCGACTTCGTTCGCGTAGTAGGCCCGGCCTTCGGCCTCGCCATAACCTCCTATCTTTCTTGGTTTTTCCTTCATACAAAGGCCTATTTAGACCTGAGCGTTATTCGCTACCGCTGTGGGTAGCGAAAAGTACCACGCGGAACTCGATGGGTAAATAGTATGAAGTTCCATAACTGCAGCGAAACTTGTACCGCCTAGTGAGGCGGTATTTTCTCTTGTTTGGCGAAACTAGTTCCGCCGCCCCGCTAACCGTTGCCAACGAATATCTCTACCGTGCGGTAGCGATATCCGCTTTGGTGTGAACAGTGCAATTAACACATAACCTTTCGGATTTCTCTATCGCTCGCGGTAGCGAATAACACCCAGGTCTGAATAGGCCTTTGAACCTTCTTCTGACAATAATTAACACACCGAAAAGAATTAGCGAGATTGCTCCATCTGTTCTCAAGTTATAGCGTGACCAGGAGAAAAAGGGGTTCTATTTTATAAGACTAGCAACTGCCTGCGACTTCATTCACGTAGTACGCCATAAACTCCTATTTTTCTTGGTTTTTCTTTCATAAGAACCTTCCCCAGACAATCATTAACATAACAAAAAAAGTTAGCGACATTGTTTCATGATGACGTTACGATCCAATTTGTCTCTAGAAATAGTAGAATTGGCCTCCTGGTGTTGTGACTCATGGGTGCTTCGTTACCGGCTTTTGAATGAAGAATTTCTCAGTATTCATGTGTGTTTGTAAGATTATAATATTTATTATGCGTCATACATAGTACAGGACAAATATAAGTTAGTATATGTATTTCTATAACTGCACGTTTCGTCTTCAGTTTGAATGATATCGTTTATTACTCTATTCGTTGCACATTCGTGTTGTATTGTTGTGTAGGTACTAAATAATTCAATTATCTGTGACCTGACTATCACTTATTGTAATAATTTATACTATACTATATAATATCTCAATTATCTGTGGAGGCTTGTTATTGGCTTATCTTAAGCAACTTGTTAACCTTATACTGTAATTATAGCTGTAAGCAACCGAAAAAATAATAAAAAATATAAAGAGGAAAGATGTATGTTTATAACGAATTGGCTCAAAAGTACTGGACCGATTTCAAATATTCTTTCTTCATTGGAAAGCTACATTCACCCTGAGTAACATATGCTATATAAGATTCATCATCATCATCATCATCCATCACCGCGCAGGTGAAACTGCGGAGAGCAGCTAGTATAAAGATACCGGTTGCACTCACTTGGACCCCGTTTCATTAAGCTACAACTAACAATAATTGTTACTTGTAGCATTATGAAACAGGGCCCTGGTGTTATGTCGGTTTAAGTGGGATGACGTTAGGAACGAAGAACGAAGACGCGATCTCCGCGCGTGAACACTCCCTGAAGAAGAACGTCTTATACGTTCGAAACTCCTTCCCACTTAAACCGACATAATACCAAGTGAGTGTATCTTTATATTAACTGAGGTAAGAATATTGATAAAGTAAGTGAGAGAC
Source organism: Selenia dentaria (assembly GCA_917880725.1). Classification (NCBI taxonomy): domain Eukaryota; kingdom Metazoa; phylum Arthropoda; class Insecta; order Lepidoptera; family Geometridae; genus Selenia; species Selenia dentaria. The sequence goes on along the minus strand of OU862896.1, from coordinate 26,212,197 downwards.
TTTTTACCTGGTGCGCAGACTAATGAAACCATCCTACTTAACATGATTGTTCACCGCACGCAATTTTATCATTAACACTACTACGATTAGTCTACTTTTTACGCTGACTATAAGTTATCTGCACTATAATAAATAAAGAAAACAAATTAGCACAATATTATGTTTTTTGTGCGTGTTTTGTGAAGGCAGTGGATATTTTAATGAATTGTGGCAGTTTCAATGAATTACGATACACAGGTCGGTTGAAATTCGTAGACTTGGTTAAATGTGTACTAAAAGAATAAAATACACAATGAAAAACAAAAAAAATATATGCTAAGATATTTCAATAAAACAACAACAAAGTAGTAACAAGGTACTCGTAGCATATTTCAGTAAACTGTAAGAATAAACTTTCAACTCAGAAATAAAACTAGGTTTGCAATGATATTTGAGGGTTTAATTCCTCTGCAAATCCTATACAGCGTTCCGTATAACAGCTCGATGACAAGTGAGTCAAATCCTATCCACCACAGAGAATGGTCACAGTAACACAGATCAGAAAGTGGCCAGCACAGTAACGAGTATCTGTGGTGGTTTGTGCCTGTAAAACCCACGTTTGTCACCATTACTGAACTTGCTACTACTGGCGTCACAAGGATCCTCCATGTATTTTAAATTCACACAACAAATTACTTAATTTGTCTCACACTATTTATCAATTTACTATACAACCCATTTTTACTGTGCCCTATGAGTGTTTAGTTTTCAGACCTAATATTATTTTAAATTTTGGTGTTGATAAGAACTCTCCTGGTGCGGATAAAAAGTTTCTTGATATTTTAGATCGTTCTTGGGCAGGTTGGCTTTCGGTTTTTACGGACGCGTCTAGGTTAACGAGTAATGGTTATGTCGGAGCTGCTGTTTGGATACCTAGGTATCGTATTATACTTAACTTTAAATGTTCGTCTAGTTTATCTGTTTATTCAGGTGAATCAGTGGCAATTTTAGAAGCTGTTAAGAATATGTTGAATCTTATAAATTAAATAAATGCATCATATTTTCGGATTCTCTTAGTTGTTTACAGGACATTTATAAATTTCCATTTCGTGCGAAAGATATGTTACACACTAATTTGAAAATTAGAGAAATTCTTTATAGATGTTATTTAGCTGGTATCGAAGTAGTTTTAGCTTGGATTCCAGGCCATAGCGGCATTAAAGGTAATGAAATTGCAGATAATTTTGCTAAGCAGGCTACTGATTTAGGGCTGGAATCATACTGCAACTGTTTTTCTCGCGATTTACGTAACTCTACAAAAGTGCAGTTAAATGATAAATGGTCGAATATTTGGAATCGAACAAGAATGATCAAAGGTAGGCATTTTGGCTTAATTCAGCCCACCATACCTTCAAAACCTTGGTTTTTTAAGTTTAAAAATGCTGAGAAATGGGTCACTTCCACCGTAATTCGTTTGCGCTTAGGTCACGTTTGTTCTCCCGTGTTTCTTGCTAAAATCAGGGTCAGGGATCATTCGCTTTGTGAGTGTGGCCTAGATGACGGTACTTTAAATCACATTTTCTTTTCATGTCCTAAGTTAAATTCTTCTTTGTATGATAAACTTAATTCTGATATCGCTAGACCTACTGATATTAACTCTCTTTTATCGCTTGTTTTTACACCATTTATTTATATGTTATGTAATTTTATTAAAACCAATAATATACGTTTGTAAAAGCGAAACCAGTTTTTAATACTTTTGATATTCATATTACTTTCATTTGATTCCGTACCGTACAATGGTCACTCCTTCAGGGTTGGGGGAGTACAAGGGCAAAATATCCGCCAAAACATGACACTGGCAGAGTAACGTCTTTCCACGTTAAAAAGCCACATAAGAAGAAGAAGAAGAAGAACTTGCTACCATAGACCACGGATAACGTCCACAGATGCTCGTTACTAGATACAAGAGTATTATAGTTGTATACAGATACAGAATAAGGGTTGTCTTACAAAACGGACAACTCCTTTCTTATCATTTTTAATTATTTTTTTAGTTTTTTATTCTGCTACTCGTGCTGTTCTATCAACAGGATCGTGACATACGAGTATATGTGTTAGTTGTAATTAGGATTAAAACATTACTACTTTTTTTAATGAGTTTTTTCACTATGAGCTATCAATATTGTTGCCACCTCTGGGATGGATCCGCTGAGTACCTTATGGATGCTCTCGACAGACTGCCACGTCGCGCTGTCCGTATTATTGAAGACACTGAAGTCACTCAACACCTAGAACCCGTAGAATTACGACACGTAAATTGAAGGTTATGCTGTTGTGGTCTGATGTCGTAAGAGTACTGTCTATCTGCCAGTCTTTGATTCTTCCTAGAAGGGGCAGGCTGCAAGCAGTCACGTCTACTCTGCTCGTGCATACCCTGCCACCTCTATAAGCCTCAAAGGTTGGTTCGTCTCCGGTGTTGAGAATTTGGAAGTTCATTTCGTTAAGAAACGCGCCGTAGGCCTCTCCTCTCTCGTTTTCAGTTTCACTTCCCCACCAGTGGCTCCAAGCATTTACGTCACCTGCGACTATGATGTTGTTTGTCGCTAGTTTTCCGCAAAATGCTTTTGTTCGCTGGATGTTTTGCTCAATGTCTTGATCCCCCTCGTAATATACAGAGATCACTCCAAGCCGTAGATCGTTGTTAACCAGCAATACAGCTGCTTCCGTCTCGGTTACGAGCTGTGGGTCATGAATGACTTCCAGCTTGTCGCCGAAGATGATTACAGCTGCCTTGACTGGTTTATTCCTGTTTAGCGTGCATTGGATAATACGTGTTCCCGGGTATTGTTTCATTTCGCCTGTATTGCCGACGTACGGCTCTTGTACCAAGGCGATCGAAACACCCTTATCCTTTGCTGCTTTCAGGAGTTCTACTGTGGCATTTTTGGAGCGTTGCAGGTTTGCCTGGATGAAATACAAACCTGCTCTGCTATTACTTTGGGGGATGGAGCTTTCGATCTCATCAGTGCCCTCAGCAATAAGAAATTCTCGCCCGCGCTATGCCATCCCATTTTTGCCTCTCTGGACACATCGCACTGTATGCGTTGTGTGCCAGGTCGGCAGCTGGAGTGGCCGTCTTGTGGACGGACGAGCAATTCTTACACTTTGGCAAGCATCCTTCTTTTCGGGCCTTGCAGTGCTCCCATGAGTGTGACTTGCCGCAGTGACTGCAGCTTTCGTCAGTCTCCCGGCAGACTGCTTTTGTATGGCCGAAACCGAGGCATTTGGTACATTGTATCAGTGGCGAGTGGTCCAACACAGGTCTCCTCTGGATTCCTATGTAGATCCTGCCTGCCTCAGTTAGGATTTTATGGATCCTTGGTGAGACCTCAAGTACTGGGTGACATTCCAGCGGGTTGCGAGCTTTTTTTCTGTACCTCACTCTGATCGTGCTGTCTTTTAGATCCACGTCTTGCAGAAGATGCTTATATGCTATAGCTTCTCTTCCGGGTTTTTTACCGGTTGTTTCATGGCGGATGTTCTGAAGAACTTTTTAATCTTATTCCTTCCTCACCATTCCGATCCCGAACTACTCGTTCCGGCCTAGCATTGCATCCATATACTGTTCAAAACTTCTTACTACGAACCAAAAAGTTTGGCAGTTCCTAACTCAGTCGTGTAAGAAAATTGTGAAATACTTTGCCGGCGTATGTATTTCCTCGCAGCTAGGACCCTGGGTCTTTCAAGCGGGGCGTGAAAACGCATCTGTCAGGTCATCATAGAGGTTGCGATTGGTGCAGCTTACAACTGCATTAATGGTAATTGCTTCTTGATTCCATCTTCGCTTTCCATCAGAGGAGAGAGAGTCACTTTGATGAACCACTATAAAAAAATATATATATAGGAGATTGTATGTTTCTATGTTACCTAGTATTAAGAAACTTGGGAGGGGACATATTGTATGAGACTATATTTCGCAAATGGTATCTAGTACTTACTAATAAAAAAGTTATGTCTGAGACATTAGGTAGTTACATTTGGTTAATTCGCCATATTAAATAATTACACCATACAAAAGGGTGCTGTGAATTCCTCATTTCACATGTATGAGTGCCACTTCTTAAATAAACGATTATGATATTGTTATGTACTTACGATTTTGTGTTCTTTTTCACAACCGCTGTATGATTAATTAGGATCAGCGTGGAAGGGCTGATGCCCTATATTTGGTATTCTTGTATCCTGAAAATGAGTTTTCCATTAGTGTGCGTTTTAGATTAGTAACTTCTGGTAGCATAGCTAGTGTTTCACTTTCTTCCCATTTGTCACCTTATTTTTCTATAAAATGTAATGATACTAATCTTGAAGTTCAATGATTATATGCTTACTAGACGGAAAACATTAGTCGATTCCGTTTAAATTAGGTAACACGACAAATCTTTTATAATAAGTATACTTAAATATGTAGGTTAAATATGTAACTTAAATAACTAGGTAGGTATGCTTCTGTAAAATTGCATGTACTTGTTTACATTTATAATTACTGTAGAAATGATTACGCTATTAAGGATTACGACGACCCTTTCAGTTGTCATTAACCAGAATAATAAAGAAGTCCGTTCAAAAAAAAAGAATATTGGGTTTGGTTTAGCGATAGCTCAAGGATCGATCTTATATGAGTTCCATGTAACATTACGGGAACCCTTAATCATTCCTCTACCTTGATAATTAAAACAAACTATTTATGAATGAAACTGACGTATATGTACGTCTCTGGGACGCAAAGGGTTAAAAATATTAGATGCACATGGCATTACATATTTTTAATAATAGAAAGTATGTGTTGCCATGTTATAATTTATGATAAACCTGATATGTCCAATAGCTACTTGATCTGTTCACGGCTGTACTGTCGAACTGACTCCGTAAACCGATCGTATTATCGATAACGCGTAAGTCCACGTTAACGTCACGAGTTTTTTTTCCTTTTTCGAATTGCCATGACGCGGCTTGCGTATTGTGCCAATTTCAGGTAAATCTTCTTTGCAGTAATTTTATCTTCTGTATAACTCTGTTCTTCTTCATTATTGTTCAGTCCTTTTACTTAAGTCACGTGAGTTTAATAACGTAGTGCGATATATTGTTTTTTTTATTCGAAAACAAATTGTACGACACTAGTCTACTATGATTAAAAAAGTTTGCAAAAAAACGATTGACGTATTTAACGACTAACAGACTTACGAGACTAGAAAGTCTAGGCTACTCGACACGATAAGAAAGTATGTTGGTTCGTGACAAATCACAAATGCCGCCATTTTGGGAGGAAAAAGTGGTGTATCTGTTACGGGTAATGTTGACAATGCGGAAACTGAGTCAGCGAAGGATTTAATTAATTTTAAATAAATATAAAATCACTAATATGAAAAATAACATTTGAAAATGAAAAACACACTTGTGTGATTGTGATGTACGATGTACTTTAGTACAATGTATCATATATGATTTAAGTTTGTCATACCTATATGCATTAAGTATATGGGCAAACGCCAAATTCTTAGGTGTCCTTGTTCTTCTAGAAATACTCTTAACATCTATACTAATATTAAGGAAAGATTTGTTTGTATGTTTGAATTGAATGGGCTCCGAAAGTAGTAGACCGATTTGATAATTATTTAACCATAAGAATCTTACATTATCCTTGATGAACATTGTGCTATATGTTTTGATACATCATCATCCATCACCACGCGGGTGAAACCGCAGAGCGCAGCTAGTATATTATATGCTTAAATAAAAACATTTCAATACCCAGCCGATCCTGAAGGTGAATGGCATACGATTGTCACCGACTAGCAATTTATTCAAAATTGGCACCTTTAACATGTTTTATTACGACGTTAATTTTACGTCATATCCTGCAATAAATATGACGTTTTTCGTAATAATACAGCGATATTGTCTAAATGATGACGACGACGACTAAAATACAGGTTACATGGTACACTGTAACTTTGCCAGTATTATACCACATATTATATACTGCCAATATACTGTTAGTTATTGTGTGTTGCCAGTTTTGCCAGCCCTCTGTGATTATGTTCAAATTGCTACGTCTCGCACATTTGAACGGAAGTTTTGGAGTATTTTTATACCGATTCGATTTTTGAATGGTCACCTAGAAATTTACTTGTCAGGTGATCAGTTACGGCTAGGATTGTTCTATATAAATATTATTATTAAATTTGTTAATAAAAACTAAATTGATGCCATTTTTAATATGGTATTTAAATTTTTCATTATAATATTAGTTCCTTATACCATACTGAATCGGTTCCGTATACATTTTTTGTACTTAGTTTTATTACTTCCCTCACTATTTACTAATAATCTCAAAGTCAGTATTTAGTACAGTATTATGAAATACGGAACCGCTTTTTTCAATAATTAAGGTTAATAGAAATTTGATCGTATAAATAGCCTGAAAATCAATTCAATTTGTATCTTTCTCGAAGGTTCTGTACACGAGACTAGAGTCCAGCTCTAGTAATAAAAAAAAAATCATATTACGGAATATTAACCAATGATTTAAGTTTCCGATACTACGGCACTGTTGCAAGTGCTATGACACAAAACAGTTTACATTGTGTCCATGATCACGAATGTACTGAGGAATTGCGGGTTGGTGAATGTTTACGAGTAGAGGAAGCGGTCCACCTTCTTTCGGACTCTTTTTTTACGCAAGGCATCATCTATTATCATTACTATTGTTGTCTGATTTTATAATCACTTCACTTTGACTATCGCCTCGAACTCCGGGTATAGCAATGTTTTTTTTTCTATTGACAGTTGAAATCCATCCTCACGATTGAACTTTCGATCGCACTGATCAGCGGTGCGAGCATGGATTGTGGATATGATGAATTTATCGATAAATGACCGTCCGCGATATAGCTAATGCAGCTTGCTACACACTAGAGACAGGTAGCTGATACAATTTAGTTTATCGACTCGACAAGTTTATCGTGAGATCCATGCTCGCATCTTCTCTTGGTCTTGGTATGTTATGTAGTGGCGTTTTGTCGAAAGTATTTGAGGGTTATACAATTCCATCCAGTAGTTCATATTCGTACCCGATTCTAAAATATCCTAAACGATTGCAAGTTTTTCTGCGTCATTGCGTTTAACTGCCCTAATGTTTATTCGACCAGACACTGTTAACACGCCTGGTACGCCTACGCGTCCCGTCCGTCCGTCTGTCTGTCAAGGTAGGACAGGCAGACAGATCTGCCTTAAAAGGCCTGTATCTTTGGAATCATAAAATACTTGATTGATTAACAAATTGTATGGTTTTATAGCGGATTGGTTGAACCGTTGAAGTATAAGGGGGGTCCCTCTACAAGGAAAAAGTTTTTTAAGATATGAGTTTGAATTTGGGTGTAATCCATAAAGTATAAAAGTAAATGCTTACCAAAAAATAGCCACGTGCGAGTCGGACTCTGTGCTATAGAAATACATATGTGTAAACAAATATATTGTGGGGTTATGTATAGGAAGTACCTAGATTAGATTATATTTTTAGTAAATGGCCTCTTCGACTTGCGTAACGATTTTGACCGTGTCTGTTAGGGGATAGCTCTACTAGAAAATATGGAATCCGCCATAGAGACCTAGAGAGATGCCTATCCACGTGCTGAGTACAAAACCTGGTCGCAAGCAGCGCCCGTATTCCGCGATTCAACGTATTCTGTTAGCTTCAATAAGTTCATTATCCACTGCGGTATTAGAACTTAACGTTTGAATATTAGTATGTACAGGGCAAGCATTGTAAATATTTGGCACGCGAGTTAGAATCGCACTTGGCTGGTTATTTGTATATAACCAAGGATATAACGAAGCGTAGCAAAAGCTACTTAGGTAAATTAGTTGCAGTACAAGACTTATATAATATATTTATCTACACACACACACAGGGCGATAAAATAAAGAAATGGATGTTGCCATTTAATTAAATACGCATCTTTGACGATCCGTTGTTTCCGTATTGTTTGTAGGCCGCGGGCTGCGAGAACTCAGAAATCGTAGCAAGTGGCAAAACGTCAGAATCCAATTTTCACTCTCTTGAGAAAAAAAATACCTATTGTATTATTTTTTGCATTATTTGTATGTGGTGTTCAAATCTTGACTTATAGCTAGGATCAATAATTTCCAAGTCCATCATATAAGTAAGCCGATGTAAAAATCTATGCACTTTTAGTTATTCTGTGGCATTACTTTATACGAAAGAAGTAAAATTTTCATTACATAGGCATGACTCGTGAAGCTTACCAACTACTATTATTTCTGTCGCCTTACTTATATCTATATTTCTCGGAATCAATGCCTACTGAAATTACGAAATACATTAATTGACGATCGTAAAACCAATTATAATGATTAGTTATACATAATGCAATAAACGTGCTTCATTAATTATCACAAAACCAAATTTGTATATTTATAATATAACATTAAAATCGTGCGTTATTTTATTTCTGTCTTATAAATTTCTTTGAACGTTTGAGGTAGTAAACCTCAAATAAAACCTAAACTTCTGGTGCCTTTTAGTTTTATGTTTATCCAAAAATGGGATGGAATTCCTATCACAGGTAATTTTCGTTCAAAGGCATCATCACATCTATAGTACAAATATATGTATTACTAGCGACTGCCTGCGACTTCGTTCGGGTATAGTAGGCTCGGCCTTCGGCCTCGCCATAGCCTCCAATCTTTTCTCGGTTTTTCTTTCATAAGAACCTTCTCAAAAAAAGAATTGTTCCCTCCATTCTCAAATAATAGTGTGACCAGGAGAAATAGGGGTTTATTTTTAAATATATAGAAGATAGATTTTAAAAGTTGTTATATTTTTAGTATGCGAATTTGAACGATTGATACAAGTTAATTCGAAAATACACTAAACAATGTAAAAAATATATTTTCGAAACGTGTACACATTATTAAAATCAGTGTTTGCTCGAAATCATGCTTCGTGAATTCCGTAAGTAACACATATCTAATAATTGTAGTTCTCAGAGACAATAAAACCAATAGTGTTGGGTCTTGGAGTAGGCACGAAGGTCGTTTTGGAAATGCGGTGGTTTAACAGGTTCCGTCAGGGCCAAATATATCGACGACATCATACTTAGCGCCGCCGCGCCGCGCCGCGCCTACAAGGAAAATAGACACAGAATTGAGGATAGCGTGATAAAATGCGCGCATTCCTATTCTACAAATTATGCGCATTAGTTATATGAATCAGCGTTGTTGTTGCAAAACTGATTAATTGTTGTAATTGGATCCACACGTGTGCGTGTGACGGAGTAATGTGACCGGTTGTCTCTGTGTGCGTGATATTGATATGATGAAGTTCATGTTTCCCTTTCCCGCCGTTTTGAATAACATTGTGTGGGTTGTCTTCGATGTTGGTAACTGATATTAAATGTCAAAATATTATAGGACTGCTTTTGTTTTTGAATAGCGACCGCGTTGAACTCGTTAATATGTACAGTGAAACTGTTAAAAGGGACTTGATAAATGAGAAACCTCTATCATTGAGAGTTCCAATGAGGTCCCGGTACTTTTTCATTGAATTACCTCTATTAATGAGACTTTTCGAACCTGGTTAAATGAGATCTGATTTCTAGGATTAATTCGATGTTTACCTTTGTAATTGGGACTCATTAACTCACTCAGTTCCCTCTATAAATGAGACAAATTAATCGGCCGCCTTATTGTCTAACTTGAATGAGAATGAAATGTCACTTTATTCTCATTCCCATTGATGGTTCCAATAGGCTTGCAGGGTTTCACCCAGAATGGGATTCAAATGTCAAAATGAGCATTCCCATTCTCCGTAAAGATAGACAATAAGGCCGCCGGTTGGGACAAGTTTTGACACTTTTGTTTACTATCATTACAATGTCTTTCGCACACGCTTTGTTTGTCAGTACTATCTCAGGTTTTGACCTAAAAACAAGTGACTACTCTCCCCCTAAACATGAAATAGCCGTACATTTCGACCTCTATAAGCAGGAGCTTATACGGGAGACAACTATAATTTTAAACCTGCCTAATTGGAAAACTGAATTAATTAAAACCCTCAATAAATGGTACAACATTCTTGGTCCCTTGAGATCTCAATTAACCAGGTTCCACTGTATGTATATCTCTCATTGTGAACTCGAGGTTAACAGATAATGAGTAAATGTTGCTCACTCTTCAGTTATTGGGTAATCAGGATTGTTTGAATAGTAACTTCATTTAGCATGTTTAATCTTTGGAACGTGGTAATTAATTAAAACACTAAAATTACAAAAGATAATTTATTCATTCAGGCGTTACTTTGCGTAAAGAAAAAAATAGTGACATTTCCGCTAGACAAAAATCCGCCTGTCACTAAATATTTCATCATTTTAGAAAAGACTAAATACGAGGATCCAGAGTTGAATAGTTACATCAAGCTATGAAACTGCACATATTTTATTTGTCTATGAATTGTTTGTCAAGTCATTTAGAGGCCATTACTATTCCTGGCTAGAGTTTTCTAAAAATTTCAAGACCTTTTTGGATTCATTCAAACCTCCGTTTAACTGGATTAAACGTAACTTCATGAATAAGTCAAAAGTTCCTAAACATCTTTTCCGTAATACAACAAAACTTCCGTATTCCTTGGAAAAGTAACAAAAGTGAGGAAACCTCTTGTTAGGTCGGACAATAGGGTTTAAATGTGGTTTTCCTTTGTTGGCAGGCCCGGACAGTCGGAGCATGGGCACGGTGGCGGCGCACTGGCGTACGGCAAGCCCTCAGGGGGGGTGGGGCCTCCGCAGACGCGTCCGCCGCCCGCCGCGCCGTACGCTCCGCAGCCCTATCCGAGCCCGCTGCGGATGCACCAGCCTGGATATGGATCGGCGCCTTTGTCCTACAGGTAAGGATTGACGTCATCTACACACACATACATCTAAATAACATACCTGTCGGATATATTTCTAAAATCACACACGTGTAACAGAGGCCATAGCACAAACATTTGCGAAAAGGTGTGATTATATCCTAAGTGTCAACAAGTCACGCTTCGACGTACAAACTATAAGTTATCTGTATCACAGTTGCCCTAGATAAATGACAGTCTGTACTGTTTCACGTGACACGTTACGTCACACTTACGCAGTTATTGGTGCTAGGGCCTCAAAAGTGTTGTTTGTAATTAAATGTGTGACAGAAAACTTAATCATTTATTTAGGTAGGTAGGTATTTAATCTTTAAAAGGTTAATTATGTATCTAATTACTGTACTGTATGATTCAGATTCATTTATTTCGCATAACACAGGACTGTTTTTATATAATACTAGCGACTGCCCACGACTGCGTTCGCGTAGTATGTACATATAGTATTCTTCATTTCTATTGAACCATGTCCCAACTTTCTATACAGTGTATATACCACTCAATTAATGTGCGCTGTAAAATTGAATTAACTGTTAAGTATTATTATATTTTAATAAATTAATTAAAATGTATTATTACATTTTAAAGAATGTATTCTTTAATTAATACTTTACAATATGTTATTTAAATTTTACATCGCGCTGTAATTGAGTGGCTGCATATAAAGTTGGAACATGGTTCAATAGAAATATGAAATAAAACTAGTTCTATAATAATAACTTTATTATAATTTACTTTCAACTATTTCTTTAAAATAACATAGATTTTTGGCAAAATATTTACCATTTTTTTTTCAATTAAAAAAATTAATAATTATGGCTGAATAGCAGGCCGGCCGCGACCACAAAAAAAATAGGCGGGAAAGCGGCACTGCAATGCGATCGTCATTTGTTTCTTCTAGAATCTAGGTAGTTGTACATTTTTGTTTTTATTTATACTTTATATTTTTACTTTCCATTCTTGTAATGAAAGGCACAGTGTTAGTGATTATATTCTCTTTGGTGTTTACCTCGGGTTAAAGTCTTATGTAATCCCTCGAACTATTGGCGCCCTCGCTTTGAAACTGGAAAGTTCTTTATGAAAACGAAATCGTTTATTCTGTATATGACAACGGGGGCACTTACAAATTGTCATATTACATTTAATATTTCTTAAATCGACAACCGGATCGGAATGCGACCACGACTGAGAAGATCCGGCAAGATACTCAGCGGGCTCGTCTTTTAATATTTTTGTATCGCCAATTTCGTAATGTATTTAACAAATGTTCGCTTATTTTTAGCTCGAGTGTGTTGCCTTACAAAAGAGACCATAATAATGGTGTCAGTAGAGCAAGACACGCTAAACTTTGACATTGTAATACACGAGTAGGTACCTAGATCATGGAGTGATCAGTACCAGGCTGTTTTATCCTCCAAGTTTATGTGTTTTATAACCAGTAGAGAGAGAGAAGTAAACAACACCAAATACTCAGACTGTTTCACAACAAGACCCCCCTTGAACAATAGTGATCAGTCATTAACACGTATAAATAAACAGGTGTGAACTAACAGAAAATCTTCTCTCAATTAAGACAACAGCATTAGCGTCATATTGTTTGTTAACATGTATGATGTTATTTCAAGACAAAACTGCGGGAGGTCGTTGTATGGAGCTTAATGTTGACGTCTGCGTTGGACAAGCATGAAGTTATTTTAGTATGTTGAAACTACCAGCTAAAACTGCTTGCAGCTAACATCACAAGTGATAATAAAATTTCCATAACTCTATATCTGCATTATTAGTTTCTTGGCGACCCGCCAGATTTCAGTCTAAGCTTTTTACTGCGAGTTGAAATATGAAAGTGGAAGAAAATAAGAAATGGCGTACATTTGAAAATTATTACACATCTTTTACTACGACGTGGTTTTCATCAACAAAGGTTTATGAAAAACAACCTGTGGTTTACCTGTGGTACTCTATAGGTGAAGTGTAAGAAATGCGCAAAGCCAAATCGTTAGGAAATACTTGTATATCGAATATCGAGCTGCAGTTCCAGAGGGCGGGATATCTTGTTGATCGTTGTGAAATTGTAGAATTGGCCTCTTGTTCCGCAGCGGCTGTACTGCGCGTCTTCATAGACACTGTAGTAAAATTACTATATAATAATAAGAAATTACAGCCAGAATAACAAAGTACAGGCATTACTTTACAACGCGGCGATTCTGGTCGCGGTGTGGACTCATGTCGCGGAAATGGGGGGAGGCGAGGTAATTCAGTTTGTAGCCCCAGTCAAGGTAGTGATTCCGATCACGGTGTAGGCTCCGTCCGAGGTAATAACTGTGGGCGAGGTACTCAAGGTCATGATAACGATTTCCAGGTAAATACAATCAGACACCGAGCTCGAGGCAAAAATTATGTCTTCGTTAGATTCTCTCCAAATAGTCATATTAAAATTCATAGGGCCCACTTTCAACGGTACACTCATGTACCGGGGCGTTTCTCTCCGACTCCTGGCGACGGCCCAAGCCGAGGTCCGTACCTACCTTAGTGGTGCCCTTGAGCAAGTCGCCTACTCCTCTCCTTGCGGCGAAGCGTCTTCAACGCTCGCCTTAGGCGGTGCGCCCTCTGCTACCGCATCTGGCTGAGTGCCATCTGCGCTCGCCACCCGTCCGGTGACGCTGTTAATGCCGGTAGAGACAAACAGAATTAGTCCGTTCGAAAAAAAAAAGCCAGAATAAGCGTTAAAAAACGATCTCTTGTTTTCCTTGTGTAAATAATGATAACAAATAAGTAACAGACTTTGACCTATAACATGTTAGCGAGCCATAAGTTCAACGATCGACCGCCTATTAACATCCAATTAACCTAATATTACCGATGTAATCAGTCAAAGTCGTTAATTAACGCAACATTAATTAAGGTATTATTCAAGAATTTAAATTTCTCTGTTATTTTGATCAGCCTTTCATTGTACGTTGCTTTTGGTGACGATTAAGTATATTTTACTAGCTGCATCCAGCGGCTTCGCTCGTGCTGAAAATAACTGCCTACAAGATTTTATTTTAAGCTATAATATACATAGTCTCAGTCCACATGTTAAATTAAACGGTATGAACTTCATTTCCAATTTCACCAAAAATCGTTGAACCATTTAGCGTAAAGAAGTAATAAACATACACACTATACACTCACAAATGTTTAAATTAGAATATTAGTGTGCTTAATTAATTTTCAACCGACAAAAAAAGAAGGGTGTGAAGTAGACAAGTTTTTTTTATATATGATCACGAATAACTTTTTACAGACAAGTCCGTATTTTGTTCGGTCAAGCCATTTTTGAGTTACACTCCAATAACTGAAAAGGTGTTTCGCCTATGTTGATGATATCCATATTGGCGGTGAATGACAATCGATCCCGTAAGTAGCAAAGGTCACTAAAAATGGTGATTGTTTTTAACCAAAAATGAAACCGACGACACCACTTTAAAGTGATAGATAGTGATAGATGAAGAGTAACGAAATTTTGTTAAAGTTACTATTGTCAAAATAAAAATAATATTAAATATCTACTACAAAACAACAATTACTTACTGAAAAGTAGATCGAAGCCTTCTTAGGTGTATCAATTATTTGGTCCGCGTCCCCCTTCACTTTCTAATTAAGTCTGTGCTCTTTCTTCATTTTACACTAAGCGTTCAGTATGTCTAGCGCGAATAATTGCGTAAGTGTAACGTAACGTGTCGTTCACGGGAAACAGTACAAACTGTCATTTATCTACGGCAACTGTGACACAGATAACTCGTAAATTATACGCCGAAGAGTGATGCGTTCACGCTTACGATACGAATACTTTTTCGCAAACTCTTTGTGCTACTGGCTCTGTAAGAGGCTGCAAATGCCGTTTGAATATTAAAATCAAATAGCTATGATTTTACATAAAATTTTGACGTGATAACGTCTAAATCGATGAACGTCGGCTGCACGCACGAAAAAGTATGACTTGTTGTCACGTTACGTTGTCACGTTTGACTGAGCTTTGGCACGATCGGCCTAAGCGTTCGTCTTATGAAGTTATCACGTAAAATTATCGTTCGTAAACCGACTTTACAGAAAACTATTTTTTTGTATATATTAGTAAGAAGCTAGTAGTATCCAGATCGTCAAAACATAAGAAATGTGACAGCCCTGAGAAACAATGCTGTTATCTCAGGAAGACAATTTCAATTGTGCCATTGTGTTCTGCAAGCGATTGTGTTGAGCATCGCTCTAGTTCTTACGCCCTGGGATTCTTTCAGTTTTGCTGCTTGCACCATATCTGTAGGTAATGTAGTGCGAGCATGGATTGTCGGCTCGATAAACTTATCACGTCGATAAACAGATTTTATCTACCACACCCTGTCTTTAGCATGGATCTAGCAGCGATAGCAATGTCGCGGGCTGTCTTTTATCGATAACTAGCTGCTCTCAACGGTTTCACCCGCGCGGTGATGGATGATGATGATGATGATGAATCTTATATAGCCTATGTTACTCAGGGTGAATGTAGCTTTCCAATGGTGAAAGAATTTTTGAAATCAGTCCAATTTTTTTGAGCCAATTAGTTACAAACATACATACATACATATCTTTCCTCTTTATAATATTAGTATAGAAGTAGAGATATAGATTACTGTCAAATTTTATCCTATCGATGCCGGCAGTGATTTAGCCAGGATTTTAATCTGAAAATAAGTTCCCTTTGACATATTTATTAATCTATTAGTATTAACCGGCAAAACTCTCACATTAGGGATCGAATACGTCGACCCGGGTTTCGAGCATGTCCGATGCTCATCTTCAGGGCGAGTGCGCAGACGCTGCAGTCTATTATATATGTATATACATTAGCGAAAAGGCTCCTTAGTTAAACAAAACACATTTATATTATACTAGGAGGAACAAAGAGAGCACTATTTGCACCAAAGACTTTCCTTCGAAGCATTGTTTTCGCAATGGTAAGGACACACCAACGATAAACGCCGTTAGTTATCGCGATGATCCGTAGATGAAAGCACAATTTGCGATAATTATCGGAATAATTGCCGCGTTTTTATGGTGATGATGGGCATATATAGGGTGTTTGGTAGAGGGACCGACAAACCAAATGAGCGTGTTCGGGGAACACTTGGAGAATACAAATTGGCCAAAAAAAATCCCCGACCCCCAATATGTTACCCTTTTTTTTGTGATTTTTCCCTTTTTCTCCGAAATTGTACCTATTTACCACCATAACATTTGTAAAATCTGTATTAGACCGGATGTTTTTAGTTGATATTGGTCTCTAATACACTTGCAGGCCACGCAAAGCAAAATTGGATACAAAACAGAGCTAACTAACTGATTTAGTTAAAAAAAATTGGGGTGTCGAGGATTTTTTTTGGACAACTTGTATTCTCCATGTGGGCCCCCAAACACGCTCAATTGGTTTGTCGCTCCCTATACCAAACATCCTGTATATTGAACGATGATTTTAGATGATTATGTGGCCCAACCATTATAAGAATGTCACATTTTTTGTTCTTTGACGATGCAATTTATGTAATTTTTGTGATGGTTGTGTCAGTCACTATGTAACTATACCTACTTTTTTTAAATGTATTTTTACACTTTTATTAATATAAATTTTATTAACATTCGTTATTATTATACATAGTATACTTTAGTCTTTGGTTCAAAATCAAAGAAATGCGCAAATCCATGTCTCCTTACTAATATTATAAAAAAAATTGTATGTCTGTCTCTGTGTTTGTTATCTTATCACGCCTAAATGACTGAACGGATCGTAATCAAATTTGACAACGAGATAGATTAAATCCCGCGGAAGAACATAGGATACTTTTCATCACCACGCGGGTGCAACCACGGAGCGCAGCTAATGTTACATAGAAACCTATGAGAATATAACCGTAAACAATTTCCTTGGTCATCAGAAACTTACAATTCTATCTTATCGTTCTGTTCATTCATAATTGACCTAATTACCATCAAGCGACCTTGTTTGTATTATTGGTTCCGATTTCTAAGAATAGAACCCGATTAATTGGTCGTGACTAGAGGCTGGTTTTAACATCCTATCTATTGAAACGTCGACGGTATAATCCCTTTTCTACCAACTTCTAATAAAAGGAGGAGGTACTCAATGCGACTGAATTTTTTTATGTTTGTTACCTCTTAACTTTCGACTGGGTGAATAGATTCTCAAATTTTTTTGTTTTGTTTGAAAGCTGGTGCTTCCCGTGTGTTAAATTTCATGATTTGGCTGGAAAATAGATAGATAGATAAACTCTTTATTGTAACACTACAAATAATAACAAACAAAGAAATAGGATAATAAAGAAAGAAAAACATTACACAAAAATGAAAAGCTTAAAATTAAGTGTCACAGGGCGGTCTACCACTCAGTGCGACCTCTTCCAGACATCTATAATAGAAAATGTAATTAAAGGGAAAACAGAAGGAAAGTGAGGTTGAGAAGTTTTGCTAAGATAAGCTACATAAGTAAAGGAAGGGAATTTCATCAGACCCAGCGCTATAAGTAAATAATTATCTTTTTTTTACTTTTAGGGAACTCGTTTTGTGACGAGCTAGTTAACAACAGTTCATGTGCAAAACAGTGCCCTGCATGGCAATGCACTGCGCTCGTCACCTTGAGATATAAGATGTTAAATCTCTCGCTCTGTAATTAAACTGGAGACATTGCTCTTCAAACCGTAACACAGTAATGTTGCAAACTACTGCTTCACGGTTGAATTACTAGCAAAGCTCCTTATGGAAATGTAGGTGATACTTCCCCATACTGACGCAAAAGTCCTACCACTACAATTAATTAATAAAATAACTATCTTGTAATTCAACATGTGATTTTTCTCCTAAGTTTTGTTTCAAAGGTCCAAGGTTAACAGACAGACAACGTTTCAAAAACATTTCTTTCAAAACACTAGAGGTCTAATAGTGGTTCTGTTTCTGTAACACACTAAAGTAATAAAGATAATATAATGTTCTTATGCTGTTCAGTGCTAAATATGTATATGGAAATGTCGTTAAAGTGTTCCTGTTAACATCCAACAAATGTGAACTGCGAAACAAAATAAATATAAATATATTTATTTTAACAATGAAACGTTACCAGCGTTCATATCGGTATTTACCGTCCACCAACAAAAAAACTAGATATAAGTTTAGTTCCTGTCTATGTTCGGTCTGCGTCAGGGCTGCCGCGGCATAGATTCAGGGCATAGTCGTTCCATTCATTGGGTCAGCGAGGTCGTTGAACTAACAATGAATCATAGACATAATAATTCTTTGTGGATCGATCCGACGAACTAGAACGCTATTTGTTATGGAATGCTTCTAGGTTTGTTATTCAATTAGATATGTTATCTTAGAAACTGCATGAATATGGTCGTCTGAGATAATAAGGCATTGATTTCATTTCTCTTTTATTTTAGTTGGCGGCAAATTTATATTTCATTAATTATTACAATATACATAACCGAATAACTGATGTTTGTAGACAGAGCAGACATTACTCAATCAACTAATGAACGCAGTTCACAAATTCGTGTACTCAAGATCGCAAATCAGCGACGACGATGAAAAAGACAAAATCGCCAAACAAGATTCCCGATAAAATTTGGAGTAATAGAGGCATCAACCACAAAACCTCTTGGTTATCGGCTTGCGAACCCTTATCTTCTCGATATTGTTGTTTGCGTCTGAAACCTGAAATTTTAAAGCGCACACAGCGCTTGAAGATTGACATATTCGAAATGTGGTGCTGGCGTAGAATGCTCCGTGTATCTTGGACAGAACGCCGAACTAGTGAGTCAATCCTCACAGAGCTTAACATAACAAGGTTATCCACGATTTGCATGCAGAGAGTTCTCAAGCTTTTCGGACACACAGTCAGAACACCCAGAAAATCTGGAAAAGTTGATAATTATTGGCTATGTTGAGGGCAAGAGGAGCAGAGGACGCTCGCCGCACGATGAACATACCCAGAGAACAACCAGGTATACCCTTCAGGCAGCACAAGACAGGACAGCCTGGAGAAAGGTGGTGGATCGGACTTTACGCCGTAATCATGTCCCTTAGTCATAAGGATACGAAAAAGAAGAAAAACCGAATATCGCGTTCAATGTCTAATAGCTCCAAATAAAAATCGCCACGTGTTGTTGACTTGTTGGCGAAGGTTGCTACGTATAGCTTGGACTGCCATGAGAACCAACGAGTACTAAAAGAGCTTAAAATACACGGCTACACATCTACTGACAAAGAGCCCTCAGCTTCTGCGGACATATTATGCGGTCTTCAAAGCACTGTCTGGAGAAATATATTATTTTAGGAAATATGGACGGTAAACGTGGTCAGGGAAGATCTGCAAGATGGTCTGACACGATCAAGAAGGCGGTGGGTGGTAGCACGCACCGCGTGGTCCACACAACATGTGATCGCACCCAATGGAGACTGTGCGTGGTCGTGATCCTCAGCAGTGAGGGAGAGGAGAAGAACCAAAAATGTTGGCAGTCCTACCTCTGTCTTGTAAATAAATTGTGGAATGCTCTGCCGGCGTAGCTACTTCCTTGCAGCTATGACCCTGGGTCTTTCAAGCGGGGCGTGAGAAGCATCTCTCAGGTCATCATATGGGTGGCGATTGGTGCAACTTACAACTGCATTAATGGTCATCGCTTCTTGATTCCATCTTCGCTTTCCATCAGGCGAGAGGGAGTCACTTTGATGAACCATTATAAAAAAACACTGATATAATCTTATACGTATTACTGTCGCATGTGAACAAACGACTTTGACGATCTCGTTCAGATCAGTTGGCAGCGATCCTTCTCTCGAATTCCTGGCCTGGAGAGCCCCATGTGTGAAGCAGGAATGTTTGTTCCCGGGTCTTGTATTTTGTGATGCGTTAATGTTTGTGTCCATACCACTCGCAACACAGGGTAAGCTAGGGTATGACCGTGTAAAAGTTTAATTTTTAGAAAAAAATCTCATATTTCACGAATTAATTTCGTATATGTTTTACCTCCTACGTAATATTCTCGTGGAAAATGAAACATAAACAGGGATAAAAGGCATGTTCTTTTATTTAATTAGAGGATAAAATGTCTCGCTGTGTTTTTCTAGCGTGTATTTTTGTAAAAGCATTTTTTCTGTTCATATCCTCGTATATTTCTCTTTGAGTTTATGATGTGAACGCGTAACAAAATATACTAATTTAGTTGTGTTTATGTTTTTATTAATAAAAGAGGAAACATTAGAAAGTAAATGAAGTTGCCAAGTAGGTAACATATTGTTAACGGCTCTGCAGGCATCGCGACTGCCGTAGCGCGCTGTAGGGGCAGCTTTCTCCCGTAAAGACCATACGGAGGATCAAGACCGGTCCGAAGAGTTTACTAGACTAAAAGTAAAACACAAGTACGTAGTACGTTTCAAAATCAGTGCCTTCATTACCTTACTGTTACTTATTATGTGCTCAAGTACTATTATTTATTCTGGACCTCGAATCATTCTTAATCTTGAATGAAGTCAAAAGCTTACAATCCGAAGTAAAATACGATTCAGCGACCTCGTGGTCTCTTTTTAACCGACTTCAAAAAAGGAGGAGGTATCTAAATTCGACCTTATACTCGTATATATATGTATATTTTTTATGTGTTCGCGAATAATTTCGTCGTTTATGAACCGATTTTTTTTCTTTCTTTGTTTAGTAGAGTGTACTTCCGAGGTGGTCCCGTTAAAATTACATTAAAAAAATTGAGATACACTCTAATAACTGAAAATGTTTTCACTTATTTTGAGATATCATTGGCGGTGAATGACAATCGATTCTGTAAGTAGTAAGGGTCGCTAAATAGAGTAAAAAATCTTTACTAGAAAATGAAACAACTTAAAGTATGAATAACTTGTTGAAGTCGGTACAATGCCCACAATATTGTGATAATAGGCACTTTGGAACTATCATGGTACCGACTTCAACAGGTTATTTCACACTTTTTGGTGTAGAAGACGTTTCCATTTTATGATAAACACTGTTTTCTATCGAATTTCGATAAAGACAATAAATTCAGACTTCATAGTATAGAAAACGCGGCTGTTAGCCTACATGGAGTCGTAGGAAGAGCCATTGACTAACATGTCTAGGTATAATCGCAGGATATCCTTGCGAGATACACGACTCATTCTCATTGTGTGGAACAAAGTAACTATTGTCGGCTTCTGCCCGGCGACAACGTTGGCAGCTTAATTCACTGATTTGAATGTCAGTATTACCATGTAGGTAATTATGTGCATGTTGCTGTAGAAATTGTAATATTGATGCTTTCATCATTAATGTATGTAGTGTATATAATATCTACTTATGTCTTCCTTGACGCTTGTTTATCGAAAATGATCTTGTATGTAAAGCCTTTGTAGTCTTTTCTACCGACTAAAAAGGAGGAGGTACTCATTTCGGCTGTTTTTTTATGTTTGTTACCTCATAACTTTCGACTGGGTGAACCGATTCTCACAATTCTTTGAAAGCTGGTGCTTGCCGTGTGGTCCCATTTAAATTTCACCAAAGTCTGTATGAAATTTTCAAATTGTACTTGTAATAATTACAATTTGAAAAATGAGAATCGGTTCACCCAGTCGAAAGTTAACAAACATAAAAAAAGTATACAGTCGAATTGAGCACCTCCTGCTTTTTTAGGCAATTTAGGTCAAATTTCTGTTCAATGAAAAAAATGATAAAAACGGAGTCAAGGGGACGCAAGGAGTGAAATCGAACATTTTTTTTTCAAAATTTTTGCTAGTCAGTCTATTTGTACGGGCTAATCTCCGAAACGACTGGACCAATTTAAATGAAATTCAGTATGGTGGTAGCTTATATCCCTGGTCAACATATAGGATACTTTGGATGTTTCGATAAATATGCTTCGGTATCAAATATGCAATTTTTACACTTTTAAGTGTTTTATATTGCCACTGAGATGTTATACGGTTTGAAATGTGCAACAGGTCGTGGTGGAAATACAAAAAATACATTTGTAAAAGTTGGATATATCATATCGAAACTCATTTTTCGAAATCCAGCGAAAATAGGTCTAGCAAAAAGTAATAAAACGGTTTTACTTATATTTTATTATTCTATATATTTCTATGAAATAATATTTAATTATTTTTTATTTAAGCAGTTAACTCAAATATATTAAAACTTATAGCATTTTTTATAACCGGTGCGCTTACTTTGCGGGTCAGTGAATTTAAAACTTACGGGTAGCGTCGCATAAATTTAAATAACATATTTTACACTAAATGACTTTATTTAAATAAATGCAGCATTTTTAAGTAAGCCCGTTATTTCCTTCAGTCCCATTGCCTCATGGAGCGAGATTTTGTGTATAAATGGAATAATGCGGCTGCAAAATTTGCAGAAAACCTCAAACGGAGAAAATATGCTTCTCCTAGAGATAAATATTTCTTCCGTTTGGAGTTGAAACTTTAAGGCCCAGGTGCATGACGTTTGGTAAAGGAGCCTTAAAAAAACAACAGGTGACCAAAGAGCTGGTGCTTACCTCAGGCAACGTCAGCCTGGCTATTCAACGAGGTTTGCCAGCTTTTTGGGCACTTAAGAGGATTGCATAGCTAGTACTTTCTATGCTAAAAGAGAAGCTCCATGCTAAGTATTTCAAAGTACTATAAATTTCCTTTCATATAACTTAAAAAAACTGAAAAAAAACAAAACGTACGGGCATAGTAAACAATGTCATGATTCCATGAAAAAATATCACTGAAATCGGACAATGTTGAGAGGTAGAAAAGAGTTTTCTCTTTTAGCATGGAAAGTATATATGCAATCCTCCTGTTTTATACCTAATACTATTCTACCTAATTCGTATTTATAGTAATATATAGAGATATATATTTTAACTAGCTGATCCGCCAGCGGCTTCGCTCGCGTGGCCTCGCGGGATACGGTTAATTACAGTTTTTTTTAAGTATCCCACGGGAACTCTTTAATTTACCGGGATCAAAAGTATCCACACAGACATCGCGTCAAATGATCACGATGCCGAACATCCGCTGCTGTAACGTGTCATAGTATACACATGTAAACGAAATGCAGGTTATTTATAAGTGCCCAAAATTGTGACGAATGTCAAATGCAACCTAACCTCTGATTAAGCTTTGGATACCTTCCAATCTCCGATTACCAAACGGCCAAACGAAACTCAGGAATAGCTTTGCGAAACCTTACAAACATCTGCATACATAACGCGCCGTTTCTTGGAGTTTATTTTATTTTCGGCAATGACATCATTTGAATTCAGTTTATCTAGGTAGGTAGTGAGGTTATGTATTATGTATGGCGGTATGTGGATTTCCCGTTACTCTGTTTAATATCGCTGCCTTTGTTTGGGGAATACTACGCTAAAAAATGTACATATCTATTTGACAACGCGATGTTTTCCGTTTAAGTTCGCGGAACACTATCGATGTAATCAAAGACAATAGATATCAATATATACCCAGACTTATACCCAGCTTATTTTATGGTGCTGGAAAATAGGGCGTGTTGAGTAAAATTATGTGCCTAGAAATGTTAAAACTATGAATACGTACATACGTTTAATCGTTTTAAATCTGGAAATTTTGAGTTGAAGAACGAGCTTCGCGTTCGTTCGGTAACCATTGTCCACAACGAGAATTGAAGGTTATAGTCAGAGATACCATGGTATGCCGTATTCTGTGCTATAGTGAGCCGGATCCAACTCAAGCTACGGCTGAGCTTGCTAGCGGGCTTTGGAGTTAGTGTCAAAACAACATAAAGCACATCGTGTCAAATCGGAAAGATAAAAAAGCTAGATATATATAGATAGAGCCAACAGCGAGACTTACGCGTCGAAGCATGCATAGCACTATTGAGTAGGCATGCATAGAAATGAGAGTATTCTAAATTTAATGAAAATTGGATCCCGTACGACAACCGTAACCTTTCAAAACCTTAGAAGTATTCAAATTACCAACGGGATAATTACCATGTATATTTTCTGTGAGTTTCAATGTCGCAATTCCTCAGTTCATCCGTGATCATGGCGCTTGCACTGCGCCGAAATATCGGAAACTCACAGAAAATATACATGGTAATTATCCCGCTGATAATTTGAATACTCCTACGGCCTTATTAATAAACTTGTAATAAACCCGGAGTCGTTAAAACATCTATCTGTCAATTTTTCGCTTGCAGTAAATGTCACGCGTGAAAGCAAGACAAAGCATGTTACGCCTAATATAGGTTTACGCAACGTTTATTAATAAAGGCCCTAATGTTTGTGACCATGATATTTTAAATATCTTTCAAAACCTGTTTCACGTTTCTTATTAATGAGTATTATTAAATAATATACGCCTTAAGTATAGAAGATGGTAATAAATAATTAATACGCATCTCGCAAGTTGACGTCGTCTCTCACGACCATAAGTCACGAGCGAACCGATTGAAAGATATCCCGAATGGGACTTAAATGAGGTTTGAGTGGGGTTCTATGACGTATCTGTTATTAAAAGCTCTGGATGTGAATGTTATCTTATGCTATCTTAGTAGTAACAGTTAAGGCTTAAGATAAGATGATCGTTACTACGAGGCTACGAGATTGCCTATAGTTAAAAGCAGAAAATACAGTATGTGTATATGTATGGTGGTATAACTTACGTGGTTACAGTTCGAGCACTTTGTAATTTTGATACATTTAGCCCGCCATGTTCTACAAAAAAGAAATGTTCTTTTGATATGCCCGTACGCTAAGGAAACATTTAAATGCAAGAGTTTAAACGGACACTACACACTAATGTCATAAACCCGAATGTGAGTTTGAGCGGACCAGCAGGCCTAGACAAAATTCAAACAGGCGGAAACACGCCTGTTTGAATTTTGTCTGCACACGATACAGACAAAATGTGTCTACGAACGCGTGGTCACGTGACTTTTCCACAGGTAATGTCAGCGCCATACATTTTGGACTCATTTTTGTCTGTGTGTCCGGAAACACGCCTGTTTGAATTTTTCTCTAGGCCTGCAGGATGGTAAAAGAAAGATGTCCCTTACAGGGTAGGAACGAAAGAAAGGCTAGTAATTTTTGTATTGAAATTCTCGTGAGTTTGACACATTCTATATTTCTAGCGAATGCCCGCGACTTCGTTCGCGTAGTAGGCTCGGACTTCGGCCTTGCCATAACCTCCCAACTTTTCTTATTTTATTAATTTAAGAACCAACGAAATATTAGAAAACATTTAAAGATGAATGAAATCGGTAAAGCCGTTCTAAGTTATAGCGTGACCAGGAGAAGTAGGGGTTCATTTTTATATATTTGATATAGATTATTAATCGTGAGTGGTTTGTCGATTAATAATAATAGTTTTAAGAAAGGGGAAGTAAAATTTGTAGTAATAATAGTAATAGTTTAAAGGGGAAGTAACATTTTGTAGTAATAGTAGAAAGAGGAAGCAAAATTTTGTAGGTATTTATTAGTAATTAGTAAATTTAAGTGACGTATGAAATGAAACCAAAAAAATAATAATTTGATTTATAATTTGAAGCGAAGCCCTTGCCAATAGCCTTGGCAATGCTTTGTCGTAGGTTCACAAAATACCTGCATTATCCGATCAAAAGTCAATTGTATACAGAATTTTGTGAAAACACTGAAGTATTGTGGTTTTAAATATTATTTCATGAATTATGTAGAATTGTAAGACGATATGTGGTGTTTACGATTATTCGCTTGTGTATTCTCTTACCGATACCTACCCGTGGCAGGTGGCAAGTGTATTTAGGTCAAGGTGAGGTCGATGTCCCTTCTATACCGTGTAGCTGTAGCTGTAGGTGTTGTTTCTATAGGGTTGCCAGATGCTCGAGATATGTCTGAATGCCGACATTCGCGAGACTACCGCTAAAAAACGAAGATCTCCAAACTGCATTGAAAATAATAAGTCAAAACGTTTTGGATATCACATAATTATTATTAATGCGAAAGTTCTTGACGTAGTGACGAGTATGTGATATGACTATGAGTGAGTTACTGTTATGCACTTCTACAAACTAAATGAATTTCGATGAAATCTATAAAATTGCAACTGCTTAGCCCTAGAAATTGCAAATGCTTATCGCTAGATTTCGGGTCTGTCCAATAAATGTAGATTTGAAAAAAAACTGATATCTAGAATTTTCCAAACTAGGTAGCCCAAAAAGGAGTAAAATAAAATACGCGACTGTTTATATAGGTTGATTCCTTCGGTCCATTCCATCTAAATTGCAGCTGCCCTCCGCCACAGAATAAATACTAGTAGACTCCGCACCGGATTCCTGGCTCCAACTGAAGTTGATAAAAGAGAATGTCTACTTTGTACTTAGTACAATATATATTGACGGCAGAAGTACTTTTTACCCGCTATTTGAAAAATCTTACTACCGGACTTACGGATATTAGTAATTAATAATAATCTTTATTGTCATGTGGACATCGGAAATTTGTGTTCATAAAAACAAAATATGTTGGCGACAATATTCCGTTATAAACTGTTATCAAAGATCGTTATTTGGCCACGTTTTTTTTGTGGATTATAACTCCCATTCATTGTCGCCATGGTAATGTTGAACCACAGAAAAACAAAATCTGTCCTTCGCCACACATCTCTTTTATGGTCTGACTGAACAGCACTCTATGATTGATGGTAATAGGCACCTAACCTAAACAAGGCAGCGACTCGATCCTCTATGATAAAATGTACATGATTCTTATAAACAAATAATCAGTCTCCTACACAAAACATTTAGGTACATGAAATGATAAAATACTAGCACGTTGGCAGTTGGCACAGACAGTCTGCTCACGTTTTTGCAGTCATCAGTAACGCCGCGTGTTTTAAGAACTGAACTTATTGCTTATTCTGTGACTGAACAAAACATATTTTGGCAGGAAACACGTGAACTGAAAACACGCTAATGCATATCATTGTTGCCTAACCTGAAATACGATGGTTATCTACCAACTTCCAAAAAGGAGGAGGTACTCAATTGGACTTTTTTTTGTTTTAGGTTTGTTACCTCACATCTTTCGACTGGGTGCACCGAATCTCAAAATTCTTTTTTTTGTTTAAAAGCTGGTGTTTCCTGTGTGGTCCATTTCAAATTCAGTCCAGTAGTTTTTGAGTTATAAATCAATAACTGAATAGAATGGAAGTCGGTATAAAATTTTTCAAATTGTACTTGTTTTGTATTATTTAGTTTAAGTATCTTAATTAATTACAAGTACAATTAGAAAAAAATTAAACCGCCAAGTCAATATAGTCTCCTGAAAAAGGTCATATTCCTTATTGTCCTGTTGCCTTCATTGTCCTGTTTAAACTGTTAATTCCTCATACGTCTCGACCGGACTTGCTAATAAGATCCTACCACAAGCAAAGGCCATTGACGCGAAATGTTTTTAAAAGCTATACGAAAAGCGTGTATCATAAAATAAAGAACCGTGCCCAATCCGTGCGCCACGTTGGCCTCTCCACGTGGGCATCGCGGCGTGCTTCGCATGTAAAATAAAAAAGTAAACAGCGACGGTGGCGCCCCCTCCGCCCGTCCCCTCGGCCCTCGTCCCGCGCCAGCCTTGGCCTTCTGTCCCGCCATGTGATGTTCTGAGAATAATCACATTGCGTCATGTTAGGTATTTTTAACTGTAGACAGTTATTATCTTCGATTTAGTTAGTTAATAGAAGTCAAGGCTTGTCTGCAGTTTGGATTTGTCACGATGGAGAAGCGTGCTTACTCCTGAATACTTCTGATTCTGAAGCTAACTATACCTACATTATATTACATTGTTGCTGCACGCAACGCAATTAACATTGATTACTTTGACACGCAAGCCAGCAACGGTGTGAGGTGGCATTAGTAATTATTAGTTTCTTCCCCACTTTCTTCATCCGGGAGTTCGCGCGTTTGTTAGAAATATAAGTTAGAATTAGGGATTAATTTCATCAGTAAAAACTTTTTATTTATCACGAGAGACGGAAAGAATAGGAAATTGGAAAACCAAAAAGAATAGGTATAAACACTTTGTTTTATGGGTAACCTTTGCAACCTCAATGCTCACATGTCATGCTTGATCATAGATTAATCACACTATATCTAAAGGTAATCATATTTTAATAGA
The DNA here is from genome assembly GCA_917880725.1 of Selenia dentaria. Classification (NCBI taxonomy): domain Eukaryota; kingdom Metazoa; phylum Arthropoda; class Insecta; order Lepidoptera; family Geometridae; genus Selenia; species Selenia dentaria. The sequence continues at coordinate 26,184,024 of OU862896.1, read as the reverse complement.
ACATAGATAACTGTGGTGAATAATGCGTGGTGGCGCAACCATAGCCAACATCTTTCTAAGGCCCACAGGGCAGTAAGGAAGTGAAACCCCCGTGTGCTTGATTTGATAATATAATACTTTGTACGTGGACTCGTTTGGTTGTACATTTACCATTTCTCAAGATAAATTACTACTTACACTGTCTAAAACAAAACACGATGAAAACACAAAAACAACGTTTCATAATTTTGAATGCACTTGGTCTACCCACACTCGTGAACCATTACAAACACCTAAATGTAAAAAAATAAATCGAAATGTTAAATTGTGTTTTCCTAGTTTTGAGGTGTTTAAAACGAATAACGTTTTGAAACATACATTATTATTATTATTTATTATTTATTATTTATTATTTATTTATTGACATAAAAACGAATTACACATTTACATTTATGTCACAAAATCATCATCAAATACAATTTAATTAAAAAAATTTAACACATACATTACAAATAGAAAATACATTAATCCATAAATCAAATTAAAAAAGTCCAAAAATCAAAATATTAATGTCATAAATCAGTAAAAACATCGTCAAAACCAAATGAGCTATCACATTTTTGGGATCTGTCCCACTGATCAGACAAATTTTCACAGTATGTCAAAAAGTGTGTTAAAAGAGTTCTCCAATTGTCAAAAAATAAATCTAAATCAGTGTTAGCGGAAAGGAGTGCATTGAAATGACAGCGGGCACGAATTAAAGGAGACATAGATCGTGCAACAGTACGACTTTGATCTGTGCGGAATAGGTCATGTTTCCGACCGCGTCTATTCGCAGGAACCCAGGGGTTGTTTGGTACGTTCAGCGTGCATAATAAGTTATGCAGCTGTAGGGAGTCAACTGACCCTCTGAGCACTTTGCAGCAAGTAGTCAGCTGGTCCAGCAACCTCCTCACTTCCAAAGAGTTGTATCCGAGCAGCCCAAGAAGAAACTTTGTCGGGTACATATAAGGATAATAGCCATATAGCTTCTTATAAAGTGACCGCAAAAAAGCCTTTTGAACCTTCTCAAGCATCCGCGCGTAAGTGACATGATGCGGGTTCCATACACAGGCACTTGACTCAAGCTTACTCCTAACCAGAGCGTTGTATAAAGTTCTTAAAACTTGAGGATTCTCAAAATCCTTGGCGTTACGTAAAACAAATCCTAGACGACGGTAAGCCTCTTTAGCGAGATTCGCAACATGATCATGGAATGTCAAGCCACGATCAAATGTTACCCCCAGATCTTTAATACCAGCACCTCTATTTATAACTAAGTCGTTTAAACTATAATTAAAATGTATAGGATTTCGTTTGCGGTCAAATGTCATAACATTACATTTATTTTGATTAAATTGCATTTTATTTGTCATACTCCATTGAAATATTTTATGTATGTCATTCTGTAAGCTGAGGCAGTCACTATAAGAATTTATTTCTAAAAAGAGTTTAAGATCGTCGGCATATAAAAGGCACTTGGCGTTACTTAAAACGTTAGGAAGGTCATGGATCATGATGGAAAAGAGGAGAGGGCCAAGAACTGAGCCCTGGCTTACACCTGATCTGGTATGATAAGGTTCAGATTCATAGCATCCATGCCTCACAAATTGACGACGATCCCGCATATAGTCAGAGAAAAAGGCAAGGAGACCAGGGGTGAAACCAATGGCGGACATTTTCTGCAACAGCATGTCATTATGAATCTTATCAAAAGCTTTCTGAAAATCAAAATAAATCACGTCGACCTGGAGGCCGCGATCCATCGCATCAGATATATAATCAACCAGGCACAACAAGTTTGTGTTTACAGAGCGCCCCGCTCTGAAACCGTGTTGCTCGTCGCCCAGCAGCTGGCGTACCTGCCGATATATCCCTTTATTTAGTATGTATTCAAATACCTTCGCCGGTGCACACAGTATTGCTATGGGACGGTATTCATTAACTAAGGTCTTTTTACTACTCTTAGGGATAGGAGTCACTCGGGATAACTTCCACTGGGCGGGGTATTTGCCATTTAGAAGTGAAAGATTGAAAATATGGTACAATGGAATAATTATGTGCTCTTTACACGTCTTCAGAATAAAGCTAGGCACATTGTCCGGTCCAGGTGATCTACCTGACTTTAGTTTATTGACACCGAGCGCAATATCTTGAAGTGACAATGTAGGTATACTAACGTAACCGCCTGCGACTCCACTATCGCAGCATGAGTTACTATCTAACTGCGGTGATTCATCCAAGAAAACACTAGAAAAATAAGAAGAAAACGCTTCGGCTGCGTCTACCCCAGTGCACGACTTCCCTTGATAAGAGACACAGGGCTCAAAACCACCCTTAGATGTAAGGCTATGTACGTGACTCCAAAAACATTGCGGCCGAAGTTGTAGCTTTTCCTCAATACTCATTATATAAGCCTTGTACGCTTTAGAGATACGCATCTTCAAACTGGCACGTAGATTCGAAAACCGTTTACGTGTTACGACGCAACCAGACTTCAACCAGGATTTGTGCAATCTACCTTTATACCGAATATCCCTAATTATGTCAGCGTCGAACCAAACAGGATATCTATTAAATTTAGTAGACTGCCTTTTCTTTTTAGGCACTGACAAATCAAACAATTCGTAAATAATATTATAAAAAGTATCAGATGCAGCAGAAACATCATCGCACTCGAGGACCGGTGCCCAGGAAGTTTCTTCAAGCAATGAACGAAACTGTGCAACGTCAATTTTATTAAAGTTCCAGTCACGTGCAGCATTCATATTACTCGGCTGGAGACACGCGGGTTTGTTATCACGAAATCGAAGAGTCACGGTTATATCGAGGCCCGGATGATACAACTGGTCAATGGGAACGAACCCGTCTGCCTCGCACACGTATACCCGCCGCGATTCAATGCACTCCCGCGCCAACACTACGTCGAGAGTATTTCCATGGGAATTAACAATTTCATTGTGATCAGTTAAATTACAGTATGTCAAGAAATAACAGTAATAATTTTTAATATTATTTGACGTACTATTTATGTTAAGGTCGCCAACAATAAATATATTTTCATTCATAGTATCTAAACTAGATTCAAATTTATTTAACACATTCATATAAACGGCATCAGTTGCTTTTGGCTTAACATAAACTACGCATACCATAAAAGAAATACCGCGGTAAGTGATGGAAGCCCATAGGTCCTCTCCGAGTTCTGACTCGAGGTCCTGTATTCGATGCATGGTGACTCCGGGCCTCGCAGCGAGTAAGACGCCACCACATCGAGAAGGCCGGTCTCGTCGCAGTAGGGTCCAGCCGATCGGTACCACCTCGGCATCTTCCACTGAGCCGTCGAGGAAGGTTTCCGTCGCAGCAACAAGCAAATGGTCAGAGACCAACATACTGGCAATCCATAAGGGCAACTTCGTCTTTAAGCCTCTGACGTTTTGATAAAAGACGGTGATTTGGGACAGCTCGACGGTGCGCGGCACACTATGCGCCGACTCCTCCACGAAATGTTTGAACGTTCGCCAAGGGGCCAGTAAGTGTCTGCTTTTTGTAATTTATCCACTTCTTGACCCGGGCGTTTTCCGGCCAGACGTTTACCGAAAAGCACTTCTCATAGCAGTCTTCCGGAACTCCAATTTTAAAGGAATTATAATGCCTTGAGGTCTTCAGCGGTTCAACTGTGATAATCCTCTGCGGGCATAGCTCGCTTAGGTATTTTTTTACCTCTTCAACTTCAGACAGCATGTTCCACAGATGGAAATGTTTTCTCGCCTCTGCCGCTTTTAGTGATGTCACAGCAGGCCCAGCGACACAACGCAGCGATAGGGACTGGCGCGGTCTCTTATGTCGAACCTCTGTCCATGTTCGATCAGCAGTAGTGGGTTGAGACACCACTGAAGCACCTTCCTCAGGTGACGCCTTCTTGTTCGAAATGAATCTATGAGGCTTTGCACCTTTTATCTGTAATGGGCGTCCAGGAGTGGCGGTATTTGGCACGGTTATTGGTGACATGTTATTTGGGGCGGAAACAATTAAATTATCTGCCTTAGTAAGGCACGATTGTTGACTGGTGCGGTCTGACAAACGAGATAGAGCGGCAGCAGAGGGCGCATGGAATTCCTTCGACGTCGCCGGTACCTGCAGCAGGAGCTCGGCCGACGGTACGGTTACAGGCAACGGCTGACTGCACACACATTTATTAAGCCTATCAAGTAATTTTTCCGTTAGATTGGCATATTTTTCTATCTTTGTCTCATAGTTTTCAACAATCGATGTCGACCGGGCGAGTTTTTTATCATATTCCACTATGATAGAATCATAGTGTTTAAGCTGTGCTTCGTAGGCCGATAATAACGAATCCGATCTCGCTAGGTGCTCACTCATTCTAATCCTTTCGTTACGCAATTGACAAATTTCGTAGGCGAGATCTTGAACTACATCTACTTGTGGTACGAACTCAGCGTGAATACGTGATGCTTTCGTCCTGACAGTCACATTTGGTTCTCTGTGTCTTTTCGTAGCTCCCACTGGAGTCGAGCTGTTATCGCCGCCCTTTTTTGCGGCACAACAGCATTCTGGACATATCCACGTTTCGATTTGCAATCGAGCAAGGCCATTTTCTCCAGTACACAAGACATGATAAATTTTATTGCAGTCTTGCACTGTACAACACAAGTACTCTTCTACTTCCGCAGATATTGTATTACAACACGCTGCACAATTCATAGTGAAAAAGTGGAAAATCAGTGTTAGCTGTGGTACGCACAAGATATAGCAGTTGCACGTAATGTAAAATACATATCACAAATTCTGGGAAAGTTAAACAAAACCAATAGCCACTGTTGGGTTTTTCTCGCCATTACAATTATATTTTAGTCTAAGGAGTTTGGAGACAGAAAGAATGACAGAAATCAGATGCCACATTCACAAACTAATATATTATTATGTCAAAGTTGACGTATTGTAAATAAACAAATCGGGAAGCTGCCCAACATTGAATATTGAAAAATAGGAAATGTTTAGAACCTACCGGCTACGTTCAATTCCTGTCGAATTTAAACGCGTATTTCTTTGCAGAAATCATCGAAGTTACCTTAGGCTCTTTTGGTTTCGACCTGATAAATATTTAGTGCCGTTCTTGAGAAGAAATATTTTTATAATTGTCTGAGCAGTTCCTTAGTCCTTGGTGGTCCTTGGCCTTTACAATATTCAAAAGGTATGTTATGGCAAGATTATTGCAATAAGAATTATCGTAAGGCTTTAATCTGTTTCTATACGCTGCCATTTGATGATTGGAAAAGGAAACGAAGGGAAAATCACGTCGAATGACCAGCTCGGTTACGTCGATGTGTTGTTTTACTGCACATTAGGTTAGGCGCACATACAGCCTCCTTTCCTACAGCCCTGGATCCACAGCAGGGCTCTAACTTGATGTACCTACTTCACCATACGGTAGGATGGTGATATTACCTTCGTGGGTATTACTTAAGTTTTCTGAAAAGCTTTAATCGACTACATCCTCACCGTCTTTCGAACCTACATAGCGTATAGGGATAGCGTTAACAAAACCATCAGTTAAAATTGTTGGCTATGATGTGATTCTTTGGTTGCTGTATTGTTTGGGTTTTAACTAGTGCCATTGTCAGAATCCTCCATCGAAAAGACTGGTTCTGAACATAGCCAAATGTGGAAGTTTGTAAACAACATAAATGTCACATAAAATGTATTATACCCTTTGATGATTTGAGAGTTACTGAGGACGTGAGGACCTAGTTCAATTATACCGCGACAACTGGAAAAAGCAGTTATCAGTCAATCAAGTCCTTGTGGCCTATGAAAAAGAGTTTTGTTATAATTTTGAAACCCGTTTCTCTCTGTATGTCTGTTGCATTGACGAGGCATAGCTCCATAACGACTGGTCAGATGTCGATGCAGCTTTAAATTTTATTAAATGTATCGCTTCGGGATCGGTTTCACTGGAACCGGTTAAGGTGAATGCTCTCGTTTTTATTGGAAATGTCAAAATTTCAATTTTTATTTCGTAGCTAACCTGGGTTTGATATTCACCTTAAGCATGCGATTTGCGATTTAAAGAATATCCTTGACATTATCTAGTAATATTTTTAATAATGTGATTAATCGCGTCATTATAATATTTCATTTTCAAGAATCCATGATTTGTTATTTATTATTTGTCCACGATATAATATGCCTATATGTCTGGCGCGCGTCTACGCTCGCTTGTCATTCGCGCTATTTTATAAAGTTTAATCCAGTTCCATTACACCCACTTCAGTTGTCCATAATAAAACAACGTATTACGTAACGTAAATATTCGTTTTAGAATATTGTTTATGTATACATGCAAAAATATAGGACTTTCATGCAAACTTTAACTCATTCACGTTATAAGCCGTCTTAGAGCCCTTGCCAATGGCAATAAAATATATATGTAGAAGAAATGTACAGTTTGATCAGCTGAACTATTACTACGAATCTCAGTTACTATCAAATGTTGATAGAAACCTAAATAAATTGAGGATTGATTTCAATCAACATTTAATAGAAACTACGAAACGTATTTGCTAAAAAGTATTCGTATCGTAAGGGTGTCAACATGTAATGCTTCGGATACAAACTATGAGTTATCTGTGTCACAGTTGCTCTATCTATTATATAGAAACAGTACAAACTGGCATTTATATAGAATATATATAGGAATATAAATGCCAGTTTGTACTGTTTCACGTGAACGATACGTTTCGTTACACTTACGCAGTTATTCGGGCTAGGCGCACCGGTCTCTTATTATATAATTTTAGATCAGATTTTAGAGTCTTGTAATAATTATCATACAGTATTACTATCAGCACTGTATACGGTGGAGCTAATAGGTCTACCGCAGACAAAACTTAAGGCTCGAGCTCACTGCTAATACCCTCTACAACCAACCTTCGTGTTCCACTTCAGCACAAGCTAACTGGTTGATGTGTTATTTCCAGGGACAACTACGTCCGCGGCGGCGGCGCAGTGGGCGAGTACCGGGCCAATAACCGGATGTCGATCCTGGGCACGGGGTACCACCAAGCACCCCAGCCGGCCGCCCACCACCCCCCACCAGCCGATCCTCCGCCGTTCAAGAAGATCCGCATCTCGGCCGCTGATCGCTCGCAAGTCACGCCGCTGCCGCAGCATCACCAGCCACTCAGGGTTGATACTAGGGCAAGTTGACACCAACCATACAAGGGACTTCCCTTTGAGATTATCCTGAACCTGTCTCTGTCATCATCTGTCGCTCAGACCAATCACCTTTAGGATGAGTGCTTCTTATTAGACTCAGCACTAAACTCTATCTCATAATGATAGGCATAATAACTTATTTGTCTTCATATTATCTACCTACACCATAGCATCATTTAATTGTATGTCCCTACTTCTAGTGACCCGTGAACTCTGATGGACATTACAGAACATTCAATTCCCGTCAGCAGTTCAGGTCGTGGTGGACAAGGCAAGTTTCTATTCAGCTTGATCCTTAATTGGAAATCAATGTTCAGGATCCATGTCTCAAAAAAAAACGTATTCCTTTAAAAACAACTTACATTTCGTGTGGCGATTGCTTGAGAAGAACATAAAGATATCGTGGGCCTTACATTAAACAAACCATATTGTCCATATCATGCCTAGTTTAGTACACGGCGATGAAATACCAACATTCACAAAAGTTCAGTTTTTTTTTTTCAAGGGAAATCTTTGATATATCTACCAGCAAGCACTGAATATAATTTCTAAGTACTAAATAATTATCAAATTATTTAGCCTGATGAAGATACATTTACAGCTTTAGCACTTAGAATGAGAAAGGGAAATTTATCTGCTTTTCCTGAATGCATCACTTATTCAATCAACTTCTATTTAGCCGGCATCCTATCCTGAGCTGTAGCACAGACTGTAGTAACATATAAGAATCAGTACATGTTAAGAGATTAGTTTCCATGTAGAACTTCTTATGTATTTTCTCTTCATCAGATACCACATCATAGAAATAAAGGCGTTTGTGCACTGCGTTCCGACTCCATCATTTGGGATGAGACGGTCTCGTGGCCAGTTCCCGTAGGACGCTGCAGGACGCTGCAGCCATCCATATTTGGAGCAATGCACAAACGCCGTAAGCCAATATCTTAATGACAAATGTCAGATTAGGGCATTCTAATCTCTCCCAAAGAGGGCGTAAACCAAAGCCGTAGCATATAATGCACCCTACTTCTTTCGTCAAAGATCGCTAGTATATTATATCAGAAACTTGATGATAAATTGCGCTGCATGAGAACCTGCTTAGACGTAGTCAGATATGTTTTCTGATACCAAATAACATTGGCTTGTCACACAAGAACGGATCGGTCATTAATTCGTCTGGGATATTTTCCTTATGCCGTCACCTTGGGGTCGAGTCGAGGACTCAACTGTCACCTTATAAAGGATGTGTTATTTCCCATTACGCTCGCTAGCAGACGATAGTGAAGAACGATAAAGAGGAGGAAGCTCATATCCTGCAGGCTCGAGTGGGAGGAGTGACCTACCAATAATGGTGCCAATAACAATTACACAATTAGTTTAGAATTTCTACTCATGTAATAAATCAGAAATCAGTTTAGGGGCTGATCAATAGGGAACATTTCCTTAGATGGAGTACACGAAGAATACTGTTCCAACTGACTGGCTGCATATTGTTTGCATAATCATAACATTCCTAATGCCGGGACTAGGGCCTTGCTCTCAAGAAGTGTGTCAATGTCCATCACGAGGGCCCAGCGCAGGTTGGTTAAACGGTTGGGGTGTACTGAAACTGCATTGAAATAGGTTAGCAATTTTATTCGGATTTTTGCAGTGCATTATATTCGTATCACTATGACCGAATGGCGCCAGATTATCCAGATATCCTCAGTGTATTTGCAGTTAATCAAAGGCTTTAATCTTACCTTTATTGCAGAAAAAGATGCATGGTTGGGTACGTTCTGATGTTTAAAAAGACTAAGAATAACAACCGCCGCTGGTGTTTCAGGAGCCGGTGAACCAGTACAACACGGTGGAGGTCCTCTCGCCGAATCCTCCGTCGGAAACCACGATAGAAGACCAGAGCTTTCGGAGCACCAAAGATGATCTGCTGCAGCAGATTTCCAAGGTAATAATGTGACATATTTATGCTTTGCTACCGCCGGGTAAAGACCGTTCTTATACCAGTAAGTGTTAGCAACTTCTACCCTTATTCGCTTATTGTGATACCTAGTAATAGACAGTGATAATAATAAAGATAAGTATGAAATTATCATCTACAGATATAAATTGACGAATAGTGTCAAAAAAACATACCAACAAAGCAAGAAACAAAATATGTACTTGATTTGTATGGTTTATTACTAACTTTTTTGCTACAATCCGGCTCCAACTCAGCATTTTGCTAGCTGTATCTATGTGTATGTCTGCTCAGAAGGCTGGGTGCTACGAACTGCGCCAAGCGACGAGTGGGCTGAGCACCAACATATGCTCAAGTGTAACGTTATCGTATCGTGTACGTAATCAGTGCAAACTATGAGTTATCTGTGCCACTATTGTACTAGATAAACAACAGTTTGTACTAAATACGTTCACGATGCGATTACGTTACACTTGTACAGATTTTCATGCTCGGCCCACTGTCATTACCTTTGCTGTTGACAGTATGGACTCATTGCGGTGATTTTGCTCGATTAGATAAAATAATAATGTAATAGATATAATAACTAATCCTGCGATGCAAGCATGGATTCTCGATAGGATAAAATTATCGGTAAATAACAACCTGCGATATATGTATCGCAGTTAGATCCGTACTAGAGACATGGTGAGATAGCTAGTATAAGTAAGTTTATCGATTCGACAAGTTTATCGTGAGATCCATGCTCGCACCGCTGATTAACTGGTATCAGTTCCTTGTAAGAGCGTAGGTTAAGGGTCCTCTCCAAAATAATGATGACTTCAAACTTAAAATCCCGTATGTATTTTTCTCACTCGAGTTCACCCGAATCTGTCGAACAATTTTACCGTAAAGAAGTGATAAACCTACGCATTTGCTCAGAAACTGTCTCATATTATTTTATTAATATCATGAATTTTTGATGAAAGCGCTGTCAAGTCAACGATTGTCGCGCCCCGGCTTGCCGTTCATTTCCAATGCTTTTAATGCACAACCCGAATCAAACACTCGAATCGGTTGCGAATTGCGCGCGTTCTAGTTTGAAAATTGTCCTAACGTTGGTCGTGAGCTTGTAATGGAACGGGTGTGTGAACGACGACCAAAGTGTCTCATGTTCTATAACTTTATGTTTCCAGGTGGACCGCGAGATGGCGCTGTCGGAGGCCCAGATGTCCAAACTTCGGAAAAAGCAGGAAGAGTTGGAACAGACGGCGTCGAAACCGGCGCGGGAGGCCGAGCCTGAGGAGGCCGTGCCCAGGCACAGGAGTCTCGCGCAGTGCGTCTACGCAGACAATAGGAAAAAGGTAACACATAAGGACGAAGACACTAGCTTCCGAACCATAGTTATTACCATATTAAACATAGTTATTATACCGGTTCGGAGACCAGGCGCCTGAGCTTGCCGCTAACTCTTATATGGAACGATTTCCGTAAGAACTATAGAATGTTTCCTGTATCACAGTAAAAGGACAAGACAGTACCTTTACTTTTCTTGCACGAAATGTATACTACCAGAAAGTTTAGCAGTTCCTACCTCTGTCGTGTAAGTAAATTGTGGAATGCTCTGCCGGCGTACGTATTTCCTTGCAGCTATGACCCTGGGTCTTTCAAGCGGGGCGTGAAAAAGCATCTGTCAGGTCATCATACGGGTGGCGATTACGTCGTAAGCTGCACTAATGGTCATTGCTTCTTGATTCCATCTTCGCTTTCCAATAGTCGAGAGAGAGTCACTTTGATGAAACACTATAAAAAAAAAATGAAAAAAAAGAAGCTACTTATCTCTTATGTGTTCTTTCCAGGCGACGTCAGCACACGCAGTACTATCACACCTCGGCCCCCCGGTATCCTATCCCCTCTACAACCAGCCACAGGACACAGAAGTCTACCACGAGAATATTCGCAAACACAGAACTTTTAGAAAAAGATTAGCAGAGCACATACGAAGGTTAAAATTGGAGGCTGAAAAGGTAACCAAATTTTACTTGTTTACATAGGATACACACCTATACTCCCCCTGCAAGTCCAATCATTGAGGCGTTTGACTTTGCAACAATTCCTCTGTCGCTGAAACTTTGCAGTATGATAAAGTAATGTTTATAGATTACGATTTACATATTGTCCAAAAAAAATCCTAAATGTTTTTCTAATAAAAACCTTAATGGCGCGATAGGAATGCAATTTTTTTTGGGCCGCGCCAGGTACTTTGCTGTTTGTATGGACGTTATGTCAAGTTTCTATATGTAGTAAGGAAAACTGTGGAGATATATTATTGAAACCGGCCGTAAGGCGGCGCGGGAAGGGACCTCAATAGCGCTTTGAATGTACAATTGTTAGTAATTCAATCAGTTTAAAACCTAAACCGTGGTTTTAGTTACCTCCTCTACAGATAAGCAAATATTAGTCAGTAAACTGTCATGTGTGGCTAATTTAAATACGTGTTATTATTTTGCAGAGAGAAGATGCATTAGCAGAGGCGTATAGTAAAAGAGCGGCAGAGTGGTTGAGAAGAGTGGACAGGATAGAACAGGGCCAGAAAAGGAAAGCGAAAGACGCGAGAAATCGGGAGTTCTTCGAAAAGGTATGATATGAACTGTTTTCTTTACTTTGTAACAATCATAGGAAGAAAATGTTTCGTACAAACTAAAAATTCGAATATCACATTTTGTGGCACCACATTTCAGGGGCGTGTGTGACCCGATGACCACCAAACTTAAATTCTGTCCAAAAGCCTCTGTCTCTTGTGCAAAAGTGTGTCTGTCTCTTGCCCTTGCCCCCTACCACTTAGTAAGTTGGGATTCTTTGCCAAAAACGATTCGTACCTACACGATGGATTCCGTCCACTTACGGAGTAAAACGATTTCGACTTATATGCCACATCAATATCAGACATTTTCTTTAATGCAGTATTAGTGTTTCAGAATTACTGTGTTTAGATTTGAAAAACACTATAGCAATCTTTTTTTTACATTTGATAGACAAGCATTTGACCACAATCTCACCTGATGGTACTTAGTTAATTTAGTTATAATGAAAAGATTCCACCAGCTTTCTAAATAACCATCCATGGACCCATAATTTCCTGAACGGTTCCGTTACCTAAGTTGGTAGCACCCATGCCTTGTTCATGCCTCGCGTGACACAGGGAATCCTAGTTCGGGTATATGAATGAATGAAGGAATTTATTTGTAACAAACACAATACAGACAAAGAAATGTATACATGGTCAAAACAAACAAAATCCTTGATTTTACCCAGCCTAAGCTCAGCAAAATGCTAGTTGCAAGCAACCAGCGCTGATCTTCCGTTAGGATGGGGACGTGACCTCACGCATGGTCTGAACCTACATAAAACAGCGCGGGCACTATATAAAAAAATAATCAGTTTATATGAGTATGCGTTATATATTTATCTTCTCTATTCTACCAGGTGTTCCCAGAACTAAGAAAGCAGCGGGAAGAGCGCGAACGGTTTAACCGGTTGGGAGCGCGCGTCAAATCCGAAGCGGAGCTCGAGGAGATAGCTGATGGTCTACACGAACAGGAGCACGAAGACAAGAAGATGCGCTCGCTGACTGTCGTCCCCCCTCTCCTGAGGGATCCTAAAGACGCCACTCCTATCTATATAGATACCAATCGTAAGTATCTGTAGAAGGATTACCTCCAGTTTCTGGAACGTATGTTAAAGTTTGATCAGCTAACAGACGGAATACAGACCGCTGATTGGTCACATATCGCGTCATAGAACACCATTGACCAATGAACGTTTAGTATTAATCCACCACACGAATGGTATCCGTAGTAAGAGTGAGAAAGAGTGTAGACCGTTTTGTCTCTTTGAACTCTTAAATAACTTCGAACTTTTTTGAAATCCACCCGCATCTTCAGTGTACCCGTGCACATGGTGCATGTAGCTGCGCCGAAATATCACTACAAAACATTGCTAGTCGTGGTGTACATGCCGTGAGTACTAATTATAATTTAGTTAACAACCGCGAAAGTCTAAAATAGTGTGCTTAGTATTTAGTTGGTCAACTAATCAAATCTTTGACGAAAATTCTAGAAACTGGGGGTAAGTCTTCATTCTGATGACTCCGTTCTATTAGCTGGTGCTAATACTTGTCTGATGAGCAGAAATGTCTATTCTCGGATCTGGGATGTCGTGATGTGATATTATGTGTATTATGCCTCCCGTGATAAAGTATCCTAGTGCGGGGTACGAGTAATATGAGTATGTAAACGTTGCGGTTTCACCCGCGTGGTGATGGATGATGATGATATAAAAGTAGCCTGAGTTACTCAATAAGTTACTCCTTATATTATCAGCTATCTGCCAGTGAAAGTCCTGTTAAAATCGGTCCAGCCGTTTTAGAGATTAGCTGGAACAGACAGACAGACTATTGTCATAATTGACTTTATTATGTAAAATTAACTTAATTTCATGTAGTGAAAAGCTGTTAATTTGGAACTACAACCAGACACTTTAATTTTATTTACCTGTACCTATAGATTTATTTGGCCAGAAATAGTTTCTGGATAGTTTTTATTTTCAGTAAGTAAGTACTAAGGTAATTTTTCAAAAAGGATTGGATTTACCTACGGGGGAAGAGTATGCTGCTAATAAATTGCAGTATAGTTTTACCAGACTGTGTTAGCTCATTGTTGATAAGTTTAATCCAGGGCATTATTCTCTCGATCCGTTTTTTATTCCAACTTACTGCATTTTGTTCTCCTTAGCCAAATGAAGTGACATATGCAAGTATTGCTTATGTGTGTGTACAGTGTCTCTGTCTAATCTAAGTCCCTTCAGCTAGGCTACGTTCCGGGAAGGACCGAAATCACTCGCTGCGCTCGCACACCCATTCCCTTAAAAGCGCACGGTCATCGTGAGCGAAATCGATACGTCATCGATGATGATCGCTGACGTCACCGAAAACGCTCACAACGCTCGCAGATCGTAGGTGGGTTTTCGCGGTCATTTACGAGCTGTCACTGTCAAGCATCAAATGTATAGGATTCTATCGATTTTGGCAGAAAAGTTGCCGCGCTTTTCGTGACCGCGTAACCGTTCCGCTTGGATTGAACATTGCATGCATTCATTCTAACCGGAACGCTAAACCGGGGCGCGACAGTTGTGAGCGTTGACGGCGCTTCCCGGAACGTAGCCCTAGTGTGATGAAGAAATGACTGACGTAGCATTGAAGTCTTTGTCAACGCTAATCGATACATAAGAACCTTTTTATAATTGATATACTAGACTGGAGACTGTTTCACATAGATACCACAAGGTCTTCCACAGATTTCTAATGATGAGGGTAATAGTAGCCAGCCAACAGATTGTGCCCCACCATTATCCAAAGTATTATAATCTGATTACTACCAAAAATATCATTTCAAAGGCCTACGATGAAAATTATCATCAACTCAGCTGGCCCATTGCTGAACATACCCTCCCCATGAGCATAAATCGATTCGCAATCGATTAAAGACTTCCATTTTATGGAACTAAGGTACCTTTTAGAAGAGAAGATGTCTTGGAGGTGTTTCTGAGTATTATTATTGATAATAGTACATTACTGCAGCGGCCAGCAAAGAACGAACGTGTAAATGTGGGCCGAGGCACACAAACGTAAGTCCATCAATGCCTAGTTGTAGCCAAGGCGTGTATACTACTTTTCTCAAATAATGCGCGGAAATTAAAACCAAGTAGTACATAGGCAGAACTTTCCAAAATCAATCACGAACCACGCACAACAATAATTATGCCCGCGTTAAATTGTTTTTTTACAAAACAGTTTTCTATTTGCAAGCCAGTTAACTAAGGCCTTTTATAAGTTACCTACCTCCTTGGTTGCCATGTTTCGGAGTTAAAGATCGTTCCATTTTTAAATTACACGACTGATATGAGTTTACTATTTATGACCTCCGCGTCCCTGGACCGGGCAGACGAAGACTAAGATAAACGGCCAACCTATATAATATATTTGGCCGCTATACCACGCCCGATATGGATTTTCGTACAACCTTTGCCTGCCGCTGCTCACAATGTATTTAGCCAGTACAGCAATTTCGATTTATCTCGAAAAAGGTTGTCAAAATGATACTCAAATATCCAATCATGTTTGAGAAATAAATAATATTTTGTATTTCCTTCCACAGGACGGTGTATGGACATGGAGACTGAACACAAAGACCTCTCGTTACGGAACGTGTGGTCAACGGGAGAGCGCGAGATGTTCCGCGAGAAGTATCTCCAGCATCCGAAGAACTTCGGACAGATCGCCAGCTTCCTGCCTAGAAAGAGCGTCCGCGACTGCGTTAGGTGAACCTTCATGCATTACTCATAAGCTAAATTTTTGTCTGAATAGATAGAAACTGGTATCGCTCGCAACACTGGTGTCTCGAATGAGCAGGTGCCCTACTCCCACCTCTTAAAGTAGTCATATTTAAACCTTACCTATAAATTAGGTACCACCACGTCAATAAAGCAAGCTTAAAATAATAATGGATTACGATAGACGTTTTGATGACTTATTATCAAATAATGCACTCAATTCGCGAACTGTGCAACTGTGTTAGTGTTCTATTCGGGTTGGGCATTATAGGTATTGATCCTGGAACGCACCATTAGATCGATTTTGGCTAAAAAGGAACACGCTGTAAATAGTATTGAAGTAATATGTTCAACCGTTTTGTGTCGGTGGGAGTACTATAGCAAGTATTATTATTGTAAGCTTGTTACAAAACGCTCCTGATATATAATAGCTTCGTAAAAGGTGGGAGTAGGCCCCCAGGTTGTGGATTCCACCAGAACTTGGAATTTCTGATTCAATAGCCCTGAACAAAACTACAACACATAATTTGGACTTGGGTATGAACAAAATAATATATACACAAATTTCATAATAATTGGATTTTAGTTCGCTAGTTTAGTGTTCTTCACAAGTGAATTGATATCAGTACCTATATGTGTAACACATTATTATTATAAACGGGACAGATGTCTGTAAGTTGTTCACGCTGAAACAAAACATTCATCAGATTTGTATGATATTTAGTATGCAGGTATCATAAACTCTGGACACTGGAGTTGTGAGTTGAATAGTCGAATCACTTGTAACTCGCATAGATTCATTCTTATGCTCAGGATTTAAGGGCACTCGCTATAATAATAAATTAACACTTATGTTTCACAAATACCTATTGTTTTTTTACCTTACCTATTGGCCCCGTTTGTCCCCAGATTTTATTATTTATCAAAAAAGGCTGAGAACTACAAACAGCTGTTGCGTAAGCCGCGACAACGTCGCTCGGCGCGCAACCCGCCGCGCGTGCAGCCAGAGCCCGAGCTGCCCGCCGGCGTCACCACGAGGCTGCAGCGGTCACAAGGTAATTGCGACTTTATTTAATACCGCATAAGGGCTGAGAACTTATACGAAAGTACAGCCAAAACCAATAGTAACACATTAGGTCACCAGTTGCATCGGGTAGGTGCAAGGTGCTTTCGGCTTTATCTTGTAGCAATAAGGCTGAGAACGACACTCTAACGTCAATTTTTACGCCATTTCAGTAGCTTGAGTCAGGAGTGATGAACTGGCTGCCTGAGCTACCAGCTGTTACAGTTGTCCCAGGTTAACACACTATTGTCAATTTTATAACGTAGTTCAAAGGCTAAAAACTACATACAGTATTTAAAAAAAATATTTGAAGCACTAACGCCGGTTTAGCAAAATCATATATTGCAATTTTAGAGGTGAAATATTCTACATTCTGACAGGGAAAAATTATGAATTACAAAGTCTTCAGTCCGCTCGTGACCACGATCAATGCATAAGGATCAAAACGTCGAGGTAAATAAATACTATTTCAACGCGATTAAGCCTCGTTAATATATATAAATATATTTTGAAGCGTTTGTAAAAACTTCGTACGATCGGATAAAGCTTTTCAAGAGAGATGTCGCTAACTCCAGACGGTGGTTAAAATCAACTAGAGAGATAATTTCCACGTTTGGATTGGTGACTGTGTGTTCTAGCGGTCATTTATTTAATTATTTTCTCAGCTACGGATACTTACACTCAGTGTTGCCAACCTTGGCAAACTAAAAAAGCAACAAATCGCACTTAAAAAAACAATAGAATACAGTAAAATGTTAATTTCTAAACATTATACTACTGTCTTAATTTTTTTACAGATTTATGTAGTATAGGCAATTAGCTACTGTTTTATTTACCACAAATTGTCTTATTTAAATATGTATTAGGTTAATAGGAAGAAAAACAAGTAATTATAATTTATACAAGTAATTATGTTTATTCTTCAAATATTCATACAAAGCATTTACTCATTATTATCAATTTCCCTATCTTCAACATTTTCTGCCTTATTTTTTTTGTTTATTATTAAGGCGCGCTCGTACCCTGATTAAAGAAAAAGCAGAATTTTTAAACACCTAGTGTAACGAAACAGATCGATAGTATATTATGAAAAAAACACAAAGGTTAGAAAAGGAATAGGAAAAGAGTAATAACCGAATAGAATTCATAAATATAACTCTCTTTCAGCAGAAAAAAATCCTGAATAGGTCCACAAAAATAAACTTTCACATCCAATCTCTCAGAATTTTCAGCGATAACACTATATTTTTTTAGGTAATACTTAGCCAACGTATAGTACTAAAGTAATAACCAGCAGTTTTTTCAATTGTGTTAATACTAACTGTACTGTGTTAATATACGAAAAATATAAAGAAAACGTACAAAATGAACGCATTTTCGCGTTACATCGTCCAATCTAACAAGCGATTTTCAACCTTACGTAAAGCATCGTAAATTATTTTAAAGTTGGGGTTGGTATCCGTAGTCCGTACATGTAACGCGTCTCCACAGAATAAGTCATTCTTTTATGGGACAATGTATACGATTCTATAATAAAGTTCCCAATGTTATCCGAGATTTGCCTATTAGCCCGGTCATATTAGGGGTTTCACCTCAGAATGAAAGATAATAAGCTGTAAATTTGTATAAACCTTTGTTTTGTCGTTCTAAGTTCTTCCCTAACCACGTTTGAATCTGGTAGTAGACACGATTTATATGTTGATGAGCTGCTGCTCTTGTTGGTCGTAGCGACAATGGTGGAAGTGTTGACAATTGTCAACAGTGTTGACAGTGTTGACAGTGTTGACAGTGTTGACAGTGTTGACAGTGTTGACAGTTGGCCTTGCATTAGGCCACATATGAATGTACGTGGCGCACTCTTCGCGATCTACCGCAAAAACGGTTGATTGTATGAAAAAAAAGTTCAAACAAAAGTTGTAGAGAATTTTTATACTCTACAACTTTTATAAATGTTGCAGATCTCATTTAAGCAATAGAAAGCGAGATATTCGCGAAAAACCATTTTTTTGACGCGATTTTTATGACCTTCAATATCTTAAGACGCGGACACGATAACATTTCTGATATTTTAGACAACATTTAGAACGACAAAACAAAGGTTTATACCAATTTACAGCTTATTATCTTTCATTCCGAGGTTGACCCCTTTTTTTACCTAATATCTGGGCTATATAAATAAGTTTAAAATTACTATTAAAACTAAACTGTCAAAAATGTTATTACAAAATTTCGGATTACTTGGAGGATAACACAGCTTGGTACTGATCACTCCAGGATCTATCTACTCGTGTACTAAGATGTCAAAGTGTAGCGTGTCTTGCCCTACTGATACCATTATTATGTTCTCTTTTGTAAGGCAACATCATCTTTTGTAAGGAGCTAAAAATAAGCGAACATTTGTTATATCATTTAAGAAATTGGCGATACAAAAAATGTAAAAAGACAAGCCCGCTGAGTTTCTTGCCGGATCTTCTCAGTCGTAGTCGCGTTCCGATCCGGTTGTAGATTTAAGAAAAAATAAATGTAATATGACAATTTGCAAGTGCCTCCGTAGACCTATACAGAATAATTGTTTCGAGTTTGAGTTTGAATAATAATACTTATTAGTCGCTCACTTAACTCAGTGTCTTATAAGACGCGACTTATGCCGATCTGGACTGCAGTACGTATTTATGATACTAAACTAAGGTGTGCATATTATGGGTTACGGACAGAGAACGCACGAAAACAGTAGAAATTTGTACCATAACAGAAAACAGGGATGTCTTGTGGAAAACAAGAAATCTACTGTGTAAAACAGTAGGGTTGGCAGCACTGCATGCACCACTTACGTGAATGATTAGGAAAATATAATGAGTTTAACAGTAATAGTGTCTGACATGGGTTGTGGAAAGACGTGGTATCGAATTAGACATAATTTGTCTCTCTTATATTACAAAGTTAGGCGATAGTGCTTCAAAAATGATATATTTAATATTATTGTGGCATCAATATGTATATGAGTAGTACAATTTAGCTATTAGCAAAACAATATATTACATTGATTATGATTAATAATGTATGTGTGTGTACAGGCACCGTTGGCGGGCGCGTGATGTGCGGCGGCATGGAGGGCGGCATGGGCATGGGCATGGGCATGGCGATGGGCAAGGAGGGCGAGGAGGGACTACAGGGGCCCGACGCGCTCACCTGCATCCCCATCCCGCCCATCGCCGCACACCCCACCAGGTAACAAACGACACAACTAGCTCTACTATTAGCTCTAATACAACTAGTCAAAAAGGGATAACGACGGATTTATAAAACATACAAGCGGACCCATAACACAAAGTTCTGTCATACGGAAAAACGCACTTTCAGTTTTGCAGTTTTTTTTTTCGTGAATCTTTTTCTAAAACTTTACTTAAACTTTGCGCTTAACAAACAGTATTTAATTCTTATTTCTAATAAATATGTTAGTTATATAACTTATATAGAATTAAGAATTATTTATTTCAACCACCAATAATAACATTCTTAAAACTAATAAATTTACATAATACCTATATAACCATTTCAGTTATTTTTTTATAAACCCTGGTCTCCACACAAGGATTCCCTGTGTCGTGGAGATCAGTTCCTCACAAATTGGTTTTAAATCTAGTTGCGTTACAAGTATGTGCTTTAATTTTTGTTAAGGTTACAGATATAATTCACTTAAATTATTATGTAAAAGTCCGACGGTCTAAACAGTGTAGTTGCAACTTCATATAAAAAATATGAATAAAAGGGTTTAAGTATATATTAGATATAAGCGTAAGTTTTTTTCCTACTTTTCCATGTTTGGAGTGCTGGAGAATAAATTAAAATTAACAAGGTATGTGTACGTGTCACCTCGAGACATAGTTTTTTGAGTCATTTTTTGCCCAGTTATTTCACTTGTTACAGTGTCCTTCGATGATAGAGAGATATGTGTAGTTTCGGTCTCTCTCAACCGTAAAACAATGTGTTTTTCAACTAAAACACCCAACAAGTAGCATAGTGAGTATATACTGTAATACTGCCTTTAAGAACTACCGTATAGCGAAGACAATCAAATTTAATGAAACAATCTGTGTCTGGGATACCCAATACACTACCGCAATGACTTGAAAAAAGAAACAGGAAGTTATGGTTTTAGATTGCAAGATACCAATCGTTTCTTTTCGAACAGTTCTATTCGAACAGCACGTTTCGCGAAATGAATACGATTTAGTTAAATAATTTTGTAAATAGCGCCATCTAGTTTTAATAAAGCGAACCAATTTTTATGGCTTGTTGCTTGGAAAAAGCCCGAAGTTCCATTCCGAGTGGATGTTGTGCTAAGCGTTTCTTGAATGTGACGGCAGATGACGCCACAATTCATTTTACATGTGTTTTAGTAAAGAAATAATAGGTAATAAGGGGGATTAGCATAATTGTTCTGTTGCTGCAACACATGCCTCCACCTCAGGGACTGAACATGGGCCATAATCCATGCGGACCTAGTAGGGTTCGTTGGATAGGCTAGTAACCGTCCCTAGTGTCTGAGTTTTCAGTGGGCTTAGCACGAATATTGACTTAAGTGTAACGTTATCGTTTCGTTGACGTATACCGTGCAAATTATTACAGTACTGGTACTAGGTAAATGACAGTTTGTACTGCATACGTTAACGATACGATTAGTTACATTAACACAAATATTCGTGCTAGGCCCACTGAGAGCATTTACCATAGGTTAGTCAGATAGCGAGTTAAAATTCGATGCTCGGACCCGAACCTCGGTGGCCTAGTTGGTCAATGGCGTCTGTCACGGAGAGTCAGAAGACGTGGGTTCGAAACCCGTCCGAGGATGTGAATTTTTCTCTATAAATTTCAATGTTTGAGATCGCTAAAGCAGGCGTTAGTGCTTTAAAAAAGAATATGTGTGCTTGTTGTCTTTGTTAGTTACGAAATCGAAAAATTAACGAGCCTCATTAAGCGTAGATGTGCTTCGCTCAAAATACCATTAGCGGTCACCCATCCAAATACCTAGTGATCGCAGCAATATTTGCGTAAAAGAAAAGTCACGAACGACTAGGCAAACTCCACGACGCGCGCTTGTGCCATAAACAAATCACCAATAAACTCATATTCAAGCCAAGTATAAATAAATACCCTGTTCAAACAGCAAAGGAAACCCGGTTCTGAATTATTTTTACCACAGTATCAATACAGGGATCCGCGATTCCACAGAGCAGCTTTTTAATTACAGAATGTCAACATTCCCGCCCTCTATAGATATGAATTATTCACCGGAGGAGTGACGGGCGACGGGGGGGAATTTTTTCACCCTCTGAGGTATTTTTTTTGCCCCCCTCGCGGTAACTTGCCTTTTCTTTTTCTCTATTTGTGCTAAACGTAATGTGGCGGTCTTAAGTGGATGAGTTGACTTGCTTCGGGGTGTTTGGATTTTGGGGCAGGATTTTTAGTTTAGTGGGATTTTGCTGAATTATTACAGCAATAATTTTGTGTGCAAATCTAATATCTACATCGTTGTTGGGTTTATTAATAACTAGCTACTGCCCGCGACTTCGTTCGTGTAGTAAGCTCGACCTTCTTGGTTTTTCTTTCATAAGAACCTTCTCCTGACAATTATAGATATGTCAACCAAGCGCTCGTAGCGGAGCTTGACTTGGCGATCTTATTCGATCAACTAGTTAAGCAACACTTGCTGCGGTCAGCAGTTGGATGGGTGACCGCTAGTGGCATTATAAAACTGAGCGCCTCCGTGCTTCGGAGGGCACGTTAAGTCGTCGGTCCCGGTTGTTAGTCTTAGAAAAACAGTCGTTAGGCTATGTCAAAGGCCCTTCGGGCGGCCTGAAAACTTAGGCATGGGTTGGCCACTAAACCTATCCACTATCCGCAATGGGCCCGCGTGGTGGATTATGGCTCAACTCCTCTCAGAGAGGAAGGCTCGAGTCCCAGCAGTGGGAACAAAATGGACTGATTATGATGAGATACACCAAGGTCGATATGAGAATCGTAACAGGGGAGGAAATCCACCTTACTAAAGGAATGCCTTTTGTGTAAGGCATCTTTTTGTTTGGTACCTCCTGCCAATGAGTAGTGCAAGCTGTCTTGGGCTTATAGCTAGTATAGCAAGTGAATCTACTGGGCAAATGGGGCTAGAATACTAACTATATTAGTAGCACTAGCACTAGCTAGCATTAGCTAGTGCTAGTGTTTAGTCGCACTATGGCTCTTAGCCGTGGAGCGGCGAGCGAAGAAGGCGAAAAAATGAGTTCATAATAACAAAAAAATATGTCATTTTTTTCTTTTACTTTCATGGCCAGTTATCGATTCCAAACCAACCCGTTCAATATTGTGCACTAATTAACAAAGTCCTTAATATATGATCACAGTAACGTGCCCCACTTAAAAGAGGAGCTTTTGCTCTGGGTGCCACTGCAACTGTCTTGGGCAGGCGCGGTGGATCATCAGGCCTGTCTTTTCACTAGGTAGTTTAATAAACTCTTAAAAAATAAACATTTATCTAAATGATAAGAATAATTAGAAAATTATAATGAGAAAAAAAAAAAAGAAAATCTGCGTTTGTTGTGATACCTCTATTTTTTGATATAAGAGACAGTGATGCTGTACCTATACTATAGTGTCCCATAATGTCATTGTGATAAAAGTCTGTCCTCATTCTAATTAATTATGTGTACCAGGAACAAAGACTAAACATACATGGAAAATGCGTTTATTAGATAAAAATACATTAATTTGTAATTTTACAGAATTTTACTACGAAAAAGGAAAAGTTTGAATTTGTTCCACAAATTTAATCTAATAAAAAGTATATCTACAAAATTAAATTAATTTGTGCAATGTATTTCAAATGTAATTTCCATAAAACGGTTAGAAAGGGCAAAAGGCTCTCTGTTTTCTAAGCCAAGCCAACCTCCTATATCGACTAGTGCGAGCTTTGTACAGGGTAGAAACAAGGACGGGGGTTAAGGTGTTACTATTTAAGGCAGTTAGTTCATCATCAGTACAGTGTAGTAATTGCAATTTAAGTCAGTGTTGACTTTAATTCTTGAAAAATAACATAATAATACATTCTTAATTGTGGTGTCTCACTAAGTTGTGAGTCTTGCACAATACGTAAAATGAGAAAGTTGTAAAAATTTTACTTCTTGCTTTTTTGTTATTCTTTTACAACAATTAATATACTCCATTTGTAATCATTACTGACATTACGTTTTACTAAAAGAATTACATTACTTTTCTTCTAAAGGCTTTTTGTTTCTACAAAGTCAAAATTAATTATTCTATTTAGACATCAAAGACTTACTTATGAACGTCAATTATTCATTATTCACTCTAAAGACTACCGCCGCGTTCCACAATATATAGAGCCTACCAAGAAGAAGCGGCAAGAAACTCGGGGCTATTCTTTTCATATACATTTTTACAATGTTTCTACTTAGGTACTATTATTACATTGTATAGGTCACAGATGACAACTTCCCTTCTAATAAATAAGATTAATGTTGTTATTTGTTAAAATACTGTACTGTTGTTGTACTACTACTGTCGCCACACGGCTCTGCCGGTACGGTAAACCTAAAAGTTGGCCAGCCGCTTGGCAACCGGTTCGTTAGTTTTGGCATTAAATAACTACAATCAAATAAACATCGATCCATTGCATTTCACACACTTTAGCATTCTTAATATTCCTGTGATTATAAATATACAAGTATATAAGTATGTTTATCAGTTGTCTAGTACCCATAACACAAGCTCTGCTTAGCTTGGGACTAGGTGGCGTAGTGTGATAGTTGTGGAATATTTATTATTTATTTATTTATTATTATTTAATTTTAGGATATTCTTCAGTAGTATTCCCTAAGCGTACCTACCTTGAAATGTCCTCTAATGTGTATTTCTGTCCTCTAGCCACGATTGCATGCCATTCCAGATATAGTTTAGAAACTGATTCCATTTACTTCACACTTAAGCTTCTCCCTAGCCCCATTAATCTTATTTCCCCAGTCCACCCCTGTCCGTTCATGTTTACACCGCCACTCGCCTTTATGAGGTTCAGAAAACGAGAACCGCTCAATTTTTCATCAAAAAGATTAATCGTTTAAAATTCATCATTTTTTTATTTCCATTCTTCCTTCTTGATACTTGTGAAGTATTTTAAACTTTCTTCGTACTTTAGAGAACCTCTGTAAATGAACAGCTTTCGTTATACTTAGTTTTTTATTCCTTGGAGATTTTAAATTAGCAGCATTTTTAACATGATATTGCTTTTATACTGTTAATATAGAATATTAACAAATAAATACTATTAATTACTGTGTAATATAATAATTGATTATATAAACAGCGTCGTTTTGTTGATTTCTGTAACTATTCGTTCCATTTGTTAAATGTTTTATATCATATACATATAATAAAAAATTTATAGTATTACTTTTTAAAGCACTAACGCCTGCTTTAGCGATCTCAAACATTGAAATTTATAGAGAGAAAAATTCACATCCTCGGACGGGATTCGAACCCGCGTCTTCTGACTCTCCGTGTCAGACGCCATTGACCATTTAGGCCACCGAGGTTCGGGTCCGAGCATCGAATTTTAATTATCTATCTGAATTTAACCGTCTTACGGGGACGGAGCGACATCTATTGAACAGCTTTGACAGTATTACAAGGGTTGCGATGTCAATACGAAAGATTAAGTATTTCTAAATAATGCTTCTTTCGGTTGTATAGTACTGTCAAAGCGTTTCAATAGATGTCTGAGACGTGGGTTCGAATCCCGTCCGAGGATGTGAATTTTTCTCTCTATAAATTTCAATATAATAAAATTCTCCAAAAAAAATATGTTTACACTTAATTAACAATAGAATACCTAAACCAAATAAACTACGCAGTTTATTTTCGATCTTAGCCATAAACATGAACCACAACGTGTAGTTAGGTAAACCTATTAGCATCATGTTTTCTGAGTTTATTATTTTTATTTGATAAGTTTTTCTTAGATATTTTTACACTAGTAATTTAGACATGTGAGAAGAGGTCTTAATTTCGAGTACATTATTTCATGTGACGTAAGCTCGCTCTAGTCAAAGACAGTCATAGAAAAGGGGAGAGTGGGCTAAACAATACCATTAAAGAAATCGGAATAATTCCGCGCATAGTTGTGTTGACAATCACTCCTGTGATTATTTGCGGACGGATCCCGCGGGAGTACTCCCAATCAGCATATGTGATGCAATACGATGTTCGATACAGAAGTTGTGTCAATACATTGTTCATTTCATATTTTTGTTTGACCCGATTTGGAAGCTTTTTGGGATCGGTAGCTTTTGACACATAGGTACCAGTTTTGTTTAAGCAATAGTCCTTACTTTCAAAAAAAGTCATTGTTTTCTTGACGATTGGCTGTTGATTAACCATTGCATTTATCACACAATATTAAGGCGTATGTGAAGAGAGACTCTAAATAAAGATAAAATAAATATATATTTCAAAAAATGAACGGGATATTATTCTGCTTAAAGATTTTTGGTTTATCTGTTCATTATAGAATCCATGTAAAGGTATTCTTTTCAACTTGCTCACGACCATCTGGTACAAGATAAGATCAACCCACACCATGCCTCCTGCTTACCGCAGCGGCTGAATGCTGGAACTTATTTGGGAAAAAATATATATTCACTGCAGAAAAATAAATATATCAATGTCAACTTTAGTTACATCGCAAAATTCAACGATTTGATTAATGTACGTAAATTGTTTTTTTTCCATTTAATATCGTAACAAAATCAAAAAAGGCAGGGCTTCGTCCAGTAATCCTATTAATCGCGCCTCTGGAGTCTTTTCTAAATAGTACAATAATAACTTAAAAGGTGATCACCACACTTTTAATACCAGAAATACAAATAGGATAGCTGTACCTAGTTTTAGACTTGCGAAGACTAATAAGTCATTCCTAGGAAATTGTGTGCGTTTTTACAATAAAATCCCAAAACACATAACTGAGCTCACAGAGGGAATATTCAAGTTGACTGTAAACAACGTTTTAATAAAATAAGCCTATTATAAAGTCCGACATTATATAGAAGATGCTTGGAATACTCCACTTCTGGCAAGCTGTCACTCTGCCACCCATAAAATGTAATATTTGTAGTACCTAAGTAGAAACATTGTAAACATCCATATACAAAAGAATGGCCCAGAGTTTCTTGCCGCTTCTTCTCGGTAGGCTCTATATATTTTGGAACGCGGCGGTGGTCTTTAAAGTACATTATAATGAAAAGTTGACGTTCATAAGTGCGTCTTTGATGCCTAAATTGAATAAATGACTTTGACTTTAGTAGATAGTAGAGCCCTAACAATAAGACACTGTCAAACCACCACTTCAATAATTCTATCTTAGTGCCGTAGTGTTGTATTGACGAACTCCCCAACACTGAGCGGGCGCCCCACGCCCCACGCCCCACGGCCCACGGCGCAGCTTGTTTAGATTTTTGCGCAAACACACCGCCGAACCATATTTCTAATTGGCTTAATTAAAAGCGCTCCAATCGAGAACGTAGGGTGAGGAGACTGCCGACTGTTTTTGATCGGTGCTATTTGCCATTGGTATTGATGGAGTTGATGACATTAAAGGTTTAGTTTTTGGCATTTCAATAATTTTACATAGATTAAGAGTTGTAGTTATGTTGCAAAAGTTTTTAAGTAGACAACTTATTTTTCCTATTTACAATTATTAAATTTATATTTTTTTTGACGATTCTTCTATGTTCAAGATTGACTTTTTATCTTGATAAGTTTTGAGTTACCTACGGTAAATGTGTAGTAAAATTATATAATTTGCAATTTTTTCATATTTGGCGGTTAGTTTTATCGGCAGGTCAAATAAATATCACAAAGTTCCTCTCGTAAATATGTATAATTGGCAAAGAAAACGGTCTAAAATACCATGAGCTATGAGCGAAAATACACGCGGTCTGTAAAATCCTAGCTAAACTGTTTAGTTTTTACTACACTAAACCTGAACATATTGTATTATTAAAACTTAAGTATACACGCATTCATCCATTAAAAGTAATAAAAATATCGTCACATCACATTGGCAGGGGATCAGATTAATTTGATTGTCGGGCTTACCCCATCGTCCCGCCACCTCCCCTGTTTACTAGCCCCTCCTCCCCCTACCCTGGAGGTCTCTGGGATGTTCGTTGATAATTACCGCTCCACAGCGGTGTATTAATTGGCCGATTTTAATGATGTGCAAATAAAGGGGAACCGTGCTAGGTGGGATCGCTGAGTTGATGGATTAATTATGATTTATGTCGAAAATTTCTAAAACGATAAAATTGATATACTGACATAAGGCCATAGCACAAACAATTTGCGATATCGCAAACGTCGACGCGTCACGCTTCGGCATACAAATCTGTGTCACAATGAGTTATCTGTGTCACAGTTGCCCTAGATACATGATAGTTTGCACTGTGTCACGTGAACGACTCGTTACGTTACACTTACGCCGTTATTCATGCTAGGCCCTATGTACTGGATTGGCATGTTTAGATTTTTTGAACAGTTTCGTCCTACTCGAAATAAAGAGAAGGCTGCAACTTTTATTAGAGGGGTCAGGACAGTAATAAAGTAACTTTGGTTTTATTTGTTCAAATTGAGTCGTTAGAGGTTACGGATAGTGTTATTAAAACTCAAGTTCATTACAGTTTTGTAATAATAAAACGGGATAAGTGTGAGACTTACGATATGTCGATATCACGATCGACAATTGTTTCGGCTTCATCCTTCTGGATGTTTAGTGCGGTGCGCTCTTCGTTGCGTCCCGCCTTATTGTCATCAACTAATTGTCGATGTCTACTATGTCGCACATTAACCCTTCATATACCGTGATAATTAAAACTATAGATTTATGAATGAAACGAACGTCTATGTACGTCAATGGTACTCAAAGGATTAATCCCGTTTAAGTAGATATACTAATTTTATAAAGAGGAAAGATATTTTATTTGTTTGTTTGAATTGAATAGGCTCCGAAACTACTGGACCGATTTGTAAAATTCTTTCCTCGTTACAATCGTACATTATCCCTAATGAACATAGGCTATTTTGATTCATCATCATCATCATCTATCACCACGCTGATGAAACCGCGAAGCATATATATAATAAGCTCTTATTGCTGTGTGAGAGCGAAAATATTTGCTCTATTTCTATATAAACATAACGCCAACAATATGTACTGTAAAAAATTGAATTGTAAGTTTTGGTAATTTTATAAATTAACATCGTACATTACTAAATTATTGTGTCATGTCCATATCCCTGATATTACAAGGGATCATCCGCGACCACCCCCCTCTCCCCGTCGTGGCTCGCAGGCCAGAATGATTAAAAGAGATGATTCTGGCTAATTATGTTTGCTTCACCCCAACCAAGGGTAGGTTCGTTATGATTTTGGTTTTATAATTAGCAATGTAATTTATCAGATTATTGGAGTGAAAGGTTCATCATATTATGCTTTTAATTATTACCAGTAGCGCATTAAACAATCCGTCAAGTTAACAACGTTTGACATTATTATAATCAGGTATGTAGGTATCAGAAGATCCTGAAACTTATTTCGCATGAAACAGATTCACTAAACTAATAAAAAGATACCGGCTTATGCGATACTTGGTATTATGTCTGTTTAAGTCCGACGACGTTTCGAACGTGTAAGACGTTCTTCTTCAGGGAGTGTTCACGCTTCGAGATCGGAGATCCAAGCGTGAAGAAGTAACACCAAGTGAGTGAAGCCGGTATCTTTATATTAGTATAATGTGTGATACTCACGTTGGTTTCAAATTCTAGATTCACTAAAGTGGATGGACTGGTAGATTTGAGTTTGTCCATATCGAGCTGTTTCAGAACCATTCAGAAAATGCGGCATACCCTCAAAGTTCAGGCAAAGACACGTGGCACTTTTAGGTCTAGTGAAATTGATGGACAATTTTACATATTTTCTTCTGACGTACTTAAATTTCTCGCTAGGATAGGACAATATGATATACATTATTCAACTGATGTTTATTAATATATAGCCGTATAAAAAGAGGCTGATCGTCCACTGAAGGTTATATTGTTAAAAACCAGTGCACGAAGCATCGGGGAACTTGGTAAATCTAACATGCTCTTTAAAAACATCAGGGCTGCGTTCCAGCAAGCTTTAGACCAAATAATGTTCGTCCAAGATATAATCGAGCGTTGCTAGAACGTCTTTTACCATTTTCTGTCAAAAACGAGTTAGACATAAAACATAACTTAGGTGTTAGCTTTGTTGGTTTAAAACTAATTCAAGGATATTAATTACTCTCCACCGGTCAAGAATATATAATGAGGCACTTCGAGTTTAGTACAAATAAATAAACCTGTCCATTCGTCGTGAAAATGCAACAAACAACTTTGTCACTATCAACACTCTGTCACTTTTGACAGCCGACCAAAATTTGGTTCTCTCAAAAGGTTAAATGAGGCCAGTCGGGACAATTTTTTTTCTGTCATGAAACGAGCGTGATCAAATCTCGATCCGTGCAAATTTTGGCTTGTCCTGTGGCTTGCTGCAACGCAGCCCAGAACATAGACAAATAACTTGTTTGTATATTCAATCCATATTCGATTTTTGAATAGATCCACTGTTTTCTGACATTACATGTAGGAAACATCATATTTCTGTAGATCGAACAAACGACAATATCAGATTCATGAAGAAAGCATGGTCCGTTAGTAATAAACGTTTCCGAAACAATACAAATGCCTTTTTTTAAATAAGAAATCAAAACACTTGGATTAACCCTAACACCTAAACAGAACGAAAACAACGTGAGAGGGGCGACATTAGTGTTAAAGTAGGTACCTTGCGAAATATACTAAAAATAACTTTGCCAGTATAAATATTGTAGAGAAAGCATTCGTCTGACTGACTTAACTTTCTTCTACTTTCAATCAATGTAAAAATATTTGTGTTTTCGTTCATGTAAAAGTTATCCTGTTGTAGCTTTTAGTACTATTTTACCGCCCGGAGTTTGAGCACGTTTACGTTTGTGAAGGATAATAACTTTTACAAATCAGATAGCGTAAACTTGCTTTAAGCACATATACTTACTTTCTGATAGAAAAACAGATACAAATTAAATGAAAAGACTCTCATATTTGTTAGATTTCTGAAAATCCACGAAATTATTTGTGAAAAATCTCTCTCATTCGTTTGTACGAAAAATATTATATGCTGCGTCCCGTAATCCCAAAATTATAGTATCTGGTATGACAGATCAGTGGCCCGAGCACGAAAATCTGCTTAAGTGTAACGTTATCGTATCGTTTACGTATTCAGTACAAACTATGAGTTATCTGTGCCACTATTGTACTAGATAAATGTCAGTTTGTACTAAATACGTTAACGATGTGATTACGCTACACTTAATTTCGTGCTGGGGCAAATAGAGCATTACTTCGTTTTCTACCTAATTACTATGTAAAACTTGTATGTTATCTAGATAAATTATATTGTATATGGAATAAAACGTTTACAACGTCGATTACTTAAATTTACATAAATACTTATCGCAAATACTTTTTGATTTAAAACATATTATGTTAAAGCACCACTAATGAAGTGCTATTTGATGTATAACTACTAATAAATCAGTTACTTACTGCACATTTTGCCAACAGCACGGAACTTATACGAACACCTCCTTTACCGCCGTCACCACCACCGGCGTCATCAGCGCCGCCAGCGCCTTCGACGTCAACGTCAACTTCATCGACGCCCATCTCGAGTATACCAGCCGGGAGCCCCGCCCCGCCTCCCGCACCGCCTCCTACCCCGCCCGCAGCGACAACACCAGTGTCAATGCCGACCTCGGCGCCCACGCCTGAGCCGGCAGTGACGACGTCAGTGACGACCTCAGTGGCAACGTCAACAGCGACGTCAATAGCGGAGACGACGTCGGTTACGGTCACGAGTGCGGATGTTACGGTCACTATAACTGCAGTTGCGGTAAGTTTTAAGTTTGTCGAGCTTGGGAAAGACGTAAAACTAGATCTACTTTCGGCTTCTATATCCATGTAGTGGTTTCTAATATTTTAGTAATTTCTAATCTTTGATTCTTACTACTTTAATAAACTTAAACATAATTCATTTTAATAATTATTGGTATAGTGTAGTGTCTCGGAGGACATATTATTGCATCTAAATTTAATATTATTCTATGGGTAAGCATGGTGTCGTCTCTTCTGTGCCACTAATATAAGCGTATGCAAAAGTGAAAACAAAACAATATTCTTATAATCTAAAACTACTATAAAAGTTATAAAATTATACCAAACTTTTATCGAGTTATCCTCCATAATCACTATTAATAGAGAGAACTATTGAATGTTAACTATTAATCACGTTTCTCAGACGTCAACACCAACATCAACCGCGCCAACCGTGTTAACGACAATACCGACGCCCCCTACGGTACCTTCCCCCGCACCGGCAACGTCGATTCCGACACCGACGTCAACGCCAACGTCAGTGGTGGTGACTGTGACGGCGCCGGCGGTGACGCCAGTGCCGACGTCAGTGCCGACGTCAATGCCGACGGTGGTGACGCCGGCGGTGACGCCAGTGCCGAGCATTGGCAGCAAGCCTCCGACGCCGCAACCAGCGCAGCCACCAACGCCTACACAGCCACCGCCGACGCCAGAAGCTGGTACGTACTTGTACTATGTAATTCTTGCATCTCACAACACAAACGTTTCCTTCATATCTTCAAACGGTTTGTTTATGAAATAATTAATTGTTCAATGGTTTTAGAAAACCATTTTTGTTTAGATGTGACTGTAGCGAACAAAATGTAACAGTTACTTTGTAGTAAAATTATACCTAAGTATGAGAACATTTCCTAAAACATATAAAACTTCAACAATTTTGCCTTTATATTTCGACCGCTTCTACCCTCGAAAGAGTAATTTTGAGTTAATCACTAAACATATGCGACATCACTTGTTTTAGAGATAACTTACGTTTAGTTTGACTTTGAAATTTTACTCCTAGAAAACGTATTTCTATCCTACGAAATTTTAAACTCCATGTCTACATTGACATACTTTGGAATAATTTGGTGTTCTTTTATATATAGCTGACTAGCTGTCCCCGTTAACTGTGTTTCGCCTATCGAATATCTTTGTCCCGTCTCTCCGTGTTATCCATTGGGAAAACCATTTTCAATAATAAAATATATATAGCTCATGTTACTCTGGCTGGAATAACATTCCAAAGGTGAAAAATTTTTTTAATTGCTTTGTACTTTTTGTGTTTATCCATAACAAACAATTTTACAAACGAATCTTTCTTCTTTATAATAGAACAAACTTTGTAACCCCATGTATACACCTAAATAGGGGAGTGTTGGGAAAATCATGAAGCACGTGTCGCATTTGCTTTGAAGATAATGTGCTCAGTACCTCGCGAACTTTAGGTCTAAACCCTGGGTGGCAATGCAACTGTCATTGGCAGCCGTAGTGCTTACGATCAGGCGAACGACTTGCCTACCCGTACGACTTGTGAGAATTAAAAAAGAACCTATGTCAAACTTACAGGTGTCGATTTTGTAAGCATTCTCTGAACTAAAAATCTATTACTGCGTTCGAATAGGCTGTTTGTGATCGTTTTTAGCGAAAATAACGCTAAAAACGATCACAAGGGGCGTTCGAATTGGGAATCTGTGGCTGATAATGTCGTTCATTTCTCTTTTTGTTCAGCGTTCGGAAAGCTAAAAGAGGTATTTTTGCTACCAAAAAGTACAATTTTTGACCCACGTCCGGAGCATGGTTGTTTGTGATTGTTTTTTGACAGCTATGTATTTGACAGCATATACATGCGACTCTAGGTCTTATGCTCAGCGTTCGAAAATGGTGTGAGCAAAAGTGGAAAAAATAACGTTTTTGATCTTTACGAACGCTTTAACAAAAGAGCCATCAACGTCAACGCCACCAATGCCCTCATAAGCTAAACGAACGCACCTTATGACAGCTCTAATTCTGTTTAGGCTACAATCCAACTTACGGCCGGTCCCAATAATCTATCGCCGGTTTACCTTACTAGAGTTAGATATTTGACACTATTTGTATGGAAGTTATGTCAAATTTCTATCGGTAGTAAGGAAAACCGTGGATAGATAGATTATTGGGATCCTCCATTAGTATAACACTTCCGAATGACGGCACTAATATTAGATATTTCGCTTCAACTGTAGGTATATTTTAAATAGATTAGTCGTCACGTAACTTGGTGTTCGCTAAACTAACGTAAAAATACGAGTAATATGGATTATATTTTAGTTCACTAGTTTAGTTAACAATTAGTTCACTACCACTGTCTAACGAATGTAAGCGTGAGTTTGGTCGAAATTACCTTTTGCCCATTCTTGCTGTTTAGTATAAATGAACGTTTATTTGATGTGCGATATTTCACAAGTCTTTTGTTTCACATACATTCACTATCATAATATGGTTCAAACGAAACAATAACACAAACCGTTAAAACAGTAATCAAAGCTACAAATATTAGGTAAATAAGGTTAAATACACAATTTTATAAAATACAATTACCACATTAGGTAAATGTATATCCAATTAATAAACCGTGATGTCAAATGACACAAGTTTATTTAAGTTTAAAACATTTAATTGAACAATTAATTATATACTATTTACTTAATTAAATAATTTTATTATACTCCCCGTTAAGCTCAATGAGATCATTAAATATTAATTTATTATACTGATATGTATTAACTACACTATTCATAGCTTAATATAATTGTAAAATGAAAACTTTTACAGATTCACATAATTACTTCTAAAATGGCAAAATGCAATGCGTCCACTTTTTGAGTGTTTAAATTTCACAGCTGATGTCTTTTCTTTGCTAGCAATCCAATGATGTTCAATATTCAATCGATAAATTTGTCATGTCTTCGCACGTGGTGTTCCAAACTGAACAAAATTTCGATTATTATCGTTTATCCTTAAGGATAAATTACACATGGCAGTAATGCCGTCTCGCACTGCTACAGAATTGTCGACGTTGCAATTTGGAATTGGCAAGCTTGTCACGTCGAAATCCTGTAAATCGATCAGCGATTGCATCAAGACATTGCTGCAGATCAGAAGTCAGAAAGGTTTAAGACGGAGCGCTGGAAGTGCTGGGCTCAGGTTGCGGTTCCCCCGTCAAGTTAATCGGAATGTCTTCACCATGGCACTGCTTCCGATGCTTATGCACGAAGTAGTACGACGGAAACTTGCATCCGCACGTCTTGCACGGGTAGTAGTGGAGGGTCGCTCGTTGCTTTCTGTGTCGACACGGCCAGTTGCGGTCCGGCTCTTGCCAAGCGTCGTTGAGGACCCTGCTGAAGCGAACTGGGCCATCACAAGATGCGATATCTAAGACCGTGTTGGAGGTTTTCTTCGGTGGGTCGGGAGCTTCGATGCGCTCGACGTCTAGCTCGCTGGAGGTTGTCGATGATGGTGAAGGTGGCGGTGGTGTTACTGGTGGTGATGGAGCTTTGGCGCGTCGTGGGACCGGTCGGTGAGCCCCGGGGGGTGGCGCGGGTCTCGCCACGCACGGACTCGGCCCGAGCCACGCGCGGTACAGAGACAACATTCCGGCTCGGGGCTCGCTCGCAGACTGCCGGCCGAGATAAATCTTAACCGTTTATATACCGATGGGGTGAGATAAGTTTGTTTAAGAGGCTGCGTGAAAAGTTTTATCGTCTAGTTGTTTGTATTGCGGGGTGTTGGGATTTATGTTATTGTGATTGGTGGGATTCACGCTTACCACATGGTGTGTTACCATGACTTTTGATTCTCTAAATCTCTATTATTATCTATTGCGTCTCTACTCGTTCACCTGTTAAATTGTAAGTTTACAAAGCTGTTACAAGATAAAATAGATGTCATATTAAGGTATTCCTCAATCACTTTAGTCCTTAAAATTTGAAGTTTAAATAAATTTCAACCCAATTTTATTGTCTCTGGTTTTTACGAAGTCGTGAATAAGTTAGGGCGTGCCTTCCAAGCTGGTCCCGCGACAGGGCTGGTTAAACATTAGTAATGTTGAAGTCCTTTGGGATCGCTCTCGGTGACGATGCTCGAGTTTTGAATGGGGTTATACAAGAGTGCACTAAATATGAACTATCTTGTGTTTACTTTTCTTTGATTTGACTTAGTATTAACTTATTTTATTTCCTATGATTTATTTTAATAATTGAGTATATAAATATTATATAAATACTTGATGATTTTGGAAGTGAACAAATTTTAGTTGTTATTTCCATGATTAAGTCTGTAAATAAATAGAATGACTGAATGCGGTGACTCATAAAGAAGGATAAATAGAAAAGAAAACAATAATATTTTCATGAAACATATTACCTATTTTATATAGGTACTGTTATTTTTGCTTTATAATTTTATTATATTTCTTACTAACATAACAAGTATAATATTTCTTGAACTGTGGTAGTGTTTGTAAGATTTTTTCAGATGTTATTGATTCTGACAAGATGGAAAACTTTGTATATGTTTGCGTACAAAGTATTATAAATCATTCAGTTCTCCTTTATTACCAGTATTTATTCAGTTGAATCAATATAATTTCTTGCTTCTCCAATGCGTAACGCCACCCACGAGAACATCTGAATAGGCCCACTTATTATTGAAATGATTCCTTTACAGAACGAAAAAAAAACAAGTTGTGTCTGTAACCTGGATTTGCTTGAGGCTCCCTTGAGACCGCTATGAGACTTTGAGGGGAGAGATTTCAATTCCTATTGGCTGTAGCTATCATTTCGATTGAATGTCTATTGTAATGATTGACGAACGTTAAGTGTAAATTTGCTGTACATCTGAATATCTTCTACTACTAATGAAATAATGGATTTATGTGATACAAGTAACTTAATTATGAACTTTTACCTTAAGGCCCGGCAGGTCTCATTTAGTAATTTATTGTCTACGTAATAGTGCTCTAAGAATTCATCAAATCATAATGGTTCACTTTATTTTTTTTATTCTACAACACTGCATACTCTTTGGTCCGTACCTTTTTTAGATTTAGTTTTTTAAATGAGATATATTTTAATGAAGATTCGGAATTTGTTTAAAATACTAAAGTGAGTCCTTTTTTTGTATATGTATTTTTATATAATAAGTATGTTCACTTTAAGTCGTTTTCTTCCAAATTAAATCTGTGATATTACAAATATTTGAATAACTCGTAGCAGTGAAATCAACGAAGTACTACCCATTACGCTAAGTGCCTGCACGGTCACAATATAGGCGGCCTATAATCCCGGTTGATACCTTAAACCGTCCCCGCTAAACTCTTGACTCCGAGTTCATATAAAATTCCGTGTGTGAACTTCAGAGCTTAGCGTTGACAGCGCTGTGCGGTAATCTACGGGGCGCGATCACACACATGTATATCTGTGTGTGCGTGCGTGATTGAACACTGAATGTATGCTATTGAATAGCTGTGTATGTAAAAGTAAAAGTTTGTAATGCTGTTACTATAAATTCGACGCTGTTGAGTGTTATTTCCGTACCTATCAGTTTTTAACCCAGTAAAACGCGCTGGTACAACGGGGGCCAAATCCAAACTTGCATAAAGCCACGCTGGTACACCGAGGGCCGCAGTCAAAACCCATATCAGGACTGAATATAAACGTTAAATGTTCATATAAATATAGTAAATTTCGGCATATTAGATGTTTTTTCTATACTAATAAGCACCTAGAAATCATTTTTACATAGTAATTTAAAATATATAAGTTATGTTTTTTTGTAGTTGTTAGGTTGGTAGTAAAAAAGTCAATAAGGTGATGTTTCCATTTCTCCGAATCTTTCGCAGGTGCGCGTGTGCGAGTGTATTGTGTTAGGAATTATTTCCTATTACTTTTTGTTCAATGCAAGTCTGTACAAATACTGTTACGGTATTTAAATGTTTAATTACAAATGTTATTTTGTGAGAGGACGGAGTGATAGAATTGCCCCTCCGCGACGGGATAGGAATTGTAAGTCTTGGTAATCCTACTTACTGTCTCTTGTGCAAGAGGGCCAATACTCTGCCCCGAAGTAATCGTGCGCGATCTACTACCATACCAGTTTGGTGTTTGTATTGCAATTTACAAGTTGAAGCATAAAGAAAAAAGTATGTTTCTTTTATTTGTACGGCCATAATAACATATTCTGTGAAAATTTTAATTAACTACCTCTTATGGTTTAAAACATAAAGCCTATAAAAGGTAGAACAGATAGATACAGACAGACGGACATGCGGACAGGTAGTCTTGGTACTAGGTTCTCGTAGTTTCCCACAAAACTCTAAATGCATTGTTAGGGACTCCACGTTAAATTAAAACTTCCAGATACCCTGTCAAGCTCAAAGCCAAATGCTATCAACAAAACATATTTCTTAGGATGTTGATACTTTTTAAAAAACAAACAACGTTGTTAATCCAAATCTTAAACACAATAAAATGTTTCCTACTATATTGAGTTAAATAAATGTTATACTGTTTCATCACATTAGCTACATAAACACTTGTACAGTGTCCCATTCCCTACCTCCAAACGTTTAATCTGCAAGATGTCACTGTGTGCCGACCAAACATGTCTGCTCGTTAAATTGTCACGCTCGATGAGCACCAGCAAACACGGCCCACTCTACTCCACTCCCAGTGCTGGGACATACGCTCGACAGATCAAAGAGTGGACGGGAAATCGACTGTATTTTTACTGGATTTTAATAAAGGCTTTTTTCCCTTTGCGTCGATATTTACACGTTCACATTTTGGAATAAAATTGATGTTCGATAAAACTCGACGCTTGCCCCATGTTGGGCGCCAATATTGAAAATTGTCCCGTTTTCTTTTTTATTCCATAAAATATATTGAGTTAATTACCTTTAAAAATATTTGAAAGTTTCCGTTGCCGTTGAGTGTTTAATTAATCCGTCTTACTTAAAGTTTAAATTAGCTTTCATTACTTGCCAACCCAAATAAAGCATTAAATTGACTCTTGTTCAAATATCAATAAAACTTAAGATTGGTAATTTTATAAGTAAAATATTTACATTATAATTTTAACTTACGGCCATTTTATATATTCTACATATCAACCAGCAGTTGGATATATATTTGGCACAACAAATTGTCGTGTTGTGTATGTCAAATTTGTATCTCTCGTAATTGATAGATAGGTTATAAAAACTGATCGTTAATGCTAGTTGTTGAATTCTAGCCCTTCTGACAGCGTTGGATCGGTGCAGTAGCGTATCGCTCTTGTTCAATTTAAAACAGCGATTATGTCGTGCTTGAATATTGAATTAAAATTAACCAAAATATTTCGTAGTTATTTTTTTCTCCGTGTATTTTAGAAATCAATTTGAGGTTGGCCCAAAATAAAAACAATTAACCCGCGGATAATTATAATATATAAAATATTATCGCACTGTCGGCTAGTGAAATATATAATTTTATGTACTAATATAATTCTAGACACAAAATATATTTACCCCCGCCATGCCGGCACCCCACGTTGGGCGCCAAATTGTTAAAAACGTTGATTCGCTGATCAAAGATTGAAATCAGCTGTAATTGAATAAAGCGGATCCAATTAGCCTTTATGCAAATATTTGCTAATTGGGCTTCGGAGTAATTCACTGATCACTAATTAGTCAGGAATAGTAAACTATGTGGTTTCAGGCTCGGGCTTTCCTAATGTAAACTCAATAGTCGCAATATTCAGTAGGAGATTATTAATTGGTTCAAAACATGCCCGTTAAATATATTTTTATATAAAAGCGATTGCACGTATAAATGAAACTAAACATTTATAATTTTTAACTAGTTTTTACTTAGGAGTTTCAAATTTTGCATGCGGGTTCTTTTTAGGACGTAGGTGCTCACTAAGACGGGATTTTATGAAATTCAACCCCTAAGGGGGTCAAAAGGGGTGAAAACATTTGTATGAAACTCCTTTGTTTTTGAACTTATAGTTGTGAAAATTTGTATTTGGATAGGTCATTCAAAATAAAAAATGTTGGCCTAATTGATAATTTATTGATTCAGGCGTTACTTTGCGGAAATCCATTATCAAATATAATTATTAATAATATTACGATATTAAAATTTTTTTAGTGACACTTCCGCTGAAAAAAACAATGATTTTGGCC
Organism: Selenia dentaria; assembly: GCA_917880725.1. NCBI lineage: Eukaryota > Metazoa > Arthropoda > Insecta > Lepidoptera > Geometridae > Selenia > Selenia dentaria. The sequence goes on along the minus strand of OU862896.1, from coordinate 26,144,076 downwards.
TATTTGGGGGTGTGCACCACCCTCCCTCCCGCACAAACTGCTTAATAGGAAGAATACAAAATAAAACACACAAGTAACATACAGTGGTGAAAATTAGCATTGGACAGTTTAAAATGATGATTTCAATATTTATTGACAGGGATGACTTAGGGGGGTAAAACGGGGGATATTTTTTTTCAAAAGTTCTTTGTTTTTGGAGCTACAGTGATGAAAATTGATAACTGGATAGGTAATCTAAAATTAATAATGATGCTTTCAATATTTTTGTCAGGGATGACTTAAGGGGGTAAAACGAGGGATGTAAAACTACTACATATTATAAACTGTAGAGGTCAAATTTCTGTACAATGAAAACTATGCTAAAAACCGAGTCAGGGGATGTAAGGAGTGAAAAATAAGTTCACATCGTTATACGGGTTGTTGTACGGGCTAATCTCCAAAACGACTGAACCGATTTAAATGAAATTTTTTATGGTGGTAGCTTATATCCCTGATCAACATATAGGATATTTTTGATCCCGGTAAATTAAAGAGTTCCCGAGGGATAATTAAAAATCTGTAATTACCGTATCCCGCGAGACCACGCGAGCGTAGCCGCTGGCAGGTCAGCTGGTATACATATATTTATTAAGCTAATTTTGATACACTCCCATAATTCACTAATACTGAACAACATCTGTAGACACGTCTTAGCCAGTTCCTGAATATTTATCTACTGAATGACTCGTACCTTGCGACTTTATCGTAGTTTAAAATCCTTAGAGAACAGTTCAAATATCTGATAGTACATATACTAACTATTCAGCCATTTCGTCGCACATAGAGAGGCAAAACGGTTAAGCCAGATCGGTTAAGTGCTCCCAGTAATTTAACTGTGCAGCTTGCCACTGAAATCTGAAAGACAAACGTTTGATTAAGCCGCGGCTTGCTCGCTAATTACTGCAGAACAAACCGGTGTGGAGTTCGGGGTAAAATACTAGCTAGCTTTTCAACGGTATATTAATGGTAACGAATAAGGCTATTTAGCGATGAGACTTTTTAATAACGTCTAGATTCTGACGCTGATTAACGATCATTCAGATTTAGTAATATTAGTGCTTGAAACGATGAAAAGGAAGTGAGGTAGTTCTCGATAAGTCAGAGCTTATGAGTACTAATTACTCATGCTACTATTACTTACTCTCTCTGCTCTATGTTTTACAAAAGATGTTGTCTTATCAAAAAACATAACCATATTTTTTCAACATTAAATCTGATATCTGATGTAGCTACCGGACTACTGAAGAACTGTAGCCTTCGATATCTGGCAACTTTTACAATTGTATAAACTAGTCGCGCCTTGTGGCTCCACCGGCACGGAAAATAACTATCCTACAGAAACGCTTGTCCTGGATTAAAAAGTTGCAACTTTAACATTTTTATTAACGTGAGCTAAACCGACTTTATCGACACTACCTTCTGAGATACAATTTTCGACTAGCTCGGAGGGTAGGGTAAATAGACTTGTGTTGCGAGCTGTACGATTCATAAATAATGTAATGTAATCCACGTTATTCACGCTACCCGTGCCCTACTGAAACCATTGTTATGGTCTCTTTTGTAAGGCAACACACTGGAGCTAAAACTCAGCGAACATTTGTTATATACATTAACAAATTGGCGATACAAAAAAAAATTAAAAGACTAGCCCGCTGAGTTTCTTGCCGGATCTTCTAAGTCGTGGTCGCGTTCCGATCCGGTTGTCGATTTAAGAAATAATAAATGTAATAAGACAATTTGTAAGTGCGCCCCCGTAGGCCTATACAGAATAAACCATTTCATTTTAATTATTTTCATTGTTACTGTATGAAGTTACACTTAAGTCTCTGGCTGGTCTGATCATCCTGGATTATGGACTCACTACGGTCCTGTGCAAGATGGTGGCGATGGTGACCACATTTTCGTATGCCCATTAATTAAATAGGCCAATAAATAGTAGGTAACGAAGTAACTTAACAAGTCCCATTGTGATTTCATTTGCTTAGTTTCCAAACAATCTGACCAATTAACGTTTCGATCCCGCTGAGTTGGCGTGCAGCTGCAAATACTTGCAAATACTGCCAGTAAAGCTTAATTGCACAACAGTCTGTTTAAATATACATCCCGCGGGAAGGCAGGAACTGTCGGGCTAACTTGCTGAACCAAATGTTGATGCAGTTTTGATTTACTAACTTTGGGTATGAATTTGGTAAACTACATATTCGATTTAAATTAGGGCTCCTACCAAGTTGGTTACTAACTGAAATCTTTCTAAATTTTATTAGTATGATTTTAGTTTTGACAGTCTCTAACTGATGTAGAATATGGCCGATCATAATGTGACCAGATCTCCTTTTGTATCATTGTTGCCACCAAATTATTAAATAAATAATGTTAAACGTTCATAAAAATATTTTGCAGTTTATCTGATAATCAAAGATATATAATAATATAAACAGTACCTATGTGGAACTTTAATTTTAGCATAGTCAAATTTAAGCAAGTACAATAATCCAAATTTATGTTCTGTACACTTTTCTTCAGACGCTTAGAATGGTTTGTGGTGAATTTATGGTACACATTGTCTATTTGCCTCCATAAAATTTGCAAAAAGTGCAATAATGTTATCAAAATAATGTACAATAATTTCTAATTTTATGAGAGAGATTTAACGTTATACATTAAGCATGCTATTTATTTATTAATATTTGCTAAATATAACAGAATTCTATTTCACTTATAAAGTTTTTTTTTACCATTTGTAGAACAATAATCCAGGTATTCCACCTTGGTTCTGACGATTACAATATTAATGGGGCCGGTGTAACAAATCACGATCAGGCGTGCATATCCGCCGAGCTCCCGTCGGTTAAATCCTAACTAATAAGCTTACCGTGGCTCGCGGCTCGTCGTGGAACAGTGAATTAGCTTTGTACAAGTAACTGCCGAGAGAAACAAGTAATTTACTTGACTGAAATTTTGGCCACAATATTGAGGGCCCATGTCCTTTAGTCTGTTCGCCGCCTTGAGGCACCTGGCTGTTTTTTGCTCAGTGACTACTGGCGTATTTGATAAACCAGAAAACCGTTATACTTACATATTAACTTATCTATTTCGGACTTCGTTACGGGGCGATGGAATGGGGAAACTACCGCTGCATGGACTTCATTAAACCAAATATAAAAAAATAAACTATAGAGGTTTCCCAAAACTATACAAATAAAAATTAAGTATGAACCACACATGTCACAATTATTAGAAAACTATTGTGATTTCTGATTTTTTTTTTGTATTATTGGCCAAATATAGCGAATGGCGAGTCTACGGATTAATAATATATTACGGGACAATATCAAACCACTTCAGATCCCGAACTAGACAGGCGACTATGGTACTAAGGTAAACTGATGACTGATATACTATACATAGACTACACACTCTGATAGACATACTGATAGACTATACACTCCAAGACACAGGTCAAACAGATATGTTCGTGCTCACAACTGTTTGACCTTTTTAAATCCATATCTCTGTTCGATACAAGAATTTCATTGTACTTTCGGTACACCTTTAGGATAAAGGTGCTCCTTCACCTGGAGCATTCACTTTGTATCATTTTAAATTAGATATTGAGCATTGCACTACAATACTGCCTTCCTGAATTGAGCATTTGGTTGTAATGTTGTGTTTAAAGTTGTATCAAAATATTACACATTGTATCATCAAGTTGCGCACTGTAATGCTCGGTGCTTTTCCGTCATCATCGTAATGCTCGAATCTGTAGCATTACATTACAGGTGAATGCTTGAAGTGAGGGAGCCTTAACGATAACGTTAAAATAGGACGTATTATAGTGGACTTGCTCCTGTATTCAATACTCAATGATTTATTGCAACATATATAACATATTAGCTACATGCAAGTCTTATTGAACATGTTTTTGTATGTATAACATATTATGACCATATAAGAGTATGGCAACAGTAGGAACTGAACGATTCATTTTAATTTCATTCATCTTATCGTTGAAACTTCTAAGGTATAATAACATTTCGATTCAAGTAATGATTTTAAGTTTTTAATAACACATTCGACCTTTTCTTTGTCTTTTAGCGTATTAAACAGTTTATTATATATTTATATAGCCATTGAGTTAGGGTCGGATCTGTACATTTCTAGAGCGTATTTGATAATATTACGTGGTAGGTCAACATATTTTTGGAATAAATGTAGGTGTTTTTTTTTACATATTTGCATGTTTCTAGTATATAAATAGATACTAAGGATATAATTTATTGTTTTAAAACTATAAATGAACTAACTATAAGTAAAGCTCGCAAGTTACGTGTCTGCATCATCGTCGTGGTTCAGAAGTGCTGAATATTTGACGATCGCCCGGCTGTGATTTACTCTCCTAGCGGACAATGTTTAGGCGGGCTGTGTTTAACTCGCTGTTTAATATACAACAGGATTATCCTTGTCTGTTGTTTTGTTCGCAATACTCGCTGTGGCGTCGATATTTACTCGAACTGATGTTAAACTATTCACTTCTGAATATTGTATTGTTGACTACTAGATGGATATACCGTCGGGTTGAAGAGTTTCGCAGTGTAGCTATTATTGAATTTTTAAATTTATTGACTTTTACTTATATGCTAAAAATCCTTATGGATAATGTGTATTTTTAAATAGATACCATACCCAAAAACAATTGGAGTCCTTGGTTGGTCAACAAGTTAGAATCGGTTTTCATTATCACTTGTTACTGATGGCGTTGCTTGCTAAAGATTCCATACCAAGATAAGATGAGATAATCCCAATTTTTTAAAATCAAAATCGCAAGCTAAATCATTTATTCTGTACAGGCCTACGGAGGCACTTACAAATTGTCATTTTACATTTATTTTTTCTTAAATCTACAACCGGATCGGAACGCGACCACGACTGAGAAGAACCGACAAGAAACTTAGCGGACTAGTCTTTTTCATTTTTTTTATCGCCACTCACTTAATATATTTAACAAATATTTGCTTATTTTTAGCTCCAGTGTGTTGCCTTACAAAAGAGACCATAATATTGGTATCAGTAGGGCAAGACACGCTACACTTTGACATCGTAATACACGAGTACGTAGATCCTGGAGTGATCAGTCCCAAGCTGTTTTATCGTCCAAGTCATCCAAAATTTTGTAATACCAACCATTTTGTCAGAGTTTAGTTTTAATAGTAATTTGAAACTTATTAGTAACCAAATCTCGTATAACACTGGGAAGAATATAATAGAAGCGTATACATTGTCCCATAAAAGAATGAATGAAAGAATGAGAAGGAAACTTTAACCTTTGTTGTTATAAGCGTAGACGTTGTTCAGTCAGAAATTATTGCGATGTTAAGGCCACTGATCTTGCTGGCTTGGTAACTGGTGAAGTTTTTAAATGTTATTTTAGAGTACACAACAAGCACGATTCTAGGCCTATCTAATCTTAGGTGGTAACCTAAAACAGTTGCATTACCTCACAAGTGCCAAGTGCCCGTTGTTAAGTCTCATGTGCCTGTAATTCGCTAGCCACCATCACTTCAAACCAAAACTATTGCGAACATTACAAATTAACTGTAGGAAAAGAGTATGGTTATCTAGCACACGATATACACGATACCAGAAACAGTAGATCGTACCGTACCTACGGGTAAAATAAGCAATAAGAATAAGAATAAGAATAAGAATCATTTATTTGCTCAAAATACGAGTATACATACAACACAATAATATGCGCAGGTTGTATTAGATCAGGTGAATATAATAGATATAGATGAACTTACATCGTATTTTGCCCACAGGCATGCAAATTAGTCGAGCGATGGCATGCATAAAAGGAACATTATTTTTATAATCAAATTAAATATAAACTTAATACAATGCGTCAGTATAATAATAATTTGAATATCAATTAAGTTAATGTATAATTAAACAATAAATTTGAAGCAATGTCATAAAATAATAACAACAATAATATGTCAACTTAAACTAAAGTCAAAAGCAAAAAAGTCTTTGATTTTATAATAACACTTCTCAATTAGAAAATTTTTTAGAGCCTTTTTGAACAAATTAATTCTTAAGTCTCTTATTTCTTTGGGCAACTTGTTATATACAAGGGGACCCATACACACTAAACTATTATTCATAAGGGTTGTCTTAGCTCTATGTTTACTGCATTTATTTTGGTCTCGCCTATTTCTTTTTACATAATCTGAGAGTGATGGAAACCGTTCAGGATTACATTTAACAAATAGAGCGACTTCAAATATGTACAATGACGGAAGTGTAAGAATTTTATATTTTTTGAAATAAGGTACGCAGCTATCAGTCTGTTTTAACCTAAACATCGCCCTGATGCAACGTTTTTGCCTCTTAAAGATTATCTCATTATTGGTAGAGTTACCCCAAAATATGATCCCGTATCTTAAAATGGATTCAGCCAGTCCATAGTAAGCGGAAAGTAATGTATCAGTGTTCAGAGTAGCCGAAAGTTTACTCAAAGCATATGCAGCGCTATTGATTCTTCTTGACAGACACTCTATCTGAGGCTTCCAGTTTAGTTTCTTATCTACAACTAATCCTAAAAATGTTGCCTGATCCACTTCGTTAACAATGTTCGTTAGCAATGACTTATCAGACAAACTCAAAATGTGTTCAGTAATAGTCTCACAGTTTACGAGATATATGCCGTGATCTAAAATCTGGGTATTTTTGGTACGTTTCTGTTTTTTTGGATAGTGCTCTTGGCTTGGATGAGCTTGGTATCAGATTCAATTATGCTATTTTTCAGCCGCGTTTGTTAAGTTAGACTCAATATTTTCGTACGAAAAATAGGTTGGGCGGTGGGCATTTGAGCTTTTGCGGTAGAAAATAAATGCATGTCCTATATATTACAGATGATGTGGATTATATTACCTGCATACTAGCTGCTTCCCGCGGTCTCACACGATGGATGATGATGAAAAGTATCCTATGTCCTTCCCTAAGATATAACAATCGAAAAACTCAATAACCATTAAAATTGTTCCATTTGTTCATGAGTTATACGAATAAATGGTGTAAGTAACAAGACTTTGTATTGTATATATAGATATTGAAATGTGTCACCCTTTGTTGTTAGCTGTGACGGAGCGGATACCGACGCCGTGCGCGACAGTGACGGTGACGACGGTGACGACATCGGTGTCGGCGCCGCTGTCGCCACGCGCGTGCAAGTGCTGTGTGTGCAGCGCGCCGGGCGCCACGCTACCGGTGTCGCGCTCGCACGTCGCGCATCTCGGCATACAGGTACACTAACTGGAAATAATAAAACTGAGACCACAGCACAAATAATTTGGGAAAATGTATTCGTACCGTAAGCGTCAAAACGTCCACGGTTTTGCGTACAAACTGTGAGTTATCTGTGCCACAGTTGTACTATATACATGACTGTTTTCTTTCACGTGTATGACACGTTACTTTACACTTACGCAGTTATTCGTGCCAGGCACACTGGTCAAGTGCGAGTCGGACTCGCGCACGAAGGGTTCCGTACCATTATCTATAAACCTCCCATACAACAGACATTTTTTTGCTGTTTTACGAACACCTTCCTGCGCGTATCCCACCCGCACTTGGCCGGTTTTTGTATCTGTTGTTATAGCGGCAACAGAAATACGTCATCTGTGAACATTTCAACTGTCTATCACGGTTCTATAAGACAGACGGACTGACGGCTAAGTCTTAGGGCCCGTTTTTACCCTTTGGGTACGCTACATAAAAGTTTATTTAGTTACAGCATTTACAATAAGTCAAAGTATACAGGGTAATGGGTACTTCAAATATCTCGAAAACTGCACGCCCTTAACGGGAATAGGTCGACTTAACCAATAACCCTGTATATGAGTGTGTTATCGTTCTTATTATTAGCTGTATGTGTGTGTGACTGGGTTTATAAGTGGCGATGGTCCTCCCACAGAGAGCAGCGAGTGCGCCAATGTTCTCATTATCAGCTGTGTGTTTGTGTGGCGTGGTTAATAAGACAAGGTGTGTCCCCCCCCACAGGTGGAGAGCAGCGAGTGCATGCTGATGGTGTGCTCGTCGTGCCACGCGCGCGCGGTGGGCGTGCGCTACACGCGGTGTGGCGTGGCGACGTGCGCGGGCCCGAGGGTGCGCGCGCGTAGACTGCGCCATCTGCCCCCGCGGTGGCACGACCTGCGCCCCGACTTGAAGCGCCCGCTCATGGACGAGTTCCGTAAGTATGCACACTACACAACTACACAACACATACCGAACACAAGATTTCTTGCTACAATTTAAACAAACATAAGGAATACACACACCTTTCTTCGGTTTACTGACCGGTTGGCGCACTTGGTAGCAACCCTTCAAATCAAATCAAATATCATTGTTGCATATCACAACAATAACGATCTGAACCCGTCCCGTGTCTAGTGTTTTTCGGTTTATTTCCGAACAACGCATAAAAGTTCAAATACTATTATATACTATAAATAAACTACTACTCTTGAATAGTTTGACCAAATAAAGCAAGTTTATACCGGTGGAGTGTATTGGATCTGATAAAATTAGCTACAAACTCGAGGTCTAAAAATGTGTATAGAATTTGTGTATGCGCGACATGCCTTAGCACTTTTTTAAACGTTTAAACATAAAATTGTAGTTCCTGTGATACCCCGTAAGGGCACTGCAACTTAAGAGAGGGGTACATTACTTATTTGAACCTCTAATCATAATCATGTTAAACAATAGCTATGAACTACAACGTAGAATCATTATTTATGTAGGTACTATTATTGTTATGTTAAAATTTACGATAAAAAAACTATTTTTATATTATTAATTTATTAAAATAATAAGCCGCTGGTCCCGGATTCAATTTCTGGATGGGTTGAACATTTTTGGGCATGAAAATGTCTATTTGAGCTGTGTCTGTGTGTATATAAGTATGTATATTAGTCATCAGGCTACCATAGTGCAAGGTCAGCCCAGTTTGGAACCTGAAGACCGTGGAAGTTGACTCATATTATTTTATTATTTTCTACCCTCATTTTGTTGTGGCGATACTGAGAATTAGATGAAGAATATTATATTATAGTTAATATAGTATATATAGGCTCTGCCTAGTTTGGACCTAAGGGTCTTGTGTGATTGTTTAAAAAATATATTATTGATATTTAAATGTTTTATAAGTCGTACCATGCCCACTATAATTTTGTCCACTTGATATGGGGTTTCAACTAATGTGTGGCGGTAATATAATTTAATAATATAATTTTAACTAAATGTATTTTGTGCGGGGCGTCGCCGCACAATGACGAATATTTATGTTTATTTTTTTTTTCAATATATAAGGTTTTTGTTAATTAGTGCACAATATATAACGGGGTGTTTTGGAATCGATCACTGGTCATCAAAGTAAAAGACAAAAATACATATTTAAAAATAATTATTAATCCATACTCACCGCTCTACGGAAGAAAAGCCTTATATACATAATTAAACATTAGATTTACCTTACTTATACTTAACAAACATAATACCCATTAATACACTTATGTTACACAACTACGGCAATGGAAATGGTAGAAGTTGTGACTTACTTTGTCCTCTTTTTCTTAGAAATCCCAAGCGACCTAAGTAAATGCTGCTTGGCCTGCTTCAAGAAGATCACACGGCGCCTGGACACGGTGGCCGAGGGCGGCTGTATGCCGGAGCCGTCAGAAGAAGAGGCCGCGAGGTTTCGAACTCTGCTGCGCGACCACGGGACCGCCTGGGACCGGATAGCGGCGCTCAGTGGACGGACGCCGGCTAGTTTGAAGGCGTTCTACTTTACCTATAGGCAAGTCATTTGTTTTAGCACTAATACTTGATGAGTTTGAGTTTTGAGGGTAGTTAAAAAAATCTAGATATAATAATGCGTTGGATACGTTGCATACGTGGGCGCAGTTGGTTTCTACCTTTATACGGCTAAACGACGCCAGAGTCATCTGACATGCCTGTCAACTTTGATCACGTAGAAAAGTCTTACGGATTTCTTATTTCAACAGAAAAAAGCTGCAATTAGACTCGATAATCTCATGCCGGGCGGCGCCCCGGGGCAGCGTGGTGGGTGCCGCGGCGACTGGCAGCAGCACGGAGGAGAGTTGGAGTGGTGGCGCGAGCGGCGAGAGCGGCGCGAGTGATACGGCGAGCGCGGGAGAATCGCCGCGCCGCGCCGCTCCGCTCGCGCACCACCCTAGGACTGATGCCGCCGCTCCCCGCCGCCCGCGAAACGACGACTACAATGATTCCTCGGCCACGGAGACTGCTGACGAGGAAAACGACGCGCCTACTACCGCTAAGGTACATATTTGTAGAATACTTTTACTCGTCTACAGCTAGACTTAAGGCTAGGCATATAACTCAAGACTAGACCACTGCAAAGTAACAACACTCGAAATCAGACGTAATATTGCCGATATTCTGTTCCTACAAAAAAAATACTAGCGGAAAATTGATTGTTCAGAATTACTTGAAGAGATAAATTTTACCGTCCCACGAATTGTCAGCCGTCTAACTAATCGCAAAACATTCTCCTATTACAACCTATTAACTTCGTAGATATTTCAAGAATCAGAGGCTCACCTCATATTATACGTAAAATATAACACAATGGTCTACTCACGGAAAAATTACATATTTCTCAGAGAAGTCCTAAAAATAATACCTAGTTATTATAACTTTCAAAAAAATCATTGTTTTCAGATACTTCCAGCGACGTCGACGGCATTACCTACGCCGGTGACGTCATCGACGTCATCGACCGCACCATCTCCCAGCCCCGTACCTTCTTCTATCACTACCACTGTGACGACAATAACGCCACAACCGCAACATCAGCCATCGCCACAGGTAATTTATATAAATTTACAGGAAAACTATAAACATGGCGCTGTACTGCTTTCGTCACCTTGCGACGTTGTCATTAGAGTCTCAACCGCATTTTCCCTTATAGATTATCTGGTACTGAACACAGTGATATCTAGCGAGATGGTTTCTAACACAAAAAGTTTCTTGAGGATACTACAGAAGCGTTGTATAGTGGATTATGTCTCTGAGAACATAATAATATTTATAAGACCTTTGTTAATTAGTGCACAATGTTAAACGGGTGGTTTGGAATTGATAACTAGTCATGATGAAAGAAAACAAGTACAATTTGAATAATATATACCGACTTCTATTCTATTGAGTTATATGAGTGTAACTGAAAAACTGCTGGACCGAATTTGATGAAATTTAGTTTATTTAATGTGACCACACGGGAAGCACCAGCTTTCAAACAAAAAAAAGTATTTTGAGAATCGGTTCGATATCCTATCGAAAGTTATGAGGTAACAAAAAAAACATACAGTCGAATTGAGTACCTCCTCCTTTTTGGAAGTCGGTATAAAAACACATATTATTTCTTATTATATACATATCTTATTCAACAATAAGGTAAAAGTATGCGTGGACTAGAAAACATGGTGAATTAAGTGCAATGCATTATCGCTTGCATTATGATTATTATTTTAAGTATCAAGATTATGCGGTTATGCAAGCAGTCAATAGGCCGTTTGCAAAAACTGTTATGCTAAATGAACGTCCCCATTTCAGCCTCCACCGTTACAACAGCCGCTGCAACAGTTGCAACCGCAACAACAACCGCACAGAAACGGTCCGGCGACTGAAGCGCGGACGGTCAGGGACGTCGTGTTGAACCTCATAGAGATCAGTCTCACGCGGGACTCGCAACCTCTGCCGCCTTACGGAAAACCGCATCCGATCAAGGTATGTAACAACATAAGATATGTACTTACTATTGAAACATCAACAGTAACAACAATTAGTTACGTACGTACGTACGAAACATAACCAGTGAAACAAAAGGTATGAAGTTACAACAGAAAATTCAGCAGTAACAAACGGAGGGTATGAAGTTACAACAGAAACATCAACAGTAACAGCAGAAGGTATGAAGTTACAACAGCAACCAGTAACAGCAGAATGTATAAAGTTACAACAGAAACATCGACAGTAACAACAGAAGGTATGAAGTTACAACAGAAATAGCAACAGTAACAACATAAGATATGTATTTACACCAGAAACATCAACAGCAACAACAGAAGGTATGAAGTTACAACAGAAACATCAACAGTAACAACAGAAGGTATGAAGTTACAACAGAAACATCAACAGTAACAACATAAGATATGTAGTTACACCAGAAATATCAACAGTAACAACAGAAGGTATAAAGTTACAACAGAAAACTCAGCAGTAACAAACGGAAGGTATGAAGTTACAACAGAAATAGCAACAGTAACAACATAAGATATGTATTTACACCAGAAACATCAACAGTAACAACAGAAGGTATGAAGTTACAACAGAAACATCAACAGTAACAACATAAGATATGTATTTACACCAGAAACATCAACAGTAACAACAGAAGGTATGACATTACACCAGAAATATCAACAGTAACAACAGAAGGTATAAAGTTACAACAGAAACATCAACAGTAACAATATAAGATATGTATTTACACCAGAAACATCAACAGTAACAACAGAAGGTATGAAGTTACACCAGAAATATCAACAGTAACAACAGAAGGTATAAAGTTACAACAGAAACATCAACAGTAACAATATAAGATATGTATTTACACCAGAAACATCAACAGTAACAACAGAAGGTATGAAGTTACAACAGAAACATCAACTGTAACAACATAAGATATGTAGTTACACCAGAAATATCAACCGTAACAACAGATAGTATGAAGTTACAACTTAGACATCAACAGTAACACAATAACGTATGAAGTTACAGTAGTAACAACATGAGGTATGAAGTTACAACGGTAACGACATAAGGAATGAAGCTATAACAGATACATAGAAGTTTTGATAATTCAATATGTAATACGTACGTTTGTTATGTGTGTACTGCTTTCTGTATCTGGCCTATGATCCGCTTTTATTATTATACTAGCGACCGCCCGCGACTTTGTTCGCGTAGTAGGCCCGGCCTTCGGCCTTCCCATAACCTGGAATCTTTTCCTGGTTTTTCTTTCATAAGAACCTTCTCCTATCAACAATTAACACAACAATAAAAGAATTAGCGAGATTGTTCCATCCGTTCTCAAGTTATAGCTTGACCAGGAAAAATAGGGGTTCATTTTTATATACATATATATATATATATATAGACTAAAGACCGCTCGCAACTCTTCGTTCGCGTAGTAGGCTCGGCCCGCGGCCTCGTCGTAACATCCCGTCTTTTCTTAATTTTTTTAATGTGAACCTTCGACGAAGTATTACGAACCATTTAAAAAAAAGATGAATGAAATCGGTAAAACCGTTCTCAAGATAGAGCGTGACCAGGAGAAATAGGTGTTTTTTATATATAGATTAGCAGCGTATTCACGAGACATCCGTTACAGGCGTCCTCGGCATCATCGTCGCGCAGCGAAGCCCTAGCGACGCTAAGTGTAGTGAGCAGCGCACACGGCGGCTCCGCCCCGCGGTCCCCGCAGCGGCCCGCCACCATCACCGCGCTGCAGCCGACCGCGACCGCGACCGCAACGCCGCCCTCACACGAAGCTAACAAGGAAGGTGTCATGGTGTTGCACATAGAACCGCGCCCCGAACCGAGGCAGGAGCCCCTTCTCGATCTCAGCGTCAAAAGGAGACAGGATGTCTCTTTCCCACATCCTAATAAGGTCAGTGATAAAATAAGACAAGAGAGTCATTATGAATTATCTGATGTCGCTATTAGTGGCATGTCCATATACATAGGACACTACCCACACACACAGTAGTAAATAAGTCATAACATGTAACTGGCGCAGTCGGTAGGATGTAATAAAATTCTCCGAATCGATCAGCTATCATACTAAATGGTAGGACCCTTTAAAAACTTGCATTGTACGTTCACACGTGGACACGCGTGACCCTAACCATCATGCGATTAACTTAACCTCTCATTGTTCATTGGTCTAAACAATCTAATTTTCAAAGCCAAATTGTATGGCGCTGCCATTCCAAAACTGTTTGGCGGTAGAATAAAACCTAACCTTATTTAAATTCCGTAGATGTACAGAAACTCAACGGAATACCAAGCGTTCCGAGCTCAAGCCGAGCGAGAGTCTCCGAACCAATACAACTCTAAATCTAAGCCCGTGGGCACACCGCCGCGGGCCACACTCAAGCCGGCGGCGACTAAGGGCTCAATAACCCTCGGGACCCCTGTCGAGAGTCGGTTCGACCCGAGACGGACCCCTCCGGAACCCAAAACTGGGTCGATAACGGCCGGGACGCCGGTACACGGGACGCATCACATCCCGGATAAACGGCAGTTCGATTATTTCAAGCGGAGAAGTCCAGGCGGAGCGGCGTATTATGCGGCGACTACCAGCCAACCCAGGCCGCAATCGCCTTCCTTCTCACCGGTTAGTTTATTACTTTAAAAGTGAATATGTATGATGAGACGAGAGATATGACAGTGAATGTGGGGGTAAATGTTTAAACTACTTCTAGGCAGGCCTCATTAATTTTAAGATCACAGTTTTGACGTGAATGTCAAACCCGTGATCTTAAAATAGGGGGCAATCCAAAAAAAACCTAATGATAACAAATTTACAGTTTGGCGTTGTAGTTTCTTTCTATTCTATACTACACAAATTAAATTATACTGGATAGCTAAAGGATCAAAGACTTCATTACGATAAACGAGAACAGAGAACCATCGCGCGCGGTGGAGGGGGAAGCGCCGCCATTTTGAGGTTATTCTCCTGCGTATTGAGATTTGCAATGAGTATAACTTGACTCGGAGCAACGTTTTCACGTACAACACACGGCCGTGCCCATGACTCAGCCACACCACATTTTTTCTCGTTATACAATTAATTGCCAAGTCGGACAAGCATTACGCTTGCCAGCTGTATTAACAGCTCAGTGGCAATACAAAATTCTAAAATAAAAAAATAAAAAGTTCATATTATGATACCATACACATTTATATATATACATTTGAAAAAAAAGTCATTTTATAAACAAATAAAAAGATTTTACTTGTACCTATATTTTAATTAAATAATCTTTATTTAGTTTCACAATCACAAAACAATCTACTATTAATTTGACTTGTACCTTATTCGAAGCTTTATTTATTCGGATAGAGAGGTGCCACGCAGAACGAAGAACTGTCTTAAAACGTTTACCATCAGGGCAAATGATCTTTCAGTATCGTCACTTACTAATATAACAAAATATTATAAAGTTATTACCGTATTGCAGAACGCATCAAACGCCGCGTACTCCCGGTCGCCATACGGCATGGAACAACAGCGTCAGATCATCATCACGGACTTCATAACGTCTCAGCAGATGCATCCGCCACGGCGGGAACGAGAGCCCTACCCTTACGCGCGGAGAGCGCCGGATTCCGCTCCGCATCCGCCGCACTCCGCTCCGCACTCGTCTCCGCACTCCGCGCAGCATCCTCCGCATTCCGCCCAGCATCCCCCGCACTCCGCCCCGCAGACGCACCACCCGCCCGCGCCCGCAGTCTCCGTGATCCAACGGCATCACTATCCGCACCACGCCCCGCACCAACCGCACCAACCCCCGCCCGGTGAGTTTATATCTCGTTGCTCATTTATACGACAATTTTCATACAAACTTCATACAATTAAACTGTATGAATCAGTATTCCTGGATTTGTTACTATCCTGTCTTTACGACTGGACTAGACACATGAATAATAATAGACACATACATACATATATGTTTATCAATATCTGCAATCATAAAGATCGTCTACAGTGGCAATTAATGTACTTTTACTAATGTTAGTAGTGAAGAAGTTTAATTTTTGTAATCGATGCGGTTCGGATCAATCGGATGAGACTTGAAGGCGCATCGACTGATTCCGCTTGTCAGTGCATTAACTACTTTGCCATTATGGTAAAAAACCGGATAACAAATCTTTGAAAATAATTGAATAAATGTTATCGTTTTTTTATTATTATGTTGTTTCCCAGGTCACGAAGCGTTCACGTCATTAGTAGATGTAGCGTCGGCAGCGACGGCTTTGCCGGTGCCGCGCGGCGAACCCAAACCCGAAGCTAAGCAACAGCCGCAACAGCATTTGCAGCAGCATCACGAAATCAGGTGAACTATCAACCTCTTATTCATCAGTGCCAAAGACTTGATTTTCCTTTATATAATTAGATTGGTACATTAGCATTTAGAATTAGCATTAAGTAGGTAAATGCATCAAGTGATTGTTTTATTCAGGTAGTCAGAGGATCACATAAATAATTTTTAGTCGTTAAGTCACTGTACTAAATCTCGTTCTAATGAAGCGGACTAAGGCATAATGGCCTCCTGAATAATACAAACCCCTGAAAAACTGATTAATGAGGCTACAATAAATTTTCATGGTTTTGTACACTTTACCTACACTCGTGCACTACACACGAAAACTTAACTGTTAATAATCCACCACTATTACAAACACACAAAAGTCGAAACTAGAGGAAACGCAAATCTAACAAAATTTAACTGGAGTTTTCCGTTCTAGCTTACCTATCAAAAAATGTATGTAGTTTGGAAAAACAAAAAGTTTACAATCGTGTATTTAATAAAATGTTGTATTCCAGAACGCTTCGAGACGTGAACATCCAACCGAAATACCATCCGCAACAAATCCAATACCAAGTGTTGGACAGGCGAGTGCAACAAGCACAGTATCTAGAGCGGGACAGACAGATCGTGATGCAACAACGGAGAGAGGCGTAAGTAGTACACGCTTTGTAGTCGCAGAGCCAGATTCAAATTTTTTTATGAGTGTAGGACACTTTATGTCCGTCGCCCATGTACTTTATTTTCCAAAATTTTTCCGCTCTCATCCATCACCCACGCAGTAATATAGATAAAATAGGTACAATAACAGTAGGTACTCGGATTTATAGTTTTAGATAGGAATGATTTTCTATAGGAATTTTAATGTATTAGCAGAAATGAGACCTGACCATGAGAAAACCAGTGAACTTTTTTGACTTGTATGCTCGATCTATTATATCAAGTGAGCGAGCATCTTCTGAAATCTACCGCCTCTAGGACGCCGTCGCCCCTAGACCGCAGCCAATACGGTCTATTGACCACTCCAGATCTGTGTAATGGTAGGAGTTATACAGAGTCTGCCTGGCGTAGTAACATACCTTTGCCAGTTATTCAGCCGTGAAGCAGTAGTAAGCATAACTGTGTTACGGTTTGAAAGGCAAAGTTTCCAGTGAATTTACAAGGCTTAAAAGACAAGAGGTGTTATATTTTAGGGTAACAAGCGCAGTGCACTGCCGTACAGGGTTTTGGACTGTTGTTGCTTAAAATTCTGAATGGCACTGAATTATTATGGGCGGGCAAGCGTGACGCTTAACATATGGCGAGTGGCTTACTCGTCTCGCACTGCCTTTATACAAGCAATACTGACAATCTGTCATCTGCCACCCATAAAATTTAATAATAGTAGTACCTCAGTAGAAACCTAAAAATCTATACTTATGCCAAGAATGGCCCCGAGGTTCTCTCCGCCTCTTCTCGGTAGGCTCTATATATTTTGAAAGGCGGTAGAGTCATAAAGTACATTATAATGCATAACTGACGTTAATAAGAGTGTCTGATGCCTATATTGAATAAATGGTTTTGAATTTGACTTTGACTTATAAAACAGTTAGATAAAAATAGTTTTCAAATGAAACATAGAAGATAAAAAGAGAAATTTACGGTGGTATTTTGATACTTATTCGTCTGTCTGTATGTCATATTTATATATCACTTTTCTAAGGAAGTCTTTAAGCTAGCATTTTGATATTTACACGTTTGAAAATATCGGTTTCGGTTATTCATCTACTATATTGCATGTTTTGGGATTTGAGCTTATACATCAGCGACTAAGACGAAGCGTGCCTTTTAACGTCAAAAGTGAAAGATAACTCAATTAGGACGAATTTCTCGCACCTTTATTTTATATGTACGGCTAAGATATCTACAGTTATAATATCACTGTATCTAAGTAAACATTTTATTGAAGAAAGGACAGACCGATCATTTATTTATGAAATCTCGGTCCGCCCGTATAACCTTTAAATGTACAAAATACTGAATAGTGATGTGTTCGACTCTAGTGAAAGAATACAAGCAGCGATGCAAGAGCGACACGCGATGGAACAACATCAACAACTGCAGCAACAACAGCAGCAGCAGCAACAACAACAGCAGCAGCAGCAGCAACAGCAACAACAGTTGTTGCACGACAGACAACACCAACATCATTTGCATCCACAGGTAAGTTGTCTATAAATGATACGTAAAGAAACATTCATGGGTAGTAAAACATGTTTCAGCCAATCATTGGTTTTCTTTGAAGTTCAATCAAATTTCAATCACTGATAACTAATAACACTGATATTTACGTGTTTTTTTTTTATATTAAGCGGTAAAAGTTATGCAATACAGCTCAAAGAAAAAAATTGACACCACAAGCCGTTAATCATAACATGGCAATGCGTGGCATGGCTATATGCCAATGCAAAATATTTAAATCTGAAATAATCTTTTAATAACTTCAACTCGATAAATCTATAAAACAGTATATTAGGCAGTTGTGTTTAGCTTTTTTATTTACTAGCCTTAAATCAGTAGCACACGCGACCTCAATTCCTAGGATGCTTCTATTTTTGCGCAGAGTCTATATCCATGGTTGAACTAATATTCAAGGTACCATAATGGGCATGAGATGATAGATGTGAACCGCTCGCAGCGGAGTTTGACTTCAATCTTAACTAATCAACAAGTAACGCAACGCTTGCTGCGGTCAGGAGTTGGATGGGTGTGTGCTAGTGGCATCATTCAACTGGGCACTTCCGTGCTTCGGAGGGCACGTTAAGCCGTCGGCCCCGGTTGTTTGTCTTGGGAGAACAGTCGTTAGGCTGTGTCGAAGGCCTTTGAGCGGCCTGAAAACTTCGACATGGGTTGGCCACTAGGTTATCCACGTCCCGCGTGGTGGATTATAGCCCAACTCCTCTGTCTGAGAGGAAGGCTCGAGTCCCAGCAGTGGATGCGTAATGGGCTGATTATCTTATATGGTAGATGAGTAGCAAGTACTAAGCATTGTTGTGGTTACAGAGTATATCCGGGGATGGAGGCCGCGGCGCCGCATACAGCGCGGGCAAGCCGGCACATGCGCGTGCGCACACGCCACATCATGTCGACAGGAAGGACAGGTACCTACCCACCACACTACCTTCATAACCTTTACTAACACTATTGGTACTATCGCTCCTAAATCGGATCATTATTTCCTACATCAAAGCTCGCCAACTAATTTTATTACATGATTATATTTACTTTTAAATTATATCTTAATGATGAACCTCTTTTAAATTGCAATGCTTTTAAAAACGATTGCTGTGTTCTGTTATTGATGTTTATATAAAATAAGTTATTAGTTGGTTGCAACCATGGAACCAACACTGGTTGTAAACAACCTTGGTTGTAACCGACTTTGGTTGTAACTTAATATTGATTGATATTTGGAAAGATGGAGGCTTTGCCAATCCATATAGAAAATGAGCGAATAAAATTGCCGACTGGAGCTGTAAAACCCCAAAAGCTTTCAATGCAAGTTTGCTTCCAACTGGAGTACGTAAGCGCCCTGCAGTTTCTACTTTTACCTAATATATATTATTATCAATATACATATATCAGTATATTGTTGTATTGATTATGTATGTTATTATTATATAATTGTTATTATTTGCAGTCGTAGTGTGGTAGCGGGTGTGGGTGTCCCGACGGGCGCGGCCGCGGGTAGTGCTGGTGCAGCGGGTGCGGCGGGTGCGGGCGGCGCGCGGGGGGAAGGCACGCTGACGGCCGCCTCGCTCATCGACGCCATCGTCACGCACCAGATCAGCCAGACCTCCGAGCAACGGTTTATGGTACGTATTGTGCTTAGTTGGAACTGTGTCACTATCATTACTCATTACAAGTAGCGGCATGTAAGTTTAGCGCTGAGCGAAATGTGGAGGGGATAGCTGCGCATGGGTACAGTCGCACACTGCTGTCCATTTTTAGATTTTACTCAAACAACTGATTATATCGTTCATTTTCATGTTCTCCGATTATCGAACATCATGTCAACATTTTTTTCTTATCGTGCTGCTATTCGAATGGCTGAATAAAATACTCGTTGCTTCATCAATCTCATTTTCTATTTGCTTTAAAGAATAAATTAATTCATTAGTTTCTCTCTTAAGAAAACAATGCACGTCTTACACCATTTTTTATGCCTGTCTTTTGAAAACAGTATTTTTTCTAGGTATATTAGTATCTACTAAAATACATGAATAAGAAAACCAACAATAAGAAACAAAGTCAAACTTAACAATAACGTAGAACGGCAATAACAATACAGTTTAGAACGCGATTGTACAGTCAGAAGTCTTTAGTAGTCAAAAGCGTTGTATCCGGGCGGGGGACGGAATACGACTGACTAGCCAACCGGTGCTACGCACGTGCACCCTTCGTCCAGAGGGTCGAAGTGGGGTCGATAATTAGGTCAATTATTAAGAGAGCCCCACTGTGATACTGACAATATAATTATAATACCGCAGGGGCGACTTTGTGGCGAGCAGTCGGTGATTGGCGACACCGTGGACCCTGATTCTCCCTGATGCTAAATGAGACCCCTGACTGACCCCCGGCTTACCTTAATTGCCTAAGTGTTGGCTATTACAGCAATGGCAATTACAGCCCCACTATGCCTTTGTAAAGGAACGGATTAAATCCGTGAAATTTGTTAAATAAAAGGAATAATAATAATAATAATGATGATAATCTTGAAAAAGGACGGCTCTATGTCTCGTTTGACAACTCTAAGAAAATATTATGTTAGTAAGTGATGACTGGAGTTGACAAAAGTGACACAAAGCCGCCATTTTTTTAAATTTCAATCAACATTTGTTAGCAACTGAGTTACATAATAGCCCTGCGGGTATACTACAAGAAGTCGATTTTAAATGTTCGTAAAAAATAATAGTTGCAAACGTTGAAGTAAACCCGTTGCAACATTATTTCCAAAGTATAGAGTCTCTCACGTCCCTAGGCGATGCAGCGTGAATGCGACAACGGCACGAGTGGCGAGCGGCCCGAGCGGCCCGAGCGACCCGAGCGGCCGGAGCGGCCCGAGAGAGAGGAACATCCGCCCGCGCACCCGCTCGCCCCGCACCCCGCACAGCCGCACACTACCAGCTTCAAACTGGGAGATCTCGCCTCTACCATTATCAGCAGGGACTTCGCTAGTCCCACCACTTCCAATTTAATACACAAGTAAGTCACTATATTCCTACATTAAATAAGTTGTTCACTATCTTTGAAGCAAGTTCTTGAAGTATACACGATGTAAAGTAATTTATACTAAAAAAAGATTGTAAAGTCGGTTTAAGGACGATAATTTTACGTTAACACGTCATAAGACAAGCCGAACGCTTAAGGCCTTAGGCCTAGGTTTTATGTATATATATAAATATTATTTTTACTGATGCATCCGATTTCGATTATTATTATTTAGATTACATTAAATTATTTAAAACTCTCTGTAGCGAGCGATCAAATCAAAAATAATTATTCAAATCGGTATGGTCTTTTGGAAGTTATGGGCGTACATACATTTCGGCGATTGTTTTATTTATATATAGAATAATTACGTGTATTAAATATGCTTATTTTTATTTAATTATATATAATCGTAAGCTTTTATTTGCACAATAGCAGATTCTCAGTGGCGAGCAGTACGGAGGGGTACACGACAGTGAGCGCAGCCACGAGCGGAGCAAGCGGTGCGGAGCGCGGTGCGAGCGGGGCAAACAGCGGAGCGGCGAGCGGAGCGATGAGCGGCGCGAGCTCGCAAACCGACGACTGGAAGCGGAGAGACAACCCTAAACACGCGCCCTTCTTGGAGCCCGTGTCGCCGCCTGATAACCATCATAACCGGTTAGTTGTCATATAATGTCAACATTGTTAATTCAATTCAATATACATAATATGTATTTTAGATAACTGAAATCTGAATAATCGGAATAACTGAAAATAGAAAATATATTAGTACAAAAAATAAATCATATATTAAGCTTAATTAAAATTGAACAAAATATTCAAATATTACTTCATCAGTCGAACAACCCAGACACAATAGAAATTTCATTGTTATATTGACAATCGACTGGTTAGGGGATATATACACAAATTATTAAATTAAATCATGAAGCACTTCAGCCAGCGCATGACCAATGTGTGTTAAGTGTATAGGACTTATTGCTTGATTACTAACAAATAGTCTAATCTTTATTAAATAAGTTTCTAAAAGTCTTGATTATTAGGAATTGATTATTTATAATTCAGGTCGAACATTTGTGTGCATGAACATGTCTGTTTCACTTGTGTCTGGGTGTGTATATCAGTGATCAACTGGCAACAGTACCGACTCTGCCTAGTTTAGGGCCTGCAGGACAATTACGTATCCCAGTTACAATTAAATGTTGAATGACATTTTGAAAAATGGCGGCGTAAGCAGTAATGTTAAGAAGTTGCTGACTGGAGCTGACAAAAGTAACATAATGACGCCATTTTTAAGATTTCCATTTGAATATATGACAACAAATTGCTATTGCTAACAAATGTAGATTTGTGTGTGGTGATGTGTTTGTGTGTGTGTGCAGAGGCATGAGCAACCGGCGGTACAGCTGCGTGGGTGGCGCGAGCGGGTTCAGCACTGCGTTCGACTACGTGACGACGCGCATCGTGGAGGTGATGCGCAGCGACGCGGAGGAGCAGCGCACCAAGCAGATCGCGCCCTTCCACACCTCGTACGCGTTCCCATACTCCGCGCTTAACGTCGCCACGCCCACTGGGGACGGTATGTCGCTCACCTATTGTTGCAGCGTGCCTTCTAACCGGCTGTTATAGCGTGCCCTTCTAACCGACTATTGTAGTTCGTCCTTCAAACCGACTATTATAGTTCACTCTTCTAACAGACTACTGTAGCGTTACCTTCTAACTGACTGTTGTAACGCGCCCTAGCCGACTGTAAACGCGTTCTTTAAGTCTATTTTGTACAATTGTAATTTGAATTAGTTCTTTTTATTCAGACGCTAAACTATAACATCTCCTATTTAATCTTTCCTATTGCTCTGACAGTTATTATTATTTAGAGAATGTACACTTTCGATTCTAGTATCCGATCGAGATTTAGTTCATTGTTATAAGATTATTGAGATCTCTTGAGGAACTACCCGTTGGGTCGGGATGAAACTGTTGAACTGCAGGGCTAGTATGTATCTCAGTTGCTAACAAACCCACAATTTAATTCTACGATTGATTACAGGCGGTACTCCGACGTCGGCTCCCGCACCCTCCACCCCGAGCGCTCCCCCACCACCCGAGCCGGCCCCCCTCATGTCCGCGCAGTACGAGCCGCTGTCAGACGAGGACTGACCTCACCTCCCGCCGCCGCCGCGCGCACTCGCCATCTAGCGCCGCGTCATCTGCCGCGCGCCACACTAGGTTATGGGCCCAGTAAATATTACTGGACACTAGTGGATACCGCTGGGCCTGTACATATCTAGTTTCACGTGCATGGTGCGTGGGCCCACTACATCGATGTTACTGTGGACGAGACAAAGTTCATATTACTGTTTTTATTTACAATGGGCAAAAGTGTGGGTCAATAGGCTTGCACTAGCTTGTGGATCCGCGACGGATGCACGTGAGTAGGTGTGTGGCAATGTAGCCGAACCATGTAGAGCTGGACACTGCGTGGTTTCAACTACTTATGGCCGTTGAAAGTACGAATTGATCTAACGGATATGTGGTATTAAAAATTACAAGACATATTAACGCTTTTGTATATATATTAAATCTTAACGTTTTTTTATAGTGTTGTAAAAAAATTAAAATTTATATATAAATGTAGATTGAAACATTTGTAAACAATGCCCTCCAATAAACATTTTACGATTACAAAAATACACGGTAAATACATTTTTTACGTTTTAACTTTAAAAATATGTTTAACAGTACCTGAGGCCTTCAAGGTACATGCGTTTCAAATCCAACTATACTATATTTGACAAACAAATAATGCATTAATTTGAGTAAATAACCAATTCGTACTTTCACGGCGAACACGCGGCAGAAACTGCGCTAAGCGAACGAGTTGAAGTACATATTGTGTACGCTTTGAGCACGTAGACAATTCGCACTTCATTAAACAATACACTTGCTTTTTGTAATATGATTAAGAAAATGCTTTGCATTGTGCAAAAAAACACGAAAAATACTCAATAGTTAATCTGTTTCATGCTTTGATTATTATGATCGTGCTTAAGTCTTCTGATTTATAGTTATGAATGTTTTGTTTTGTCAACGTGATCGAAGCGTAGTGGAGTGAACAAAAGTGGTTGTGAACATTTATGAAAAATGAACGCTATGAAGACTATATAAAGTGTATAATCGCTTTGTTAAGTTGTGGGGGTGTCGCCTGCAACTTTTGGATATGTATTGTTGTTAAATTTTTGGATACACATTACTCGAATCTACATATTTCTATATTATGATAATTCTATATCATTCGTTTGTTATCGATTAGTGAAATTTTTAAAGCCTCTTAAGCAGAATTGTATTAAAATTAGACCTTCCAAGTAATCTGTGTCAAATTATGTGTGATTTTGAACCTTATGTCGTCTACGCATGTATCATGTCTATTCGAAGTTCGTCAAAATAACGTCGCAGATGTTTTGGTTGTTTTCTGTTGGAAACGTATGTACGTGTATCTGATTATTTCAATTGTTATTTTGTGAATTTATCGGATATAAAAATCCAAATTAGAAGATCCGCTTTGAAATCTAATATTGGACATTTTAAATATATTATAAGGGTGCATTTCGTGTGATCTCCATTACTGTCACTGTGATTACGCCCTATTTGGATCTTTACTTGTATAAATTATAAATAGTAATTATAAAAAAAATGGTACTAATATTGTGTATTAGTAATTCTTTCTTATGTTATAAAGCAGGGAAATACCGAACATATGTTGTGGCTTTTCTTGAAGTGTCCAGTTTTTTGGCGGCCATGTGTCCGGTATTGTGGACATGAGCGTCCATGGTGGACACCTGTCCCATTTCGGACGTCCATGTTCGGTATTAGGCACATAAGTGTTGGTTTAATAAAGGAGGAATCTGCCCGTACACAATTTCGTAAATATAACTCATATTTCGACTGATAGTAAGATAAACTACGCTTATGACTACTCGCTGTCTTGTTGCGAGATATTGTTATTTAGTTGTTCAACTTTTGTAAACACGTTCTAAATGCCCGGTTACATATTGTACCGGAACTTACCGGTGATTGGAACATTTTTGATGTGTATTTTTTCCTTCGTTTCATACAGCCCAGTTCTGATTTCTCTGTAATGCATCAATATCTAGCCGGGCATTGCTGTAGTGGTATAGAATGCGCGAGATCTCGACACATCGACACGTGCCTAATACCGCGTAGGGTTGTCACGCTCTATACTTTAACTATAATTCGCGTCTTTGCGATGGACTAAATCTTAATTTAGGGCACCGCTGCTGAGTGATGCAAAATTACCTCAATACCTGTAACTGAGCGGCACACAATCGAGTTAAATCATTATTGTTATAACCAGTCTTCCATCGCATTTCCAAGAGGCACCTGCCTTCTGCCTTCGAACAGAAAGCAACGAAGGAACAGATAGCCTCCTTTCTAGTATAAGATCTTCGCGCGACTTCGTCCATTACTTAGCATATTTAGCTAACACTTAGATAGTATTGTACATTGTTATATATACGTGTGATTACTACACTTGCCCCGCGGAAGCATTTCGCAGATTCCTCGTTAAATTATATTGTAATAAGCTAAAGCTTGTAAAGTACTGTATGTTTGGTTTCGTATGATTCGACAGCCCTGAATGTGCGCGCCCTCGAGGGTCGACGTTTGAACGTTGCGTTTGATTTGTTACTTTAGTTTTATGTTGTAAGTTTGTAACGGAGCCCGTCCGGGGCCCGCTGTCGCGCCGTTCTTGTGGTTAGAATGCGCGTAGTTCAATCATATTGTTTTTTATTACTTGTATTGTAAATATTATCATCGACCGTTAGTGTCGTGTGTACAGTTTGCGTTGCGAGGCAGCGGGCTCGACGGCAACAGATACAATATTGAACTGTTTCTGATAACTACGTATAGTGTACACTCGGTTTACGGATTAAACTTAAGTATATATAAAGAAAGGTAAATTATATATACATATGTAAAAGTGTAACGTTATTATGGATATGCATTTGTAATTATACAGGTTAGCTAAGACTTACTGTTAGAGATTTCTTTTTTTTTCTAGTTAGGTACGGCATTGGCCGAGTATAAATATGTGAGTGGGCGATGTGAGAGAGGAATGCCGCGCCCTGTCGCCGGCGCCCCCTCGGAAGTTGCATTTTGCTTTTATATTGTGCCCCCTCGCGCCCCCCGATACTCCACTGCCACTTAGAGGATATGTTTCGATTGATCCCGCGCCCCGTGTGCATTTGGGCACGGGCACGGGTACGCTCGGGCACAGAAGTGCGTAGGCACGGCGCGGGCGGGCGTTGAAGTTTTCGAGTTATTTGTAAAAACGACTGATTAAATTTACGTTGAGCGAGTTGAGTCGGAAGGGGTGTCGGCGCCAGCGGTCGCAATCTCCACAATGTGATTTCTTTATAAAAATTGTAATGTTATTATGTAAGTAGCCGAAAGAAAAGATAATCCTTGTAAGTCCGAACATGCGAAAACAAAGTTTTGGGAGGACAAATCAATAAATAAGATGCAAATCGATTTTTTTGTGTTTTAATTTTCGTTGTTTCAACGTTTTAACCAAACCTCAGGATGAGAAGGTGAACCACGCGGTACATGCGAGTAAGAAAGCAACAACCTAATTTTTAAAATAAATTTAAATATTGTGACGGCCCTTTGAATCTCCTTTTCTAGGTATTTACGATTGGGCGTAGTTGCAGCTAGCACAGACATTTTAAAATTGTCTCATCTAGTATTTATTTACCATTAAAGATTTTTTTTAAATTGGCAACCGAATGTTATAAAAAATTCCGAGATAAATTCATAACTCGAAAACTATAAAAAAAACACTGAACATACGGGGCGTGATTCGAGTACCCCAAGGGGTGGTTCTGTCTCCGGACTTCCGCCAGACAATATTTTTTAGGACAACCTGTACTTATATATATTTTTATTTTATTTTTTATTATTGCTTTTGTTCACAGACTCAATGGATCCGTGGCATTGTTTACATTTATATTTTAAACTTATTTTTTTTTATAATTACTAACGAAATACAGGAGGACATTTTTTTTCTTAACTAAACTTACATAATACTTTTTTTTTGTACACAAATAGACTTTTAACTAATTTCTAAATATCGTACATACCGAGAGCATACCGGCTCCCGCAAGCAGCGCCCGTTCACGAGCTTGACACGTGTGCCAGCCATCGCCCTCCTCAACCATATTTGAGGGAAGAGGACGACCCGCTACACGACGCCGCCGCGAGAAGAAGCCTTTTAGTGAGCGTGAATGCTCAAGGTATACACGCATACATAATACAAAAGCCTAAGCTTGTCTAATTTTTTTTTTATAACTAATTTTTATATAAGTCGGCTTTCTCCACCCGGCCCAGGGCCTCCGTCACATCCACATTCCGATCTTTTATGGCCATCTGCATTCTGCAAGTTGTAGTCGCGGATAGCATTTGGTGACGCAGACACCGCACGTCGTCGCACGAAACGGCGATATATATATATATATATATAATAGATATATAAAAGATTATATAATATATATAAAAGATACTATATATATATATATATATATATATATATATATATATATATATATATATATATATATATATATATAGTAAGACACATTCGACCTATGTAAATATTAGTAGTGCCTGTATTAGTAGGTATATTTTCATTAACGTAAAATCCGTACATAGCGGTAGAGGTCGAAGCCTTCGAAGATATGCGACTAAATACACAGTACAAGGTGTTGTAAATGCCCGACTTGCTTAACCTCGGTCGATACGATATGATGTCGATGTCCCGGTGTGACGGTGTGGTTATATCTTTTGACCTCTCGACACGACCAAAGAGATAACACTCTGTTGTAGACACGACTGGCATCTCGAGGAATGCGACTACTGTCGTCAGTATGCCTACCACGAGTTATTAGTGGAAAGCTTTGTAACTTCAACGTCACAATTTGATTAACTCACCGCGCTAGTCTACAAACTCAATGAGCTAGTAGTTTCTGTGCCACAGTTGTACTAGATAACTTATAGTTTCTACTGAGTTCGTTTGTTTCCGTTAACAATTAATACTATTCACTATCATGTAAGATAATACTGAAAAAATTGCCTACCAATTATAAAAATAAGCTTTTTCGCTAAAAGGTAACTTATTAGATATAGGTACCATATGAATATAAGAAATAAAGGAAGTATTGAACTCGTTAGCATTATTTATCATTAAATACGTATACCTAGTAAGAAAACTGAGAATTGCATTGATTTTCAAGTTTTGACGCATCGATCTTTATACCTACGGTCTATACCAGCTTTTCCCAAAGTGGGCGATAACGCCCCCTTGTGGGCGCAGAAGGCCTGAAGGGGGGTAAGTAAGAGACCCAGAAAAATGGGGGCGTTGTGTAGGTGTAGAGGCTTAGGGGCGATTTGTAATTTCAACTAGGACTCGTAGAAACAGACTGAGCTCTCGACTCTCGACTTATTAAACATCATCAGATTCAGCCTTTACACTAGTTTTTATATTAGAATTGATTATGTTTGTTTTATTTTAAATAACATCTGTCTAAATACTATAAAGTTACGTTTCAATAATCATTGTCATTGGCAGATGTAGCCCGTAAGTAAGTGTTAACTTGAGACCTGAGCGCCGTTGTGTACTACGTACTGCGCTCAGGTCTCAAGTTAACTCTTGCTGGTTTTAGTAGAAGTCTCGTTTAGAATGAATGTTTAACTCTCCGCTAATATAGCTCACAATAATTAATTTAATTTGAAGTTACCTATAGTGGTTTTAAGTAGGTGAAAAAATGAGAGCGCTAAAAATATTTTATTCTCAAAGTGGGCAGTAGACAAAATAAGTTTGGGAACCCCTGCTATACGAATACGCTAGCTATAAGTACCTATATACCTACGGTATTCTAGATCGATGTATTGACGTGTAATAATGTTGGGTGGCCGGTAAGTGTCAGTGATTGATTCACAAGAGTAGGTAGGTGGGTAGGAAAACTGTACAAATTATTCAATCTTGTTTTTTTGTTTACCTCGTCAATTGCTTCTGTAGTTACATTTTTTTAAGTATGTATCCACTGGATTACTAAAACGGGACTTATACAGGACAATAACTTAATGATAGACTTGATTATGTGACTCGACTCTGATTCTTCGAATAGAAACTTCACTTGAGGCAACTATATATATTGGTAACTACCTGCATAAACAAATTTTAATTAAGTGAGTATAGGTAGGTATATGATTTTGGAAGCACTTATGCCTGCTTAGCGAGACCACACATTTCAGACTTTTACTCGTGAACATGGCGCATGCAACTGTGCCGAAATATCGAGTGCTCACAATAAATAAATGGTAGGTAGGTAAATATCCCGTTTCTAAAGTTATTTCTAACAACCCGTTGACTCGCGATTTGTCATATTTGGCCAATAATACAATAGATTTCGCAGAAATCAACTACTTTTCCAGGAACTGCAGCGTGTGTGGTTAATATTATAATAATTAATAATAGTTCGACGGTTAAAATGATATTAGAGTTGTAGTTCGATGCTCGGACGGTACCCTCGGTGGCCTAGCAGGCATGACGTCTGGCACGGGTTGTCGGATTATGTTTATCTCTAAAATTGTAATGTTTATATAAACACATTTTTATTTAAATAAATCAAAGGCGTGTACGTGCATGTACTTAGATAATGTACAAATATGCGTTAGCAATAATGACGCGGTACGAAAATTAACGCACGTTTTTAAAGCAACAAAAACATGTATTATAAAATCAGTTGTTGTTCCACAATTTCACAAATACATCGCGGATTTGATTATAAAGTCGTAAATGCGAATTGTTCTCAACTATTTCTATGTATATTTCCACCATTAGAAGCACTAGATACGCAGAAAACACCGTCACTCCTGTCCGCGCACGGGCTTTAGGGTTGCTGTAGCTAAACCTAGCACTTCTCTCCATACTTTTATACACGATTATTTTAATATAATTCTATTGTAAAGTAGACAGTTCGACAGATCTGAATGTGGCGTGTTGGTAAAGAACCGATGTTTACTGGCATGCTACCAATTTATATTCAGTTGGTTGGTTCGCTATTTGCAGACTACATACGAAACAGGAAGATTTTCCGGGTTTTCTGCATCATCAAAAAGTATGAATGCTGTAATCGCATCTTCGACACTGGTCTGGGTATACGATACTGCCATTATCAAGTTTATATTATTATTTTTATTCAACCAATTTCACGGGTTTCACCCGGTCCTTTGCAAAGGCATAAATGGGGCTGTAGCCAACACTTAGAGGCCTGTTTGGTATAAAAATACAAATTAGTATGAAAAACAGAAACTTTTGGATGGATGGTGACATGGTATATCTATTATAAAAATGGGTAAAATGGCAAGGCTATTGATATGCTTTTATTAGTGATAAGAAGATAGTGGGCTATGGAAGAGACTACGGCACCTGCGTGTTTCAGTCTCATTTAAAAATTTTTGGGCAGGTGGTGACTTGTCACTCACTAAACGGGCCCCCCCATTAAGGTCACCATGAATGGTGACAGAAGGGGCAACGTTGGTGTGGATGTCTAAAGGGTGTCGAGAGGTGTGCTGTGGTTTCACTAGAGTGCTACTACCAGCGTTATGCCCTTTAACACTTCCACCCTTGGAGCAAAAAATTCAAAATTCAAAATTCAAAAATTATTTATTCAGTTTAGGCATCATAGACACTCTTATGAACGTCAAAAATTTTTAAATGATTCTACCGCTGTCTTCGGAAAAGAACCACCGCCGAGAAGAAGCAGCAAGAAACTCGTGGGCCATTATTTTTTCAAGTCTTTGTACATTGAGGTTACATATGAGTAGTATTAAAATAACAAATTTATTCAATAGTTGGCTATTAGGCAGAAGTGGAAAGCTTCCAGGCATCTTTGTCTTCTAAGTAGTGACTCAATTTATAATAGGCTTTTTTCATTAGTATATTTTTGACACGTAACTTGAATTTCCCTTCAGTGAGCTCAGTAATGTCTTTCGGGATTTTATTATAGAAACGTACACAATTGCCTAAGAAGGACTTATTTTTAGTTTTCGTGAGTCTAAATTTAGATACAGCTATCCTATCCTTATTTCTAGTATTAATATTATGCATATCACTATTTATTCTAAACTTCTTTATATTTTTACGAACGTACATTATATTTTCTAGGATATACAAAGATGGAAGAGTTAATATATTAATTTCTTTGAACATTTGTCTTAAGGATTCGCGGGGACCCATTTCGTAGATGACTCGAACTGCCCGCTTTTGCAATATAAAAACTGTCTCTATGTCCGCCGCTGACCCCCACAGCAGGATACTATATGACATTATGCTGTGGAAGTAAGCAAAGTAGACCAGTCGAGCAGTAGCTATATCTGTCAATTGCCTAATTTTATGAACCGCATATGCAGCTGAGCTCAGTCTTCCAGATAGTGCATCAATATGAGGACCCCATTGTAATTTAGAGTCTATGCTAATACCTAGAAAGACTATTGCCTTGTCAATTTTCAATTTATTTCCGTCGAGTAATACGTTTGGCTCTATATGTCTTACATTAGGCATGGAAAATTTTAAACATTTCGTTTTCTTTGCGTTGAGAAGCAGGTTGTTTGCGACGAACCAATTTGAAACAATAGTTAACGCGTTGTTGACTTGAACTAGTTCTCTATCTTTCCTATCTACTTTAAAAATCAGAGAAGTATCATCCGCAAAAAGAACTATGTCAGCAAGGCCCTCAACCATATGTGGTAAGTCATTGATATATGCTAAGAATAAGAACGGACCCAAGATCGACCCCTGTGGAACCCCCATTCTAACCAAAGATCCAGAAGATGTCACGCCATTAATGCCAACTTTTTGCTGCCTATCAGATAAGTATGATTCTACAAGATTCAGAGCAGCTCCACGAATTCCATAGTGGTGTAGCTTATAAATTAGAGTGCGGTGCTCTACACAGTCGAAAGCTTTGGAGAGATCACAAAATACGCCAATGGCATCCTGTGAGCTCTCCCAAGCCTCCAGCACATGCTTGACTAACTGGACTCCTGCATCTGTTGTTGATCTGCTTTTCGTGAAACCGAACTGATTTTCGTGTAAAATCCTATGTTCATTAAAATGAGACAAGAGTTGTTGAAGCATTATCTTTTCGATAATGCTTCAACAGCTTCGAGCTTTTTGTTACTTGCTCTTGCGTCTCCACCCCCAGACGGCCAATTAAGGCAAGGGGTCTCATTTAGCCGCAGGGAGAATCAGGGTCCACGGTGTCCTCCACTCACCGACGACGGCTCGTCACAAAGCCAAAATAACCCTACAATTATTGGCGACGAGTCGAGAAACATCGAATCTACGAAGAGTGCACTACACGGCATATAGTCATGGCTCATTTGGAGTACACGGGCGGGGGCGTAGGCCCACATTTTGACGCATTTGGAGACCCGGCAACTAGCCACACTCGTTGGAAGGCATGGATGCGCAATTTTCAGTATTACATTGAAGGTCAAGTTGGCCTAGGAGATAAACAGAAAGTGTCAAGGTTGTTACATCAAGCGGGACCAGCGGTTCAGGAAATTTATGAGACGCTGAAGGAAGATACTGTTGATGGCAGCAATGAGTACGAAAAGTGTGTACAACGATTGAACACGTATTTTGAACCAGTATTAAATGTGGCGTATGAGCGGCAAAAGTTTCGAAATAAGGATATGAAAACTGGTGAAATGTATGCGCAGTATGTGATACGATTGCGCTCACAGGGCCGTTATTGTGGCTTTTCGAATATTGAAGAGGCAATCAGAGATCAAGTAGTGGAAAAGTGTTCTAATACAGAATTAAAAAGAAAATTACTCAAGAAAGGGGCAGACCTGACATTGAGGAAGGTGTTAGAAATAACTAAACTATTTGAAATGGAGAGGGAAATGTTCACAAAGCAAACAGTGAAAAGTGAGGAAAATGAACAGACAGATGGTGCAATAAATAGGGTGCAGCGGGAGACCGTATGCTACAGATGTGGCCGAAGAGGTCATCTGGCTAAGGATAAAGAGTGCCCAGCTATGGATGCAAATTGTGATAAATGTGGTATAAAGGGACATTTTGCTAAATGTTGCAAAACAAAACAATACAAAAATATGGCCAGTGAAAAACAAAAGAAGAATAAGAAAAAGAGATATGTAAAATATGTAATAGAAGAAGACTCAAGCTCGAGTGAAAGTGAAGACAGTGACTCTGATTGTGATCAGGACGGACAAAACCCAAAACAGGTGAACTCTGTGTTTGAGGTGAGTGGACCTTACAGTGACAACAAATGTAATATTCTTGTTGACAATAAAATAATGTGCAAGTTCATCATAGACTCAGGCGCTTCAATCAATATAATTGATAAATATATGTATAAAAAAATGTTAAAAAGTGGAGTAGCTTTTAAAAAAAGACCTGGTGTGCAAAATCAAAGTTTTCATTCATATGGTGGTAAAGAAATAGCACAGTTAGGAATATTTGAAGTAAAGTTGTACTCACCTGCAAGTGGTGCAAAAGTTAAGTCTAAAATTTTAATCTATAATGGACAGGGACCAGCTCTACTCAGCCGAGAGGCTTCCATTCAGCTTGGATTGTTAAGACTTGGTCCTAATATTTCAAATGTTAATTTGGCTAGTAAGACCACTATCAATAAAGAGATTGTAATGAAGGAATTCCCAATGTTGTTTGAGGGCATTGGAAAATTAAAAAAATTTAAATTAAAAATTCCACTTGACCCTAGTGTTAAGCTAGTAGCCCAGCCCGTTAGGAGGCAGCCATTTGGTGTTCGTGCAATAGAAGAAAAATTAATAAAAGAATTACTCGATAATGACATAATTGAACCTGTGACTGGACCGACTCCCTGTGTTTCACCATCACATGTGGTACAGAAAAAGGAGAAAGGCCAATATCGACTAGTTGTGGACATGAGAAAGGCTAATGAAGCAGTTCTTAGAGAGAGAGTTCCACTGCCAACATTCGAAGAACTCTTAGCAGACCTTAATGGATGTAAGTACTTCTCATCACTTGATATAAAATGGGGCTACCACCAACTTGAGCTGGATGAAGACTCAAAAATGGTCACTGTATTTAATTCTAGTCTTGGATTGTTCAGGTACAAAAGATTATTTTTTGGGATAAGATGCGCATCTGAAATGTTTCAGAGAATAATTGCTCAACTACTACAGGGCATTAAAGGTGTTGCCAACAGTCAGGATGATATCAGAATTGGAGGTTGCACTAGAGAAGAACATGACCACAGACTGAGACAAGTTTTGTGTAGACTTCAGGAGAGTGGTCTCACTTTAAATAAAAAGAAATGTTCATTCGGTGAGACTGAAATAAACTTTCTGGGACACCACCTTTCAGAAAGAGGGATTCGACCAACCAGTACATCAAAAGAAGTGGTACAAGAGTTCAGAAAATTATTATTATTATATTATGTGCATTATAATAATATGATAGCATCTTAGTCTCTGCAGAGACTAAGATGCTATCATATTATTATGGTCTCGGTAAGATTATGCCATTATAAACTTTATAATACATATATTGGTATACTTGGTTTAAGATTTCAATTACTAACCTTATAACATAGGATTGTGGCTAGGGATAATAATAGACATTATTTTTTTTATCTATCGTATCTTATCTCTAGATGGATGTAGCCGCGATGTCAATATCGCGGATAGTTTTTACTCGATAATTACTGTCGAATTCCAATCTATCGACAAATTGATGAACTAGTAGTATATTTATCTTTGATGGATGCTCGCTGTGCTGTACTTATGTCGACCTATTGACGATTCGTATTATTTAACTAGTGATTGGTACTGATCGAGGGAACCTAATTTGATGGCGTAGGTACAATCACTAACAAGTAAACGTTTCTGTTTCGATTTGTTTAAGGGACACATTTGAAGCTTAAAAACTGGTGTCTCGAAGTTGCAAGTCGTACTAGATTGTAGTGTACCGAAATGCACAGTAATGTCTCCACATAAAAGTGGAGTCTGTCTCCGATAGGATTGTGCTCTGCGAATGTCACGATTCGCACACTGAACTTCCCAGCACAACCTGCAACTGTCCCGAACAGAATCTAACATTATAGGTAACTAAATAAAAAATATTTACGACGAAGTTCAGTATGAATGATAGCGTAACAAATTACTGCTAAATTTGAACAGAAAGAACGGATATTTGCATTTTGTCATGCGCCTGTTTGCCCGTGACGGTCGCAATGCCACCCAAAGCTTAGAAATGTCTCCGTGGCACTGATCACTCCAAAAGATTAGTCTTTGATGATCTTTCATAGCTTAGGCTATTGTTTCTTTTATGCCCTAACCTGCGCACTATTGCTTCGAGGCAGTTTATCTGTCAATGTGGTGATACTAGCCAACACGGCCTCTTGCTCTCAGACCCTTGTAACTCAGGATTCTTCATATATTACGATTCGCTTTCCGACGATAAAGGAAACATTCTTTAACTCTGTCCAATCACGTAAATAATCTGTTCAAGAAATCCATCGAGCGCACAAGTTGTCCATCTCGTAATGAAAAATTATATAAAATAAGAACAGAGACTCGAGCAACGAACTGCCACACTTTGGCACAGCGCATTATGTAAGAAGTGCGAAAAGGTAACGCCACAAACGTGGCCAAATTTTCCTAATATTTTCACTTATGCAGGGATTCAGAAATAAGACAAAACATCGTTAATAGTAATTTAATTACCAACATCAGAATCATACAACCAAACATTTATATACAAATCACATACACGTTCTAAACATACTCAAGTTCTCGGTAACTTTGGCAAAGGTGAATATAACTTTAGGAGCTAATGTACACGAATTACTTGCGTTAAGTACTATTATAGACCTTTTCTCTTCCAAGATTTAATATCAGAAACGAGAATTTACCGTGTAAACCATTTTGTTTGAGTTCTCGATATTTCTTTTCCCTCCCCTCGTGTCAAGCTGATATAAACTTATCCTATGATCGTTTGATACTATTATCAATATACCCTTAGGCTTCTGATATAGCCTAACAATGAATGTCTATAGAGGACAATCGGGACCGAAAGATGGAGGCATTTGAGTTTGAAGTTTACATTAATGTTACTTTTTCGCAAATAATTCGTTCAATTCCCACTAAACACGCAAAATCGTGCAAGTGCCGCCATATATGTGTAAAATATTCAATATTTTCCCAATAACAAAAATAAATAATACATGATCCAGCATTAATATTAAATTCTACAATAACATGGATTATTTAAATATGGTTATTTAACATTTGTTTTTATAAGCCAACGCTACCACTACAAGCCGGGATGCGCATTGTTTAAACACAACTACTTTCCAACATCTCTGGTCGCACATAATCATATGATTTGTTCATGTATTTGCAAATAATACATTTAAATCCAATTGAAATTTATACAAATTGTAATCAAAGTGGATATTGAAATGTATGTCTGTTTACTGACAATAAACAGTGTATTTTCAGTATTTTTTAAAGTGTGTACAATTCGGATAGCAGATACACAAACAGATTTAATCTATATAGATGCAATTCTCTGTTTACATACATTTCTTGTTGAAACCCGCTGACAAAAATACCACTAAAACGAGTAAAAAAACCACCATTTCGATCCTGAAGCAGGTTTATAACCAACATATTATATTTGATGTTATTGCGATCATGTACGCACGGGCTTAGCCAGTTCCATAGACACATTTTAACAATCAACCAAGCCTATTATAGCCCATACTTAATACCTTACTACTTATGGACCGTTAATAATTCCTCATCAAATGTAGTAAGATACGCTGCATGCATTTTTGTTGTACAAAAATCATAACAGCAAAATTACTCGCATAACCGAAACAAAAAACAAATGTCTCTATAAAACTGTCTTCAAACACATAAAAAAATAGTTTGTTATATGACACAGAAGTTGACAGATATAAAAAAATAACAGATGTTTATTTCGCTTAAGTTTGCAAATTATTCATAAAAGATTAATCCGGATAATGCAGATATTGGCTCATGTTTATATTTAAAATGAGCCAGTATCAGCTGATAGGTTGCTCAAAAAATTAAAAGGCAATTTAATCAAAACCTAGTTAATTTCCAATACAATTTTATATCTGACTAAATCTGGCGTTGACCTAAAAAGTCTACATGTGCACATCCCAGCTTTACTGTCAAAGTAAAGTGTTTTACTTCTTGGCGAAGTCTTCGCCGGTCTTGATGTTCTTCAGCAGCTCAGGGAGGGCTTCCTTGAGGAGTTGTTGCTCGTACGCGTTCAGGGTGCCGTAGCCGAGGTTCTTCTCGACGCCGTTCTTGCCGAAGAGGACGGGATTCGCGAAGTACGCCGCTTCCGATACGTCGGACTTTATGTACGCGCATTCCACAATGTTGGCTTCTCCCTGAGAGAAAGGGGAACATTATGTTTAGCGATGTAGTAGTAGGTTTTTAAA
This sequence comes from Selenia dentaria, assembly GCA_917880725.1. NCBI lineage: Eukaryota > Metazoa > Arthropoda > Insecta > Lepidoptera > Geometridae > Selenia > Selenia dentaria. Next base: position 26,106,020 of record OU862896.1, on the reverse strand, counting down.
AAAATATTTAAATTTAGGAGACTGAATTCGCTCCAACCCCTGCAGTAATTTCCCTGTGTCGTGGAAGGCATCACAAACACCCAAGGCCAACTGTGCAATTATTTGAAAATATAATATAATTTCAAAAGCGATACCATTTTTGTCAAATTGTGGGCGTATATTTATAAATAATAATAAAGGAGTAGAGGCCAAAAATAGTAATTTTCGAGGGAAAACCAAAATATGGGTCTGAAGACGTTAAATTAACTACAGTGGCCCGAGCACGAACATTTGCTAAAGTGTAACGTTATCGTAACGTTTACGTATTCAGCACAAACTATGAGTTATCTGTGCCACAGTTGTACTAGATACATGATAGTTGGAGATGAATGCGTCAACGATACGATAACGTTACACTTTAGTAAATGTTCGTGCTCGGGCCACAGAACAAAATTATGGCGTTTTTAAAAGAAGAAATCAGTCAGTGGTATAAGTTGAAAACACAGGCACAGATATCGATTAATTTTGGTATATGGATAGAATAGAGCCCGGAGCTCCTAACTATACATTTTTTATCTTGATCCGTCACCAAAATCCAAGATGGCAGCTCGACCTCTCCATGCTACACGGTCTCCTATAAAACTGGTGTCTCGATTGCCTGGTCGACGCGCATGAACTTCTATAGTACAGCTAAAAACTATTATAATTAAGAATGTACAACGTTATTTTTAAATTTTTGTAAATATACTTGAATAGGGCAGTAAATTTCAGATATTAATATAAGGAAACAATATTTCTGGTGCAATGCACTCACAACTTGGTAAAAATACATCTTTAATGAAATACATGTTACTTTTAAACACAACATAACACATCGTCACACCTAGGTACATATCCTCGAAGGGGTAAGCTAGCAGCGGTGTTGTAAGCACCTGCGTTTCGCCGGATATATTTAGTGCGTTCGAATTGGCAACGACCCCTGTTGGCGAAAATAACGCTAAAACGCTCACAAGGGCGTTCGAATTGGGAATCTGTGGTTGAAAATGTTGTTATGGCTCTTTTTGTTCAGCGTTCGGAAAGCTCAAAAAGTTATTTTTGCCACCAACAGGTACATTTTGAAAAAATATGAATTTGATGAAATTCGGTTTAGTATTTGACTCGTCCGGATCATGGTTTGTGATCGTTTTTTGACAGCTATGTATTTGACAGCATAATCATGCGATTTTAGGATTCCTTAATTAGGATCCCTAAGCCGCTTAGGCAACTCAATGTTAATGCGTTTAAAATTAATTTAAAAAAATTGTTGGTTGATAAATGTTATTATAATATTCAGGACTTTTTTAATGATAAATTTTGATTCAATATGATGACATAAGTTTAATTTTGTTTTTAGTCAAAATGTTTAATAATAATTATAATTTTAGTATTCACAAGAATGACCGGTTGCTCCATCTCAGAAAATTGTACGCCTGCAAAGGCAAAACATGGTGGAACGGAATTTTTAATTCAACAACTATGTGCATATCATTTAGTTATGTATCATCTACCCATGTTTTATGCAATAAATTTATCTTATCTTATCTTATCTTAGGTCTTATGCTCGGTTGAGCGTTCGAGTAGAGTGTGGGCAAAAGTGGCGATAGTGGCAAATAACGTTATTGAGCTTTAAGAACGCTTTAACAAAAGAGCTATCAATGACAACGCCCCCAATGCCCTCAAAGCTACAAGAGTGCAGTTATTATTGGTCCCATATACTAGGTGCCGGGCCAATTGCCATCTACGGGGCACTGTTCCAGACTCTGGACTGCTACTGAGAATTTCTTTGTCATAAAATACCAATAACTGTCTAACCCGGGGATCGAACCAAGGACCCCGAGATTCCAAAACGGCGCTCCCACCACATCGTGGTTCAGCTATTTTGTAATATAATCAGGTAATACACAATGTAATATATATATACAAAACATGATTACTAGTGCAGTTGATTGTTACCTTGAGCCCTCGCAGCACTGCGTCGGAGAGCCTGGCGCCCGCGTACGCCATCGACAGCGTGGCCGAGCCGCCGCCCGCCTTCGCCTTCACCACCTGCGCGCAACATCATGTCATATCAAGCCAATATGGCTAAAACGAAGTGTACAAGTTTTCATTGAATATGACTGTGAAATGTCAAAATAACTGTTGTTTGGTTATACAATGAAATACCTAATTGAAAATGTTATCTTTCTGGAAAGCACTGTACATCGCTAAGTAAGAACATCCTTCATTTATTGTAAATATGTAAACATTAGTGTAATTTTAGGTTCGAGAAAGATAGGAATCTTTATAATGCAAACTTTATTGCTGAGTTGAAGTTACTTTGTCTTCAGGGTGTATGCTTCATCTCGGCATTATATGATACATTGTCCAGATAACTTATGACTTGATAACTTTTAATTAGTATCATCATCTCAGCCGTAGGACGTCCACTGCTGAACATATGCCTCCCCCATGATTTTCCAAAAGGACCGGTTGGAAGCGGCCTGCATCCAACGTCGTCCTGCGACCTTTCTCAGGTCGTCTGTCCACCGTGTCGGTGGACGACCTACGCTGCGCTTGCCGGTACGTGGTCTCCACTCCAGAACCTTTCGGCCCCATCGGCCATCTGTTCTGCGTGCTATGTGCCCTGCCCACTGCCACTTCAACTGGCTAATCTTCTGAGCTATGTCGGTGACTTTCGTTCTTCTACGGATCTCCTCATTTCTGATTCGATCACGTAGAGAAACCCCGAGCATAGCCCTCTCCATAGCTCGTTGTGCGACTTTGAGCTTATCTATGAGGCCCATAGTAAGAGACCACGTTTCAGTGCCATAAGTCATCACTGGTAACACACATTGGTCGAAGACTCTTGTCTTGAGGCACTGAGGTATTTTTGACGAGAAGACTTCGCGAAGTTTCCGGAACGCTGCCCAGCCGAGTTGGATTCGACGATTGACCTCTTTCTCGAAGTTGGACCTGCCTAGTTTGACTGTCTGTCCCAGGTAGATATACTCGTCAACAACTTCGAGAACTGAGTTCCCAACTGATATTGGGGTAGGTACAACATGGGCATTAGACATAATTTTCGTCTTGTCCATGTTCATCTTAAGACCTACCCGTTGGGAAACTCGATGGAGGCCTTCGAGCATTGTACTGAGGTCTTCCATGGATTCTGCCATGACTACAATATATCGTCGGCAAATCGAAGGTGAGTGATGTATTCGCCGTTAATATTGATGCCAAGTCCTTGCCATTCCAGAAGCTTGAAGGCGTCTTCCAATGTAGCGGTGAACAGTTTCGGAGATATAACGTCTCCCTGTCTCACGCCTCTTTGCAATGGAATTGCCTTCGAACTCTGCTCCTGTACTCGGACTGACATGTAGGCGTTTTTGTACAAACACTTCAGCACTTCAATATACCGATAGTCAATACGGCACCGCTGGAGAGACTCAAGCACTGCCCACGTCTCGATCGAATCAAAGGCTTTCTCATAGTCCACAAACGCTAGACAAAGAGGCAAGTTATACTCTTCGGTCTTCTGTATAACTTGCCGTAGCGTGTGGATGTGGTCTATGGTACTATAGCCTTTTCGGAAACCGGCTTGTTCCGGAGGCTGGAATTCATCAAACCTGCGACTGAGACGGTTCGTTATGACCTTCGAAAACAGCTTATAAACATGGCTCAAAAGCGAGATGGGTCTGTAATTTTTAAGTAAAGTGTTGTCACCTTTCTTGAAGAACAGCACCACCACGCTTTTGTTCCATGCTTCTGGCGTTGAACCTTCGAGTAAGACGGTATTAAAGAGCTTCTGAAGGACTTTAAGTACCGGTGTTCCACCCGCTTTCAGAAGCTCAGATGTGATACCGTCGTCACCAGGCGCCTTGTTGTTCTTAAGCTGTTTCAAGGCCATTCTAATCTCGTACAGGCTGATGTCCGGGATATCTTCGGTATAATGTCGGGTCAGCTTGGCTCTTGGGTCTTTGGCCGAGCTGCTAACAGGTTTAGCGACCGAGGTGTATAACTGTCCGTAGAAACTCTCGACCTCTCCTAACACTTCCGCTTTGGTCGACGCTACACTGCCGTCTCCTCTCTTCAGCTTCGTCAACTGGCTTTGCCCAATAGACATGTCTCTTGCAAACACTTTGGAGCCTTTTTTCCGCTCTATCGTCTCTTTAATACGGTTTGTATTAAAGATCCGAATGTCGTGTCGCAAGGACTTCCATATTCGTCTATTGAGCAGCCTATATGCTTCAGCATCATCCGAAGGCTGCAGTTTCAATGAGCGTCGTTCAGCCATGAGGTTGAGGGTATCGTTGGAGAGTTTCTGTGGCCTATCTGTACGGTGGGGTTTAAAGTACTTGGAACCCACTGTATGGACAGTTTAATTAGTATGCGACTCTTAAATTAATAGCAAATAACTGTAGGTAGATACGTTACTGTTTGGAAATATTTGTAGAGAAATAAAATATGATAATTAAAAGTTATTAAGTGATTCAGAAAATACAAATGTTTGTTGGTGATTGATGATAGGTCTACACCCAATAAGTACTGACTCTCATATCAAAGGTATAGAAATTATTTCTTTCCCTTGTATAATATGCAAATAGATGTGCAGGAATGTTTCTTAACTATGCTAACTAAGAGATCCTAATATTTTATAAAAATTGTTTTCCAGTAATATAATTTTAAATTTCCTCTTACACACATAACACTTGGACAAACATGAAACTTACAAATATTTTGTACATCTAACATTTAAATACTATCTCAAATTCATATTCTTATATTTTATTTGTACACGGGTTTAAAGTTGGGTCAATTACGAAGGTTGCAGCCAAAGTATCTATATATAATTATAAATAGCATGTAACAAAAAGGTGTAGTACTACTTAAACCACACACGCAGGAGCTTGCGTACAATTGGGACCTAACTACTGCGTCCCAGGAAGTAGTAAACATTACGAGTTATAAGTAACCTAGGTTTATATTTTACTCAAGAATGTTCATCCCTTAAAAACTAGGCCAAAGATGGCAATATAGCCTCCTCCAGAAGATAGACTAGGTAAACATGGGGCCTAAGTGAAGTCTGGTTCATGGGGTCTGGTTCTGCAGGGCCATTATGTATCTCGGTTGCTAACAAATGTTGATTGAAATCTTGAAAAATGACGGCACTATGTCACTTTTGTCAGTCAGTCTCCAGTCTACTACTATCAACTTAGTAACATTTTTGCTTACTAGAGTTGCCAAAACTGACATAGAGCGGCCATTTTTCAATATTTCAATCAACATTTGTGCTCAGCTGAGATACATAATAGCCGTACTGGTCTGGGGGAGGCGCGGAAAGGGCACATGCAGGGTAGGGAGACACGGAGATGAATGAATCGGTGGCGTTCGGATTGGAGAGCGCATTGACCGCAACAAACTTTAAGAAAAGGGCAATAAAAAAAATTATTGATAGCTTTATGAAAAAAATTTAAGAAATTTAAATGTTGATACTTTGGCATGTAAATCCAGACGTACATACGCACATCATTCAATAATACTACAACTTTTTGTTACACGCTGTATATATTACAAAGCTGAATACTTTAGATTGTCTGAAAACGGTAATTTTCATAAACTAAAAATTATTTTAGTGTTGTATAGCCCATTTGTCGAGGTAGGCTATAGGCTATACAATATCTTACATCACGCTATGCGAGCGAAGCCGTTGGCGGGCCAGTAGCTCTACCATGAGTTGGCAACATAAATGTCGTCTACAGTCGATACTCGATCACGCCTACCTATTAAGCTTGTGATTGGCGTACTCGCTGTCAATTTTAGTTTTACAATTGACCGCGAGGTGGCACTGTTCATTTTTCATACATTTTTCGCGGCAGTCGATAGCGAGCCTCGATTCGAACTCATGGTAGACCTACAGGTAGTGTGATATTAAAATCACAAACTTTCTTGATTGTGTACACTTTGCTTACACTCATGCACCATTAATCCACCACACCATCAAAATTAAAAGAAACTAATCAAGAGACAACATCAACGATAGCTATTATTGGTTGTTTTCCGCCATCGATCTGAACAACTGTCCTCTAGGCGTCGTATTCCTCATTAAATAAAAAAATAAATAAATATTCCACAACTATCACACAACGCCATCTAGTCCCAAGCTAAGCAGAGCTTGTGTTATGGGTACTAGACAACTGATAAACATACTTATATATTTCTAAATACATACATATTATAGATAAATTACACCCAGACACAGAACAAATGATCGTGCTCATTACACAAACATTTGTCCAGGGTGGGAATCGAACCCACGACCTCCGGCATAGCAGTTAGGGTCACTAACCACTAGACCAACAGGCCTGTCGTTTTCATTACTGAGGGTCGTGACTCCCTCGCTGAATCATTTTCACATGGACTAACTCCCTCCATCTGTTCCGGTCCTTTGCTTTCTGTATAACTGTATGATTGTTTAATGTGGTTAATAAAGAAAATATCTAGCTATGTATGTAACCCGTCGCGTGTCGCGCATACACGATGTGTACGTTTAAAAAAGTGCTAAGCCATGTTGCGTGTACACTAAATGTATACACATTTTTAGACCTCGAGTTTGTAACTAATTTTATAAGATCCAATACACTCCACCAGTATAAACTTGCTTTAAATAGTGTGAGCAACTAGCTCAAACTATTCAAGGGTAGTATTTTAATTTGAACTTTTATGCGTAGTTCGGAAATAAACAGAAAAAACACTAGACACGGGACGGGCTATCTGTACATTAGTTTTGTGCGAGTGCCTGAAGCTCACCTCAGTTCCAGCCTCCTGGATCCTCTTGGTGAGCGCGGCGATCTTCCCCTGGTCACTGAGCTTGACGGCGGGCTTGCTCTGCGACAGCAGGGGGATGATGGTGACGCCGGAGTGGCCGCCGATGACGGGGATGGTGACGGAGCGAGGGTCCACGCAGTTGATCTCGCCGATGAAGGCGGCCGCGCGGACCACGTCCAATGTCGTCACGCCGAGCACGCGCTTAGGGTCGTATACGCCAGCCTGGGGGAAATAAAAAGGGTTTTTTTAGTGATTGCAAAATGCTAAGTTTTAAACTTTTTTGTTAGATACTCGTAGTTTGGGTCGATTGTGAGGATTAAGTTTATTTGATTTAGAGTTTTAATAGTGTTACTTTTTTTTAAAGCACTAACGCCTGCTTAAGCGATCTCAAATCGATAAATTTCAATGATTTAGAGTGTTTCTTGGGTTGTATAATAGTGGGCTTAGCACGAATAACTGCGTAAGTGTAACGTTTCGTTCACGTGAAACAGTACTGTTATTTATGGTGCAACTGTGACACAGATAACTCATAGCTTATACGCGAAAACATGGCGCGTTGACGCTTACGATACGAATACTTTTTCGCGAATTGTTTGTGCTGTGGCCTTAGTGGAAATAACAGAGAGGTGTACATGTGCACCTCTCACCTATATTGGGATACCTTGTGACTTGAATTTTACTATAACGCATGTGAACACTACATACTACTACTGTGAACAGATATTCAATCGGTTATGTCGATTATCGAATTGTCGACCACGCAAATTATGCAATACAAAATTGTTTTATTTTGGTTGGTGTTTCTACCACACCAATATCCTGCTTTAAAAAGAGTCCGACTGACTTTTAGTCGATTATCATTATTTTTGTTTTTTAATGGCAGTATGGAACCCTCAGAGTGAATGTCTTTTAAGGACTTGGCCGATTATTTTATTAGGGTGCTGCCACATTAACGCATAGAGTGCACATTTTGCTATAATAATGTTATTAGAGTATTTCGAAAGCACCCTACTATACATAAACTACAACCAATCAGACTATTATTTTTTATCATATATATATTTAATATGTCTGTTTCTGTAATAAATTGTAACGTTACAATAAACACCAGAGTTAAAATTATCTTTCAATGCAAATACAAACATGTAAACATCTGCTTATCAAATTGACGGTTTACAAGTCTACAATTACTTACGTATGAAATATAATATTTAAATACATTCGATAAGTAAATAAAAATTAGTTATATATTTATAACGTATGGGGAACTCAGTTCTCGAAGTTGTGAACGAATACATCTACCTAGGACAGACAAACTAGGCAGGTCCAGTTTCGACAAAGAGGTCAATCGTCGAATCCAACTCGGCTGGGCAGCGTTCCGGAAACTTCACGAAGTCTTCTCGTCAAAAATACCTCAGTGCCTCAAGACTAGCCTTAAGACTAGACTAGCCTAAGGTACCTTAGTGTGTCTTCGACCAATGTGTGTTAACAGTGATGACTTATGGCACTGAAACATGGTCTCTTACTATGGGCCTCATAAGCAAGCTCAAAGTCGCACAACGAGCTATGGAGAGGGCTATGCTCGGGGTTTCTCTACGTGATCGAATCAGAAATGAGGAGATCCGTAAAGTCACCGACATAGCTCAGAAGATAAGCCAGTTGAAGTGGCAGTGGGCAGGGCACATAGCACGCAGAAGATATGGCCGGTGGGGCCGAAAGGTTATGGAGTGGAGAACACGGACATGCAACCGCGGCGTAGGTCGTCCTCCAACAAGGTGGACTGATGCCTTTGGATGCAGGCAGCTTCCAACCGGTCCCTTTGGAAATATCTGGAGGAGACCTATGTTCATTGTCAAGCAGTGGACGTCCTATGGCTGAGATGATGATGATACATATTTATAGTTAAAAAATAATTTCATGTAAAGTTGAAATGACTCAATAAATTAAAATGTAAAAAAAATCTCTAATCCTACTACGAGTATGACACTAATCCTAATCCTAAGAACATTATAAATGCGAACGTGACTTTGTTACGGTTTCACGTTTACCCGGCTGAATGGATCTCGATGAAATTTGGCAAGAAGATAGATTACATCCGGAGAAACGATATAGGGTACTTATCATCATCATCATCCATCACCAGTCGGGTGAAACCGCGGAGCTCAGCTAGTATTAGATAAATGTGAAAGTTTAGATGTATGTTTGTAACTCAATCACACAAAAACGGCTAAACGGATTAGGATGAAAATTTGTAGTGGATATAGTTTGTACCCGGGATTAGCACATAGACTACTTTTAATCTCGATTCAAAGGGATCCCGATAAGTTTATTCCACGCGAATGTAGTTGTAATGCGAAACTCAGAGTTTTTATAAACAAAATCAATAAAATGAATGGCAATTTCAAAATTCAGTTATTTATCCTAGATACAACAAATATTATATACCTATTACTTATTAGAGTAAAAACCAAATTAACCAATATCCAGGAAAAAATAGACCTCCAAAAATGGAGATGGACCGGCCATATGGCCAGAGGGCGAAAGCAGTGTACAGAAATAATAAAAATGTGCTATGAAACCAAAACTCAAATAACCCACAGATCGCCATATTTGGAAAATCATTACGGCGTACCACAGGGTAGTGTTCTAGGCCCAATATTATTTATTATCTACGTCAACGAGTTACCGAGATCGACAGACCAGTACACTGTGTTGTTTGCAGATGACACAACTGTTTTAATAAAAGAAAAATCCACTGAAAGGGTAATGCAAGTTGCCAACAAAGCATTAAACGACATTATTCATTGGCTAGAATTAAATAATTTAAAAATCAACCCACTTAAGACTAAGTTTATGAAATACATGACATATAATAATAAAGGCACAAATGATAAAATTGACATACACTATAATAATAATGACATCGAACTTGTTGACAATATAAATTTTTTAGGGATAGTTTTAGATCAATTTTGCAATTGGAAAATACAAATAGATAACGTGTAAAAAAAAAAAAAATTTGCCTTAAGAAAAATTTGTAATATTACAAACACAGAGACCGCAATAACTGTATATCATAGCCACGTGTGTTCGATTTTAAGGTATGGCGTTATAATATGGGGAAACTCAACAGACTCTCAAAGAGCTTTCATAGCGCAAAAAAAAATGTATACGCTCAATATTTGGCTTAAGATGGAATGATTCATGTAGACCTTTATTTATAAAACACAAACTACTTACACTACCTTCTCTATATCTATTTGAAATGTTTAAGTTCGTTAGGAACAATCTAACGCTGTTTCAAGAAGACGAAAATATCTTAACTAAAAGAAAAATTGTACAAAAGCCGTTATTAGTGCCAAGATATAGACTAAAAATGGGTGACAAAAACTGTAATAAAATAAAGATTTACAATAAATTACCCAATGAGTTCAGAATGCTAAAGGAGAATGAATTTAAAAAGAAAATATATACATGGCTCTGCGACAGATGTTTTTATTCTATAGATGAATACTTTAAATACAATTTCAAGTCTTAAATTATGTTGTTAAATTAATTGCTAATTATTATGTATTGTACTTATTAGAATTGTCATTTTTGAATTTCTATAATCTTATGTTAATTTGACTTATTTTATTTTATACGTTTTATTTTAATGCATGATAATACTAGGTAAGACATAATTAATCAATTAGATAGCCAAAATAAACATTTGCACGACAAATTGGTCGAGTACAGTGATTCAAGACATACCTAATAGCCTAAGACCTAATGTACCTGTATTCAAACAAATAAAGCTTTCATTCATTCATTCATATGATGAGATTTACACAAGAAAAGTGGAGCCAAATTACAAAAAAACTGGTACTCAAGAACCCACTCATGTGGAAGATCAATCAAGTGTAACAAATCCATTTTAATATCATAACTTCCGCGTTTTTTTACGTTAGGGTGACGTGTCAAACATTGACATGATATCCGTAGTTTTGTAACATTTCATTTGTATACGATGGCGTAAATCAGGTCATGGGCAATGTCACGCTTGTGTGACGGTTGGATAAGTAATTAGATTATTTGTTTACAAGTTGTGTGCGTTACAGTAAAAGGCCTGGGCTTGGGCCCGGATCAGTGCCGGATTTATATTTTTTATGAGTGTAGGCAACTTTATTTCCGCCGCCCTATGTACCAGACTAAAATAATAATTTTCCATTGCGATCGAGAGGTCGTGAGTTCGCTCCCCATCCATTGCACTATCGACGTGAACCCACTCCAGACACAAGTATATTTAGTTTAGTGGAGGGTTAAATTAGGCAAAAATAAGAAATTTGTACTTTGTAAAAAAAGGCACTAAAGTTGAATAACGAATTAGCACAGTCGAGGTAGCGCAAAAAAGGGGGCAAAACAGAAAAAAAAATAAGTAGCAATTTTCCTTCATAATTTTATTATTTGTTGGGGATGGTCACTGGCAGTCTAAATTTTGTTTTGCGTGGTAATCAATCCGTTGCGTCATCCACACATCTTGATTTTGAGGGTGAATTATTGTTTACTGAATAAATCGTTTATTTTCAATTTCACACGAAAAATAGTTTTACAAAAGTTGTTTCGAATTGAATTTCCTACAATTTAGATTCCAAACAATTTTTCCCTAAGATCGATATTTTCCGATAAAGAGGGGGCGAGTTTTTGATTGATTAACAACTCGTTAATTTTAAATTATACACAGTAATATTATAGGTAGATTATATATATATATATATATATATATATATATATATATATATATATATAATAGGTACAATAAGATTAGATAATAATTTTCGATTTTCTATAGGGATTTATCGTATTGGTATCAAAAAACCATGAAACAATCAGTGAACTTGTTCAACTTTTATCCTCCGAAATCGAGTGAGCAAGTGTCCTCTGAAATCTGCCGCCCCTAGGCCGCGGCCTATACGGCCTATTGACAAACTGACTTACTTATAACATTACATGAAATAAAACTTCGAACGGTTAACTCGCGCACGCGTAGCGAATGTATACGTAACAGAAATGTTGAACATTGAACTTTAAACATTATGTACTTTGTGTAACATACATAACTATGTAACATGGAAAACTTATAATGACCTAATATCTCATGCTGACGAGTACAGTGCCGGCTGTGTCATATCATTGTTTAAATGAGCAGAGTCAGAAAAATATTTTCGTTCGCGGCACGTCCGATGTAAGCCCGGCACATGAATGGAAATTGTAAATTTTTGTTTGATAATAAATACATTATGTTGGTTCACAACCGCCATGAGGTTCTTCACATCATACATCATCATTTGTATTGCTACACCTAGTAGAAAAACAATGCTAAAAGCATTGTTTTTCTCTTCTAATAATGAGTTATGAATGTAATGTCTCAAAGTTTATCTCTATCTATACAACCTGAGTTACAGCGTGAGTAAGGCGTGGCCTATGACACCTAATTTATCAAAAACTGCAGAAGACAGTAGAACAATCCTGTAGAATGATACACACTTATAAAGAGGAAAGATTTGTATGTGTTTGTAGCCAATTGGCTCAAAAAGTACTGGACCGATTTCAAAAATTCTTTCACCATTGGAAAGCAACATTCACCCTGAGTAACATAGGCTATATAAGATATGAAAAACGGGATTCACTCACGTAAAAAAGTCAGATCTTTCCGACTATCTCTATGACTATATAAACTATATAAAATGACTATCTCTATCTACATGAAATAGATGTAAATTTATTGGTATTTAGTATTATTATTTTTATTTTTTTATATATATAGATGTTCATGAAATATGACTAACATTGTCAATATTTTTGTGAACAACCTTTTGCGATAGTGAAGACGGGTAAAGAAACACCGCATACATATGATATGATATCTGACAAGCGTAATATATTATGTACAAAGACATGGTCTTTATCTATTGAAACGGAGATAAATAAACTGTATTATGTACTTATGGTAGGTACATTACGTAAACCAAGAAACATGTGTAGATTTGTAAGTAAATTAAACATTCAATCGGCGTGACGGCGGTGTCGCCTTCTTTTATTTACCTGACTGCCGAAGATATGTAGTATATATTATGTAAAATCTTGTCTTGGATTGTTTTATGCGCACAAAAAGTTTGAAGGAAATTATAAAATTAGATATCATTCGATTAGTCTTATCGACGAGAGTAATACATGATAATATTATGTAATCCGTAAAGAATTAAGATATTTAATGAGACCGGTACAAAACTAAATAGCTATTATTCCTAAAGTAAACAATTGAAAGAAACAGATTTGGTGTAAAAACACAACAAAACCTTATGGAGTAATTAAATTTGATTATTCCCATGCCCCACTAGTCTGCGCCCCCTGGGGGTGGAAGAGAATAAAACTTTCTCATCTGCCACCACCTAACAAAGACAGGATCATAGTAGTATGGAACAAGGACATGGCTCCTGCCCAGGGAATGCGAAAGCTAACCCCCTCGCCAAAATTGCAGCAAAGAAACAGGTAAGCGGAGACTTAATGTTCTCTGCAACCCATTGGCGATGGAAGTACGGAATCTACTCTTCCAATACACTAAAAATGAAGAACAACATTGTGGGAACAAAAAGGACTTTAAAAAAGCATACACTTCCAATCTAGAGCAGAAACACAACCTATAATGTTGAAACTTCAACAACAGAACCTGCGCCTACTGGTAGGCCTTATCACAGGTCACTGCAATCGCAACTGCCATCTATATAAAACTGGTGATATGGACAGTCCAATGTGCAGAGGCTGCTTGCGGCCGGAGGTGGGCGATGCTTGGCGGAAGCAATACACAATGTATTCCAAGCGGGATGTGACTGCAGGATTTAGCACCTCCAATCAGAATAATATGAAAGTTTTTTTTTCATTGAGAAAATTATATAAATATTTCATCTCAATTCAGCAAATAGTGCAGAGTGAAGAATCAACTCAAAAGTCAGTCAACACCCACTAAAAATTAATATCTGAAAGTAACATCTTTATCTTTTTTTCTTGAATAGACTAATACTGTTTGCCTCTATTAACATTTACAGCATCACAAAAGCCACAACATCTTACAATGTTAAGAAATAATGTCAGGAAGCATAACTCAGAACAAATTCCACACAAAAAGTGGTCCTTCAAACCAAACCGACGTATGATTCCAAATACGAATTACTTCCGAGGTTACAAATAGACATGTTCGCTGATTAGTTGAAATTTCAGAAGGAAAGCAGGGATTGGTCCACGCGCGTGCTGCAACGTCTACTATGACAGCTGAGTCATAGGCTACGTTCCGGGAAGCACAGAAATCACTCGCAGCGTTCGCACACCCATTCCATTAGAAGATTTAGAAGCCCGCGATCATCGTGAGCGACCTCAATACGTCATCGATGACGTCACCGAAAACGCTCACAACGCTCGCAGATCGTAGGTGGGTTCGTGGTCATTTGCGAGCTGTCACTGTCAAACATCAAATGTATAGGATTCTATCGATTTTTGACAGAAAATTTGTGCGCGCTTTTCGCGACCGCGTAACTGTTCCACTTGGGTTGAACATTGCAAGCATTCATTCCAACCGGAACGCTAAACCGGATCGCGACAGCTGAGCGTTGACAGCGCTTCCCGGAACGCACCCATAGCGGCATGAACGATGTTATTGATTTAGCACGACTTTTATTGGGTAATTTTTTTAAGGCAGTTACTTTTCCTGAAATTATTTCTTCCTAGGTTCTAAAGCTAGTTTCATTCTTACCTTCTTTAGCACCTCTGAAGCGATGGGTACCATGGAGTTGACAGGGTTGGTGATGATGGCCACGACGGCCTTGGGTGCACATTGAGCGATGCAGGCAGCCAGGTCACGGACAATGGATGCATTTGTGTTGAAGAGGTCATCACGGGTCATACCAGGCTTGCGAGGGACACCTGCTGGGATCACTACCAAATCCGCACCTGAGAATCAATTAAGGATAAAATTGAAAATAATTCTAATACTGTTGTAATGGAATCTAGGAAAGTCTAGTTTTCTTTTATGAGTGGCATGTTGTTCTCAATGTGGGTTCTCTAAATTCTGCCAATGTCCCATAGATAGAGCAGACAACAAACGAGTGAGAATGATTGGAGGCTTCTATAAAAATATCTGAAAGTCTCATGGAGTTATAAGTACTCTCAGATTTGCTTAGAATGGAATGGATGATTAGATTTAATTATGTTTGTAATAAATGTAATAATGAATAATGTTCTTAGTATTTTGTTGTGTTTCTATGGTATATCTATGTATTGTGAGTTTTTGATGTATAAATCAGTTGTATTACTATATCTTACAAATATTTGTGTTTAATGTGAATAAGCATACAACTATTTATATACATAATTTTATGCAAAAACATATATCTACAATTATTGTAATTTCCAGAGTTACTATCATACTATTTAATCTGAGATACTAACTTATTCTGAGTAAAAGCTTGTTAGTTCAACTGAGTTCAAGTAGTTTTTGAAGTACATAATACATAGTAAATGGGATTACTAAAATATGGCAACCTCACTGAACATTTTAACCTCTCGTCTCACTTAGCCAATCGGGCTGTGTTGTGTACACACATACAAATTGTAATTGGGAATTGTCTGAAAAGATGTAAAAATAGCAACTCTAATTTATAATAAAGTCAATTTCATCTTTGTAAGGGTTTAATCTCTGATGTTTAAGCATATGAATATTATCAAACATAACTAACCAATGCTGTTGACCTTGAGACCTAATTTTAGCAGTGAACTTGAAGATTCTAGGTTAGTAGTTATGTAATAGTTACAGAACATAACTAGTGGTTTATTTATATTATTTATGAACCTTATTATAGGGTATAGCTGTACCTTTAATGGCATTTGCCAGTTCTTCAGGTCCTTTGTGGCCAGTGACCTTGGCAGGGGTGTCCATGTGAGAAAGGTCTACAGCGACGCCAGGGGTCACGGGGGCGAGATCGTACAGCGCCAGCTGTGTCACCAGGGGGTTCTGCTTCAGTAGCAGGGCCAGGGGCTGACCGATACCGCCAGAAGCACCGGCAACCACCACTTTGAAGTTCCTCTAGGGAAGGATACATTTTACAATGAATTGTATAAGAATCGGGAAACCAAATCGTGATTATATGAATCCGGCTGAGGTATTATCTGGTAATTGTATCGACATAGGTAGGGGGTTGACATCTTATGGGTGGATTACCTGGCAGGATGTGGAAAAGTTTTTGGCGCCATTCTGGATGATCACCTGGGTTACGGGTTGCAGCACACGCGAGAACATTTTTTGAATTTATATTACCAAATGAGATACTTTAAAATGAAATGATACGAATCAAATATCGCCTGACCCCGGCGACCTTTCAAAGTTAACTACATAGATAATAAATCAAAGTTCAGTTCAGCAGACTCTAGTCAACCACGCAGCAGTGTTGCCAGTGGCAGATAGTCAAATAATAACATGGGACAGCTCAAAACTTAACATTTTCACGAGTAAAGTAACATTTTATGAGGAAATAGGTAAACGTACTATAAATACAAATTATAAAGTAATATGTTATTTAATATAGCTATATTACTACTAGCTAACCCTCGGTCCTCGCCTCCTTTGGTTTTGGTGAGGCTGAGGAAGTACCGTTTTCACAATGTAGAGGTCCTGGGGCCTTACTATCAGCTTAATAAAAACTATGCAAGTTCCGTGCAGTTCTTAAACCTGGCATAAACAGTTTTGAATGAAATCATACCATGACGATCATTTAGGTGAACTGTTTGAATAATGTTTAATCAAATCATAAGTGCACGGATAATATTGTCTCTGGCATTTCACTTTAACCAACATTGCAGACGCCTAGATGTTTATAAATAATAAACTGAGTGGATATAGAGCGTCATGCTAACGATAGTCCATACAATAAACAGGTTAACGGTTTTTCTGTGGTTCTTAAATAGTAGGCCTGGGCAGGCCCGCTTTAACGTTGTCATGGTACCTACGAATAAGCCGGGCAGTTTTCTAGAAGTCAGTTCTACAGCCTATAGTATTGCGAATAAATTCTAGTATTATAACAGTTCAGGCTATTAGTAATTACAACTAAAATATATATGAGTCTAAAAAAGTTTTACCGAGTCATATTAGAAAACAAAAACAAACGAAATTCGGTCGTGTATGCAGAACACATTCTGCAGTGTCATCATATTCTTTTGCATCACATCACAATGCAAGTAGATGAAGCAGACGAGGTATGCCAGGGTCCTAGCAAATGGAAATCTGTGGTCTCTGCCTTTCCCTCCGAGTAACGGGCATAACGTAATGTATGTATGTATGTATGTATGTTAAAAAAGTTTCGATGACTAATATTGGCACACAAAAACAAAAGAAACGTTAAAAAAATACAATGAACTGGCTAGGACTCAAACCGTAGTGCGTTGGCGTCCGACGCACGCACTCGCAGCCTGAGCCACCGTAATAAAAAATTTGACATCGAAATAAGCGTATCGTTGCTTTTGACCATTCCAGAGTGTAAATAACTAAAGAGAGATAATGTACACCTCGGTAATAAATTAAAAAAAAATTTAATGCACAAATTAGGCTAAGTTATATTTTAATGACAAATGCGTCTCAAAAACTATCAAGCGCACCAATATGACGAACGAAAACTTTCTTCGACGTGTTTCACGATTATTTTTTTTGCTTACTAAAATATATTTCAATATTTGTGTATAGTCCTAAAAGTAACGTAAAAGTAACATTTCGAGACGTGTAAAATGAAGGTAACATAAGAGAGTCAAAAGTAGCGTAAAATGTTACAAAAGTAACATTCTGGCAACGCTGCTATACAGATTACAAAGCAGTTAGTGTTGCCAGTGGCAGATAGTCAAATATAACATGAGACAACTCAAAAATTAACACTTTCTCGAGAAAAGTAACTATAGTATATATAATATGCAGAGGTAGTTGCAGTTAGTATAGAGCACATCCATACGATATATTACCATTTAATATACATTTACTAGATCTAATAAATAAACTATTATTTTACATAGCTACTGACTTTTTATTATTTTATGACACACAATCAACAACTAGGTTGTCAGGGAAACAATAAACTTCTAAAAACATCATCTATGACACTCCCCCTCACGATGACCTTGGGTGCTAAACTGAGCACAGGTCTGAGTGACTCCTATCATTTTAAGCAACTTCAATAGCCTTGGTTGCGATAAGGCCTTAGAAAATCAGCTTCCATATTATCTGTGCCCACGTAATGGATAAATACCAGTTTTCTTTGGACACAGTCCCTCACAAAATGCTCTTTGATACTGATGTGTTTTGATCTCTTTCCAGTCATTAAATTGGTGGCTAACTTCTGTGCAGCCTGATTGTCATTATAAATTGGAACTGCCTGCTGTGATACTCCAATATCCTCTAGTAAATACTTCAAATACAGGGCTTCCTTCGTCGCCTCTGTCAACGCCATGTATTCAGCTTCTGCTGTTGATAAAGCAACAACTCTTTGTTTCGTTGTTTCATAACTGATAAGACCACCACCATACTTGAAAATATAGCCTGTATACGAGCGGCGGTCAAGGGTACATGCTGCCCAATCTGCATCTGCCATACCTATAAGTGGCAATCCTGTTTTCTTGTATCTTAATGAGATATTCTTCGTCCCTTTAAGGTAACGTGTAATCCTTTTTGCAGCTTGCCAGTGACTTTTATTATAACAGTTATTATATTGACTTAAATAGCTAACTGCGAACATAATATCTGGTCTTGTTGCTACTGCCAGATACATTAATGATCCAATAAGCTTTTGATATGGATAGTTACCTTTTTCGTTGTTCATCTAAGCTTTTTTTTAATTTTAAAGCTGGTTCCATAGGCGTCATAACTGGCTTACATTCTTCCATGTTAAAACTTTTTATCAAATTTTCAATATAAGTTTCTTGTGATAACGTCATTTCTCCCCCTACATGGGAGAATCGTATGCCCAGACAATGATGAAGTGAACCCATATCACGTAATTCAAATGCTTTCTGCAATTTTGCCTTAACTTCCTTGAACGAATTTTCCGATTTATAGGCCAGTATTAAATCGTCGACATATATGTTGGCAAACAACTTCTCACCTTGTTTTTCCAAGATGTACAAACAATGATCAGCTGTTTGTACATCTTGGGAAAACAATTTCTGAATCCGATTTCCAGCATTTTTGTATGTAACTTTAAGAACCATTGTCGTCCTGCTTGTTTCAATCAGTATATAGCTTTATTTAATTGAAATATCCCGTCACTTTTGTACCTGTTCATATCTAGTAGCATTTCTTTTGCTCGTCTAACAACTTCATTTTCTTTTCCACATGCAGTTATAATTTTCAAGTATTTATCCAAGTTTTTCAACTTTTTCATATAATTTTTTTCATCTATATTAACGTTTAAAAATGCCGTACACACATCAAGTTGGGATAATTTCATGTCTCATTTCATGTGTTCTATCGCATAAGCAATCAATAATCTTATGGTACTCATTTTCGCTACTGGCGCGAATGTTTCCGTGTAATCGATCCCTTCTTTTTGATTGTAACCTCGTGCCACAAGTCGTGCCTTTCGCCGATCTATTTCTCCAAGTTCATTGTACTTATATTTTAGATTAATTTTACTGTCAATCAAATTTATACTTTCACTCCTGTGTACAATTTTCCAAGTATTGTTTTAAGATGTGATTCTATCTCGCTTAAAATAGCGTCATCCCATTCATTTCTATTTTCATCTATTTCACACAAAAATGATTGTTCAGCATTCATCTTATAATCTTTGTGCCATACTGGTGGGTTTCTTTTTCGCTTTCCAGTAATGGAATCTGTCGCATCCATTTCATTATCTATTTCATTATTTTAACATATTTCATTTTCTATTTTGTCTGTTTCTGCGGTTGCATCTTCGAATATTTCATCATTATTTCTTTTCAGTTCATTCTATTCAGTTCCTGTTCTAGCTCACCAATCACTGATCTATTCAGTCCTTCTATGTTTTTGACATTTTCTTTTTTTGGAAAAGTATCACTTTTATATCATTGTTGTCATGTATCTGGTCTTCTTCTTCATCTTTTTCATAAAACATCTTTTCCAAAAAATTTACGTCTCGGCTAATCATTATATTCTCGGTTTTTGGATTGAAAATTCTAAAAGCTTTATGATTTTCAGAATATCCTAAGAATATACCAGCTGTTGCTCTGGCTTCAAATTTTCTGTATTTTTTATTTTTGTTTAAAAAAAATAGTTCTAAAAATAATGGAAATGCCTCACAAATGGGATTCTTTTTACCCATTTTTCAAATGGAGTCGCATTATTAATACTGCTGCATGGGCTACGGTTTGCTATATAGTTGGCTGTTTTAATTGCTACAGCCCAAAATGCTTCTTTCATATTAGCGTCAATTAACAGGCATCTTGCTTAATCAAGTAATATTCTGTTTTTTTTCCTCAGCCAAACCATTTTGTTCTGGCGTGTATGATGCTGAAAGTCTCCTTTTAATGCCATTTTCTTTTAAATATTTGTCAAATTCATTGTTAATATATTCAGTCCCATTGTTACTTTGCAAACATATAATCTTTTGGTTTGTAAATTTCTCAACTTCATTTTTATATTCTTTAAATCATGATAGGGCTTCGTTTTTAGTTTTCATAGTATATACCCTTGTATATCTTAAAAAATTATCAATAAATGTGATGAAGTATTTTGAACCTCCTTTCGATGGTTGTCTCATTGGTCCACAAACATCGGTATGAACAATTTGTAACAGTTCATTACTCCGTTCTTCATTTTTATGTACATTGAACAGCAGTTTAGTTGCCTTGCCTTTGGCACATATTTTTTGTATCTCTTTCGCTGTTTACTATACATCACTTCATGTTCAGAGTTCCCTTCATTTGTACTAGCTATGTTTCTTCTTGCTTCAGCCTCTTCTATAATTTTTGTATTTAAGTTCTCTGGACTTGGTAGATCATCCTTGGATTCTATTGCAATATGAAAATTTTCGAAAGATTGAGGTAAACTATATAGCATCATAATGCTAAGTAAGTCTTTATTGATTGTTATGTCCATGTCTGCTAACTTATCGACTATGTCCATAAACATATTCAAATGTTCTACTATGCTATTACCATCTTTCATTTTTCTCAATATCAATTCTTTCAAAAGACTTTTCGTGCAGGACCTTTGCTATAGTAAATACTCTCGAGTGTGTCCCATACATCTTTACTAGTTTCATAGTTATTTACTTGTTTCAACTCACTTAGTGAGATTATTAGAAATAATTCTGCCAGTGCTAAACCATCTTTTTCTAAATATTTATTTAGTTCACCGCGTTCAATAGTTGGCTTCTTTATAGCCTGCGAAACGTAATTCCAGAGACCTAGTTTCAACAAGAGAGCTTTTGCATAGATTTGCCAGGTATTAAAATTTTCTCTCCTTAACGGCTCAATATGTACGTGATTACTCATTTTTACTTACGTGAGTGGCCCATAACCTATAGTACCTATATATAATATGCTGAGTATAGAGCACATCCATATGATATATTACCATTAAATATATATTTACTAGATCTAATAAATAAACGAATATTTTACAAAGCTACTGACTTTTTATTATTTTATGACACACGATCAACAACTAGGTTGTCAGGGAAACAATATACTTATAAAACACATTATCTATGACAGTAACATTATCTTATTCTAAGTGGAAAACAAATCTAATACTATACCCATGCTAAACTATTATTATTAACCAGTATAACACTTACTCCTGTTCAAATTTTGATGAATTGGAATCAGGCTGCAAGCTTCATGCGGCAGGTACTATTCTAGGAAGCTTTCAGATGTCGCTGCGCACTTGCCTTGAAAATGAGCAGTTTTAATCTGATTTGGTTGAAAACCGGGTCTACATATTCAATCACAAATATTTTTGGAGGAAAATTCTTTTGGATATAAAAGAATTTTGTTTCAAAAATAAATGTACGAACCTATTGAAAGCATCTAAAACTGTGTTGAGTTTGATATGCCTCCACTAATATATTAATAAACAAGAATTAAAAAGTTTTCAGTCCCGTTAGGTAAGCTTCGAAATAATCGTAAAAATGTTGATCGAATAAATTTACAATGAATAATAATGAGTAATATAGGTTATACCGAAGGTGGTAAATAGGAAAATAAGGGCATATTTTTTATTATTAAGGTAATATATAGCACTCGCGCTTAACGTCATCTACCTGGAATACGGCCCTCCTGCATTCCTGCGCGCGTTCCCACGTTTGCCTCACGCAGCCAGTTTGTGACGTCACAGTGCAGCTTATATGCAGTGTACGGCACACATACAATATTGTGGTATTTAACTAGATACTGTGATTTGTTTTAGAACTTTGAACCCATTAATACAAAAATAAGTTTATTTCAGTTACAAATACAACCTTGTTGTAAGTTAACAACAAGGTTGTATTACTGATTCCCTTTATACATGCTTAATAAAAACAAACTGCTATAAATACTTAATTAGCTTACTAAGTATTGTTAACACACCCAACTCAAACGATAATAAAAACAAATCCAACCAAAGTTGTATCACTGAGATTTAGTATTAGTCTGTAAATAAAACAAGACGTGTGGCACTCGGAGACTGCCGCGGTAAAGCTATTGCATAGCTGTTTTTATCAACTTATGCAATTATAATTATTTAACCAATGCCATCTAGAGGCGAGTTGCTGAACTAAAGAGACAAGCGTGATATTTCAAAAAGTCATTAAAAGTTCTGCTATTCATCGATAGATGCCAAATCAACTTATGCAATTATAATTATTTAACCAATGCATCTAGAGGCGAGTTGCTGAACTAAAGAGACAAGCGTGATATTTCAAAAAGTCATTAAAAGTTCTGCTATTCATCGATAGATGGAGTCGGAGTGGGGGGTGTTAGGTTATTTTCGTTACGGAATTTCTGGATTCGGTCTCCACGCTCAAGGCCCGCGATAGAAGCTATGCAATAGCTTAAAAAAAAACAAACACGGAAACTGAACTGGATGAACTGACATAAGAAGGACGCCACTATGCAATCGCTTGCCTGTTTAAGCGAGATGGAAGATACAGAAATACTCGCGGAGTAAGTGAATATATTATATAAATGTCACGACATAAAACCTACTAACAAGTGCGCCAACACGTTGAACGAAAACTTTCTTCGAAGCGTGACTTGTTTTTTCTAAAAGTTACATTTTGAGTCGTGTGTCGTGTAACATGAGAGGGTCAAAAGTTACTTAAAATGTTGCTACAAAAGTAACATTCTGGCACCTCCGGAGCATGGTTGTTTGAGCATTCGCATAGGGTGTGGATAAAAGTGGCAAAATAATGTTATTGAGCTTTACGAACGCTTTAACAAAAGAACCATCAATGACAATGCCACCAACGCCCTCAAAGCTAAACGAACACACCTTACGTAGAATAAAGTCAGAAGCCAACTGTCACGTCACGTCCATCAATTACACCAGAGAGCTGTTAGGCCTATGGCTACGTTCTGGAAAGCGCCGAAATCGCTCACGGCGCTCAATGTCGTCACCGAAAACGCTAACGCCGCGACCATTGGGCGTTCAGAACCTCAGACTGCGGTTGTTTAGTTGTTTGCTAACTCGCTCTGAGGTACGGAACGGCACGGTTGTTTTCTAACCTCAAACAGACTTTGACAAATTCGACATTGACAGATAACTTGATCCTTACCTAATTTTCTTTGAGAAGAGAGAAGAAGAAGGAGTTTGTTGTAGTCTGATTGGACAAAGTTATGTCAGATGTTAATCGAGTCGCAACCGTTTACCGATCGATTTTGATAGTTAAAAAGTTGCGACGCTCCGAGGTTCGGAACGCTCGAGCTAGAACAACCGAGTGCTCTACCCTGAGGTTCGGAACGGCGTTAGTGCGAAAAGTTGCACTCCGAGTGCACTCTGAGCGCGCTTTCACCGAGGATCTGAACGCGCTCCAACGCTCGCGGTTCGAAGGTCTACGTGATCATTGCGAGCTGTCACTGCCAACCAAAGGGAACGGCAAACCGGGGCGCGACAGTTGTGAGCGTAGAGGGCGCTTGCCAGAACGTACCCTATGAAGGCTTAGGGTGACAATATCGCCTTTTTATGTACCACATTCTGTAGTATATTAGATGTGGACTTGTTTAGTTTGATAAAATCAAGAAATAGCTATTTAACCATCACTTTTTCCATTGTTTCGCGAGTGCAAGTTTATAAATTAAGACATGCCTGCACTTACAGTTTGGCATGAAAGAAAAGAAATTAATGGGGGCACCACAATCGCAAAAGTTTCTTAAGGCGAGCAACCCCAATAGTACAACCCAGAAACTTTATACTCGATAGGTACCTTCTTCACTAGCGTATAGTTAAAACATGTTTAATAATGAGTAACTCATTAGTAAACATGTTTTAACTACGAGTAAAAGCAACTGCTATAAATAAATTTAATTCATAAAACTTGATGTTAATACTTGCTCTTTTTTTAGAGTTTTAGAGCTTACAACCTATGATTGACTCGACTGTGCCAGTGAAAATTCTACAGTAATTAGGGATAATTTTTATATGGATGTAGATTATTTAAAACAAAAATGACATACTGTAGTACAATGAGTAGTATATAAAATATATAGGCTGTTAGCGCAATAAAAAAGCAGTTTTGTTTTAAAGTTGTTCAAATTCAAGATCATCTTCTAGGTATTCAACTTCCGAAAATGATTCTTCCATGTGTGTAATTGATCCTACGCAACATCATCACTGTAAGATTCACTCTCAGACATTTCATTATTGCTGTATTGTTAAATTATATAGGTTCTGCTACGGTGAATAGAAATTACCCACCACCTTCTTTTTCATTATGGCTTCGTAATTTTCTTTTTATGGTAAGTTTGCTTTCATATAAATGCGAACGAAGTCGTGCGTATCTGCTAGTTTTTCATATAGGTATGTTTGCATATCGGGTACGCTTTATTTTGAAGATTATCTATGTTTTGTACAATATTGCAGAAATCACGGTTAAATTCTAATAATTCCGTCATTATCACCTGCCATACGAAGGCGCCCGGAGTTCAAATGACACCACGAGCTTGTAAACAGTATGCTCTCGTTTACTCGACGAGCGCCACGGGACGCGACGAGCACCCGAAGATGAGCAAGAAGAGCGTATAGACGCACCATTAAGTGGATAATAGGCGTACGCGCTTTAAGCTCGCGTTTGTGTGTAATTTCCTCATCATTCCCTTTCAAATTTGTAAATGGAACCACCTCGTTACTAGAGTCTGTCTAATGAAAGTAAATAATGAAAAATCGTGGCAAAATTAAAAAAATAATTAAAAGTAATGCAACCCAATAATGTCTCCATCTTGTAAATATTAGAGAATAGTAATGCTATACCCCGATTCCGGTGTTTCCAAATCTTTGGGGAAAACATTGGAATTTACCTCACCTGCTTATTTTTCGAATTTAGAATGAATAAACAAAGAACTTAATAAAAATGGTTTATTTTAAATTATACATCGCCAACGCTCGCGGATCGAAGGTGGGTTTACGTGGTCGTTGCGCGCTGTCACTGTTAACCAAAAGGAACGGTAAACCGGGGCGCGACAGTTGTGAGCGTTAACGGCGCTTACAAGAACATACCCTATAATGGTCTGTGGTCGAAAACGTACGAGTCCACTTACAAAGTAAATAAATGTTTGTCAAAAGCATGTCAAACAAAAGTCAAAACAAATGCAGGTAGCAGGAATTTCTTGCTAAATTTTGCAATTTATAATAATTACAATAATTATTTACAAAGATTTAACACACACACACTGTAATTATTTATACCTTGTTCTTGAAACACATTAAAGATGAATGTGGTACAGGCAGTAAAAATGTACATTACGAAGATGACCGACGAGAGTGGGCCAGGAATGAAAGTAATTCTAATGGACCGTGAGACCGTAAGTAATACGCCTATTGATTGATCATTCTCCATCGTTTGTTGTCCACTTTATCCGCGCGAACTGTTATTGGCAAAATTGTGGTTACGCCCCACAAGCCATACAAACAAGAAGTAAGTATTAATCATCCAGCTTCTGACTATTTTATTGTATGAAGAATATGAGGGTGTTGTAGAAAAATAAACGAGACATTGTGTGTCCTAGGACAAACTGATGAGTGGATACTAGATAGCCAGAAATGTTAGCTCACTATACTGTTACTAACATGGCCTACTGTTTGTTGCCCTGTGACAAAAACTAGGTTGACTTGATTTGAATGACTGAATGTTCTTCAACCACATTACTACACACTAAACACTCTAAAGCAGTGTAGAAGAACCTGGTTAATTCTGTAAAAAAATGTATATGTTCTCCAGCTCAGAACATAATAGGTATCTGTAATATCTAATAGTGTCTTCCAATAGCCCCATAATGCTAAAAAGCTCACAAGGGCATCCGAATTGGTAATCTGTGGGTGAAAATGTTGTTTTGGACTCTTTGTTCAGCATTTGCAAAGCTAAATTTTTGACCTATGGTCAGAGCATGGTTGTTTGTGATCACTTTTTGACAACTATCTATTTGACAGTGTTATATTTAGGTTGCCTACCCGAAATATTACATATATTCGGGTAACACGCAGTGGTTATATATGGAAAGAAAACATTGTAATTTATACAGTAAAATAAATTCGTTTTATCTGCATAGACATTTTATACAAGACAGCTAATAAACAAAACCGTTGCTAGGTAACACATTGTCGATGATAGGTACATCTAAATAGGTTACAATCTTTTGATACATACATAAAAAGGTCCTATTCTAGAACACCCCCACTTAATCCACAATGTTTCATACAGAACTGGTGTTTCTGTCTAGCAACCCCTTTTGTCAACATATCAGCAGGCATAAGGGCTGTTTCGCAATACTTAATACAGATAACCCTTTGCTCTGCCAAATCTCGTACAAAATGGTACTTAATGTTTATATGCTTCGACCGCTTCCCTATTGAAGGAATATAAACTAGTTTACTTGCACTTTGACTATCACTAAATATTGTAATAGTGTCAGTCCGGTCCGTCAGTTCAGCATATAAACCTTTTACAGAAACTACTTCCTTTGAAGCCTCACATATTGCGATATACTCAGCTTCTGCAGTACTTAATGCTATACATCGCTGTTTCCTAGACTGCCAAGCTATCGCAGCACCACCGAAAACCAAGGTATAACCAGAGAATGATTTCCCATCAGGCCCATTCCCCCAATCCGCGTCCGCGTAAGCTACTATAGGTTTGTTACACTTCTTGTAACACAGCGATAGTTCCACTGTCCCCTTCAGACACCTGAGAACATGTTTCAGTGCTGCCATGTGTGATGAGTCATTGCAGTTGTTGAATTGACTCAACATTGTGACTGCGAATGATATGTCTGGTCTAGTACAACACGCAAGGTACATCAGTGATCCTATGATCTCTTGATACCGTGTATCGTCATTCTTTATACCAGACTTCAAATGAAGATTCGCAGCAATCGGTGTGCTAACGGGTTTACAGTCTTGCATCCCAAACTTTTCAAGAATCTTGTTAATGTATGCCTTCTGGGAAAGATGAATTTCTTGCTTGTCCACATCCCACACAATCCGCATTCCAAGACATTCCCTCGCAAGACCAAGGTCCTTTATTTTAAAAGAACTTTTAATCTGTTCTTTCACTGTATCAGCTACATCTTCATTGTTTGTAAATATATAAAAATCATCTACATAAAGTGCTATAGCTAAAAACAGACCACCTTTAATTTTAGTGTAAACGCATTGATCATAATTAGATTGCGTAAAACCCATTTTCAAAATATGGCCATGAATTTTCTCGTTCCAACATCGGGCCGCTTGTTTCAACCCGTACAAAGACTTTAGAAGCTTGCAAACCTTACGATCTTCCCCCTTTTGAATGAAAAATTCTGGCTGTTCCATATAAATTTCTTCCTGTATCTCACCATTTAGGAAAGCTGTAGTTACATCTATGTGATGTATGCTTAAGTCTTTTTCAGCTGCCAGCGCAAGTAGAAGACGAATTGATGAAATTTTCACAACAGGTGCATACGTTTCAAAATAGTAAATTCCTGGTTTTTGAGAATAGCCCTTAGCGACCAGCCTGGCCTTATGGCGCTGCACACTACTATCCGCTCCTACCTTGAGTTTAAAAACCCATTTGGACTTAACAACGTTAGCATCTATCGGTTGATCAACTAGTTCCCAGGTTTTGTTAGCCTTCAGGGAGTTAAATTCATCCTTCATCGCTTCCAACCATAACTTTTTATCTGAGCGCTCCATAGCATCTTGAACCGATACAGGATCAGAAATATTACTTACGTGAAAGTTATAGACCATGTCCGCATCTCTCTTTGAACGTCTATCTCGAATTGGGTAGCGTCGTTCATTAGTGTTAACCACATCATTTGGAGGATCAGCAACATTTGTGTTGACTGGATCTTGCAAATATTCCGCAACATGGCTCTCCGAATCAACAGAATCAAAGAAGTTCTCACCAGAGTCTGAATCTTGGGTTGAAGTAAATGCTCCTGGACTCCACGATTGAGATTCTACTTCATCAACCATGACATTCTGCCTAGACACCGGTACCCCCACTGCAACAGGTCCCGCTAACCTTGGTACCTCCGGTTCAGTGGTAGGATGACTGGTTTCTGGAATTTCATTGTGTAGATAAATATCGACAACATTCTTCTCTGAAACGTTATCTCGTTTCGACTTCTTCGACATGAGCACATTTTCAAAAAATGTAGCATCTCGAGCTATCACAAGTTTTGTTGGGTTACTATCCAAATTGATAAATCGGTACGCCTTCTGATTAGTGGAATACCCAGTCATTATCATAGGTATAGTCTTCGGATCGAATTTCTTCCTGCTATGATCTTTTATCAGAACCTGAGCGTTGCACCCGAATACTTTTAGATTCGTCAAGTCCACTCGTTCATTCGTAAAGACTTCTTCAGGAAGCTTATCCTTTAAAGCCATAGTTGGAGATCTATTTTTAAGATACACCGCACACCCAATGGCCTCTCCCCATAGTTTTTTGTTTAGACCAGCATCGTGTATCATGCATCTCGCCTTTTCTGTAACGGTTCTTATGGTCCGCTCAGCAATTCCGTTTTGTTGTGGCGTATACGGTACAGACGTCTGATGCTGAATACCATGCTTTTTAAGAAAAACTTCAAACTCATGATTTACGTACTCTGTGCCATTGTCAGTACGTAATTTTTTGATTTTCTTGCCCGTCTGGTTCTCAACTAGTGCCTTGAATTCTTTAAATTTCGCGAATACTTCAGTTTTCGATTTTAGCAAATATGTGAAAGTTTTTCTGCTAAAGTCATCTACGAAGACCAAAAAGTATTTATTTCCACCATAAGACTCTACCTCCATAGGGCCCGCCAAATCAGAATGCACTAGCTCGAGCAAATCTTTTGCTCTCTTACCTTTTCTTTTCGGAAATTTCTTGACGCACGCCTTTCCCTTGCAGCAACATTCGCACGGTTCCGTACTCACCGCTCCATACGACAGTCCATCTGCTAAACCTTTCAACTTTTCCATCAAAGGCTTACTCAGATGACCCAACCTTCTGTGCCACAAATCAAATGCACTAGAAGTAGTATCTGGAGGAGACGTAATAACCATCGCTGCCTCTTTATCTAAAACGTATAAACCTTGTTTTAGGGGTGCTGTTAACAAAGCATCACAACCTACTGTGACGTCGCCTTTTTTAAAAACTTTACAACAAGTTTTATCAAAAACAACAACAAAATCTTTACTACACATCTTACTTACTGATAGTAAATTAGTCATCAAACTTGGTACATTCAACACATCTTCAAACCTTATAGAACGCCCCATGGCAAACACATCCCCCTTAAGATTTGACATAATCTTGTCGTTATTTGCAGTTGTCACCACCTTTGAACCTACGTTTTCCTTGTTCTCCAAAATGTGTCTGTCTGACGTCATATGAGATGTAGCACCGGAATCTATGACCCATTCGCTTTTGTTGACCGTCGCTGACATAGCAGATATCAGCCCAAGAGTCTCTTTACTATCCTTTTGTGTTGTATTACCTTTTTTATTATTAGGTATCCTGTCCTTGCACTGCCACTTATAGTGTCCTTTCTTCTTACACAGATGACATATAACCACCTTCTTGGTTTTGTCACTCTTTGACATAAGGACGGAATTGTCTTCCATTGTATTGTTTCTAATACTTTCCTTCAGTAACGCTGCCATAACAGTTTCCACTGAAATCTTAACGTTCGAATGCTCTAACGTCATCACCAGAGCATTGAAGGCATCTGTCAAACCAGCCAGCATTATTATCCCGACAAATTCATCATCAAGACCAGCTTTAATATTAATTAATGCTTGATTTGTGGTCTGAATGTCATTCAAGTACTCCTCCATTGTGTTGAACATTGTTAGTTTAACGTTGAACATTTTCCGTAATAGATATAGCCGTCGCAGTAGTCCACCGTCAGCATACGCACGCTGCAACGTTAGCCATGTATCTCTCGCTGTATTAACATGCATTATCATGGGATATATTTTTTCGGTACACATGAGGCAAATTTTACTCCTAGCCTTGGCATCTCTTTTCTTTGCCTCCGGCGAGTCCAGCTTGAATTTGTCATCAATGCACTCCCATAAATCTATGTCTGTTAAAAACATTTGCATAGCAAATGACCAGGTGCCATAGTTAGCCTGGCCAGATAGTTTCTCAAAACTACACATATTCATAGCTTGCATTTTTTAGCAGTAGGTACGAGATCTGATACTTGAACACTACTTACTTTTACTTAGCAACCAGATCATGTCTGTGACCCATAACCTGTTATATTTAGGTTGCCTACCCGAAATATTACATATATTCGGGTAACACGCAGTGGTTATATATGGAAAGAAAACATTGTAATTTATACAGTAAAATAAATTCGTTTTATCTGCATAGACATTTTATACAAGACAGCTAATAAACAAAACCGTTGCTAGGTAACACATTGTCGATGATAGGTACATCTAAATAGGTTACAATCTTTTGATACATACATAAAAAGGTCCTATTCTAGAACAGACAGCATAATCATGTGATTTTAGGTCTTACTTGGTTTAGTGTTCAAGTAGATGTGGGCAAAAGTAGCAAAAATAATGTTTTTGAGCTTTATGAATGCTTTAACAAAAGAGCCATCAATGGCAGCGTCACCAATGCCTTCATTGCTTAAAGCCTATTCCTAAGAAACTATACTTGAGTGGAGATGTGAGCCAATTTTGTATGGATTTTAGTGTGGAATCTTACAAGTTTTGATTAAAAACTGAACATGCCCTGGAGTACAGGTCTTAGATACTGTAAAGATACTATGCTAGGTTCAGTGGGTTACCATCTTCAACTGCATCATTACAGACCATCAAATCTGATAGCCATGTAAACCAAGCCTATTTTAAAAATATTTGTATAGGAAGTTCTAGACAGGGGTCACCGACCTAGATGATTGTTGAAAGTTTTTTGTATTTTTGCAGACAAGTGTAGTAAGCATGGTGTACAGCCAGTCGGAGATTCTCCAGAAGGAGGTGTACCTGTTTGAGCGCATCGACAGCCACTCCAAGTGGGACAACCTGAAGCACATGAAGTGCATTGTGTTCATACGGCCCAACTCTGAGAATATTGGCTTGCTCTCCAGAGAACTGAGACAGCCCAAGTATGGGATGTATTATATATGTGAGTAAGTTACTAATTGGATAGTAAAAAAAATATATTGATTCATTATAAATGCCAAAAGTTTGTATGTGTATGGGTGGGTGTTACCTTAGATTATAATGCCTTAATGTTATATAGCATGTGTATTACAAGTCTTGGATTATGTCTTAGAAAGGGATTATTGAGTCTGTGTTTGTTTGATTTTCACTCTGAGATACATAGAGAATGAAGATAGAAGACAAACCCAGGAATAAGAAGCTTTAGTATATACTGACTTAACTAACAGGTTCTCAAGGGATATCAATAGTTCCTGAAGTGCTAGCAGTAACCTTATAAGCACAGATTAAATCGTAAGCAGCTATTATGACTTTATAGTCATAATAGCTGCTTACGATTTAATCTGTGCTGTAAAATAAATGTCAACTTCTAACTTCTACTAAAAATAAAGATAGAACGTCACCAATTTCACACTTAATATCACCCACTCATTTTTGGTTAAACAGATCAAAGCCTATAGCGTTTTGAATAGCGACATGTGGTGTGTTATGCGTTGGTGCATGTGACAACGTATGCACCACAACCCATACTAGTCAAAGTCAAAATCATTTATTTAGCAAAGTTATTGAGTAAACCAGTTAAGGGGCTATAACCCATAACTGCTTTACTATTATCGGTTATCCAGCCATGCAGCTTTAAAAGGCCCTATGCAAATATTGAAGGAAGTTTCATTGAAATAAAGTGGTATGCACATATCAACTTTATTTTAATAAATAATATACTTTATCACACGCTTTAACTGTGAAATATAACACATGTTTGTTGTTAATGAAGTTCCGTTGTATAATAGTACTCTAGCAGAAGCTTTTGAAATGTGGTCTTACCTTCGCATGCTTCGCATCAGTTGGACGGATAAAGTCACAAACATAGAAGTTTTGCGCCGAATGGGAAAAAATGTCGAACTGATCCGGACTGTCAAGCAGAGAAAGGTCGCCTACCTCGGACATGTTCTACGGCATGATCGGTATTCTCTCCTGCAGACCATCATGATAGGAAATGTATCCGGGAAGCGTAAATCGGGTAGACGAAAGATGTCTTGGCTCCGTAATATCAGGGAGTGGACTGGGATTAAGACCGTGGAGCAATTGTTCAGATTGGCGATTGACAAAGAAAAATTTAAGAAGCTGACTGCCAACCTTCAGTAATGGAGAGGCACTTAAAGAAGAAGAAGAATACTTCTCTAGATATTTTTTTTGCGAAGACATCGGATGATGCACGTCGGTCGTGACTTCCACTCGTGACTCCAATCCAGCTCATAATTTTCTCGTACGTAAAACTCGCTGAAGTATGTGGTGGTAGACGACTTGGTACTTGGTTATAGGTGCGCCATTTTCCGCATCCATGCCGTCGCAATGCGGCACTTTGTGTGTGATCTCAAGTGGTGCGCGTTAGTCCAGCCACCCAATGTCGTCAAAGAAGGCCAGCAGCTCGTTGATGCCGGTGCAGGCATCCTGGACGGTCCTCTGTGATCCAAGGTACTCTGCCGTTGTGACGCCACGCTGCTGCACTCCAGGATGAAGTGCGCGGCCGTTTCGTTTGCTTCCAAGCACCCTCGGCACAGGGGGCTGTCTGTATCAGCTAACATAAACAGGTGTTTGTTTAGTGAGCAGTGTCCCGTGACAAGACCGACAATACGTCGTAGTTTGTCACGTTTAAGATTGCAGAGTTTTCAAAAGTACCTCGAGTTGAGCTTCGGGAAGGCCTCTTTCGACTGCCTGCAACCTGTGATACTTGCCCAGTAGTCTTGATGGTTCCTCTTCGTTAGATCACGTATCCATGCTCGGATCAGGCTGAACGGAAGGGGGTTCATTGGTTCCGGTCCGTTTGAACACAATCCTCTCCTTGCTAACTCGTTGACCGCATCGTTGCCTATGGACCCGCTGTGTCCCTCTCCATTGGAGTGTAACATGATTGGTTTTACTTACTTGCTCCAGTACATGGTGACACTGTTTTATTAGCCCTGACGAGTGATCGTTCCGTTGTAGGGCTCTTAATACTGCAGCGCTGTCGGAGAGTATTACGATATTAAAGTCCTCCCTTTTTAGTACTGCTGTTGCCGCTTGGATAATTCCTACACATTTCGCCTGGAAGATAGAGATGTGCCTACCCAAGCCTGTAGTTATATGAATGTTCAAATCATCCGAGAACGTTCCTGCGCCGGTGCCTGTTGTACTGCCAGTTAGACCCATCTGTGTATATTTTTATTTCCTCAAACCCTGAGCTATCACTAGGCGGATGATCGCGTGTAGCTGTATCTTGTAGTATTATTTGTGCTTTTTATCGTATAATGATTGCATGATGGGATTGCCTGTCGCTACTTCGTCTAAGATGTTTGTGTTACGGGACAGACTATCCTTTTCCCAGAGCTGTAAAGCCTTTAGCCTGAATGCGGATGCTGCGGCTTCTTGCTGGATATGCAGGTTCAACGGTGTGATTCCTAAAAGAGCCTCGATGGCTGCTGTACGAGTCGTTATTATACTTCCTGTTGCAGCCACACATGCCAGTCGCTGGATTTTTTTCAGTTTTTCGATGGTTGTGCTCTGTGTAGTTCTGGGCCACCACACAAGAGCCCCATATAGGCGGTGGACGATCGGCTCTAAGTTAGTTTAGCTTAGCTCACATAGTTGCGAGTATAAACCATTAAACGTAGCTTAGCTGCCGTAGTTTGCGGTGGACACACATGTAGGAAAAACTGGCTAAACTATGTGAGCTGAGTTAAACTTTAGTTTAGTTGGAGGTGGATGATCGGCTTTATACTTGAAAGCTAAGCTCAGAGAGAAACTAAGCTTTATTAATCCACCTTATATTTCTGGATAGTTATCACATTAAAGATAGGTTGTTGAGTGAGTGTGTATGTTTGGTTGTTTTTCCCGCTGAAACGGCTTCACGCATTCGCATGAAGTTTGGAATAAAGGCAACTTATATCCGGGAATAATATAGACTTCATATCAGGAGTAGTTTCAGAGGGATTTCGATAGCTTTCGACGCGAAGTAAGTCGCGGGTTAAAGTAGTTGTTTTTAAACTTGAGATTTTTGTACAAGTAAAATTGGAGTATTTTCGATTACGTGTCATATATACACACACAACCTACTAATATTATAAACGCGAAAGTTTGTGAGTATAGATGTGTGGATCTTTGTTACTCTTTCACGCTCAATCGGCGGGGGCAATTTTGATGAAATTTGGTATGGAGGTAGATGAGGCGCTGGATTAACACATAAGATACTTTTCATAATCATCATCCATCACCACGCGGCTGAAAAACGTAATATGCTCGGGCACAAAGCATAGACAAAATAATAAGATCTCCCCAAGTCAAGATCGTAATTATGACAGTTCTGTCAAAGTTTTTGTCAGTTTCTGATAGCTTAGTTAAAAGCCAAGCCAATTTGACAGCTCGATACACTAGACGTGCTCGGCGACCGTCAAGGGTGATGAAATGTAACACAAATACCATGAAGGGTGATGAAATGTAATGATAGTTTTTTCCATGGTGATTAATTTTATGTTTGTACGAGTATGTACGTAAGTCCTGTATTTTATTATTAGTGTTTACTGATCGATATACTAAGTATTTAAATTTACTCATATATGTAATACTATTATAGCAATTGCGTTTGACAATGTACATATTTTATGACATTTTGGCATAAAGGTAGATATGGCCTTGGAGAAGATAATAAGCTACTCGAAGTACTAATCCAGCGCAGACGAAGTCGGACGCCAGCTAGTTTGATAATATTTCTAATGAGGTTTTAATGTATCAAGTCGTGTACAGCCTTTTACACTATAGTAATAGTAATGAGAACATGATAAGATATTAATTGTTAAGATAAGTTTATTGATTCATTATGATTACAAAATAAACTTAAGTAAACATTAATTGTTTAATAAAATCTGTTTACGGCTTTAGCGGTCTTATTGTGCAACTGAGACTTACACTTATCTAACGACTGCCAAAAAAAGGAGGAGGTACTCAATTCGACTGTTTTTTTACCTCATAACTTTTTATAGGGTGAACCGATTCCCAAAATTATTTTTTTGTTTGAAAGTTGGTGCTCCCCGTGTGGTCCCATTTAAGTTTCATCAAATTCTTGTAGTTTTTGAGTTACACTCCAATAACTGAATAGAATGGATGTCGGTATTAAATTTTTCAAATTGTACTTGTTTAAGTCCATTTATGTGGTTATTTGATACTTTCATAAGCATAAAGATTTTAATATCATTTTAACACATTGACTTATGCAATATACGGTGTCATATGCGCTGTACGGCCTACATGCTGTGCCTATACTGCGTAAACTGCGAAAAGATAATAACATGTCACCTAGTGACAAGAAAATGTATTATAAGACTGACCGGTTAGCACAGTTGGTAGCAGTAGCAACCCTGCATTCTGAGCTCCTGGTCCCCAGGTTCGATTTCCAGACAAGTCATTGCGCATGAACATGTCTGTTTGAGCTGTGTCAGGGTGTGTATATGTATATAAGTATGTATAACAGTCAGTACAGCAGGTTACCATAGTACAGGCTCTGTCTAGTTTGGGACCTGAAAACCTTTGTGTGGATGTTGTCCCATATTATTATCTACTGTGTTGCCTGGGAGGTACAATTTGGAAGTCTTCTAGTCGTGAGAATATATGTATATAGTCAAGGCGAGGGTACTTCCTCATATACTTCGTCGTTACTAAACATCAGCGGGGCAATTATGTATCTCAGTTGCTAACAAATGTTGATTGAAATCTTGAAAAATGGCCGCTCTATGTTTTGAAAACTCCAGTAAGCAAAAATGTTAGTAATTTGATGACGGGATCTGACAAAAATGACATAGAGCCGCCATTTTTTTCAATTTCAATCAACATTTGTTAGCAACTGAAATACATAATTGCCCTACAGAAAATATGTAATAATAGTAGTACCTAAGTAGAAACATTGTAAAAATATATATGAAAAGAATGGCCCCGAGTTTTTTGCCGCTTCTTCTCGTTAGGCTCTATATATTTTGGAACGCGGCGATAGAGTCTTTAAAGTACATTGCATTGCATAAAACAATTGCCGTTTATACGTGCGTCTTTGATGCCTAAATTGAATAAATGGTTTTGACTTTCAGATAGTGGCCAAACGCAAGCAACACAAGAAATAAATTTTTTTTACTTATTAAGTATAAAATAGATACTTTTTTTACTTAATTAGCAAAAAAGTAACTTCAAAGTATATATACATAAAAATAGTACTGAAACATCTGCTGTACAATTCACCCGCTGTTGCCATTCTATAGATAACTAGTTCATATCATATTTCAACCCAAATTAATTGTTGTTATGCCATTGATTGCTTATTAAATTGATTACCTACTAATTAAGATTTCAGTAACGTGGTATCAAAAGCGGACGTGAAGACCCTAGCGGAGTGCGACGAGCAGGAGACGGTCCGGGAGGTGCAGGAGGTGTTTGCTGACTACCTCGCCGTGGACCGACATCTCTTCTCATTCAATATTGTTGGGTGTTTGAACGGTCAGTTTGTTATATGGTATCCGCAGGCCTATTATGTGTCTCATTGGTTAATGTTGATTGAAATCGAAAAAACAGCGCCTTTATATAACTTATCTACCGACTTCCGAAAAAGACGAGGTACTCAATTCGACTGTATTTTTTTTATGTTTGTTACCTCATAACTTTCGACTGGGTGAACCGATTTCCAAAATTATTATGTTTGTAAGTTTGAAAGCTGTTGCTTCCCGTGTGGTCCCATGTAAATTTTATCAAATTCGGTCCAGTAGTTTTTGAGTTACACTCCAATACTTAACTGATTCTTACCAAAGTAATAGAATGGAAGTCGGTATAAAATTTTTCAAATTGCACTTTTGTCAGCTCCAGTCATCAACTTACTAACATTTTTGCTTACTGGAATGAACTGGAGCCGCCATTTTACAAGGTTTCAATCAACATTTGTTAGCAACTGAGATACATAAAAGCACTGCAGGTGACGAAACGCGCAGCTCGTTTGCCCGATCGTAAGCGTCACGCCTGCTTGCAACAGTTTTTAACCGACTTTAAAAAAGGAGGAGGTTTCTCTATTTGACCATATATTAGAAATATTCAAATTGTCAACGGGATAGTTACCATGTATATTTTCTGTGTTTCCGATATTTCGGCACTGTTGCAAGCGCCATGATCACGGATGAACTGAGGTATTGCGGGTGGGTGAATGTTTACGAGCAGACGAAACGGTCTACCCTCTTCCGTACTCGTTTGTTATGCGAGGCACCACTATTATTCTTTTTATTATTATTATTATATTACTATAATTGTTCGCACTGTTAGTTTTTGTATTATCTCGACACACCGTAACCGTATCAGCTCGAACCTTGGGACTATTACTGTTTTTGTTTTTACACAATCGTACCACTGGATTCCATCTTGGCATCCGACTGGACTGACCATATATATTTTTTATGTCATTAGGAATCCACTAGCGGTACGAGCATCGATTGTCGATAGGACAAAATTATCGGTAAAAGACAGTCCGCGATATAGCTATCGTCGCTAGATTCACACTAGACAATGTAAGATAGCTGCAAGCCAGTTTATCGACTCGACAAGTTTATCGTGAGACCCATGCTCACACAACTGGTGTTAAAAGGTAACCTCTGTCTAGAGCATATGCATTTTGTCACAAATGACGAACTGCACTGCGCCCATAACACTGACACATTAAGTTGTTAAGTCTCATGTGCCTGTAAATTCGCCGGCAGCCATACTCTTCAAACCAGAAGACAATATTGCGAACATTACTGCTTCACGGTAGACAAAAGTATGGTGGCAGTACGACCCCGGAGGAACTCATACACTAACAGTTCTACTGCTTATGTTAGCTCATCAGTGGCGTTTTATGTAGGCCTTCGAGAGATGGTAAGATAGACAAAAGTTATTCCGCAAAGACTGATATTCATATTCATAAATTTTCAATTTATATGTCAAAGAAATATTTACATCGTACGTAGGCACATTAACGTCTTGATAATTGTATCAATAATAACATTAACAATACAATAAATCAATAATAATACCTAGTTATAATAAAAATTCAATAATTAAATAAATGGAATAATAATAATACCAATAATCACAAAACGTGAACTGGACGTACCAAAATAATATTAGAAATTATAATACAATTAAGTATGTCAAAAATCACAATGATAATACATAATTCCATTCAGTACATAAATGTCAGCTACACTAATTATTTTAGTTTAAAAAATTCGTCATAACTATAAAAAGATTGCTCGATGAGCCAACACTTTAGCCTGGCTTTAAAGCAGTGCAGGCTGGCAACTGCAGAGACGTGATCTGGCAGCTTGTTATACACGGTCGGACCCATGACATGTGTTAGTTTGGAGGATTTAGTCAGAGATCTCTGAACTTGCGCTAGTTTGTCTCTGTTGCGGGTATTGTATGCATGCTTAGAGCTGTGCGTGGGGAAAAGATCGAAGTTTATCCTTACATACACTGCCACTTGAAATAGCTATATGGAGGGCAACGTAAGGATTCTTAGACTCTTGAAGTAAGGGCGAACCGTGGTGTCGTCCAGTCCGCGGCTCTAGCCCACAGCTCCGGGCCGTACTGCAGGTGCGAGTCCACCGTTGCAAAGTAACAAGCTCGAACTACTTCGCTTGGTACGACCCTTGCAACTCGACTAAGAGCAAAACACGCGCTACCTAGATTCCCGCAAAGTTTGCCAATATGTGCTTCCCACGTTAGCCCGCTATCTATTTCAAACCTTAAAAAGGCCGTTGCAGCTATCTCCTTTATTTCAACACCATTTATGAGCACCGATAGGAAGGATTTTGCTCTTCCCGACAAATTAAAATGAATAAAATTAGTCTTCTTTAGATTGAGTGCAAGACCATTGATGTGAAGCCATCCCGACAGTTGCGACGCTGCACTGTTCAACCTCTCCTCCAACTGATTGACCGATGACGCCGTAACGACTGCTGCTACGTCGTCTGCGTACATTAGTACTTCAGCTGCTGTTACGGCGTCGGGCAGATCATTTAACAATAGCGAGAACAAAATATTAGAGACTGAAGATCCCTGCGCTACCCCCATTGTTGATAGAAGCGGGTTCGATCTCTCCAAGCCGCCGCAGCCGACTGCCACTTGATACCTGTCTCGCATTAGATCCACCAAAAGATTATGTGCAGCACTGTCAATTCCATAATGCTGTAATTTTACAGCAATAACGCGATCCGCAACATCAAAAGCTCTCGACAGATCGCAGCATATCATTGCCACCTGCAGCTTCGACTCGCGAGCCGCCATGACGCGGCGCACTATCTCACGGGTGAGCGACGTCGTCGACCTTTCTTTACGGTAGGCGTACTGCTGATCTGACAAGGCATTTGTCATAGATAAAAACTCTATCAGGCGAGAGCTAAGGCCGTTCTCAAAAAGCTTCGCGACTGCAGGTATTATGGAGACTGGTCTGTAATTGTCGATACTATCTCGTTTTCCTTTCCATTTGTATAACGGCGACACTTTGCTTATTTTTAGAGAACTCGGAAAAGAGCCCTCTTTTGTACAGGTGTTATACAAATTGGCCAATGTAGGTGCGAGAGTGGGTATTACCAACCTCATAATTTTCATCGATATTCCGTAAATATCCTTGGATGTCTTAGGTGGAATTCGTGTAAATGCGATTCTGTGAATTTCACAAGCGTCAAACCACTGAAGTCGCAGGGATCGATCAGCTGGTATGCGGGCCGCGCACAACACGCTACATACCCGAGTGACGTCAGCGCACGGAGCGCCGCATGCAGCCGCAGCACTCAAAAAATCTGTCATTCATCGCATCCAGTACAGCCTTCTTGGACTCAAATTTCGTACCGTCAGTATTTTTGATAAAGTATGTGAAATCGAGGTAAGGGGCGTGTTTTTGACCTCCTTCTTTGTTTATAACGTTCCACATAGATTTAGACGCATTATTACTTGTACCTATTATATGAGAATAGTACCTAGATTTTTCATTTTTAACCAGTATGTCATAGTAGTTAGTCATATCTGAAACAATTGTAGCAAGCGTGTCATTATGAGGACTTAATTTTGCAATTTCGATTACATCAAAAATAAGATTTTTATAATTTTGAACATCTGGTGTTACCCATGATGAGTCCGATTTATTATTTTTGCATGTTTTCCTTAATGGAAAACATATGTCAAATTTATTTTTAATTATATTTAAAGTAGACCTTGCCTTCTGTTCGGCACTGCTGCTACGTGAGTATATGTCATGCCAATCAATACTATTCAGGCAAGTGATAAAATTCAATTGATTTGCGCGGGAGAACTGTCTAGTAAAGTATGGTGAGTGGCGAGTATCTCGTGGCTGGCATACTACTTCACTCCTTACCGCCAGGTGATCGCTTAAGCATGTGATGATAGTCGCCGCGCTTACGGAGCCTGCTGGTAGGTTGGAATAAACGTGATCTAAACATGTTGATGTCGTACTAGTTATCCTAGTTGGTGAGTCTAGCTCGATTTTCATGCCATGGGCCGATAATAAGTCTAACAGTAATTTTAAATCACTGTTTACATTATCCAAAATATTTATGTTGCAATCTCCAACTATAATGCATTCTATGTCGAGTGTATGAATCTTTTCAAGCAACCTTTCCAAGTTATTTATAAAATCTATATTTTTAACCAAATTGGTTCTATAAATACAAATAACGGTAATGTCATAATCAATTAAGTCAATAGCGGAAATTTCTATAAATTGTTCTACGGACAGTGAAACTAACTCAGTATTTTCTTTACACTTAATACTGTCGTTCGTAAATATGCAAGAACCTCCGTGCTGAATATGTTTTCTGCAGTAATAAGACGCTAATTTGAACCCGTCTGTCTATGTGTACACATTTTAATTTAGGCTCCGATAACCAATGTTCCGTGATAGCCAATATTTCGAACTTTAGGTCACTGCGTAGAATTACCTCTAACTTTTGAGTTTTACTATCGATCGACCGGATGTTCTGGTGGCATACTACAATGGATTTCCGTACCGCAGGCGCGTCCTTACCGGCAGTCAGATTCCGTGGGACTAGACTGGCCGCCGCGGGCTGTGTCGCCCCTCTCGCCGCGACGGCGGACGAGAAACCAGTCTGACACTTTGACTAGTGGTGGCCACGTCGTAGGAGAACTAATCATCTCATATAAGCTCTCAGGGAATCCAATGACAAATGATGCATGTCTATCAGATTTAATGTTCCGTTTTTCTACAACATATTTATCACAATGATGTATTTTGTTCAGGTAGTTTAGCACATTATTCTCTGTAGTTTCTGGTTTAAACGACCAAGCCTGAATGTGTTTCATTCGTTCTACTGTTTGGAGCTGATTGTCAGCTTTATCAGACCCGATATTTACTTTACGTGTTCTTGAACTATGGCGCCTACGTTCGACCTTCGTCCACTTGCCATTATTTACAACAGGTGTGTTAGTTAAGTCGTCAGTAGTCACCACATTCATTCGCGGTGCTACCGTCACATCACTAGTAGCGTTGCACAATGGTTTGGTGGAGAGATCGTGTGGTTCGGGTTGTCTCACCTCGGGCGTCTTCGGAGACGCAGCGATTGACACACGTTGCTTTGTCTTCTTCGTTCCTGCAGCCGACGCCGCAGCCGTGACTCTCACTTGCCGCATAGGACGTTTTACGGCAGGTAGCGTCTCGCGAAGATCGCTCAAATCCGATGATAATTTCCGAGCGCCGTCGGTTTTAGTTTGGGAATTACCCTCCAATAATAATGTTAGCCGTAATATTTCTTCAATTTGCTTCTGAATTGTTGTACTATTTTACACTGCATCGCAAGTATTTTATCACCAAGGCCGGAGACCACTTTGGCGAGATCACGAAGAGCGCTTTCGTGACCCTTAAGCGCCATTCCGTATTTTTTACACTAAAAAAACAACAAGTACACTTTGTGCTTGTGAACGCTTGCGCGCTTGCTATTCTGACGCAACGTATGATTGTGCTGACACACGAGAACAAAAACGTGATAGGAACTGGGCCAGTTGGTATGCGATTGACTGACAGACAGGAAACTGATTAGCAGATGAAAAACCCGAAAAACCTACACGCATTATGCAGTGATGGCAGATGATAATGCTAATGTAAACAATGATATTAAATACTACTGTGGGGGTCGCAGTCGAAAGTGTATGAAGAAAATGTGAGATAACAAAAAATCATTGACTAAAATGTCCTTTCAGCCTGCTGAAATCTCTTTGGTCCATGAAACCATGAAAGAAGTAGCCGGAGGGACTATTACGTATCTCAGTTGCTAACAAATGTTGATAGAAATCGAAAAAATGGCTGCTCTATGTCAGTTTAGAAAACCCCAGTCATCAACTTACTGACATTTTTCATGAAACCATTAAAGAAGTAGCCGGAGGGGCTATAACGTATTCCAGTTGCTAACAAATGTTGATTTAAATCGAAAAAATGGCTGCTCTATGTCAGTTTTGAAAACCCCAGTCATCAACTTACTGACATTTTTCCATGAAACCGTTAAAGAAGTAGCCGGAGGGGCTATTACGTTATTCAGTTGCTAACAAATGTTGATTTAAATCGAAAAAATGGCTGCTCTATGTCAGTTTTGAAAACCCCAGTCATCAACTTACTGACATTTTTCCATGAAACCGTTAAAGAATTAGCCGGAGGGGCTATTACGTATCTCAGTTGCTAACAAATGTTGATTGAAATCCAAAAAATGGCTGCTCTATGTCAGTTTTGAAAACCCCAGTCATCAACTTACTGACATTTTTCCATGAAACCGTTAAAGAATTAGCCGGAGGGGCTATTACGTATCTCAGTTGCTAACAAATGTTGATTGAAATCCAAAAAATGGCTGCTCTATGTCAGTTTTGAAAACCCCAGTCATCAACTTACTGACATTTTTCCATGAAACCGTTAAAGAAGTAGCCGGAGGGGCTATTACGTATCTCAGTTGCTAACAAATGTTGATTGAAATCCAAAAAATGGCTGCTCTATGTCAGTTTTGAAAACTCCAGTCATCAACTTACTGACTTTTTTTTGCTTGCTGGAGTCGTCATAACTGGACACAGAACCGCCATTTTTTCAAGACTTCAATCAACATTTGTTAGCAACTGAGATACGTAATAGCCCCTCCGGCTACTTCTTTCATGGTTTCATGGATCAAAGAGATTTTTCAGCAGGCTGAAACCACATTTCAGTCAATGATTTTCTGTTATTGCATAATAACCCTGCGCCCCCTGCGGTTCTATGGCGCAGCTCTAGGTTATATTATGAAACTGCAGGTCGGCTGTGGAACCAGACCCTGATGAACAGGTGTGCTCAGGGTCTGCTGGCGGTGCTGCTCTCCCTCAAGAGACGCGTGGCGCTGCGGTATGAGGCCGCCTCGGAGCCCTGCGCCAGACTTGCAGAGAAGGTACACCTCATTTCATTATGCACGTATTAACTATCTTATAATTAAGCGTTCGAAAACTATCGCATGAGATGATCAGTGATGAAGCGGTCGAAACTTGACCTAAAACGGTGTCTGACTCCGGAAGACTGCTGCCGGAACACACCTTAAGATGCTACCTTCGTGCTTCGTGATGGATATTACATCTTGTGAATGATCGCTTTTTACTCAATATTTGTACTGGTATTTCTTATTCAAAATATGATCGACAATATCTGTATAATACTAGTTGCGCCCCGCGGTTTCCTTCATCCGCGTTACGAGTGGAACCTGATGATAATAGTAGGAAGTTACGTAAGTAAGTTAGTCTTAGTTGTTTTGTTATAAGTACCTTTTAAACTTTCATATTCATTTAGTCGACATCTGTT
Source organism: Selenia dentaria (assembly GCA_917880725.1). NCBI lineage: Eukaryota > Metazoa > Arthropoda > Insecta > Lepidoptera > Geometridae > Selenia > Selenia dentaria. Next base: position 26,061,435 of record OU862896.1, on the reverse strand, counting down.
AGTTTGAAAGCAGAAACAACACACTTCTAATTCATTTATTTATTTTATATTATTTTAATTTACAAAGTTTCACAAGTTTAGTATCTGCACTATTTCACCAAATTGACACTTTTATTGACAGTATCTCAGTTCACAATGAGAGTTCACAGTGATCAGTGCTGTGAACTGTGAACATATACACAATGTTCACAGGTCACAGCACTGATCACTTCACTTAGCACTTATTATCACTACACTTGTAACGTTCGCGTCGGAGAACTTGTTTCGCACTGTATCGCAATTCAAACTGAACTAAGGTACAGTGGTCTTCTTCTCGCACACACTAGCTGTATGCGGGGAGAGGGGGTCAGGGCTGTGCCCTCTTCCCCAGGCCTTTCTCGGCTCATGACTATGTGCCGATCCTTTGGTAGATTGACTTCACGGGTTTCTCCACGAACCGACAGTCACTGAAGTCGGGGCGAGTCAGACACACAGGGTTAGACCCTTAGTGACCCTAGGGGAAGCCCAGCGAGTCGATCTGCGACCGCGATAGTGACTGCCGGCTGACTAAGGTTGGTGGGTTCTCGAATATTTATACCCAGTCCTTAGAGGTCTTGAATGTTCGACATTAGACACGAAACAATAGCGGTCTCTCACCATTCATTTTGGTGTAAACAACTTCTAGTACTATTTATTGTCAAGGAATAATGTACCATATGTCTTCGGTATAAGGTTTTATTGCTAGAGTTTGTCTTGTGTGTTTGTTTGTGAAGGAGCGGGTGCTATCTACACGTTCTTGGCAGTACCGACCGTTGTAAACAACGATAACTGTTTGTCTTAGAGTTCGAGAACGTTCCTTACGGCGTAACAGAATATAAAGTGATATTTAATTTTATTAGTATTGTATAATATGATACAAATACTTTAGCATGTTACTCTGTTTATAAATATTGTACGAACCCCGGTAGGTCCGAGACTTGGTCCGCCGCGAGGCCGCGCTGATCGACAACAACGTGCCCTACAACGGAGAGGTAGCGGTCCCACAACTGCTCATTCTGGACCGTAGGGACGATCCAGTCACTCCACTTCTCAACCAGGTAACATTGTGACCGTAGGGTCCAGTCATTGCTTCTAAGATATTTGGTTTAGGTTGGTGGTAGTGCCACGCTGTAACCTCCTGTAACTTGGCTTTGCCTCCCACATCACCACCACAGTCATCTACGTAACCTTCGATCAACAATCCGGTATTACCGACCGTTGCAGTAATAAAAGTAAGCTGCATAATATTTTTCTAAAACATAAGTGCATATACAGCCCACTTAATGTAGCGGCCCGAAAAGTAACCATTGTATTGTAAACTACTGAGCATGTACAATATGGATATAGTAGACATATCCATTTGATTCTTTAAAAAATATAACACACGACAACGTTCAGGGGAACAGGCTAAAACGGCAGTTTCGAAACTTTATAGATTATTTATTTTGTCAAATGTTCGGGTAACTAAAATACAATGTCAATCGGGTCTGTTATAAAAAAAGCTCTTAATACAAAACTGTTATTCGGTTAGGCATGTCTAACAGCTAGTGATGGCAACACAAAATACTAAAATGTGTAAAAATGTAATATTTGAGAACGTAAGAACATTTTTTCCAAACCTAGTAAAAATATCATTTTAAAAAGAAATGACCTTCTTCCTATAGCTAGTGAAATATACTTTTAATTTCGTTGTGTTGCTCGTTTGAATAATTGACATTGTTGTTATTGGTTTGTTGTTTTCCAGTGGACATACCAAGCGATGGTGCACGAGTTGCTGACCATCAATAACAACCGCGTGAGTTTGGCGCACGTCCCGGATGTGCACAAGGACTTCAAGGAGGTAGTTCTGGCATCGCATCAAGACGAGTTCTATGCTAAGGTAAGACAAGACAGTAGGTATATAATGGTGTCGATTCTGTAAGCAATCTCTAAACTAAAAATATCTAAAGTATGGCAACTCTTATTCTGTTTAGGTTAAAATCCAAATTAGTTTAACCTTTCCGAATGACATCACTAATATTAGACATTTCTCTACAACTGTAGGTATATTTTAGACAGATTAGTCGTCACGTAACGTGGTACTCACTAAACTAACGTAAGATACCTAAAAATGAATAGCATAATCCTATTTTTAGAAATGTTATTCTAAGTGTTGTGTTAGCTTACCTGAGTTGTCGATTCGTGACAATTTTTTTTCGTGTAAATTTTGATGTCAGAACTTAAATCACATATTCACAGTATTCCTTACACATTCACGATGATATTAATTTGTATCAAAAAATTTAACCCTATTAATTCACTAAAAACTATAGCACAAAACATAACTTCACCGCCAAACACAGATGAAAATATAAACATTGATTATATTTTTTTTTTAAGTTTACAGATAGAACAGTTTGTAGTGTTGCCATAGAAAGAAAATATATTACGCTAAAGAATTAAACTCTATGGTTAAACATTGGGATGACTTTAAAAAATAAACAAAAGAAAAACGCGAGTGACACTTACTTGCAACAATTGTTGCGCCGACAATTTGGACCTCAAAAATCCTTGCACTTTTGTGGCGCGAACAAAGTAATCGCTAAGTCTTACATGAATTGGGATTCTAGTGTTAACAGAGTAAGGACAACTATAATTACATTTTAGTTCGATAGTTTAATTTAGTTTTTTGAACAAGTGAATCGCTACCATTGCCTTTGTTAATTAGTGCACACTAATAAATGGATAATTAAAGAAAATGCATATTTTTTTATTATTATAAATCCATATTCATAGCTCCGCGGCTAAGAATTATTGGGCGACTGAACGCATTGTAGCACTGCTACAGCACAGAATAGATAACAGTAACTACGCGAGACATACCAGGCAGCTAACGGTGACATTTGTATGCGAGCTTCTGCGTGTGTGGTTTCAGTATTACTACACCTTTTTGTTACACGCTGTATATAATATAATATTTAACGTTCCAGAATCTGTATTCAAACTTCGGCGAGATCGGGCAGACTATCAAGTCTCTGATGGACGAATTCCAGAAGAAGGCGAAGAGTCACCAGAAGGTCGAGAGCATCTCCGACATGAAGAACTTTGTGGAACAGTACCCACTCTTCAAGGTAAGCACATAGATACTGGGACAGACTCTAGTATGCCCTAATTTGTAGCGTGTTCATAGAACAATCAGTGTGGAATTTCAAGGCAAATCAACAACCAATTTGTGTTGCACTAAATAGTATTTGTGTTGCACCAAATATAACCTGTATTGTTCCAAATAGTAGGTGTTTATGTTGCACCAAATGGTATTCGTTAGTGTTGCGCCACATAGTATTCGTATTGCACCAAATAGTATTTGTGTTGCACCAAATAGAACCTGTATTGTTCCAAATAGTAGGTGTTTATGTTGCACCAAATGGTATTCGTTAGTGTTGCGCCATATAGTATTCGTATTGCACCAAATAGTATTTGTGTTGCACCAAATAGAACCTGTATTGTTCCAAATAGAACCTGTATTGTTCCAAATAGTAGGTGTTTATGTTGCACCAAATGGTATTTATGTTACACTAAATAGTATTCATTAGAGACGTTTGATCTCTATTCGTATTTCTATATTCTTTAGTTCTATATTTGTATAGGCCGCGCAGCGCAATCGAATTTTAAGAGGCCTACCTAAAGTTCAAGTCTGGATTCTGTTTCGCATCCAGCTGGTGTAGGGAATTTCTCCTTTCCTCAATGTAGCCGATAGTCCACCACCTAAATATACGTGTCAAAATTTAAAAACTAAATCTATTTAAACTCATAAATTTTACTCAACCTGCCTATAAATACGACACATAATCAGCCCATTATGTTCCCACCGCTGGGACACGAGCCTTCCTCTCGGAGAGAGGAGTTGGGCTAATATCCCCAACGCGGACCCAGTGCCGCATGGTGGATGTGCTAGTGGCCAACCCATGTCTAAAGTTTTCAGGCCTTCGACATAGCCTAATTACTGTTGTCCTCAAACAACCGGGACCGACGACTTAACGTGCCCCCGGAAACGCTCAGTTGAATAAGACCACTAGCACACACCCATCCATGTCCTGACCGCAGCAAGCGTTGCTTAACATTGTTGATCGGTCAAGATCGCTAAGTCAAGCTCCGCTACGAGCGGTTCATGTATCAGCAGTCGAGGACCTTGTACCAATATCGTATTGAATGCGGTCAATGATACGTATTTATATCAATATTGTCAGTGATACATATCCACAAATCCAAAAAAAGGGCCAAAAAGAGTTCCATACTTCTCTTTCTCTACTTGTCTTTAGATTTACACCATCCTCGTGGTGGATTATGACCCAACTCCTCTCTCTGAGAGGAAGGTTCGAGTCCCAGCAGTGGGAACATAATGGGCTAACTTTGTTATGTTAAACACATGCTACACTCACCGGTGATTTATTAAAACTGTTTGTTTCTCTATAAGTGAATTATACTTTCGTTAAACCGTAATTGTTACAGAAACTGTCGGGCACAGTGACGAAGCACGTGACGGTGGTGGGGGAGCTGTCGGCGATGGTGGGGCGGCACGCGCTGCTCGACGTCTCTGAGTTGGAACAGCAGCTCGCGGCTCATGCAGACCACGGGAGGCACTTGCAGGTGGGTAATATAATAGTAGATTATGCACCGAGGGAGTTAAGCAGTGTGTTACGTCACTGGTCGCACATTGAATCTTGAGTGTAACGGGGACCCTTGAGTTAATTTAATTCCCGAGCGTAGCGGGGGAGTTGTGTAGAGTCCTGAGTGAAGCGAGGGGTTAAAGCCGCCCAAGACGAAGACAGGCTTTAACCTCGAGGTGCATTCTCTACTTGTCATACCTACTGCGAAACAATAAAAAATCAGAGCTATATATAATAGTAGATTAGTAGCCAAGGGCTGTAAGGGCTGTACCCTCGAACTATAGGCGCCCTCGCTGCGCTCCTGCGCCTAAATATCTCGGGCTGCAATTGATGCTTACACCCGAGCTAACTTCTCTGCTTTACATCTCGATTGTGAGGTAAGTAGAAAAAAACCGGCATTACAAAAATAATTTTGATGACTATTATACTCATACGAAGACAAGGCTGAATAGCGAAGCGACCTCTTTTGTCATTGGGCTGGATGCATGATGTCTATTGCCAGTATGATGGTTAGATGTACGCGAACTTTTTGAAAGAGTGAAGTGTTTTTTTAAGTTATTACCGCCCTAGGGCTTTTCTAGCTACATTATTAACCTAGAGCGCTTATTGGTCACCTACAAGCCCAATTTGTGTTATTTTTACTTACCGCCCTAGGGCTTTTCTAGCTATATTATTACCCTAGAGCGCTAATTGGTCACCTACAAGCCCCATTTGGGGGTAATAAGGACCTACTTACCGAATATGAGAGATGTAAAAGCAGTTATTTAGTTAAAAGTAAAATAAATTAATAGTTAATATTCAAATTGGATACATTTGTCCAGTTGTGGAGGGACAGAGTAATATTTTTGGAAGGAATATTTTATGGAAAACACTGTTTTGTACTTTCGCGGTTGTTAACTAAATTATAATTAATACTCACGAGATGTAGACCACGATTTAGTTGCTTTTGGAACTCCCGATATTTCGGTACAGTTACACGCACCACGTTGAAAATAATAATATTTTATGGAAGTTGTTATATAACACCAAACACCATGTTTTGTTCCAAATTTTTTTCTTTTACTTTTTCTTCATATTAAGTATGCAGTCTGTGGCGGCCGGTCTGATTTTCGAATAAACTCTCTTCACAATGCCTATTTGTACTTAGAGTTTTCCTACAACTGACGTTCCAAATCCAAGTCACTTTACAAGTTTGCACCCATGGGAGTTTTATACAGCATTACACTCCCGGGATGTAATGCCTTGCTTTACATCGAGATGGCGTGATATGTAATTGGATATTTTCGAATAGGTGGTATGTCAAAGTCAAGTCAAAAATCATTTATTCAATTTAGGCATCAAAGACGCACTTATGAACGTCAACTTTTCATTATAATGGTACTTTAAATACTACCGCCGCGTTCCAAAATATATAGAACCCACCGAGAAGAAGCGGCAAGAAACTCGGGGCCATTCTTTTTATATGGATGTTTACAATGTTTCTACGTAGGTACTACAAATATTACATTTTATGGGTGGCAGAGAGACAGCTTGCCAGAAGTGGAGTATTTCATGCATCTTTATCTTCTATATAATGTCGAACTTTATAGTAAGCTTTTTTTATTAAAACGTTTTTTTACAGTCAACTTCAATTTGCCCTCTGTGAGCTCAGTTATGTGCTTTGGGATTTTATTGTAAAAACGCACACAATTTCCTAGGAATGACTTATTAGTCTTCGCAAGTCTAAAACTAGGTACAGCTGTAGGTACATGATCATATATTGTAGATAGTTCTTAAGTAGAAAAATAACGAAGACAGTTTCGCAGAAAGTTAGAAAACTTAACGACTTTATAAACTTCACTACGGGGGTACACCGCAGGGAACAGCTGGTAGACGAATAAAACAGCTTGTTCGTTAAGCAAATAAATATTAATTTACTATGATGTTATTTGTAATAACATCATACTCGCAGTAAATTAATATTATACATAGCTTAGATCATATACAAGAGCGAGCAAGATGTGTTCATTACATTGTCCCGCGTCATTCGTCATGTAATTGAGTAAGAAATACCAGTATTATTATATTTCCAACAATAAATAGTATGCAATTTTGTTATAATAACTAACGTGGTTATCAATCATTATTAATTAAAAATACGGGATTACTCACGTAATTTTCGAGACGTCATCGACGCGTGCGTCCCGAACACTCCTTGAAAAGGCCACCGAATGTGGTCGAAACTGTAGTCGGACCTATCCGATAAATATTACGTGAGTAATCGCGTGTTTCTAATTAATAATAAATAGTATATTTGGACCGAAACAGACTTCTGTTGAACTTATCACCAAATTTAGCATAATAATGTCAAATATAGTAGTTTATGCAACGTTCATATAATACCTAATTATATGCCTTTGCATACACTATTTTATCTACCAACTTCCAAAAAGGAGGAGGTACTCAATTCGACTGTTTTTTAAAATGTTTTTTAGCTCATAACTTTAGACTGGATGACCCGATTCTCAAAATTCTTTTTTGTTTGAAACCTGGTGCTTCCCGTGTGGTCCCATTTAAATTTCATGAAATTCGGTTCAGTAGTTTTTGAGTTACTCTCCAATAACTGAATAGAATGGAATTCGGTATTAATTTTTTCAAATTGTACTTGTCTTCACTCATACAGTTGAAATAAAACAAATGTGGAATACTTAAGTATTTATTTTCTATAATAATTGTTCAAATTATTAATGTTGCAATTATGAAATTGAATATTAATTATGGAGCTGTATTAACACAATTATTTTACAACACAAAAATTATGTATTATATACATTTTTTTAAGATAAATATATTTTATTCCAAACTCACAGTCACGGAAAAATATGTCGTATGGCGAGAAATATAGATTCTCATTGCGCATGACAGCTCAGCGCGCGCATCCATAGACAATGACAGTTGACACTACAACCCGGTCAGAATATCTGTGCACCTCGCTGGAATGCGGCGCCTCTCCCGCTTCCCCTGTCACCTCACCACGCACTCCCCGGTGCGACAGTACGGTTAGCATCTTCGTTGCCGATACACGTCCCGATAATTTTGATATTTTCGCTTTGTTGTTGTTTTGTTTTATATATATGGAACTTGGTAAAGCAAAGGGTGGCAGATAAAAACATTGACCAATCGGAAAAGAAAATAGAACAACTTACAAAACATGCGATTAAGTCAATTACGCCAGCTGACTGGAAAAAAGAAGTGAATCACGTGGAGAGACTACAGCGAGAATACTGGGAAAAGGATCATCTAGCAGATGACAACATCACACAACTTTTAATATCACTAGGGTAAGACAGTTCGGAGAGTTCAGAAAGTGAGAGTGAGAGAGATACAATGTCAGGCATAGAGTCAATAATTTATAGTGACTGAGTTTAATAATAAATGTTTTTGTTTGTAATCAAAATTATTGTTTTTTAATAACAAACCCTTCATCAATAATAAATTGATTTGAAAAGGTTAGTAATTTCTTTTTACCTCCACATTTCTCGAAAAATCTTTTTTTCACACCGTACCCAGACCGCCGATATGACGTCACGAGGTCAGGTGCACAGATATTGTGACCGGGTTTTACTTTTCTACATTAAGTCAATGAGCCCATAAATTAAAAGTAAGTGTGCTATAAAAATTAACAAGTTATTTTATGATGCACTTGTTTGAAAATCGAACGAAACGCTGTGTTCTAGGTTCGATCCCTGGCTGAGGTAAATATTTGTGTGATGAACTGAAATAGTATATTTCATTACAAGTGGGGAAAGGCTGTCATTGCAAAGAGTTCCGACAAATGTCTACCCGAGCCGAGGCGCAGCCGAAGGCGAGGGTTGACAGTCGGAACAAGTTGCAATGACGGTACCGCACGTGTACTGAACGACTATTTTTAATACAGTTGCGAAAAAATGAAGCAATTTAATAAAATAAACTCGCAAAGAAAAATTCTGGAAAATGGCGCCAACCGTAGCATATAAGCAGATATATTTTTTTCTTCACCCATTCTGGTAGGCAAAGGGAACTATGCCCATACAGCCAAGTCTTCAGTAGATTTTTTTATTGATATGAAATGAAAATGAAATTTAATGAGATGAAATGAAATGAAACCTAACCTAACTCATTCAATCAAATCATTAAATCTGATATTTAAACAAATTAGTTGCTTCTTTTAAGAAATATACGTATTTGCATGAATCATAGAAACTTCTATGAATTTTTTTTAGTAATAACTTCATGGTTGGTTTTTCTATTTAATAGACATTATTTTGACAGTTGGGAAAGAGAACGCACGAGTTCGGGAAAGGTAAAAAAAAAGCACGAGTATGTAATAGCCCTCATCCCGAACGATATACGTCCCTGCAATACGCCACGTTTTGAGCAACTGTATTAAAAAGTTTGTTATTTGGTCTTGGATGTTGTGATGTGCGTTCATGCCTACCGCGACACAGAGACTCCTTATACGGGGGGTGTTAACGTTATTCTTAATTATATCTTGTCTACTAGCTCCTTCCGTGGCTGCTCCTACTTTTCCATAGTATATACTATCCATAATAATATTAATAGGAATAAAGAGAAGCCTGTTCAATATTTCTTTCAAAACAATTCAATTTTGTTCAATTTAAAATATCTATACAGATTACTCTGTGTGTGTATGTGTGTCTCTCTCAAAGACACACTTACACACACACAGAGAGAGGGAGAGAGAGAAGAGTGAGTGGTAGGGCCAGTGATGGCAACTTAGCAACATAGCAGCTATTTAGCTACCGAAATAAAAATAATTTCATACGTTTTAGCAACTTTGGACGATCGATGCTCCATACATTTTGGCACAATTCAGACAAACACTGGCAATTTTTTGAAGTAAAAGCACTACACCACTTAAATAAAACTGACTTGGCAACACTGGGCACACACACATACACACTCGTAGAGAAAAAGAGAGGCAATGAGAGGGGTTTTTTAATGTGTTGAGAACTAAGTTAGTATAGAAGTTGGGACGGTAACTCGCGTGACATCATTCTGTGACACAAACTTTATTCAGTATGCGTTTTTATTCTGTTATACTGATTCCCACCAAGCAACCGATTGAGATGTAGATTATATTAATATATTTCTACTAACGTACGAAATAGTACCTAATAGATAACATATGATATCATGTTATGTATACCCAACCCGACCCGAGGGGTATATTAAAATAAAGATAGAATGTATTTAATCAGCTTTCGGTGGCTTCAATTTTCCTAATGCAATGACATTACATTGAGCTTTATTATATATATCTTTAAAATGTAGGTCGTTTTGTTTCCAGAGTTTAAAAGCCCTGATAGCGAACGACAAGGTCCGCCACCTGGACGCCGTGAAGCTGGTGTCTCTGTATGCGCTCCGGTACGAGAAACACACCAACAACGCGCTCGTGTCCCTCATAGAAGCCCTGAAGCAGCGCGGGGCTCCCGAGCCGCTCATCAAGTCCGTGGTCAACGTGCTGGAGTACGGGGGCGCTCACGCTCGCCAGAGTGACCTGTTCGGACTACAAGACGCTGTTAAAATCACTAAAAGACTTTTCAAGGTTAGTTTTAATATACATAATTATTTATTATTTAGTACCTTTAAAGCGATATTGTTAACTTTATATTTGAAGCGCTGTGTTATAAACCGAATTATAATGTTAAAAGTCCAATTACGAGTAATGCATAAACCCCTCGCGGCCACATGTTAGTACTGATGTTATAAAAGGCTATAATTATTGTAGCACAGTCAGTCTGCCGATACAAATGAAGTAGTTAGTCCGTCACTATTTATATACTCTAATTAAAATCCAGTTACAGCAGTAGTAAAAGTGTTTTTTCAAAAAGAACCCACAGAGCTTGACTTGGCATCTTAACCGATCAACAAGTTACGCAACGCTTGCTGCGGTCAGGACTTGGATGGGTGTGCATTGTTCAACTGAGCGCTTCCGTGCTTCGGAGGGCACGTTAAGCCGTCGGTCCCGGTTTTTTGTCTTAGGACAACAGTCGTTAGGCTATGTCGAAGGCCTTCGGGCGGCCTGAAAACTTGACATAGGTTGACCACTAGCCTATCCACCAAGTCGATTATGGCCCGAACTCGTCTCAGAGAGCAAAAATTCTTTCACTATTTTGTTCGTTTGAAGCGACGATATCGTATATAGTATAATATTTAGTATAGTAAGGGGTGGTTGCTAATCAGGCGGTGGCCGATTCGACCTCAAACTTTGACCTCAGCATGGTGATAGGTCACTTTCTAATACCCGCCTGGTTAGCTACTACCTTTAACATTATAAACCCGTCACGAATAATCTGACGGCTGTTCTTGAGTTCACCAATCGCCTTTTCCTATTGTCATCGTCATAACTAACCATACAGTCTAACGCTAGTCTCTGTCATTATAAAATACTAGCAGCGGGTGTTGGATGAATGATGATGATGAATCTAAATATATAGCCTATGCTCATCAGGGATAATGGACGATTCTAATGGTGAAAGTATTTTTCAAGTCGCTCCAGTAGTTTCGGAGACGAAGTTTGGTGTTGCAATCTAATAAAACAAATATTTCCTCTTTATATTATATAATACAGAAAACCATCTAAAATAACTGTAGCTTTATATCCCGTCCATATCGTATGCACTTTATTTTGGTCGAAGTCTGTGGCCATATCCACAGTTTGCGATTTGCCTATTTAATCAGTATGTACTAACAAAAAAATATTTTTTCAGGGTCTAAACGGTGTAGAAAACATCTACACTCAGCACACCCCACTCCTAAAAGACACCCTCGAGGACCTCATCAAAGGCAAACTCCGAGAAAACCTCTACCCGACCCTCGGGGGCGAAGAGCTATCGTACGGGAGACGACCTCAGGACATTATAGTGTTTATGGTGGGTGGTGCCACGTACGAGGAAGCTTACTGCGTGCATCAGATCAACCAGGCATACCCTGGGGTCCGGGTGGTGTTGGGTGGCACCACCATACATAACTCCACGTCGTTTCTTGAAGAGGTTAAGTATGCGATGCAGGGGGTGCACCGGACCCATACTAGGCATATTAGGAACGTATTATAAAATAAGATTTAGTACCACAAGAGTAAAATTATAAATCTAGTTTTTTTATATTCGAGTTATCAATTGCCATTTTAACCGACTAAGCTCAGAAAGTATTTCGTTTATATGTATGATAACTAAGACGAACCTTTACAAGCCATTTAAAATGATCTTTTCCGGGTAATTATTGCTCGTGTGAGTGCACCTTTAGAGCCACTTACGATCTCTTTTACAACATAATTAAATGTTTTGATTAATGAGAGTCATTGAATTTGTGTTCACCACGCGAGTTCATTATTGTAATGTTTAATTTCCCATGGTACAAATTTTATTATAATTTTCAAAAAATCAAGGGCGACGAATATATTGTTTCTCATTCGCCTGCGTATCTGTGATTATAGCGTATTAAATGATTTCGGACTTACATCAATGGGAGGCAATAATGCACAGCCAAATGTGGCTGTTCATTATTTGGCTATATTGCACGGTCAATAATTCGTGTACATGGATTTGAAATACATGGTCGGCTTTTCCTGGCTGCGATTTATTGCCTGTACAAAATCGGTCCGTGTTTATAACGCATAACCAGTATTGTATAGCCAATAATTCGAAGCCATTCCACGGAATAGCGGCTGTGTTTTATTGGCTGGACATTCATTTGGTCGCGAATTATTGGCTGTATATTATAGGGTCTCACATCAGTAATGATTGACCTACGCAAGCTATTTCGTACATACAGTTACATAATGTACACTGGGCTAAAAACATAGTGGCAATTGGTTATAATTTGATTTGTAGTAATTAAGTGTATAGATTTATTTTTATTTATTTGAACATATTGATATATTACTGTGATTGTTTTATGACTGTTTTCTGCTAAGTTATATGTTATACTTAAAAAATTAATACTTATCAATATCAATATTAATGTCTTAAGTTATTAAGTTGTGTATTCAAATAATATATTACAATTATTTATAAACCATACGCTGTAGTTTTGATTTATTTAGCGGTGCTCATTCTTACCACACTGTCTAGGTGATGTTTCTACCGGATTATCAGGAACGTGCGCCATTTAATTGGCGGGTTCCGCACACGATGTTGGCTAACATATGCTAGTGTTATAAAAAAAGTCGTCATCGAGCGGTATTTTTTTAAGCTCTAGGACGTTTCTCATAATAGGTACACACTTGTCGCATAATGCAGACTTCAGTTAATATTTAAATCTATTTAATTAAATTTGTGGCAAAAAGCAATGTTTTTAATGAATGTAAGTGATATTACAATTCCTTTACTCTATCGTTTCTATATTATATATTATACTCCATTCAACCATTATCTGGCCTGGATCACGTAACAGGCATGCACCGTTACATAGGAGTTTAATTTAACGAGCTACTGTACCTACTTTTGTAAAGAGCTGCGCACAATTACTCCAATCAAGGATAACTAACTAATCAACATTCTTGAATTAGGTAATTCAAGAATGTTGATTTACCGTAACAATGCAACAGGGTTGGCCAAACTACAGAATAGGAAATAAAACCACTAAATTGTTGTGTTCAAAACACATTTTTTAAACTTTTTTATTGAAAAATGTCCGACAAAGGTGTTACTGTCGTTCAACAAATAGTTTTTGTAATAAAAACATGCCTTAATTTGGCACAATCCAGTAAATTTCGCGCCCGAAGGCTTACAAAAGCGTTGTTGTGTTACAAATTATAGGTAGAGCACGGTCTGATACAAGAGTAGACATATTTATTCGTCACTAAGTGCATTGGCATGGTTCTAACATTTGCAGTTTCACTTTTTCCTGTGAATGTTCTACAAACAAACCAACAGATTGTTTTGATCGAACGGATTGGTCGTCGACTTTGAAAGAAGTTACACCCAATAAACGTATACTCGAATATTAGGTACAAGCTCAGGTTTTAGTGTATGGATCATAAATAGCATCAAAGTATCTGGATTCATGTGAACAAACATATCTCTACTCGAGTCCACCGTGCTACATAAACGCATTGTTAGTCTGAAATACACTTATCGCTAGACTATCAAACGCAATATGAAATATAACCATTTGATCGCCAACATAACTGCATACATTCTCATTTTCATTGGATCTTATAGATATATTTTTCACGAATTTAATTTTGATGCTCTATAAAGAGCACTCTTTAAAAAAAAAGGTATTTGCATATACCTATCATGTGTATTTTCAGAGAACGTAGCGACAAACATAAGCTTCAAGTATACAATCAAACATTTTAGGCTTCGCACATCTATATAAAACCAATTGCAAGTTTACATTTATATATATCGGCGTAATCCCTCATACATATCCTTCAGTCTTTATAATTACACCTTGGTGGAGGGTTTTCGACAAAATGGCGACGGCTTTGGCGTTACGGAGAGACAGAACTTACTGTTCAAAACATATTTCACATAGCATGTTACATTACTTATTTGCATCTCGAAATGTTAAACCTTGCATGCACTTCTACATGATGAAGTGTAGACAAAGTTTGACAATCACAGAAACCCGTCCCAATTTGTCTATAACCTACCACACGTATTCACACGTTGGTAACATCTCTCAAGGCGCCCGCGCAAGGACGCCACACACATGCATTTAAGGCAATTCCTAGATTATTTCTATACATAGGGAATAAATACATAACCACCGATCGATGTCGGGAACTCGCATACAAATATGAAAGTGCCATATCGCAAGGTACAAAAATGTATGAAAGCTGCTCTTTGATATAAAGCCCGATTTTTTGGAAGCAAGAATTGATTAGGCCAATCCCTTATCAAAATTAATCTTTATATATTTATATCCGTCATTAATGATGGATGAAAATATATCTTGGAATCTCGCGTCAGGAGCATGGTTGCTTTGACCTCAAATTTTACCTTTAGTTCATAATTGGCTGATTTGTCTTTTATAAACATTGATAATAACTACCGAGTACGGCGAAGTTAGACAACTCTTCACATATCTACATACTCTAATATAAAGACAAAACAGAACCGTAGTGTTTTAAAGTTCTTGCTTCCGAGAGGTATCATATAATTAAAACATAAATATTACAAAAATAAAATACAAACAATAAATAATGTTATTAGATCCCCTCCTTCGACTTCGGAGAATTTGCCCGCTTTATGACAGCGTACTTATATTTTGAAAATATCGGGCCTTTATTGAATATTATTTCTAAGTTTTATTACCAAATGGCCCTTACAATTACAATTGTATTTCAAGGCACAAGGATTTTTCCTTTTTGTATTGCAAAAAAATTATTCAAAGTAGATCATAAGTTATGTACCTATACAATCTCAATGTATAAAGGCTCTTTTTAATTATGTAACATTGTTAAAATTAGAGTTTTATAATGATCGCTGTTGTTTTTTAAAATCAATATCGCCTAAATCCTACTTAAAATGTGCGCAAGCAATGAGATACGGATACATAAATATAATATTATTTCGCATATAATATCAGTTCAATTTCTATGTAGTTCAATTATAAAGGAATTTATTTACCACAACCACAATATATTATATATTTTACATTTAAATGGCTCAGAGGAACTATCACGACAAGAACACAAATAAGTATATTTATATGTATATATACATATTTGTATGACATACGTAACTAAAGCATGTCGTGATTCAAAATACTCCGATCTGCTAAGAGTTATCACTTGAATTAGGGTTGTGACACAATAAAATAAACATTATCGATAGTTACAAATATTTTATACTAACGGCGCATAACGAACAACACTCGCGCTTATAATAATTCTCAAACATACTCTCAACAATTACATTCGGTAGACGCAGTCACGCGGCAATAAAATTTAAATCAAAACAAAATAAATGAAAAAAAAAAACAATAGACCGGTACCAAGTTCTCGAGGAAAGTCTATATATAAGGTATGGTCTAATCACGAACTTGGTACGGATCGTAGGCCCCCTCCTTTATTGCGTATTTTTTTGTGATTTTTTGAATGTTACAGTTTTTCATTTATCACCGAAAACAAGAATAGAAGGGAACGGACACTAATTTCAAACAAAATCTATATACATTATGTACAAATACTTCGACCATATAAAATATGGACATACATAACCGAGGTTTCGCGATTTACATTGTAAATATGTGTCTATTTCATTAGAGTAAGTTACGTCTAAAAATCTGTAGTTTTATATATTATTACGGTTACTATACGCTAAAAGTTTATTTTAACAGATAGAAAACTCCTTTCAGAATACCAATTAAAAAACGGAAAGAGGCAAGATCTTTTGCCAGGTACTATACATTACTTTTCTTTTTTAAATAAAGGAGTTTCTGATTGTCGGTTCTAATATCATTTCATTTCAAAGTTCTGCCTGTACAGCGCGTGTCATAGACAATTTTTTATTAAAAAAATGTGAATGTCAACGTCCACATTTGGCGCAACCCAGGGAGCACCGCGCGGAGGTCATGGACAAAGCCCCCCTCGATGCCACAACTTTACATTTACTAATCTCGAAAAACGTGATATTGAGCTTGAGGGCAAACGCGTAGACGGGCAACCCGCGGCGGGCGTCGGCACGTGCAGACGGAGTTTACTACTAAACTACATAGTCACCAGCGGAGAAGCCGCGCTATTCTACGGCACTCATATGTATTTATTCGGCTTGTTGGAGTTACGGTAAATACCTATACAGCGGTGGTAAGTCTCTATAGTCTTTTAAATAATATCTATCTAATAATAGCAGTCTGATTTGCACGAGAATTGTAAAAAAAATAACCAAAGCCACAAAATAGTCTCGTCAGAAAAACATATTTGATTACACTCGAATACCGCGTCGCGCCCCGCCAATTAAGTATAACCCCCTTTCAGATAACTTAAGACAACATAAGCATTATCGACATCGATATTTTACTGATACAACACTACTGCTGGGTCGACTGTACAAGCTTAACACGGGATAGGCATGTAATTTAGCGCAACGTTACACAAAACATGCTTAGTTACGATCATTAAACTAATTCTAACGGTTCAGTTGTATTTTAGGGGTCCGTGCCCCAAAAGGAAAAGAAACCTTTCTACGACCACTTTGTTGGCCGTCTGTTTGTAAAGACCTAAGAGTTGAAATTTACATCAAATAATTGGGTAGAGACCCAATTAGCTTGTAGAGCTGAGCCTGTAGAGACAGGCTCAGCTGTGAAAAAATCAGACAAGTCAATTGGAAAAATATATGACCGTATGTTTATGCGTCGCAGATTTTGTAATTTCACAAGAGAATAAAACCTAAAGGGTCTCGTTGACTTAGAATCATGAAATTTAGTAAATACCATTCTGACAACCGGTATATACCATAGATGTCTATTTGGGAAAATATTGAATTTACTATTACAAACTTATTATTTGCGGTTGTTGCAGTAACCGTGTCAAGGGATCGAACGGCAAAGTTAAGTTTCTTCTTAGACCTAATTTGTCTTTTAGTTACGAGTCATATTAGATATTTTACACGTTTATTTCTATAAAAGTAACTTAGTCACAGGAATATAAGAGTAGTACAAGGCAATGGCTCGAGAGCAAGAGTGTGGGTGTTCAGAATTAGTTTTTTTTACTGTTATATTGTTCGATCCCAACTTTGTGCTCAGTAGGCGATAACAATGTCCCAGGGCCATGGGTGTGAGTTACGTGACGTGCCCTTCTTTCCGATTCAAGTCAAAACTATTTTAGCGCTGTGATCGTCATTCCAAATCAACGAAAGCGCGACATCGTAGACCCATGTGACTTTGTGGACAAAATGGCGTCACCAAGGACGCCATTTTGTGATTTCAACAACCACGCTACGAACAGAAATCACCGTGAGCAGTTCTGTCAAATTACAGTATTTATGTATACAAATATGGCCAGTGGCGAGTCTACGGGTAAAACATATTTTAATGATTTAAATTGTTTCCATACAGTTTCGTTAAATATCTTGTAAGAAGCGTATAACGAATCACTGCGCTGTCAGCCATGTCGTGAGCAACGTGAGCGTGATTTCAACCCATTCCGACAGAACAGTCATATATATTTCCTCTTTATTAGAGTAGATAAGGATTCCTATAGGACGGCCATTCATTCGTACCAAGGTACGAATAATGTGGCCTGGTTTCGCCACTATTGCATATTTCAAAATTAAAAAGTATTTATTGTAACATAACTGTAATAAGACATATGGTAATGTGGACTTCTTTGTAGATATTGACGTCTTCTATAAAACTGGGGGGAAATTCTAATATTTCACAAGTTTCAATAATCCACCCCGCTGCAATTGCAGTTCGATAATTACCCAAAATGCCATTCTACTATTTCTGTAGACAAATTGGAACGTAACGTCACGTAAACGCTACTATATAATAGTTAACTATTAAACACTAATATGAGTTAGCGTCGTGTTCATGATCTATCGAGTTACCATAATATAAAATGTTATTAGATCGCTGGCGTCAATAGAATCGTAACTGTAGCTGCACTGTTTTCTAATAGCAGATAAGAATGTGTGTAAAAAAGCTACGATTCGATTGTCCGGCCCCAGGAGTAGAACGTCTTCGCGACAAAAGTGGGAAGAAGCAGTGCGATGGGGGTGGAGGACGCTTGCCGGCGATCATTACGTGAGTGCCGGCAGAGCGGTCGGAGTTGCCAGTTTTTAAATGCCATTGTTTTCTGTTGTGTACGCTGTAGGCTACCAACAAAACGATCGATCGAAGATTTGTTCGTGGATGCGATGTTGACATCCCTACACGCGTCTCGCGCCAAACCTGCGTGAATCAACGCTAGTAGGGAAGATGTTCTACTTACAGATACCTACTTTGCATCGGATGAGTTTTGGATTTAAATATAATACGCGGTTTATTGACCGTGGTTTCAAACTGAGCACATCCGGTTGACCTATACATATTTTTTGCGAAACGTCCCCCAAACTTTTAATCTACTTCTACAGTATTGTTTATTGTCAATCCAAAATGGCGCATAGGCAGAAATGCACCTGGCTTAATACCTCACGCGGTCAACACATCTTACACGCTCATTTACTTTTCTATACACAATTTAAGGCAGTATTTATATACTAACTATATAATATATATTGATTTGGTTTATACATCTTATAATATAGATTTTTATCAATAGTCTGAACATATCAAATACTGTTCAAACTATACGGTAAAAACAGAATGCATTCGTAATGGGGATTCGATAAAATTGTGGCTAAATAAAGGTTTTCAAATCGCGAATTAATATAGAATGTAGAAGTGATCAACTGGTAACACACGTAATGCTGTGGCCCTAGCACGAATAACTGCGTAAATGTAACGTAACGTGTCGTTCACGTGAAACAGTACAAACTGTCATTTATCTAGGGCAACTGTGACACAGATAACTTATAGTTTGTACACCGAAGTGTAACACGTTGACGCTTACGATACGAATACTTTTACGATTTTGAATTTTACGAACAAATTGTTTGTGCTGCGGCCTCCGGTAACGTTACGGAGCTCGAAATGAGGCATAATACAGAATTACCGATCTAAATACTTGACATGTACTAGTTATCAAAGATATATAAATATTTTATTATCTATCAAGTTTCCCTTTCTCCAATAGTTACGGATTAATTGAAAATTTAAGTTTTCATGTGAACGCTCTTTCAATTTTACTCTTGACATCTAAAGAATGCGCTCTCTTCCATTACACAAACTATCGATTTTATTTCATAAGGTTTTACTCAATTAACCGACTCTATTGCATATATATGTCGCCGATTTAACCGATATATAATATATATTCAGATTGTTCATTTCGTTTCTCTGGGTCTTTCGACCATAATGGGCCAGCTCACTTACTTACCTCTCGTCATTTATAGCAAAATATATATCACCATTTAAAAGTAGGGGTGAATGGGAACTGACATATCCCATAAGCCCCCACTGTACAGGTGGTAGTATGGAATAAGCAAAGTATATACTAGCAATAGTAACCATACTATTGCGAGTATATATTCCCTGATGGTTTGAAGCCAGGAATTCCATGAACAACGGACCGCTTCCACTCCACTACCGTCCCGCGGTCTCAATTACATTGTTCATGCAATCCCTTGCCAACCGCTTATCTGTCCATATGACAAAGGCTTGTAAAAGGTCCTAAATTACTCGAAAATAATTTAACTGCTTTACAAATTTGTTGGGAAAGTTATCTCGGGTTTGTATATTTGCCTCATTTCGATACCGGTTCACGTCAGTTACGCTCGATTCGTGTATTACAGCTGTTAAAGGCAGGTAGATATTACTAAAACTGAGCCAACTCAGTTTTATGGAATATATGTTAACTTTGCACCGCACGCGTGCAGATCATTTGTTCACATTACACGCATGGTTTCTAAATCGCACCGAGTGGCGTTTGCAAGCGTTTTATACTTCCGAGTTCAATTTACGACAACTAATGTATGTTTATATATTATTGCATTTATATCGTAAATCACGCTACACTTACATGCATGATACTAGACCTACATACATGCCATAGTCACGGTCAAATAATCTGACATCACAACGTGCATTATTTCCAACCCGGCGTTGTAAAACAAAATGGCAGCAAGGAAGTCCATAGAGAAACAAAAGCAACACGGAAACGTTACAAACTATTGAAAGGACGTTTCCGCGTTGCGATCACGGAGGGTATAAAATTTAACACTAATTATAATTAACAATAGATCTAAATAAATAAGGCGTAGGGTTCAAATTGCCATTTTTGTTTATGGTTCAGCGGCAATCTGAGCTTAACGAGAAGAGAAAGGTCTGAGGGACTTGTGTAGAATTCAGAATATTTATGTAGATGATAATTGTGGTTCATACATATACGCTACATCTACGACCCTTTCTTACTCGCGTGAGTTGTAAAAGACAGTAATTCGTTGGAGATACAATTTAATAATATACTACATGATACAAGGATATGTATATTTGGAGTGTATTAGATAATTAGTGACATTTTTAAGCTTATAAATCTCATTTAAGGAGTACCTAACACAGTTGTATACACATATATTTATGTGTATACCAGGAGATAGGTTGAAAGATAAAATTATTAAAGAACAAAGACGCTAATTATGACGAAGATATGGACGAAATAGAGATAACTGTTTCAGTGAATGCATCGACACAAGTCCCTCCATCCAATAATAATAAGATCAAGAAATAACTATCTAACTAATTCTATCATACACATTCTACCGTCGACTGTATACTGTCGCCTACGGTAGACACATTCATCCATCTCCACTTATCTTTACTCATACTCCTGTCTTACCCATTTTAGGGCAAGCTTAACAAGTTATAAATATAATCCCGACCGCGTTGTGCGGACTTTGATTTTTTGACAGGCAACACAAGAATTGCCATCGATAACCAGTGGGGGATTGTAGGTAATAACTTCCCAATCGCCCCCACTTTTCAAGTTGACAGCAGATACCTATTCAATAGCGTATGATTAATAAAATTTAAAAACGTTCAGTCTTCAAACAAAACACGAACATTTATTATTGCAGCGTAGTAATATAAAGGCATATCGTTATTACTTAACGTTGTTTAATTATAGGGCGAATCGGAATACGTAAGAAAATTTAATCTCAGAAATTATTTAGTGTTGTGAAAATCAGCCTAAATTCGAAAGGAATTTAGGCTGATCGGTCTGTCCAACATATATTTTGAGTAGAATGTGAAACTGCCCTAGGGGTAGCGACTAACATAGGGACTGATGTCTGTCTCGGTCCAACAGATACACAAAGGAAGTTTAAGATAGAGCCAATATAAAGATAAATTACATAATAAAATGACAACCTCAATTTACTTAGCACACAAGAATGTTTTGCATCGACTCTCGTACAAGTCAAAGTATTCAGCGATTCTTGTAGTTAATCGAATCGAAGAGCAATCATTAATTGCCTGGTATATTATGTACAAATTTTAACTTAATTTATGTGCAATATTTTACACTAAACATTAATCTGATGTCTAAACATACCGTATGCAATTTGGAAAATTCATATAACATACGGAACTTTAAGTTGTATAAATACATACTACACAATACATGTAATTATGAACTATAATTATGATGCAAAAGTGGTGTTGTACCAAATGTCCACACTTTACACCGAATGTCAATAAAATATTCTGCTTATATAAACATATATATATACGTATGAACTCTATCACTCCCTTATTATTGTGTACAGTTTTTCCATCCCATTGGCATTTTTACATCTTTAATATATTTATGCTTCGTATCATGCAATTTGATCTACATAACTCAATTTTCATGGAGACAATTTATAAACAATTCAATGTATCTAAAATGTAATGTATATACAAATTGTATGATATATATTTTTTATTGCTATATTACAATACTATAGATGCATGAGAATGAATTAGTTGTTAAAATACGTAATAATGCCAATAACATGAATTTATATACAGGTTCATGAAATACATACAAACATTTGAAATTATTTATGTTGTAATGAAGTAATATCACTGATGTGGATGTGAAATAAATGAATATTGTGTGCACTAAATAATCAGAAGAAGCTGCGCCGATTTGCTGTCTAACGCAAGTAATGCGATCTCGATTTTAAACATGTTTAAGAAGAACAATAATATGTAAGACATAGCATTGCACAATAATACATAAATATTCAAGATTCACTTTAGTAGAATAGTGTTCGACAAAGGAATTTATGCATGCTTTATTATAGCAATGTAATTTAACACAGTAATTACATTACATTCACTTATTAAACATTACATACATTATTATAATGTATATAATGTATATAATGTTGAGTAAGTCTAGAAATTAATATGTTAGAAGTTATTAAGAGAAATAGTATTATAAGTTCGAAGGGATATAAATTTTTTCTTGAGACCTACAAGTTACTTGTGAAAAAAGTATTTATAGCATCAACATACACTATTGAATTAAAAATAGCATTTCAACATACTATTACTAACTGGAGCTCCAGTTATCCTGTGCCACACTCATAATGATAAACTATAGTTTGGGCTAAATTTAATCATGCTATCGTTCATGGTAACTTGTGGTAGGCCTACAGAAATATATACACTTTTTCGAAACAATTAAACTATTCCTTCCTCTCACCTGTCGATTGTCAATATAACAATGAAATTTCTATTGAGTCTGAGTCATTCGACTGATGAAGTAGTATTACTTATGTTTGACAGCAAATCAGATCGAATCTATAAACAATATCCACTCAAGATTCTTGGGATTTTATACAGACATTGTCGTTGTTAGTCTACAGACATCATTATGTTATATAACTATGTTCGGACAACTGTTTTACAAGATGAGTGGAGCACATTACATAAGACTGTAATGTATTTTTATTTCATAGTGAAGAAGTATTGAGATGGTTAGAAAAACAAAATGGAATTGGGATGGGAATGGCTTAGATTTAAAAGATATGAAAAGTCTTATGATTTTCAAATGGAAAATAGAAAGAAGTTTCTGCATTGTCTCGATATTACTACGACCAACTGTAGAGAAACAGCCCAAAGTCTTTTCTGAGATATGCTCTGTTCACAACATCGAGCATAAACATGATAGAGCTACCATCAGGGCAATTACGGAAGTCAGTTGCAATCAAATGTTCAATGAGATCTTGAAAAATGGCGACTTAATGTCAGTTTTTTGACCACTCCAGTCAGCATAGCAAGTTGCTGACTGGAGCTGACAAAAGTGACAAAGTCGCTATTTTTATAAACTTTAACATTTGAGTGCAGCTGAGATACGTAATTGCCCTGCAGGTGTACATCATAAAATACAATTTCAAATCCAAGTGTAGCCTTTTTTTTTCACCATTATACATACCACTTTCAGCTCTTGCTATTATAGATTAGAAGTCAGAATTTGAGCATTTTAAAAGTTGTAAGTGGTTCAACTACCAGTATTTAATTATAAAATTCCGTCCATAGACTAACAAGACTATGCCTGTAAGTTGACCACACGAGTGGGGTATACAAACATACCAAAGTCCGCACATCACTTCGCTATATTGAAACTTGGCAACGTCCAACAATGCATTAACGTTTCAACTAGGCCGGGTGTTAGTTCAAACGGGGTTTCGTTGGTCACCCTAGGGGTCAGTAGGGAACATTTGGTCACTGTGTTGATATGATTTGCCTACTGAGTTGACAGTTTACAAGTGCCTATGATTGCTGTTTAATGGATTTCTGTTGATCAAGTTGTGGCATATGTTATGTACACGTTATATATTTTCTCAAAAATTAAAGAAGATATTGTCAGGAATGCTGAAGATCTTATATAACTTTTCAAGTATTTCTATTGTCTTTAGTAGTTCATAATTTTTATAAAGGAGTTATGTTACAATACTAAATTTTTATTTATTATTATCTAGTATTTTTTCCAATGTTATTTTCTTTTATATAAATGTATAAATATGTTTCTTTTTTTAATATGGAATTTAGTATAAACATATAACTGATATCCATTAATTTAAATCCAGACTGATTGGATGGTGAATAATTTATTACCAAAAATGTTCATTAGATAAATAAATTCAAACAATTTAGTTTCACTAAAAGGTGCCACGACTAGATTAACAAAAATAGCCACACAGATATTCTAAAATCATACCATTTAACAAATCCTGCTAATCATTTTTGTCAGTACTACCTTTGACGTTATGTCTATGACGTGTAAAAGCTGTATGTGATGTTATGGAATCCAAAAGACATGTGTGTTCTCACATCACTACTATATTCTGAACAAATGTATTCCTATTTCTTCAGAATATAAAAGTTATTAGCTGTGCCGTCTCATACATACGTCACTTTTTAGCCGCGTGTTAAACTTATAACGTACAGACGAAACTGATTAGCTATAGGCATAGGTTACATAACTCCTCTCTCTGAGAGGAAGGCTCGAGTCCCAGCGTTGGGAACATAACGGGCTGTTCATATTATGTTATATCGTATTTTATGCGTAATACTAACAAATAACCTTCTTGCACTCACGATAATCTTTTTGAATTGACTTTCAATTAATTTCAAAATTGAACATCCCTCCAGCCAAAGAAGTATAGAATAATTCAAAATGGGCTGGGAGAAAACCTAAAAATATTAATGTGAATTCAGGTCGCTTGCTTTGTTACTATTATGTATATATATACCGTTCATATCAACACAGTGGCTTCCTGAGCTGATAATGTCAAAATCACTCTGCTAGTGAAGAATGGACATAGCTTTCACAATTTACTCATCTCATTTCAAAGGTTAGACTTAGATTACTTAGACATAGATTGACTGGGAGCACAAGTAATTAACCCGTTGATGTAGCGGTACATCACAATGATGCCTCAGTTCACATCAATCTAGGAGCATCCTTTTGTACCCAATCGACGAATAAGACTTGCCCATTTCCATCAACGTTTGGGAAACATTATAAGCCAAGTTAGATGACATTTTCCCACTGGGAATTAGCACGGAACTGGCTTAGTTGTTCTCTAAAACTTTAGTGTCATGAATGGGAACGTTTCAAAAGTGGCGGGCACATTATTCCTGTCCTGTGACCTGAGCATGAAAACTTATGTCATCGGTCAGTTAAAAAATCAGCCAGTCAGTTAAAAAACCATGGACTTTGGTTCCATTTGGCAGTCTTACGCTTTAAGTCACACGCGAATGCTCTCGTTCGACACAAATCAGAGGAGTATATTATTATGTATGTTCCCTCACTAGCAGCAGTATTGTCACCCTACTAGCCATAGGGGCAGAGTCCCCCCGTCCCCTAACACCCGGCACGGCCGGGGCCGCGCGGGGCACAGGCGCGCAGCAGGAGGCGCGCGGGGCGTGGTTAGGGGTGCGCCGCGCCTCCCGACCCGTGTCCGGGCGGGAGCAGGACGGCTTGCTGTAAACAGAAACAACACATTTAGAAATTTAATCGTAGTTGTAAAGTATAGTATTTTTTAATATTTGCAATTTATTTATAGCGCTAGATTTAAATATCCGCGATTGCGATACTACAAATTTGCGCTTTTAGTTGTAGCCTAAGACTTAAATGTTCGTCGATGTCGATACTACAAATTTGCGCTTTTAGTTGTAGCTTAAGACTTAAATGTTCGTCGATGTCGATACTACAAATTTGCGCTTTTAGTTGTAGCCTAAGACTTAAATGTTCGTCGATGTCGATACTACAAATTTGCGCTTTTAGTTGTAGCTTAAGACTTAAATGTTCGTCGATGTCGATACTACAAATTTGCGCTTTTAGTTGTAGCCTAAGACTTAAATGTTCGTCGATGTCGATACTACAAATTTGCGCTTTTAGTTGTAGCTTAAGACTTAAATGTTCGTCGATGTCGATACTACAAATTTGCGCTTTTAATTGTAGCCTAAGACTTAAATGTTCGTCGATGTCGATACTACAATTTTGCGCTGCGTATAGATACAATTATACTGTTTTTCTTGAGGCTGTAGTTGGCAATATTTCGTCGGCTGTGCGTGAAATCGACAACGTTTGAGCGCTAAATTGACTTATTAGCAAATGAAGATACACCGTTTTCTTCAAGCTCTGCTGATACAATGTTAAACTGGTAATCATTTTCGGATGGTCGGATAACATATTAAATTCTGGCTAGAGTTTCAAATCATTCTCGACTGTTATACATTTAATCGGAATTTGATATATCGAGAACAGATTGACTGATTTCGATAAGTTTCTGATTCGATATTTAGTTTTATTTAGAGAAGGGGATCTGTTTACCTTGAGCGCTCGCAGCGGAGCTTGACTTGGCAATCTTGACCGATCAACAAGTTAAGCAACGCTTGCTGCGGTCAGGACTTGGATGGGTTTGATTGTTCAATTGAGCGCTTCCGTGCTTCGGAGGGTCTTAGGACAACAGTCGTTAGACTATGTCGAAGGCCTGAAAACTTCGACATGGGTTGGCCACTAGCTTATCCGTGGTGGATTATGGCCCATTTTCTCTCTGAGAAGGAATGCTCAAGTCCCAGCAGTGGGAACATAATGACTGTTTACCTGTAACGAATGCGGGTGGTGATTGTGCGGGTCGGCGTGGTGGTTGAGGTAATGCAGGTGGTGGTGTGTGTTGCCCTGCGTGTTCATCAGTGGACATAGCACCTGTGAACAATAATACAAACATCAACTCATGTTTATTTCGAAGTATCTTTTTATTATATATGAGAATTTTTAATTTCTTATATTTTAATATACAAGAATTTGTGATACACGTATAATTTTGGGATTTTATTGTAAAAACGCACACAATTTCCATGAAATATTCTTTTTCTTCTTTTTTTTCTTTTTCTTCATTAGTCTTCGCTACTTGTATGCAAACTACGTGTTTTATCTGTGTCACAGTTGTCCCAGATACATGACAGTTAGTAATGTTCACGTGAACGAGTATGTTACAGTTATGCAGTTATTGGTACGTACCTGGAAGGGCGGCTGCTGGTAGTGATGGTGGGGATGGTGCTGCGGATGCGGCGTGTGCGCGGGCGAGGGGGGCGGGTAGAGCGCGGGGGACGCGGCGGCGGGCGAGGCGGAGGGCGGCGCGTACCCGCCCGCCTCTCCGCCGCCGAGCGTCTGCATGCCGCCCACACCCACGCCCACTCCCACCGAGCCCACTCCGCCCACGCCGCTGTGGTGGTACATGCGCATCTGCAATTACATCACCGACATTACTACTTCTGTCGTGACTCTTCTCGACACTGCCTGCCACTAACACCTTCTACATCATATTTAAGTGATATTCTACAACTTGGGCAAAGAGTTGCGATTTCATCTTCTGTGTCGGCTGAAAAATCCGACTGGGTTATAAATTTTTCTGTCATATTACCGATGGCGGGGTCTCTTTTGACGTAAGCTTCTTCGATTGTATTGACGATATAGTATTACAAGTATAATCATTATGTTGTTTGTCATCATACATTGTCATCGCAAAATAATTATATAATGTCAAAATCAATTCCACTCGCCTGTCTCCTTAAAGTCGGTTGTGGTCTTGTCATTTTCATGAAATTCAATTTAACGATCACACATTTGACATATATAAGTCGAAGAACTGAAACCTTTCTGCGCCATTGTACTCCAGGGTCACGCGGGGCGTGCGCAGGTTAGTTAATTACTTAGCAACAAGTAGTCGCTTGTTTATAAATGCGAGAATTAATTATGTATATTATAGAGAATAGCATGCAAAAACATAAATTGTAATGAGAGTGTATCTGCCGACAAACTGTTCTGCAGTTTGGCAGAATTTAGATTAAGGTAATAAAAATGTATGCTCATTGAAAAATAATTAAAAACAAAAAATAAGGTAGCGAGGGACGGAGTTTAATTGTTTGTCACCGCGTTGCTATAGTTACACACGGCCCCTCGCCCCGCGCCGCATATCCCACTTCGATTGAGACTCGATATGTTCAGTGGGCCGACCACGAAAGGCTGTCTGTCTAGTACAATAGTTTTAATTAGTAAGTTAGTTTTAATTTTCTTAAAGTATGTAAATAAAATAAAATAAAATATAGTGGCATAGATAAATAACAGTTTGTACTGAATACGTAAGCGATATGATAACGTTACACTGAAGCAGATTTTCGTGCTCGGCCCATTGAGCATAGTTCAACTTACGTGGCGCGATCTACGAGGGTAATTTGAAAAGTTCTTAGCCTAACATACTTAATGAAACCACACGATTTTGAGTTTATTTTTATTTTTCAACATACTCTCCTCCGAGCTCAAAACACTTTTTCCATCGACCCGGTAAGGCTTCGATACCCGTTTTAAAAAAATCTTCGTCTAACTTCTCAAAATAATCGTCCACGGCGGCTATGACCTCTTCATTTGTAAAAAAATGTTTACCACCTATAAATATTTTCAGCTTTGGGAACAGATAAAAGTCGGACGGTGCTAAATCCGGTGAATATGGGGGATGAGGTAACAATTCGAAGCCACATTGAAGGATTTCTGCCATGGATTGCACAGAGGTGTGAACGCGCGCATTGTCCCAGTGTCACATCCGAGTAAACCATGGGCACCAACTTGTACCGGTCGATGATAATGCGCCCGCCATCGAGCTCAACGAGTCAATGGTGCTCTCCGAGAATACGACATCACAAGGTCAGACTCACCGTACCTCTTATGCGAACTGTTTGGAACGTCCCCAGACAGTGCCAGAGCTTAAGGACGCCGCTATTCAAGAACGGAACAGGTTACCACAAGAAATGCTGGATAACTTGATTCTCAGCATGCCCAGGAGGATCACCGCATGTGTTCGAGCCAGGGGAGGAGTTATATTATATTGAATATAAACTTTTTATCAATAAATTGCTGATTTCAACTTAAAAATTATTTACAACAAAAGTTCAATTTAAAAATTATATCAGCTTATGCTAGTGATCACAAACTTTTTGATGTGTGCATGCTTGCCACGGCTTCGCCTCGGCGGCTCACATTTACACATTCGTCCTATTTTTATGACATATCTGTGTCATAAAAACTTCCGTGAGAACTCATAGTTAAATGGTAAAACCGGCAAACACTCACGTTTATCATCTAGTCGTTATATTCCGACCGGTGTTCGGGCAATACTGATGCCCATCCTCATGGAGAGCGTGGTCTAGCAGCGAAGGCCGCTAGTCGCGCACTCAGTGCGAACTATTGCCCGAACACCGGTCGGAATATAACGACTAGATGATAAACGTGAGTGTTTGCCGGATTTACCATTTAACATATCTGTGTGTTTAGCGCCGAAATAAATCTCTATAGATGCACATACATGTACAGTTATTGAAAATTGAGCGAACTCTTTACGCTGACACAGGACCTGCCCCCTTATTGTCTAACTTGAGTGAGAATGTAATGCCACTTCATTCTCATTCCCAATGATGGTTGCAGCCAATAGGCGTGCACGGTTTCGACCAGAATGGAATTCAAATGTCAAAATGAAGCCCCACGAAGAATGGGAATTCTTCGTAGATATTGAAAATAAGGCGGCTAGTTGTCATGTTTCATGGACGTTAACAAAATCAAAAATATATTAAATTGCCATACAATACACAAATAAACATATACCTATGCCTTATACAAATATAACCATGAGACATATTGGCGCATATACAAATATTTGTTTATCATTGATCCTGCAATTTATAATTGTTAGTTTAATTTGACAATACGAGTTCAGGCAGAAACAAGGGAATGTGATGAAAATATTTTAATATTAATAAAGAAAAAATAATAATAAAATAAAGAAAAAAAATGTTTGTTTGTTCGAATTGAATAGGCTCCGAAAATACAGGACTGATTTTTAAAATCCTTTCACCATTAGAATCCTACACTATCCCCGATGAACATAGGCTATATATTTAGATTTATCATCATCACCGTCCATCACCACGCGGGTGAAACCGCGGATCGCAGTAAGTCACATGATAATTACGATCGTTATATATGCACGTTTGTAACTCAAACGCGGCTTGTTTGAGAAAAGTACTATACGAGTATGTATTATTTAAAAATGTGAAAGACTCGTGGTGGTACTTACCATAGGGTGGTGGTAGTGCTGTGGATGTGGTGGATGCGGGTGGGGTGGATACGGCACAAACTGTTGCATCGGCGCCGGTGCGAGTAGCGGCTGGCCCGTCGCCGTCGCCACCTGCACGCCCGAGCCCACGCCCACTGTTGGGAACACACACACTACAATCAAATACCTCGTATAAATAATAACATACCCTTCACATACACATCAGTGGCAGTGATGATTGGTTAGTAAACAGGCGGTTGCCGATTCGAATTCTCTAGAGCTAAATACTTGAGCTTTTAGTAATGGTCATCCATCATAAAGGCACAACAAGATGGTAACATAGTTTTTATGCATGCTTGACTTGTATTACACTCAAAATAGATATACACGCGAATCGCTAAAAACCCAACACTATATTTGGAAAGTTTTTCTTGAGAAAGAATCGCTCTAACAGGTTTAATTTGCCTGTACATTATTACTGACCATGAATTGAAATTGTCAATTTCACCACTATAATTATAGAAATTGACGAGTAAATATTATAATAATAACTGCTTCTTTCAACAGAAACTTGAAACCGACTTCCATTCTTTGACAGGCCGGTTGGCGCAGTTGGTAGCCTTCTGAGCCGCTGGTCCCGGGTTCGATCCCCGGACAGGTCAAACATTTGTGTGCATGAACATGTCTGTTTGAGCTGTGTCTGGGTGTGTATATGTATATAAGTATGTATATCAGTCATCAGATTACCATAGTACAGGCTATGCCTAGTTTGGGACCTGAAGACCTTAGTGTGGATGTTGTAAAAAAAAAAAAAAACTATTATATCCGTTGATGAAAAATTATTATTTAAATAATTACTGGCCTTATCTTGACCAAACCTAAATGAGACCACATGATAAACGCCAAATTTCAAATAAAAAAATCTACAAAATCAGTTAGGTAAAATAATATGAAACATACTTAAAACAAAAAATACAGACGCCTCCTCCTTATTTAAATATAAACAGTTAAATCATCTATCGCTTGAGATATGTTACGGTGCGATGAGTATGTATCTACAACTATCAACTTATAAAGTATGCCGGTATTACATGTTACCTTTTCTGTAGCCCCTGGCTTGCTGCGCCTGCATGGGGGCATGTTGTCCCGCACCCCCCGCCACTCCGGCCACACCCGCTCCACCGCCCATCGTTCCGTACGCCAACTGGAATATACCACACAGTATTACTATATATAAAATAATTACAATATTAATCATAGTTCAGTCCACTGATTTAGGTAGGGAGGAGATGTGTTGAGAAGGCGTGCCACGTGTCGCAGCTACAAGTTCCGGAGAACTTTTGGCTAAAACCGTAAATATCGGCGCGCCAGTGTGTAGCATATTAATTTCGACATCCATTGCTGGTAGTGTTATGAAATTATTTACAACTCAACAAACTAATACCGCCATGTAGTATTGTATAACGATACTCTCAGCGCACATCGTCGCATAGTGCGGCCGGTGCTAGCGGCGGCGCCGGGAGTTATTAGCATTCATTGGTTGATTTATCAGTGTGCATTGTAATGAGTTGGTGTAAGTAACTAACGGGAGCGTTGCGCTCAGTGTATTACTTTATGAGTTTATTGTTTCATTTGTAGGTGTGAAGTGCAATGGAGATGCGTAATTGATAAAAAAAAAAGACGTATGGCACTCGGAGACTGCCGCGGTAAAGCTATTGCATAACTGTTTTTATCAACTTATGCAATTATAATTATTTAACCAATGCCATCTAGAGGCGAGTTGCTGAACTAAAGAGACAAGCGTGATATTTCAAAGTCATTAAAAGTTCTGCTATTCATCGATAGATGGAGTCGGAGTGGGGGGTGTTAGGTTTTTTCGTTACGGAATTTCTGGATTCGGTCTCCACGCTCAAGGCCCGCGATAGAAGCTTTGCAATAGCTTAACTACGACATGAAAATCAGTAGAATAAATGCCTCGCACCATCCCTTCCTTAATCCGTGGTTCAATACAGAGTCAGATATCTCTGTGACTACCCTCTTCACAAATGTATATATCGGCGATATTCTTTAATGCACATTGCTTCACATAAACACCATAAGATTGGCGAGATTTAAGCACATCGAACTTTTAATACCCACAATATTTGAATAGGCATCATGGTTAACTATGAATAAATGAGCAGACACTTTTTGACTTTACAAGAAAAGGTCAGAAAGTTGAAGCAGAATACATGATTTACATCCAACTGCGTATACCGTATCAAGAAGATGCTTGATGTTGATGCCTGACCAAAGAGTGCCTAAATGAAGTAACATAGGTATATGACTTGCTCAGCCCATAGAATTTCTTTATGACGTGAAGTAAAAATAGTCAAATTATATTACATTCTTTAAAAACACACACGTGCGTATATATAGGTACAGGCTGGGCCATTTAGAACGGACATTATGGGCAAGCACTATATTAGACATACAAAGATCTCTTCTTAGGTACAATGTAATCTCTCTCTGTAAATCTGTTTTAATGACAAGAAAAACTGTATTTATAAATTTAAAAATAAAATTGTACTTACTCAATTGGGTTGGGAAGTAAACAACTTACATTATTTCTATTTCGATATTGATTGTGTTGTTCATAAACAAATCATAAATTGTTGCTATGAAACATATACAATGTGTCCCAAAATTCAACGATAAGCCAACACCCGAGGATAGACCTGCCCTGATAACTTAATAAATTACACGTGAAACTGTTTGTGCCATTTGTTTTGAAATATTAAACATTTTTCAAGAACTAATACTTTTATAACACCCGACCGTCATTTGTTTAGAAATAATAGGCCCATATTTTTTTATAACTTGTTTTCTTAGAGTATTATACCATTTTGGAATGTTGGTTAGCTGCGTCAATTTTTAAAAAAACTTGTTATACTAGTGTTCATACTTTTATTTTACACCACGATAAGTTAAAGTTGGTTAAAAGTAAAAGTCTTCAAAAAATTTAGGGAATAAAATAAGTTTCATTAATTTTCGTGATAAAACAAGAGTTATTCTGGATTTTTTAAGAATTGTGATAGATAGCAGTGCTATTCAGGTTGCCTATAAAAAAAAAAGAAACAAATATTAAAAAAAATGTGGCCATGGTAGTGAAAAATATCATAAACGGTCTCAATTTCTGAAGAATTTCATTTTTTTATTATAACTTAAAATATAATTGGGATATTTTTTTTTTCCCCGATTAGTCCGGGGCAGGTCTATCCTCCGGTGTTGGCTTATCGTTGAATTTCGGGACACATTGTATATAAT
This sequence comes from Selenia dentaria, assembly GCA_917880725.1. NCBI lineage: Eukaryota > Metazoa > Arthropoda > Insecta > Lepidoptera > Geometridae > Selenia > Selenia dentaria. Next base: position 26,027,765 of record OU862896.1, on the reverse strand, counting down.
GAATAAACTGCATTGTATGTCATATACTTAAATTTTATTAAGTAGTTGTTCGAAATGTCCACCTTCTTTCCAAACAACATTTAACGATTTTACCTTAACGAGTGACTAATCTATTTCTTGACACTAAAATCAATGTCATGGTTCCTAAGAAGAGTTCTTTGTATGTCTTATAGTTTCAGACTTGCCCATACTGACCGTTTTAAATGGTCCAATCTGCATATACGAGTACGATCTTCTCTTCAATTATCGAGTTCATTAGATAATGAAAAAGGTCATCAGACCTCTTTTAATCTTTCAGTGCCAAACGGCCCACACATTTTTTATCTCTTTTATTTTTTTTGATAAATTCGTAGTATAAAAAACAACCAGAATATGCTAGAGTAGGTACGCCATACATGAATGATGGTAACTAATCGGAATATGACAAATTCGTACAACTAATTACTTGTCTTCTAATTAAATTATGACCTTTATACTACACCTGCTCGGAAAGTACCTTGATACTTTATCAAATTTACGGTAGAAAGTACGTCATTGCATATCGAAACAATATGCGGCGAGAAAACGCATCTGAGCGGGAGAGAAAAGTGTATGAAAATCCATTTCTTACGTGGTTTTTCTTTTTTAATTTTGGGTAAGACTATGCGCTGGTAACCTAAATATCAAAAGCCAAAAAGTTTTTACAGTGAGTTTTTATCTCCAAGTTCGCAAAATGACACTGGCCACTAGCTGTGTGTTGGATGGTGTCAAACAATTTGAAAAAAGAACATGTGAAAATTGCAGACGCCATCACGCCATTTTCAATTTGTGTGTTGTTTGAGGATTCAGTTTTCGTAGAAAAGTAAAATAAAACTATCAAAATGATAAGTAGTGATAGTGATGATGAAGATTTATTAACTCCGCCGCAGTTGAAGGAAACAGCAAAAATACTGATTGATAACCTTTTACCACAGAAATCAATTAAAAAATATAATAAAACTTATGACGATTTTTTGCAATGGAAAAGTGAAAAAATGCGGCATCTTTTTCTGAAACTGTTTTGCTAGCTTATTTCGTGAAAAAGCGCAAAAATACAAACCAAGTACGTTATGGTCTATGTACTCAATGTTGAAAAGTACTATATTGACAAGAAACGACATAAATATTCAAGAATACAAAAAACTTACAGCATTTCTGAAAAGAAAGTCGGAGGGATTCCGTAGTAAGAAATCAAAAGTGCTTACTACAAAGGATGTTTATTCCTTTTTGCAGAATGCTCCAGATGACAAATATTTGTTGATGAAGGTAAGTTTATGAACAAAATGCACTGGTTTAAAATTTATTACGTACCTATTTATGAGTAGAAATCTACTAGGTTTTCATGTTTGATATTTTTGTTTACAGGTTATTTTGATTTTAGGAGTAAATGGGGCCTGTCGTTCGCAAGAACTTGTGGATATGACAACAGACGATATCGAAATCCTCGAAAATGGAATAATCGTCAATATTCCTAACACAAAAACCAAAATTCAGCGATCATTTGTTATATCGGGCTTATTTTATGAGATAGTGAAGAAATATAACGAAATTCGCCCCAGTGACCCCAAAACCAATCGGTTTTTACTACAATATAAAAACAAAAAATGTACGAAACAAGTAATTGGGAAAAACAAAATAAGTACTGTGCCAAGAGAAATAGCTTCGTACCTTAATTTACTCATTCCACTAGAATACACTGGCCACTGCTTTCGCAGAACTTCAGCGACTATTCTTGCCAATACTGGTGCTGATTTAACCACAATAAAACGTCACGGTGGTTGGAAATCGTCCGCTGTTGCAGAAAGCTACATAGAGAATTCCGTAGAAAACAAAACACGAATAAATAACCAAATATCGGGATCGATTAATGTGCATCAAGACTCATCTCCTCAACCATCAACGAGCGCGGCGATGCCAGATACCCCTCAGCAGCCAGTTGCCCCTTGGGCACCACAACCTTCTACGAGCGCAGTGCCAACAGCACAGCCAGTTATTCCTCCTACATTATCGCAAACATCTCAAACAAACATTAATGGAAAAAGTGTTACATTAAGCTTCACTAACTGCAACAATTTCAATATAAATTTCAATTAGTAAAGATTTAGTTTTTTATTTTCCTCGTAGGTGTAGTATAAAGCACTATGTATCACTCGAGAGAAAGTGCGATTCCCGATCTCAGGTGTTTTAAAGCCCTCGCCTACGGCCCGGGCTTCAAACGACACCCTCGACGGTAATCGGTCACTTTCTCCTCTCGGTGAACAATGTACTATTATTATGTAAACTAGATACCGATAAAAACGATAAGAGAATGGAAAGTTCTCTAAACAATCTAAACATACTTTACAATTTTATTAAAGTATGTAATTGTGTCTGTTGCCTCATTTTAAAAATCAATCAATTAGTGTAGATAAAACCGGATTTACCAAGTGGCAGTACTAGGAGCCATACATTCAAACATATTCCAAAGTCGATTGATGTTTTTAAATCACAGAGTTCATGAGTGAATTGTATTACACGAATTGTGTTCACGAAATAATATATTTTTATTACAACCTCAAGTCGTAATAATTTATTCAATTGAGGCATCGAGGACACTCTTTTAAGCGACAATTATCAAATCACTTTAGTTAAAGTGTATCACCGCTCCTTCATTCGCGTACTATAATATCCGTTTCCAAACATTTTCAAAACAGACAAGACTTTCGCCTGCACGTATAGTAGCTGTCTTTCAAAAGCTTTTCAAGATCAGGATAAAATGTATCATATTATGTCCTTTTCCAGAATTGTTTAAGCCATATATCATTATACATTTCAGTAGTTTAGTTAGTACACGCTTTCACATTTAAATTAGTGTTGCGTATGAAAACGTATCCTCTTAAGAATGTTTTATAACAAATCTGATATTTCATTCAGAAATAAAACACATGCATTCTGATAAGATAATGTATGAAGAATGGACGATTTCCTTTTACTGATAACTCAGTTATTGCTATGTGACATTATCGGCCCGGATTACAAACAAATTACATGTTTGTGATATAGATAATGGGCGTTAGATTGCTTGTCGATTTGCTCAAAGATTTTATAAGAAATTGATTTAAATACATACGATAACCGTAGGTATCGAAATGGTTTACGATTTAAGAACTATCGGTCAATTTCCAAATGAATATATGTTTTTGAAATAACCTTATAATATTCTATTCGACTGTAAACAAAAAGAATGACGTAAATGGTCACCTTATTGCTAACAAGTATCTGTAAAAACAAGATTAAATATTCATAGACATCGTAGCAATAAGTTTAATATATTAGAAACGTGCGTACAATTAATGGACACTATACTATAACTAATATCACAGATTACGCATTTAACGTTCCAACCCCGCGATAGTATATCAGTGACTTCCACACAACCGCACGCTGTGCACACACGAGAATAATTAATCAATTAATTATGTGGTACTTGTTGTGGCTCGTGCTTACTTTGATCTTTATTAAAGCGTACAATAAGTGGTCAACGGGAAAGTTCTACAGTCGTGCTGTGATGACCGGGAAAGTGGTGATAATAACAGGTGGTAACAGTGGAATAGGATTCGCTACAGCGGTGGAACTTGCCAAACGAGGCGCCAAAGTGATTCTAGGCTGTCGCGACAGCAAGAGAGGGAAAAGAGCCGTTGAAAAAATCAGAAAGTTATCCAAAAACCGCTCCGTCGTAAAGTATATAGTGTTGGATCTGGCTTCGTTAGATTCTATACGAAACTTTGTCAAGGAGTTTACTAATACAGAGGCAAAGTTGGACGTCCTTATCAACAATGCTGGGACGAGTGGAACCAGTCTAGATAAGACGCAAGACGGAATAGTTCGTGATATGCAGATCAATCACTTTGGACCGTACTTACTGACACTTCTTCTTGTACCTATTCTAAAGAAATCTGCACCTAGCCGTGTTATTATACTATCGTCAGTGTTACACCGGTTCGGTTCTATAGAGAACTTGAATAGGGAGAATTACTACACGTACGTGCAAGCTTTCTGTAACAGCAAGTTATGCAATGTACTTTTCTGTACAGAATTAGCGAGAAGATTGGAAGGAACGGGAGTGGTCGTGAATGCCGCGCATCCAGGACAAGTTAACACAGCTTTGTACAAGTCTACAATATTCGAGAAGCTGAGGAGTTTAGTGTTGTATTCATTCTTCAAGAGTCCATTGGACGGCGCGCAGACAAGTGTCTACTTGGCTGCGTCGGACGAGTGTGATCAAGTAACTGGGAGATATTTTGCAGACTGTCGAGAGGCCAAAATGGGCTTGAAAGTGAATGAAGACAACGCGAAAGAATTGTGGAGAATTTCTGAGGAGTTGGTAAAGTTACGGACTGATGAAGGGATTCAGGAGACCACGGGACAAGTTTTGTAAAAAGTTTCATGTAGAATTAAATTTTAACTCATTAATTTATATTTTGAATTATAGAAGTGTTTCAAAGTATATGAAGAACTGTAAAGAATATGATATACATATCTCACATAGAGATTAATTATTAATATATGTAATATAATCTATTGTGGACACTTTGGGAGAAGATACAATTACGGCTAGAATAAAAGTTTTAGTAGGTTAGGGAGATTTTAATACGGACATGATGCGTTCTTTATTTCTATATTATACCATAAAAGTGATTACAAGTATTGAATATTAGCTGGTCATATGTAATGTATATACTAATTGTTTATATCTAATATAATCTATTATTAAATATCTTATAAAGTAAGAGTTATTTACACCAAACATCATTCAAGAAAACCACAGAAAAAACACACTAAATTAACATATTATAAATTAAAAATGGTAATCATTGCGCTTTGTCATTAAAATCAATGCACATTTTATCAATAAATGTATGATATAGAAGATATAGAAGTAGTAACAAAAGATAAACAACAGATATTTTGATAAAGGAGAGAGGAAACAGATATTATATAAAGTATTTTAATTCAATAAAATGCGAATGATATATATCTGCCTTTTCATATTCAGACCATATACACTATTTTCAAATTATAATATTTTTATAGGGTCCGCTGTAATGTTCCCATTTTTTAATAAGTAAACTTTGCACAAAATAGTTAGTTCAAAAACACAGTTAAGGTAAAAACCACTCTAAGCGTTAACGCCATAAACTCGTTATGAGAATTATGAATTGGGTTTATTTCGTGAATTCATTTGTGTATGAGTTTTACAGCACTTTGTGATGAGTCGTAGAGCGTAAAGACGATTGGAGAGTGATTTACAGTGCGTCCCAACACAATGCACTCCCGAAAATGGGTAAAACTAAACAAACATTGACCAAACGAAATGTATAAACATATTTCTTTTCTTTTTGTTCGCTACTAAAGGTACTAATAAGCAATTAATGTATTTATTTAAATTAAGCAATAATGATTTTAAAAAGACATTGTATGGCAAATAAATAAATATCCATAATCTATTAACATCAAATTAAATACAAATATCAATATTTTTCAAGAATAGACGAAAATTTCATAAACTAAACTAAAACATTTCTTTAAATTATATATTTTCGAGTAATTTTTGATTCATTTCGACGCATTTTCTTGTGTGCACATTATCTTGGGACATACGTATTTGTAATCCAATAAAGCAGATATTCAAGCAGGCGAATAGAGATGGCTTATAAACAACCCATAAGATTTCTTAATTTTCACAACACTAAAAAGGTTGAGACATCTTGCAAAATGTTAGAGAAGTGAAAAAGGCAGCCTATGGGATCTCTCATGTTCGCGCATATCCACTTTGTTGAACACTTGCCTTAAACAAGCGAATAGATAGACCAGTGAAAATAGCGGTTTTTCTATGACCTCGCACTAAATTTCGTATCATTTTTTAAGATTAAGGGTCACTTGAGCATAAAATCACAAAACACTGACAGATTCAGGTAAAGATTCAAGGGCCATGTTGAAAGAAGGAAAAAAAAGTTTTTGGCTAATATCTCGGAAACTATGCACTTTAGGGCGAAAGTTATTGAGACCATTTTTGTAGAGAATAAAATTTCGCATGTTCTATTGCCTGTAAACTTTTTTATAAACTTACTGTTTACGATTTATGGCTCATTTAATGAACAGACTTTGGCGATGACGAATGCGACGTGCTGGATTCCGTTGAAGAAAATATTGATCGATTTGCTATTTATCGACAATGTGAACTTCCAGAAGTTCGAACCGCATACAATAAACATAATCAGAAAAACCGGTTCATCAAATGGACCATTAATCGTAAACTGTGAGTTATACAAAAAAGTTTAGAGACAATAAAAGATGCGATTTTTTATTTAAGGTACTCAATTCGACTGTATTTTCTACCGACTTCCAAAAAAAGAAGAAGGTACTCAATTGGACTGTTTTTTTATGTTTGTTACCTCATTTGTTTTCGTCTGGGTGAACCGATTCTCAAAATTCTTTTTTTTTTGTTTGAAAGTTGGTGCTTCCCGTGTGGTTCCATTTAAATTTCATCAAATTCGGTCCAGTAGTTTTTGAGTTACACTCCAATAACTGAATAGAATGGAAGTCGGTATTAAATTTTTCAACTAGTCCTTGTCTATAATAATGCTCATTATCTTTTGCTATAAAGTGCTTAGTTTCCGAGATATTGGCCAAAAACTTCTTTCCAAGACGGCCATTGAAGCTCCACTTAGATCTGTCAACATTCTGTGTTTTATGCTTAATAAGTGACCCTAAAAAACATCGGAAATTTAGTGCGAGGTTAAATTCTACTTTTACTGGCCTAACAATAGATTAAGTATAGTTGCGTACACTCGTGCGGGTGATACCAAACACAACACGCTTTATGTGATATTGAGACATGGAATATTCTATTAATATTTAAACATTACTACTATGCCCGATTATACACAGGCCCGATTATGTAATAATGTCAGAGTCAAGGTAAGGGACCACTCTCGTTGTCTTGAATTTGACTTGGTTTTTTGCTTTTCTAGAGAATCCCTAGACCAGTGTCTGTGTAATAAGCTGCCAGATGAATTGATACCTTCTGCTTAGTGTGCGATGTTTTAAACATTTGGATATTTTATGTAAATTTATGACACTGTTTCGAAAGATGTAATGTGACAATGTGAAGTAATTGTATTGGTTGTTTCTATTATTGGTTTTCGTTGATGACACTGTGATATTAATGATAATTTATTAGACGTTTTCTTTGATTGTAATTGTTATTTATTACTTCATATGTCGAACGACTCAATAGAAATTTAATTGTTATATTGACAATTGACAGGGTTAACACTATTTGTAGTATTTTACTTTTAATTACAATTTAACATCATTTTAATGAGATTCCACAGCTGTCCGATTTCGAATACAAGGATGATCGTGTTAAAAATTTTCTTTTTTGTGAAAAAAAAACCTTAACGGTTCAAAAAAGAAAAATATGTATGTATATGTAGGCTAGGATGATTTTTCATTATTTTTATAACTATAGTGTCTATAGAAATGAATACGTGGATTACCACGATGAATCAAAACACAGAGAAAGGCTTTGGTAGTATGTAAAGATGTAAGAAACGTTTTTAATCTGTTACTTTTCAATGGATACAATATCATGTAATCTATCAAATAATATGAAAGAGATAACATTTAATGAAGAAATAATTTACAGGTAGGTGATTATGTTCCTTGTCATCGAAATCGAAAAGGTGATGTGTCATCGAAACAAATAATTGTAAAATAATGCTCTTTTTAGTAAATGTTTATTTTTTTTTTGATAGAGGGTGTGTATTATATATAAGTAAAGTTTATTTAAAATATTCCATGTCTTGTTATCACACGTGCTCACCGCTTCGGGCCGCTCCCGTTTGTCCATCACGAATATGGGCGGGCCGTACTGCCTGCATTCGCATCCCATTTCCATCTGAATGTATGATAAACTCTTTAATTTTATACCTTATTCCTGCTATTTAAGGTATACTATGCACAATTGACTAAATTAAGACATTTATTTATTTTTATGGAGTAAGAACCCAAAACCACGACGAGGGCACAATCCTATTGGGAAATGCACGAGATAGTTTCCCATAACAACATAATAATACTATTAGAGACGGTACAAGCACGAGGCCCTCCTGGTGTTAAGTGATAAACTCTGCTTCGAACAGACGCATTTCGTCACAAGTTACCATTTCAAAACCAATGATATAACCATTCAAACCAGCAGGGCTATTATGTATCTCAGTTGCTAACAAAAGTTGATTGAAATCTTGAAAAATTGCGGCTCTACGTCACTTGAAAGCTCCTGTAAGCAAAAATGTTAGCAAGTTGATGACTGGAGCTGACAAAAGTGACATAGAGCCGCCATTTTTTTCGATTTCGAACAACATTTGTTAGCAACTGAAATACATAATAGCCCTAACTGAACACAACATTGCGAATATTACTGCTTCAGGGTATAAGGTATTGAGGCAGTTCTACTCCGGACGAACTCCTTCACATGGAGTTCTACTGCACAAACATCTAAGTAACATCTTCACATTTTATAATCAGTATATTAAGGGCTTTAGCTAAATGAACAAAGGAACCGCTTACAAACTAACCAAGCACCAAGGGAGTCGTCCTATGAGTAACATAACCTAATAATTCGAGGAATTGCCTTTCAGATACGAACTCTACAGATAATGACAACCTGCCAGACGACATCACAGCAGCCACTAGTCTGAATTCCTTTCAACACAAATTTAAAAAATGGCTGATCGAGCAATCTTTTTACAGTTTTTATGAATTTTATAATTGCCGCATTATTTTTGACTGTATATTTTTTAATGTAATTGATAGTTATTATTATACGACATATTTCACGGGTTTCGTCCGGTCCTTTAAATAGGCATAAGTGGGGCTGTAGCCAACACTTAGAGGCCTGTTTGGTATAAAAATACAATGTAGTATAAAAACAGAAACATTTTGGATGGATGGTTACATGGTATATCTATTACAAAAATGGGTAAAATGGCAAGGCTATTGATATGTAGTTATTAGTGGTACGGGAGAAAGTGGGCTATGGACGAGACTACGGCACCTGCCAATTTCAGTCTCATCTTAAAATATTTAGGCAGGTGGTGACTTGCCACCCACTTAACGGGCCCCCCCATACGAGCCATCAATGGTGACAACAGGGGCAACGTTGGTGTGGATGGCTAAAGGGTGTCGAGAGGTGTACTGCGGTTTCACTAGAGCGCTACTACCAGCGTTATGCCCTTTAACACTTCCACCCTTGGAGCTTTTTGTTACTTGCTCTTGCGTCTCCACCCCCAGACGGCCAATTAAGGCAAGCCGGGGGTCAGCGGTCTCATTTAGCCTCAGGGAGAATCAGGGTCCACGGTGTCGCCACTCACAATAATTATTTTACTGACCGTAAATTAACATTTTAATATAGTTTTATTATAATATAATTTTGACATTGATTTATATTCAATGGACTTGACATCATTGTCCTAATATTATTGTGCTCTATTTTTAATGTAATTTTCATATTCCATTGTTATATTAAATTTGACATATATTATAATATTATTTCACAACTATTTTAAGTAATGTAAATAGTAACTTATTGTATATTTTTATATATTATATATAATTATATATTCCTATATTACATGTAATATAGGATTTAATGAATAAATATGAATATAATGACGTACGTGACGTCATTTATTCTCTATCTAGTATGTCTATTGATATTATCTTCTCTATCTGATCTATTATGTACATAATAGCCCTGCGGATACAAGTCACCTTTTATACTGTGAAGTGTTGACGTCAGAGAATAAAAAAGACGTCACGTAATATACGTCAGATTATCCGTAGAGTTCGTATCTGATAGGTATTATGTGATAATGCAGTTTACACGATGTATCTCAGCCTAGAAGATACATATCAGTTACTCTACCTCACTGCCTGAACAAACATAAAGGCATATTATTGTAACATTGGAGAAGTTATGATTTTTAAAGCACTAACGCCAGCTTAGCGAGACCAAATTTTGCAATTACTCTACGGGATCCGAACCCGCGTCTTCAGATAATCCGTCCCTGTACGAAAGCCGAAACCAGCCTAAACGAGTACGAAACCAGATAATGAATTTTAAATTGGATGCTCGGGCAGTATGTCTCGTTGGCCATGTCATGGTGTCTGACACGGATTGATCTGATAGAAACGTTGCTCGTGTTCCTTAAATGAGTTAGTAATATCAGAGTTAAAGTAGCAGTAGAACCATTTATGGACGAGTTCGTCTGGGGAACAACTGACACCATAATTCATATTTCTACCACTAAACATTAATTTTCGCATTACTGCTTTGGTTTGAAGAGTATGGTTGCCGATAAAATTACTGGCACATGGGACTTAACAACTTAATATCTCAGGAAGATGGGTGCAATGCAGTTCGTCACATGTGACACAATGGCAGAGATTACCGCTTAAGAGGATTACATAGCTAGTACATTCCATGCTAAAAGAAATAACTGTTTTTTACCTCTTAACATTGTCCGATTTCAGTGATTTTTTTTCATGTAATCAATGCATTGTTTACTATATGCCCGAACGTTTTGATTTTTTCAGTAGTTGAAAGTAATATAAATTTATTTTTTCAGAATGTATAAAATATGAAAACGTACGGGTATAGTAAACAATGTGATGATAACATAAAAAAAATAACTGAAATCGGATAGAATAGAAGAGTTATTTCTTTTAGTATGGACAAGTACTAGCTATGCAATCCTCTGAACACATGAAGCCGTAGCACAAACAATTTGAGAAAAGTATTCGTATCGTAAGCGTCAATACGTCACGCTTCGGCGTACAAACTATGAGTTATCTGTGTCACAGTTGCCCTAGATACATTTGTACTGTTTAGCGTGAACGACACGTTACACTTACGTAGTTATTCGTGCTATGCGCACAGGTGTGCTTCGAGCTTGTTCCGTAACCTATTCACATATATAAAAGTTGTACGATTGTATTTTAAGTAGTAGTAGAGTAGATACTCACAGCCGGGTGCGGATGCTGCAAGTAGGCGGGGGGCTGCTGAGCCGCGGCAGCCGCAGCGGCAACCATCGCGTACGGCACCGCCGCTACCTAAACACAAACAGAACACACGTATTAATATATTCAACTTGAGAAAGATAAAAAGAAAACTTATCTATACTAATAATATCAGCATTATGGGTTATGAGTTTGGATCATGTTATTGTCATGTTAAATAATAGATCCAAATTGATATCGTTATATCAAGTGTCCGCGGTGTGACTGGGTAAGTTCCAGTAAGCGCCGTTAATGATCACGTCTTTCACGTTCCGGTTTGCCGTTCCTCATGCACTGCGGGCCGTATCTCGATATTTTTGCTCACAGTGCTGTCGTCTACCAAAGCCGGTCCGAGACAAATATCGCGATTTTGACAGCTCGTGGCACTGTAAGCGTGTTGATCAATCGGACCAGAGTTGTAGCAATAACAAAGAACATTTCGCGCGCGAAAAACAAATGCATAAAAATAAAGTGCATAGTGTGAAGGTTAACTGTGTGATGTCTGTAGATTAAAAAGAAACATTATGTGGATCGGTCCACATAATGTTTCTGTTTTACATCAAAAACAAGGAAAACAGTAGATCTTGTAAACAGAGCATATGGTTCAAGTAATCGTCAATATGGCGGCAGTTAAGACGTCATCGATGACGTAGCGTGGGCCATCGTAATCACGCTCACGGTGAAAGGGACCGACTGTTATCGCGCTGAAATCGATTATGGCTTGATTGGGACCGCACTCATGATTCCATATAATGCCCAACCCGAATGGAACTCACGCAAACCACGAAATTCGCAACAAATTTTCTGTTAAATAAATCAAATGAATCCTGAACATAATTGATATTTTGACGGTGACAGCTCGCAATGACCGAAAAACCACATTATATCCGCGAGCGTTGCGGCCGCGAAGTTGTCGATGACGTATCGAGTTCACTCACGATGATTGTGAGTTTGAAAGGGAACGGCGAACGACGCGATATATTTCATATTCTTAAAGGAATAGCTTAGGAAGGAAAGCTCTTAAAGGAACACGATCTTGGTATACAGTTACAAAATATAAACATAGGAGAAATAACAGACTGAGGAGAAATTTTGTGCACGGGAGATCATGCACTAAAATACACTTTACATATCTCTAATATTACTACGTATTACTTTCTCCAAAAAACAATTATAAAAGTGTAAATTTTTGCAAATGACGACGCGCGATGTGACACCTCACCTCACACCTCAACCCACCATTAGTAGGACAGCCTATCTTTAGTATGACATCCCTTAACCCGTCGCGTCTGGAGCGTACACCATGTGTACGTACAATAAAGTACTAAGCAATGTCGCGCGTACACCAAGAGTATACACATTTTTATATGTCTTGTTTGTAACTAATTTTATCAGATCCAATGCACTCCACCGGCATACATTTTTTGAACTATTCAAGAGTTAATATTTTTTTCTGAACTTCTATACGTAGTCCGAAAAGATACCGAAAGAACCTAGACATTGGACGGGTTAAGTATTACAACCTACCAATTGTCATTATATAGTATAACAAAAGCGGTATAGTTACCATGTGATGCGGCGGCGGGGGATGGTGCGCGGGTACGTACGAGACTCCGGGCCCCATGACGCCGAGGCCCACGTTGACGCCCACCCCGCCCATGCCCACGCCCACGCCTACGTTGCCCACCGGTGTGCCCGGCGTGTGCGGTCTGCAACATTATATACACCATAAATACAGTTACAATACAATGCTATAACAATTAAGTACATTCGCTTGCGGGAAGATATACACATTTTACAATTTTCAAGTGTCAGTATTCAATTTCATAAAAATTGACAACAAAATTATTCTAAAACAAGTACTATTTGAAAATTTTAATGCCGACTTCCATTCTATTCAGTTATTAGAATGTATCTCTAAAACTACTAGACCGAATTTGATGAAATTTAAGTGGGACCACACGGGAAGCACCAGCTTGCAAACAAAAAAGAATTTTGAGAATCGGTTCACCCAGTCAGAAGTTATGAGGTAACAATCATACAGGCGAATTGAGTACCTCCTCCTTTTTTTGGAAGTCGGTAGATAAATTTGTTAATATTATTAGAGTTATCCTTACCTAAATTGTAATAAAAAGGTTGCGGGCGCTCTAATAATAAACATACAGGAAACAACTAAAATTAAATTAAAAGACCCCGACCACCGATTAAAAATAAAAATAATAAAAATAGTATGAAATACCCATATTGAGGTAGTTGTGAAAAAAAATTAAATAACTCGCCATTTTGCGGTGGCGGCCATTTTGGATTTGATATTTATCATAGCGTATAGCATTCTAGTCGAGTCCTTTCATTTGATACCTATATTGAGCGAGTTATGAAATAATATGTATTCCACCATTTCATGGCGGCCATCCATCTTAGATCATCCTCATCGCAGAGGCTTACTTACTTTCGTCATAGTACTGTACTTACCTGCTGTGATTGGGCGTAGAAGGGCTCCTGGGCTGGAAAGGCTTGGCAGCAGGGTTGAACTCCTTTGCGTTGGGGTTGAGGGTAGACTTCTTCAGAGTGAGGGCCATGTTGCCCACCCCTGGGGACGGGGGGGAAGGGGGTGACGCCGATGTGGGGGAGACGATCTCGGCGCTTGGGGGAGACTGGCCCTTTGGGGGGACCGGCGGCTGTAAAAGACGTAATTATTTATTTGTTTTTATATTTCCAGCCAAGTTGAGCGAAACATTCCCTGCACCAGACTTTTATCAGAGGATTATTATTAATTTACATTTTTTATGATATTTACAGAGTTATCCGAGGATTAATTTGTATTGCACGAAGACCACGGCTGATGTTGCCTTTCCGTCCGTTAAGCAATATTATTGAGGAGAGCTATGCAGCTCCCGACTCGTTCGCGAGCCGGTCTGACGTCCACTCTTTTCCAACTACCTCCCCAGATTAGCCAAGAATGTTGTGAACCAATATTGCTAATATTAGCAAACATAAACGTAAAAAACTATGAACAAATTAATGACGAATCAGGGTAAAGAATCCTTAAGTAATTTTCACTCGTGCATTTTAAAGCAAGTTACGGATGTTATTCGAGTTAATTCGTATTTGTATCAGTTTTAGCCTTACAACTACTGATATAGAAATTATCTTCATTCTTGAGACGATGCTAGGCCAGAAGTTTTACGGAATTGATCCACATTTCGGACTTGGGTTGCGATGAAGTTAACATCATGATGAAATCCACAGAATGGCGGTAGGGCACTTCTGGTGTACGTCTTTATTTACCACCCCCAAGCTCAAAAACCTGTTGCTAAGCACCTAACATTGTGTTCCAGGAGTTGTTCTTGAGAGCCAACTAAGCCAGCCTTAAAGTCAGTGATGATGCAATCGAAGGTATCACTACTGATAGTAGTCGAACACTAGCCATAAACAATATCTGTAACAAGACATTTCCAACGACACCTCATTTGTCAAATTATGATATGTAGTTGAGACGTTAAAAGACATGCCGGTCAAATACCGTTCCTTTTGCTTTAGCCGTAGCGGTAAAAAAATTGGTAAATTATGTGTTATTCGTGTGATATGTAATAACACTCAGTACCTTGTGCTGCGTAGGTGGTGAATGTTGCTTGTGCGGCGTCGGCCGGTGTGCTTTGTGTTGCGGCTCCGATACTGCGCCCAGGTTCGCCGATACCTCCGGAGGGGACGCGCACGGCGGCGGGGGAGGGGGGGCCTGCTGCACACAAACAACAACTCTTTATCTATCTACATACCAAATTTCAGTAAAATCAGTAGTTTTTGCGTGAAAGAAAAAATAACTCGTACTAGACATACCAAATTGTTCGCCGTTGCGCACACCAGCACAAAGTATGCCCAAAATTCACTTGTTAATAGATTGCACAACAGTTATACAAAAAATTTAATGACATTGACATTTTTAACGAGGTCAAGGGAAGCTTTATGCAAAAAGTTTGCAAAAAACTTAATGACGGAGCGTAAATAGATAGTACCTTTAAAAATATTAACTGTTAAAATGAAGATTATTTTATAAGAATTGCACACATACCTAATAACACACACGCACATTCACACATACACGCAGTCACACACACACTAAACCTTTAAACACATGTAGATAAATGAATTAAATATAGTGACAGTTAGTTTAATACAAGTTATATTTTATAAAAAATGTAAATCCGTAATTGGCTGTAAGAATACCATAATATAATGTATATGCATAGGAACTAAGAGCTGTGGATTTCGTTGAAATAAATAAATAAATAAATAAAGAGTAACAATCATCCATACATACAAATTTCGCGTTTATAATATGTTTAGTAGGATACTAACAGTAACGACTTTTGGAATGATCGCCACCCTTTCTAGTCAGGTACCTTTGGAGCTATCCGATAGAAGCCAGATGAGCTGGTCTCTCCGTCCTGGCTTCATATTGACCCTTACCCCAACTCATATATATAGCGAGTATAATCTCCCCATCTCTCTCACTAGTAAAAAAAGGATATTATAAAGTTCCACATCTATATATATAAAAAGAAGATGTCCTGACTGACTGATAGACAACGCACAGCCTAAACCACTGATTGTAGAGATTTGAAATTTGGAGGGTGTATTGTCCTTTATGCGTAGAGATGTAGGTGTCTACTAAGAATGGATGTTTTGAAAATTCTACCCCTAAGGGGGTCAAAAGGGGTGAAAACGTTTGTATGAAACTCCTTTGTTTTTGAACTTATGGTTGTGAAAATTAGTATTTGGATAGGTCATTCAAGAGGTGAAAATTAGCATTTGGACAGTTTAAAATGATGCTTTCAATATTTATTGACAGGGATGACTTAAGGAGGTAAAACGGGTGATAATTTTTTATTCAAAAGTTTTTTGTTTTTGGAGCTACAGTGAAGAAAATTGATAACTGGATAGGTAATTTAAAATAAATAGTGATGCTTTCAATATTTTTGTCAGGGATGACTTAAGGGGGTAAAACGAGGGATGTAAAAACTAATACATATTATAAACTGTAGAGGTCAAATTTCTGTACAATGAAAAATATGCCAAATTCCGAGTCAGGGGATGTAAGAAGTGTTAATAAGTTCAAATTATTTGTTTCTCTGTATGTTTGTCTGTCTGTGTATGAATAATTATGAATGATTGACGTTCATAAGTGCGTCTTTGATGCCTGAATTGATTAAATGATTTTGACTTTGACTTAGTCCTATGACTAATAGGCGTTATGAATACCTGTGGCTGTGGGTTGAGCGGCATCGCGTGGTGTGTCGGGGCCTGGTGCGGGGCCTGGTGCGGGGCCTGGTGCTGGGGAAGGGGCTGCGGGGGCAGAGGCGCGGCGAGAGGCGCGGGCGCAGCTTGAGGCGGGGCCAGCTGGAACTCCGCGCTGAACTTACGGAGCTCCTGGAAACAAACATACATTGAAGTCTCATGCCGTATAACTCATCTACACTAATATTATAAACTGGATTTGTTTAAATTGAATAGGCTCCGAAACTACTGGAACAATAGAAATTTTTTTTCGTTGTTAGTATCCTACATTATCTGTCATGAACATCGGCTATATAATATTTTCAAAAATGTTATCCGTACGAAAACTTCGATAATGTAACCCAAGGTGTGAAAAAAAACTCAAAAAAATCAAAGCAAATCACAACAAGTGATCTATGACAGTTTCATAAAAGACATGAAAATCTACAAAAAAGCCCTCGATATCATAACACAGCGATACTTCACTATAAATACATTCTCATGTTAAAATATTAACTCCGGTAAAATCTAGGCCACATTATTCGTACCTTGGTATCAATCTTTATTTACACTAACAATAAAAAGGAAAGATTTGATTGTTTGTTTGCAATAAACGAAAAACTATTTACCTAAACGACTAAGAAAATCTTTCACCAGTAGAAAGCTACATTATGCTATATTTGATTTATCATCATCATCCATCACCACGCGGGGACACCGCGGAGCACAGCCAGTAGGTCTATATAACAGAATCAATCTATTACAAGAGTTAACATTAAAAACGGGATAGTTACCATGTATATTTTCTGTGTGTATCAGATATTTCGGCACTGTTGCAAGCGAAAGCAACACAACGAGTACACGGTAAAAATGTCGTTTCTAATGTTAACTCTAGCAAAAATGACCGTGATAGTTTAAAAACTTGCATCAGCCCATTACATCCCCACTGCTGGTCTACGTACGGCTTGGTGCCCATACGTAGACCAGCACTGGGGATACCAAAAATAATGTGCGATAATCAAGTGGACTGTATGACAAAAATTCATAAAATTACACTGAGTAGGTAGAATATTTGAAGCGACAAATTTTTATGCTAGAAATTAAAGAATTTTTAGAAGTGGCCGGTTTTTCAGGATTATACCAACTCCGTGTAATATCCGCTATTATTAAACTGAACAAACATAAATGTTTAATGGACCGATCATGGACTCCCCTAGACTTAAATACAAGCTTTATAATCTAATATATATCTGCATATATTATTAATATAGGGTGTGTTTGGTGCATGGACCGACATGATTTTTTGGGAGGTTATCCGCTAGTTTACCCTGATAGATCCTATGTCCTAAGTGTCACGGTAGTTTAGATAATGTTATTTTTTAGATTCTTCATCAAAAAATCACCCGGAATCTTGCCTTTAAACCGTCATAATTTTTTTGTTTGTGGTGTAATACTACAACCCCGTCAGAATATCTGTGCACCTCGCTGGAATGCGACGCCTCTCCCGCTTCCCCTGTCACCTCTCCGCGCACTCCCCGGTGCGACAGTACGGTTAGCATCTACGTTGCCGATACACGTCCCGATAATTTTGATATTTTCGCTTTGTTGTTGTTTTGTTTTTTAATATTTATTGTTAAGTTTTGACTGTTTACTGTTAAGTTTGGACTGGTTTGGTTGTTATTAAAATTGTTGTAGCTGTTAAACTGAACCTATCGAATATATATGGAACTTGGTAAAGCAAAGGGTGGCAGATAAAAACATTGACCAATCGGAAAAGAAAATATAACAACTTACAAAAGATGCGATTAAGTCAATTACGCCAGCTGACTGGAAAAAAGAAGTGAATCATGTGGAGAGACTACAGCGAGAATACTGGGAAAAGGATCATCTAGCAGATGACAACATCACACAACTTTTAATATCACTAGGGGAAGATAGTTCGGAGAGTTCAGAAAGTGAGAGTGAGGAAGATACAATGTCAGGCATAGAGTCAATAATTTATAGTGACTGAGTTTAATAATAAATGTTTTTGTAATCAAAATTATTGTTTTTTTAATAACAAACCCTTCATCAATAATAAATTGATTTGAAAAGGTTAGTAATTTTTTTTACCTCCACATTTCTCGAAAAATCTTTTACACACCGTACCCAGACCGCCGATATGACGTCACGAGGTCAGGTGCACAGATATTGTGACCGGGTTGTACAAAATAACTTATGCTTGTATTGATCAATGTATCCTTATTCTAAATAAATTATTACTTGATACAATGAATATAACAAAAAAACTTCTGTGCTTTCAAAGTGGGAAATCTGTGTAAATGTTATGAAAAGTGACAACTTTCTAAATTCATTACAAAAAACTAAAAGCCATTTTGAATGTAGCTTTCTTTTAAAAAGTTCTTAAGTTATTACCCTTTCCAACGATATGCTACAAGACAGAGATCATACATCTGGGCCTCGTTTCATAGAGCTACAAGTAACAATTATTGTAAAATAAAATCGCAACATTGGCCTAAACTGGCAACATTATTCAGAACAAGTGTTTCACGTAGGACATTTTCTACAATTGTTGATTTTCTGGCTACTATTACAAAGTTACAAATATAGACAAATTGTCTATGTTTATTGTTACATATTGCACGAGTCGAACAAGTGTATAACGATTCTTTATGAAAGAATCGTTATTTGACGGCATTAAATATATAATATAGCTGTCATATTTTTTACAAGTCTACCTTACTTCAGAGTTCGGTATCTTGTAAAATCGTTTTATCATCGGTGCATAAAAATAACTATGTATATAAACTACGATAAAGAATCTACGATAATCTAAATCTACATACATGTGGCAATTAATGGATTCCTCTGTTTCCTCAGACGATAAAAATAACAGGTTACTCAGGACTTTTCGTCAGCGCATATCAACACAGAGTTCTAGGACGGAATATAATTTCAATGAAAATTTCGTATGAATTACGAAATAATGAAATAAATGTCTCTGGTCAGTGATGGTGATGATCGAATCATCAGTCTATTAGGGCCAACACACAGAAACCAGGCTTTGAGTGTGAAAGTTCAACAGCGAAAAAGTTCCAAGAAGAATTACCTTTTTTTTTTAAATATTTTTAATTTTTTTTCTATTCATCTTAGTTACGTTTATAGCAGAGAATATAACATTGCTAGGTTTTATCACAAAATCATTTTTTAAACAAAACCAACAAACAGAAAAGTATGAAGACATAAGGTGCGTTCGTTTAGCGTTAAGGAAATTTGGTGGCGTTGTCATTGATTTCTCTTATGTTAAACTGTTCGTAAAGCTCAAAAACTTTATTTTGTCACTTTTGTCCACACCCTATTCGAACGCTCAACTGAGCATAAGACCTATAATCTCATGATTATGCTTGCAAATAAATAGCTGTCAAAAACGATCACAAACAACCATGCTCCGGACGTGGGCAAAAATACCTCTTTTTTAGCTTGCCAAACGCTGAACAAAAAGAGACATGAACGACATTTTCACCCACAGGTTCCCAATTCGAATGCCCCTTGTGAGCGTTATTTTTCCTAAAAACGCTCGCAAGAGGTCTCGAATAGACGCATTGTTAGAAGTTTCCATGGCGTATGAGTGAAAAGAATGAATGGTTGAACGAATGATTTAGGGTTGTACAGCTAAAATAATGAATCGAGATTTTTACTTGTAACAAGAGTACGAAGCCACTTTTACAAGTGTCGGTGGTGTTCATGAAGTCTGTGAAACACTTGTCATTATAAATTGTTAGAATTTTCGGCCTGTAAATAGTAAATTACAATTTGTTACTTGTAGCTTTATGAAACGGGGCCCAGGGGTCGAGTTCAGAGATACTTGATTGCTAGGGTCAAGATTAAGTGCCCGTGAACCCCAAACCAAAGCTTTGAGGTGACGAGAGTAGTATAGTGCCATGTAAAACTTCGGTTGTAACCTCCAGGTGGCACTGCAACTGTTTACGAACTAGTCATTGTACGTAGTACCAGGTCCACAAATTGCCAGTCTTGTCATTTACTGCTACATATGAGGTCTTTGTTAATTAGTGCACAATATAGAACGGGATGGTTCGGAATCGATAACTGGACATGACGGTGAAAGAAATAAGATACATATCTTTTTAATTATTATGAACCCATATTCACCGCTCCGTGAAAGAATGATAGTGTAACTGATTATTAAATCCATACCAACACATTGAATATTGTGCACAATTAAACAAAGACCTTATATATCTTTATCTTGAACAGCCCGTTTATGATCTGTGGTAGAATAATAAGTAAGCTTGTGAAAATTATTAACAAAGTATCTATTTACATAGGGTGTGTATAGTAGATACAATTACAATTTTCACAGAGTGGTCGTGTACTGGGCAACCGTACATAATTATATCAGCTGTCGCGATTTAGGTTGCACTGTAGAACTACACAGTTTGCGCACTTACACCGTCCGTATGAGATAGCAACAAACATAATATTAACTGAAAAATATATTAATTTGTACACTTCGTACAGGGAGTATACGACCTATAAGATCATATTCGAGGTTATTTCTCTTACTGTTTGAATACCACAGATATATTATGTACAATAGATAACGCAAGTATCACGATTTGTATTGAAACCAAGCGTGCCGACTTTTTAGTGAATTTGAATTACATGAATTTACGCACAATACAATTTAAACATAACTTACCTGTGATAGGAAATATGTGCTTGCCTTTGGCGACTCGCATTTTTTGGGCTACCGCAGTTAATTATCAGGCACTTTAGATTTCGCGTGTGTCCGGCTGCAACAACAGACACTGCGCAGACTAAGTAGCGGCGTCCAACCTTGACGCTTGGTCGGGGTTCAGACACAGGAAGTGCACGCATTTGTGTCATCTATTGTACATATACATCAGTGAAGAAAACGTTTTCATCGTTAAACCGGGACGAACCTGAACTTCATGTTCCTGCCGACGCACGTCTTGAGGCGCATGCAGGCGTGGCGGGCGGCTGTGCGCGCCTTCCGGCCCCCCACCCGGATTCTGGAAACAAATAATATACCGTAAAAGACATAATAATAAACACTAGACATTATATAGAAGATAAAGTTGCTTGGAATACGCCACGTCTGGCAAGTTGTCATCTGCCACCCATAAAATGTAATAATACTTGTACCTCAGTAGAAATGTAAAAATCTACATGAAAAGTGAACTACACCGGAGTTTCTTGCCGCTTCTTCTTACTAGGCTCTATATATTTTGGACTGTGGCGGTAGTCTTTAAATTACATTATAATGAATAATTGACGATCATAAGTGTGTCTTTGTTGCGTAAATTGAATAAATGATTTTGACTTTGACTTTACCAAACACTGACTAACAACCCGAGGTCAGAGAAACTTTCTTATTCAGTGTGGGAGTGTGAGTCCTGCACTGACATCCCCATGCCCGTCAGCTACACTAGTCATTCCACACCTTTATGTATTGGAGTACTGCTCTAACGGCCGTTTTCAATAACCTATCTATCGTCGGTTTACCTTACTAGAGATAGATATTTGACACTATTTGTATGGACGTTATGTCAAATTTCTATCGGTAGTAAGGGAAACTGACGATAGATAGGTTATTGAAAACGGCCGTAAGTCGCTGCCACAAATTGTCGAGTTGTAATATATGTTGTTCTGAGTCACTCTTATTTGGTTGCATTTGGTCCTCACGCAATATTATGATATTCAAAGAATACTGATTGATAATTATACAAATTACGGGTCATATCCAAATATATAAGGTCATTCTTAATTAGTGCACAATATCGAACGGGGTGGTTTGGAATCGATAACTGCGGCCATTATAGTGAAGGAAAACAAATCATGTTTTTTTATTATTATGAACCCATATTCATTGCTCCGCAGCTAACAACCATTGCGCGAATGAACGCACGCAGCTACATCACAGAATAGACAACAGTAACTGCGCGAGACATACCTACCCACTAATAATAGGTACAAGGACGTACGAACCTACCTACACGCGAATGTTTAAGTTAAGTTTGTAAGACTAAAATATGGTGTACAGTTTCCAGTACTTACATGATGATGATGAGGCGGGTATCCTTGTCGAGGATGCGAAGGACCGCGCGGTTCACCATTTACTTTCCCGCTCACTGGTACAGCCCTGCGAAATGTAACAGGATTATTAACCGATACTTTTTTTACGTTTACGTACGTTTTACTATTCTATTTTAAATATAAAAAAATATAATATAATATAATAAATAATATAATATATATAAAAAAATTAAAATACTAATAACACGGTTGCAATCAAACTGAAAAAGTCAACATTTAGCGGTGATTAATTTAAGGTTTAAATAATTATGATTAATTTAAATAAATAATAAATTAATTAATTAATAAATTTAATTAATTATTTTTTTATTTAATGAATTTACAATTAATTTAAATAAAACAAAATATAAAAATGAATAAATACTATAACTATAAATGTGAGGGCTATACACCTTATTAATATTATAAATGTGTACAGAACGGATGTATGTTTTGTGAAATGGCTCAATGTATTGGAGTGACTCTCAACATATGGCCGGTCTATCTCCATTTTTTTCCGGATATGGTTTAATATGGGTATTGCTTTTAATTACACAAGCATAATGTATAAAAAAAATTACGACTCACTGTTGCGGCTGGTGAGGCGGGAAAGGCGGTACGTGGTACCCACCAGCCTGTGCCGCGTAGCTCTTCCCGCCTGTGCCTGGCCCCGGGACCGGCTGCTGTGGACAAAAGTTTATTTAGTCAATATACTCCGTTGCCTCTAAATTTTGACAAGTTCAATTCTTATTTGTTTTGGGGGCAATGAGGCCTGCACTGTACCGTCCGGTGACGCTGTAAATGCCGGTAGAGGCAAACAGCATTAGTCCGTTCTAAAAAAAAAAAAATAAAAAAAAAAAGGCCTGCACTGACGACGTCCCGCTTGGGGCGTTTTACGCATTCCCCACCGCCAGCATTACTGAAGCCACCTAAGTCTTTTACATAGCGAGTATCGCCTTGGGTCGCCGCTGTTGCAGTGTTGATTGCTGTGTTGCATGAACAACTGCTGATGATGCTTCATGCGGTCTGGAGTGGACATCCAGTAATCTTGTTTTGCTCTAATTTCTTCCGTAGCCCTAAAGAGCAGCAACACATGCTCCTAAGTCTCGTCCTCCTGCAGACAGCCTCTACATAGAGGGCTGTCCGTTACTCCTTGTGTGACTAGTAATTCAGATAGACAGTAACCAGTGATAATGCCCACCATTAGGCGAGAGTCCTGACAAGTTCAATACTTCGACAGTCGCTTACTTCGAAAAAACATAGTGCAACAAGTCATAGTCCTTCTGTTTTTGCCACTTCAACTGGTTTATCTTCTGGGCTATGTCGGTGACTATGTACTTACTTGGGGCTCCTCCCGCCTTTCTTGTGGCGGTAGTGAGGGGGGCGTCCCGTGCGTACGCGGACGCTCCTTGTCTTTGGGCACGGGCGCGGGGGAAGGTGCGGGCGCGGGAGCGGCAGGAGGCGCGGGGGTAGGACCCGGGACGGGCGTGGTGGGAGGCGCACCACCCCGCGCGCTCGGCGGAGACCCCGTGCCACCCTGTGTGCTGGGGGGCGATGCTTTTACTAGCTTGCCCGTCTGGAATAAACAAGAACAGTACTTTTCAAATACACTATTCATAGGAAAAACAATATTAGTAGATACTTTCAGTGAGGTTTGTAAAAATAAAATATCCCTGCCCAATAATCCATGCGAACAAATGGCTTATAGCAAAAATGGGTTAAAGTCCTCTATATTACCTGCATCACTTTGCTCTATTATCAATAATTTTTTAAATTGCATAAATTTAAGGATTTTTCGGCGATACACTTGCATTCTCTAGTATACATACTCTAATCTATGCTTGCATTATGTAAACATGAAAAAGCATTTATTTTGACATAACTTTAAAATTCATACATATTGCTGGCATTTTTGTAGACATTGACGTCTTCTAAAAAAGATACAACATCACTTTGCTCTTTGTCAATAGTTTTCGTAGCGTACGATATACAAGGATTTTTTCACACCTTGGGGTTACATTATCGAAGTTTTCATATGTTTCCCCGAATTTGTGAAAATCTCTTATGCCCTATGACCATCAGGCATAATGTAGGATACCAATGGTGACAGAATTTTCCAAATCCATTAAGTAGTTTCGGAGCCTATTCAATACAAACAAACTAAAAACATTTTTTTCCTCTTTATAATATTAGTGTAGATTGGAGATGTGTGTAGAATGCTGATTGAAATCTTGAAAACATTTGTCAGCAACTGAGATACATAACAGCCCTATGGGTCTTGTTTTTATTATTCATAATTTGAAAACACATACAAGCCGCCAATTTAGATTTGTTTCTTAAATGCAGTGGTTTATATAGTTGTATAGGTTAGGTGATGTACGAACCTGCATATTTTTCCTCTTGTTAGGTATGACGTACTTCCCCGCGGAGGAGGCCTGCGCGGCGGGTGCGGGGGTCCCGTCCGGCGGCCGTAACACCGCCGCGTACAGATCCTCTTCGTCACCGTTCTCTAGTTCAATGCGCGCTTTGTACGTCGCCGTGCCTTCTATCTCTGCGGCGATCTCTTCCGCTTTCGCTTCCGCGTCCCTACACAACGCCACATAGACAGGTTCAAATTTAAAAAATTAAGTCGTCATTCAGGCAGGTTCTAATTTATAATGATTAGTTAGGCACTTAGGCAGGTTCAAATTTATAATGGTTAGTTAGGCACTTAGGCAGGTTCAAAATCAAAAAGATTAGGGAGCCACTTAGGCAGGTTCAAATTTAAAAAGATTAGGTAGCCACTTAGGCAGGTTCAAATTTAAAAAGATTATGTAGCCACTTAGGCAGGTTCAAATTTAGAATAAATATAACGAATCGATTTTATCATAGCGACTATTACAACCGGTTTCCAGGCCCCGTATTCCGGTAAAATACATATAAAGATCACACTACCTTACTGCATAAATCTTATCGTACTATGAACACTATAATATTCAAAAGTATGTGTTCAAATTAATCATTCAGCGTTGAAACAAGATTTGGATTAAAGGCTAAAGGCTAAAGCGCTGTTAAACGATGCCATTGAATGGAAGCAATTATCGTCGAATGCACAATTAAATTGCGATGAAAATTACTGAAAAAGGGCATTGTTTTATGTGCGAAGTAATGCAATACTATTGTCAATATTGCGCGTCATGTTTGCGTTTTGATTTTGCCAACATCAATGTAGACTTTTTTATTGAAATTGACGAGACGGACGTGTCGTGTGCCTGATCCTCAAGTCATTTGTTTTGTGTATCTTTCACTCAATAACTTTACTTGCTATAGTAACCTACACACCCTAAAACAGTAATGCTTAAGAATATCCGGCACTAAGGTAGTACCAACTAATACAGCCTTACTCATTACATAATTATTTTAGTATTTTTTCACCATTGCTGTATTTAGCTTCATGACATCCAAAGTTGTACAAAAACCCTTAAACCAGTAGCCAGGTAAGTTAAACGACTCTTTTGTTATGGGAACAGTTGCCCATCTAAATATTAATTGCAACTTAATTAAACATCTATACTTAAAATAAAGGAGTAGAGTCCAAAAAGTCTGCACTTGGAAGAAAAATTTTAAAATTGTGGATCAGAAGACGTAACATTACCTACTGAAACATAATGACATTTTTGAAAAAAAATATGTCTGTATGTTCAAGCATAACTTAAAAACTATCGCACAGATTTCGATGAAACTTGGTAAAAGGATAGAATTAGATCCCGGACCCAACTATTACTTTTTTACTTGTTCTGTTGCATAAATCCAAGATGGCAAGCTTGAATTATCTATGTTATACGGTCTCACATTAAACTGGAGTCGCGATTGGCTGGTCAGCACGCATAAACCTCTATGGTACGGCTAAAAACCTGCGTTGTAACAATAATTTTCAATATATTTATATTACGAGTATTACAGGCCGTCAATACCAAGGTAATTTGACTCTTATGAAGAATCTCTTTTTTTCTTACTGTTTACGATTCCCGTAAATCTTAAAAATTTAAGTACAATAATTTATGTTGCTCCGTCTCGCGTAAACTAAGCGAACAAAGCCGCGGGCGGCTCTATAAATGACTCGGCAACATGAACACAGATGGCATTACCTGTAATCCTGGGTATCTTTCCGTTGCAGCGGCAAAGTATATCCAGCTAGGGAGTGATCATATGTACTATGGACCCCGTATATCTCTTCGTTTTTCCTAAACATATCGTTGGCGTCCCAACCGTTGACACAATGGTCTAGGTCCAGCTCCTCAAGTCTGGAGTCACCGTTGAGAGAGGGAGCCACCTCGATCTCTCCTTCGCACCCGTCCCAGGGTTCTAGATGGCGCTCCTCCGCGTTCCGTCCATTACCTTGAACAAAAGTGCCTGCTTTGTATGACGTGTGCTCTCTACCAATACTGTTGATAGTGCCCGTCAGATTTTGAACGTGTGGAGAAACTCAATAGTATACAACCTAGAGTCGTGATAATACATAGTTGTAATATTGAAGAGCGGCATTTACGAGCCATTGCCATTTTAAAGCTACTTCACAGGAGGATGTCTCAATGTGCCTCAAAGGTACCTCATAACTTTTTACCTAGTGAACCGATTTAGATGATTATTTTTTTATTTAAAAGCTGGTGTAAATGAGAACATTTAAATTTCATATATCTGATGAGATCTGTAGGGTTATTATGTATCTCGGTTGCTAACATATTTTCATTGAAACCGAAAAAAATGGCGGCTCTATGTCAATTTTGTCAGTTTCAGTCATCCACTTACTAACTATTAGGCTTAGCGGAGTTGTCGGAACATTTGTTAGCAACTGAGATGCACAATAGCCCTGCTGACTAGTAATTTTTGTTAGATAATAATTTATTGTCAAACATCGGGTTTAATATAACGGAAATCGGTTTCAAATTATTATTAAAAAAGTTGCAATCATTCCTTAAAGATGTCGTAACGTGCCGCGTTACTTGTTGAATGGTCATAGCGAATAAGGCCCCTGTTGTTATTTGAGCGGACGTACCATTAAATTTGCTAGATATAGCACTATCTGTCTGGAATACGTCGTGTGTCGCGTATTCAAGGTCCGAGTCCTTGGCTCGGATGGAGACCACATCCTGTGGTTTGAAGATTAACTTCTCGACGACTGAGTCCACGGCGACGACGCCTTCTTGGTCCACGCGGTGTGCTACTTCTAGTACTACCTGCGGACAACAAAACACATGTGTCACTCATTGTTATAGACAATTTATACATATAGTACAGTATATTATATGAATTCATAGCTGGAGCACAAAATATTTTATTTATATATTCAATACTCAGGTTTTAATATGAGATATATCGATATACAAACTGACTGGTTGAACACTTTACATAAACAAGGACATGATAATTCATGGTCACATGAAACGTTTAAAAAAATAAAATTAAAAAAATACCGTTAAACTACAGAGGAAACCTTCATTCTATGAATGTGCTATAACTCGAAAATTATGGACACCGTCCGAACGGGGTTAATGACCCAAAGCGCCGCGCCGCGTTCAAAGGAATCAAGCTGCGTCCGAACGGGGTTAATGACCCAAAGGGCCGCGCCGCCCGCGATTACTACACGCGCGCTGCGAGTGACCATGTTTATTGTTTTGAGTAGACAATTAAAGTTAAATTAGGTAAATATTAGGCACCTATTTTTTTTTCTTAATTAGAACGAGAATCGAGTACTGAGCACTATATATCAATATGTAAAGTGTTCAACCAGTCAGCCTGTATATAAAGACATAGTGACGTTTTCTTTAGAAAGGTGCTGAATGCTAAGAGTATCTTTAATACAATTGTGTATCCAATACTACGAGGGTCATTTGAAAAGTTCTTAGCCTAACATGGTTAAAGTCATTGGTTTTTTTTATAACTACCCTCATTTTGTAGTTACATTATTTAGCAACAAGTATGCACAGTTAAGTTTATTCATTCTCGTATGTTACCTGCTTCTCTATTTAGTGTTTACATGACTTCTTTCTTTTCATGCATGTTAAAATAAGTATTTATATTTTAGTATGCTTTCTTTTCTGTTTTGTTTTAATATGTACTGTCGTAAAAGCATATCGTTAGCAGTACCATCTTTGAAAGAAACCTTGAATTCAATTGTCAAAGGTATCCTCAACACCTTTTATGAGACGTTGGTATTTTTAACACCTTTGTGAAGAGAAATAAAAAGAAAATAATAATAAGGGACAATATCAACACAAAAGTCTTCAGGTCCCAAACTAGTTAGAGCCTGTACTATGGTAATCTCTTTAAATCGAAAAAAAAATGCTGTTTTATGGACTGTTTTAATAAATTTAACATTGTAAATACGGCACGGATTAGAATTTAGTTGGTATTCTTGGCTAATTATCAGTTAAAGCTATTGCTGGCAGGCTATGCTATTTCTATGGTGAAACCCCGAAAAAATATGTAGCTAAAACATATACTTCCCCGCTATTGTACATAGTTGTATAAAAAACCCCATAAAAATAATTAAAAAGGGCTAAGTAACTTTAAAATTTACATAACATGTATATTATAAAAATAAATTAACTTCATACATAAAGAACTGTAGAGTCCCCACTAAATGTGAATATGAATCGACAATACAGATCAGTTCCATCCTGAATGTCATGAGTCCTGACTAATGCAAATTAGACCGTGTGAACGCGGACAGGAGAGGTATATGAACGCAAGTTTGAAGTCTGTTTGCGCCTGGTAACCTGCAGTGAAAGTACCGTAATAGTCGTTAAATTTGTCAAGTCGCTAAGGTCGATAAATTTAACGATTCGTATCGCCCCTAGCAAGTATGGAAGTCTTATCGACGACTTATACGATCGTCAAATTGTCGAGAGTATATCGATTATTACGAATTGTTTGCATTCCACAATGCGTCCTATAAGTTGTAGATTTCTACGAGCATTTCGCTTTTCTACGATCAAAAGGAGGCCGAAGTCAAATTTTTTTATTGAATCTACCTCCTCCTACCTCATCTACCTCCATGCCAAATTTCATCAAAATTGGACCAGCCGTTTGAGCGTAAGAGAATAACAAACATCAATTCATCCATAAATATAAACTTTAGCGTTTATAATATTAGTAAAATAAAACGCAACTAAACAATATCTCCATTCGCCTGTCGATAAGCTATATCGAGGTCAAATTCAAAGCTGACAAAACAATAGTTAAAATCGATAAAATAGACTATCTCAAACGTAATTTAACAGTTCCATGATAGGGTTATCGTTATAATCGTAAAAGCATCTCGAATTTGTCCGCCGATCGCTTAATTTTGTTACTTACTTGCAATGATTGACAAAATATCGATATAACTACGAGTAATTTTTTTGAAGTATGACGAATTCAAGACTCAATTTTATCGATCGGTAAGTTCGTTACTTGCACTGCTGGTCTCACAAATAGTACACGGTAAAATCTGAGTTCAAGTTGAATTAAACCTAATTGGCTGTTAAAGCTTCTTTGGGCTTATAGCTCATGTAATAACACCATGCAAGTGCTTACACGTAGCTATAATACAAACTCTGAAATCATTATATCTATTTTTACACACCAATCGATTCTCGACCGCTACATGCCTACTGGGGAATTCCTGATCACGCAGAGATAGCATGCTATTCTAAATCTGTCTTTTTACATGTTACATACATAGTGTACATACACAAATTGGGGAAACCCGGAACAATAGGAACAAAAAGAACAGTATAACTAAATAGTATTGCCAGAAGACAAAACAATGTAGGGCAATCTATAAGTACCTACTCTTATTATGGCGCGGTGCAATCCAAATTTTAAAACAATTTACGATGCTTTACATAAGGTTGTCAAATTCAAAGACAAAATCATTTATTCAATTTAGGCATCAAAGATGCACTTATGAACGTCAATTTTTCATTATAATGTACTTTTAAGACTACCGCCGCGTTCCAAAATATATAGAGCCTACCGAGAAGAAGCGGCAAGAAACCCGGGGTCATACTTTTTATATAGATGTTTTTACAATGTTTTTACTTAGGCACTACAAATATTAGCTCCAGTGTCAACACAACCTTACAAAAGGAGAACATAATAATGGTATCAGTAGGACAAGACACGCTACACTTTGACATCTTAGTACTCGAGTAGATAGATCCTAGAGTGATCAGTCCCAAGCTGTTTTATCCTCCAAGTAATCAGAAATTTTGTAATAACCTTTTGGCAAGAGTTTAGTTTTAATAGTAATTTTAAACTTATTAATAGGCAAATCTCGGTTAACATAGGGAACTTTATTATAGAATCGTATACATTGTCCCATAAAAGAATGACTTATTCTGTGGAGACGCGTTACATGTACGGATAGCTTGTGCTTATTTTGCGTGTTGATGGAATGAGCATCACTCCTTTTATCAAAACTGCAAATGTTTTTCTTTACATACATTAGATTTTTATAGATAAACTGAGAGACAACAGTTAGAATGTTTATGTCCTTAAACTTCTGTCTAAGGGAAACTCTGGGAGCTAAACTGTAGATCGCTCGTATGGCCCTTTTTTGCAGTATAAAAATAGAATTAATATCTGCAGAACATCCCCAGAGCAGTATGCCATAAGTCATAACGCTATGGAAATAACTAAAATAAACTATTCTTGCTGTGTCTACATCAGCCAATAGTCTAATTTTTTTAACAGCATAAGCCGCTGAACTTAGCCTACTAGAGAATTTTTAATGTGGGTTGCAATTTAGCGGCTATAGTAATATTAAGTTGAGAATTGCCGGGTTGGACGATGTAATGCGAAGATGCAACTTAATACGTGCAAATACTTTTAATATTTTAAGTACAATCAAATGATTATATGTTAACGGTAAAGGAGTCCATAGTTTACTAGTAAATTTCATTGGGAATTAGAATATAATACATTAATTGAAATATATTTGCCCGTTATTGAATAAAAATGTTTTATCTCACGAAGCACGTAAGAAAAATTGTAAAAATATGCAAATTTAGGGAATATTAAGATTTTTTTTAACAGGCCAAGTTTGCTCAATCGTGTATTGGCTCCCTCCCATACTCCATAAGAACGTATATTCAATTTACACTACGTTTTTTCTCGAACTCCGGTTATTAGGTTTACGCGTCGAAAAACTAAGTTTTCGTGAAGTCGAATCATGAAATTTGGTCGTAATGTACGCCCATTTCGCCTTAATCAATGTAAACTCGGGGTCATACTAATGCGTAATATCATGAGCATTAAATCAATGTTTCATTAATTAATTAATAAACTTACTGACATACGTAACGAAACGAGATAGTAATACCATTCAACAATTACAATCATGTTTGTGTATGAGTATATGTACACAATAAATAATGTACATGTACAATGAATCATTAAAATAATTATAAATGTCAAGTTATGTGCGTGTATGTCATGTAACTAGATTGGAACTTTCGTAATTATTACACATTTTAGTATTATTTTCGCGGTTTAACTTTCGCCAGCGTCCGTACTGGGGCCAATTCCACTAACTAAATATGTTCCAACTGCAACCGAACCGTAGGTGAGAACTGTTTTCTTATTCTGCTATTGAAAAACAGACCTGTGGGCCGAGCACGAAAATCTGTTTAAGTGTAACGTAATCGCATCGTTAACGTATTTAGTACAAACTCTCATTTATCTGGTACAATAGTTGCCACTTGTACCAGTTTGTACTGAATATCTAAACGATACGATAGCAGATTTTCGTGCTCGGCCCACAGCTGTAGTTAAGTTGTTATCGAGGCCAACGTTCGATCAAACTTTATATTCTGCTAACTCGATTGATCATGAACGCGACGCTAACTCATATTCGTACATAGGAGTGTCTAATTTACATATATTTATCATAAAGTAGCGTTTAGGTAGGTACGTTACGCTTACGTTTACGTTGCTGCGGGATAGGTACTTTGTTGACCGTTGTAAAATAGTCGAATTGTTCCCTGGTAGGTCAATTTAAACAAAATGGCGACATGGAACTTTGCGAAGCAGACCGAGCTACGGATTAGCGGCGGTGAAACTACGGCATGCGCTGTGAAACCACGTGTTCATGTGGCGAAAAAGACTAATGTCTCAAGGTCAGCCAGTCAGTCGAACTTCCACTTTCCTCGTAAGGTGTGGTGGTGACTCTTTTTCCTCAACCTCGGATATTAACCTTTTGCCATGACCTTTTATGCTTGCGCACCATTATTTCGGAGCAGAATATCTGACACTGCAGTGGTAGCTAACAAGCCTGCCATCTATTAACCACACACGTTGCAGTTCCTGGAAGAGTAGGTTGATTCCTACGAAATCTATTGTATTATTGGATAAATATGGCGAATAGCGAGTCGGGTTAAGATCGGTTTCATCGACATCATACGGTTACGGTAACCTCTGCCTTTTGTAAGAGCCGACTAAAAGGGGACCCTAAGAGCTCGGGTATAGTTGGGGGTGGAGCTCAACGTGCTCGAGGAAGACGGCGTCATGATGTGGCAATTGACACCGTGCCATCTTTAGAAGAAGGAGATGCGAAATGCTCTCAGAGTCGAGCCAAAGGCAATATGTCTTGATAGTCCCAGTGCATTCCTATGGAGATCCTGGGGTCATCTATAAGACATCGAAGAAGGCCACCGAGGGGGTTTTAGTGGAAAGTCCCACATAACCCGGACGCTCCCCAATCCCCATAGTGTCCGGGTATCTAATAAGATTTACCCCTCATAAACAAAAAAAAAGTTTCATCGACTGTACTATATACGACCTCAAGCACTGGAAGACTTTGGAGAAGCGCGAGTGTCATGTTTAGGTGGGCGACCTCTCAGAGGGTCTATGCATAGTCGATATGTGGTACTCGTAGTAACCACGTCTTGCCTAGCGAAGTCTCGAGGTGACGAGGGTTATGTAGTGCCACGCAAAACTTTAGTTATAAGCTATTTGTGGCAATGGTACTCTCATGTGCAGGTGTGGTAGCAGGCGTACTACTTACCCATCTCACCACTTGTTAGTGATAAGAGCGCAGACTGAAAATCTTTGCTTGGGTATACCCTGGCTTATACCGAGTCGGGGCTCTTTCATGGCATTACGCAATATTATTATGTTTTTCATATTCTATCAGTATTTTTGTATGTTAAGTTGTGGATGTCCTGAATTAAATTGTTTTCTTTTTTTCTGTGTTTATTAAAAAAGAAATAAGATTGTATGAAATTGATTGTTAAATTTAGATAGGCATATCTAGCTTTTGTGGTAAGTAGATGATGGAGAGATGGCATTTCATGAAATGTATTTAGTTAATAATACAACAATAGTTTATATATAATTTATTGATTCAGGCGTTACTTTGCGGAAATCCATTATCAAAAAACGATATTAAAAAATATTTAGTGACACTTCCGTTGAAAAGAAAACAATGATTTTGGCCTATTTGGGGGCGTGCACCACCCTCCCTCCCTCCCGCATAAAATGCTAATAGGAAGAATACAAAATAAAAAACACATACTGTCGGTCTAGCGCTCGACGAGTCAACATCTCCTGAGGATGCCTCGTGTAGAGGCGAAACACGTGTCGAATCGGTGTTGGTTTATTTGGGGTTTCTTGTGTTTTTTATTTTGTATTCTTCCTATTAGCATTTTATGCGGGAGGGAGGGTGGTGCACGCCCCCAAATAGGCCAAAATCATTGTTTTCTTTTCAGCGGAAGTGTCACTAAATATTTTTTAATATCGTTTTTTAGTTTATATATAGTTGTATTTCTATAATAACATTTACAAGCAAACCACTGAACTGCAAGCATGTACGCTTCTGTAGTTTTGTTTAGCAGTTGGGTTTTTCGTTATGTATTGATTTTGATAATATTACGTTGTACATGTTATTACGTTTTTTTGTTTTTATGTTCAAAAGGCATATATTTTTCGAATAGTCTTTTATACGTACTATTTTATTAATCACGTCTTCGTATTCTTGTTTTTGTCATATCAAGTAGACATCTAAAAAAATATATATTTACTAAATTGAATCAAACCTTTACACAAATGTGTGGTACTAAATGTAATGCGAGCGTAAGATTGTCAGAATAAATAGTTCATAGCACTCACGGACAATGTACTCGTAGCTTCCTATTTGTGAAAGTACTATAAGAATTAATTGCCTCCTACATCGAAACTCATTACTTTACCTGTATTATAATATACAGGTAAACTAATATGAGTGTAAGTATATTTGCAAACCTCAATACATAGTTTTTGTTTTAAACTAGCGACTGCTCGCGGCTTCGCTCGCTTAATAGGCTCGTTATAACCTCCTAACTTTTTTGATTTTTCTTTCATAAGAACCTTTTCCTGACAATAACACAACAAAAAATACTTTGCAAAATTGGTCTATACGGTCATGCGAGATGCGTTAACCAAGGGAAATATAAATAATTATAACTATTATTATTAACCGGCAAACAGCTCGCAGACGCCACAGCGCACTCGCCCTGAAGATGAGCATCGGACATGCTTGAAACCCGGCGAGACGTATTCGATCCCTAACGTGAGTGTTTTGCCGGTTAATAATAATAATTAAATATGTGTCAAACTCACGAGAATTTCAATTTCAATACAAAAAAATAAAATAATTTGCATATTTATAGATTTAATATTCCAGTTTAGAACACATCTTTGAAATCATTTTAATTTGATGAGTTATTATATTCTATATCACTCGCATGGTTAAATTATCATAATCCACAGAGTCTGTAAGATGAGGCTAAGCAACCTACAAGCATAGTTAATACATAACCGTCCTTCCGAGGTAAAAAAGCACGAAGAAATCATTATAATCGTAACTCCGTGTAAATATCGCTAGATGGTGAAATGAAGACCGTGAACACGTACATAGAACAATAGCGGGTCGATACATATACAAAACATTATATTCTACTCCAGACAATGTTTACACAACAAGCGGTTTGGAACAAACAAAGCTGATGCGCGTGGGAGGCTGCTGTGTGACGCTGCGATTTGATATTCATTTGATATGTATACCTAACCTAATTATCTAAAGATAAGTGGATCTAATAGTCCGTTCGAATAAACCCTGTTGGCGAAAATAACGCTAAAAACGCTCACAAGGGCGTTCGAATTGGGAATCTGTGGTTGAAATGTCGTTTATGGCTGTTTTTGTTCAGCGTTCGGAAAGCTCAAAAAGAGTTATTTTTGTCACCAAAAAGTGCAATTTTTGAGCCACGTCCGGAGCATGGTTGTTTGTGATCGTTTTATGACAACTATGTGTTTGAAACCAAAAACTTAAAACACGTTTCTTTTATTGGAATACACCTACGACCTTATTAATAAACTTGGCTTACACCCGGAGTAGTTAAAACTATCTGTCAATTTTTCGCTTGCAGTAAACGTGAAAGCAAGACAAAGCATGTTACGCCTAATATTGTTAATAAACGTTGCGTAAACCTTTACGCAACGTTTATTAATAAAGGCCTTAAAGTATTTTTGAATTCGGATTCGGATTCTTTTAGACGGACGGTCAACATAACAAAAGTCCCCTATCCCTTAGTCTCGTCAGGAAACCAAGAGATATAAGCGTGTACATCTCCTAGTTTTGAAGGCTAGGCTTAAAATGACCTTGAAGTGGTAATCAAAGAAATGCGTTTGAATACAATGGATTGCGCGCAAATCTCCACTTCCTTCAAAACTGAATTTGCCAATAAATTAAAGGTAATATAAAAGCCATTGGCCAACACTTAAAAGAGTCTTCAAATGAAATAATAGACCGCATCATTTTCTCTGAATTATTTTAGTATTACTGACTCATCCTTGTCTATCTATCCACTATACAGGCTCGACAGGGACCTAGCGTGGGCTGCAGAGCTTCTCAAGGGTACGACAAGCTATGAACTATCTCATAAAAATATTACATACCTCTAACATGACATTACTAAAAGGTTTATGTACCGGTCATGCTTGTGAAGTTTATATAAACGATATTATTATTATATTATTATCTAATGAAAGTGTCAGGTATTTATATTTATGTGAGTAGTACATGACGATGCAAAATATTGGAGTGACACCAGGAACTGCTGGTCAGAGCCATCAAGGTTACAATCAACTAATTAATAATGACATATGCCTGATAAATATCTAACAAAGACACACTTTCAACTATGATAAACTACATTGACATTGTAGCACTCTAATCGGAACTATGCGTACTATAATAATAAAGAAGAAAGATTAGTTTGTTTGTTTGAATTGATAGACTCCGAAAGTAAGGACAGATTAGAAAAAATCGTTCACCGTTAGAAATGTTAGAATCCTTTTTTTTTTTGAGGGGAGGAAATGCTGTCCACTTCCTTTCCGCTACGGGGGTAGACGGAAGGGTGTATGTGGGGCTCAGACCCACTAAAACCCCCCGTGAGCAGACCTCCGCCAGATGGTGCGAGATTGGGTTGATTGTCCCTGACGAACATAGGCTATATATTTTGATTCGTCATCATCTCCGTCACCACGCGTGTGAAAAAATAGCATATCTCTATGTAAACGTTACATTATATATAGATATCTCTCTCTTCGGTCGTTCCCTCATAACTGAGGATCGTGATCAATTACGGCAGCACTTTGGATCTGACGAACTGTCTCCATCGGCTCCGGTCTGTGGTCATCTCCACCGCGGCGTAAAAGCGGGACGTTGGTGTTTCTTTCAGTTGGTCAGACCACCTGGTCAGAGACGGGCCTCGTGAACGTTTCGCTTCCACGTTTCCCACCACAATGAGGTTTTCCAAGCTGCTGTCGCCACGTCTGGCGATGTGGCCAAAATAGCTCAGTATTCGACGATGACATAAGGTAGACAATCGGCCCTTAATTATTTTTTTATCTACTCGTATATAGATCATAATTAATTTTAATAAAATAGTTGTAATT
Source organism: Selenia dentaria (assembly GCA_917880725.1). Classification (NCBI taxonomy): domain Eukaryota; kingdom Metazoa; phylum Arthropoda; class Insecta; order Lepidoptera; family Geometridae; genus Selenia; species Selenia dentaria. Next base: position 25,990,295 of record OU862896.1, on the reverse strand, counting down.
CATTCATGTATGACATAAAATGAAATAGCTCATATACAAATATGAGAATCCCCTGACTCCTGAAACACAGTGTATACCAGTTCGGGAGGCTTTGGATTCACCATAACTGAGATAACTGAGAAAGATAGGTCATCTACCGCCAAGCGGTTAACATCGTTTCAAATTAGTGTCTGTTATTTAACTAGTTTTTAGTGGTAAAACTTAAGTTTTCAGTTCAAAATTTGTGTTAAACGCATTGTACACCTAACCAGATTGTCAGTGAAATAAATAAAATTTAGTGGAATATGTGATTTAAAGCAATAAATACGATAATAACAAGTACAATTGAGGACACGCATAGCTTTCGACGTAAACGCGTAAGCGCCGCGTTCTGTACGGCGCTTTCGACCTTTTGGACGGGACTCGCTACCAGTGCCGCTAAGGAAGTGACCAGTCACCGAGAGCCGTAACTACGTTTGTTTCGCAAGCTGAACGAGTTCTTCATATATTGTCGACGATTGGACTTGTTGTTTACTTGTTTCTTTACAATGAGTTTACAAAAATGCGCCGGTTGCAATAATGCGATAAAAGGAGTGGCTACTTCTATGCAATGTTTTCGGTGCTCTGACAAATATCACTACTCCTGCTTGAACCTCAGTAAGCAAGATTACATTGGCTTTTCGAAAGAGTACAGGGATTCGTGGGTGTGCCCTTCGTGCAAGTGTAAACAACCTAAGACCGGGGATAACACGAACACACCGGTGCGATCCACCGCCGTTCCCACGCAAATACTTAGCTCGGTGTTAGAGGCGCCGCCGGTGGCCCTCCCGGCTGAAGTGGACAGTGCCAACGTGACGGTGCGCTCGCGGCCTCGCAGCTCCTGCACTTGCACCTGCCTTTCTGCTGAGGACCTTCGTGAGATAATGAGAGAGGAGCTCGATAGAAAGCTCAACACTCAGTTGAATTTTATTCAGTCGCAACTGACCGGCTTCGACGAGAGTCTCACCGCCTATCGCACACAGAACGAGATACTTATACAAGAAAACGAGTCACAGAAAGCTTTAATCGCGGAGCTGCAAAAAGACAACGAGACACTCCGCGCTGCCACCCACGACGTGACCCGCCGCGTACACCTGCTGGAGCAGCTCTCGCGCTCTAACAACTTGGAGCTGCAGTGCGTACCTGAGAACAAGAGTGAAAACATTCTGAACACTATCCAACAAGTGGGAAACATAATCAAGTGCCCAGTGACCGAGACCGATATTCAGTACTGCTCACGAATCGCCAAACTGAATAACCAGAGTCCCCGACCTAGGTCAATTTTGGTTAAATTTGGAAATAAGCGCCTGCGCGACAATTTTTTGGCGTCAGTTATAAAGTACAACCGAAACAACCCTAAAGCCAAGCTGAACACCAGCCACCTCGGCATCGGCGGCAGCAAGAAGACCGCAGTGTACGTGAGCGAGCACCTGACGCCGGAAGCCAAGTCGCTGCACGCCGCAGCTCGTCGCGCGGCCAAGGAGCTCAACTATAAGTTCGTTTGGGTTCGGGACGGGAAGGTGTTCCTCAGGAAGACCGATACTTCGGGATACGTACACGTTCGGAGTGAAGAAACTTTGAAATCTCTGTCTTAATCATCATAATATTCAATTTTATTTTAGTTTCTTTTAAATTTGTCGTTTGTTGTTGTTTTTTTTTTATAATTTTTTATATTTAATCCTGGTCACAATTTTGCTTTACTTAATGATACAAGTCTATTATCAAAATGTACGTGGCCTGAGAACCAAAACCCCAGACTTGTACAACGAGGTTGTTTGTAACAATTATGACATCATTGTATTAACGGAGACATGGTGTAAGAGCGGCATCTTCGATTCTGAATTATTCGATAGCAGATACATAGTTTATAGACGCGATGGTGAGTCTAGCAAAATTCATAGAAGGAGTGACGGGGGAGGGGTAGCTGTGGCGGTGTCCAGGCGTTACAACTCCAGGCGACTTGAAAATTTAGAGTCAAACTGTGAAGACGTGTGGCTACAGTTAGATGGTTATAATGACAAGGGTAAACAAGTATCCTTTTATTTGTGTTCTGTCTATCTCCGCTCACCCTTGCAACAAGAGGCGTTAGAAGATTTTTTAAGTAATTCGAGTAGTATTTTAGAACAAAATAATTTTGAAAACGTCATATTTGTTGGTGACTTTAATCTCTCACGAATAAGTTGGAACGTTAGCAATAATACACAATCCCTAAACTGTAAGCCTAGTGAAACCTTTTTACCTAATATGCTCCTTGACTTTTGTGAGACGCACAAACTAGTACAGTATAATAATACTTTAAACAAAAATGGCAAAATCCTAGATTTGGTCCTTAGTAACAATAAAAACATCGTAAACTTGCATGCGACCAATGAACCTTTATCAAAAGTAGATAATTATCACCCACCGTTTGTGTTTAGTATATCTTATTACGAAGTGAAAATTGGCGCCAATAGTCTCATTCCGAGCAATAACTATCGCTTCTGTTTTTATAAGGCAGATTATGAAGAAGTAATCAGGGATTTAAACGGCATTGACTGGGATGAAAAATTGGTCGCATGTGCATCTGTTGACGACATGCTTGAGGCTTTTTACACATGTCTTCGCGGCGTTATTGAGAAACATGTGCCCAAACGCTTGCCGAAAAGTAAAAAGCACCCGGTATGGTTTTCTCGAGAGCTAATTAATCTACTTAAGGAAAAACTAAAGTATAGGAACAAACTGAAAAAGTTCAATAATAATCCTTTGGATAGGTTGTCTTATGACCTCGCCAGGCAGCGCGCCAAGCAGCTCACAGCTAAGTGCTACAAAGACTACATAACTCGCCTAGAATATAGTTTGCGATCTAACCCAAAATTGTTTTGGTCCTTTGTCAAAAGTAAAAGACAGAACCAAAGCAGTTTTCCTGCACAGATGTCGCTAGGTGATAGGACTGCGACAAACGGCAAAGAAGTTTGCAACTTGTTCGCTGATAGCTTTTCTTCAGTATACAGTACAAGCCGTCTGTCCGGTACGAATACTGGAGCCATGACATTACCGAATAATTACTTGACGCTAATACAATTTGACGACGATCAAGTCTTTAAGGCACTAAAAAACCTTGATTCGAGCAAGGGCGCCGGTTCTGATGGCATCCCTGCAGTTTTCGTTTCTAGAAGTGCTCCGGCACTAGCACGTCCTTTGCGTATCATTTACAACCGTTCGTTATTAACTGGTGTTTTTCCTCTCGATTGGAAGCTGGCGTTGGTAGTCCCTCTTCATAAAGACGGACCGAAAAATATGGTAAAGAATTACAGACCTATCTCTATTCTCCCAGTTTTTGCCAAAATCTTTGAGCAATTGCTTCACCCAATTTTGACATGGCATTTTAAAAACTTAATCAGCCCTCACCAGCATGGATTCATGAAATCCCGATCAACGGCAACAAATCTCTTAGCATTTATCAATGCTATTACTATTGAAGTCGACAAGCGAGCAGCTGTTGACGCCATTTACACCGATTTCAGCAAAGCTTTCGATCGCGTGAATCACCAGATACTTCTCAAGAAGATTTCAACTTATGGCATAGCTGAACCACTGCTAAGCTGGTGCTCATCTTACCTTTCTGCCCGGCAGTCTACAGTAGTCGCATCTGGCTTTTCGTCCGACCGTTTTCCGGCACTTTCCGGGGTGCCACAAGGATCCCATCTTGGACCTCTATTGTTCAACATATTTATTAACGACATCAGTGATTGTTTCCTCCATTGCAAGCATTATTTATTTGCTGATGATTTGAAGATGTTCAAAGTCGTAAACAGCTTATCTGACATGCTACTTTTACAAGAAGATGTCGATCGACTTGCGTCATGGTGTTGTTGTAATGGTATGGATGTCAACACTTCAAAATGCCATTCAATTCACTTCTCAAGGAAAAAGACCAGAATTCCCTTTAAATATAAGATTAATAACAGTTACTTAAAGGAACTTGACAGCATTCGCGACCTTGGTGTGGAGATAGATAGAGAATTAAGGTTTCACACCCATGTCGGTAGCATCTGCTCTAAGGCGTTTAGATCTCTTGGCTTTGTACTGCGTAACTGCAAAGATTTCAAAAATCCAAAGACTAAAATTTTACTTTATAACTCTTACGTTCGGAGTGGCTTGGAGTATTGTAGCGTTACTTGGAACCCTTTCTACGACGTCTACAATAAGAAGCTTGAAAGTGTACAAAAGCGTTTTATGTGGCACCTCGCTTATTCCTGTAATGTTGCGAAGACCATCAAAAGCTACCCGGATAGGCTTAAATATTTTCACATGAGCTCCCTCTCGGATCGAAGACGCATGTTCGACTTACTTTTCCTTTATAAACTTGTTAACGGAGCACTTGACGTCCCCGAACTCTTGTCTCTTCTGAATTTCCCTGTACCAACAGTATTCACTAGGGCTGCGAGGAACAACGTCCTAATTAATCCAAAATATTATACCAACCTTGGCAAAAATGCACCTCTGAAAAGATTAATTACTCTACTTAACAAAATGCATAACGAACATTCCTTGGACCTCTTCAGTGGAACTGTTGGTAGCTTTAAGCGGGCTATCCGCATTATTGACTCAGCTTTATGAAAAAACTACATTTTTAACTTTGACCACGCAATTTAAATTCTTAATTTCTAATTACTACATATTATTATTATTATTATTATTTTTTGACTGTAACTGAACTGTAACTTTTATTACTCTTAACTGTGACTATATTATTAATTTCTATGCATGCCGTCTTCGCCTATAATTGTTGTGACATTTAGCTTGATTTGTACTTATTTAACATATATTGTAATGTATTGGTGTACACTACGTTGGCGGACTTAATAAATAAATAAATAAATAAATAAACTGTGTAATATTTTTTGTGTCTAAATAAATGAAAAAAAAATATTTTGCATGTACGGAAAATATTATAAAGCCATTGTGCGCAAGCATCTTACTGTTAGACTGTGAAGGGCACTGTGGTTAGTAAACTTAATGGACGAAAAAGATTCATAAACGAATGTCTCGGGGCGACGACCGCAGTACGCAAAACTACAATGGGCCTAGCACGAGTAATTGCGTAAGTGTAACGTAACGTTCACGTGAAACAGTACAAACTATTATTTATCTGGGGAAACTGTGACACAGATAACTCATAATGAGTACGCCGAAGCGTGACGCGTTGACGCTTACGATACGAACACTTTTTCGCAAATTCTGTGTGCTACGGCCTCTGTTTTAAGCTCTGGATGGCACTGCAACTGTGATGGATCACGGCTTGCTCGTATTATCACTTAACTGCATTAAATTTAAACTGCGATTATAGGTACAATAATGATGGCAGACTGAAAGCACATGACGAGCTTGGCAGACTTGCCAGATGGGTCAGCGACATCGCGGCCGTAGGAAAGATCTGGATGATGTCGGTACGAATGGATAAAGGGAGTTGTACTAGTACTAGTTGGGACTATATTGTACTTCTGTGTTGTAATTTTGTATTTACCTATATCAATGACAATGACCTTGTCCATTCTAACTATGCAGGTTTTGCGTGCACTGCCATCGCGCCATCGAGACCAATTTTATTTTGAAATTTATAGAGAGAAAAAATCACATCCTCGGACGGGATTCGAACCCGCGTCTTCTGACTACCCATGTCAGACGCCATGATCATCTAGGCCACTGAGGCTCGATGTCTGAGCATTGAATTTTAACTCTATCTGATTTAACCACACACATTGGAGTTCCTGGAAAAGTAGGTTGATTTCTGCGAAATCTATTGTATTTTTGGCCTAATATGGCGAATCGCCATTCAACGGATTAACGGTCTTACGGGGACGGAGCGACATCTATTGAACAGCTTTGACAGCACTATCCAACCGAAAGAAGCATTTTTAGAATTACTTAAACTTTCGTATTGACGTCGCAATCCTTTATAATTTTTATAGTTTAATAGGGCATTAGCACAGCTATACTATATGTACAATCGATAACGCAAGTATCACGCTTTGTATTGAAACCAGACCTTTAAATGAATTTGAATTACGTAAGTATACGTAACATAATTTTAAAATAACTTACTTGTGATATTAAAGATCTCCTTGCCTTTGGAGGTTCCAAATTTTTGTGCTATTGGAGTTGATTATCAATTTAGTTTTCGCGTGTCCGGCTGCAACAGACACTGCGCGGAGTGTAAGTAGCGGTGGCCAACCTTGACGCTTGGTCGGGGTTCGGATACGGGAAGTACACGCATTTGCATTATCTATTGTACATAAATATCTGTGGGCGTTAGTCTGCGATTGCGTACACGTGGTATAAGGTTACCTCGAACTCTCGGAAAATACACGTTAAATACAGACAAATATATGTTACAAGCCTATGTGTTCCATTACATATTATGTCATGCAAATTAACCGAGTCGTTTCAGCGTATAGCAACAAATACACACACACACACTGATTTACAAACTGTTGAATAAAATTTGTGTGATTAACAATGAGTGATTAATTAAAACGCAATTTGAATATTTGTAAAACGAAGGCATGATTGATTTAATGATGTTTACTATCTGTTGGATGACCAGGAGACCAATTCTGTTATTTCACAACGTTCAACAATATATCCCGCTGCAACTGCAGTTCAACTCCGGTTGTCGTTCGATACTTTGCTAAAAAGCCATTCTACTATTTCTATTGACAAATTGGATTGTAGCGTCGCATTAACATAACATAAACGCTACTTTTTGATAAATATATAATTGACAACCTATACGAATATAAGTTAACAACGCGTTCATGATCTATCGAGTCAGCAGAACATAAAGTATTGAGCGATCGTTGGCGTCAATAGAAACGTAACTGCAGCTGCACTGTTTTTCAATAGCAGAATAAGAAAAAGCATAAAAGTCGCCGTTCAGCTACGGTTCGATTGCAATTTACTCGTAATTAGTGGAATCGAACCCCCTGTTCTGATAGTTATTGAAGTAAAAACTTCTTTAGGCGCGTTGAGCAGTGTTTGGGTGAACAAAAATCATGGAACTCGCGTCATTGTCACCGAACGGTTCAAGTTACTTATTAACTTCTATCGGCAGACCCCAAAGACTGCTCCAGCATGATTTTATACATAACAATTACAAACCTGATAAGTACTAGACATTGTCTTGACATAGCAACACGTCCATACGCGACATAGTTAGTCCGTAGGTATTTTCATGTCGTTCGTGTTTTTTTATGGCTTCATTTGTACGAGTGGCGAGTGATTAACGACCGGACAGCCACTCCAAATGTTATCGGGTACAGTATTTTGTTTGTGTGCGACATTAATTGTTCGTATGTTTTGATGAACGTTCGAAAGTTTAGCAAATGAAATTGATAACTGGCTCCTCCTGATGGTCATCCATTCACATTTGTATGTACGAGTATACATTACATTACGTACGTTTATATTGGCGGAGTTTAAATAACATATTTAAAACTAAAATGTACACCATATACATTTAATAAGAACCTCTTTTTTTCGAACGGACTAATGCTGTTTGCCTCTACCGGCATTTACAGCGTCACTGGACGGGATAAGAACCTCGATTCTGTCCAGTTTTAATTAGAATATTAAACTGTAACAGTTCGAAACCCTGCTTGGCAATGCACTGCGCTCGTCGACCTGAGATAAAAGATGTTAAATCTCTTGCCCTGTAGCTTTGTTGGAAACTTCGTCCTTCAAACCGGAAAACAGTATTTTTTTTATGGGGTAGGTTCACCGTTGCTCACGGACATCCACAATACCAGAGGTCTCGCGGATGTGTTGCTGGCCTTTGAGGAAGGAATATGCTATTTTCTTGAAGGCTCCCAAGTCGTATCTGTTCGGAAACACCTCAAGTGGCAGCTGGTTCCACATGGTAGCAGTGTGAGGCAGGAAGTGCCGTCGGAATCGCACGGTTGTGGACTCCCAGACGTCAACATGATCACTACGAAATTTCCGTCGTGGTGTCCGATGGCTAAATTCAGTTGCAGGTATTAGACCGAATAGTTCCTCGGAACACTTCCCATGATATATGCGGTAGAAGATGCAGAGTGAATGTTTGCACACTACTGATTCACAGTTAAATAACTGGCAAAGGTGTAGTACTTCACCAGGCGGTGAAATACCTTTGTCAATTATTACTCCAGTCGGACTGCAGAAGTCTTACCAGTATTAAAACTTGATGGTTATGTCATTTCAGAACATTATCAAATGTACTTAAAATGTTGCACACCTCTAGTATTGCGTTCAAATAGACCCCTCGTGAGCGTTTTTAGCGAAAATAACGCTAAAGCGCTCACAAGGGGCGTTCGAATTGGGAATCTGTGGGTGAAAATGTCGTTCATGTCTCTTTTTGTTCAGCGTCCGGAGAGCTAAAAAAGAGTTATTTTTGCCACTAAAAAGTGCAATTTTTGACCCACGTCCGGAGCATGGTTGTTTGTGATCATTTTACGTTTTTGAGCTTTACGAACGCTTTAACAAAAGAGCCATCAATGACAATGCCATCAAAGCCCTAAAAGCTAAACGAACGCAACTTAAATGAGGAAGATTGTATGGAACTTTAATTATTTATGGGAACTTGTTAAAACCTACATTCTAATGCAATAAATGATTTTGTTTTGATTTGATAAGTATTTGATGACCATAATAACCAACAATATAATTAAAAGATATACATATAAATATATGTTTCCAGAAGAGATAAATATAGAGTGCGATATTTTTACTATACGATTTTTGAAGTCAACACCTGCTTAGAGATACCAAGCTTAAATTATTGAAAGATAAAATTAATCCTCCGACGGGGTTTGAACCCGATGGGTTCGCCGAATAGTTAACAGAAGCGGGTTCATATCTCATCCAAAAACCTAGAAAGCCTATTTACTATGAACAATATGTTGTATGCCAGTGTATGGTGGAACATTCAGAACAAATGTATAAATATTTTTACCAAGGAATAGAACCGACCAAACACCAAAAAGTGTGATTAATTTCACATTTCTTGGTGTAGATGTCGGTTCCATTATAATTAGACATATAACCGCCTCCTTTTTGAAGTCAGTTAAAAAAAACCTCGTAGTAAACATGATTAGTTTAATAAATTATTTGGTCATGACATCATAAGGGTGGCGTTTAGTCACTTTGATGAACCATTATAAAAAAACACAAGAGGAGATTTTTTTAATTTTTTGTAATTATCTGGTGGAAATTGAATAAGATGAAGTATTAAAACTTCTATTGATCTAACAATTAATAACCGTTATTTCAAACATGATCTACGAATAGATAAAAAATGTAGTATCTCGGCACTACTAAACTAGTTGTGGCAGATAGAAAAGTAGATTCAATGCAATCAAGTCCGTAAACACAGGTTATGTTAATCTGGACAAAGAAAGGTTACACATTTCCATAAAGAAATCATACTTACTCACATAGCAATCAGACCCTAACACTACAAAAACACTAGGAAATATATTCGCACACCAACATCTACATCGCATGAGCGCCAGTATGGGCACATGATACTTGTTTTTAGCAAGATCACGTGATCAACAACGTATGTTAAATGTAATTTTCTTTACAAAAAATTGAACCGCTTCAACACATCCTTTTTGTTGACCCTTGCTACTTACGGGATCGATTGTCATTCACCGTCATTAAGGATATCATCAAGATTTTTTTAAGAAAAGAACACTTTTCGGTTATCGGAGTGTAACTCAAAAACAGCTTGACCGAATTTGATTAAATTGTGGATGGGACCACCTCGACAGTATACCAAACGAAAAAATAATTATCAAAATCGAATAACTCCGTAAAAAGTTGTGGCGTGTTCATACATAAAAAAATATACGCGTCGACTTCAACACTGCCTTTTAGAAGTAGGTTGATAAAAAAATACTTCAGTATTTATTAGATACAAATTTAAAACATAGGCGTTCGTTACTAGCTTATATCATCTTTCTAGAACAAGTTACATTAAGTCAAACCGACACATTCATTGTCCGAAATATGTCGCTGTGAAATCCGATAAAACATCGGCAACGATAAAAACCCGTTTTATTACTTGCCCAGACATTTTTCGCATAACATGTTTTATTGCACCGCTCTGTGGGGTCCTCAGGCATCAGCTATGTGATGCAGGGTCTGTACAATAAGTTCTTTATCATACATTCATTTAAAAAATATATCCACCCATACTGTTTATATACAGCGTCCGTATGCCAACTAAGCTTATCTGTATAACTGTTCTAGGAATAGCTGGAAACCAAACTGATTTTGAACTTAGTCAGTAGTCTAATAAGGTTTATATTGTAGTGTTTGTTGATAAACTATAACAGGCGCGGACATAGAGATAAAGTTGTAGGAAATCTGCACTACAATGTTAGGCGTGATGTGAGTTTAATTATGAGGTCAGACAAAGTAAGTCTAGTCACCTATACTTATCAGGGAGTGGGACGTAAGTCCAGCACGGATTTAGCAGGTTTTTGCGTTTGAAGTTGTTTTGCTAGCTTCTACATTTGCTTATAAGACAGCAACTCTATAAGCAGTTGTGTCAACGACGAAGATGAATCAAAGAGCGACGCTGACAAGGTGTGGCCATTGGTAACCTAATTTACTATCTACTATATTTTACATGGTGATAACACCACTGCTATGATCAAACAGTCCGTATTTTTATTGTATTAAACTTGATACTAAACGATATATGAATACTTATATGAATATCAAAATGTAATCGTGAAATTAGACCATTGTTTGACACAACCGACTTCCTTGTCGGCGGCCGACCAACGCTGCGGTTGCCGATCCGTGGTCTTCACTCCAGGCTTCTTCTGGCCTCATCTAGGCCTCGACTATCCATTCTCTAAGGATCTCCTCATTTATGATTCGATCATAACGTAGATAAACCCGAGCATAGTCCTCTGGCATATCTCGTTATGCTACGTTTAAGGTTACTTATAAGCCATAGTTAGATATCACGTTTATGTGAAAGTGCCATAAGTCATCACTGGTATCACCTGATCAAAGACAAATGTCTGTCAGATTTCTTTTGTACATACGCTTATGAGTTGGAATTTAAAAGCCGTAGAACCACACATATTTTAATACTTACTATAGGTTTTACGTTGGTAAGACGCTAACATTATATTATACAATACTCATGTTGATATTTATATGGCCTCCACAACCTTGATTTCCTAATGCGCGAATACAGGAACACGCAGATAATGTTCGAGTGGGGTAGCCAACCTTCAGATAACACCAATCTCATGAGCGTACATATTTAGAACATTGCCAATTATTTCATTGAAGCGATTTCGGTGAATCATATTTCTAAGAAGACTCATCGAACGGTCAAAGACATGGAAATATGTCGACAAAGGTGAATGACAAAAGGGCAGGAGACTGTAGATAGTGTCTATGTTATCGACGTTACACACGAAATGGGGTACACATAGTTGGTTATATGGAACAGTGTTCGCATAGTTTTCTGGATCCGGCTCGTTCTCAAGTTTTCCTTGTCATTAGGTACATCACATGTGCTAGATATTAAAGATTTCACCTGTGATACATATTTAATTTATTGTATATTGTGATCTTAACAAAATTTAAGGGAAAATAATATTCACTGACAGCCTGGATAATCAATTCCAAAATTGGTCAACATATAGCGCAATGAAAATTGGCAAACTTTAAACGAAACTTATTTAAATTTCCTTCGCACAAATAGGAGACCGTCACTAAATCTGGTTTTCGGTTTGACCATAAATCGCAGGTAAGTTGCTTTAAGAACAATGGGACACAATAGCCGGCTTGTTGGGCCTCAACGGGTTCAGTCGTATATACATTATATATACTGTTTTTATTTGTTTTACCGTCGCTAATCCCACGAGCCCAATATTTAATTTTTCGTTTAAAGCGTATTTTGTCGATCAACCAAAATAATTTGAAAAATATAACTAATTAACCAGATATATACGCTAATGGCTTTATTTGTTTTGTCCTGTGCATCATTAAATTTTGTTTTTAGTTTTTTTTAATTAATTAATTTATTAAAAAAAAATATTTAATTGTTTTTTCCATATTGGTCTTAATGAAAGTTTGTTTTCTGCTCTACTATGGCAAAATTGTGCATCACAAAGTGTAAAAAGAAAAAAGACTCATATTAGTTTTAAAAGAAAACTCTCTCTTCTATGTTTTGTTTGACTATTCGTCTCGTTTGTTAATGAGGTCGAAGGTAGGAAGCGGGTAGCGGCACACTACATCTAAAATGGCGATAGATTATGGTGACCAGTCGATATACTCGTAATAAAAATTGGTAGTGGTTTCAAAACAATATTCATCTCATGATACTCCTTGGAGAACTCGGTCAGCTAAGCCGTAAAATAAATAGCTATTCGTTTATGATATACGATGTAAAACAAAGATCTCTTTTCCGGCGGTTTCCATTCAATTCGGCTACCAAACGAACCGTTTTAAAAGTGCAAAGGTCAGATCTGGTAGGCGAGTTTTTTCTTCAATTTGTCGACGTCAAACAACACGGATTGGTGATAACTTGCGAAATCATAGGATACGGTAAGATATTATGACTCCACGCCGCAACAAGTTTGAGAGTTATTTTTCTCTTTCTATTAATATTGTCGTATGTTTACTTTACACGTATGTTCCGATCGCTAAGGTTCTCAGTACTCGGAAGTGATCAGACATACCTTATTATGTAGAGAAGAATCACGAGATTGTATTGTTTGCAGATGACACTTCACTGTTATTTAAAATTAAAAGGCAGTTATTAAACTATGACGATGTTAACAATGCATTAGCTAAAGTTGTGAATTGGTTCAATACAAATAATCTTCTCCTCAATGAGAAGAAAACTAATTGTATAAAGTTCTCGACACCAAATGTGAGACAAGTAGAATCCAATATACAATTGAATGAAACAGGGTTGGACCTTGTGGAGTCAACAGTCTTTTTAGGAATTACTATAGACGCTAAATTGCAATGAGGTCCCCACATTAAAAAATTGTCTAGTAGGCTCAGTTCAGCAGCTTATGCTGTTAAAAAAATTAGACTATTAACTGATGTAGACACAGCTAGAATAGTTTATTTTAGTTATTTCCATAGCGTTATGACTTATGGCATACTGCTCTGGGGATGTTCTGCAGATATTAATTCTATTTTTAGACTGCAAAAAAGGGCTATACGAGCAATCTACAGTTTGGCTCCCAGAGTTTCCCTTAGACAGAAATTTAAAGACATAAACATTCTAACTGTTGTCTCTCAGTTTATCTATGAAAATCTAATGTATGTAAAGAAAAACATTAGCAGTTTTGATAAAAGGAGTGATGCTCATTCCATCAACACGCGAAATAAGCACATGCTATCCGTACATGTAACGCGTCTCCACAGAATAAGTCATTCTTTTATGGGACAATGTATACGATTTTATAATAAAGTTCCCAATGTTATCCGAGATTTGCCTATTAATAGGTTTAAAATTACTATTAAAACTAAACTCTGTCAAAAAGGTTATTACAAAATTTCGGATTACTTGGAGGATAAAACAGCTTGGGACTGATCACTCCAGGATTTATCTACTCGTGTACTAAGATGTCAAAGTGTAGCGTGTCTTACCCTACTGATACCATTATTATGTTCTCTTTTGTAAGGCAACACACTGGAGCTAATATTTGTAGTACCTAAGTAAAAACATTGTAAAAACATCTATATAAAAAGAATGGCCCCGAGTTTCTTGCCGCTTCTTCTCGGTTGGCTCTATGTATTTTGGAACGCGGCGGTAGGCTTTAAAGTACATTATAATGAAAAATTGACGTTCATAAGTGCGTCTTTGATGCCTAAATTGAATAAATGATTTTGACTTTGACTTTGACATAAAAAATACTTTTACATCTCTCATATTCGGTAAGTAGGTCCTTATTACCCCTGAATGGGGCTTGTAGGTGACCAATTAGCGCTCTAGGGTAATAATGTAGCTAGAAAAGCCCTAGGGCGGTTTACATCTCTCATATTCGGTAAGTAGGTCCTTATTACCCCCAAATGGGGCTTGTAGGTGGCCAATTAGCGCTCTAGGGTAATAATATAGCTAGAAAAGCCCTAGGGCGGTAGGTAGTTAAAAAAAACCCTTCACTCTTTCAAAAAGTTCGCGTACATCTAACCATCATACTGGCAATAGACATCATGCATTCAGCCCAATGACAAAAGAGGTCGCTCGCTATTCAGCCTTGTCTTCGTATGAGTATAATAGTCATCAATTTTTGTAATGCCGCTTTTTTTCTACTTACCTCACAATCGAGATGTAAAGCAGAGTAGTAAGCTCGGGTGTAAGCATCAATTGCACCCTCGAACTAAAACTAAATATCTCGGGCTGCAATTGATGCCTTACAGGCCTTAGCGACTAATCTACTATTTTTAAATATAATAACTGTGGAAGAGGATGTTTTTAACTAAATTATTTAAACAATCCAGCCTAACTAATGTCCTTAGAAGAGCTGAATGCTCTTTTGGACATTAGTATTCTCTGGGCTCTACTTCCTTTCGGTATTTTGGCAACCTCTTCTAGTTGAGTATGTATCACATTACATGTTGTATAACCTAACAAAAATTTGGCCTCTTAGGCATTTAATGTGATATTTGCTAAAAATCAAGTGATTTAAAAAAAATATTGTCTCAGTGTGACGATCACAATGCAAAATGCAACTGTTATGTACTATTTACCATCAAACGAACGTGTTACCTTTATCGTCAAGCGATGGTATACTTGATGACATTTTCAAATCACAACAAAATTCACACTAATATGTTTGAAATAACACAATGTGTCGTACGTAACGAGGGGTACTATTAAAACACCATCTTGGGTCATATACCCTGGAAAGTGTGATACGTAAATGCTGAGATGTTTTGCTGCAACACAGCTTGAGTTTGTGTGTGTGTGTGTGTGTGTTTAGAGACGAATACACCGAAAGACATTATATTTAAGCTAATCACGCATAAGAATCGCTGGTTCAAACACATAGGTAGATAGTTTATTTAACAGTCTAAATACATCTACTTATCAATAATACATGTCAACGTAGAGCCTAGTTAATATCAATCTGTGGTCCATTTCATTCCATTTTCATTAATTCAATTCATCGTGCCGAGTTTTCCTGTTTGGAAAACGACTCATGGGACTTAAACACGGGTATTGAAATAGAGCATACCAGTCCTATGTACCAGAGCAATGGAGAGGGCTATGTTTGGGGTTTCCCTGCGTGATAAGATCCGAAATGAGGAGATCCGTAGGAGAACTAAGGTGAAGTGGCTATGGGCAGGCCACATCGCTCGCAGAACTGAAAACCGACGGGGAGGAAAGGTTCTAGAGTGGCGAACGCACTGGAAGACGATGTGTAGGCTGTCCCCCCGCTAGGTGGACCGACGACCTCGTCAAAACCGCGGGGAATCGCTGGATGCAGGAAGCTAGTAACCAGTCCAAGTGGCGTTTTATGGGGGAGGCATATGTTCAGTAGTGGACGTCTTTCGGCTGATATTGACGATACCCCAGTCCTAATATTAAAAACATAAAATATGAAGCGATTTTTATTAAGATCTATCTCATATAATGAATCTGTTTAGCAGACGTTTTGTATTGGTATTTTTCTGCAGGGCCCTGGAAAAGGAAAACGATGAGGATCCGCCGTTTACGGCGCTAAGTGTGTCCTGCTCAGAAGATTATTTTGTGAGCTGACTAACTTAAATTAAAGATATTTTTTTAAAACACTAATCGATAAAATAGTGCCGAGTTTAAAACATTATTTTAGGGAATAATGTAATTCATCATAATGTAATTTACATAATTATTAATTTTTAAAGGTTAGTGTTACCACTAATGTGATATGTGACGCAATAAATATATAAACACTAATTCAGTCACTCACAAACTTTCACATTTATAAATGTTACTTACTAATGTGCTAATTTCGCATGTACGACCGATATCCTGAACGTGTAGCAGACACTTTGCAGCACGTGCTTGTATGAATGTCATTTCAAATGAACTTTCCTCGATATTTGCATTAGGTACTCGGTTAACGTGCCCATGTGTAGATAGGCCTTTAATCTCGCTAGCGGGAGACGTGACACAGCACAGGCCACTGCACTGAGCGTTCAACTGGAGACATTCGCATTCGCGTAGTCTGGAATCGGACAAGTAATTTAGCAGACGCGCCTTGCCGCTTCCTTTGCGAGCGTGCGACGACGCGACGGCAAGGTCGCATGGACAATCTCCGCGGAATGTGAGCGTGCTTCGTTCTCCACGTACAGACAATTACTTAATCTGTGACGTCAGGTCAGCCGGTGGTAGCACACAGTTCATTGATGTTAGCGGTTGAAGAGCAACTACCTAGCGCTTGATGGAAACGAAATTATCTTTTTTTAAATTAAATATGTATTTGTTTTTTTTTCTTTCATTAAGAAAGCAGATGCTTATATAATAGGTGTACTGAATGCCTAGCTTCGGAATGTAATTACGCTAATTAGAACGGGTAATTACGCGTCATTAGAACTGTCAACATAATGTGGCGTCTTTTTCGTCCTTTTTCAACCGACTTACAAAAGGATAAGGTTCTCAAGTCAACGTGTATATTTCCTTTTGTATGTATGACCACGCAACCTTTTTGAAAAAAACTCAGTGTTTTTGATAATTCTTTTTTAGTTTGGTAGAGTATACTTTAGAGGTTTAAATTAAAATAAATTCATTTTCATCATTTCAATTTCATCAGAATGGGTGAAGTGGTTTTTGAGTTGTACACTGAAAAGTGTTTCGCACGTCTTGATGATATCACTATTGAAGGTGAATGACAATCGATCCCGTAAGTAGAATAGGTCACTAAAATAAGTATGTACATTTTTTTTACCACAAATTGGAAACTTACATTTTAGGTTTACTAAATTACTTTAGATTTACAAAAAAAATATTACCACAAAATGGAACCGACTTCAACACTAAAAAGTGTGAAATAACTTGTCGAAGTCGGTACTTTGCGCACAATATTTTTATGTGATAATAGTTACTATAGTGTTGAACTCGGTTCCATTTTTATAATTATGTTTTATTATAATCACAACGTGGTTATTAATTTGTGATGATATTTCTTCATAAGTAATTATTGCATTCGATTCTACTCATCAGCTTTCGATTTTTAGAGTAACATCCCTAGTGTTTAAAAAGAAAAAAGGTTAACTGACGCAACATTGTAACGACGTTCAGTTCTTTAGATCAGAAATAGTTTTTTTATGTTTAGAATGGTTTATTAGTGAAAGCAAATCGTAAATTAAGTCGTATCGGTCATTATTACAATAAATATGTAATAGAAAAAAGTTAAGCAATTGTGCAGTTCTAACAAAACGAAAAATATATTATTTTATGCCCGCCGTTACAAGGTTAGGTTGTTGAATTTTGATGAATTGTCAAATGTTACGTATTAAAATGACTCCACTGTAACAATAAAATTTGTGGAATTGTAATTACATCAACCACAAGCACCATTAATATTTTATGTGAAAAAATCTATTTGTCTACGTTTTTTATACTAACATTATTTAATTAAAAAACAGTATTTTCTTCCTCAGAAAATTAAACCAGCGGATAGTCTTTCTAGACAAAACTTACCAATTACCAATAATTAGGCTACCGAGATCCTGGTTCGCGAGTCATAGCAAAACAAAGTTTAATACTTATATTTTTACAAACTTCCTTATACAGGGTTATTGGTAATTAGACCGGATCCTTTTAAGGGGTGGTAGGGAATGCCATTTGCAACAATATGACTGTACATTGTGATATCCGGAAATGAATCATTTCTGTGATATTCTTTTTTTTATTTTTTTTTGAAAAATCCAGTTTTACTACTTTAAAATTCAATAAAAAAAAAGTAATCAACCGATTTCAATTCTGTTCGCAGTTTTAGAGAAACCTTGTTACAGCTCTTAATAATAAACAATAATATCGTACTAATGTAGATCCATCCAAAAACTAGAGGCTTTTTCATAATTTTTGTAAGATGCTTTACAAAAACCTTTATTTTCTCTACAAAAACGATAGTAAATTAAGTCTGCATTTTATTTAAGAAACATCTACAAGTCTTTAGCTATCCAACGAGGTAAAAAAATTAGCACTTTATTGCACAATTGCAGAAATAATGCGCTAACAAAGACTCAGGTAGAGACATTCCGAGAAAGGGTTTTAGACAACGGTATCCATGTTGAATGCGCCGTCTCCCTCTCGCTTATGTTTGTTGAACGAGCAATGAGAACCCAGTTTGCTCAAGCGCATCGTACTGTTCAGACGCTCTTTGGCAACCCTTTATTACGATTAAATTTCGACCTTGATAACGTTATTGGACTTGTGTAACTTCTTTTTCTGTGATTCGGCTAGTGAACTGGACTTTTTGATTGATTGCTTACCCGACGACTTGGCTTGTACTAAAGGATCTGATCATGACTGCGGAATCCCACGACCATCTACCTCGGCTTCGAGAGTTCACAAACGAAGAGTATGCGGACATACTGTTTTGCTATGGTTTTGCCAACGGCGTCGCTACACATGCTCGAACGGAGTATCAGTCTCGATTTCCACAGCGCCGTTTACCCCATGTGAGTGTATTTGACGGAGTGTACCGGCGACTACGAGAAACTGGTCAAGTTCAAAGACGACAAAGTGATGCTGGACGATCTCGTATTTATCATTCGGATGAAGAGGAACAGATAATTCGCATGTTTGAGCAAGATCCTACGACTTCAACAAACATCATTGCACGACGTCTTGGCATGTCGCAATGGAAAGTATGGAACACAGTGCACCGCTCAAGACTCTACCCGTATCATTTGACTCCGGTACAAGTTATCCAAGACGGAGATCCTGCACGTAGAGTCGAATTTTGCAGATTCATGTTGAACACCGATATGGAAGATGCCAATTTTTTATTAAAAATCTTATGGACCGACGAATCCAAATTTGATCAGGATGGAATATCAAATTATCATAATATTCATTATTGGGCCCCGAAAGATGACGGTAACCCAAACAAGAAAAGATTACAAGGATCACAAAGAAGGTTTTCCGTTAATGTGTGGATGGGCATTATTAAGAATGAATTGATCGGCCCTTTCTTTCTGCCCAACAACCTCAATGGTGAAGCGTATGAATTTTTTTTGAGAAACGAACTTTATGAGCTACTCAGTGAAGTACCCCTTGAAACCCGCAGAAACATGATTTACCAACATGATGGTTGCCCCGCACATTTTAGTTTGAGCGTCCGTGAGTGGCTCAATCGTCAGTATCCCAATAAGTGGATTGGCAGAGGAGGACCCATTCCGTGACCGGCCAGAAGTCCCGACTTGACTCCCGTCGACTATTACGTATGGGGTCACATGAAAAGCTTGGTGTACGACGATACTCTTGGACCTGTGGCAACCATCGAAGAACTGAAACAGCGCATAATAAATGCAGCAGAAAAAAATAATTTAAATACAAGTGTTGTTAAAAGCAATTTACGCAGACGTATGCGTCTCTGCATTCAAAATTCTGGCTCACATTTTGAGAACGAACTGTAAAAATAATAAATACAGACTAATTACATCTACTCTTTTATTTCTTTAAAAGAAATTAAGTTACCTTAAGAAAGTATTTCTTCCATAGCTACTTCTCATGGACTATTCTCATTCCTTTCTCGGCCTTTTGTAATCGCATTATTTCTGCAACTGTGTAATAAAGTGCTAATTTTTTTACCTCGTTGGATAGCTAAAGACTTGTAGATGTTTTTTAAATAAAATGCAGGCTTAATTTACTATCGTTTTTGTAGAGAAAATAAAGGTTTTTGTAAAGCATCTTACAAAAATTATCAAATAAAAATTATGAAAAAGCCTCTAGTTTTTGGATGGATCTACATTAGTACGATATTATTGTTTATTATTAAGAGCTGTAACAAGGTTTCTCTAAAACTGCGAACAGAATTGAAATCGGTTGATTACTTTTTTTTAATTGAATTTTAAAGTAGTAAAACTGGATTTTCCAAAAAAAATAAAAAAAAAGAATATCACAGAAATTATTCATTTCCGGATATCACAATGTACAGTCATATTGTTGCAAATGGCATTCCCTACCACCCCTTAAAAGGATCCGGTCTAATTACCAATAACCCTGTATGTATTATTCAATGTTTTTCAGAACATTAAAGTGCCTGTAAAATGTTCTACCTGATTCAGTGAAAACCTCTTATTGATTTGTGTCCTGTTCCTACTACACAGATTACGTAACAGTAGCACGCGTGTCATTGCCCTTTAGTTCCACGATATTCCAGTCCCGTTTTAGCTGACCTAGATATAGCCTGTCCTAGATAAGGCATATCTGTCTATAAATAACATCCGCTTTTACCTCCATCTAGGTTTGGTGTACCTATTCACCCTAGAAACAGAGATAGATAGTGAGAGAGAGAGAACTAGAGAGCAAGAGAGATATATAAAAAATCGCATGAAAACGCCTAGTAATTTTTAATACTGATTTCTCATAACAACGTAGATCGTCTTTGTAATTTTATCGTAATAGTATAATCGCATTTTTTTTCTATCTAATGTCAAATTAAAGAAGGTAACACCGGCTTGGCAGCAAGTATAGACCCGTCATTTAACGACATGCCACCGACCAATCAGGGATGCAATGCATAATCAATAACTACGTCAAACGTCTCAGGAGCATGGCCGTCGACCTAAGCCAGACCGAAGACGATGGAGTAGTTGAGATTTATTTGCATGTTGGCAACACTGGCTAGGAGGAAGTGCACCGCGCCCAAAAACGGATGTCAGGCGTCATAGGTCCCACCCATCTTACCTACATGCCCGGTACGACTATGACTTTCGACACAGCTTTGATATAATATGAACCGTTAAATTGACGCCGTCGCGGCTTCGCCAGCACTTCTTAGTTACAGTTTTACCGGCAAATATACACAAACAAATGTACGAAATCCTACTCAATGCATATGATTAAATTCCTAAACATATCTGTCGCATAGAACATAAACATAATTATACAGACATCACAACTTACATCGACCTAAGTAGGTAAGATTTATGGTTTAATTTCAATTGGTACATTTAGGTTTCTTTCTATAAACACTCAATTTGCAACCATCATCGTAAAGGACATTAAGCAAGGGGTGCGATGAATGATGAAGCATGAGATGAAACAAGCATGCAAGGTCAGAAACGCATGAGCACAACAAAAATACTGCTTTGCAATAACATCTACAATATATCAGAAAACATCTACATACACCTGGAATATATTAGAATGTAATTAAACATACATTCGGCCGGGGGACATTCACCTGCCGGTAGCGAATGATATACGGCGGCGGGCGCAGAAACATGATTATCACTCTACAGTACAACTTCAATCCAAATCACAGTCTCAAATATCAATCCAAATGAGTCACAAATACACCAAATAAGTTCTCACTTCACTCTAAAAATCACAGCATCACATTTACTACGTAGTTCCATTCAATCAATTCACATAAAATGTTTTATTCAATTATTGTTTGTTAAGAGTCACTGAACAGGTAAAGTTCACTTAAGAGTAAAAGTTCAGTTAATGATAAAGTACACCGTGAATAAAATATGACCGTTACTCAAAACACGTCCATCCAACAGTCATATTTCACTTCACATTCACTTGATACTTGGTGCAGCTAGAACATGCCCAGACATATCGATTAGCAAGGGCGCAATTCAACATTTTGTCCGCGAAACTGGTAACGAAATCTGACAGGATTCGCTTAGAAAACGACGTTGTTTTGGCACTCACGCACCCCGGCACTAAGTCTCATAACTTGACGATCTCAAGACATAGATCATTCCGCATAAGATTATTACATTGTACGGACGTTAAAAATCGCGCGAGCGACCGACAGAGGCGGTGCGTTTATTGATCTGACCCACTTTCCATAGTTCCGCTAAAGCAGCGTTCAGAGACATGCCGAAAATGCAACCGCGTATGCACTTTTACATTCATTTATGTAATAATTGTATATTATTTTCACATAAACACACTGGATAAGGAAGTAGACAAATAGAACCACATCCTTAACTTATGATGAAATGAATAGTTATGTAATAAATTTTAGAAGTGTTAAAGACCTAGCGGTCTAGACTAGACTATACATCGGTTCTGAATTCAGTCTACAGGTTGGAACGGTCTTTATAACGTCGATGCGCGCGCAGGGTCTGGAAATCTATTTGTCTCTGCCTTCAATGTTGCACTATTATATACCAGCTCTCGGCCGTGACTTTGTTTATGGAGGCTTTGACATGTACCATGCATGGATAACAGTAGTTTTAACGGTTGTTATTTGGAATATGATTTTGATTGCTAATGTATGTATCCCATCTATAGAATAAATATAGGTATGGGTGCTCGATATTATAACAAAATTATCAATGTCAAGTTGTCTTATGAGAACAAACGGAACCGTCAATATTGGGCGAATAGCATCCGCTACCAAGCAGCTTTGTGCGGACCGAAGCAAATATGCAATGGAATTATTTCAAGGCAGGATTTAGAAGCGATGATAACTCAGGAGTAGGGTGGGTCGGCCGCCAATGAGGCTGTCGCCGGTTTGATCCCTAAACGCTTTCGATGAATGTAATACTGTGATGTAACCCACAACGTGGTGGTAGATCACTACTTATCAGGGGTGGAAACTGATTCCATGTTTAAATATACTGACTACCGACTGTAAGCCCCAGTCAGGTCAACGAAGGGTCAGCACTTCTAGAGGTGATGAGAGGATTCTCATCACCTCTAGAAGTACTGACCCTTCATCGACCGATTTACCATTGAAATATGCATGGCACATACCGTTGCAGTAGCTGTCAGTTACAATATGGCTGGCAATTCTATTAAACATCCACCGTGATTGTAAGAAAAATGTATGACGAGCAAAGAGAACCGTCCCAAATATAAGCCGTAAATATGAGCAGTCGAAATAAAGTAAAAAATTCACACACAGCCCAACTTCAACACTGCAAACCACTACTTTAATATAAGCGTGGCCCTAAATGACTGACTTAACTGAACTTAGTCAACTGACTTCTAATCTAGACTGATTAGATTTAGAGATTGAAAAATTATACGAATCCCTGTGTTGCGGGAGACGATACTCACATCACAGACCAAACAAACAAGACTGAAAACTGATATTAAAGCACATGCCATGAGTATCATACCTTGTCATTGCATGGTTGTTGAATGAAATGTTAGTTTAGTTCTATTACAGAACAACTAGTTCTTAATAGTGATTAATAAATACGTAATTAACGTAAGCTACGAGGACGTGTGCTGATAATCATCATAAATAATTACAGTATTAAATTAAAACTACCTACAGACACCAAAAATGCTACGGGCTACGCTCAAATCGGTTAACTGGGGTTCTTCAAGCCAAGCATGGAGAAAACAAAACCAGGCGATGGCGTTTCTCTCGGCATCTCACCTCTCTAAGGCTTTGACAAGGTTTGACATGATAGCCATTTAGCCATGTTAATTAGGAAACTTCAGTCAGACGTTTATTACTCACTGATCTCTGTGATACTCTGTGTTTGGATATCGGTACCCCTACCATGAGTTGGCAACATAAATGTCGTCTATAGTCGATACTCGATCTCGCCTACCTATTAAGCTTGTGATTGGCGTACTCGCTATCAGCTTTAGATCTACAACTGACCGCGAGGTGGTACTGTTCTTTTTTCATACATTTTTTCGCGGCAGTCGATATCGAGCATCTATTGGTGTCAATGTTGTAATCTCATGGTAGTCCTACAGACTTTTTAACTTACATCGGTTTGGATTTGAGCTCACATGGCCAGAAAATCTCGGTGTACTTTCGAAGGTGAGGCAGTACCTTATACCGGATTATTTGCATTTTGCTCATCCGTACCAAGCACGTGTCGTTCTTTCTTGATAGGAATGCAGTATCCCCTTGTAGATGGATCTACTAAGTACTAGCTTGAGACCCTTA
Source organism: Selenia dentaria (assembly GCA_917880725.1). Lineage (NCBI taxonomy): Eukaryota > Metazoa > Arthropoda > Insecta > Lepidoptera > Geometridae > Selenia > Selenia dentaria. The sequence goes on along the minus strand of OU862896.1, from coordinate 25,966,179 downwards.
AATGTAGTGCGAGTAGAGCCAAGCAAATAAAACAAAAATTACACAAAATAGTTACAGAAAACTACATTTAGTTATACTACATACAAATAGTTATTTATGCTACAAGTGTGGATATATCATCATTACACACGTTTCATACGTTTTACAATGCATTGCGCGAGGGAATCAAAAGTGTAAAGTACTATCACCCATTTAGTATAATACAAAAGTAACCGTATGTTTTTATGTACTTACTACTTACTCTATCGTAATAGCGATAATACATGAACGTGTCCAACTTGGTGTTATTGTAGAGCAAACTATTAGGTTAAACAAATAATAAAAACCGGCAAAATGCATGTCGCGTTGACGCTATGGATAAATACACGACACATGATATTTTGTGTGGTGGTATACAGATAGGGAACACCCGGCGCGTAAATCGGACTTGCATTTGGGCGATTTTTATTATCTGTTTAACCTAATAGTTTGCTCTACAATTCAAAATTCTATAATTTTTAACCGACTTCAAAAAAGGAGGTTCTCAAAAAGTAGTTCGCTTTGTTTTTTTAAGGTTTGTTGCGTCAGAATTTTTTACTTTATTTTTATTCGAAAGCTGGTGCTTCCCGCGTGGCCCCATTTAAATTTCATAAAATGCGGTCTAGTAGTTTGAGTTTCCAATAACCAACAGTCCAATAACTGAAAAGTGTTTCGCATATTTTGATGATATCATCATTGATGGTGAATGAAAATCGATCCCGTAATTAGCAAGTGTCACTAAAAAGGGTGAAAACAGAACCGACTTCAACACTAAAAAGTGTGAAATAACTTTCAAAACCGTGACCGTCTTTTGGTAAATAAAAATTTCATCTCAAATTATAGAATATCAACAAGATCACATTTGATTTTGCATTTATTTACACTCATCAATACTTACGATTAATCGGTTTCAGAATAAATTAGAATACAAACTCAAATATTTAATTTGAGTTATGGATAAAAATCTGTATTCTCGCACAATATAAGGACTCTGGCACTCGGGCGTGGATCCAAAAACGACCTCAAGTTCAAAGTTCAAACTCGTGCCTAATGTCAAACTCTGTCTAGACGTGAACCCGCCTTAGGTTGCGTTTACAACAGGGTTGTGGGTGGTAGCTAAGTGATGCGCGAAGGTAAAATCCCCCAAGAAGATTACTTTATTTTCCCGACTAGCTCAGCCCAATTATTGCGGGAAAGGTTTTAGAGGTCTTTATACACATAATAAGCAAGAGAACTGTGGTGGAAAAGGCTCTAACTACTATTATGTTAACATTAAATTGTAGTTCCGGAAACGTCGCGATTTCTTCTCGTCAAAAATACCTCAGTGCCTCAAGACAAGAGTCTTTGACCAATGTGTATTACCAGTGATGACATATGGCACTGAAACGTAGTCTCTTGCTATGGGCCTCATAAGCAAGCTCAAAGTCGCACAACGAGCTATGGAGAGAGTTATGCACGGGGTTTCTCTACGTGATCGAATCAGAAATGAGGGTTTCCGTAGAAGAACGAAAGTCACCGACATAGCTCAAAAGATTACCCAGTTAAATTGGCAGTGGGCAGGGTACATAGCACGCATAACTTATGGCTGATGGGGCCGCAAGGTTTTGGAGTAGAGACCACGGACCGGCAAGCGCAGAGTAGGTCGTCCACCGAAAAGGTGTACAGACGACCTGATAATGGTCGCAGGACGACTTAGATGCAGGCAGCTTCCAACCCATCTTTTTGGGAAATTATTATGAAATTAAATTATGAAAATTTTTACCCCCTAAAAATTTTTTCAGCTTTGGGAACAGATAAAAGTCGGACGGTGCTAAATCCGATGAATATGGGGGTTGAGGTAACAATTCGAAGCCACATTGATGGATTTCTGCCATGGATTGCACAGAGGTGTGAACGCGCGCATTGTCCTGATTAAACAAGACTTTTCATCTCAATAAACCTGGACGTTTTTCTTTGATTTCTTCTCTCAAACGACGCAACAGGTTGCAATAGTACCTAATCGGAGTTTATTGTTTCACCCTTTTTTAAATAATCCACGTGAAATTTTACCCTTTGCATCCCAAAAAACGGATGCCATGACTTTGCCCGCCGATAAAACCCCCTTTGCCTTCTTTGGGGTGGGCGATCCTGCTCTTTTCCATTATTTCGACTGTTCTTTTGTCTCGGGTGTAATGTGGTGAACCCAGGTTTCATCCATGGTTATAAATCTTTCAACAAATTCTATTGGGTCAGCTTCATATAACTCTGAACAGTCGCGAGAAGTTGTGAGTCGGTTGCGTTTTTGTTCCACTGAAAGCAGTCGCGGTACCCACCGCGCAGACACCTTAGAGAATCCAAGTTCAATAGTAATTATATGATGTGTTCGCTCAGATGAGATGCCTACAGTCTTAGCTATCTCCTCGACAGTCAATCTTCGATCAAATAAAATTAAAACACAGATTTTTTCTTTGTTTTGATCAGTGGAAGCTGTCGAAGGCCGGCCACTACGGGGCTCATCTTGAATGGTCTCACGACCATGTTTAAACTCTGCCACCCAGTTTTAACAGTCGCATACGAAGGAGCGGACTCACCCAAAGTAGCAGACATGTCTTCATGTATAGCTCTTGGAGTTAAACCTTTCAAATTCAGGTATGTTATCACTGCACGATGTTCAATTTTATCCATTTTCAAAAATAGCTCTGACTTGACTTACGGTATCACGCGTAAACGAACAATGAGTTACTGTGAATAAACTAAACTGTGCATACTTGTTGCTAAATAATGTATACAAAATGAGGGTAATTATAAAAAAACCAATGACTTTAACCATGTTAGGCTAAGAACTTTTCAAATGACCCTCGTACATACTTATATACATATACACACCCAGATCCAAGAGATATGTTCATGCACACAAATGTTTGACCTATCCGGGATAGAACCCAGGACCAACTACTTAGAAGGCAGAATCACCATCATTTTTTATTTAAATGAACCAGCGTTTTATTTATATTGACATGACAGCATCTAAATTTCGTCGGTTTCACGAGTAAATTATTGCAGTTATTGTTATTTCAGCACAATCATTATTTTTAATGATAATTATTCTTTAAAGTGGATGACTAATATTCCCAGATTACATGTCTCTAATTTAATAAACTACTACTACTAAACTTAAATTACTTAATTTGTTAACTTTTTCAAGCAAATGTCGTGTACTTAATTATTCTATATAACATGTACTACGGAAGCGCGAGACTAACACAGGTATTTTCATACTTAAAATATGGTCTTAAACCTATGAAATGTATCTTAAATTTTACCGAATTGTATGAATTTGAAATGAAACCGAATGTTTGTTGTTATTTGATGTTGATAATAAAACATTTTCATAGACTAACTTAATTAGTCAATTCCTATACATGCCAAATAATCACTGTCAGTGTAAGTTTGAACTCATCATAATATCAAAAGGTATATTTCTCGTCTGTATTTCGCAGGTTGGAAAATCCCCTCCGAACACGGAGTTCATACTGCAATGCGACGACAGCTTTGAGTTAATTAACTCTCAAGCTCCAACCGAAATGCAGATTTTTGTCAGCAGTAAAATTAAGTTTTCTGATTACTTAAGGCCTCCCGAAGCGTGAAATCAATAAAAAAACAACATCAATAATTGTGTATCAACATCAGCGTCGACATCAACAAACTATCTCCATACCCAATGTTATCAAAATTGGTCCAGCCGCGTGAAGAAGCAACAATCACACTCACAAACATTCATCTTAGAAATAGCTATTTACCTATCTTATTCATACTAAATACAGCTTTGATTACTCGCTTACGAGTTTTATCGCGGCGAACAACTGAACAGTCTAGTGAACTCGTAGGTACACTGTGGTATTTGTATTGCGCCGTGTATATATGAATGCGGTAAATGCTGAGACCGTCCCTTGCCCACAAAGAATAGTAAAATAATATACAGGTGTTTGGTGAAACGGTATACAAATTTTCGTAGCCGATTACCATGACACTTTTCCTTATGGTATATGTATCTAGTTTAATCAGCAATCCTCCAGTTCATTCTTAAATCTTTTGTTATAGCGTAAACCTGATGCGGACAGATTATAATGGTTATGTTGCCCTTGATCGGCTCCTGAAATCCCTTCTCGTTCCACCAAACACCCTGTATTTATTATATTTTCTTGTGCCTTATCATAAAAATAGTGTACTTCTTTTTGGATAACAAACAAATACATTTTTATAATATTACTTTTTTAACCGCATACGTTGCAGTTCCTGGAAAAGTTGATTGATTTCTGCGAAATCTATTGTATTATTGGCCAAAAATGGCGAATCGCGAGTCAATGGGTTAAAAGCACTAACGCCTGCTTAGCGTTACTAAACATTACAATTTTAGAGAGAAAAATATATAACTATAAAGGGTTGCGATGTCAATACGAAAGTTCAAGTATTTCTAAATAATGCTTCTTTCAGTTGGATAGTAACTAGTAGTAGTAGTTGCTGACAAAGCTGTTCAATAGATATCGCTCCGAACCCGTAAGACGGTTAAATAAATAAAAATAAATAATTCAGATAGAGATTTAAAATTCGATGCTCGGGCCTCGAGCCTCGGTGGCCTAGTTGGTCATGGCATCTGACACGGATTGTTGGAAGACACGGGTTCGAATCCCGTCCGAGGATGTGAATTTTTCTCTCTATAAATTGAAACAAATAAATTTCGATTTGATCCATTTACTTATATGCATATCTTTTAATTCTTTTTTGTATAGTCAGTTGCTCAAGAACACAAGTATTAATGATAAATCAATCACATTTACACTTAAGTCATTTAGATTGAGATTAATCCTTTGACGTACATTTGCGTTCATTTAATTCATAAATCTTTTGTTTGAATTATCACGGTATATGAAGGGTTAAACAACTTTACGCGTATAATTTTATATTATATTATCCCGTCGATATCCCGACATCCCGATTTTTACAATAAAATCCCAAAACACATAACTGAGCTCACAGAGGGCAAATTCAAGTTGACTGTAAAATACGTTTTAATAAAAAAAGCTTATCATAAAGTTCGACATTATATAGAAGATAAGCTTGGAATACTCCACTTCTGGCAAGCTGTCACTCTGCCACCCATAAAATGTAATATTTGTAGTACCTAAGTAGAAACATTGTAAACATCTATATAAAAAGAATGGCCCCGAGTTTCTTGCCGCTTCTTCTTTGTAGGCTCTATGAATTTTGGAACGCGGCGGTAGTCTTTAAAGTACATTATAATGAAAAATTGACGTTCATAAGTCCGTCTTTGATGCCTAAATTGAATAAATGATTTTGACTTTGACATTTGACGTTTCGAGCACTTATCAGTAAACATAGTCACGGGTATTGTTCGACGGGATAAAATAATATATAATTATACGCGTTTTGATCCGTTTAAAGTTGTGTAATTTCAATGTATATTGAATATAATGGATCGCGAAAGCCTAAAAAAACATTTGATCATTAGACTAATACGATCACAATATAAATCCATCGCGGCAGACAGTTGTCGGATATTATGTAAGAGAACAAACACTCTTCACAATGTAGTCGAGGGGAACGGTGAATGCATAAAGGCCTATTCAAACCCGGGCGTTATTCGCTACCGCGAGCGACAGAGAAATCCGAGAGGTTAAGCGTTAATTTCACTGTTCACACCAAAGCGGATATCGCTACCGCGCGCGGTAGAGATATCCGTTGTCACCGGTTAGCGGGGCGAGGGCAGGAAGCATTGGAAAGGGGTCGCTACCTGCTCCCGCGTCGACCGGCGGAACTAGTTTCGCCAAACAAGAGAAAATACCGCCTCACTAGACGGTACAAGTTTCGCTGCAGTTATGGGACTCGTTACTATTTACCCATCGAGTTCCGCTTGGTATTTTCCGCTAGCCATACCTAGAGAATAACGCTCAGCGAAACTATCATAAATCAGGAGCGTTTTGTAATAAGCTTAGAATAATCATACTTACTATCGTACTCCCACAGACACAAAACCAAAAAAGGTAAGGTTGCAATATGACTACTTTAAGAGATGGGAGTACGGATTTTCAAAATTGACATTGGAACTATGAAACTTAGGGTCAAAAGTCGCGTCAAAGTACGCGAATTGAGTGAAATATTTGATACTACGTAATCAAAAAGTATCGTAATCCATTGTTATTTTAAGCTTTCTATATTGACGTGGTGGTACCAAATTTAATGGCAAGGTTGAAACATGACTACTTTAAGAGGTGGGAGTAAGGCCCCAGGTCTGAATATGCCTTAATAGAATACGCTGTGGTCGGATAGCTAGCAGGTTTTGCAGCTTAATCGTAGTTGTGGACTTGTAATAATGATGATAAAGCGATTTTTTTGTACTGGCAATAAATATGAGTATGTTATATATTTTTAGTAACATAAAAAAATATTACAATGAATGTATGTCACTTTTATTGATTCCTAAAGTATTAATCTTTAGAAATCAATAAAAAAATAGACATTTAGTCGTCAATAAAGATCCAACACAGATGCGTATAAAACGGTGCATATCGCTTGCCCTTAAAGGAACAAAAGGAAACATTTTTAAAACTATTGTAAATATAAATGCTACTCTATACTAATATTATAAAAAGGAAAGATTTGATTGTTTGTTTGTTTGTTTGTTTGTTTGAAATGAAAAGGACCGATTTGAAAAATTATTTAACCATTATTATAATCCTACTTTATCCCTGATGAACATAGGCTTTTTATTCATCATCATCCATCACCAGGCGGATGAAACCGCGAAGCGCAGCTAGGTCTATAAATCGGCATTTAGAAAACAAATAATTAATAAGTCTGATTGGTATAGACAATAATCAAACATTCGTTGGGATTTTGGCATTGAACCGCCCAACACCATACGTTATCTAAAATGAATAATTTTCCTATATTTGAGTTTCCTCGTGTCGTTTAAGAATGGTAGTTTAGTAACCCCATAAATGTTAGTGATGGTGTACGATTGTAATAAAAGTTTAAAAATATATTAGTTTTTGTTTTTAAGTTCCCCTCGTAACAAAATATTTTTTACGCTTTACTAGAATGTGACTTAAACAGGACTTCACCATAATGGCCGACTTGTATTTACTTGACTGGACTATCTTATTGAATAAAGATGTTACTGATAGGTACAACTATAAATAACTAGATACGCCCCGCAGTTACACCCACGTGATGATGGATGATGATGACGAAATTTTGCTACATGTTAATCCAGCGCATCATCTACCTCCATACCATTTATCATCAAAATAAATGGGCCATCCGTTAGAGCGTGATAATGTAACAAACAGTACTAACTGGTCGGCGCATAGCTTTAACCGATTATATTATTTAGTGAAGCGCCACCTAGTTTAGTTTTGGTGGACTAGAGATGCAAAGTGGCGCCATCTCTGGTATAACTCTGATAACGCTGTTCGCCGATTGGTCGGTCGGTCGGTCGTTGAGAGCCAATTATTGTTCAGTACTTAGTCATCGTCCGACAGAGGCGTTGGGGGGGAGCGCGCGGAGACGCTCGGAGGAGCTCACTTGGCGTTTGGTCGTGGCAGCGTTCGCTATTAAGTGGAATACCTTGTCCCCAAGTTAATTCAAGTTGATCTCTAAACACTATGTGCTGTAATAATAAATCTCAGTGCGACGTAATAAAAGCAGATTGTACATGTGATATCGTTTTCTCCTCGCCCGCTTAATCCACGCCTAGCCATGAAATTGGAGCATGCCATCCTATAAACATCCTGATACGGGCCAAATGTGCCTTTATATTAAATATTAGTGTGATTCATGTGTGTTGTCAAGAGTCTTTATCATGTTGTTGTGAAATAAAACAAAAATGACGACTAGAAGTCGTCTCGTATGGTTCTACCAAACTAAAAATACTATAAACGAAAAAAATAACAGTTTTGTCACCCGCTCACTCTGGCGCCCCACCTTTATTCTTGTGAGAGGGAGACCGGATGTCGCCTAGTTGCATGACAGATTGATAGATAACAATTGTGATAATGCAATGACGACACGTTGAGATGGGAAACTACTGGACAACAGATGCAAATAGCGCTTAGCATTGTAACAAGGACTGGTTACTTTTAATTCCCTGATTCAATTTTATTTAACAAAACTGGAACCGACTTCAACAATAACAAGTGTGAAAGGTGTTTGGAAGTCAGTACTGAACTTGATGGTTCATATGTCCCTATTATCACAATATTGAGCGCATGGCACCGACTTCGACAAGTTATTTCACACTTTTTAGTGTAGAAGTCGGTACCATTATTAGTAAATAAAAAATTTCATTCTTTTCAGCGACTTTTGCTACTCACGGGAACGATTGTCATTCACCGTCAATAAGGATATCATCAAGATGGCGAAACACTTTTCAGTTATTTGAGTGTAACTCAAAAACCGCTCGACCGAATTTGAATAAATTTAAATGGGACCTCAGGAGCTCACCTCACCTCTTTAAAAAAAAAAAAAGGAAATACAAAAAATAATTTTGAGAATCGGAACACAAATGCGGGAGAAATCGGTGACCATACAAAAAAATACATACAGTCGAACACAGAACCACCTTCTTTCTTGAAGTCGGTTAATTATTAAAGAAATAGTCGTCGCAGTCAACTAATTAAAACGTTAAGGAAACAATACAGCATTATTTCTCCTACATAAAGTCTGTGATGTCAGCATTTTTGGACAACGATGGAGTTTACGTGTTTTATCTAATGGCTAAACGGTAGGGCTCCACAATTATAAGGAGTTAGTCTATGTAACCTGAGATATCTAGATATGTAACTTTCATTTAATTATTTATATTTTGCGATGCGGCCGTTTACGAGTGTACTCTCGGGTCGGGCTTCCCGTATACATATTTATTTGTTCAGTACACATTAGATCCGTTTTGAAATCATACACCGGTCATACTAACACTGAAAAACTTTCGTCTACACTTTTCTTGTAGTTTAAATATACTAGAGCTGAAATTGATAGTGGTTTGACCGGATACCAGAATGAAGCTATGCGCAACACCGAACAGCCGTAATTCAGCCGCTGAAAAATTCCTTCCGCATATTATCCCTGACCCCGCGACCAGTCGTGCCCCGCTCCTTAATTTTGAGGTCAGCTAGTTAAAAACAGTGCCAGAATCGGTCAATTTCGTCCGAATTTATCTTCCCACACATTATGCAGTATGCAGTATTCAATTCACTGTGTAGTGTGTTTACTTTGTACAACTTCCTTCTCTACGCGCGGGGAGAGGCCGATATAGCGACGTCCATAGAAGGGTCAACATGTCAATTGACAAGACTTTTGGCATGTGTCAGGTGGCAGGACTTTTCTTCGTTCGATTTTTCGGGTTATTGAGCCATACCACCACCACCTTCGTGCCAAATACTGTGAAGTAATGAGTAAAGGGCAGTGTGGCAAAAAAAATAAGTTAGAACGTCTGGATGGCACTGCAACTGCATGTGTAAAAGCAAAAAGTACTTATAAATTTAAAATGTTTAACCCCCCAAACATTTTTTATATTCTGTTTTGTTTCGGGACTTTTGTACATTTAGCGCATGTCAGCCCACTCCCAGGCATAAAAAACCTAATCATTGGGATCATTCGAAAACAGGATACACGATAAGTTGGTCTATTTACAACTCTTAATTGTTTTCAACCGACTTCGAAAAAACGGAGGATGTGCTCAAGAAGACGCGTATATTTTTTTATGAATGATAAAGTACTGTATCTATTTACAGAGTAGTCCGAATTTGATAATTCTTTTATTTATTTATTTATTATTTTGAACTACAAACAGAACTAACACTAAAATTTTAACATAATGAATAAATACACAAAACATGTTTATGCCTCGAGTAATAAATGTTAGACCCACACCGTACTCCACGAGTTAACAATTTGCGGTTCGTGTGTGAATGAATAGCTCGCTATTGTAAAGTAGACTCAATCTACGAAACAGAGTTACAACATTACTACGTACATAATATATAGTTCTTTATACAACCTTTAAAATTTAAAATCAATACTAGTAGATAGGTACTTAGTATAAATAAGTATAGTATAGTTATGGTAGGAATGGAAAACTAGTAATTGTTATACTTTACGAAGGTTCTTACACTAACAAAACTCAGTATAGAGGGGAGGTTATGACGAGGCCGAAGGCAGAGCCTTTTACCCGAACGAAGTCGCGGGCATTCGCTAGTAGGAGTATAATAATAAGAGTGTTTATATGGAAAAAGATTGTTTGCGTCAGTGCCTTAGTAATGCGTAGGCGGCTTGAGATAAGCCTCTACTTACCTCTACGAAAAATAAAATTCTAAGTACAACGCGGTCACATTATCTCGAGACCTCGCTGGAATGCGAACCTCTCGCCCCGTTCTCCTTTCACCTCCCCGCGCTCGCCACGGCGCGTCAGTACGGTTAGCACTTTCGTTGCCGATACGCGTCGACTTGTTTTCGTGGTATATTTTTAAACATTTCATTGTTACGTTTGGACTTTTATTGTTATTTTGTTATTGCTGTTACGTTAAAATATTGTTTTTGTTGCAACGTAGGACATTTTTGTTAAGTTTGTACATTTTGGTACCTAGTTTAGTACCTATCTTATATGTAGTTTTGTGTAATAAAAACTTCTTGAACCCACTTAACCAAGATTGTTTCATTTATTTTTCATCACTTTAATCATATCATTATAATAATATTACCTACATTAAATTAATTAACGCAATATTTGTTTTGTTGGAAATCTTATTGTTTATAATAGTATCCTACTTGAGGATGCTTGTTTTGCGCACTATATCAGAGCGCCGACGCGACGTGACGTCATCGACGCCAGGTCTCGAGATAATGTGACCAGGTTATAATCAGTAACACTTAAGTTTGAAGGGTCTCCGAGTGCCATTAACTATAATCGAATATGAAACACACAAGGGAAAATACAAAACCTCATAGTCGCCATTTCAACACGATACTTGAGCCTACTTTTTACACGATTTCTAAAATAGTCATTCACACGTGTTCAATCAGTAAGTTACCTACATTCCCAAATAACAGTGTTGGCGCGTGTAGTTTTTACATAGTTTTCGTTACGTTCCGGCAATGTTATGGTTATTAATCATTGACTTAATGGTTTATGGTCGCGGGCTTGTGGGTCATTGTGTATTGAAACTATTGTATTATCGTGTGTAATTTATTGTAAGTCGTGTGAAAGTAATGGACATTTCATTTCACTAGATCATACAAAACATGTGCATTTTTTTCACTTTCAAATATCGCCTTATTTCACACCAAATGATTTCTTAGGCTGTGGGATTCATATATTACATTGAAGCTCCACATTATACGGATTGAATTGCGTATACTTTATGTTATTTTTATCTCGACATTTCGAACACTTTTCAGTGAAAATGGGACCACGCAATAACACTTGATGGTCACAGAGATGATGCGGTCGAAGAAACTAAAGGTTAGCTACCCGAAGGTGCTTAGCCACAGGTTTTCCATCTTTAGTGTGGTAACTAGTGGTATGAGTATCTATAGCGGGCACTAGAAAGCGTCATAAACTGCGCCAAACTGTGGCTTTCCTCCCGACTTTACCTACACCGAAAGATCGAGCCAGAGAAAAGTTTAAAAACCAGCGACGACCGAATTTCACTACATAGGTACCTAATCATACAAAATAAACTTATATTTTTTCTTTATCTAAGCTGTAGGCGGCTAGTGTAGAAATAACTAGACCATGATAACTACTAGTAGTTCTGCAGCAGACCTCTCAGTTTTATCAGCGGCAACTTTTCACAGTCTGAGCTATGTAAGTCATCGAAATTTAGAAACAAAATTAGCTCTGAGGGCATATTGGTGGCGTTGTCACTGATGGCTCTTTTGTTAAAGCGTTCGTAAAGCTCAAAAACGTTATTTTTGCCACTTCGACTAGGGTGTGAGCAGAAGTGGCGAACTTTTGCCCACATCCTACTCGAACGCTCAACCGAACATAAGACCTCAAATCGCATGATTATGCTGTCAAATACATAGTTGTCAAAAAACGATCACAAACAACCATGCTCCAGACGTGGGCAAAAAGAACTTTTTTTTTTTGCTTTCCAAACGCTTAACAAAAAGAGACAAAGGACATTTTCACCCACAGATTCCCAATTCGAACGCCCTTCCGAGAGTTTTCAGCGTTTTTTTCGCCAACAGGGTCTATTCGCACGCACTAATAATGTGACGATTGACGGATAGGACGTTAAAAAATAGCCTTCTCCCACGGAAATTAAGTCGCGGGTTTCATTCGCGGTGACAAGTTACAAACTAGCACGCTTTATAGCCTTTTAAAGAGGTTACATTCCGATTGCATCCTAAGCTGACTTTCTGTTTCCATGGAACAATCGATAGTCGATCGGTTATTATTACCCGGGCGACCTCCATGACATAATGAGTGCGCAACCGGTTACAAGGTGAGAGTTCACAGATTCGCTTCCCGTCTGCAGCGGGTGCTATGATTTGGTGTTTCTAGCTTAGAAGATGACATAAAACCGTCTTAAAGCCATACTTGTGTAAAACATTTGCAGCGTTATTCTACGGGAAAAGAAACCGGAATTAAAGTCGAACAAAAGTGTATTCGAGCAATGTGTCGACTAAAATCAACGTAAGCAATATTACCAAAAATGTAAACTACTAACTCTCACTTCCATACACATATACGGCCTAATTAATAAACTTGGCTACACCGGGAGCAGTTAAAACATCTATCTGTCATTTTTTCGCTTACTGTAAATGTCACGCGTGAAAGCAAGACAAAGCATGTTACGCTTAATCTATGTTTCCGTTCATTAATAAAGGCTATGAGACAATAATCAAAAGACGAGAACAATGACTTTAAATTATCACAAAAATATTTCCCCGGCCCGGGGTCGAACCTGCGGGACCCCAAACTACGAAGGCACAGTGTCACTATGGGCAGTTCAGATTGAGCAACATTGCTCGATCACGGTTTCGCACACTGTCAAATACTGCCATAAAGAGTCACTATCACGATATGGGGATTCCAATGGATTTCTATCTACGCAATAATAATAGTAATACATATATGCGACAATATCCACACAAACGGTTCAGGTCCCAAACTAGGAAGAGCCTGTTCTATGGTTTAGACCATCGGACTTTTACTGAATAACTTAACCCCTCACCAGTCGATTGCCAATATAACAATGAAATTTCTATTGTGTCTGGGTCGTTCGACTGATGAAGTAATAAGTAATTTATATCTGTACTGTAACCTTAACAAAAAATTAAAGCACATACTTGTAACGCAACTAGATTTAAAACCAATTTGTGAGGAACTGATCTCCACAACACAGGGAATCCTAGTGTGGAGACCAGGGTTTACAAAAAATAAAAAAACTGAAACTGTTACATATTATGTAAAATTACTAGTTTTAAGAATGTTGTAGTCATTATTGGTGGTTGAAATAAATAATTCTTAATTCTTACGGTAGCCTGATGACTGATCAGTCAAACAGACATGTTCGTGCACACAAATGTTAGACATGTCCATGGGATCAAACCCGGGGCCAGCGGCTCAGAAGACAGGGATAAGCAACTTCGCCAACCGGCCAGTCGAATGTAATGCCTTGGCGTGAGCTAGGATTACCACAGCATTGCAAGCTTCTTACTAACTTCTAAATACTACCATCTGGTTAAACTAAATCGTGCATGTACTTGTTGCTAAATAATGTAACTACAAAATGAGGGTAATTATAAAAAAAACCAATGACTTTAACCATGTTAGGCTAAGAACTTTTCAAATGACCCTCGTACATACTTATATACATATACACACCCAGATCCAAGAGATATGTTCATGCACACAAGTGTTGGACCTATCCGGGATAGAACCCAGGACCAACTACTTAGAAGGCAGAATCACCATCATTTTTTATTTAAATGAACCAGCGTTTTATTTATATTGACATGACAGCATCTAAATTTCGTCGGTTTCACGAGTAAATTATTGCAGTTATTGTTATTTCAGCACAATCATTATTTTTAATGATAATTATTCTTTAAAGTGGATGACTAATATTCCCAGATTACATTTCTCTAATTTAATAAACTACTACTACTAAACTTAAATTACTTAATTTGTTAACTTTTTCAAGCAAATGTCGTGTACTTAATTATTCTATATAACATGTACTACGGAAGCGCGAGACTAACACAGGTATTTTCATACTTAAAATATGGTCTTAAACCTATGAAATGTATCTTAAATTTTACCGAATTGTATGAATTTGAAATGAAACCGAATGTTTCTTGTTATTTGATGTTGATAATAAAACATTTTCATAGACTAACTAATTAACTTAATTAGTCAATTCCTATACATGCCAAATAATCACTGTCAGTGTAAGTTTGAACTCATCATAATATCCAAAGGTATATTTCTCGTCTGTATTTCGCAGGTTGGAAAATCCCCTCCGAACACGGAGTTCATACTGCAATGCGACGACAGCTTTGAGTTAATTAACTCTCAAGCTCCAACCGAAATGCAGATTTTTGTCAGCAGCAAAATTAAGTTTTCTGATTACTTAAGGCCTCCCGAAGCGTGAAATCAATAAAAAAACAACATCAATAATTGTGTATCAACATCAGCGTCGACATCAACAAACTATCAAAATTTATATATATATGTTATCAAAATTGGTCCAGCCGCGTGAAGAAGCAACAATCACACTCACAAACATTCATCTTAGAAATAGCTATTTACCTATCTTATTCATACTAAATACAGCTTTGATTACTCGCTTACGAGTTTTATCGCGGCGAACAACTGAACAGTCTAGTGAACTCGTAGGTACACTGTGGTATTTGTATTGCGCCGTGTATATATGAATGCGGTAAATGCTGAGACCGTCCCTTGCCCACAAAGAATAGTAAAATAATATACAGGTGTTTGGTGAAACGGTATACAAATTTTCGTAGCCGATTACCATGACACTTTTCCTTATGGTATATGTATCTAGTTTAATCAGCAATCCTCCAGTTCATTCTTAAATCTTTTGTTATAGCGTAAACCTGATGCGGACAGATTATAATGGTTATGTTGCCCTTGATCGGCTCCTAAAATCCCTTCTCGTTCCACCAAACACCCTGTATTTATTATATTTTCTTGTGCCTTCATAAAAATAGTGTACTTCTTTTTGGATAACAAACAAATACATTTTTATACTTTTTTAACCACACACGTTGCAGTTCCTGGAAAAGTCGATTGATTTCTGCGAAATCTATTGTATTATTGGCCAAAAATGGCGAATCGCGAGTCAATGGGTTAAAAGCACTAACGCCTGCTTAGCGTTACTAAACATTGCAATTTTAGAGAGAAAAATATATAACTATAAAGGGTTGCGATGTCAATACGAAAGTTCAAGTATTTCTAAATAATGCTTCTTTCGGTTGGATAGTGCTGACAAAGCTGTTCAATAGATATCGCTCCGAACCCGTAAGACGGGTAAATAAATAAAAATAAATAATTCAGATAGAGATTTAAAATTCGATGCTCGGGCCTCGAGCCTCGGTGGCCTAGATGGTCATGGCGTCTGACACGGATTGTCGCAAGACGCGGGTTCGAATCCCGTCCGAGGATGTGAATTTTTCTCTCTATAAATTGAAACAAATAAATTTCAATTTGATCCATTTACTTATATGCATATCTTTTAACTCTTTTTTTGTATAATCAGTTGCTCAAGAACACAAGTATTAGTGATAAATCAATCACATTTACACTTAAGTCATTAAGATTGAGATTAATCCTTTGGCGTACATTTGCGTTAATTTAATTCATAAATCTTTTGTTTGAATTATCACGGTATATGAAGGGTTAAACAACTTTACGCGTATAATTTTATATTATATTATCCCGTCGATATCCCGACATCCCGATTTTTACAATAAAATCCCAAATCACATAACTGAGCTCAAAGAGGGCAAATTCAAGTTGACTGTAAAATACGTTTTAATGAAAAAAGCTTATCATAAAGTTCGACATTATATAGAAGATAAGCTTGGAATACTCCACTTCTGGCAAGCTGTCTCTCTGCCACCCATAAAATGTAATATTTATAGTACCTAAGTAGAAACATTGTAAACATCTATATAAAAAGAATGGCCCCGAGTTTCTTGCCGCTTCTTCTCGGTAGGCTCTTTATATTTTGGCACGCGGCGATAGAGTTTTTAAAGTGCATTATAATGAAAAATTGACGTTCATAAGTGCGTCTTTGATGCCTAAATTGAATAAATGATTTTGACTTTGACTTTGACGTTTCGAACACTTATCAGTAAACATGGTCACGGGTATTGTTCGACGGGATAAAATAAAATATAATTATACGCGTTTTAATCCGTTTAAAGATGTTTAATTTCAATGTATATTGAATATAATGGATCGCGAAAGCCTAAAAAAACATTTGATCATTAGACTAATACGTTCACAATATAAATCCATCGCGGCAGACAGTTGTCGGATATTATGTAAGAGAACAAACACTCTTCACAATGTAGTCGAGGGGAACGGTGAATGCATAAAGGCCTATTCATTGCTGGGCGTTATTCGCTACTAAGAGCGATAGAGAAATCCGAGAGGTTAAGCGGTAATTTCACTGTTCACACCAAAGCGGATATCGCTACCGCGCGCGGTAGAGATATCCGTTGTCAACGGTTAGCGGGGCGAGGGCAGGAAGCATTCGAAAGAAGTCGCTACCTGCTCCCGCGTCGACCGGCGGTACTAGTTTCGCCAAACAAGAGAAAATACCGCCTCACTAGACGGTACAAGTTTCGCTGCAGTTATGGGACTCGTTACTATTTACCCATCGAGTTCCGCTTGGTATTTTCCGATAGCCATAGCGGTAGCGTATAACGCTCAGCGAAACTATCATAAATCAGGAGCGTTTTGTAATAAGCTTAGAATAATCATACTTACTATCGTACTCCCACCGACACAAAACCAAAAAAGGTAAGGTTGCAATATGACTACTTTAAGAGATGGGAGTACGGATTTTCAAAATTGACATTGGAACTATGAAACTTAGGGTCAAAAGTCGCGTCAAAGTACGCGAATTGAGTGAAGTGTTTTATACTACGTCATCAAAAAGTCTAGCGTAATCCATTATTATTTTAAGCTTTCTATATTGACGTGGTGGTACCAAATTTAATGGCAAGGTTGAAACATGACTACTTTAAGAGGTGGGTGTAAGGCCCCAGGTCTGAATATGCCTTAATAGAATACGCTGTGGTCGGATAGCTAGCAGGTTTTGCAGTTTACTCGTAGTTGTGGACTTGTGATAATGATGATAAAGCGATTTTTTTTTGTACTGGCAATAAATATGAGAATGCTATATATTTTCAGTAACATAAAAAAATATTACAATGAATGTCACTTAACTGTAAAGTTTAATATTTTAGGAATCAATAAAAAAAATAGACAATTAGTCGTCAATAAAGCTCCAACACAGATTGCAAAACGGTGCATATCGCTTGCCCTTAAAGGAACAAAAGGAAACGTTTTTAAAACTATTGTAAATATAGATGCTACTCTATACTAATATTATAAAAAGGAAAGATTTGATTGTTTGTTTGTTTGAAATGAAAAGGACCGATTTGAAAAATTATTTAACCATTATTATAATCCTACTTTATCCCTGATGAACATAGGCTTTTTATTCATCATCATCCATCACCAGGCGGATGAAACCGCGAAGCGCAGCTAGGTCTATAAATCGGCATTTAGAAAACAAATAATTAATAAGTCTGATTGGTATAGACAATAATCAAACATTCGTTGGGATTTTGGCATTGAACCGCCCAACACCATACGTTATCTAAAATGAATAATTTTCCTATATTTGAGTTTCCTCGTGTCGTTTAAGAATGGTAGTTTAGTAACCCCATAAATGTTAGTGATGGTGTACGATTGTAATAAAAGTTTAAAAATATATTAGTTTTTGTTTTTAAGTTCCCCTCGTAACAAAATATTTTTTACGCTTTACTAGAATGTGACTTAAACAGGACTTCACCATAATGGCCGACTTGTATTTACTTGACTGGACTATCTTATTGAATAGAATGTTACTGATAGGTACAACTATAAATAACTAGATACGCCCCGCAGTTACACCCACGTGATGATGGATGATGATGACGAAAGTTTGCTACATGTTAATCCAGCGCATCTTCTACATCCATACCATTTATCATCAAAATAAATGGGCCAGCCGTTAGAGCGTGATAATGTAACAAACAGTACTAACTGGTCGGCGCATAGCTTTAACCGATGATATTATTTAGTCAAGCGCCACCTAGTTTAGTTTTGGTGGACTAGAGATGCAAAGTGGCGCCATCTCTGGTATAACTCTGGTAGCGTGCGCTGTTCGCCGATTGGTCGGTCGGTCGTTGAGAGCCAATTACTGTTGAGTACTTAGTCATCGTCCGACAGAGTCGTTGGGGAGGAGCTCACTTGGCGTTTGGTCGTGGCAGCGTTCGCTACTAAGTGGAATACCTTGTCCCCAAGTTAATTCAAGTTGATCTCTAAACACTATGTGCTGTAATAATAAATCTCAGTGTGACGTAATAAAAGCAAACTCATTGTACATGTGATATCGTTTTCTCCTCGCCCGCTTAATCCACGCCTAGCCATGAAATTGGAGCATGCCATCCTATAAACATCCTGATACGGGCCAAATGTGCCTTTATATTAAATATTAGTGTGATTCATGTGTGTTGTCAAGAGTCTTTATAATGTTATTGTGAAATAAAACAAAAATGACGACTAGAAGTCGTCTCGTATGGTTGTACCAAACTAAAAATACTATAAACGAAAAAATAACAGTTTTTTCACCCGCTCACACTGGCGCCCCACCTTTATTCTTGTGAGAGGGAGACCGGATGTCGCCTAGTTGCATGACAGATTGATAGATAACAATTGTGATAATGCAATGACGACACGTTGAGATGGGAAACTACTGGACAACAGATGCAAACAGCGCTTAGCATTGTAACAAGTACTGGTTACTTTTAATTCCCTGATTCAATTTTATTTAACAAAACTGGAACCGACTTCAACAATAACAAGTGTGAAAGGTGTTTGGAAGTCAGTACTGAACTTGATGGTTCATATGTCCCTATTATCACAATATTGAGCGCATGGCACCGTCTTCGACAAGTTATTTCACACTTTTTAGTGTAGAAGTCGGTACCATTATTAGTAAATAAAAAATTTCATTCTTTTCAGCGACTTTTGCTACTCACGGGAACGATTGTCATTCACCGTCAATAAGGATATCATCAAGATGGCGAAACACTTTTCAGTTATTTGAGTGTAACTCAAAAACCGCTCGACCGAATTTGAATAAATTTAAATGGGACCTCAGGAGCTCACCTCACCTCTTTCAAAAAAAAAAGGAAATACAAAAAATAATTTTGAGAATCGGAACACAAATGCGGGAGAAATCGGTGACCATACAAAAAAATACATACAGTCGAACACAGAACCACCTTCTTTCTTGAAGTCGGTTAATTATTAAAGAAATAGTCGTCGCAGTCAACTAATTAAAACGTTAAGGAAACAATACAGCATTATTTCTCCTACATAAAGTCTGTGATGTCAGCATTTTTGGACAACGATGGAGTTTACGTGTTTTATCTAATGGCTAAACGGTAGGGCTCCACAATTATAAGGAGTTAGTCTATGTAACCTGAGATATCTAGATATGTAACTTTCATTTAATTATTTATATTTTGCGATGCGGCCGTTTACGAGTGTACTCTCGGGTCGGGCTTCCCGTATACATATTTATTTGTTCAGTACACATTAGATCCGTTTTGAAATCATACACCGGTCATACTGACACTGAAAAACTTTCGTCTACACTTTTCTTGTAGTTTAAATATACTAGAGCTGAAATTGATAGTGGTTTGACCGGATACCAGAATGAAGCTATGCGCAACACCGTAATTCAGCCGCTGAAAAATTCCTTCCGCATATTATCCCTGACCCCGCGACCAGTCGTGCCCCGCTCCTTAATTTTGAGGTCAGCTAGTTAAAAACAGTGCCAGAATCGGTCAATTTCGTCCGAATTTATCTTCCCACACATTATGCAGTATGCAGTATTCAATTCACTGTGTAGTGTGTTTACTTTGTACAACTTCCTTCTCTACGCGCGGGGAGAGGCCGATATAGCGACGTCCATAGAAGGGTCAACATGTCAATTGACAAGACTTTTGGCATGTGTCAGGTGGCAGGACTTTTCTTCGTTCGATTTTTCGGGTTATTGAGCCATACCACCACCACCTTCGTGCCAAATACTGTGAAGTAATGAGTAAAGGGCAGTGTGGCAAAAAAAATAAGTTAGAACGTCTGGATGGCACTGCAACTGCATGTGTAAAAGCAAAAAGTACTTATAAATTTAAAATGTTTAACCCCCCAAACATTTTTTATATTCTGTTTTGTTTCGGGACTTTTGTACATTTAGCGCATGTCAGCCCACCCCCAGACATAAAAAACCTAATCATTGGGATCATTCGAAAACACGATACACGATAAGTTGGTCTATTGACAACTCTTAATTGTTTTCAACCGACTTCGAAAAAACGGAGGATGTGCTCAAGAAGACGCGTATATTTTTTTATGAATGATAACGTACTGTATCTATTTACAGAGTAGTCCGAATTTGATAATTCTTTTATTTATTTACTTATTATTGTGAACTACAAACAGTACTAACACTTAAATTTTAACATAATGAATAAATACACAAAACATGTTTATGCCTCGAGTAATAAATGTTAGACCCACACCGTACTCCACGAGTTAACAATTTGCGGTTCGTGTGTGAATAGCTCGCTATTGTAAAGTAGACTCAATCTACGAAACAGAGTTACAACATTACTACGTACATAATATATAGTTCTTTATACAACCTTTAAAATTTAAAATCAATACTAGTAGATAGGTACTTAGTATAAATAGTATAGTATAGTTATGGTAGTAATGGAAAACTAGTAATTGTTATACTTTACGAAGGTTCTTACACTAAAAAAACTCAGTATAGATGGGAGGTTATGACGAGGCCGAAGGCAGAGCTTTTTACCCGAACGAAGTCGCGGGCATTCGCTAGTAGGAGTATAATAATAAGAGTGTTTATATGGAAAAAGATTATTTAGTAATGCGTAGGCGGCTTGAGATAAGCCTCTACTTACCTCTACGAAAAATAAAATTCTAAGTACAACCCGGTCACATTATCTCGAGACCTCGCTGGAATGCGAACCTCTCGTCCCGTTCTCCTTTCACCTCCCCGCGCTCGCCACGGCGCGTCAGTACGGTTAGCACTTTCGTTGCCGATACGCGTCGACTTGTTTTCGTGGTATATTTTTAAACATTTCATTGTTACGTTTGGACTTTTATTGTTATTTTGTTATTGCTGTTACGTTAAAATATTGTTTTTGTTGCAACGTAGGACATTTTTGTTAAGATTGTACATTTTGGTACCTAGTTTAGTACCTATCTTATATGTAGTTTTGTGTAATAAAAACTTCTTGTACCCACTTAACCAAGATCGTTTCATTTATTTTTCATCACTTTAATCATATCATTATAATAATATTAGCTACATTAAATTAATTAACACAATATTTGTTTTGTTGGAAATCTTATTGTTTATAATAGTATCCTACTAGAGGATGCTTGTTTTGCGCACCATATCAGAGCGCCGACGCGACGTGACGTCATTGACGCCAGGTCTCGAGATAATGTGACCAGGTTATAATCAGTAACACTTCAGTCATCAGTTTGAAGGGTCTCCGAGTGCCATTAACTATAATCGAATATGAAACACATAAGGGAAAGTACAAAACCTCATAGTCGCCATTTCAACACGATACTTGAGCCTACTTTTTATACGATTTCTAAAATAGTCATTCACACGTGTTCAATCAGTAAGTTACCTACATTCCCAAAAAACAGTGTTGGCGCGTGTAGTTTTTACATAGTTTTTGTTACGTTCCGGCAATGTTATGGTTATTAATCATTGACTTAATGGTTTATGGTCGCGGGCTTGTGGGTCATTGTATATTGAAACTATTGTATTATTGTGTGTAATTTATTGTAAGTCGTGTGAAAGTAATGGACATTTCATTTCACTAGATCATACAAAACATGTGCATTTTTTCACTTTCAAATATCGCCTTATTTCACACCAAATGATTTCTTAGGCTGTGGGATTCATATATTACATTGAAGCTCCACATTATACGGATTGAATTGCGTATATATATTATTTTTATCTCGACATTTCGAACACTTTTCAGTGAAAATGGGTTCGGGTAAACGCTAAATAGATTTTTTTTAATTCTTGGGAGAGTTTTCGACCACGCAATAACACTTGATGGTCACAGAGATGATGCGGTCGAAGAAACTAAAGGTTAGCTACCCGAAGGTGCTTAGCCACAGGTTTTCCATCTTTAGTGTGGTAACTAGTGATAGGAGTATCTACAGCGGGCACTAGAAAGCGCCATAAACTGCGGGAGGAAAGCCATACTGTGGCTTTCCTCCCGACTTTACCTACACCGAAAGATCGAGCCAGAGAAAAGTTTAAAAACCAGCGACGACCAAATTTCACTACATAGGTACCTAATCATACAAAATAAACTTATATTTTTTCTTTATCTAAGCTGTAGGCGGCTAGTGTAGAAATAACTAGACCATGATAACTACTAGGAGTTCTGCAAACAGCAGACCTCGCAGTTTTATCAGCGGCAACTTTTCACAGTCTGAGCTATGCAAGTCATCGAAATTTAGAAAAAAATTAGCTTTGAGGGCATTGGTGGCGTTGTCACTGATGGCTCTTTTGTTAAAGCGTTCGTAAAGCTCAAAAACGTTATTTTTGCCACCTCGACTAGGGTGTGAGCAGAAGTGGCGAACTTTTGCCCACATCCTACTCGAACGCTCAACCGAACATAAGACCTCAAATCGCACGATTATGCTGTCAAATACATAGTTGTCGAAAAACGATCACAAACAACCATGCTCCAGACGTGGGCAAAAAGAACATTTTTTTTTGCTTTCCAAACGCTGAACTAAAAGAGACAAAGGACATTTTCACCCACAGATTCCCAATTCGAACGCCCTTCCGAGAGTTTTCAGC
Source organism: Selenia dentaria (assembly GCA_917880725.1). Taxonomy (NCBI): domain Eukaryota; kingdom Metazoa; phylum Arthropoda; class Insecta; order Lepidoptera; family Geometridae; genus Selenia; species Selenia dentaria. The sequence continues at coordinate 25,942,918 of OU862896.1, read as the reverse complement.
GTTTTTTTCGCTAACAGGGGTCTATTCGAACGCACTATAGTAGATCCAACCGTTTATCCTCTTTTTGACAGCACCAATAGAACGTAACATGACGATGTTACGCAAAAGTTAACTTATAAATGCGAGGTTTTAAAAATATGACAACTGCTTAAATTTGCTCCTTGATCCCGTATAATAATCATCTTTCACAAAATGAGTCCATAAGTGCAGTAGTTTTTTTATAAATTCCATAAAATAACAAACGTTTTTAAAAAATTACGTTCTATGGCTATCAACATAGTGATGTTACGAAGTTACGATTGAGATATCGATATTGTTTATGAACTATTTTTACACGGGTGTTTTCCGTTCTCGGCACATAATATCGGATTTATTTTTATGTAAAACCGTTATATTGATGCGCCTCAGGAAAACATACAGCATTATTTGAAGACGTGTTTATCTCCTGGTGTATATCCAAAAAAGAACAAGGTTATGATGACTATGATGATTACAAGTACAAGTCATACTTGACGAAGCTGTTACCGGTTAAATCTGGGATGGCCAGCGAGCAACACGGAAGGGAGTAGGCATACACAGCGTTTCCCCTCTGTCAAAGTACAAGTCCGCATGGACCATGGAGTTTGATAATATACTGTGGGGTGAGGGCGGGGCTAGATTTGTGAATGGTGCTTTATTTTTTATGTGTTAGTGATTTGGTTGTGTGAGTATGATCGGCAATGGATCGGTACAGGTATGTTTTGTATGTAATAGTGCGGCTTTGCGCTAGTGTGCAACTTCCCCTCCCGCAAGAAATGACAGAAAGATTTGAACAATATTTTTTAGCTAAGGCTACTCCCTTCCGTGTTGCTCGCTGGGGATGGCAGACATTAAAGTCTGCCGTTTGGTACCAGAAAATAGTAAAGTTTGAGCAACCCCAATTCCAATTTAAGCAAACGAAATCTAATCTTTTATTTTTATTTATTTATTAATCAAAATCAGATTCATCGTTGCTGTCACTCGAGCTATTGCCGACATTTATAATTAATTGTTGACTCATATAATCTATCGCCACGTGTTTATCCCAATCTGCCATTATAGTTTCTTGTGTTTTTTGAATTACATTTTGCCAGCTTTCCGCAGTTACTTTCACACATGCATTTTTTAATAAATTTACCATTTTGTTTGCCGTGAATGGGGGTTTTGTGTTATTTCTAGCAGCGTGTCCTTTAACTTGAGCCCATATTAATTCAATGGCATTGTATTGACAATGATAGGGTGGAAGTCTAAGAACCCAATGACCATGTTCTGCAGCTATTTCGTCGATCACATATCGTTTTGGGAAGTGTTTTTTTGTTCGTAATATATTTAGTAATTGTACTTTTAGTAAGGAGTTATCAACATTTTCACCATGTCGTTGAAGCCAGTCAATGATTACTTGTTTTTTGTCGGCCTGGGTCGGCATTTTATCAATTTGGCGTGAGTGATAGGATGCGTTATCCATAATAATAACTGACGGTTCTTCCAATGATTGTACCATTTCCTTAAACCAACTTTCGTAAACCTCAGAATTCATTTCTTCGTGGTACTCAACTGTTTTTTTGGATTTAAAGGCCAACAAAGCATCTGGCATGAATCCTTTCACAGACCCTGCATGGCAAATGATTAGACGTTCTCCTTTTCCCATCGGTACTGAGGTAGTGGAAGCAGCGGTGTCATCAGTCCAGCTCTTAGACACTGTGTGGTTCGCATTCAGCCAAGTTTCGTCAGTGAAAACAACATTTGACCAATCTGTAATTTTTTTGGCTTCGCTCAAAAATTCGCAACGAGCAAAAGCTACGTCGCGACGCTCCATCAATATTTTGCGTTTGTCCGATTTTTTATAAGTAAATCCAATTTCATTCAAGACCTTTACCAATGACGATTTTTGACCTCGGAACAAATCACATTCACGCAAAGAAGCAACAAGTTTTTTAAGTGTTGGAACTTCTTTACGTAAGTAATAGTTATATATATGACGGCGTATAGCGTCTGCGTCAAAGTTGTCAACCGAAGTCACACGACGTGGTTGGCGTTTTTTCTTCGGCGTACGAAGCTTATTCTCCTGCATGCCGCTTGTTCCGTAGGCTTCGGTAGTAATTTTTGTAATCGTAGATGCACTAATACCTAACGCGGCCGCAACGCGCTCTCTCACTTGCGACAATGGTAAAAGCGGGCCGCCATTTTGATACTCTGCTTCAAAGTAATTACGAAGCTTGATCACCATTTCTCTCGTCTGTCCTTTCAGCACTGATCCTTTCGGCATTTTATAGTTCCAATATAAAACTCAGCAAATAATTACTAGCACGGGCGTCTTGTTGCGAGTGACAGTGACAAATACAAAACGGCGGTGGACCATTGAGTTTTACTACCTTGATAAAATACTACTGCTTACCCATAGACAAAAAAATTGGCAGTCATAGGAATTGCCGATAGAAGTGAAAACTTATAACTCAGAATTTGATAGCTTACCTTGGAAACTACACGGGTGTAACCGGACGGCGTGGCCTCGCCATCTGGGCATGGCCATCTAGAAATGCGTCAGCATTTCCCATTGGCTGATGCGTTTCTAGATGGCCATGCCATGACGGCCTGTCCACGCCCTTTCAACATTCCCCATTGGCTGACGTATTTCTAGATGGCCAATAGCCATGGTCATGGCGCCATTCCTAGGACTATTCTCTTTCCGCACAGACTCGATAGAAAAATGAATCGAAATCGTGTCCACTATAATCACTTGGTCACAACACTTTAACTGACAAATTAGATCTGTCAAAAAGAGGATAAACGGTTGGATCTACTATAATAATGTGACGATTGACGGATAGGTCGTTAAAAAATAGCCTTCTCCCACGGAAATTAAGTCGCGGGTTTCATTCGCGGTGACAAGTTACAAACTAGCACGCTTTATAGCCTTTTAAAGAGGTTACATTCCGATTGCATCCTATGCTGACTTTCTGTTTCCATGGAACAATCGATAGTCGATCGGTTATTATTACCCGGGCGACCTCCATGACATAATGAGTGCGCAACCGGTTACAAGGTGAGAGTTCACAGATTCGCTTCCCGTCTGCAGCGGGTGCTATGATTTGGTGTTTCTAGCTTAGAAGCTGACATAAAACCGTCTTAAAGCTATACTTGTGTAAATCATATGCAGCGTTATTCTACGGGAAAAGAAACCGGAATTAAAGTCGAACAAAAGTGTATTCGAGCAATGTGTCGACTAAAATCAACGTAAGCAATATTACCAAAAATGTAAACTACTAACTCTCACTTCCATACACATATACGGCCTAATTAATAAACTTGGCTACACCGGGAGCAGTTAAAACATCTATCTGTCATTTTTTCGCTTACTGTAAATGTCACGCGTGAAAGCAAGACAAAGCATGTTACGCTTAATCTATGTTTCCGTTCATTAATAAAGGCTATGAGACAATAATCAAAAGACGAGAACAATGACTTTAAATTATCACAAAAATATTTCCCCGGCCCGGGGTCGAACCTGCGGGACCCCAAACTACGAAGGCACAGTGTCACTATGGGCAGTTCAGATTGAGCAACATTGCTCGATCACGGTTTCGCACACTGTCAAATACTGCCATAAAGAGTCACTATCACGATATGGGGATTCCAATGGATTTCTATCTACGCAATAATAATAGTAATACATATATGCGACAATATCCACACAAACGGTTCAGGTCCCAAACTAGGAAGAGCCTGTTCTATGGTTTAGACCATCGGACTTTTACTGAATAACTTAACCCCTCACCAGTCGATTGCCAATATAACAATGAAATTTCTATTGTGTCTGGGTCGTTCGACTGATGAAGTAATAAGTAATTTATATCTGTACTGTAACCTTAACAAAAAATTAAAGCACATACTTGTAACGCAACTAGATTTAAAACCAATTTGTGAGGAACTGATCTCCACAACACAGGGAATCCTAGTGTGGAGACCAGGGTTTACAAAAAATAAAAAAACTGAAACTGTTACATATTATGTAAAATTACTAGTTTTAAGAATGTTGTAGTCATTATTGGTGGTTGAAATAAATAATTCTTAATTCTTACGGTAGCCTGATGACTGATCAGTCAAACAGACATGTTCGTGCACACAAATGTTCGACATGTCCATGGGATCAAACCCGGGGCCAGCGGCTCAGAAGACAGGGATTAGCAACTTCGCCAACCGGCCAGTCCAATGTAATGCCTTGGCGTGAGCTAGGATTACCACAGCATTGCAAGCTTCTTACTAACTTCTAAATACTACCATCTGGTTAAACTAAATCGCGATAGAAAAACTAAAAGGACTATAACCGGTTTGCATCAATACAGTACGACTGTTTTCGCCTCACGACCCATATGACATTGAACTTAAATTGTTAGTAGTCACCCCTCACGTAGAGTTGAGCGACGTGTAGGGCATAGCTGCCTTTATGGGTATTTAATAAACAAGGCCTTGAACGATAGAGATGCTAACATGTCCGTGCATTGGTATTACATTATCTAACCAAAACGTACGCCATCGCTTTATGGCAATCATATCTTAACGCGAACCTCAACATGCGCCTTGATAAAGTTGAAATTCATTCCCTGTGTCTGTGTTCCGATGGGTACAATTTTAGAGTTAACAATTTGAATCAAGGATTAGGAAAACGTTCAGGAAACCTCATCATCGCATAACATCAGATTTAATAGTAGTTAAACATACAACTTTGAAGAACTGGCATTTTTTTTACATGCATATACAACATATGGCAATTAATATTACATTGAGGTAGTTTACTATGTTATAATAATCATGAGTCAGGAAAAAGTTGGAGCTTTCTAGACTACAAATTTGATTCTAGAAATTTCATACTGTTATACAACAGCCCATATCATCATGAGCTATCAAATTAAAGCTTAAATACGCTTCCATACTATTCACATTTCTTTTTTATAATCTCCACGCTTGCAAGGTGTATTAGGTGTAGATATCTCACTCATCATCTCATTGATTGTATTTAAGAGCAATGTTGCTTTCCCTGGTTATTTATTCCAATTCTAATGACAAGACGCAGAGGAGATGGCCAAATCATAAAAAGGATAGTGCCGGTTACATACGGCAACAGTAATACTTTTAGACGTTTTATGGCTTAGTCCAGTGAGAGACCACATCTAGTTTTTGTGTGTAGCCTTAGGAAGATACGAATAATATAGCAAGCGCAAATGCAAATTGTATATGTTCGTCAACAGCTGGACATTATGTATGTCTTGATGTATACATACGCCATAACAGTCCGTCTACACTACTATCTACTATACAGCTATCTGCGTCCAGTTACTAATAGCCCCATTTCGCAGGTCCTCTCTCCACTTGGACGTAGAACTAGATGTTCGCTGCTAGTTTGCAGACACAACTCAATAGCACCGGTGGCGAGCGGATCGCGAGATGATCAGGGTACTCCCGCCTTTAAAGTAATCATGTATCGACCTTACCATTACATTTGGTACCACCACGTCAACATAGCAAGCTTAAAATAATAATGGATTATGATAGACGTTTTGATGACGTAGTATCAAATAGTTCACTCAATTCGCGTACTTTGACTTGACTTTTGAAACTAAGGGTCATTGTTCCAATGTCAAAGTTTTGAAGATCCGTACTCTCATCTCTTAACGTAATCATATTGCATACCATTTATATTGCTTACCATTGAATTTGGTTGACTGTTTTGTGTCAGTGGGAGTACTATAGTATGATTATTCTAAGCTTATTACAAAACGTTCCTGATTTATGATAGTTTCGTAAAAGGTGGGAGTAGACCCCCAGTTCTAAACGAGATGCACGCTTCATGTTCAAGTGATATAACCGCATACCCGAGACGCTAAATATATCGCACGCTTAATCCAATACTGTCACTATCCAAAATTTTGCCAAATCGACTTTTTAATGCCATCTGTTGGCAAACGTGGAACTACGCGTAATTGCACTTACAGTAGTCTAAAAGTAACAGAAATAACCGCTAGATGGCAGTGGTCCAGTTTGTCACTAAACAAAATATTCCCCTCTCCTCAGTGGAACACTGACTTTTAACGAAAAAGTACGTGGTGTCAAGAACAAAATTTACGATTTTTGACTGCAAAAGCGTCATTTTAGTGATTAAACCAGTTTACCAGTAATATTTTTGGTAAGTAGTACATTATTGTAATTGAAATAGTGACATTTTGTGTTTAAGTTCACATTTGCACTAAGTTTTTCTCTCATTTAGATCATTGGTTGGACGCCATAGTGTAATTTTTTGTTTAGTGTCGCTTTTGCATTAAAGATACCACTTTATTAATTCGATAATACGACGCCATATTGACACTTTCAGTTTAGTGCCAGTTTGTCTTTAAAATCATTAGTTATTTATCATTTGTTCGCTACAGCATAATAGTCACATTGCTTATTATGTCATTTTTGCTGTCGTAATTTTCTTAAAAAACTGTATTAAACTCATTAATAAAATACTTTATTTCATAAAGTGTCATTTTGCAGTTAGGATTATGGCAATAATTAACACAAAGTGTCTTTTTATCCTTTCTCACAACGTCATAACGATGACTTTTACCGACGGTTAACATTTAACATTGATCAATTTCGTTAGGGATTACTGTTCGTACTATCACAAGCGCTAATCTACTCACCCTAAAGACTATCATATATTACTAGCAGCCCACCCCGGCTTTGCACGGATGTACTTTTATCTTTAAGTTACCGTGCGGCACACGCTATCTACATGCCCGCCCGTATCAGTGCTTCTCTATTACATTATGCATGTATAGTATACATGTTTTATACATAAAAACCTTCCTCTTGAACTATCCTATCTATTAAAAAAACCGCATTAAAATCCGTAGTTTTAAAGATTTAAGCGTACAAGTGGACATGAGGACAGAAAAATCGACTTTATTTTATACTATGTAATGATTACTATTATAATAATAATATTATATGCAGCTCTCGGCGGCTACAGAAATTTCTCTTTTATTGTCCTTCTTTTGTTCTTTTCATTAAAAGGATAGTCAAACATCTGTTGATCATTGTTAGTAATTACAGACGTCCGAGTATTTTTTGTAAAAAGGTTTACGTTTCTTCCGATTTTTTATTTTAAGTACTATTGGTTTCATCTTTCTCGTATAACTGATATTGGTCCTCACAAAAAGGAGCAGTTCACAGAGTCATGATGTTTGTCAACACTATGTGGCGATTTTGTTATAAAAATGAGCAGATTCTAGCGCTCGTGATTGTACATACTAGAGTTAGCTTTCAAAATATTCTTTCGAACGATTCCATTGTTTAAACTTTAGGTATTATTTTCTATATTTTAAACTGTACACTACACAAACTGATTTATGGCTTTCATGTTTTAAGGTGTGCAAAACAATGCAGCGACGCGATAAAATACTGAAGCTCGCGCTAGAAAATGAAGAAAATGACCTTAGTGATGAAAAAACAAACTCACATCAACCAGTGTTTCATACTGTTACTCATCAGAGCCGCTACAGATCTTGGTTCAAAACAATGAAAAATTACGTAGTTTAAGCAGCAGTAGTTCATCTTCTTCATGCAGTTCTTCCTCTTCGAGCAGTAATTCATCTTCATCTAGCATTGGGACACATATTTCAGATTCAATTCAGTCTAAGGAGTTCAATATTAGTACTGACTATTTGACACAAGCGGCCGAGAATCTACCGAGCACATCTAAATATTTGCAAAATAGTATAATTCCAGAACCTATTCCTATTCAATTACCTAGAGCAAGATCATTAAGTTCTTGTTCATCTAAATCAAAATCCTCTATAGCATCGTCAAGAGCAGGTGATTTTTCCCCAGATGATGATGACGCTGATTATGTCCCACCACTTAACCAAGCCTCAGATGTGGAAAGCTCTAGCAGTGAGCTAGCTGATATTAACGTTCAAGTCCATATGGTTTCCCCCACAAAAAAAAAGCGTAAGGGTGAAGTATTGAAAAATGAAAAAGCGTATAAATTATAAGAAAAAAAACGCTAAGAAGTTGCGTAATTCAGGAAAACAATACGTTTCACTATCTAAAACTAAGAGAGTTATTTCGGAAAGACGCATGGTTGTTCAGAACGATGTCGTTTAAGATGTACAGAAAAAATTGATGAAGATCATAGAAATGCTATCTTCAAGCAATATTGGGAAATGGGCTGTATAACTCGAAAGAGGGATTTTATATGTAAACATTTGACTATTGTAACACCAAAGTACAGTTACAAAAGGGAGAATAACAATCGTAAACCAAAGCATGCTTTCCATTTGACACTGGGAGAAAACAGTGTACGTGTTTGTAAAATATTTTTTAAAAATACTCTAGGGATAAATGATAGACCGATTAGAACTGTATTAGAGAAGATGTGTGATAGTAGTATTGTAGAGCCAGAGAAGAGGGGGAAACATGGAAACCAACGCAAGGTTCTCGATGAAGTGGTACTGGGTATAAAAAATCACATTGATTCCATACCGCGTATCGAGAGTCACTACTTAAGGCAACAGACGAGTCGGGAGTTTATTGACGGTGGCAAAAATTTAATGGATTTATACAGGGATTACAAAAAAATGTGTGAAGACGAAGGAAAGCCAGCTGGTGAGCAACATACTTATCGGAAAATATTTAAACAAGATTATAATATAAGCTTTTTCATACCCAAAAAGGACATGTGCGAGTTTTGTGCTGCTTTTGAAAATATGGATGTACTTAAAAAGGAAGAAAATGAGCTAAACTATCTAGAACATCACACGGAAAAAGAATTCAGTAGAGTTGAATAAAATGAAGATAAGCTAAAGGTTAAAGACAATTACATAGTTGCATGCTATGATTTACAAGCAGTACTTCCTCTTCCGATGTGTAAGACTTCTGCTTTTTATTATAAATCAAAACTTAACGTTTGTAATTTCACCATCTGTGAGTTAAACAAAGACAAATGTAATTGTTACGTTTGGAGTGAAGTGGATAGCTTAAGAGGAGCTAATGAAATTGGTTCCTGTGTCTTAGAATTTATAAAAGAAAAAGCGCAAGCTGTCAATGACCCTAATTTATAAATAGTTTTCTATTCAGACAATTGTTGTGGTCAACAGAAAAACCAATTTATGTTTTCGATGTACATGTATGCTCTGGCTAATTTTAGGATTAAGAGTATCACACATAAATTTTTGATATCAGGCCATACACAAAATGAGAACGATAACGTACACTCTGTTATAGAAAAAGAAGTTAGAAAGTTTTTGAAGTCATCACCAATTTATGTCCCTGAGCAATATATCACATTAATAAAATCAGCCAAAAAACGAGGCAATACTTACAATGTTAAGGGAATGCTGTATTCCGATTTTTTTGACTTAAAAAGTTTAGCTTATGAATGTGGCACCCATTTTAATAAAAATACACATGGGGATACAGTTAGACTTTCCGACATTAAAGTCATAAAATTTGTTAAGGAAAACCATGGAGAAATAAGAATACATTACAAAAACTCCTTTACTGAAAACCAGTTTAATGAAATAGCCCTAAATCGACAATCTCGCTCTAGACGCAATGCAAACCGTCTGGGTTTTCCGTTAAAACAACTTAATAATACAAAATTAGAGTTAACTAGCAGAAAAAAGAATGACCTAAAATCATTAATAGACAGCAATTTAATCCCACGGTATTATGCAGAATTGTTTTACAATAGTATTTTATAATTTTTTTCACAAAAATTTTCTATCCCAACAATGTTATTTGTTGAATTTTGTTTTTTTTTTAATTCTTACATTTCTTAAAAATTCTGGAGATAAGTCTGATTATTTTATAGTATGTACAATGATAACGGAGAAGATGGTTGTCTTTTTTTTTTAATATTTTATGTTTAACTAACAGAATGTTATGTTTGGTAAACGGATATTCTAAATTTATTTAAATAAATTTGTATCCGAACAAAATGTTTCTTTTTATTACCTTGTGATAATAAGTATATATATTTTGTCACTACAAAAGTAAATAAAAAAAATTTTGGTAATAAAAAAATTGTTTTAAAGCTTTTTTATTTACTTATTTTTATTTAAAAGTAAGTCCGAAATGTCACTAAGACGAAAGAAAGTAAAATGATGAAAGTCAAAGTGACACTTTAAAATAAATAACGAATTTTTTTTTTATTATTTATTACTAAATCAATTATTTTTAGTTTTTATATTTGAGATACAATATTTACCCATATTTTCTGTATCAAAGAATAACTAAATTGTGCATGAATTCTAACGTATCATTCATATTCACACCACAAAAAACGTTTTTTGGGTCTACTGAAAAGATAAGTTTTTTGGATAGTGACAGTATTGGTTTAAGCGTGCGATATTATCTGCTCACACAATTTTTACTATATTTGTATGCATCTCCTTTAAAGCTACATAGTAAATATTTCTTCTGAAACTTCTCCGATGCCCTCAATAGAAATTAAGTCACTTACCTCGAACTGTGCGCTGAAAGTCTTGAAGACCCCTTCCCAGAGACTCCCAGACTGCGTAAGCACCTGGACAATGTCTCCTACGTGTGAAGTCGCTGCATGCATGAAATGCGCATTATTGTATACGCCCTCGGCCACCAACCGCCCTCGCGGTGACCTGCATACAAACACAAAAAAGTCAGTTAACATATCATTTCAGACTATTGTGTTCCCAGCACTGAGACCTTCAAGAAGGCATGAGTAATAATCCACCACACGACCTTTCCCCTATTTATATACATATTTCTACCATTTTGGACAGCAAATAGATTGTTGCCAGCCTTAGTCCTTTCTTCGAATTATCAGAAAGAACAACTCCAACATAGTCTAGCTACTGATGTCATGGGATAACATCCGGGCCCCGATACAGAGCAGCCTAGCTAGTGTCAGTGAGCTGGGGCCTTACTATGAGCACCTAAAGCAGGACTTCTAGAAAACTGCCCGGCTTAATTGTACCATAACAACATTATAGCAGGCCTGCCCAGCCCAGGCCTACTATTCAAGAACCTCCGAAAACCTGTTCACCTGTTTTTATGTATGGACTCTCAATAACATGACCACTCAGGTTATCAGCTTACAAAAATCTAGGCATCTGCATTGTAGATTATAATAAATTGTTGGAATGTCAGAGACAACACTATCGGTTCACATTTGAGGAAAACAATGTTCAAAAAGTTCACCTATCGAGCGTCATGGTATGATTTCATTCAAAACTGTTTAAGCCAGGTTTAAAAACGGCACAGAACATTCATGGTTTATGCAAAGCTGATAGTAAGGCCCTTGGTCATATCTACCACAGACCAATAATAGTTAGAAAAGTGTTTTCCAGTGGCGATTGCAAACCAGTGCAGTGAGTGGCACATACCGTGGTATCACTGTGACTGAGTAGGGCATTAGTGTACTCAGGGTAGCTGGTACCGACTGAAAGGATAATCTAGACATATTCCCATGAGCAGACTTTTTTTAATAAATAAACAATAACGGAGGGAGGATAGGATAACATAGATCAAAGAGAGATACATATAGGTATTTCAAATCACACCAGCAAAGCTCACATGTTTTCAAGGCCCTTGTGCCGATAGAATCCAAAATTTAAATTTTTTTTCATAACCAGTTTGTTTTGCTCCTCCAATATTTTATTGTAAAGATATGCTATATATATATATATATATATATATGCATTTTAAGCTGTATCCATTATTAGTGATTTAGTTTTCTAATCTATTCATCATCTAAAATATTGGGAAAATAATCATGAAAGTGGTTTCTGCAAATCTGCCAAAATATTCCGAAAAATATGAAACAGGCGTATTTATTATACATATGAGATACAGTGGCCTGAGCACGAAAATCTGCTTAAGTGTATCATTATCGTATCGTTTACGTATTCAGTACAAACTATGAGTTATCTGTGCCACTATTTAGTACTTGATAAATGACAGTTTGTACTAAATACGTTAACGATACGATTACGTTACACTTAAACAGATTTTCGTGCTCGGCCCACTGGGCTTAACAACCATTATGTAGTGTGTGCGAGTACTTAAATACTTCACACTGCATCAACCAGCCTAGTTTGGCATGGATGTTAAAAACTGTTTCCTATTAATATTTCTTTTCTACTGACTTCCAAATAGGAGGATGTACTCAATTCGCCTGATTTTTTAAAATTTTGTTACCTCATAACTTTCGACTGGGTGAAGTGATTCTCAAAGTTTATTTTTTTGTTTGATAGCTGGTGCTTCCTGTGTGGTCCCATTTCAATTTTATCAAATTCGGTACAGTACTTTTTGAGTTACATTCCTATAACTGAATAGAATGGAAGTTGGTTACAAATTGTTCAAATTGTACTTGTAAAATAAGCGTTATCATGATAAATGTATATATTTTTTTCCCATGCCATGCTTCTGAAAAAGGGGTGACCCTTTTTCAGAAGCATGAAATCACATTGACGGCAAATTGTCTTATCTGTAAATGGGCATATTGCAGCTATTCCAAATCCACTTTCTACAATAACAAAGTTAATTCATGATGTAAAAATATATAAACAGAGGAATAATTTCAATAACTTCTCTAAGGAAAAAATTCTCTACTGGTGTAGATTTAAATTTTTAGATTATTAAATGACATGCCAAAAAAGTTCCAACTCTAAAAATAACACATTAATTTTCCCTATGACCACCTAGATTAAAATTATCTAAAATTTCCATTCATTCCATTTCAAACATTTTTGAATAGGTATTACCTATCAGGTTTTTAAAACAAAATTAATTCTCATTCAACATTGTTGTTTCAATCCAAAGTCAAAAATATTTCCCGCTATACAATGTAGTTACTAACTAACAAAGTGAACATGGGGCTCCCTTTTTATCAGGCCTAGAAAAATGTCTTTCTTAGTAGTTACTACCAATACTGAAATGTCAGTATTCTGTTTCATGAGAATAGGTCTGCCTAGGTGTGTAGCAGGTATCTGTCTACTATATACATTTCCTCTTACTCCATAAAAGGAGAGTTTTTAAATTATCCATCAATTATCTTTCAAAATGATCTAATAAATGAGAATGCATATATTTATATTTGTATTTTCATTTTCTATGCATTCATATACAGTTTATCTGAGTATGATGAAACTTGAAAGATTTTGTGACCATCGGCAATAATTTTTTGACAAAAATAATATTTTGTACATATATAAACACCTACTAGTTAGAAATAATCAGCCCAATCACAATGCATGCCGTGAATTTATCGTATATTATATATTAATAACATGCAAAGGGCATGTCATGTACATCCCTCAATTTATGCAAACTACATACCTATAGCAACTTGTACAACTATCTTCTTCAATTTGTCCAAAGTTTTTGTCAATGCACCACAAAATGCCATTTGAATTATGATTCAGTCCATTACTATATAATCATAAACATCAGTCTTTGTTCAGTTATTGATCATGTCATGTGAGTGAGAGTGGGCAATGACCTCTGCGAATTTGAGCAATGAACACACAAATTTATATCTTATCTGCATGCCTTTTACTTTCACTCTCCTATTTCACTAACTTGTAAGATTTGTAGATAAACTACATACTATAACACACAACAATAAGTGTACATAAAATATTAGGTACCTATTATTGTGGATAATATGTAAGAAGGCAAACTTTGTTAAATTAATTCATAAAGTAGATAAATATAATTTCATTGGATTTTTTTTAAATACCTTCACAATATTTCAGGATAAATAATAATACAATGACGTAATAATGGCAGGATAATTAAATTGTATATTATATAATTGCACCTATACAAAAAATTTAAAATTAAATGAACTATTAAATTATAAATATTGCTTTTACTATTTGAATTGGTTTATGTATCCTGTAGAATGGATGGATGGTTACAAGCATTCAAAGGTATGACAATGTAATAAATTAACTCAATTGAATATTAATGTATACATTTAAAAAAACAGTAACCAAGGTTTCTATTGTAATCTGGTCTATTTTATTGGTAGTTAGATCTTAAAATCAAAAACATTTTTAATGTTTATAGTTTTTTATCTGTTTATTTGTCATGTCACATGTCTGGATTTACTGTTCGGGTCCTTTTTTTTTGTCCTGGGGAAATCCTTTATGGATACCACCTACCACGGGGAGGTAGGTGGTTATGTGGGAGTCCGTATAACCACCAAAACCCCGGGGTGTTCCGTCACTGCCGCTTTTGGCGGGAACGCGGGACAGATTTTGCACACGACCGCGAACCCGCCGCGGCTGTCTGTTGCCGGACCTTTCTCTTCGCGGCACGCCAGAACACATGGCGCGCCGCAACTGCCTCGGAGACCAAACCCGCCAACAATGGGCGCCAGACTTCCCCGTGTCTGGACGCCCGTGGTCTTCCCTGCGGTGGGTCGGATACGTAGCCCCACCGCCTGCTACGTCAGCCACGGGGGATAATCCCCCCGCGACCCCACCTTCTCAAGTCTGCGCCGAGCGCCCGGACCCCACCTCCTCGAGCCTGCACCAAAGTGCCCGAGCCCCCCTCCTCGAGCCTGTGCCAAAGCACTCGGGCCCCACCTCTTCGAGTCTGCGCCAAAGCGCCCGGACCCCGCCACTCCTATGTGGACTTGGCGGCCAAAGCCCATAGGAGCGGCCCTGCGTGAGCCGGCCAGCGCACACCAACGCCGGCGCGCCCCCTGGATTCCTCTTGGCTTCACCGTGGTGATCCAATCCAAGCCACGGCTACTGAGCCCCCCCGCCACGTCAATGCGGGAACCCTACTTAACATATCTTGATACTAATTACACATATAATTAAATATTTATAATGAATAAACACTATTTTTTTTTGTTATATCTAAATTAGTCCACCCCAAAAAAATAGTAATGAGGATTATACAAATAGGGAAAAATGCATGTAGTCACAAATAAGGAATTGTTATATACTGATAACATAGTACATATAAATTTCTGAACACACATATTAAGTAAATGTTAATATAAAAAGGCATTTAAGCATGGATTAGTAAGTAATATAATATGTTGAGTAGCACAGAAGAGTTTCTGGATTTCAGAGATGGAAATGGCTAGAGTAGAGTTCTTGGCATGAACATTTGTTCCGTTTATAAGCAAGGAAACATCTACTAGATCCAATTCTCTTCTAAGGCTCAGTTATGTAGTGGGAAGTACTAAATTACATTATTTAAATATAAGCACTCATAGCGGAGGAAGTGCTAGTAGCGGAGCTTGACTTGTCGATCTTAATCAATCAACAAGTTAAGCAACACTTGCTGTGATCAAGAGTTGGGATGGGTGACCACTAGTGGCATTATTCAACTGAGTGCTTCCATGCTTCGGAAAGCATGTTAAGCCGTTGGTCCCAGTTGTTTTGTGGTTGTGTTGGCTATGTTAAAGGCCTTCGGGTGGCTTGAAAACTTCATCATGGGTTGCCCACTAACCTATCCACCAAGCCGCACGGGGCCCACACGGTGGATTATGGCCCAACTCCTCTCTCTGAGAGGAAGGCTCGACCCCCAGCAGTGGGAACAAAATCACTCTATATAAGGATTGAACAAAATCTCTCTATACAAGGATTGGACCAAGAAAATTTAGACAAACGGAGGTCCCATCACTAAAATCTCAACATGTAACACACACACAACTGACTTGTTCATGGTTGACGCTGCAGATATAATTAATAAAAATAAGTGTATGGGTAAAATGGTTATTGTAATATCGAATGCCATTTGCAAAAAGTTTAATGCATGTCTACTTTATCTTCACCTTATCAGAAAAATGTTATCTTTGATTAAAATTTACACTATATGGTTGAGGTCACAAAGGTCTAAAATTATACAAAGTACAAGAGTTGGTGGCTAATAATCCATATCCAAACTTTACACCACTATCTGCCTTCTTCTTTGAACTAAACTTGTCTGGTTTCCAAACAATAAGCAAATTATCATGGTACAAGTTTTCAGGTAGTCATTCATTTTAGTAATGTATTTTGGTTTGAGGTATTTTTCATTACAGTTTTCTAAAGGCCTTTTAGTTATTATTAGTGATTTGTAGTAGTGTAGTAGACCATTCGGTAGTGTGCAAGCATTAATGATTTAAGGTTTAAAATGCGTGCCACAATATGAAACTTTCAATAAAAGTAGGTACTATATAAAATTGGCCAAGTGTGAGTCTGACTCGTGCCCCAAGGCTTGAGGGTTCAATACCACCACACAATATCTTTGTTTTGTATTTACCAAAAAGGAAATTTATGTTACTAATTAGGGACCCAAAATGCAAGACCCATTTGCAATATACAGTTTCTTATTTTCTATTTTCTTTCTGCATACACGCACATAGGTATGACACAAAGCATGCACATTTATTACCAAAAAAGCAAAAAACATGTGTCTCACTTATCCTATTGTAGCTCATTGTAGGCATCCAGGAGTGTGAGCATTGATCGTCAGTTCGATAAACATGTGACATCGATAAACTAATTTTATCTAACATACCTCAACCAAAGCATAGATCTAGCCGATCAATAATTCCTGTCAACTTTTATCCTATTGACAATCCTTTAATTTATATGTTAATTTTTTTTAAGTTTGTGGTACTATTATAGAACTATTTCCTAAAGGAAGTGGTTTGGATAAATTTAAGAACTAGATCTAGCCGATCAATAATTCCTGTCAACTTTTATCCTATTGACAATCCTTTAATTTATATGTAATTTTTTTTTAAGTTTGTGGTACTATTATAGAACTATTTCCTTAAGGAAGTGGTTTGAATAAATTTAAGAAATATGTAGTATAAAAACTTATAAATACAATTTACAAACATTATCCAACAGGTGAAGTAGGTAGATGTGTCATATTCTAACAATGAACATAATGTTAGTGTTCATTGTTAGAATTTCTTTATTTCAAGTTTTTTTCACATATCATGACAATAGATAAATAAATGATGGTATACATACACATATAATCAATCTGACAACTTTACTCTGTGAAAGGTGATTTTTGTGGCATCGGAGGAAATAATATCATTTAGTCACAACACACACAAAATTATGTCAACAACACACATAACAGTCAGGAAACTTGACAAGCTAGGTGGTATGGCCTTTTGTGCTAGATTCCCAGTTGGTACAACTGTAGATTCACATATTCTAGCATGAATCAGGAGTACAGGTGTTGCTTTGTCTCATTTGCTTACACTAGCACACTCTTTCTCAAGGACAGACTTGCCAGAATAAAGTGATAGGTGCTTAGTGACAGATTTCCAAACTTGACTGTGGGAGTTAGCCAGGCAGACATCAAAAGTTTGCTATGCCCATACTGTGGGTTTTATCATAAACCTTCACTGAAAGCTCAAGCCCAAGGTGGGGATCGAGGCCACAAGTGCAGCTAGAGTTGTATCCAAATAAGAAAATAGCTTTTAAATATCTACTCTAATAATTTTACTTTCATTGGTACATAGGACTTCTTCTAACATTTAATACTAAGTCTAGTGTTATTATGCATAAACTTCAGCTTCTTTGAGTGGTTTGTGTGATGTACTTCATCAATGTGGATGTCTAGCATGTTACGGCTCTTCCGATTGCCAGAACTGTTTGTTGATATACCTACTTTGTAAGTTAACAAGTACACTCGCCTGCAACAAGATTTATACATTCCATAATTTTCAAAACTATTAACCACATTTTATAACAACATTGATAATTATTATTTTAAACAGTAAAATAATATAACTAGCTTCATTTTAGAATAATTTTGATGTCCATTTTTATGAACTGGAATGTATAAATGGACGCACTTTTGAAAATTGTGAAATGTATGTACATCTTGTATACATTTCACAATTTTCAATTGAGGGCAACTGTACCTATACTAGAATATTCACATTATTAATGGTATAATAGCCATGTATGTCTTGTTAGAGTTTGCAATATTTGAGCACTTTGCCAGCACCATGATCACGGATAAACTGGAGTTATTGGAATATTGACAAGTAATTCACTAAATACCCAATGCTGTGTTACTCCTACCCAGGAGTCCAATATCTGTAATAATCTATTATAATTTAAATGTCCTGCTTATGGAAGTCGACAGGGCAATACTGTCCTGCCAGTGTAAGTTCTGTGACACTGTGCAGATAGACTGTCCTTAACAACTTAGGACAGCTGTTTGTTAGTTTGACTTTTCCCTTTTTGAAAAGATACAATTCCCTGAGATTATTGGTCTATTTTTGTAGCTTTTAAAATTGTTTTATCAATCAAATTACATAATCACAATAATCGCTAAAGCTCTTTTAAAGTTAATGTTATGTTATAATATCTTTATCTCTAAACAAAGAAATAACAATCTGTTTAAAACAATGGAATGGTTCCTCCATGGGTTCCAAATGCTCTAGAGCCTATTATTCATTGGCTTGAGAGAGCCAATAATGAACCCGAGGCTAACATAAATTTATGTTTAATGCCTAGAGAATGTTGCTTGTGCAGATAACTTTTACTTCCTACTTTCATCTTAGCACATTCCATTGAAACACACCTGTATTTTACTTATCCATGATTGCATTATTTATATTGGAGATAAGATGGTAGGCCTATTGATCAAGGACCTGTCGTGGTTATTACTGCTACATGCTGGATTAGCGTCTTTTATGTAGTAAAAGCTTTATGCTTCGATGTGTACGTTTTAAGGTCATTGTAAAATATACATTATTAACTGAATGAGATTATAAGTTACTGCCCCAGTACAAATCAAGGGATTATGAATATTTTTATGATATGAATTTTGTGTAAGCCCAGTTATATTATGCTATGCCATATAATTGTTTACAAGTAAATAACCTGCAATGTTTCGACAGTGACTTGGCACTGTTGAAATTTTACATAGACTACTTTGAAATAGTTAATAGAATTCTTATATATAGTGTCCACTCCAAAATTACTACTTATAGGGGTCTAAGGGCTTGGAAGTCCCCCTTTCTTATATCCTCTTTCAGTAGAGATACCACAATAACAAACAAAAAGAGTATGTTGTTTATGGTAAGTGTTTATTCATTATTACACTCACTGGCCCATCTCGACTATTGTAACAGCATTAATCAAAGAAAAGAGCAAATTCTAATTAAGAAATTTGGAATTTTGCCAGGATGTATAACTGAGCAGCATTACATGGAGTGAAAGTAGCTTCTAAACTAACTTCCTATGCATTGTGGACTAGTGCAATCAAGTGCTTTTGTTTGAAATTGGTGTAGAATAGGTAATGTGTTGGTACTCATTGTTGGTGAGAGTTCTACTTACTTCTTGGATGAGAGTTGTAGTTACTGATTTGGATTATGAACAGTGAGCACAGGCGGCGAACAGCTGATCCCGTGGCTATATTAATCGCCGTGAGTACGCAACAAAAGTAGGCCAAACACCTAGCTGTAGTCTATTGCTGCGGTCGCCGCACGCGCCGCCCTGTGTCTTTACCGCACGCAAAACAAGCATAAGCTATCCTTCTGTTTACATTCACATCACAGCAAACCTGGCTTATCACGTGGAATGCACATAACGAATCGGCGTAATATTCGCAATGCGCCCAATACTACTACCTAACAACAAAGACATGTCATCGGAAGACTGAACATTAGCTATTACCTCGGCGGTTGGCGATTTTTGCGTTTGTTATTCATGTCTCCTTCGCCCGACTGCCCCGGCGGGTAGGCACCTTCTCGTCTGCGCGTAGGGACCGGAATTTTGGCTAATTATCACTTCTTTCTTTTACAACACAGTCCTTTCAACTTTCGCGGATGCACTAAACTGCAGTTGGTATTAGGAGTTAGCACTCAAAATGCGACAACAGGGATGCATCGATTTTACTAAGTTGTTTGACATTTGCCAACAAATATAAACTAAAATATATTTGAGTACAAAATCGCGGTTCGATTTATTATCGGGAACTATTCCCGGAAAATAAACGGGTTGGCAGATTCTCGTGCCTGCAATCAGCGCAGGGATACAACATGGCGCTGTGACGTATCCATCAGACAGTTTGCAAAAAACCCAATACACATTTGTTGGACATTTAATCACAATAAATTGATAGTTAAATACATGAGTTCTTTTTATAAAATCTTTTTGGTTACGTTTTGAAATGCAATTATTAGAAATCACTAATAGGGTCAGCGTTTGACCGACTTCCCATAAAACTTTCAATATGGCGGAGATTTATTTGACTTGAGATGTTGCCATTTTCAGGAAAATACTTTTTATAAAACTGGATGCGTATGGTTTGAACCTTAGATAATCAAGAACATCCCTATGGGTTTAATTGAACTATGTGTTTATCAAACCATAGATATAGACCTATGTAAATAGGGCGAATTCTGTGTATCAAACATTATAAAAGTTACATAAGTTGTAAAACGGTCGTCACGACAAAGTCAAACAGACAGTGGCTGACTTGCGCAAACCAAATAATCTTAAAAATCCAATTAATAAAATCCTTAGTCAACGATAGGTGGATTATGTCCAATTTAATCATCCACTGCATGTTATGGCGAAGTAAAGGTATACATTTTACTATTAAAGTAGGAATATTGCAGTGCTGTCATACATTCATAATGCTTCTAACCGTACACGCCACCATTCCGTACCCAAAATACCCCTGGAAGATACCCCTGGGGGTGCCACGAGAACTTGGATTTGTACCCGTGGCACCCCCAGGTCCTGATATTCATACATCTGTGTACCAGTGGTATCACGGGTCCTATTACTAGTTCCCGTAAATACACCAATCAAATAGTGGTGGGAAAGATGTACACCAGTACAAAATAGTTTCAATAATCTAAATGTAATATGAAATCAACGCAATTTCTCGAATGCAATACATTATAATATATTACTAATGTTATTTCTCTTTTCCGGAATTACAATTGAATGTGCACTATTAAACATACACACACTGACACCGTATTTTTATTAATCAATTTATTTAATCTGGAGTCATGTTTAACCGACTTAAAAAAATGAGGAGGTTTCTTAATTAAATCGTTTATTTTTTTCTTATGTGTGTTCACAGATAACTTCGTTGTTTATCAACTGGTTTTGAAGATTCTTTTTTTATATAGGTACATTAATATTTATCTACAGACTCCAGGATCCGTGCCATTTTTTTACATTTACTTAACTTGACTAATTACTCTACTATTTAAAACCCTTTTTTACTAACTACTAACAGAAAAGCTATTGCATAGCTTCTATCGCGGGCCTTGAGCGTGGAGACCAAATCCAGAAATTCCGTAGCGAAAATAACTTAACACCCCCCACTCCGACTCCATCTATCGATGAATAGCAGAACTTATGACTTTTTGAAATATCACGCTTGTCTCTTTAGTTCAGCAACTCGCCTCTAGATGGCATTGGTTAAATAATTATAATTGCATAAGTTGATTTGGCATCTATCGATGAATAGCAGAACGTTTAATGACTTTATGAAATATCACGCTTGTCTCTTTAGTTCAGCAACTCGCCTCTAGATGGCATTGGTTAAATAATTATAATTGCATAAGTAAAACAAAAAAACAATAAGTTGATAAAAACAGCTATGCAATAGATTTACCGCGGCAGTCTACGAGTGCCACTTGTCTTTTTTTTGTTTGACTTAAAGAAATATGGAAACTTAATCTCATTAAGACGTAGCTATTAGTCTGTCGGGCTGTACAGATAAAGATGTACAGTGGATTTTGAACTCTTGGATCGCTGTATGTTTTTACTTTATTTTAGAGTAAATTTTATTTTAATAAGTCTTAATGGCAACTTCAGAAAAAAAAACTATATACGAAATTCGGGGGAAAATTCACTTCCGGTATTTTAATATTGCACTTAAGTATAATTACACACATCTATTTTTCTACCACTATCAGTTAGGTAAGTTCAATACGATGCTTTCACTATATGTTTCATGTCAATAAACCCATCCAAACCCGAAATATCATCGTTTTAGTGCGCAGCGTCGCTAAAATCTTTCTTTACGCTAAAGCGTTTGACCAAACACATATTTGTAGTACTTTTCGCCGTCTAGTGGGGGAAGGGGTAGAGGACTGGTTACCCACATCCCATTTCAGCAGGGCCTCCATGACCACGCCATTTCTATCTCGGATGGCCATTTTCAGATTATATTCACGGATGGTCTCTGGTCTTTCAACCATCGCCTTCCTTACGAATCTTCCAATGGCATCATTATCACCGTTTGCGTGGTAGATAAAGGTCCCGGTGTTTCGCGAAACTGCAACGACTGCATGGGGAACGCTATCGTGCAGCTTCAAACTGCCCTTGGACTTGATGCCGATGACCGACTCGAATGTCAGTCCCTGGGCTTCGTGGATGGTAAGAGTGCGCGATCCCGTTCCTTCCACGTAACCCTGGCTGATAAAGGTTTCCTTTTCTTCCTGGGTGTGAGCCAGTAGGAATAAGGTGTTGGGTTGGGATTTGGGGATTTTGTCACTGGTATACCGTTCTAACTGTAAGGACTTACGGGAAGCCGAGGAATATATTCCGGACTATATATCCCTCAGCGCGTACACGACGTCCATGGGGTTTCAATTCTTACACAACAACTCTTTTTTTGTTTGGTAGAGTATACTTCCGAGGTGGTCCCGTGTCACTTTCTAGCTAGCTAGTTTGCACATCACCAAAAGAACTATTCCACCTGTTGAATTCAATGTCTACCCACCATTGAACAAAACGCTTTACGGTTTCAAACATATTACGTTTCTCTATTAATAACAATAATTTACTCAGTCTGGCAGATATATTTCACAATATTTTAGTTGCTATGTACTACTTACTTCCTTGCATTCCTTGCATTATCTTTTTCTCTAGATGATAATATCTTCGTACCGAATTTTGTAGTTACAGCAGTCGAAAACATATTGTATATTATATACATATTCTCTATTATATTCTCTTTGGTAGAAAAGGACAAACTACGTGTAATAGTGTAATTCTAGTATACATACTCTAATCTATGAGTAATTGGTTAATAACTGGACACAAAAATGGCATTTTAAACTTTTTTTTTAATATTTGTCTATGAAATGCGACGTTGCCGTTGCGTATGTCGAAATAAATATTGTATTACCACAGCCTATGTATCTTACAGTCGTTCAACGGACACGTCTAGACAGAGCAATCGTGCGGAGTTTGCGGGGTGCGAGAGGGACGGTAGCTGCCATACATCGTTTGGGACATGGCAATCGGGGTTGACGCTTTTTACTTTGATTGTTATAAGTGTTTCGATTAAGTTGAAATAATTTATAATGGTTCATACTACTTGTGCTGTGAGAGACTGCATGTCATCTCATCATCTCGTAAAAATAAAATTTGAAATTTCATCAGTTCCCACGCACTGAAGAAGGGTAAGTCCATCATTATTTTGTTACGGTGCTAGATTGTGTTTTCATGTTTTGATATAATCTATTTAAGTGAAATGGCGGACAGAAATATGTGGTTATGACGTGACTGTAAATGAATAAATTCAAATTCAAATTCAATTTATTGGGCCCGTGAGCCTGGGTTACAAAGTTGGTATTATATGTGTAAGAAAATTAAAGTTCTCCAGGTCCCGCTTTGTCAGCATACAAGCAGTTACTTAAACTAATTACAATAATATCAATTAAAATAATAATAAAAAATTCAGTTTACCTTAAAATTATACAAAAAAATTACAAGAACATCAATGAAAATAATAATAAAAATGTCAGTTTACGTTAAAATTATATAATTGATAATTATAATGTCCAATAATAATACAAGCAAAAATTCAAAGCTTTTTATCATTTAAGAAGTCATCTAGGGAATAGTATGCTTTAGAAAGGAGGAATAAAGTCAGCCTATATTTGAATCTGTTTATATCGCTCCAGTCACGAATTGATCGTGGTAATTTATTATAGATTTTTGATGCCGTACAAAACACACTTTTTAACATTAGAGACGTTTTTGTTCGTTTTGGAAATCGTACTTCGTTTTCTCGTCTGCTACCGAGATTAAATTTTGGGAAAAGGTCTTGGTTTTTTTTCACGAAAAGGGCGACTTCGCTTATGTAAATACATGGAAGTGTCATTAATTTTAATTCTAAAAAGAACTCCTTACAAGATTGTCTTTGCCGCAAACCACACATAGCTCTAATACATCTTTTTTGTGCTTTAAAAGCAACTAACTTATATGTGGCGTTACCCCAAAAAATTACTCCGTACCTCAATATAGAAGCTACATAACCATGATATGCCGTAAGTAAGGTTTCTTGGTTCGCAATTTTGCTGAGTTTGTACAAGGCATATGAAAATTGGATGACGCGTTTCGATAATAAGTGTATGTGTTGATTCCACGTCAATTTATTATCTATGTGTAGTCCTAGAAATTGTGTTGTATCAACTTCGTTAATTTTTTGTCCACGATAATTAATGTCAAGATTTTGGTTTTGTAGTCGACTATGTCTTTGTCTAAAATTCATTATATTAGTTTTTTCTAAATTAATTTTTAAATTATTATTGTCTAACCAATCAATAACAGATGTTAAAGAATCATTAATATCTTTCTCTAGTTTAGTAATATTTTTCTTGTCTCCTGTAAATAAAATAGTACTGTCATCTGCAAAAAGAATTACAGAGTGTTGTGTAGCTTTGGGTAAATCATTTATATAAACTAAAAAAAAAGGAGGACCCATAATGCTGCCTTGTGGCACACCAGAATGAACCCTTCTTAGTCCAGATGGATAGATTTTTTCAGATTTTGTTTTAGAACAAATTCTGTTAATATGAGTAACCTGTTCTCTATCACTAAGATATGTTTTTTTTTTATTTTATTTATTTGTACCCCAACATAATGTACACTGTTTCTTACAATAGGTGCTATGCTAACTTAACAAATAAATACTAAATGCCATTACAATTAAAGGGGAAGACAACATGCAACAAATTTGCGAGCAAACAGGGGATTTAGCGCTACTATTATATTATAAAATATTGTGAAAAGTGGTACGAATAAAGATAGTTATTAAATTTAAATACCTTACATATAATGTTATACAATAAACAATCAGAGAGATTTTATTGTCGATTTAAATCCGCAAAGGCTTCCATTAAAAAGATCGATGGAATGGTTTTTCGAAAAGTCTGTGTACTGTTTTATCATTCTATTGAGTGGCGCATTTTGGCCAAGATTTGATTTTACAACGAGCAAGTTAAAATTTGATGCTCTCATTGATCTCGTAGGTGCAGAGAAATCTAGACAGGAGAGCAAATCAGGGCAGTCTAATAAACCATTTGCAACTTTAAAAAGAAACGATAGGTCCAGCATATGTCTTCGATCCGAAAGGGAACTCATTTGAAAGTACTTTAACCTTTCTGTGTACCTCGGGATACATTTGGCTAAATTACAAAAATATGCTAGATGCCACAGAAATCGTTTCTGAACTCTTTCAAGTCGCTCAATATAAATTTTGTAAAAAGGATTCCAGGTAACACTGCAGTATTCTAAACTACTACGAACTAAGGAGTTATAAAGTAAAATTTTTGTTCTAGGATTCTTAAAATGCTTACAGTTCCGCAATACAAAGCCAAGGCACTTGAACGCGTTTGAACAGATATTGTTAATGTGTATGTTAAATCTAAGCTTCTCATCTAGGACAACGCCTAGATCTTGTATATTATTCACTACTGCCAAATCCTCGTTATTAATTTTATATGTATTACAGACTCGCTTCTGTTTTCTCGTAAACTGTATGGAGTAACATTTGGATGCATTAAGGTTTATTCCGTTGTAATCACACCATGTAGTGAGGCGGTTAAGGTCAGCCTGTAATAGTTCAGCGTCATAAGGGTTGTTAATGGCTTTAAAAAATTTCAAATCATCCGCAAATAGATAAAATTTAGAGTTTTGAAAGCAGTGGTCGATGTCATTGATAAACATATTGAAAAATAACGGTCCCAGATGAGATCCTTGTACAACTCCAGAAACAATTTCAAATGGATCAGATGAGAACCACTAGCCACTACAACAGATTTTCTATTTGTTAAGTATGATTTACACCAACTCAACGTTGGTTCAGCAATTCCATACATAGAAAGCTTTTTCAGAAGCAATCGATGATTCACACTATCGAAAGCTTTGCTGAAATCTGTATAAATAGCATCAACAGACGAGCGCTTATCTAGCTCATGAGAAATGGTATTTATAAATTAGTTTATAAATGAGACTAAGTTTGTAGCTGTTGACCGTGATTTAATGAAGCCATGCTGGTGAGGGCTTATTATTTGCTTGAAATGCCACGATAAAATAGGATGTAAAAGCTGCTCAAATATTTTTGCGAAAACAGGAAGAATAGAGATAGGTCTATAGTTTTTGATTCTATCTTTGGTTCCATTTTTGTACAGAGGGATGACCAACGCCAATTTCCAATCTGAAGGGAAAACACCAGTTTCCAAGGATTTATTATAAATAAGTGTCAGAGGACGTGCCAGTACCGGTGCACATCTTACCGCAAAGAGCGGTGGGACACCATCAGATCCCGCACGCGATGATCTTATCAATTGGTTGGCAGTTCCCCTAACCCCATATGAATCCAACTTGTTAAGGAGTGTTTCGTGGTCCACATGATCAAAGGCTTTCGTCATATCCATGAAAAGCGCTACAGTTAAATCTCCCTGGTCCATGTTGTTAGTGACTTTACAGAGGAAATCGTAAATGGCCATGTTAATATCTTTACTCTTTCGAAACCCATTTTGATTGGGACAAAATATATTTTGTTTCTCGAAGTAGGCATTCAGTTTTTGGTGAATCACTTTTTCAAGAATTTTAGAGAAAATAGGAATAAGTGCAACAGGCCCATAGTTACCCAAACATTCTTTATCACCTTTTTTAAATAATGGTTTTATGACCGATACTTTAAGTTTGTTAGGGAAAACTCCTTGCTCCATACATAGATTTATGATATGACTAATTACCGGTGTTATCACGACGTTCACATACTTTACCACCTTTGTTGTAACACCATCAAAACCGAAGCTATC
Source organism: Selenia dentaria (assembly GCA_917880725.1). Classification (NCBI taxonomy): domain Eukaryota; kingdom Metazoa; phylum Arthropoda; class Insecta; order Lepidoptera; family Geometridae; genus Selenia; species Selenia dentaria. The sequence goes on along the minus strand of OU862896.1, from coordinate 25,915,803 downwards.
AGTAGTATTTAACTAATCGATTATTTTACTTAAGTCAATCGGAATTGTTGGCGTTAAGAATAATGAACTGGACTTATCATAGTTAATTTTATTAGGAAGACTTTGTATATGATGGGATTTAATTGTGTCTATAAAATAATCATTAAAATGTTGAGCAATTTCTTTGGGACTTTTAACGGTTTCACCATCTACCAGTATTTTTGCAACATGTTCCTTAGGGTAATAATTTTTTAATTTATTAATTACAGTCCAAGTCGCTTTAGACTTTAAAATAAATTTTAAAGTCATAGTCATCAGTTTATAATTAAATTAATAAATATCCATCTCGAAAAAATCTGAGTGAGTGCACTTTCTGTATGTGGTTATTTTGTGTATGTAGGTATAGGTATATATAGAGGCGGTTTTGATTAAGGCCTTCTTGTGCCATCATTCTTAAGCATGTTTAAATTGTACTTAATTAAACCCAATTAGGTACCATGAGATATTATGTTTAATTACGATATACTTAAACATTTTTAAGAAAATTGGTGCAAGTAGCCCTAAGAGTATGCCTACTGTGTATGATTTTTGAAATGAAATCAATAATATTAGCACAGCGATATTTGTTAATTAAGCATAATAATATTGTTAACGAGGTGCCGACCTATTACTCAGACATAATAAATAACATCTTTTTAATTTTGTCTGAGGCCTTTTAGACAATAATTATTTCGAGATTCAATATGGTGGACGCGATTTTTTAAATGAAATCAACATGGGTATCGTTTCCATGGTTTTCAGGGGCGCCGATTTCAAATATGACATATATTTTAAGCTTTATATTAATACTAACCTAGTCCATCAAACGTCGTTGGCCATCATTTGGCCAGACACAATAGAAATTTCATTGTTATAATATAACGACTCTTGAAGGGCTAGCTAATTTTACATTTTTTTTGTATTTGACTAGATTGATTTGTATTGATAATAAAACTCGTCGTATATATTGTTCTATATTTTTTCATTTTATTCCTTGTACTCTACATACACATACACCAATATTGAACCAGTATATACAAAAAGATATATTGCAGTGTAGTGACAACCCTACAGCTATGCCGCATACCTACACAAAAGTGGCTTTTCGCGTGACATCAAAGGCGTTGGCCTACTATACGATTTTTATGCTGTGGTATTACTATGTCAATGTATTAAGTCAATCAATATATTATGTCAATGTGATAACGCATTTATTGGTAAGAAACTATCTCGTTACTATAGAAACCATAAGCTTAGAATATATGATATATTATATCAAAGACTACAATGGATGTATATCAAGAATAACTATGAAATAAGAACGCTTTAAAGATATATTAATAGTAGCAGTGTCAGCGTAAAGTTCCTAATTCTGAGTTTTCCACATTATATTTTTTCCGAGTTCTTAGTAATCCATTATCTTAAATTTCCAAATTATTAAGATTACTATTTTGCAATATTCCAAATTCTTTGTTTTTCAAATTACAAATTGTACAAACTCTTACATTTCCGACCAAGTACTATTAGATACATAAATCAAAAATTAATAAATCCGGATGCTCTTGAGCCGATAGATTTATGCTTGTACTGTAATAATGCATGAAATATAATAAAAACTACATATATATTCTGCTAAACATAAAATATGTGCACAAACATTTTACTTAAACCAACAAAACTTGCTTTAACATTCTTCAGGTGATGTTTTTCATTTTAACAGATCATCAATAATTCGTTCTATGAACTTTCACAAAATTAAAAAAATAATTTCCTCTACTATAGTATTTTAGAAGCCATATTTTCTTAACAGTTTTAAAACAATTTATATAGACTGATTATTGGACTTGATATTAATTTGTCACATCAGTACCTTCATAGTTTAATACAAAACAATACAAAACTTTTAAAATACAATACAATCGTAAATGAAGTTTATAGATCAATAGTACATGTGCTGCAATATACATGTATCCAAACATGTATATTGCAGCCGCAGTTAAAGAGCATTGATGAAAGTTTTTATCACAATTGTACTTTCCTATGGAAAATCATAATTTGGATAATTAAGAATTCGCAAAATTAAGAACGTGTAAATATAATAATGCGGAAAATTCTCAATGTGAAATAAATAGATTTAGAAAAAATAATAATGTGGACAATATTAGAACTTGGAATAAATAATAATATCTGACATCTTAGTAGCGCTGGAAATTTCTTAGAACGTCAAAAGTATGGAAGTGCCAACTTTAGGCGGTCCACTCTGCCGCGGTACATGAACGGTCGTCTGAATGAATTATCTAAGGGAAACTTTATCTTATTTTTTTAGAGAATAAATTGTTTCCTTCCAGGCTGCGTACCAGCAAGCCTTTAAAAACAACACTTTATGGAGTAGTTACAAATAAATAAACTTGTCCATTCGTTCTGAAAATGCAACAAAACAATTTGTCACTGTCAACACTCTGTCACTTTGACAGCTGACCAAGACTTGACTCTCTCGAAAGGTAGAAAAATTGGCAGAATAGCAATAAGCAGACACGCCATAGACAAAGAAGTCAAGAACGTAGAAAAATTTTGAGCCATTTGTGCTGGCTGACAGGGTAGTGTCTCCATGTACACGGTGATTACCGTACTTACCGTAGGTACCTACACAGTAATCTGGTCTTAGTCTACCGTCAAGTAATAAAGGTATAACCGTGTTTAAAAATTACGTAGTAAATAGTTCATCACTATACTGCCAGTCAACTTAACCTAACATATTATGTATATTGTAATGGCAACACTGATCTTGGTTGCCGGGCGGGAATCCGTATCTCTGTACTCATACTAGAGGTGTAAAAGTAACGAAAAAAGCGTACCCGTATGTATTCGTTATTTTAACAACGAGTACTCGTTACTATCGTATCGTTACTTCTGATACCTCATGATATGTTATGTTAAAGAAACGAATCGAGTCATATTGCGCAAAGAGAATATAATTTTACGACGTACCTACGTGATATTACGTACGTGTATAGTATGACTTCGCTGCGTGCAACATTCGTAATTTGTAGAGAACATGACATGACTGAATACATTACATACCAAACTGCGTAAGGTGGTTTTTTTGCAGCAGTAAAAAATTTGGACAACGAATTTACAAAATTATACCTACTTAAAACAAAAAAATCATCGTTCCTTGTGTTTGCAACGTCCGATTTCACTGAATATGCGTGAATGCGTAAAACATACGATCAGCAAACGTTTCAATACACGCATCAACTGTACTTGCGGGAACTAAACAGTGTAAACTATACGAAAAATACAAGTAACGAAATGCATTCGTGAGTAACGTTTCGTTACTCGTTACTAGATGCCGCACCCGTTACTTAGTAACGTATACACACAGTTCGCTACAGCTCTAACTCATACATAGATAAAAAATGCTGAATGTGCTATGTTATCGTTGCCGCATGCGAGCGCATTAGCACTAGATTTAATCTGATTAATCTATGATCAGCACCTAGCAAGCAATCAAAGGAAATACCTAGCAAAAACTTTTTAGTTTTTTTTTTAAATCAGTTTTCAGACCTACTAATGATAATGTTGACTAAATTAAATAAATCCATTTACGATAAATACATTGTCGTGCTAGCCAGATTCAGATTAATAGGTACTTAGGTATTTTCTGTTTAATTTTGCATACTTTATTTACTCATAACGAATTATATTGACTCTATCTTAGCTATGGAAAGTGATCATTACGGGTGATCTTAATGCTAAACATTCTGACTGGTCTTCGGGAAATCTCAATCTCACATATGTTAAATACCTAGTGAGTTTGTAATACAGAAATTCATCAAAAATTAAAAGTTCGTAATACTCGAATTCATCAAATTTCAAATTTACTCATAAGAATCTTTCTCAAAGGTGTATCGTGCTTCTAACCAAATTTTGAATTCTTGCTTAATTCTGAACTGGGTACTTTCCCTTAATTTGGAATACAGCAAAAGTAATAACTATTGTTAAGCCTGGTAAAGTCTCTTCTGACCCCATCTCATATCGTTACATTAGCCTTCTACCCTGCCTAGGCAAATTATTTAAAAAAGTTATTTGCAATCTTTTAGCGCGTGTAACAGAAAATAAGCTACTCAACGAGCAATTTGGTTCCCGTCTAGCCCACTCGAGTGTCCAACAGTTGGCTAGAGTGGCTAAGGCTGTCTCACACAATCTAAATATTAAGGTATCAACGGGTATGTTCCTGCTAGGTATAGAAAAGGCATTTGACACAGTCTGGCACGAGGCACTTCTGCATAACTTGTTTGTCTGAATACACCGATAGCACTTGTAAGGATAATTAAATCTTACCTAACGAATCGCACTTTCAAATTTCCCATAAATAATTGTTCGTCCTCTTCCCACAGTGCCAGCGGGGGTGCCCCAAGGATCAGTCCTGGGACCTCACCTCTTTCTGTTATTTGTAAACGACATACCTGTATCGGATGATATAATTTCATTTACTTCTTACTTGATAATTGATCGGCTCCAACTAACAATCGACATATATCAATCGACATATATTATATCAATCGGTATATAAGGAATAAACTAATATTTTAAAAATGCATCTAGATATTGGGTTACGCCGCATGACATCTACATTTATATTATCCGAAAAATTCTTTCTTCACAGTGACCCTAAAAATTAAAAATAAATTATTAAAAACATTGGTAAGACGCGTGAAAAGGATCTATTTTTATCGATAAATATAATCGTTACAAATTACCTAATCACTTGTTCCTAAACCGTGAATATCTATGATGGTGCGTCTACACGCTCGTCCTGTCTCGTCTCGGGGTACGCGTCGCGTTGCCGCCGCGCGCGCTGCGCCGTCGCGTGGCACTCGTCGAGTAAACGAGAGCATACCGTCTACACGCTCGTTGGTTGTGTCATGTTCGCCGTATGGAGCGCTCGTATGGCAAGAGATTAGATTTAATTATTTCTTCGTTCCTACGAAGAAATAATTAAATCTAATGATTAGCTAATCTAATGATAATTTAACCGTGAATTATGTAATATTGTACAAAATACAGATAATCTAAAAAATAAAGCGTACCCGATATGCAAACATACCTATATGAGAAACTAGCAGCTACGCGCAACTTCGTCCGCGTTTATATGAAAGCAAATTTACCATAAAATATATATATTATAAAATAACGAAGCCATGATGAAAATATGCCGTTCTAAAATTTCTAAATTTGTATTGAATTAATTTTATTGTTTACTTAATTTCATCCTTCGTTTAGCATAACCTAACATGTTTATTTTTGATAGCCGCAGTAACTGGCTTCATCAAAGTTGTAAATTCTTTCCGGCATATTTTGAAGAACTAACTCATGAACAACTCTTTCAACCTCATCCTCATCAATAATATGCTGCGGAAATATGTAAGGTACAAGATTTTTACGCATTCTGTGTAAATATCAGTAAGTTATCACCTCATAAACTAGTCTAGTCTAATCCATGAATGAGACATACCAAAGACATGTAGGAAAATTTCACCCTTCGGCACAGATAGATTGAGCTTTGGGTATGATCATGAAGCTACGCTTCATGAGTTATTATAAATGAGAAAGTTTGTATGTGTGGATGTTTGTTACTCTTTAACGCTCAAACGGCTGGGCCAATGACCAATGGGCCAAATAAAATTTGATATGGAGGTAGATGAAGCGCTGAATCTACACATAGGATAATTTTCATCACCATCATCATTAATCACCATGCGGGTGTAACCCAAAGACCTTACACTTACTAACTAGACTGTGCACTATGGCAAAAATACTGGTCCGCGTGAGAGGGCTCCCGTTAGTAGTGTGTCCCTTTCTAATTTGGTGACCATGACCAAGTAGAATACAGGACAAATTGCTTGTAAAAACGATTGTGTCCTTATATATTGATGCTAACTACTCTACATACACATACCTAATTTTTTGTAAGTAAAAGAAACAACCAAACATGGTATGTATATTATTTTGGAATCTACATCACTTACCCTACACGTGGGTTAAAGTTCTGAACTTATGAAGTACAAGATGTCTCAAAAAAAAGGTTATATTTATTTAGCTTACTGCGTGAATGTTTCAGAAACACATGTAAATATTCCGCGTAAATCAACGCTACGCCAATATTTGTCTGGCCCTCTATCATATTGATTGCCAGCTTTGATGGCCATTGCATCAAAAATTAAAGCGACGTTCATTTCACTCTTTTCAGCCATATCCATCAAGAATTTCATAATTTCTGCCATAAAATCCAGGTCGCATTTATGCGTCGCCAATATCCTTCGCAGAGTTGCAGGGCGATGAAAAGAGAAACAATTCCTCAAAAATCATATAATTATTCGGGTAACCGAATAATCATATAATGACAAATAAACGGTTTAATTTCATCTCAATATTTATTGGACGTGTTAGATTTTGTCGTATTTAATTTAGTGTGATTTTTTTCGAAATTATGTTGGACCATCTGTTCGACTTTATCACATAATTTTTATTACATATTTTTAATAAACATTTTAGGTTATCAAAAGTTGTGTGACGTCTTTTCAGGCGTTGTTATAAGACTTTGACATCTCGACGTAATTTATTTTCACATAGTGAGGCAGTAGTTGCAGCAGATGCTGTTTGTGTGCAAACACTTTCCGTAGTAATTATCTTATTTCTGCCACTTTCTTGCAGTTTCATCGTTTTGGATGCTTATCTTTCTTCTATACCTATATTGCTTAAAACATTACTATTTTTCGCAGGGCTCCATCTGTAAAGAAAATTAGCTGGCGCAGAGTGGTGAGATCAAAGCTTCTACTAGCAATCGCTGAAGAGTTTAACTTTTGCCTTCTCATCGGACCCTCATCACCAAAATTTAAAACGTTTAAATTTTTTTTTTGTATGCACGTACGTGTTCCGATGATTTATTCCTTACCTTTTGAAATATTGACGAAGCAGCATCAAGTTTAGCATTCTCCTAGTATAAACAGGAATGAAGTCGTCAAATTTAAATGCACTCCTCTCCAGACAGTGCCTTTTCCCAATTTAATTTCTGGTTATGGTAAACTAAAAAAAAACAACGTATAACATTTAGGTTTAACGATTTATTACTCATAAAGAACGTAGTTCACTTACAATGAGCTTAAAATACTAAAACTAGTAACTAATTAAGAACTAGTTAATATTAAAACATATAAAAATATCCAGTTTTCTAGTGGTATGGACTTAAAAAACATGTTCATATATATACTTTTTTAGTTTAGTTTTAAACATATGTATATTTTTACAGTTTTTAACATCGTTAGGTAACTAATTGAATAATTGTGCACCCTCAAACAAAATGTTTCTTTTACCGTAGTTAGTTCTTGGAGTATTTTCTTTTATTTTATTTGTATTTCTTAAGCTGTATTTATATGACCTTTTTGTAAATGTTATTTTTGTGTGTATTTTTTCAGATATTATTTTTTTGACCAATACACATGTTGTGTATGTATATAGCTGGTTTAAATTAAATATCTTGGTTTCCTTAAATTGGTATTTTAATTTATTATAGTTTATTGGTAATTTCCTTGGTAAATAATGCGTGTATTAGTTTGGTAGTGATAGTTAAAAATTGTTTTTATTAGTTTATTTTGCGAGATTTGTAGGTTTTTCAAGTTGGTTTTTGCAGCACAGCCCCATATCTCGATGAGATATTCGAGATGTAGTTTTTCAAGGGTGTTACATATTGTAATTTGGACTTTGCGAGGTATGCATCCTACGGCTCTCCTTAATGCTCCGGTTGTTGATGATATTTTCGATCTTACATGCTCAATGTGAGCCTTCCATATGAGTTTATCATCAAGTTGAAGGCCGAGATATTTCTCTTGATGGGAGCGGTGGATTATTACACCGATGACGGTTAGAGGTGTATAAGGAGGTATTGTTTTTATTTTTTGCTAAAAATATCATGTATGACGTTTTTTTTGTGTTTATGGTTAGTAGATTGCTCTGACACCAGATATTAAATTTATGCAAATCATTCTGAGCCTTTTTATCAATTCGGGTAGGTTACGCCCAAAGTAAAAAAGGCAGGTGTCATCGGCGTATAAATTTATATGACCTGTTAGTCCAATTTTGCTGATATTATTAACATAATATTTTATTTTTATTTTATTTTTTTTATTTTATATATATTTACTTTTATTCTTGATATATTATATCAAGAATAAAAGGGATCCTAATACTGATCCTTGGGGAATGCCACATATATTTTTTTTTTGGTTCACTTTTGTGTTCATCTTCAACCATTTCCTAACCCGATGATTAGTTAAACTGGCATAACGTCAGACAAGGACACACTACCAACGAGAGCCCTCTCGCCAGGACCGCTTTTAGCTAGTTACCGCATTTAAGGAAATAGCTGCCCTAAGAACAAGTAGATAGATCTCAATTTAGCTAAACAAAAAATATTGGTACTCAGTCCAGTTAGTACAGTGCCACCAACTTATCTGTTCAGGTGGGCAAAATTGGAACTACAGTGTACATACCAACTAACTTTGGCGTTTATAATATTAGTAGGATTCTTTGTAGAATTTGCAAATTAATGAGTGGCTTGAAAGACTGCCCTATGTTTTGTTTCTCTTTTTTCTTGGTGAATTTCTTAGGTTGCAATACCAAAATTCTACACTAGCGACGCTGTCACCTGAACAGATAAGATGGTGGGACTGTAAGCGTAAGGTCTTTGGTGTAACCGCAAGGCACAGCTAGTATAGATAAATGTTATCTGTCTTCGCTAAACGTTATCTCTCTCTGAGTCACAGATTATAATTTATGTATAACCATTATAACTACATTGCGGTCCGTATCGCGATATTTTTGCTTACAGTGCTATCGTCTACCAAAGCCAGTCCGAGACAAATATCGCGATTTTGACAGCTCGTGGCACTGTAAGCGTGTTGATAAATCGGACCAGAATTTATTGTAGCAATAACGAACCATTTGCGCGCGAAAAACAAATTCATAAAAAATACGTGCATAGTGTGAATCTTAACTATGTGGAGTGTGGATTAAAAAGAAATAATGGCGCTCACGGTGAAAGGGACCGACTGTTATCGCTCTAATATCGATTATAGCTTAGTTGGGACTGCACTGCTACTCTGTGTGGACTGAGTACGCACCCTTTAGGTGCGTTCGTTTAACTTATGACAAGCGTAGTCTAGCGTAGCGTTATATTCTCTTTGCTTATGAGGGCATTGGTGTTGTTGTCATTGATGGCTCTTTTGTTAAAGCGTTCGTAAAGCTCAAAAACGTTATTTTTGCCACTTTTGCCACTTTTGTCACTTTTGATCACACCCTATTCGAACGCTCAATTGAGCATAAGACCTAAAATCGCATGATTATGTTATCATATACATAACTGTCAAAAAACGATCACATACAACCACAAATCATATATGCCGTGGTCCGTTTTGCGATAATTTTGCTCACAGTGCTATCGTCTACCAAAGCTGGTCCGAGACAAATATAGCGATTTTGACAGCTCGTGGCACTGTAAGCGTGTTGTTAATTCGGACCAAAGTTGTAGCAATAACGAACCATTTGCGCGCGAAAAACAAAAATCATAAAAATATCGTGCATAGTGTGAAGGTTAACTATGTAGTGTGTGGATTAAAAAGAAATAATGGAATGGATGGACCGACTTTTACAACTTTTACATCAAAAAGAAGGGACACCAGTAAATACATTGTAGAAATAAACAAACACCTGTCACTTTTGACAGAACGCTCACGACGATTATGGTGTAGAGCATGGTTCATGTAATCGTCAATATGGCGGCAGTTAAGACGTCATCGATGACGTAGCGTGGGCCATCGTAATCACGCTCACGGTGAAAGGGACCGACTTTTATCGCGCTAATATCGATTATAGCCAATTGGGACCGCAGTGATAGTAGTATGTCTACAACATGCTCCGGACACACTCCGGACTTGGGTCAAAAATTGCATTCCACTTTTTTAGCTTTCCGAACGCTGAACAAAAAGAGACATGAACGAAATTTTCTTTTCACCCACAGATTCCCAATTCGAACGCCCCTTGTGAGCGTTTTTAGCGTTATTTTCGCTAAAAACGATCACATAGCCTATTTGAACGCACTATTTATCATGATTAAAACGCCATGTTAGTTCTGTCGGTTCTTTGTACGTAGTACATATAATATTGTCTGTGATCAATAATTAGTAAACAGAAAATTGCAAAATACCCAGTCATCAGCTTATATTGGATATTTTGATTTTTATTAAAACGTATTGATCACTTTATTTTATTATAGGTATATCTCTATTAGAAGTTAGATCATTTGATTAATAACAATGCATAACACACTACATGACTTCCGCCTCCCGGGACATTCCGCGCGCGCGCGAAGTTTCAGTATCGATAAGCCACGCTGACGGACTTTCTATTGATCGTTTTGGAACCTTGTTAGGGTAGCAAGAGTAGGTCATCGTGCAAAATGAGCCTGAAAACCGGGACTACGATGTCCCAGCGCGAGAAATTCGAGTTAATTAATTCTGAGGTGCGTTCATTTTACGAATACTGTAAAGAAGCTGGTATAAGTGACGAGGAGATGGATTTAATATGCAGGCCTTTGACCAGCGCAGTGCGTAAGGCGTCGATCAAGCGATGGACCAGGGTCTTACTGTTAGTGATAATGGTCCTGGCTATTGGATACACTGTGAGCCAAACTGACACCTTCCAATGGCACGCCTCAGCAACTGCAAGGTTAATTTTGATAAAATTACTGCCTGTTTGGGACTGGACCCCTCTGTACAACAACAAATGCCTGATTGAAAAATCACAGCAACGGAATTTGGATACGAATATAGGGTCTACTGCAGATTGTATAGCTTGTGAAGCAGTCAGTGAGTATTCATTTATGTAGAAATATTTACCTGTAGTTATTAGTCTAATTAGTTCATCTCTTCTAATAATCATGTGTGCTTTGGACCTGTGCGATAACGCTCGATAACTTTTTGTACGTTATCACCGTTTTTAACAACTTATCAGAAATGAGTTAAATTAACAAAATGAAATTTCATTATCATTTAATTACAACTACTTTTCTAATTCTTTACGTTTTCATTTCCATTTCGGTTCCATTTTTCAGTAAAAAAATATTTTCACTCTTTTTAGTGACCTTTGCTACTTACGGGATCGATTGTCATTCACCGTCAATATGATATCATCAATATAGGCGAAACAGTTTGCAGTTTTTGGAATGTTACTCAAAAACTATTTGACCGAATTTAATGAGATTTTAATGGGAGCACACCGGAAGTACTAACCATATAGTATTTATCTATGTACTAAACTACTTAACGAAAAATAATTATGAGATTCGGTTCACAAATGAGGGAGAAATCGGCTAACATACACAAAAAAAACATACAATCGAATATATAACCTCGTTCGAAGTCCGTTAAAACAAAAGAAAATAATTTACAGATATATTTTGTCCAATTGTAGGTTAAACCCAACGTAGTTGTCAAAAAATAATACGTCGGCGCTTTCGAAACCGAGTTTCACAACTAGTTGCGATCGAGGAATGTCTGTTATCTTATTAACCATCTTGCACTGTTATCTACTTTCTAAGACGATTATATCCAAAGTTTTATTAATTTTTAGTAATGTAATAATAATAATTAAATAAAAGAAATAATAATTTAATAAGTTATAAGTACCATGTTACCCTTCATCTAACATTTTTTTCTGTTTTTTATACTCCTTTGTATTTTTATACCAAACAGGCCTCTACGTGTTGGCTACAGCCCAACTTAAGCATTTGTAAAGGACCTGATGAAGTCCGTGATAAAAATTAAATTATTTAATAACAATAATGGTGTAATCATCTTTGCTTTCTATACACAAAAATATATCATTAAAGTTTCAATTATTCAAATTGGGAAACTAGTTTCGTACTGAGAAAAATATTCTATTGCAACTACACTAAATATAATTATAATAATAAACTAAGTATATGAGTGATACTCAGCCCTGGATTTGTCAATAGGCCGTATAGGCCAGGGCCTAGGGGCGGTGGCGTCCTAAGGGCGGCAGATTTTAGGACGCTCGCCCACTCGATTTCAGAGGATAAATAGCCCAGTCGAATTAGGATTTGCCTGGAATACTGGTGAATATGATATACTACGTGAGTGAATGTAATCGCAAAGGAACATTATTATTTTAGAAAAGTACATGGGGCGGTGGAAATAAAAAGGCCTACACTCATTAATAATATAAATCCGGCACTGGTGATACTCCTTTATCTGCACCTGGTTACGAGTACATATCCGGGTAGAGAATATATCGCAACTAGTTGTAAAAAATTGCACTATCCGCAACTGATAGCAAAATGGAAAACGCCGAGTTCCGTGTGAGGTGAGACCCACTGCCACTCGTATCGATAACTTACTAGTTCCATAACTTGAGAAATACATACTTACTAATTTATTATAAAAAATAGGTCTCAAGTTGGTATTTTTATTAAATATATGCTTATCTACATAAACTTCTGAAGCGCTCGTAGCGGAGCTCGACTTGGCCACCTTAACCGATCGACAAGTTAAGCAACACTTGCTGCGGTCAGGACTTGGATGGGTGACCGCTAGTGGCATTATTCAACTGAGCGCTTCCGTGCTTCGGAGGGCACGTTAAGCCGTCAGTCCTGGTTGTCTGTCTTAGGACAACAGTCGTTAGGCTATGTCGAGGGCCTTCGGGCGGCCTGAAAAACTTCGACATGGGTTGGCCACTAGCCTATCCACCAATCCGCACTGGGTCCGCGTGGTGGATTATGGCCCAAGTTATTTTATTTTGTTATAATTGTTTATTATGTTGTTATAATGATTTAAATTCGTTCTGTGATGTAGAATCTAAATATTGATAAAGTTACATAGTTTATTTTTGTTGAAGTTAATTTATTGTCACTATTATTTTATTTAAAATGTATCCCCTGGTTCTTTAAAGCATTATTCTCTGCCCTATAATTAATTACACTCCCAAAACAGTAGGTAAAATTTCGTAGTGCACTAGTGTACCTAGCTCGTAGTAATAATTCCGTTGCTAGTTCCATGATAGAGCATTGTCATGTGGAGTCGATGTTACTTTTAGCTATATGCCACGTTGTATGTTTACATTTGTTTATCACCATTACTAACTACCTGTTCCAGAATCCATCGCTCGCGTATCCAATTCGAACTACAACGAAGTTTTCAACCACCATCTCTTACGCGGCGCGCCAGTCATAGTCGCAGACAGTTACTACGAATGGTCTATCTCCCGCGCGGAGCTCAACTTGACTAGCCTAATCAGCGATGACGATCGCCTCCGCCTGTCGGTGCCTTGCAGGATCCTCTCCAACATAAGAATCGGGCGGCAGACGATGGACCTCGAAGAAATAGTCTCTAGAATCACCAACACAGACATACCGAGCTGGTTTGTCCATTTCCAAAACTGCGACATCAGAGCAGTCAAAGCTTTCCGAGTTTTAGCTCCGAGACCTTACTTCCTGTCTCCGCACATTCCCCCATCACATTTCAACTGGTTGCTGCTATCCAAAAACTACGATACCCACAGATACAAGCATTTAGAACTGGACGTGGGGCTTATAATCATGTCTCAGCTGAAAGGGAAGACTTATATCCAGCTGAAGCCGAGAGCTCCATGTGAAGATGATTGTTATACCCTCAGTTTCGAGTTATCTGAAGGGGAGACGTTGGTTTTGGGGAATTCTCTTTGGGAGTTTGAGTATTTGCCCGCGAAGGGCGAAAACGTGGCTATGATTACGGAAACCGACTGGGTCGAGTCCTAACCCGGTATGGAGACAAACAGATAAAAATGGCATTAAAGATGTAATTTGTATGTTTACCTTAAATTAATCTGCTAGTTAACCTTATATTAGTCTAAAATGGCCACAAAGTAAAATGTTATGGTCAGAAATTAACCAAGGAAAGAATATGATCTATTCTATTTAGGAACGGGTCTTATTTTACAACACGAGGGTCAAATAATTATAAAGATTTAGTCTCGCAAGGGTTAAGGATTTATTAAATATGCATAACATATCAGTACGAACAACATGTCACACAACGCTTAGTAAAACAAATAAGTACCTACACAAATATTGTAACTGCACAATGAATTATATTACGTTGTAGCATGTAAGGATGTTTAAATGGATTTACAATGTTAAGTAACTCAGTATTACATATAATTATATTATGAGCTGAAGTTGAAGGATTTTATTTAAAAGTCTATCATCTGTGCTCTTATCCTAGATTAAAAATTGTTCTTACTTACCCGTCAAGCTAGCAATGTATTTAATTAAAAATATTATTATATTATTCTACAAAGCGAAGCGTTCGCCCAGGAGTTTGAATTGCAGGCGATTTCAACCGATCAACGAAGTTAAGCAACGCTTGCTCAGAAATGCCATTCGACTGAGCGTTTCCGTACTTCGGAGGGCACGTTAAGCCGTGGGTCCCGGTTGTTTATCTTAGAAAAACAATCGTTAGGCTATGTCGAAGGCTCACATGGGTTAACCACTAGCCTATTCGCCTAGCCTTATTTCGGTGGTAGTACCACGCTGTAACCCCACAGCTGAATGGCCGGCACGATCGGGGAAGTACCACACTCCCTCTTAACACCGACGTGAAGTAACATAGCTTGCTATTGCGTATCGTCGGTACGTGGGAGGTTCCGGAGGCCTGATTCTCCCCTTCCCCGTTCTCCCTCTCCACCCTCACCCCTTTTATCTCTTCCTTCCTCAAAGGCCGGCAACGCATCCCCGAGACCTCTGGTATTGTGGATGTTCGTGGGCGACGGTATTACTTACCATCAGGTGACCCGCTTGATAGTTTGCCAACCTATCCCATAAAAAAGCCGCACTGAGCCCGCGTGGTGGATTAGGACCCAACTCATCTCTCTGAGAGGAAGACCCGAGTCCCAGTAGTGGCAACATAATGGGCTATTTATGTAGTCGACAAATAAATAATAAAACAAAACCAATACTCAAGAAGTCTGCAGCCCGAGCCAAGGGCGTCATGGAGCTGAGTGTAATGAGCGATTTAAATTGATAGCCCAGAGGCAACAAGGGTTGGCCGTAGACTAGACGGTCTCGGGTTCGATCCCCACTATAATAGATTATTTTAACAAGTACAATTTGAAAAATTTGATACCGACTTCCGTTCTATTCAGTTATTGGAGTGTAACTCAAAAACTACTGGACCGAATTTGATGAAATTTAATGGGACCACGCGGGAAGCACCAGCTTTCAAACAAAAAAGAATTATGAGAATCGGTTCACCCAGTCGAAAGTTATGAGATTACAAACATTAAAAAAAATACAGTCGAATTGAGTACCTCCTTTTTTTGGAAGTAGGTAGAAAAGTAAGAAGTTACATAATAAAAAACAATTATTGTTATTATTAAAATTAGCATAAAAGAATATTTTTGGTACAAACCAACTACTAGTACCTATATGACAATATGGAATCAACAGTCTCGGATATACGATTTTTTGAACCGGGGCAGAAACTTAGTGGCGCCACAATCTCCAGCGTTTGAGATAAATTACTTAAAATAAATCACAAAATTTGTACTCTTTATTATTTATTACTATAGTTTTTTACATGTCGACGGTGAGAAAACCAGGTTTCTTCTTTATTACTAGTTGGCGTCCCCTGAAACTGCTGTGGGCCTAACACGAATAACTGCGTAAGTGTAACGTAACGGGTCGTTCACGTGAAACAGTACAAACTGTCATGTATCTAGGGCAACTGTGATACAGATAACTCATAGTATGTGCGGCGAAGCGTGACGCGTTGACGCTTACGATACGAATACTATTTCGCAAATTGTTGGTGCTAGGGGCTCTGCCCGGAGCGGGTACCCCGGTTTGCCCCTCTTAAATCCGGGGTGGGAATAACCTGTATTTATCCGCTTCACAAACTTTTCCTTCGCGCTTATTTCTGTTATTCGACAAGCCCAAGGATTAACGACTGAGAAGAGATGCCTGCAAATGATATTTCAATTTAGTAACCTCCCTAAAATGTTCACTCAATAAAAACAGCCCTGAATAAAACAACAAACCAAGTTAAATTAGTGTTTATTCACAGCTAAATAAAGTTTAATGTACTTTTCAGTCAATCTTCTCCTTGTGGATGGGCTTGCCGCGTACCCAGAGAAACAGGTTCTTTAGTGAGAGTACAACTGGAAACATGATGGGAAGAAATAAGGGGATGTAGATCGCGTATCTGAAACAATACAATTATTTATCAGTGCGGTCCCAATTGGCCATAATCGATATTAGCGCGATAACAGTCGGTCCCTTTCACCGTGAGCGTGATTACGATGGCCCACGCTACGTCATCAATGACGTCTTAACTGCCGCCATATTGACGATTACATGAACCATGCTCTACACCATAATCGTCGTGAGCGTTCTGTCAAAAATGACAGGTGTTTGTTTATTTCTACAATGTATTTACTGGTGTCCCTTCTTTTTGATGTAAAAGTTGTAAAAGGCGGTCCATCCATTCCATTATTTCTTTTTAATCCACACACCACATAGTTAACCTTCACACTATGCACGATATTTTTATGAATTTGTTTTTCGCGCGCAAATGGTTCGTTATTGCTACAACTCTGGTCCGAATTAACAACACGCTTACAGTGCCACGAGCTGTCAAAATCGCGATATTTGTCTCGGACCAGCTTTGGTAGACGATAGCACTGTGAGCAAAATTATCGCAAAACGGACCACGGCATATATATACATACCATACATTTACACTAATATTATAAAGAGGAAACATTTACTCCATAAAGAAGTGGTCCTTCAGTTCACTCGTGAACATGGCGCATGCAACTGTGCCGAAATATCGAGAGCTCACAATACATGTAAATATCCCGTTTCTAAAGGTAATTCATGCATTAGTGACCATGTCAGTTTAGAAACTTATACAATGATTGAAATTTATAGAGAGAAAAATTCCATCCTCGGACGGGATTCGAACCCGCGTCTTCTGACTCTCCGTGTCAGACGCCATTGACCAACTAGGCCACCGAGGTTCGGGACCGAGCTTCGAATTTTAACTCTTTATTTGACTAACCGTCTTGCGGGGACGGAGCGACATCTATTGGACAATAACAGTACCATCCAACCGAAAGAAGCATTATTTAGAAATACTTAAACTTTCGTATTGACATCGCAGCCCTTGTATTTTTTATAGTATTACTTTTCAAAGCACTAACGCCTGCTTTGGCGATCTCAAACATTGAAATTTATAGAGAGAAAAAAGCCCGAGGATGGAATTTTTCTCTGTATAAATTTCAATGTTTGAGATCGCTAAAGCAGGCGTTAGTGCTTTAAAAAATAATATTATACAATGATCTATTGAGTTAGCAAAATACAAAGTTTTGATCGATTTGTTGGCATCAACAGTAACGAAACTGAAGCTGGGCTGTTTTTCTGCTTGTTTTAATACCAGAATAAGTAAAGGTTTCATTTAATCAGCAACAGTTCGATTGCAGTTGGAACAGATTTAAGTGAAAATCAATAATTTATTTAGTTTAGGCGTCGACGACGCATTTATGAACGTCAATTATTCATTCTAATGTACTTTAATCTTTCCTATACCGTGATAATTAAAACAAAAGATTTATGAAAAAAACTGACGTATATATACGTCTCTGGGACGCAAAGGGTTAAAGACTCTACCGCCGCGTTCAAACATATAGAAATAGAAGCCTACCGAGAAGAAGCGGCAAGAAACTCGGGGCCATTCTTTTCATATATATTTTTACAATGTTACTACTTCGTTAATACTTAGTTACTACTATTACTACATTTTATAGGAGACAGATGACAACTTGCCAGAAGTGGAGTATTCCAAGCATCTCTGTTTTATATATAAGGTCATTGTTAATTAGTGGACAATATCGAATGGGGTGGTTTGGAATCGATAACAGATCATTATAGTGAAGGAAAAAAATGCATTTTTTTTTGTTATTATGAACCCATATTCATTGCTCCGCAGCTGATATACAATTGCGCGACTGAACGCACGCCGCTACATCACAGAATAAACAACAGTGACTACGCGAGACATACCTACCCACTTAGAATAGGTACAACGACGTACGAACCTACCTACTCGCGAATGTTTACACAGCTGATGTCTATGCCTAAACGACGGCGAACTCGGGCGGGTCATCGTCCGCACGTTGTACCTATTCTAAGCGAGTAGGTATGTCTCGCGTATTTACTGCTGACTATTCTGGGATGTAGCGGTGCTTCGGGACGTGCGTTCAGTCGCACTATGACCTCTTAGCCATGAAGCGGTGAATATGGGTTCATAATAATAAAAACAACATATACATTTTTTCTTTTACTTTCATGACCAGTTATCGATTCCAAACCACCCCGTTCGATATTGTGCACTAATTAACAAATACCTTATAATATAATATCGGACTTTATAATATGCTTTTTAATTGAATTTTTTTTACTGTATTAATTTCATTTGTGGAGTCGGCCCCAGAAGCTAGTTCTGGGGTGGAACCTACGAATAATAATAACAGTCTCAGGAACAGTAACTGCGTTAAAAAAATGACCCAACAAAAGTCGTGTTCAAGTAGGCGGGGCTTAAAAGTCGTGTTCAGTACGTCATCAGTCGGACATTTTTCTTGCAAGCGAGCACACGTAAAATCTTCGCAAACATTTTAATTTTTATCATTGTGAACTACAGCTGTGAATCATCATGCCAGCATGTGTTGTGAAGTGGTGCAGGATCCATACAAGATTAAAATGTCCAGGAATCACTATTATTAGTAAGTAGTAGCAAAATTATAATTATATTCAAAGATGTACAATTACGTATATAAACCGAGATGGTCAATACTATGCAAAATAAAGTCAGTCTATTTTTGTTTAATGTATATTTTTTTACAGAACTGAATATTGAAATGTAACAGCAATGTATTTTGCTTATTTAGTTTTGTTTTCATTTCCTTGCCGATCCAGTGCAGTAAAATAAATGCCTCTCTGCACTTAAGCTAGAAAGACAAGAGTATGATTAGACGCCTGTGAAAACCAGCATTATATACTTACTCCGTTCATTTTGAAGAAATTAATAAAAAACAAATTGAAAGAAATTGTATGTGTACCATGTTACACAAATCTGCAGTACCTCCCAGTCTGTACAGTTAGTACCTACTGTTTTTTTGGTTATTTTATTATGTATATCAAATCTTATATTAAGTAAACTTATCATTTTTATGCTGATGATTCGTCCCAATCCAATCGTTTTTTGACAACTAAGTATCTATTTGACAGCACAATCGTGCGATTTTAGGTCTTATGCACGGTTTAGCGTTCGAGTAGAGTGTGGGAATAGCGGCAATAATAACGATTTTGAGCTTTACGAACGCTTTAACAAAAGAGCCAACTATTGCAACGTCACCAATGCCCTCATTGCTAAACGAACGTACCTCAAGTCAAAAGCACGCAATGATTTTGCCAGCTCGATACACTAGACGTGCTCGGCGATAGAGTAGGCATGTCATCCGTCTTTGTTGTTCAGCCGACTGTAGTCGAGCGATTCCGCCATCACGACGGAGGTGAAACATCAATCTAGCGGTCTTGAGTGAATCACCCGCAATACTTACATGTTATTTTTAACACAACATAACAAACGGTTTCGCCTATATATCCTCGAAGGGATAACCAGCGGTGTTTTCAACGCCTACATTTAAGTTTTTTTTTGTTTGTTTCTTAAGTTTGTGTCGCTTGCTATTATTTTGACAGCTCGATACACTAGGCTCAAGGGGGATCAAATGTAACACAAATACCGTCAAGGGTGATGAAATGAAATGACAGTTTTTTTAATGGTGATATATTTGTATGTACTCGTAATTCCTGTCTTTTATTATTAGTGCTTACTGATTGATACACTAAGTATTTACATTTTCTCTTGGACTTCTATTATAACAATTGCGTTTGACCATGTACATATTTAATGTCATTTTGGTATAATGATAGATGGAGGTCTGGTCAAGGTGAGGCCTTGGAGAAGATAATAAGCTACTCGAACTACTAACCCTGCGCAGACGTAGTCGCGGGCACCAGCTAGTTAAATATAATTTTGGTAAAATGAATATGCGAATTTTTTTTAATCTCACTTCACTACATTGCGAAGAAAGAGTCTCTTCTAATTACTCCTAGACGAAAACTTAATTGATTAATCATATTTGGCGGGACATAAAGTTCACTAATTTTTAAAAAGTAACCGATATAAAAAACAAAAAAAATATTGTTTATATTATTGACTTGGTCCAATTCACTTGTTGCATTACATCGTCCACGCCGCTACGACTCAGCTGTCATAGTAGACGTTGCAGCACGCGCGTGAACCAATCCCTGCTTTCCTTCTGAATTTAAACCAATCACCGAACATGTCTATTTGTAACCTCGGAAGTAATTCGTATTTGGAATCATACGTCGTTTTGGTTTGAAGGACCACTTTTTGTGTGGAATTTGTTCTGAATTATGCTTCCTGACTTATTATTATTCGTAGGGTGGAACGGATGTTATAACATCGTCGTTGAAACCAGGTCTACTCACTTCTGATCATCAGGGAAGTAGAGCAGTGCCAGTAGACTGGGCTCCATGAAGGCAGTCTCCGCCGCCTCCGATCCTCGGCGGGATTCCTGGCACGCGCCCAGGAGTTCTCCTCGCTGGAGTAGTATAGACGCTATCTGGGTGGACTCTACGGCAGAGTTGATGGACGCGCCTACATCGTCGTTGATTACTATGTTCGATATTTCGCCTGCAAATGAGAATAGATAGATATATATACACATTGACCTTAGAATAACTACCTACATATTACTAAAAAAAAATTATTGCAAATAAAAACAGGATAATAATAAAATCAAATGTTAATTATAAATAAACATCAATAGTATCAAAATATTAAAAGCAGCACGAAACGAAGCAATACATGAATAATATTTTCGATTTGCGTAACATTAGCACTAATGCAATAAGTATCATGTATGCCCATGAATTCAAATTCATCCGGTCTAGGTGAGCATTGTAATTTTAAAATGGGCTAAATTATTTAATACACATAGCTTCACAAATATCCACAACTGACCGAGCAGTTGAGCCAACGACTGCAGCGTCCTCTCAGCTGACGTGAGCTGTTCCAAGGTCCTGATGCGGAGCAGGTTGTCAATCTCCCACCTGCGCGGCACCACCGAACGTAAAGGGTCCAAGTATGCTCCTTCGATACGCTCCTGAAATTATATATGTTAACTTTTCATCTCCAGCCTGTTATCTAATTATAAATTTAAAATATAAATTCACTTTGTGAGTAATTTATATAAATAATATACAAATCACTAACGAAGCTGGCATTTATAACTATTCAACTAATAGTTCTGCGAACATTATACCCCGTCGAGCACAGTCTTATCAGCGGCAATTTTTCGCAGTACTTCACAATCTATTTATTATCTAGGAAACCACTTGAGCAATATACATATACACCTAATTTGTATAATTACCAAAAAAAAAACAGCACTATATGCTGCTGGTACTTAATACATACATGGGAAGAAAATTATAAAAGTACTTTAAAAAAAAAAACCCACATAATCATCAATATTTGGTCAAACGTCTAGATTGATTCACACCTACAAATTTTATTCTAGGCATTTCCACTATTCATTAAGATATACTGCGCGCGGTTTATGCATGAAACTTAACACCCCTACATAGAAATGTATCATTCATAATCATAACATTCGGCAAACTCGCATCCTAGATCGTTAGACCTGGCCACCGGACCAACCCCGCACCCTCCGCCCTGCCACCGCGCGGCCTTTGTTTCTTCCGAAAACGAACGAACGAAAGCCGAAAGGCGACAATCTCTTTCGCTTGACGCGAGTCATGTGTTTTCATTAATAAGTTGTACATAGGCATGTAGTATTTTTGTTAAGATGGTGTCCATACTTTTAGATGGAATTTTCGAAAACTTTAACAATTGATAATTATTTCACTGTGAAGTAATAAAAATTTTTGACTACATATCTACAATGTATTACTTAACACTTTTGTACCGCCCATTTTTTTTGGTAATTATGCAAATAGGGTGTATACATATATAAAAATCACGCCTGTTTCCCATAGGGGTAGGCAGAGACCACAGTTTTCCACTTACTACGATCCTGACACACCTCTTTCGCTTCATCCACATTCATCAACTTTTATTCATACATAAGCTGAGCGTCGGTTGTTATAGAGTACTCTTGACTTGGCCCTTCTTCAGAACGTCATGAATCTGAATTTGTAAGGTTCGCCTGGGCCCTCCCCTTCGAACGATTTCATTAACTCGACCCGCATACACGCGTTTAGTAAGTCTCCTTTCATTCATTCTTTCTACATGACCAAATCATATTAACATACCTTTCTTAATCTGTGTCCACTACATCTTCGTTCACACCACAGCGTTCCCGTATCAAAGCTCCTGCATAACCTGTCACTCAGTTTAACTCCAATCATACTTCTCAAAGCTCTCATCTCCACTGCATTTATTCTACTCTCACGTTTTTTCATGATTTTTGACCAATTATGCTCATTCGAAATTCCTCTTTAAAGCAAGATACCTACCTGTTTGTACCAAATTTTATCAAAATGGGTCGATAAATCGTGCCGCAACAAACCCCCTTACCCCTTTTTGGGAAATTTCTCCATCTCCGGAAAATAAGTAACAAATATACAAATACACACACAAACTTTCGCCTTTATAATATAGGGTGTTTGGTAGAGGGACCGACAAACCAAATGAGCGTGTTACTTGGAGAATACAAGTTGGCCAAAAAAAATCCCCGACCCCCCAATATGTTTAACTTTTTTATGTGATTTTTTTCCTGTTCTCCGAAATTGTACCTATTTACCACCATAACATTTGTAAAATCTGTTTTAGACCGGATGTTTTTGGTTGAATTTGGTCTCTAATACACCTTCAGGCCACGCAAAGCAAAATTGGATACAAAACAGAGCTTACTAACTGATTTAGTTAAAAAAAATTGTGGTGTCGGGGATTTTTTTTGGCCAACTTGTATTCTCTAAGTGGGCCCCCGAACACGCTCATTTGGTTTGTTGGTCCCTCTACCAAACACCCTATATACTAGCTGCGCTCCGCGGTTTCACCCGCGAGGTGATGCATGATGATGAATCAAAATATGTATATATAATCATTAGGGATAATGTAAGATTCTAATAGTGAAATAATTTTTCAAATCGGTTCAGTAGTTACTGGATTCCTCACTATGATATTATTCTTGGTATAGAAGTAGAATTTTTGATGTTTTACCGTATCAACAATGCCCAGCAGTTTCCTGAGTTGTGAGACGAATGCTCCCATGATAAGTCTGGTCTGCGGATTCCACACGCCATCTTCACACTCGACTGGTGTGGGACTCGAGAGCACCACGCCTCCCCACTTGGGAGACATGAACGCTTGTATGGGAGACAGGTTAGGCTTGTCTGGAACATATATAAACAGGTTAAAAAGTAAAGAGTCAGTTGTTTTGCTGTGTTAACTATTGTCAGAAGAAAGTTCTTATGAAAGAAAAATCAAGAAAAGATTGGAGGTTATCGTGATGCCGAAGGCCGAGCCTACTACGCGAACGCATTCGCAGACAGTTGCTACTAAATAATAATTATAGTGAAAGGCCCACAACAAAAATATAAATTTAAAATATTCTGAGAACAATTACTGTTAAGCGCGGTCCACACCAGCCAGCTAGCGAGCGGGCTAGATAGATAGAAATACTGGGACTGATTCTCCCACTTTTTCCATTGCTATCACATAAAACACTAACAAACTAACTACTCTAACACTGTCCTTCTGGCGCATCGCCGACCGCTGCCGCGGCACGCTCGCTTCGCTCGCTCGCTCGCCTCGCGCGTTTTGGTCAATAGAAACCTAACACTCCTGCTCGTCGTACCTATATATGGCTTTGCCTTTGACTTAGTCATGAAAACCATTAAACCAACCATCATATTTGTTAACAAAATTATACCAAATTGTATAATTTTATAATAAATTTTAATAAATTCTCGTTTTTTTGGTCGCAAAAGAAATAATGGGACATAATTTGGAAAACGCGCTATACATACTGTGTATACGCGTCCTATTTTGTGTTTCCATGGAAATAGTGGTATCTACAAGTTCTACAGTCAAATAACACGATTTACATTGTATCTAGTGATTGCTCGGAAACAGTATGTAAGTTCGCTATATTTATCAGATATATAGAGACATGGAAAATATTTAGTAGGTATGTACGAGTATACACAAATTTTTTCTTTTTTACTAATATATCCAGATTTCTGTTTTGTAAGAACTATAGTTTATTTTCGACTCCCGTCTCACAGCCCGGCTAGCTCAGTCGGTAGAGCATGAGACTCTTAATCTCAGGGTCGTGGGTTCGAGCCCCACGTTGGGCGGAAAAGCTTTTTGGGGGTTATTTTAAGTCAGTTATTCTTGAAGCAGGTTTTGGTACAAAATCTCAAATACTATATATAATTTTTATTGCATTATACACATTTAGGATTGGTTTTATATCGTGCGTGAATGTGTTAGAGAGGCATTATGGCGCTATGACTGCATCCTAGCTGTTTATGCTCAGACTCAAACAACCGTAAGCGTTCGTCAAGGGCGTACCCAGGTAGGGGCAGGGGGGGGCAGCTGCCCCCCCCCTAGAAGATTAAATAAATGTAATTTTTTTTTGGCAAATAGAAATTAAAAACGTATTACCTACTCTGCGCAAAATGAAGTGTTGGAAACAAAATATCTTTTCAGCCAGATTTTTTTTTCTATAGTTAAATATTCTACAATATTCGATATAGAGTCTATGTATAGTGAGTCGTGTCGGTCGTGCCGCAACGTATTTATTAGAATATTTTATATAGTGACTTTCAGCCGCCGTCAAACGAAACGCAAAATGTTTTGATCAAGTTTTGATACACTTTATTTATTTCTTTATTTCGTTTTTATTATTTTTTAGTGATAATGAAAGTGACAGTAACGATTCATAGTCGAGAATTTAATTTCTGGAATCTGATTTTGATTACGCGACAGAATAAATAAAAACTAAGTAAGGTTTTGATGCAAGTTTGGTTTTATTTATTATATTAATTTGTTTTCAATGCTAAAATAAAATAATATTCAATATGTTGCATATTATTTTAAGTAGTATATATCTGTACAGATTTAGTTTAAGATTCTAAGTGTTTATAAAATAAAATAGTGAAAGTATCAAATTCAAATTTCATAGTATATTCAGTGTTTACAACTAAAAGATTTTTGCTGCGGTTTTATCTGTGCCGCGGCTCACTAGACGCTGCGGTTTTATCTGTGCCGCGGCTCACTAGACAGACTCTAGTAATTCTAGTATACTGTTAGCGATGCAATATAATTTAAATCTCCCGCAAAACCGTCGCATCTCGTAGTTTCCGGTTCCGCCGAGACAATCAGAGAGCCATCTAGGATTAAAGCCGAATATAATTGGGAGAAAACAACATCTAGCGCCATCTAGTTTCGGACGGCAGTACTTTTTCCAGTAAAAAGAAATAGGATCAATTTATACGGTCAATAGCGACATCTTGTATTGAATAGCAATACCGCGAAGAACGTTCTAGCATGGACTTTTCTGGAAAGAAAAGACAGTGATAGCAAGTATAAGACAAGGATGGAAATAGAGTCGAGTATTTTTTACATATTTCGGGAGCAAGAATATTTCAATATATAAGCGGAAGCGTGAGGCAGAACACGTCAATTTAGTTCGAATACAATTCAGTTCGGAGTGTAATACAAGCGAATATTTCATACGACATAGTGTCTTATAGTTTCGTTGCGGCGACACGAGATTTACGTTTACTGTGCAACAACTGGAAATATTACTCCGTCAAATGGATATCAGGAAATTCTTTGAAAGAGGTGAGTCAAAACAAAACACTTAAGTAGGTACCTAATATAATTATTTGATTTAATGGGGGGCTTTGACTCTCTTGTAAGTGTATATCTTAAGCATTACTTACAATATTTAAATTTATTAATTACAAGACGTGGTTTTGTTATAATAGCTAAAATAACATTTGTGAATATTTTGTGATTAAAAAGTAAAAAAAAAACATAAAAGAAAGATCCTTGCAATATTTTGGATTTATTAATAAGTCCATACCGACAACAAAGTCCCTTTTCTCTAACGTCACAACAAGTGTATTATTTCAAATTACCTAGTTATGCTTATTTGGCGTTCAAACCATATATATTAGAATGTGAAACTTGATCTTTATTTTCGTCTTATACAACCCGCCTAAACACTGTAAGAGTATTTTTGTGTATCCATTTTTTAGGGAGGACACGCGAAAAAAGAAAAAAAGGTCGGGAAAGTAGCAGTGGAAGCGATGAAAATGACAACCATGATAAAACCACTCATGTAATGCCAAGATCATTGCATGCTAACATTGGACAAGCGTCAAATTCTCCTGTAGAACCTGTTAATATATCTGTTGCCGACTATTCTTCTCCATCGACATCCCAACAAACTTATGACGTCAACGTCGATCCTGAAATTATAGTGGACGATGGCTGTCATGAAAATGATCTGGGACGTTATGTTGGGTTGGCTACCCAGCTATCGACGGAAAAGAAGAGGGAGTTGTTACAAAATCCTTGGATCCCGCCCAGAAATTACGATTTTGAAAGTGATGCAAGCCATTTAAAAAGAAAATTTAACCATGCTTGGTTGGATCAATATTCACCATGGCTAGTATATTCCAAGCGACTAAAAGGTGCTCTTTGTAAGCATTGTGTTTTGTTCCCTCCGCCCATTAGCACTGTGAGAGGAATTTTGGGATCGTTTATGGTCAGGCCATATATAAAGTTCAAAAATATGCATGAAGACTGCCGAAAGCATGCAACGACCAACCTTCACCAAACGGCGACAAATGCAGCAAAAAATTTTCTTGAAAATGTTCCTGTAGACATCCAACTGCAAAGTGGACACCAAAAAGAAATCGATGAAAACAGACCAATATTGTCATCAATTATTTCTTGTATAGTATTTTGCGGCACACATGATATGCCTCTTAGGGGCAAACAAGCAGATGAGGGTGTTTTATTAGATTTATTGAAGTTGAGAATCAATTCAGGGGACGACAGATTAAAGAGTCACCTGGAAAAGTGCCGTCGCAATGCAGTTTACACATCACCAAAAATACAAAACGAATTGATAAATTTATGTGGCGAAGTTATTAAGGAAAATATAATTAGTGAGGTTCAGAAGACCATGGCTTACGCAGTCTTAGCTGATGAAACAGCAGACGTATCTGGGAAAGAACAGCTGTCAATAGGCGTGCGGTTCTACGACGAAAGCAAAAGGAAAATCAGAGAAGAATTTGTAGGGTTCGTTGAACTAAAAGCACAAAATGCTTCCGCAATTGCCGAAGCAATTGACAATTTCTTAATTAGTTCTAACCTCTCAACCGAAGATTGCGTAGGTTTTGGATTCGATGGCTGTTCTACAATGGCAGGGAAAGAGGGTGGCGTACAAGCCATTTTGAGAAAAAAATATCCTCGTGCTTTATATTTTCATTGCTCAAGTCACAAACTCAACCTTGTTGTGAATGATGCGAACGCAGTGCCAGAAATTAGAAATACTGTCGCCACTGTAAAGGATGTTATAACGTTTTTCAGGGAATCGACTACACGTCGAAACTACGCTCCAAACCTATCACGATTATGTGAGACGAGATGGTCAGAAAAATATAAATCAATCAGAAAGTTTTCTCAACATTTTTCAGAGCTTGTGAAATCTCTAGAAACGTTATCCGTAGAAGGAAATTATGCCACCAGAAAATCTGCATATCAGTTGCATTCAGCCGTTACAAAACCAGTGTTTATTGTTACTCTACAAACAATAGCCAAATATTCAGCAGTTTTAGAACCAGTAGTTAACGCACTGCAAGCTAAATCGATCGACATGATCTCGGTAGGGGAACACATCAAAAATATCAAGGACATTCTCAGAAATGACCGCGAGTTTCCTGATAGAATAAGTAATGAAATACTTCAAAAAGCACGAGCTGTTGCAATGGATTTGAACATAGAAATTTCGGTTCCACGTCTTGCTCATAAGCAAACACATAGAAGTAATCCGCCATCAGACAATGATAACGAATATTGGCGGCGTTCCCTGATAATCCCATACATTGATTCACTCATTTCATCACTGAATATTCGATTCTCCCAAGAAAATACTCCGGCGTTTGCTTTAAGCAGGCTACATCCCTTGTATATGACAAAAACCAGCATTACAGACCTACACAAAAACGCAGAATCATTCCAAGAATTTTATAACCTGGATATCACCGGAGAACTGAACCTTTGGCATAATTTATGGGTGACGAAGGCTTTATCAGATGATCAATTAAGGGACATAGAAGTAATTGATCTGTTCAACGAAGCCAACATTTTTTACCCTGCTATCAGAAAGGCATTAATTATTTTAAGCACTATCCCATGCACCACGGCGACCGTAGAACGGTCCTTCAGTACGCTGCGAAGAGTTAAAACGTGGCTTAGAAGCACCATGGGTGAAGAAAGGCTTACGGGTTTATGTCTGATGAGCGTACATCGCAACTATTTAAAAGACAACAGTGAGTTTATTGAAAAGACTGTCATAGACAAATTTGCGGCAAATCCGAGAAGATTACTGTTAAATTAATATATACATACATAATATAATAATATATATTATACATAATGTATGGTATAATTATGTATAATATTTTGTTTTGTGTCATCATCAAAATTAATGAATAAAAGTCAATTTTCATGATTTTTTGTTTCAATATACCCGACAGACGATCTTTTCGAAACAGGTATAAGCAGCCCCCTGCCCCCTCCTAGCTGAAATCCTGGGTACGCCCTTGACTTCGTTTCAGTGCTGGACCCGGGTACAGCACCTAATCAGTGAGCTAAAAATAAGATTACTCATAGCAAGATGATGGTGACTATCTGGTGTACCAGCAGTGCAAGTACCGAACTTACCGATCGATAAATTTGAGTCTTGAATTCATCATACTTAAAAAAAACTGGCTTAACGATCTTGTGTCGATCATTTCAAGTAAGTAACAAAATTAAGCGATCGGTATATAAATTCGGTAAGCTTAAAAGCTTATAATCGTAAACGATTATAAGGATAACCCTAGCATGCAACTGTTAAAATACGTTTGAGATCGTCTATTTAATCGACTTTAACTATTGTTTTGTCAGCTTTGAAAATTACCTCGATAGCTTACGAGTAGGTAGCTTATCGACAGGCACCGGAAATGGGGATATTGTTTAGTTGCGTTTGATTTTACTAATATTATAAACGTGAAAGTTTGTATTTATGGATGAATGGATGTTTGTTTTGTCTTACTTTCAAACGCATTTCGATGAGATTTGGCATGGAGGTAGATGGGGCGCTGAATTAACACATATACATAATTTTCATCAACATCGTCATCATCGATCACCATGCGAGTGTAACCGCGGGGCGCAGCTAGTATTCAATAAAAAAAATAGACTTCGGCCTTCTTTTGATCGTAGAAAAGCGAAATGCTTGTAAAAATGATAGAAGGATCCATTGTGGAATGCATTCGTAATAATCGATATACTGCAATACTTTCGTCAATTTGACGACCGTATACGAGTAAGTCGTCGATATCACTTCCATGCTTGCTAGGGGCGAACTAAATTTATCGATCTTAGCGACTCGACAAATTTAACGACTATTACCGTACTTGCACTGCAGTGCCGGATTTGTACATCACAGCTTCTTACCGAATGTCACAACAGTGACGGCAGATGTCTATTGCCGAGGATTGCAAACAATGATGGAGAAGCTCGCAATCCAACAACCAAGACCAATCGCTCTTGTTGATGCCATCGCCGCTAGGCTACCGAGGCACACATACGAGCTAATTTTCCACAAAGTATATCATATTGTCCGACGTATGGCATACGAATTAATAATAATTAATATATAATAATTAATTAATTCATAATAATTCCGCTTCCAACTGGTCCTTTTGGAAAATTATGGGGAAGCCTATGTTCAGTAGTGGACGTCCTACGGCTGAAATGATGATGATGATGATGATTGCATACGAATATATGGAGCGCTATACGAAATTGAGACTAAATTAAATATACAATAACACTAAATAATTTTTTTTTTGTTAAAAATAGAGCCGACTTCTACACTAAAAAGTGTGAATGTTTGTGTGTGTTGTGATTGTTTTTACCCTTTTTTAGTGACCTTGCTACTTACGGGATACACCGTCATGATAAATCGACACTTTTCAGTTTTTGGAGTGTAACTCAAAAACCACTTGACCGAATTTGATGAAATGTATATGGGACCACCACAGAACTATACTCTACCAAACAAAAAATCGGTTCATAAACGACGAAGTTATCCGCGAACACACATGTTGGCAACCCAACAGAATTATTTTGTATTTATTTTAAGTTATGATAATGGCAACTTTTTCTCTCTCTCGCCTGCCGTCCTTGTATGGTGCGGTTGTGTTTCTTGTAATTTATATAGTATTAAGATCCACTACAAGTATCCCAAATTGGTGGTTTCATTGAAGTATTAGAAATTCTACAGCCCAATACATAACAGTTCAACATATATATATATATATATATATACACTGTCGAATACCTTTTTTTGAAATTAAAGTTTAGTACTAATATAGCGACTAGCTTGCCTAAGGAGCCCTGTGGCGCCCTCGTGATTGCTCCCGAGTGTTACGACATGCGCCCGCGTCAAAAGTTTGCGCCGAGTTGGGAATAAATGGCTCTTGTGCCATACCTATAGCGAGTTAAGAGACGAAATTTTTGTCAGAGATAGTTGAATAACCAAGAAATCTGATACATAAACATTCATGTCAAATGTATTAGAAAAATGTTATGTTACACGAGGACAAACTTGACGTAGCCGAAAAAATCAGAATTGATGTGGAAAAAAATTGTAATTTAAAAATTTTACATTAATACCTATAGGTTTTTGCGGTAATTAAATAGTAAAAACACATATCTATCTAATTACATTCAAATATTTGAATTCGTAGAAGAAATAATATCATAAAAAAAACTTGCAATCTGACCACAAAAATTAAGTTTTATCAATAAATAATGCTTCCCGAGACAGGATTTTGATTTGATATTTATAAATATTTTGAATGTCTAGGACAGAAATATTATTTTTACCTAGTAACATATGCTTAGGTTATTAATAATTACATAAAAAATAAGAGCTACTTTGAAATTTCGGCCAATAATGATTTTTTTTTCAACTTGGGGGCCCATTTTCTAGACTTAGACATGGTGATTTCCAAAAATTTTTTTTTTGTATTAATGATAAATTTTCTTGTTGGTTTTTTTATTTTATTGGAATTCTTATTAGAAATCCTACAAACCAAACTAGGTTTCAAAGAATAATTATATATCAGAAATATTTAAAAAAAATTACAAATTTTGAATTTTTAGTACAAGCGAATTTAACTGTCACGTGATTTCGATTTTTTATCGATCCTGACATGATATGGCGTATTTATCATATTCTGAGTGGGTGTAATTACTTGACAACATTATTTCTGTGATATTATATAATGTAAAAGTATAATCTATTCAAAATAAAGCAAATTATAACCAATCATAACAATGAGAAATTAGCTTACCGAGTGTTGTCGGTTCGTGACAAATTTATATCGAAAAATTTTGATGTCAGAACTTAAATCACATATTTACAGTATTCCTTACACATTCACGATCATATTCATGTTTAATTTGTATCAAAATCATGAGTTTAACCCGATTAATTCACTAAAAACTATAGCACAAAACATAACCTCGCCGCCAAACACAGATGAAAATATAAACATTGATTATATATTTTTTTTAAAGTTCACAGATAGAATATGTCCGTGTGTAGTGTTGCCATAGAAAGAAAATATATTACGCTAAAGAATTAAACTCTATGGTTAAACATTGGGATGACTTTAAAAAATAAACAAAAGAAAAACGCGCGTGACACTTACTTGCAACAATTGTTGCGCCGACACTTTGGACCTCAAAAATCCTTGCAGTTTTGTTGCGCGGGCAAACTAGTCGATAGAATCAGGATGGCGTGAAAAACCAAAACAATGGTTAAATTTTCCTAGATTTATGTATCTTCTTTTACCCTACTAAAGATAGATAGTTGACACTATTTGTTTGGACGTTATGTCAAATTTCTATCCGTAGTAAGGAAAACTGCGGATAGATAGATTATTGAAAACGGCTGTAAGCCAATGAGTGTTCCATTTGAGGTCTGACCAAGAAAATAAATTGTTTATTTACGACAGAGCTCGGTCATCCAGGTCCTATTTACCTAAATAAGTTGAGGAATGGCAAATTTATAGAAGTACGAGACCAATTAAAAAGCAAAGAATAATACTCATGTTTATTTAGTAAGAGTTTCTATACATACCGTCGTTATCGTATATGACAAGTGGCGCCACCTCGCAGGGCACCGCGTACAGAGCCAGGTTGATAGCGGGAGTTTGCGGCACTCTGGTCGCGGCGCGTTCTTCTAGTCGTGTCAGGAGGAGGTGCAGTCTGTCCTGACGGACGGCGAAGTGGCGGCCAAGGGAACTTGAGTCTTTTACCTACAAAAATAAAAAGACTTTTGTTTGTTAGTAGTTTTTGAGTTCTGTATACGCGTCTGTCTGGCATACCTTTTAAAGGCTGTATCTTTCGAACCGTGATAGATAGCCGTTGTAAATGTTCACAGAATATGTCGGTATTGATTTGGCTAATTTCCCAACAAATTAAAATTTATTTATTAATTTTTAGTACAGCGTTACAATTTGCGGCTCTCTCCTTCCAAACTGGGTATAAATACACCCGCATCTTGATTGGTAGTTCCTTCCCTAGGTTATTATAATCTGTATATAATGCTTGGAATTGAATTAAATATTACAATTACATTATATTTACAATATACATCATTAGACTCATTACAATTATTAGAATTTTGCAGACTTAACATTTCTAAAAAGTCAAATTAACTTGAAATATACAGGTTGTGACTTTATGAATGGATATTATGGTACCTATGGGTAGAACAGTGACGTAGCTATAGCTGCCAAGTATTAGAAAACATAAAAAAATGAATGAAATCGGAAAAGCCGTTCTTAAGTTAAAGTGTGACCAGGATAAATAGGAGTTCATTTTCATATGAGTATATAGATGAGGCAGCAACTTTCATCTAAAGTATCAGTGCCTCCTTAATTAAATGATGATAAGTATGGGCAATTCAACATTTTACAATCATTAAAAAGTTGCTGAAATTTTTGTCCGACAGCAAAGTACCAACTTGGAGCGCGCGGCTCCGATTTACTTACTTTGCCGACAGTTAGAACAGAGTAAGAGAGCCACCACATGTACCAGTCCCACCAATCAAAATCACCGAGAATTGATGATTGTATAGACTATGAACTTTTTTCAGTGAACCTAGTACAAAAAGCCCTCACCACAAGTTTTAAAGATGACTCTGCCATAGATAAAATAGCTGCTATTCTATTACAGAGATGTAGTGCAGCAATGAGCTTTATTGACGTGATAACGTCTAATAAATCGATGAACGCCGGCTGCACGTACGAAAAAGAATGACTCATTATCACGTTCCGCCTGGGCTGAGCGTGCAAGCTAGAGCGCGAACCAAGCGATAGAGAGGCATGATCGGCCTAAGCATTCGGCTTGTCTAAGGACGTTATCAGTGCACGCAAATACAAGGACAATTTGAAAAATTTAATACCGACTTCCATTCTATTAAGTTATTATCTCATAAGCTACTGGACTGAATTTGACGAAATTTAAATGGGACCACACGGGAAGCACCAGCATTCAAACAAAAAAAATATTGAGAATCGGTTCACCCAGTCGAAAGTTATGAGGTAACGAACATAAAAAAAACCTACAGTCGAATTGAGTTAACTCCTCATGTTTTTGGAAGTCCATGGATTGTTTTTGGATATTTGGATGTCCAGACCCCCTAAACCTCCCCTTATATACGCCCATGGGGTAGAGGACGTTGTGGTGGCCCAGAAAATATGTTTATTGAGTAAAAGTCCCTCGGTATTCGACATTAGATGTCATATTTTATGTCATAAATATATATTTTACCAGTCTTGCCTTGATTGGCTTTTAAACTCATAGCTACTCGACCTGTAATTGCCTATTTCAGGGCCTTTGCAATACTGTACTATTGTTGTGCACGCTGCGGAATATATTGACAATAGAGCATAGTGACGTACTACAGTTGTATAGGAAATATCAAAGTCTGTAAAAAATCTGAGATACCATATGTTTAACTATTACAGTTATGTCACAATAACTACTTTTCCATGTTAAAATATGCAATATTATCGCCGGTACAAACTAGGCTACATTATTCGAATCTTGGTATTAATCCTTATCTACTCTTATAATGGTATGCTGCTTTCTTAGTCCGAATGATAATAAGTCATTCATAATCAGCCCATTTTGTTCACACTGCTGGGACTCGAGCCTTCCTCTCAGAGACAGGAGTTGGACCATTATCCACCACGCGAGCCCAGTGCGGCTTGGTGGATAGGTTAGTGGCCAACCCATGTCGAAGTTTTCAGCCGCCCGAAGGCATTCGACATAGCCTAACGACTGTTGTCCTAGAACAAACAACCGGGACCGACGGCTTAACGTGCCATCCGAAGCGCTCAGTTGAACAATACCACTAGCGGTCACCCATCCAAGTCCTGACCGCAGCAAATGTTGCTTAACTTGTTGATCGGTTAAGATCGCTAAGTCAAGCTCCGCTACGAGCGCTTCAAGTTCAAGCAATAAGTCATCGCTGAATTAAAAAAAGTGTATATACGGGATTACTCACGTGATACTTGACCGATTAATATTTCTTGTTTGGTTAATGGTGAGTGGTTTTCATTGTATTACAGAAATAGTGACAACAAAATAAAACATACTAATAAAAATAAAACATCATCGATCGCTTTCTATCGATATTGATTGGTTGCACAATAAGACACTCTGTATGTAATCTTAATATTAGTAGATTATTGGGTGAACTAGTCCTCATGACACAGGGAATCCTAGTATGAGGGCTAGTAGCCACTCTATTGTCCACACTGTAAAGCGGTAATTGATGATTTGGTTACCTATTTATTTGTATCAACTTATTTTACTACTACGAGTATTATGTACCATGATAGCACAATAAACATTAATTTCTAACACTTAATTAATAGAATGTATTAGTGCCTACTGTACATAAAATATCCATGATAACCTTAATTCTAAGTATATTTTTTGTAAACAGTGCTTTAATATTTGTTCAAATAAAAATTATTATTATTATTATATTATTGATTCGGAGAGTTACAAAGACAGAATTATATAGTAAGGCAAAGTGCAAAAGAGATAAAGAGATACTGAAGAATATTATTACCAAAGCCCCAACCCCCCGCCCCGAGTCGTATAACAAAGCCCCTACGAACTGCTTACCTCTTTAGCTTGGAAGTCAAAGTTGAGCATGTACAGGGACTGCGACGTTAGTGTGAAGTTGTGTAGATCGCTCAACTCATCGACGAAGGAGCCGATATAATCTGAAACGGAATACATACGAAATTATTGTGACAGAACTGTAATAGTTAGACATATGGACTCCCATACTTTTTTGTAGACATTGATGTTCTCTATAAAACTATAGTCTAAGATTATTTTACCTGTAGACGAGTTGTGAACTCCCCATTTTTACTAGACGAATGCAAGGTAATTGCCGTAGTCGCTACAGATCGCGCGGCGAGAGTTTGGCTTTGACCGTTATTGCGCAGAAGTCAAAAATTGGGTATCACAGGGTGGCTAGAGGGACGAAGGACTCTTGTCTCTCTCTGCCACATCGAAGACGAGGGACTCTTGTCTCTCTCTGTCACATGGCGCGACAGTACCCATGCGCAGTAATCCCCTCCACCCGAAGGTCAAAGCCAAACTCTCGCCGCGCGATCTTTTTTTTGTACCAGTCTTGCACTTCCAAGCGTCCGGTAAATACGTCACCGCTAATCGTGTTTTTTAGGAAAAAGCTGTGTACAAAATGCCTTCCTGTGTCTTTAGAGACTGCACTAATTATACAGGTACTGTGAGAGATAAAAAAAAATGTTTCATTTCACTTATGGCTATTTTGATTGAAATAGAAAATATCGTCATTTTGTTTTATCTTGGGCGACTGTTGCCTCCATGAAATGGATGAGCGAGATGTGTGGATCGTTTTGTGTGAGAGAGTGAAAGAGATCGCAGCGCAATGGTGATCGGAACGTCTCGTGGCTACTAGTAACTAATAACTAGTACAACTAGTAGCTAATAACACCGTAACACAAATTGCTTAATTATCTCTTTCTAACAACAGATATGACGCATAATATTTGAATATTCTTTCCTTGTCATTACAAACTGCATATTATACATGTGCATAGGTATGTAAACAGGTAAATTCTAGTTAGTTTTTAGAGCAGTGTTGTTCCTATATAACTACTCTATGTATTTCAACTCTCTGACTATAGTGCATCACTTTGCTTTATTGTCAGTAGTTTCAGCAGTGTACGCGATATAATGATTTTTTGGCGTTACTACTGCATATTTAAAATGAAAAAGGCATAATTGTGACATAACTGTAATAGTCGTAGTAAGACATATGGTATCATGGACTTTATTGTAGACATTGATGTCCTCTATAACACTGCAATACATCACTTTGCTCTATTGTCAATAGTTTCCGCAGCGTACGCGATATAAGGATGTTTTTTGGTATATTTTTCACACCGTGGATTACACTATTGAAGTTTTTATACGGATCCCTAACTTTTTTGAAAATATTATATAACTTAAGTTACTCAGTGATAATGTATCTTTGTAACAAAATTGAAATCGGGCCAGTGTTTTTAAGTTTATCCATTACATACAAAAATATAAATCTTTCCTCTTTATAATGGTTACAACAAGTCAGAATAACAATAATTTATTTGAACTACCTTAAAATGTTAACATTATTATATTAAATAAAATAGATTAATTGAAAACGTTTTGTTTGTACACTACAGTAAAACATACACGGACACGTGTTACTTGATTGTTAACTATAGACACAGATAACAAATACTTGGATAATATGTAATACATTAGCAGTGCATATCTTAATATAACTACGCAGTTAACACATCTAGCGACATTGTAAATCGTATTCATAAAGGATAGAGGTTATAAGCGTGAATTGTTCCTGAATCTGTGAAACTTTATATTATGTTATTAGCTGCGCTGGTGATGGATGATGCTGATAAATCAAAATATATAGCCTATGTCCATCACAAATAATGTAGCATCATAATAGATAGATAGATAGATAACGCTTTATTGTACATAAAACAAACGTGGATACATTTAATATACAATTATCAATACTGTTGTACAATGGGCGGTCTTATCGCTTATAAGCGATCTCTTCCAGACAACCTTTTGATGGAGAGAAATTATGATACACGAATAGACGGCAATGTATTTGAAAAACAACGTCAAAAGTAAACCTAAATAATATTAAAATTACATAAACTACACAAACAAAACTTAATACAAATATATAAATACATATATATTACATATATAAATACATACACATCACATACACATTCCAAAACATATTTATAAGAAACGTATTCATATAATATTATATAAATTTTAAATGCAAGCGACTAACATAAATAACATTGAATCAACTTGAAAGGTAAAGCCTCTTTACTTGGTCTTTGTAATAATTTGTAATAATGTGGAAGAGTTTTTCAAATCGGTCCAGTATGTTATGAAATCTTTCCTCTTTATAATATTACTAGCGGCGCTCCGCGGTTTCACCCGCGCAGTGATGGATGATGATGATGATGAATCAAATATAGCGTATGTTACACAGGCACAATGTAGCTCTAATTGTTTGATTCGGTTAAGCAGTTTTACGTGTATCCATTACAAACAAAGAATCATATATCTTTCCTCTTTATTATTAGAGTAGATGAAGAACAAAACCAAGGCACGAATAGTGTGGCCCGGATTGTATCGGCGTTATCCATATTTCAAAATGAAAATGTATTTATTGTGACATAAACTGTAATAGTTAGACATTATGGACGCCTTAAAAATATAATCTCATATCAGTATATTTTTTTTTATATTGGTACCGAAGTGATTCCAAGAGTCCATAGCATAAGAGATCTGGGAGTGATGATGAGTGAAGATATGTCATTTCGTTTGCATATCTATAAGATTTGTGGACAGGCATTTCGAACTCTAGGGTTCATCATTAGACAGTCGCGGCATCTTGACAGTATACCAGCAATAAAGAGTCTGTATAATGCATTTGTCAGGAGCAAGCTAGAATGTAGTGCAATAGTATGGTGTCCGTATGAGCATAAATATGTGGAAATGGTAGAGAAAATACAAAGAAAGTTTTTGAGATGGCTTTACCAAAAGCAGAACGGGTATTTTGTCGGATATCCATTTTCATATCCAAGTAGTTTTATCTTAGGAATGATGGGGTATAATACCCTGGAAGTAAGGCGTGTTGTTTGTCTAATGGAGTTCATATTAAATATTTTATTGGGGCGTAAAATGATTCCGTTTCTATTAGAACGAATATACTTAGCGGTACCAGAAAAGTATATTAGAGCCAGACGGCACAATTTATTTGCGTTTCGAATTGCCAATACACAGCTTGGTCGCCAGTCCCCGATGTACCGGGCGTTGCGATTACTTGATCTTTTATGCAGACACCAGTCCCTGGACCTATTCCACTGCAGCCCACGAGAATTTCACAGAGCGGCAATGGATTTCGTTACTTGACAGGACCTTATTTTAATGTAGTTTTGTAAATTAGTTTTTTATCACGGGTTGGAAATATAAATGTATGTAGGTGTATTTGTTTTGTGTATAAATATTTTACTAAAGTATCTAGTTTAATCTCTCTTTTAGTTTTTAATAAGTATTTAAATGGGTTTTTATAGAATAGATAGTAAGTTTTGTGTATTTTAATGAGCCTTGGGTAAGCGAATTGGGTAACTGTCATGCATACCCAAGAGCATGTATATGAAACAAGTAAATAAATAAATAAATTATGGTAATGTGGAGTTTGTTGTAGATATTGAAGTCTTCTACAAAACTGTATTCCGTCACTTTGCTTTATTGTCAAGCATAGACTTACGGCCGTTTTCAATATTCTATCTATCCATAGTTTTCCTTACTACAGATAGAAATTTGACATAGCGTCCATACAAACAGTGTCAAATATCTATCTCTAGTAAGGTAATCCGACGATAGATAGGATATTGAAAACGGCCGTAAATGGTCAATAATTTCCGCAGCGTACGCGATATAAAGACTTTTTTGGATTTTTTCCACACCTTGGGTAACATTATCGTAGTTTTCATGCGGATCCCTAATTTCTTTGAAAATATTATATAGCCTATGTTAATAAGGGGAAATGTAGAGTTCTAATCATGAAATTTCTAATCTCTCTGAAATTTCTAATCGGTCCAGTAGTTATGGAGCCTATTCAATACAAAAAAAAAACAAATCTTTCTTCCTTTTTTATAATATTAGTGTAGATAGTATAGACATAGATATAGATTGCGAAAAGCTAAGTAAACATTTTGTATGTAATGAACCATTTACTGAGCCCAAGAATACTGCAACCACCAAAGTTGTATGGTCTGCCAAAAATTCATAAAGATAACGTACCTCTGCGACCTATAGTGAGTCAGCTTGACTCGCCGACTTATGAATTAGCGAAACATGTCACCACCGTCTTGCAGCCACTGGTTGGGCAAACCATGTCATTCGTGAAAGACTCTCGCCATTTTGTGGATATTCTACAGAAAACCCGGGTAAATGTGAATGAAGTGATGGTCAGTTTCGACGTACAATCGCTCTTTACTAATGTTCCCATAGTAGAATGCATGGAAGTCATTAAAAGAAAATTACAAAATAATGGTATCCCTCTGGAGTACGGAAACTTGCTATATCATTGTTTGTCCACTAATTACTTCGTATATCAGGGTGAGTTTTATCTTCAAATAGATGGAGTTGCCATGGGCAGTCCAGTGGCCCCAGTTGTTGCCAACTTATGGATGGAACACTTTGAAGAGACGGCCAATTCACTAGTACCGTTTCCAATTAAGCTTTGGAAGAGGTACGTAGATGATATATTCAGTATTATAGAAGGGGATGAAAATGAAGTTCAACAATACTTGGCACATTTGAATAACATTCATATTAAGATGAAGTTTACGTACGAAACGGAAAGAGAGAGAAACATTCCTTTTCTTGACATAAAAATCAAAGTGAGTGAAGATGGTTCTCTTCGCCACTCAGTATGTAGAAAGCCAACCCACACGGACCGATACTTGCATGCTGACTCGCATCACCACCCCCGTCATCTAAACTCAGTGGTGACGTCACTCACCAACCGGGCATATAACCTGTGTGACAAGAAACACTTACAAAATGAACTTCACCATTTGTGCGGGGTCCTAAAAAGAAATTGTTACAGTGGACAATTACCCCTACCTAGACAAAACCGGAAACACGTACAATACAAAGTTGAACGATGTTCTGCATATCTGCCTTATGTTAAAGGAGTGACAGACAAGGTAGCTAATATCCTACACAAGTACTCTGTCAATACTATCTTCACTCCTTTCAAGAAGATCTCACAGTGGCTACGGTCAACAAAAGATAGGTTTCCGTTGGAAGTACCAGGTGTATATAAGGTTGATTGTAGCTGCGGTAGTTCCTACATTGGTCAAACTAAACGCAGTTTCTTGTCGCATACGAGTAAAGGAACATGTCAGAGCAGTTAAAAATAATGACTCTCAAAAATCTGCCATCGCTCAACATCTCCTGGAGTCAGGTACGAACCACTGGATCGAGTTGTATAACCCCCAGATACTTTCTACAGAACGCCACTACATACCCAGACTCGTCAGAGAAGCGATTGAAATCACGAAGTTTAAAAATTTCAATCGTGAGGATGGTTTTCAACTGTCGAACGTCTGGAATCCAGTGGTACGATTGTGTAAAAACAAAAACAGTAATAGTCCCAAGGTTCGAGCTGATACGGTTAGTGTTGTGTGTCGAGATAATACAAAAACTAACAGTGCGAACAATAGTAGTGGTGCCTCGCATAACAAACGAGTACGGAAGAGGGTAGACCGTTTCGTCTGCTCGTAAAACATTCACCCACCCGCAATTCCTCAGTTCATCCGTGATCATGGCGCTTGCAACAGTGCCGAAATATCGGAAACTCTTAGAAAGTGTACATGGTAATTATCCCGTTGATAATTTAAATACCTCTTATTCATAAAATCCCGTCTTAGTGAGCACCTACGTCCTAAAAAGAACCCCCATGCAAAATTTTAAACTTTTAGCACTCGCAGTAAAGAAGTTTTATACAAACTATCAACCACAAAAACCCCTTGGGGTTGAATTTCATAAAATCCCGTCTTAGTGAGCACCTACGTCCTAAAATAAACCCGCATGCAAAATTTGAAATTCCTAGCACTTGTAGTTTCTGAGATTTCGTAATAAGTAAGTGAGTGACCTTTCAGTTTTATATATATAGAAGATACAATTAGCTGTACCTCGCGTGGTGTTGGACGATGATGGTGAAGTATCCTATGTGTTAATCCAGCTCCTTATCTAGTTCCATACCGAATTTCATTAAAATTGGTCCGGCCGTTTGAGCGTGAAAGAGTAACAAACATATAAACTTTCTCGTTTACAATATTAGTATGATTAAAATGGTGAAATCAAAATTGTTACATTAACTAGATTCCTCCATCTCTAGATCTAGTATCTAGAACATTGGTTCTTATCCTGGAGGTAATTACTAGATATTTTAAAATTTTGTGAAGTGTGATTTGAGATTTGAATGACACGAGCAAGGCCTAAACACAACCCAAGCCCAAGTCTGACGGGCTGCGCCTGTCAACTAATCGCGTACAGCGCTGTCGCGTTGATGTCCAAAACCGACTCAGTTCTGCTGCAAAACGCTATAAACTATAAGCTATTTATAAGTATGCATAGGTTGTTTTATTCGATAACATTTTATAGGGGGGACATACCAGTTTTCCTGATAAGTCATAGGGGTAGCCAGACCAAAAAGGTTAGGAATTACTGATCTAGAACATAACAATGAAAATAAATTTTACTATTATTATTTACATTGACCTCTACACTAGACAAACTTACCGTCGATAGCCTCTTCCAAGTGGAACTCATGGGGAGTATGCAGTAGCACTCGGTAGGCGGGCGAGGCAGGGAACCGGACGCGCCTCGCTGCATCAGCCGACTCCGCCCGAGCACCTTCCAGTACATGCGTCTGGTACACCCACTGTTTGAGCGCTTCGACCGCGATTGTGGACGCTGAAATGATACGATAGATTGACAGATAACACTTTATTGTACACTTATTAAAATAACATCTACCAATACAATAAAACCTTAAAAATTATATTGTACAATGGGCAATGATATGTGCTTCCTAATTGAGTTGGTTTTTAGGTGACAACAGATGGCACCACTGTTAATGTACTCATGTCTAACCTATACCGTTTTCAAAATGAAGAAGAATATTAGTAGAAAATTCTACAGCACGAAAATGCATATGGTCCATACTGAAGCTTAATTATTCGAGAGAAGTTTAAGAATTTCGGTCCAGTAGTTTTCAAATTACACTCTAATAACTGAATAGAATGGAAGTCGGTTTTCAAATTGTACTTGTTATTACGTTGGATGTAAACTAAATACTATGTACATAGTACATGCAAGTTTGTAATTGATGGTTGGCGCAGTTCATAGCACCCTGCATTCTGAGCCGCTGGTCCCGGGTTCGATTCCCGGACAGTCAAACGTTTGTGTGCATGAACATGTCTGTTTGACTTGCATCTGGTTGTGTAAATGTATATCAGTCATCAGGTTACCATAGTACAGGTACTGCTTAGTACCTGAAGACCTTGAAGTTGGCCAAAAAAAATTATAAATACAGTGGTATTTCGCTGCTTCCAGACATACCCCCAAATTCTAGAACGTTTGTCAAAACCTTGATTAGTTGACCAACTAAATACTAAACGCTCATTGGTCAGTGGTATTCTATGACGCGATGTGTAACCAATCAGCGGTCAGTATTCCGTCTGTTAGCTATCAAATTTTGAGAAACGCTCCAGAAACTGGAGGTTAGCCTTACTCCATCAAATGTACCTTTGGCATCTCTAAAGAACATGACGCGCTCCGATGC
The DNA here is from genome assembly GCA_917880725.1 of Selenia dentaria. Classification (NCBI taxonomy): domain Eukaryota; kingdom Metazoa; phylum Arthropoda; class Insecta; order Lepidoptera; family Geometridae; genus Selenia; species Selenia dentaria. The sequence continues at coordinate 25,872,234 of OU862896.1, read as the reverse complement.
CAGCCACACCCCCTCGAACAATGGCTTCCGCTGCACCAAGAAGAAGTGGTTATGTTCCTTCAGGTCGTAATGCGAGGACACCTCCTCCACGGCCTCGTGTTCATCAGCCACGGAGTCCAGGGTATGATGGAGGTGTTCCGGGAGGATCGACTTGGTGATCTTAAGCTTGATAACGTCTGGAATTTAAAGCCAATACAATTCAAGACACAAATGTGAAGTATTTGAACTATCATGCTCAGAGACATTAGAAATGTTCACATTATTTACAGAGCCCGCAGCACAAACAATTTGTGAAAATGTATTCGTATCTTAAACGTCAACGTGTTACACTTCGGTGTACAAACTATAAGTTATCTGTGTCACAGTTGCCCTAGATAAATGTCAGTTTTTTATGGGATAGGTTGGGAAACGAGCAAGCGGGGCACCTGAAGGTAAGTAATACGGTAGCCCTCGGACAACCACAATACCAGAGGTCTCGAGGATGCGTTGCAGACCTTTGAGGAAGGATGATAGGAAGGAAGTCATAAAAGGGGAAAGGGGGAAGGAGAGGGAAAATGGGGAAGGAGGAATCGGGCCTGCGGAACCTCCCGCAAACCGACGAAACGCAATAGCAAGCTATGTTACTTCATAATATTACTGTTTAAAGCACTAACGCCTGCTTAAGCGATCTTAAACATTGAAATTTATAGAGAGAAAAATTCCATCCTCGGACGGGATACGAACCCGCGTCTTCTGACTCTCCGTGTCAGACGCCATTTTGCCTTCGGTATACAAGAAAATAAATTGGTAAAGTTAATGTTAAGACATTCTTGAGATTGTCAAACATAAAATGACACAATTATAACACCACACAACGTCAAACTAAACAATGTTATGTTTAAGCATACGAGGATTTGTATGTCATCCTACTGATATTATAAACGCGAAAGTATATGGATGTTTGTTACTCTTTCACACTCAAACGGTAGATGAGGCGCTGGATTAACACATATGATTTTATCATCATTCATCACCAAGCGGGTAAAACCGCAGGGCGCATCTAGTAAATTATAATTTGATCACAATGTCAATTATCAATTAACACTATTCAATGTCAAAGTAATAAAATATATATCCCCTCACCAGTCGACTGTCAATATAACAATGAAATTTCTATTGTGTCTGGGTCGTTCGACTGATGAAGTAATGTACATTAATATATGAAAGTAAATGTAAATTAAGTAACAATAGAATTATATCGAGTTGTCAGTAAGATATTATTTTATATTATAATACGCCTTAACCACAGATTACTGAATAAGAACAGATACTTCACTCAGTAGAAAATTTCCAATACCTATTACGATAATTGCCTACTCCCTCGCGTCAACAACCACTGTATGCTAAAATGCGCCTAAATGCTCAAGCGTACAGCAGTGATTGCTTCGCACCGCGCGATTCCACAGTAATCGCAGGGCTGCCTCTTCGATAAAATTAAATTAACATAACTTTTTATCTATGTTATTGAGAACTGTGAATATGTTCTGACTTTTATGTGGCAGTTAAAAATTTTATCATTTATAAAATATTTAACGAACTTAAAAAAAGGAGGTGATCAGACATACAGGCCAAACTGAGATGTTTGACTTGTATGGTTTGTAGGTATGTATGTTTGTGCGCGATAATCTCGCGTTTGGCTAAACCGATATCGATGCAGTTTTCAGAAAAGGATTTGTTACATTTAGGAGAACGTTTTAAGTATAAGTATAATACTTCTTAGTTTGATGATGATCTTCGGAGATGTTCACTAGAAATGAAAAAAAAGCCTTAAAAAAAGAGAACCAACTTCAAATAAAGCACTAAGCCGTAAGTTATTTTATTAACGAGTGTAACACTCTCACACAAAAATACATAAACACTGCAGTTTTCGAAAGTTTTCACGCGAAAAGTCGATGGCCTTCAAAATAAAAAAATATATCTAGTTCCTAGTTGTACATATCTAGGTGTATTGTACTACTACCAATTATCACGAATCAAATTTATTAAGATTAATAAATTTGATTCGTTTTCTCGCAACAAGTAACCTTACAACAGACGCGGCTTGTTCAAAGGTTTTCATCGGGCGTAAGAAAAAGAACTCTCGCTACACAGACCTGCCTTAACTAACAAAAACTGCTTCAATTTAACTTTAAAGACAATTATAGTAATTGGTAAATGATTAAAAGTACGCGGGCCATACATTAAATGCTCTTCTTATAGTGCTTGGCGGAAATCACACTTTTAAGGTATGCCGTTTGTTGTTGAGGTAGCCAAACATATTTCTATTCAAATATACAAAGACGCAAACCTCAAAAATATGTATAATAAATTAATGAATAAATAAATGCATGACAATGTCCCAAGCTTCAAACCAATAAAAAACATTTACAAGTGTCAGTTTGCGTAAGTTTACAAATCGCTCTCACACACCTCTTCTGAGCCGCTTCTTTGTCTACCAAGTTACCCCAGAATATAACGCCGTATCTCAAAACAGATTCAACATAACCATGATAGGCAGTGATCACTGCAGATTGATTCATAACTTAAGCCAGCATATAAAGAGCGTATGAAAATTGGCTTAACACATGAACCAAGTCAAAATGGTTGTTTTGGCTTAGTTTGTCGAGAATTTGTATATACGAGTATGCTCTGGGGATGTTCTGCAGATATTAATTCTATTTTTATACTGCAAAAAAAGGGCTATACGAGCGATCTACAGTTTAGCTCCCAGAGTTTCCCCTAGACAGAAATTTAAAAACATAAACATTCTAACTGTTGTCTCTCAGTTTATCTATGAAAATCTAATGTATGTAAAGAAAAACATTAGAAGTTTTGATAAAAGGAGTGATGCTCATTCCATCAGCACGCGAAATAAGCACAAGCTATCCGTACATGTAACGCGTCTCCACAGAATAAGTCATTCTTATATGGGATAATGTATACGATTCTATAATAAAGTTCCCAATGTTATCCGAGATTTGCCTATTAATAAGATTAAAATTACTATTAAAACTAAACTCTGTCAAAAAAGTTATTACAAAATTTCGGATTACTTGGAGGATAAAACAGCTTGGGACTGATCACTCCAGGATCTATCTACTCGTGTACTAAGATGTCAAAGTGTAGCGTGTCTTGCCCTACTGATACCATTATTATGTTCTCTTTTGTAAGGCAACACACTGGAGCTAATATTTGTAGTACCTAAGTAAACATTGTAAAAACATCTATATAAAAAGAATGGTCCCGAGTTTCTTGCCGCTTCTTCTCGCTAGGCTCTATATATTTTGGACCGCGGCGGTAGTCTTTACGTTATAATGAAAAATGGACGTTCATAAGTGCGTCTTTTATGCCTAAATTGAATAAAAGATTTTGACTTTGACTTCTGTTTTTAGTACGTGTTGTTATAGCGGCAATACAAATACATCATCTATGAAAATTTTGACTATCTATCACGGTTCATGAGATACAGCCTGGTGACAGATGGACGGACAGCAGAGTCACAGCAATAGGGTCCCGTTTTACCCTTTGGATACGGAACCCTAATAACCAACGCCTCGAGGTGGCGAGCGTATGAGTCACTATACTGTACAGCCAGCATTGCGCAACCAAAGAATGTAAGACCCGTATTGTACGCCTTGTATTGCACAGCCCATCATTTCGAAGCCATGTACATGGATACGGCTATACATTGTCACCCCGTACCGTTTTTGCTCAGGCTGGATTGTACGACCCGTATTGCACAGCCAAATATTTCGAAGCCATGTACACGGAATACTGGCTGTACAATACGGGTTGTGCAATACTTGGCTATGCATTCCAGTGGTCGTACATTACTGCCTCCCGAGCGTATTACAGCGCCACGTAAAACTGCCTCTATAATATAAGCTACAGTGGCAGTGCTGCCCCGTCTGCTATTGGCCATGCAAGCGAGTTCTCAATATGAGGCGCAAGACATGTTGGCAGGACAAACAAGACACGGATAGTTTTATAGCGCTATCTATATCACGATTCATCACCAATGAGACATAGTAAAAACTTACCGTTATCTTCAAAAGCTCTCTCCACGAGGCCAGCGATCTCTGCAGCTGTGGGCTCATCATTCGCGAGGATTGTCAGCTCGGACGTGATGACGTGGGAGAGAGGGTCGAACGCCCCTATCTTGTCGTACGGGAGAGCTACCCTGCAAATGAGAAGCAAACCTTTTGAATCTTGATTAAGGTGATGATCGACTAGTGCAAAGTAATATATATACATAAAAAGATGAGGAAAAAGTTGCCATATGTCAAAGGAAGATGGAGAGAAGCATGCTGGGTATCAAAATGTCTGACAAAATAAGTAACAAAATTATAAGAAGCAAAACTAAAATACCGGACGTAACAGAAAGGATGCGACTCCTAAAATGGAAATGGGCGGGCCATATATATATCGGCTCGAAAATGCAAGATGGACAAAAAGAGTCACAGAATGGATTCCGAGAGACGGTATAAGAAGTCAGGGAAGACCAAAGAAAAGATGGAGAAATATATTCACAGAAAGATGTGGACCGGTTTGGATGACGAAGGCGAGAGAGAGAGACGAGTGGAAAGTCTTAAGGGAGGCCTACGCCGCAGAGACAACTTCTACAAATAATTAGGTTATTTTGTATATAGAAATATATGTTGCTCATTTGTAAATTTGTAGTAGCAATAAAGGCTTTTTTATTTTTTTATTATTTTATTTTATCGAGGACACGCCACACTAACAATGCTGCAACGCAGCGAGCGATGCTAATTCTGAACTCATGTGGGCATGAATTTGAGCATGTAGATTTATTTACTGACTCTATGAGTACCATTGTCACTAGCATTAGGATATATTTAAGCCATTATTTAAGGTTAGCGCTTTGGCCCTGTTGTTAGCTTTCTATATATACTGAAATTAAATAAATAAAAAATAACTCGTATATCAATGTGTAGCTAGCACACACATATACGAGTATATATACAATATACTAGTTGGGGCAAAAGTAATATCCTATAACTTTTGTAAATGGTGCCAAATGTCAATTCGGTTTTGACATTAAACAAACGCAGAATACAAACCGACAAGCCATGAATCGGTTTACTCCGCAAGAACGTTTTCATCCGTTGGACTCGCGATTCGCCATATTTGGCCAATAATACAATAGATGTAGATGATATGTACAATAGATTTCGCAGAAATCAACCTTTTCCAGGTACTGCGACGTGTGTGAATAATCTCTCGTTTTGGTGATTTGCACTGGCCGGCCAGATCACCTGATTTAACCGTACCAGATTTCTTTTTAAGGGGTTTTATGAAGTCGCGAGTTTACGTCAACAAGCCTCAGACTCTTGAAGCCCTTAAGGAGAATATTCTCCAAGAATGCGCGAACCTGTCGCCCAAAGGTCTGGCGAGACTGATGGAAAATGTCATAAAACGAGCCCGCAAGGTCATCAACTCTGGCAGCGGCCGCTTGGCCGATATCATTTTCTCAACTAGATTGAATATGTAGTAGGTTATCTATACTAGAAGTAAGATTAAGACTTCTAAGATTTGTGTGTAAGTATGTTTGTAACGAATTGGCTCAAAAAGTACTGGACCGATTTCAAAAATTCTATCACCATTGGAAAGCTACATTCACCCTGAGTAACATAAGCTATATAAGATTCATCATCATCCATCACCGCGCGGGTGAAACCGCCGAGATCAGCTAGTGGATTATACATAAACAAATTTCATAAATTACAGCAAAACAACATTGGGTGATTACTTTTGCCCCACCTGGAGGTATCTGTGGCGCAGCATATTAAAGAAAAATCTAACATGCAGCATTTTCTAATTAACTAGATCCATAATTTATGCATGTAGTTAATCAGGAAATATATGTATGTAGGTATGTATGTATGTTTCTAATCAACTAGATGCATAATTATGCATTTAGCTAATCAGATATTGTATATTTTAAAAGTGTAAGTACCATTTATCAGCAATTTTCTGCGTTTTGCGTTCAAATATATCAGCTGGACATCGTTCATGCCCGTCAGCTTTGTCGCTTAGTCTAATAAGTACTTCTTACTTAGTGTAGTACGGCCCTTAGAGTACTTAGGGCCGCATTCTAAAAGTATCCACTATTAGATTAGGGTGACCAATGAAAGATGTAATGAACTATTTATAAAGATTAATTTATTTGTATCGTTATTTAACAGGAGAGGTGTGTGCGCGCTCTCTACTGCCGAGTTCTATCCACGCGGAACGCAGAGTTGTAACAGGCTGAACTGTGCCCTTCATACTTAAATATTATATAAAACTATAAGGGCTGTTATTGTGTAAATACGTAAGAACGAGAAATACTCTTATACTACTTACTAGAGTGGGGCGGATTTAATTTGTCATACATATTCCAACATCCACACCAGTGAATCCAAGGTTGGGTACAGATCAGAGTATTAGCTATTTGGCATTTTCAGTCCAACTGAGCATCTGTAACACCGACCGTAATAGAGTTCACCGCAACAGTTTTGACTGTTTCAGTAAATTTGTATGTTTCAGAAACACCTTTAAGAGCAGTAGAACTCTTTGTGAATGAGTTTGTCCGGGGTGGTACTGCTACCATATCTTTTTCTACCGTGAAGCAGTAATGTTTGCAATACTGCGTTTTGGTTTGAAGGTATGTTTCCCGCGAAATAACAGACACATGAGAATCAACAACTTAATGACTCACGGTTACGAGCGCAATACAGTTCGTCACTTATGATCTGTTCTAGGCAAAGGTTACCACTTACATCAGATGTTTCGGTGATGTACGTGTACATGGTACGCTGTAACCCCACAGCCGAATGGGCCGGCACGACCGGGGAAGTACCACACTCTCACATAACACTGACGTGAAGTAACATATGACCTCTCGTATTGCGGATGTCTGTGGGCGACGGTATCACTGACCATCAGGTGAGCTGCTTGCTCGTTTGCCAACCTATACCATAAAAAAAAAGATGTACTTCGGGCTTGTACCGCTTCTTAATAACATTAAAAAACACATTTTCATGTTGAAACGGTATGCTTCTAAACAATTGTTTTACGAGAATACACGGCTTAACTGTGGCCTTTTCTGACCTGACCTGAGATAATGAACGCATGATGTGTCTTATCTCCTCACACAGGATGCCCGACAGAACAGAACTCTAATTCACTTCAGTTTCAACGTAGGTATTATTATTGACGATACCATTCAGCTTGTTTATATAAACATGACATATTTAAAAACAATTACCAAAGTCAATTGTTTCAACTGTATCACAGATTATAATAACACTTTAAATTTACTTAGCAACATCAATTTCAGTATACCTCGTTTTATCTCACGGAATAGAAACTTATTTACTTACACGACATGTCGAACCAAAAACGCTAATAATTCGTATTTTAGACGCATTCTAAATCTGTTTAATAAGAATTTGTGTGATGTTGATGTGTTTGCGGTTTCGTTGATCTGTTTCAAGTGCGAGTGTCGTAAGATTCTACTTACTTAATCTTACCTTACGTTTTACTCATGCATTTTTTTCTGATCTTAAACTCCTACCATGTGGGTGCGTGACTGTTGTTCGAAATTCATATTACAGATTTTTATTTGAATACTTTTCACCGGATATAAAAGACTTTTGCCATTACGGACAGTTGATATAATTGTATTTGATATACGTTATAGTTGTTATATAATTTAGAATCTATACCAGCACTTGATATATCGATCAACTGTAATACTATAATTTTATATACTACTAATATTACATACTGTTCAAGTATCATATTTTATTTCGATATAACAATGATTTGACGTACAATACATTTTGGTATAATTCCGTTAACAAAATGATGTAAGTATGTCTTCAGTTTTCATGACTAGTCTAAGGCAAAACCACGAAGCGAGGAGGAGCGTTAGGTTGAATGGTGAACACACGACGCGCCTGCCGAGCGAGCGTAGCGAGCGTGCCGCGGCAGCGGCCGGCGAAGCGCCAGAATTAGAGTAACCTACACTTCGATAAAGATATATCGCAGTACTTTTGGGATAAAATTCTTGTCGAACATAACAATAATGTCCTGTCGAAGCAATGACTTGTCTAGGTATGTTTATTCGAAGTAAGCGGCTTGTCGAAGTATTGATCTTACATCGTACACCCAGCAGTCTTATATATATGTGCGACAACTAGCGATGCGAGGATTGCAGATAAGTTATACTGATTTAGGTTAATATTTATAAATAAAACCTCAGGACTAGTTTATGTTAACTGCTTTTGTACCTTCGTATTAAATAATAGTCCCTGCCTTCAATAGTAAGAACGACAAAATACTGATCAGCGTATTGCAATGGGTGTATGAGAGTATTGCTTTTTGTCTTAATCAGGCATTTTTGTTTACTTTTGAAATATATTAATAGGTTTCGACGTTTCATTATATATGTTTATAAAACGATTTTCGAGTGGCTGTAACCATAACCTTTATTGAGGGCTGTATCCGCCTGATGTAGTGGATTCAGTAGAACGATCTCAGGGCGTTATTAGTGTTAGCGATATTAACAGAGCATTAATACTTATATGCAGTTATTGCGTTATTGAACTCAGTTAAACTAAATTTATAGGTACTCTTTTTTTCTCCTAATAGGGTTGCCAACAAAATTAACCAATACTTATGCAATATTTCCATGAAAGTTATAAAACTACCTCTACTCAAATATTTTAACCCCATTGTTGATCAGTTCATAATAAGGGTCCCAAGGTTACTGCATTAGTAAACTGTACATTTGAGCTTCAACTCTAAATGTTGAGGAACCATGAACTTATGACCTGGTTAAACCCTCAAAATTGGGAAAAGTGAGAATTTTCTCTACTTCTGATGATTTGCATCAAGAAACTAACACCCCTCTCTCTCTCCTCTCTCTCACACACACACACACCAAACACGCGCGCGCGCACGCATCCACACACATACGATTTTCTTCATAATTATAATTTTTTATGCATATTTAATTCAATTATTGAAACACTGCATTACACCCCTGTATTTCAGTTATCATAAACACTGTCTGCATTACACCCCTAGTTATCAGCGCCTAAAGTATCATGTTATCTCAATGTATAAAGACATAAAACTTTTATGTCACAATTATCGAATTCTTAGTAAGGTCGCGGTCAGGTCACCTTCGCGCCAAAGTCGGCTTTATCCAGGGGTATATCAGGACACGTGACTTGGACATACGAGATACCAGAGTACCTACTACTGCTATCAATGCAGTTTCTTAACATAAGAGCGACCAGCTACAATTAAACACTGGGTGCTAACCGAAACGGATTTTTATCGATAAATAGCGATTACTGAACAATTTTCATACTGTTGTATGTTTCAAACGACTTCTATCGACAAATCGCTTGGATTTTCTTAGGCGCAACTTGGACAATCCTGCCAATTTAATTAATAGTATTTTGTTATACACTCTGGATAAATTAAATAACCACTTCAAATCTCTCTACTTATAACCACTTCAAGTTAACATTATATTTTTTTCTAGCTGTCAACTAGCTGCGCCCTGCGGTTCCATCTGTGCGTGGTGATGGATGATGTTGGAGATGTTTTTCTACCGAATTCCAAAGAGGAAAATCTCCAAGGAGGAAGTACTCAATTCGATTTTATATTTTTTTATGTTTGTTACCTCGTATACCACATAACTTTCGACTAGGTGAACAGATTCAAAATTATTTTTTTGTTTGAAAGCTGGTGCTTCCCGTGTGGTCCTATTTCATAAAAATCAAATTTCATCAAATTCGGTCCAGTAGTTTTTGAGTTACACTCTAATAACTGAATAGAATGGAAGTCGGTTTCAAATTTTTCGAATTGTAGTTGTTTTTACTTTTGAATCCAGTATGCGAGAGTAACCAAAACAAAAAATGAAATATTTAAACGGATAAAATAGTTCGGAAGTTATACGCGTACATACATTTGGGGCGATTAAATTTTAACTGAAAAATAAAAAATATTATATTATCTGTACATATAGATAGATTGTACGTTGGTTATATATATAATGGTTTCGATTACAATGAATTCTGTAGGGCTATTATGTATCTCATTTGCTAACGGCGGCTCTATGTCACTTTTGTCAGCTTTAGTCATCAACGTTCTAATATTTTTGTTGGCAAAATCTGACATAGAGCGGCCATTTTTCAAGATTTCAATCAGCATTTGTTAGCAACTGAGATACATAATTGACCTGCAGTTGTTGACTAGCGCTGTGTGAACTGCTGGGCTATTATGTATATCAGTTGCTAACAAATGTGGATTGAAATCTGAAAAAAAATGGCCGCTTAATGTCACTTTTGTCAGCTTCAGTGTTCAAATTACTAACATTTTTGCTTACTGGAGTTGCCAAAAGTGACGTAGGGCCGCCATTTTTCAAGATTTCAATCAACATTTGTTAGCAACTGAGATACCTACATAATAGCCCTGCAAATGTTTTAAATCAAATGCAATAAAATTTTATTCCACTGTTATTAGTTTGCACGTGGGTCACGTTTGTTCTCTGGTGTTTCTAGACAAGATAAGGGTCAGGGATCATCTAGGGTGGCCGAGATGATACTTAGGATCATATTTATAGTCATCATATTTTATTTTCATGACCTAAGTTAAGTTTTTCTTTGTTAGACATGCTTCTGATATCCCTAGAACTCTGACATTAAGTCTCTTTTATCGCTTGGTTTTTATTTATGTTCTATTTACTATTATGGCAGTACTTATTTTGTTAAGGCTAAGATCTAAATTAGTATAACACTTCCGAATGACAGCACTAAAATTAGACATTTCTCTTCAATTGTGGGCATATTTTAGACAGTTTAGTCGTCACGTAACTTGGTGTTCGCTAAACTAACCTAAAATAACCCAAAATTGAATAGAATAATCCTATTGTTAGTAGTGTCATTCTAAGTGTAATGATTTTGGATTTTATTGTTAACAGAATAAGGACCACCATTATAAATTTTTAGTTCGGTAGTTAAGACGCGGTCCAACCCCAATTTTAAAATAATTTACGATGCTTTACGTAAGGTCGAAAATCGCTTGATAAATTGGACGATGTAATGCGAAAATGCGTTGATTTTGTACGTTTTCTTTATATTTTTCGATTTATACTAACACAATTGAAAAACCTGCTGGTTATTACTTCAGTACTATACGTTGGCTAAGTATTACCTAAAAAAAACATAGAGTTATTGCGGAAAATTCTGAGAGTTTGAACGTGAAAGTTTATTTTTGTGGACCTATACAGGATTTTTTTCTGCTGAAAGAGAGTTATATTTATGAATTCTATTCGGTTATTACTCTTTTTCTGTTTCTTTTCTAACCTTTGTATTGTTTTCATAATATACTATCGATCTGTTTCGTTACACTAAGCTTTTAAAAAATTCTGCTTTTTCTTTAATCAGGGTACGAGCGCGCCTTAAGTTTGTTTTGATCAAGTGAATCGGTACCGTATTCGCCTACAAACGCAACACCAATTTTATATACTCTATCATTTGATATTACTTTAAAAATTCCATACCGTACCATGGTCACTTATTCAGGGAATCCGCCCAAAAGATTTATCATATCCTAGAATTTGACAACTGTGAAGACTTCCAACGGTCAAAAACCAAAGAAGAATCTTATTTGATTGAACCAACAAGGTTGCCTGCTGGTGTCATTGGATCAGGGAGATTGTGTTGTGCTAGAGATATGTAAGGTATACTGGCTGCGAACCTCTGTCGTGTAGTCTGCAGTGTAGTGCAGTGTGAAGACTGTGAAGGTGGTATTATGGTGCTACACCTAGCGGGTCAGGGAGGACGATGTTCGGGCTGCTCCGGCATAGACGACCGGGGGTCCGAAGAAGGCAGTTCATCTAGTCGGGGGACTCTACACCAGCCTACACGTCCTCATACGTTTAGGGGGTAGCCTTGGTGAACAAAAGCGGCCCTTGGCGGACCGCCGAGGGGAGGTGAACGCTATAGAGCAACCTCTACTGGCCACACCTTGGCGAAGAACTGCTCATTGGGGGCTTTTTAGTAGGTTTGAGCCAACATACGTCCCTTTCGACATCTCCCTGGCGGAAGGAAGTTCAGACCAACATTCTCTCTCAAAATAAGGGTGCTTCACTTTGTGTGTGAAATACAACTTGCTCGTATCTTCACATCTAATAAATATACGACATGAAGTAGATAAGTACTGTCACTTATATACATATATAAATGAAGCCCTTTTGTTCCTGGTCACGCTATAACTTGAGAATGGCTTTACCGATTACATTCATCTATTTTTAAATGTTTTCTTACATTAAACAAATTAAGAAAAGATGGGAGGTTATGGCGAGGCCGAAGACCAAGCCTACTACGTGAACGAAGTCGCCGGCTGTCGCCAGTAAGAAATAATGATACCTGTATACTTCTGTAGTTTTCCACCACAGCGGTAAGCCGATGACGATGAGCACGCCAACAAAAGAGGCGCTCGCCCACATCCGGTTAGATTCTGAAACAATTAAGATTACGTTCATAGTTTACATTAAGGCGCGTCCTATACCAAATGCTGCGCAGACCCTGATGTTTAGAAGCTATATCATTGCGTTATTTCAAAGACATTAAACAAAATAAAAATATCATGACGATCTCAAACATTTTCTCTGCATATTACACGTTTAAAACATTATTTGAGGCCATCAGTGCCAAAGTGGCCCAACTTTTCTAGACACAATTGATTTCAATTGAGTATGGAAAAGTTGAGCCAAAAAAAAAGCCTAGGCAATCATTATCTAAAAAAACAACTAAAATTGGGAAAAAACCACTGACCCTTGCATCTCCACATGAATTACAACTTGTTTTGAAATGTAGTTTACACTAATGGAGTAACCGTTAATTTTGATTTATTGTTCGTTAACAAAAATTCAATGGACCTATTTTATATCTTTTAACCAACTATTTAAAGATCGATGGGAATTAGCGACAGAGGGCCGTCCACAGAGGTCACACAGACCAGTCGCTTCTAGAACCAGAACCAGATTCTAAAGGTCTTTACTCTGAAATGCGCCTTAATAGAGTCCTAGAAGCGCGCCTTGGTAAGCACCCCTAAGAAAATCTGAATAAGGTAAGAATACGGTCTTTTTTCTTTTCGGTCTATTACAATAACTGCACTTTTTAGACTATGAATGTAATCGTGAAAATAAATTATATTTATTCTTTAACTTACTCGTAGCAAAAATGAGGTAGTAATAATACTGACAATATACATTCTACACATAAATCTCATAATTATTATTTGATATAAATAAATAAAACCGCAACAGTAACCCAGTACGGGCTGCCTTCCAAAGCGTCGTTCATTGCATCTCGCACGTGTTTGACACACTATCCCGTGCGATCATTTACTGCGACACCTTTCAATTGCACGTTATTATCAATTCCGACCACTTGATAATAGAGTCCCTATCAATAACAACCAGTCAAGGCAGAACCATTGCATTGAACGTTTCATTTGTCACAAGAGGTTTTATAATCTGGTTGATAATGAACAGAAGTTTGATCGTGAAAACCATCCAATCAAGACCTATCAGACAAATGGCATCAGACCAATAGAAAGGTCTTCAAATGTGGCTCGTTTATAGTGGTGTCAAGACTGCAAATATGGAGGTCAGGTGTTAAGCGCTAGTAATTGAGGACAATGTGCACACCCCCTTTATTAGACTTGGTGCGTAGGAAACAATTGAATAGCGTTCGTTGAACAATGGCCTTCACGAGGGGCAAATAATTGTGACTTATTGAAACTTATTTTTACCGGACTAACCAGTAAAAATCTGTATAAACCAGATGTCGGGGAAAATCTAAGAATGGCTGTCACAAATTTTGTTGAAGGAGTTAACTTGCGCGTCAAAGAACATACCGGAGGCACTACAGAACCGCTCCAGTCCCATGAGTTGCCTAAAAATGTTGTTATAAGTAACTCGAATGGCATCATGTGCTTTTCTAGTGTAATATGTCCAGAGTTGACACGTGTGAAACGTTTGACAGAAGCTTTTAAATTTTATGTATTGCTTTTCAAAATATTCGCCATGATGATCGATGCACTTTTGCATACGTTGAAACCAATTTTCATAGCACTTTTGCCGCTGTGATTGGGGTATCTCCAGAACATGCATTTTGAACGCATCAACAGCTTGTTCGCGGGACGAAAATCGTCGACCACGTTATTTATTCTTCACGCTTGGCAATAAATAGAAGTCGTTGGGTGTCAAGTCGGGGCTGTACGGCGGATGAGCCGTCAATTCGATCTTTTGATCTTCCAAATACTGTGTTGTTTCGGCCGACGTGTGACAGCTAGCATATATATATATATATATATTTATGAACCTATAGCAGACTTTTCATCGTCATTATGATCCATTATCCATCACCACGCGCGTGTAACCGCGGGGCGCAGCTATAGGTGTATATGTGGAGTGAGGTATATAATATGTGTGTATAATTGAAATAATTGGCATAATAAAAGTTGAATGCAGTCATTGGGCATTAATACTGGCGGCTCCATTAACTTAGTTGGTAGTGCCGTTGCCTTCGACTGATTTCGTTGATTCCTGGTCGTAACAAACAAACAGGCAGACTCTACTACGAACTGTTAGACTAGGTTCCCAACTTGTTTTAAAAAAAAAACAAGATTTATGAAAACAGAGATTTATTAACACTTTTATTACTATTATTTACACTTTTCACTTATTTACTCCTTGTTGGATCACTCGGGTTTTAAATAATCGCGCACTACTATTACTGATGAAAGGCAGAGTAACCTCGTAAAATTGAATAACAATGAATGACAATAACATCCAAAAATTATGGGTTTATATACAAAACAATATTGCTGACTTGTTGAAATGCATTGACGTCAATCGCTAGAATGCGAGTGTGGTCGATTGCAAGATATTAGGGTTGTAACAGAACGCATCTAAAAAGAATGTTCTACATTTTGTGCAGCACAAATCTCAACTCAAAGATATACTTCCATATTAAAGCCATGTTGGTGCAGAACAAACAAATTTATAAAACTTATTTGAGTTAAATATTTGTGAAGTATTTGATAACGACGCCGAGCATATTTGTAGATTAATTCTTTTACAAATATATGGTATAACATTTTATTTATCTACATATAAAACTAGAACATCATTCATGTAGAATTGTAGATAAATATTCGAGTAAAGTAATTACAGTAAAAGATATAGATTAATTCTATACAATAAATACACATTCAAAATATTATTTTTTGTTATAAAAACTAACGTGGTTTTCACTCATTTTTTACCGACTTCCAAAAAGGAGGCGGTACTCAAATCGACTGTATTTTTTTAATTTTTGTTGCTTCATAGCTTTCGATAGGGTGAACCGATTCTCAAAATTATTTTTGTTTGAAAGCTGGAGCTTCCCGTGTGGCCCCATTTAAATTTCATCAAATTCGGTCCAGTAGCTTTTGAGATACACTCCAATAACTGAATAGAATGGAAATCGGTATTAAATTTTTCTAATTGTACTTGTTAATTTTATTAGAAATACGGGATTCTACATTCAGTGGTCTTTTCATTGTAAAAGGCCAATGAATGTGGTCGAAACTACAGTCGGACCTATCCGATAATAATTACGTGAGTAATTCCGTATTTCTAATTGAAAAAAAATATATTTAATTTAATAGTAAACTAGAAGGGAACTAAAATATTATGACGGGACTTTCAATGGCAGATATTGTTACCAAGTAAAGCTACTGCGGTGCGATTCTCTAAGAGCAAACATTGTTGCATCTTTGACAACATCCGTGAAACAAATGAAGAGATGACAAGAAACGTTGGAACAACAACAACCAAGGGCGAAGTATTTGACATCGGTGAGCTCCGAGAGGTGAGACGAATCATTACAGAACCGCATGGCTGTTTGTGAAGACGCCGTATCCTGCGAAGCCACGCAGGTGAAGCTGCAGACGGGAAGAAGTATCAACCTAACTATATAACTATGCAAAATTCTAAAGTCTTACGAGTAATCTGGATCAAACTCGATGGGTGAGTTTGTGGGTGAGTGAATGTGCTTATACGTTTCTTATTTCTTTACACTGAAACGGACTAACGGATTTAAATGAAATTTCATTCATCATCATCATCATCATCAGCCTGTAGCAGTCCACTGCTGGACATAGGCCTCTCCAATTGCACGCCACTTAGGTCTATCTTGGGCTTCTCGCGTCCATTTTTTGCCAGCCGTCTTGCGCAGATCGTCACTCCACCGTGCCTCAGGACGTCCTACACTACGTTTGCCGAGACGCGGTCTCCACTCTAGAACTCGTTTACCCCAACGGTTGTCGGTTCTACGGCTAATATGGCCAGCCCACTGCCACTTCGGCTTGCTGATCCGGTGGGCTATGTCGATGACCTTGGTTCTCTGACGGATCACTTCATTTCTGATGCGATTCCTTAGAGAAACACCAAGCATAGCCCTTTCCATAGCTCTTTTCCTCGGTTTTTTCGTAATAAATAAATAGTACATAGCTTACAGTCTGGATAAACATGTACTATTTATTTATTACGAAAAAACCGAGAAAAATGTTGAGCTCGTGTGTATTTCGAATCTGGTGAGGAAATTTTCCACTTTTTCTTATTCCTTTGTACATAATAATATCTAAGATAGCTGCACTCCACGGCTTCACCCGCGTGATGGATGGTGATGATGATGAATCAAAATATCTATTCTATACATATAATAAAACTGTAGAGGTCGAATTTCTGTGCAATGAAAAAAATACTAAAAATCGAGTCTGGGGGATGTAAGGAGTAAGATCGAACTAATTCAGATTTTTTCAAATTTTTTGTTTCTTTGTTTGTGTGTTTGTCTGTCTGTTTGTACGGGCTAATCTCCGTAACGACTGGACCGATTTAAATGAAATTTTGTATGGTGATAGCTTATATCCCTGGTCAATATATAGGTCAATTATATTAATATACTTTTGATCCCGGTAAATTAAAGAGATAGGTACCGTGGGATAGTTAAAAAACAACTGTAATTAACCATATCCCGCGACGCCACGCGAGCAAAGCCGCTAGCGGGTCAGCTAGTATAGCCTATGTTCATCAGGACTAATATAGAATTATAATGGTGTAAGTATTTTTCAAATCGGTCCAGTACTTTCGAAGCCTATTCAACTAAAACAAATCTTTCCTTTTTATCATACTAAGTATAGAAGTATGGTTTAAGTACGAGTATGTATATTGTATAGTCTAGAAGTCTTTATTTGCCTTTTACTAAAAATTTTATTTATTTAGCCATTTGCAACATCTTAACAGTATACTACCAAAGCGATGCTAAAAGTAATTATATATATACAATCTTAATTTAAATAACAATAATAATAATAGATACACAACTTTAAAGTTTAAATACAATTAATTAATTTTTATACAAACACTTTATATCATCATAGAACGTTTTTCTGAGTTTCTTAGCGTTTTTTTCTTGATTGGGAGTTTATTTATTGTAGATTCGAACAGTATGCTTTGTACAAGACGCACATTAGTATTTAGTATGTACTTACATTTAAAAAAACCGACCCTGGATCAACTAGTCAGGATTGTAAACTAAAAGATTTAACTGAGCGTGTCCAATTTCAATAATTACGTTAATAATATTTACGCAACCACTTATCAGCTTATCTATTCGTATCTTTATATCCTCAGCGTTTGTTTGTTGGAATGCTGAAATGCGGCAATAGCGCATAAGTCCAGCTAAGCGCGTTATAACGGTTTATAATGAGGTTTATTAGGTAGATTAAGTATATTTTTGGTATATCATAAACAGACGTTGATGTTCTTTGCTATTGCAAAATATCAACAAATTATTACATATTTTTATCTAGCTACATAGTTGCATACGAAAAGCCAATTACCAAATTTAGCGCATTTTTTTTACCGCTGCCATCTATGATATACTATAACTACCTATGACTTAACCCGCGGCACGTAACTCTAGCGCTGAGCGAAATGTGGAGGGGATATCTGCGCATGGGTACAGTCGCGCACATGTGACAGAGAGAGAAAGGAGTCCCTCGTCTTCGATGTGACAGAGAGAGACAAGAGTCCTTCGTCACTGTAGCCCCCCGTGATACCCAATTTTTGACTTCTGCGCAATAACGGTCAGCGCTAGAGTTACGTGCCGCGGGTTTATACCTAGGTTATTGAGTGTAAAATAATATAATAAGCAAAAAATATTATGTGATTGTTTAACCTAACATCAGTCTGAACTTAGTTATACAGATTTGTAAATAAATAAAATTCCGTTTTTATTAACATGTGACTAGCATTTATAACTCAATTTTTAGTATTATTATAATGTCTATCCCTGCCGCATCGCCGCCGTGGTTTTGAATCCGATACAGAAGGATAAACGCTCTCAACGAGTCCGGCCAATCACAGGCCTAGGATTGTTTACAACTGCGCCTGAGAAGGTTACGAGGCTGTTTTTTACTATTATAATAAAATTATTATATGGTATATGTATATGTATATATACGGTATGTATATATTGTAAACAAACACGACTGCGCCATAATATATTGTTATATTAATGTCTATATATTTGAAAATGCATTTTCATTTACTTACGGCCGGTCCCAATAATCTACTTTTTGTATGGACGTTATGTCAAATTTCTATCGGTAGTAAGGAAAACCGTGGATAGATAGATTATTGGGATCCTCCTTTAGACGAAATGATGACTATTATTAAGTTTTTTGCTCATAACTCGAGGTGTTCGTCTCATCTCAGACTGCATGTATTAAAACATCGTTCATACATTATATTAATTAATTTTCGTGTTAATTTTTCCCAACTCACCCCAAAGTTTCAACGATGGCCGTGGAAAAAAATAAATGCGCCACTTCCCATAGTGATTTGGTCATTGTTCGTTATCCTAAATTTATTTTAACAAATCAACGAATGCACTTTCGTCGACGGTTGTATTTAATCACATGTTTGGAAAATAAATACAAGTATTTGATTTGATTCATGATATTTGTAAAATTATATTTTATAGCTTGCATTTTAGTCAATAATGAAATTCTAAACTAAAAACCCACAGATTTTTTAGCACTGTTTTCGAGAGCTCTCGCTAAACAATTTTTGGTGGTTGCTAACCCATCAAAAATAATGCAGTAAATAACTGTGTATGAATCCTACTAATATTGTAAACGCGAAAGTTTGTGAGGGAGGTATGGATGTGTGGATCTTTGTTACTCTTTCACGCTCAAACGGCGGGGGAAATTTAGATGAAATTTTGTATAGAGGTAGATGAGGGGCTGGTTTAACACATAGGATACTTTTCATCATCATCATCCATCACCACGCGGGTGAAAAAGCGTAATATGCTTGGGCACAGCATAGACAAAATAATAAGATCTCCAACTACGTCAAGATCGTAATGATGACAGTTCTGTCAAAGTTGGGTCAGTTTCTGATAACTTAGTCAAAAGCCAAGCCAATTTGACAGCTCGATACCTAGACAAGACGTTCTCGGCTACCGTCAAGGGTGATGAAATGTAATGACAGTTTTTTCCATGGTGATTAATTTATATTTGTATGTACGTAAGTACTGTATATTATTAATATTAGGGTTTACTGATTGATATACTAAGTATTTAAATTTACTCATATTTGTAATACTATAATAGCTATTGCGTTTGACCATGTATATATTTTATGACATTTTGGTATAAAGATAGATATGGCCTTGGAGAAGGTATAATAAGCTACTCGAAATACTAATCCTGCGCAGACGTAGTCGCGGGCACCAGCTAGTATCGTATAATGCGCAATGCTTTGTGACGTCGCGAAGCTCAGTTTCAGCTCCTTGTGTATTCAGCTACAACCGACTGAAATTTCCGTGCGAGGAAATCTTCTCCGGACTACAGATGGTGGAGTATTCAATGCTATAAAAGACGTTTATTTTTATATTCAGTTAGATCACCAAGCAGAACGGATACGAATACATTATAAATGACTAGCTGCTCTCCGCGGTTTCACCCGCGCGGTGATGGATGATGATGATGATGATGAATCTTATATAGTCTATGTTACTCAGGGTGAATCTAGCTTTTCAATGGTGAAAGAATTTGTGAAATCGGTCCAGTACTTTTTGAGCCAATTCGTTACAAACATATATACAAATCTTTCCTCTTTATAATATTAGTATAGATTCAAAATATATGAAATCAAATTGAAGTACACTGTAAATGAAGTACAATGTAATTCACAAACAGATTAGAGATAAGGCTGACAAAGAAACGCAATTCGTCGCTGTTTTGTCGTCGCTAGTAAATAGATCTTGAGGACTTTTGTCCAAATTGATATCAGAAAAGTATTTTCAGTGTTCTGATCCCAGAAAATTTTAGCTTTTATGAAAATTCTATTACTTGCTCATAGCAACACCTATCCGCCAGATACTTCAGTTCATTCGTGAACATGGCGCAAGATACTGCGCCGAAATATCGAGGACTCAAAATAAATCTACTATAAATACATGGTAAATATCCCTATAAATATATAGTGACCATGTCAGTTTTAAAGCTTAAATTACTTAATTACTCAGATTGGTAACACACTAGATGTAGAACAGCAGCTCTCAAAGACAGCTGCCGGAACACACCATTTAGGCGATTCGTGACAGGTGACTTGAGGATGGTAGCTAGCCAGGCGAACACCAGAAACTTCCCTGGCTCTACCACCATGCTGTGAATTTCATCACGATGTTACCTTCAGCTAAAGCTGAAGCTCAGGGTGGAGATGGATCCCATGGCCGTCAGAACCATGGAATATCATCGCTTTTCTACCGACTTCCAAAAAGGAAGAGGTACTCAATGCGATGTCTTTTTATGTTTGTTATCTCATAACTTTCGACTGGGTGAACCGATTCTCAAAATTATTTTTTTGTTTCTAAGCTGGTGCTTCCCGTGTGGTCCAATTTAAGTTTCATCCAATTCGGTTGAGTAGTTTTTGAGTTACACTCCAATAACTGAATATAATGGAAGTCGGGTTCAAATTTTTCAAATTGTCCGGAAGTTAATGCCAAATATACATTTGGTAACAAGATGTAATCAAAAAATTGACGCCAATAAAAACAAAATACTGTGTATACAATACATTAGGTTTTAGATACGTCTTAACGAACTGCAGTGTCACAGAGAAGTTGCAGTTACTATAGTATGTGTAGCGTTGTCTGATAGGCCTCTTAATATAAAAAAAATAGAACCGACTTCAACTACAAAAAGTGCGAATCAACTTGTTGAAGTCTGTACCATGATAGTTTGAAAGTACCTATAATCACAATATTGTGCCCATGCTCCGACTTCGACAAGTTATTTCACACTTTTTAGTGTTGAAGTTAATACCATTTTCGATAATTCTTTTCACTCTGTTCAGATACCCTTGCTACTTACGGGATCGATTGTCATTCATCGTCAATAAGGATATCAAGATAGGCGAAACACTTTTCAGTTATTGGAGTGTAACTAAAAAAAAACACTTAAACAAATTTGATGAAATTTAAATAGCTCCACCTCGGAAGTATACCTACTCATTTAAATAAAAATAAAAAATTGAGTATCGGATTACAAATGGGAGACAAATCGGTAAACAAACATAAAAAATCATACAGTCGAACATATAACCTTCTCCTTTTTTGAAGTCGATTAAAGGGTTAATTACAGTCTCAGTGTCACAGAGAAGCTGTAGTTACTTTAGTATGTGTAGCGTGTGATAGGCCTCTTAATACCAAACAAGTACAATTAGAAAATTTTAAAACCGACTTCCATTCTATTCAGTTATTGGAGTGTAACTCAAAAACTACTGGATCGTATTTGATAAAATTTAAATGGGACCACACAACAATTATTTCTACCAAAAAAAAATATTTGAGAATCGGTTCACCCAGTCGTAAGTTATGAGGTAACAAACATTAAAAAAAAAATAGTCGAATTGAGTACCTCCTCCTTTTTTTGGAAGTCGGTAGAACAAGTGATGACAGAGTATCATCGCCTCTTCAAGAGAAGGGTCTTAACAATGATCTAATACCGTCTGTCAACATAATATCTTGGAACTTTATACCTCTCCCAAGGTTATATAATTCACTAAACTATGCTAACTATTATGTGAACTTGAATTTGCTAGTTGATGTTTTAATCCAATATGGTAAAACTGACGAAGGTTATAGCATCCTTATAGATCAGGGTTGTTGAGATCTTGCTAACCTCGTGTCCAAAAATGTGGTTGCTTTAAAGTTATATATTAGCCGCTGAGAATACTATCAGATTTTTGTAGTACTAGGTACTATAGGATAACAATATCCAGAATGATTAAACACTGGCAGTGATTGTAACAATGGACGCATTAAGAGATTAGTAGGTAGTTGTATATAGTAGTGAACAAAAACAATTACATACAAACAACCTGAGGTAC
The DNA here is from genome assembly GCA_917880725.1 of Selenia dentaria. Taxonomy (NCBI): domain Eukaryota; kingdom Metazoa; phylum Arthropoda; class Insecta; order Lepidoptera; family Geometridae; genus Selenia; species Selenia dentaria. The sequence goes on along the minus strand of OU862896.1, from coordinate 25,849,676 downwards.
TCTTTATAAATAGATAGATAGATAGATAAAACATTTATTTGCATCTTCAATACACACGTAAATTCGATTATACACAATATTTTAAACATAATAACTAGTTAATTAAGAAACAGTTAAGTACAAAATTACCTTAATATTAGCAGCTTATCAAAAAGTACGTGTGTGTTGGAGCCTAAACAAATAGGTCATAGCTCAGCGAATAAAATTGCTCAAGGAGCAAACACTGATTTTCAGCTATAACCCTCGAGATGATGAGACGAAACGAGTCCATCATAAACAATGAGTGTACCCAAAATTTGTTAGAATTTACTAGATTAGTTAAGAATATGAGTAACGAGAGTAGATACATGATTGTGTGTGGTGATTATAACAATTATTGCATAAGATTCTGAGAACCAGAAAAGCCTACTTATGTGAATTGTAAAGTATGGGGGTAAGTTTATGTGCGCGTAGCCCCAATAAAAATGAAAATCAAAGTATAGACGGCATCTTACCTATTTCTGGCAAGCGAAGTATTTAGGAATGCCCTGTTTTTGTCTTTCTAAAATATGAATTTTTAATTTAGATTTGAAATTGTGTTTTGCATTGAGATTTCTTATAGGTGGGGGTATGTTATTCCAACACTTCGTCGCCAGATACCGGAAACTGCCAGTAAACGCCGCTGTTTTATGATTGTGATATAGAAGTGCTGACCTTATAGACCTTAGTAATTTTTTAGAGTTTCGATTTACAAACTTAATTTTGGCGTGCAAGTACTCTGGTTTCTCAAACTTTATAACGTCAAAGAGAAGTCCTGCTAAATGCAGCTCTCTACGAGAATCCATATTGAGCATGGAGGCACTGTTTAAAAAAGGAGTAATGTGACTTCTGGGAGGGACATTAAAACAAAACCGACAACAAGCGTTTTGCACGCGTTGTATTAAGCGCTGAGTCTTTCCTAGCAACCGAGGCCCATAAACAACGTCCCCGTAGTTGAGCCTAGACAATACTAATGCTTCACAAAGAGTTATACGCGACGATTCAGATAGTTGGTCCCGGATTTGGTAAAGAACCTTGAGGCGGTAAAAACAGTTTTTCACCATATTTAGCACATGACTCTCAAATCTCAAATGACTATCAAATATTATACCAAGGTTTTTGGCTTCATCTACACGATCTATTTTTACACCACTGATCTTCACATCTAGATCACTGCATATTTTAAGAATTTGCTTATTTGTACCCATGAGCATATACTTTGTCTTAGTAGGGTTTAATACAAGAGCATGACGCTTTGACCAGTCAGCAATTGTGTCCAAGTCCTGATTAAGCAATTTAACGGTTTGTGGTATTTTATCTGGCGTATCTGACAAGTACAGTTGCACATCGTCAGCATAACAGTGGTACTTACAATGGTTAATTACATTTTGGAGATCAGCACTGTAGATGATAAAAAGAAGTGGACCAAGTATTGAACCTTGAGGAACACCGCGATTAATGAGCCTAGGTTGTGAGTAAACACTAGAACCATCACTTTTGACTAATTTCACTGACTGATACCGGTTACTTAAGTAATTGCGAAACCACGTTACTGCATTAACATTTAAACCATAATATGATAGTTTTGCGAGTAGGAGGCGGATGTTCAGGCAATCGAAGGCACGTGAATAGTCTAGTAGAACTAGAACGGTACTACGACCAACATCTTGCTCTGCTAAAACATTGTCTGTGACATCAAGCAAAGCCGTTGCTGTTCCACGACCCTTGCGAAATCCGGATTGTAAAGGAGACAAGATTTTATTAATTTCTACAAATTTTGTAAGCTGATCGCAGACCGCTTTCTCGAGTAATTTTGAAAGGAATGGCAAAATGCTGATAGGCCGAAGGTCTTTTAGTTCAACTGGGTTGTCATTTTTGGGTATAGGAGTCACTAGCGCTTTTTTCCACTTATTGGGAACTATGCCTGTAATAATTGACTTATTTATTATAGCTGTAATTGCTTCTAGAGTACAAGGAAGTGAGAACAAAACCATATCTCTGGAAACTGTATCGTTTCCAATAGCATTTGATTTTATAGCCATTATATATTTAGACACATCCGTAAGACTGACAGGCACTAACTTAAAATTAGCGTTGTTAAATTTATTACACTCATAAAATGATAAGTCAGTGTCAGAAACAACGTTATCACCCAATACGTTCAAAAAATGGTCATTAATTTTATTCGGATCATTAAAATGGGTTGGCAGGGACTTTTCCATGCAGGGGTCGACTAGAATTTGTCTTTTTAAATTTTTCCAAAATGTTTTACTATTATTAGCTTCAGAATTAATTAATTTATCAAGGTAAGCACGCTTCTCGCTAGCAATGCTAGTTAACACTAAGTTTTTTAAGTCTTTATAATACTTCTTGTCTTCATCCAATCCTGACCTGCGATATACGTCGTGAGCCCCATTACGCTCATCAATCATCATTTTGCAGACATCTGTTACCCACGGTAGAGATTGACTGTTTCTCACAGTTATAGTTTTTAATGCTGCATGTTTATCAAAGAGAGCTGTTAGCATTGAATTAAATTTATCCACCATCATTTCTACCGTCGATAAGTCAGTTACTTCGTTCCAGTTCATTGCATACAAATCTTTGTTAAAATCATGCAATATTATATTATTGATTGGTCTGTAGGTAAACGTCCTTGGTGGCGTTTTAACTTTTTTTAAAGATAATGTCACATTAACCATAAGGTGCCCATTGGAACCACTTATATTATTAACAGCGACATCACGCACTGGTGCATTAGTACATATAAGATCTATCAGAGTCTCAGTATGTGATGTGTAATGTGTCGGTTCACTCACAACTTGACGAAGGTTCATGTACTCGAGAAACTGGTTTAGTTTTTTAGTACTACTGTTTAAACCCACAAGCATGTTGATATTAAAATCTCCCAGCAAGACAATAAAATCGAACTTAGAGACATAATTAATTGAATCAGTTAGAGCGTCAATAAACGTATCCACATTCATCCATTGAGGACGATACGCAGTCCCTATAGCTAGACGATAACCAATAGGTACTTTAATTTCAATTTTTACAATCAACTTGAATTTTCCCGCTGTGTCAGTTATGTATATTGCAATTTTATTGTAAAACGCACACAATTTCCTAGGAACTCGACTTATTAGTTTTTGCAAGTCTAAAACTAGGTACAGCTATCCTATTCTTATTCCTAGTATTAAAAGAGTGGTGGATCACTATTTAGCTTATAATTATGTAAGTACTAGCTGACCCGCCAGCGGCTTAGCTCGCGTGGCCTCGCGGGATACAGTAATTACAGAGTTCAATGGGTCAGATTTCAATTAGGGGTCGAATTTCACAAAATCCCGTCTTAGTGAGTACATAGGTCTAAAAAAGCATCCCATGCAAAATTTTAAACTTTTGGAACTTGCAGTAACGAAGTTATATACAAACTATCAACTCCAAAAAAAACCCCTTAGGGGTTGAATTTAAAAAAAATCCCGTCTGAGTGAGCACCTACGTCCTAAAAAGAACCCGCATGCAAAATTTGAAACTCTTAGCACTGGTAGTTTCTGAGATTTCGTGATGAGTGAGTGACCGTTCGCTTTTATATACGAGTACCTATATAGATTTACGAACATACATTATATTTGCAAATACACACATCAACATGGTCTAGAGATATTTCATTTAAACGTAAATAACTAAAATTCTATTAACTTTTTGTTAAGACACCTACACATTTAAATAAACCTTGTTTAATAGCCTATCTAATCTGATAATACACTTTTCGATAAAGATAAATTTAAAAAAAAACTTAGAAGAAGAGGAAAAACTCAGACAAAATTTAAATCTTAACTTTATTTTGAAACATCAAAACCTAAACAAAACAACTATTGTTTTTTTTTTAATTGTTGAAAACTTAAAATAAATAATACGTGGATCCACCTAAGACTCTCCTGACACATCTGCAGCGGTTCTGCATACTCAAAACAAGGGTGTCAATATCCTGTTGGGGAATACTGTCCCAAGTCCTGCTAAGATGCAAGAAAAGTTGGTTTTCATGTACAATATCTTCAGGGAAATTTCTAAGGATCCACGGATTATTAATTTTAAGTTTTCAACAATTTTTATAAAAAAAAATGTTGTTTTGTTTAGGTTTTGATGTTTCAAAAATAAAGTTAAGATTGAAATTTTGTTGAAGTTTTTCCTCTTCTTCTAAGTTTTTTTAAATTTAACTTTATCTAAAAGTTTATTATCAGATTAGATAGGCTATTAAACAAGGTTTATTTTAATGTGTAGGTGTCTAAACAAAAAGTTAATAGAATTTTAGTTATTTAGGTTTAATTGAAATATCCCTCGACCATGTTGATGTGTGTACATATGAGGAAAGCAAAGTTAATATATTGTTTTTTTTTAGTAAATCTATCAAATATTCGCGGGGACCCATTTCATTTATGACTCGAATAGCACGTTTTTGTAGGTAAGGTGGTCTCAGAACCCCATAGCAATATCCCATATGACATTACGCTGTGGAAATATGCAAAATATACTAACCGCACCGTAGAAACGTCTGTTAGTTCTCTTATTTTACGTACCGCATATGCAGCAGAACTGAGTCTTCCAGACTGAGTATTTATATTAGGAACCCCATTGTAATTTTGGGTATATTTAATGCCTAAGAAGACTATTCGCTTGTACATTGAATTTCGCAGTAACCATCGCGCCACATTACGTCATGCTTGAGATCATAATGACAGCCAACCAGTCCGTGTCGTATGTCATCATACACCTTAATTAGTACCCGGTGTTGTAATCGACAATTTATAGGTTATGGGAAGTATGCATTGATAAATTATACGAAGATGAATATGAATATACTTATGTCATTGTCCACCGTTTAAGTTCTGTAGAAAATACGTTATTTGAAGTACCGTAGAATGTGTTTATTATGAATCCGTCTATATTGACCAACCGCTTATTATGAAGTAATTACACAGCGAAGTTTGGTTTTCACATAAAATTATTTATAACTACGTCGGATATAATGACTTCGCTTATAATGACATGTCGCTTATTATGACCCATTTTTAACAAATTCTGCCCTGTTTCTAGTGACCGACATGACTCCAACACCTTCGTCAGTGTTCGGGAGAGTCACCCGACGTCTTTCGGCACGTGCATGGCTTTTTTATTTTGAGTCTCAGTGATATATACGAGTATGTACTTAATACTTAGAATTTTTATTTTGGTTAATCTCTATTTTGTTTCTTTCTATTTACTTTACATACTATAATAAAATACTTACTAACAAAACAGGAGATTGTTTATTTTCTACAAAAAGCTTTGTATGACGTCCGCTTAGTATGACGTGTTTGTTATATCCCTGTGATGTCATTATAAACAGATTCCACTGTATGTGCATTTTGACAAAACCTTAGGTCAGTGTTTTTCAATGTTATTGATTTCGCGACCCCCTTACAGGTTGAAAAATTCTGGCGACCCCCGTGTTAGACAGACAAATAATTTATATTTTAAAAGACTACGATAATGATTTTCTTTATTTTGATACCTTTACTTAATATTCTGCAAGAACCCGCGAGAGGTTTGCAAATATGTTCTAGCTCTACGATTTGATACATTTTTGATAATTAAACAAGGCCATCTTTTTCACTAAAACTGTGTTTTATTGTAGTCTACCTTGCCTTTTCCTTCTGCCGGCGACCCCCCGATTAAGGTTTTGCGACCCCCATTGGGGTCGCGACCCACAGTTTGAAAAACACTGCCTTAGGTACTTACCTAACTTCACTGCAAACCTTGACAGGCCTTCTGAGGCCGTAGCACAATATGCAAAAAAAGTATTAGTAACGTAAACGTCAACGCGTCACGCTTCGGCGTACAAATGTCATTTTGTATTGTTTCACGTGAACGACACGTTAAGTTACACTTACGCAGTTATTCGTGCTATGCTAGCAGAATGGTACGTCGTTGGTCGGTTGGTAGTCGCGCATTTATTTTAATTCATATTTTTGTAACAAAATTGTATGCTATTACCACAGTATGAATATAGAGAAACAGTACGGAAACTACCTACAAACGTTCGAAACGGCTCACTCACACAAACATGCGCATCGACGAGACCCCTAAGCGGTTGTCGCGGTGCGGTCAGTAGTGAGGCCGCGTCAAGACGAGTAGTCACGTATAAGTTTATTTCCGCTTAACTAGGCTTAGTTTCAATACTCTGGCATCTTTATATTACTTTGGTATGCTATTACTTTGGTTAGGCTAATGGATTCTGGTTTATAGATTAGTTGTGTTAAATAAGATTTATCGCACTTATCTTCTTTGTATAGATGTGTCTTTTTAATATTACATGCGTTAGTGATGTCGGTAATGAGCTTAGTTTGAAAAACAGCGGTAAGTTTTTCTTCCCTAGTTTCTACTTTTATCTGTTACCTACATATTAATTACTGCTACTACATTATTTGCTGATTTGTTTGCCGATGGACTAGGTACGTTAGTTAAACATGCCTATACAGGGTTATTGGTAATTAGACCGGATCCTTTTAAGGGGTGGTAGGGAATGCCATTTGCAACAATATGACTGTACATTGTGATATCCGGAAATGAATCATTTCTGTGATATTTTTTTTTTAAATTTTTTTTTGGAAAATCCAGTTTTACTACTTTAAAATTCAATAAAAAAAAAAGTTATCAACCGATTTCAATTCTGTTCGCAGTTTTAGAGAAACCTTGTTACAGCTCTTAATCATAAACAATAATATCGTACTAATGTAGATCCATCCAAAAACTAGAGGCTTTTTCATATTTTTTATTTGATAATTTTTGTAAGATGCTTTACAAAAACCTTTATTTTCTCTACAAAAACGATAGTAAATTAAGTCTGCATTTTATTTAAAAAACATCTACAAGTCTTTAGCTATCCAACAAGGTAAAAATTTTAGCACTTTATTACACAGTTGCAGAAATAATGCGATTACAAAAGGCCGAGAAAGGAATGAGAATAGTCCATGAGAAGTAGCTATGGAAGAAATACTTTCTTAAGGTAACTTAATTTCTTTTAAAGAAATAAAAGAGTAGATGTAATTAGTCTGTATTTATTATTTTTACAGTTCGTTCTCAAAATGTGAGCCAGAATTTTGAATGCAGAGACGCATACGTCTGCGTAAATTGCTTTTAACAACACTTGTATTTAAATTAATTTTCATTTTTTCTGCTGCATTTATTATGCGCTGTTTCAGTTCTTCGATGGTTGCCACAGGTCCAAGAGTATCGTCGTACACCAATCTTTTCATGTGACCCCATACGTAATAGTCGACGGGAGTCAAGTCGGGACTTCTGGCCGGCCACGGAATGGGTCCTCCTCTGCCAATCCACTTATTGGGATACTGACGATTGAGCCACTCACGGACGCTCAAACTAAAATGTGCGGGGCAACCATCATGTTGGTAAATCATGTTTCTGCGGGTTTCAAGGGGTACTTCACTGAGTAGCTCATAAAGTTCGTTTCTCAAAAAAAATTCATACGCTTCACCATTGAGGTTGTTGGGCAAAAAGAAAGGGCCGATCAATTCATTCTTAATAATGCCCATCCACACATTAACGGAAAACCTTCTTTGTGATCCTTGTAATCTTTTCTTGTTTGGGTTACCGTCATCTTTCGGGGCCCAATAATGAATATTATGATAATTTGATATTCCATCCTGATCAAATTTGGATTCGTCGGTCCATAAGATTTTTAATAAAAAATTGGCATCTTCCATATCGGTGTTCAACATGAATCTGCAAAATTCGACTCTACGTGCAGGATCTCCGTCTTGGATAACTTGTACCGGAGTCAAATGATACGGGTAGAGTCTTGAGCGGTGCACTGTGTTCCATACTTTCCATTGCGACATGCCAAGACGTCGTGCAATGATGTTTGTTGAAGTCGTAGGATCTTGCTCAAACATGCGAATTATCTGTTCCTCTTCATCCGAATGATAAATACGAGATCGTCCAGCATCACTTTGTCGTCTTTGAACTTGACCAGTTTCTCGTAGTCGCCGGTACACTCCGTCAAATACACTCACACGGGGTAAACGGCGCTGTGGAAATCGAGACTGATACTCCGTTCGAGCATGTGTAGCGACGCCGTTGGCAAAACCATAGCAAAACAGTATGTCCGCATACTCTTCGTTTGTGAACTCTCGAAGCCGAGGTAGATGGTCGTGGGATTCCGCAGTCATGATCAGATCCTTTAGTACAAGCCAAGTCGTCGGGTAAGCAATCAATCAAAAAGTCCAGTTCACTAGCCGAATCACAGAAAAAGAAGTTACACAAGTCCAATAACGTTATCAAGGTCGAAATTTAATCGTAATAAAGGGTTGCCAAAGAGCGTCTGAACAGTACGATGCGCTTGAGCAAACTGGGTTCTCATTGCTCGTTCAACAAACATAAGCGAGAGGGAGACGGCGCATTCAACATGGATACCGTTGTCTAAAACCCTTTCTCGGAATGTCTCTACCTGAGTCTTTGTTATCGCATTATTTCTGCAATTGTGCAATAAAGTGCTAATTTTTTTGGATAGCTAAAGACTTGTAGATGTTTTTTAAATAAAATGCAGACTTAATTTACTATCGTTTTTGTAGAGAAAATAAAGGTTTTTGTAAAGCATCTTACAAAAATTATCAAATAAAAAATATGAAAAAGCCTCTAGTTTTTGGATGGATCTACATTAGTACGATATTATTGTTTATGATTAAGAGCTGTAACAAGGTTTCTCTAAAACTGCGAACAGAATTGAAATCGGTTGATAACTTTTTTTTTTATTGAATTTTAAAGTAGTAAAACTGGATTTTCCAAAAAAAAATAAAAAAAATAATATCACAGAAATGATTCATTTCCGGATATCACAATGTACAGTTATATTGTTGCAAATGGCATTCCCTACCACCCCTTAAAAGGATCCGGTCTAATTACCAATAACCCTGTATATATTTGAACATTTATTTTAAACTTTAACTTAATTGACATAACTTTATTAATATGTTGTATTTGTTCTTTGACTTTGATTTATATTATTTTATTGTAATTATTTTAATTTTGTATTGTTGATTATGTTGACATCACTTATTCTGACTTCTGCTATATAATTTTATTTTACCTTCTAAGTAACTTACCTACTTGATGTTTTATAAAAATGTACCTACTTACATAAGTTATGATGATGTATGATATGTGGTGTTTTGGAATAATTCTGTTTGCCACATCGATTGACTTGAATAAATAAATTAAATTAATGTATTTGTTGTAATGCTGGTCGTGGTCAAGAATAAACTTCTTTTCTTTCTGTACCTACTTATTTTTCTTTCTAAATTATTGCTCGGGAGTTTCAGAACTGAGGAGCGCGTATCGCAACACTTTTCCGCACGCACTAATATGGACATTATGTAAATGACATTTCGTTAGGTATTTGCACGAGCTGCGACCATAAGGCAGTCAAGGTTTTTATGGTAAAGGTTTTTTCATACCACCTGCTCGACACTGTACAATTATATATCGACATAAAGCAAAGCATTCCATCCCAAGGTAATGTTGTATGAAACTCCCGAGGGATTTTAATGCTTTGGATTTGGAACGTTAAAGGAAAACTCCTAGCATTTTTTTCTTTTTACGTGATCTATTATGATCTCTTCTTTTATGGGACCTCGCTTCTCTCGGGAATTAAATTTTAAAAATTCAAGAGTCCCCGGTACACTCAGGTTTCAATATGCCGCCCGTAACGTAAGACACTGCTTTACTCCCTCGGTGCATAATCTACTTTTACTTTTAACTAAATAAATGCTTTTTATGTAGCCCTTAGTTTTTATTGTATCACAGTAGGAATGAAAAAACGAGTATGCACCTCGATAAAGCCAGTCTTCATCTCGGGCGACTTGAATCCCTCGCTTCATTCAGGAGCATTAAAAATTCAAATTTAAATCTACTAACTCTAGTGTCCCCCGTAATGTTAAGGGTCCATTATGCCGCCCGTAACGTAAGACACTGCTTTACTCCCTGGTTTTGGTTGCATAATCTTCTATTAAGTCTCCGTCAGAATTACGACAGACCAACTATGCATATACGCAGATGACTGTGAAATCTACGTAAACATCAGCTCTGTTGACAAGAGGAAAACCAGTGATAATCTCTAGCAAGATATGTTTAGATAAAAAATTACGCATCATTTCAATGAATTTCACAGTTGTTTTTCAATGAAAGCCACATAAATTGTCTGTTTCAGCTATTTTCGGCCATGGCCGACCCTATGCTATTTAAAAATTAAGATAAATAGAATCATCGCGACTTCCGTAAATATCAAAAAAATATTGATAGACATTTTTATTTGTTTTGTATACTATTAATATTATAAAGAGGAAAATTTTTTTAGTGTGTGCTTTAATAGTAAGTACCTATACATTATTATACTATTGTACGATAAGGCGTTTATATCATACAATATACACAAATTTTGATTGACAGGCCTGTTGGCGCAGTTGGTAGCACCCCTGCCTTCTGAGCCGCTGGTCCCGGGTTCGATCCCCGGACAGGTCAAACATGTGTCTGCATGAACATGTCTGTTTGATCCGTGTCTGGGTGTGTATATGTATGTAAGTATGTATATCAGTCATCAGGTTACCATAGTACAGGCTCTGTCTAGTTTGGGACCTGAACACCTTTGTGTGGATGTCGTCCCATATTATTATTTAAAAAATACATCTATACAAACAACCAGTACAATTTAAAAAAATTAATACCGACTTCCATTCTATTCAGTTATTGGAGTGTAACTCAAAAACTATTGGACCTAATTTGATGAAATTTAAATGGGACCACACGTGAATTCCACTGTATTCTTTTTATGTTTGTTACCTCATAACTTTTTACTGGGTGAACCGATTCTCAAAATTCACTCACAAATTTTTTGTTTGAAAGCTGGTGCTTCCCGTGTGGTCCCATTTAAATTTTATCAAATTCGGTCCAGTAGTTTTTAAAATACACTCCAATAACTGAATAGAATGGAAGTCGGTATTATTTTTTCAAATTGTACTTGTAATACTTACTTAGCTATATGATAGTTAGCGCTTTGGTGCACATACTGTGAGCTTACTATTTAATAAACAAATAAATAAATAAATAAATAAATAATAAATAAATAAATATGAATCCTGACTTGGCACATAAGACCTGACGATGAAATTTCAGTATTACTTCACATATTTGTTACACGCTGTATATATCAAAGTTTTGCTAGCAGTCTACCTAGTCACATTACTGAAGTACAAAAATAACATCGTGTAATGCGGAGCAAGAATATGAAATTGGCTTTTATCCTTTACCCGTCCTTTATGCCATCACTACATAGTATAAAACAAAGTCTCTTCCTGCTGTCTGTCCCTATGTATGCTTAGATCTTTAGAACTACTCAACGGATTTTGATGCGGTTTTTTTAATAGATAGTGTGTTTCAAGAGAAAGGTTTATATGTATAACTAGCTGACACTTCGTGCTGCCTAACAGTCGATTCTTATTTTAATTTTTTGAACCTTTTTCTGCTATTCGTAACGCCGGGAGCTAGTAAGATAAACAAAGAAAAAGAAAGTTAATAAGTCAACAATTACATTATGTCAAAAAATAATTTATACGATAATAACGTCACTCAATTGTTTTGCCTTCCCGGAACCTCTATACTAACACTTAAAACTTAATGGTATGGTATTAAAGTTCAAATTGACTTTTAAGTATTAATACGAAACGATTGTATGGGAGTATAGAAAAGTGTTGTTTTTAGACCTTTTCAGGCATTTTTTTAAATTTTTTCTCTCCGTAAGAACCATCCTCGTACTTCAAGGAATATTCTAAAAAAATAATTAGCAAAATCGGTTCAGCTGCTCTCGAGATTTGCGCTTAGCAACACATTCAGCGTTTCATGTTAAATCATAGATACATGCATAATTAAGTAGAGAAACACTGATAATTTTAGAGGTTTCTCATTAGAGATGCCGTAAATAAACACATTTTTGCGCTTACATTGCAAACTCTGGCTGAACCCTACGAGATAGATCAAAATAATGCACTACAGTATTGTACAACTTAAAAAGGTCTACAAAAAAGTCTGCGGTGGTATATCTATCTCTTAGCTTAGGTGGTATGTAGTATATTTAGGATCAGCATTGCACCCAAGCGACACCGGGGCTATTATATACAGGATGTTTGGTAGAGGGTCCGACAAATCAAATGAGCGTGTTCGGGGGTCCAGTTGGAGAATACAAGTTGGGCAAAAAAATCCCTGACCCCCCATAATTTTTAAAGTTTTTTTTGTGAATTTTTACGTTTTCACCGAAATTGTACCTATTTACCACCATAACATTTGTAAAATCTGTTTTAGACTGGATGTTTTTACTTAAATTTGGTCTCTATTCGTATATCCAATTTCGCTTTGCGTGGCCTGAAGGTGTATACCTTCAGGCCACGCAAAGCAAAATTGGATACAAAAAAGACTAACTGATTTAGAGCTCATAGAAAGAAAAAATTAAAAAAAAATTACCTCATAATTCAACTTTCACAGTGATCTAAAAAAAACACTAGCAATTCTGGAGGTAATATGCATTTAAAAACTTCTCTATTTATTACTTATTACAATGACATACTAAGTTGGTATAAAACTTACCAGCTTGTTGAATAAATGAGGCAGACGGGTAAATTCAAACATCAGCCCTCTACCAAACAACCTGTATAAGAGGGATAAAGCATATCAAATAAATTCTGACACAAAAATTATCATCAATATTTTAGAAACAGAATATAATATTTTAATTAGATCATTGTGCACATATTTATAATATAAGTTGTTATCAAACAAAAAGCATCCGATAACCTGACCTTGCCACTGCAATAAAAAAAGTTCACCGATGGGTTAAGTTGAGGGTTATATTAATTTATCTATAACTAACTTATCATATTGTCAGTGACTGTATGACATTGGAATCGGAAATGAATTGAATTGATGCACATGATTGTAGGAAGACGCAGGTTCGAATCCCATCCGAGGATGTGTGATTTTCCTATTTAAAATTCCAAATAAAATTGACTTGAGTAGTGGCCTGCTGAGTTCCCTTTTTTATTGGACTTTAAGATTACTGGATTTTGGGATTATGTCGAATTCACCGGGAATTGTATCTATAGCACAGAGTTGAGACCTGTTTCAACCCCACTTTGGTCAAAAAAGGAGGTTTCTCAAATCGACCGTATCTTTTTTTTTATGAGTGTTCGCGGATAACATTGTCGTTTATGATCCGATTTTGTCAATTCTTCTTTTGTTTTGTAGATATACTTCCCAGGTGGTCCCATTTAAATTTCATTAAATTCAGTAGTATTTTCATTTTCAGTAGATAAACATTATGGTCTCTTGCTTGGGTTCCATACGTGATCTTTTTTTTAGGTAAGTACTGAAGTGCTAAAAATTACATCAGCCTATCTGTCCTTAATTTACAGAGATTTATCTTTTGAACCTTTAGGTTGGTTAGATATATATAACAAAATTTGTGTCACAGCATAACTCATACTCGGCAGTAACCTTAGGCTAGTAAATAGATTTTTTTTTTCAACCTCGCACTAAATTTCCGATCCATTTTTAGAAGGTTTAGAGGATGTTTTACAAACAAGTTTTAACAATAAAAAGATGCGAAATTTTATAAAGTGCATAGTTTCCGAGATATCGGCCTTAACGTTTTTAAGATGGCTCTTGAAGCTTTTCCTGAATATGTCAGCATTTCGCGATTTTATGGTAAGGACTACAAACCGTAAAAATAAAAAAAAATACTGGCCTATCCTACTTGTTTGTAGTTGTAGTTTGTGAGTATGGATGTATGGATGTGTGGATGTGTGGATCTTTGTTACTGATTAACGCACAAACGGCGGCGCGACGGGGGCAATTTTGATAAAATTTGTATGGAGCTAGATGAGGCGCTGGTTTAACACATACTTTTCATCATCATCAGCATCCATCTTTCATTTTTTCAGTATTGATAACGAGATTTGTTTTTCTCAGTGTAAAATTAACAAAAATCCATACAATAATAGGGCCATTAGTACATTTATTTTTCCATAAATATTATAATATTACTTATATTATAATATATACAGTTGGATTATATGTATACAATTGGATAAAATTATATTCCGGGACGTAATCTTGACAGTAAGCCGAATTATATACATCTGCACCGCTCCGGTGTACGGTGATGTAGTTTTTAACTATGACTGACTCCACACTGAGACGCGTTGTCAGTGTGTTACACAGCGGTTTTTGTATACTAATCAAGGTTTTACAAGTCAAACCAAAAAACACATCACCGCACCAAGCGGGATATGCGCCTAATCGTGCCTTGGCCACATCGAGGAGAAACGCCGGTGATTATCGCGTTGTTGAACGTTAACCGTAGATATAGCCACCCCTTATCGCGATAATTCGACAACGGCATTAACATTGCCGTTGACGTTGGGCGATGAATCAGCTGGCGGTATTTTTAGGTACATCAAAGAGAGTTATTGCGTTGACGCGGCCACACTAACGTTTGTCAGTATGCACCGTGATAGCTAAGAGATCGAGTCGAAAAGTAATCGAGTTTCTAGAAGAATCGTTCATGACAAAATGATGCTTGGAGAAGAATCATGGAAGTATTATCATTCCCAACAACTTTAGAAGAATTATGAAACGTTAAATGAATATTAAAAATCTTTGAAGTCCTGGGAAAAATGACAAATACTCAATATATGATATAATACATTCAAATAATACAAATTGACACTCATTAAATACAGTGTAGTTGCTAATTTTATCGGCAATGAAATGGGCGTTGACATTCACGGTACCCAGTGTGGCCTCCAATTTATCAGAATATTTAGCGCGTTGTTTAACCCTTTCTATACCGTGATAATTAAAACAAAAGATTTATGAATGAAACTCACGTAAATTTACGTCTCTGGTAGGCAAAGGGTTAAGGCGATGTTGGGCATTGACGTTGAACCTCGATGTGATCAAGGCATAAAAAAGCAGACGTCCAGAAGAAGAAAAGTAATGAATGATGAATGTACGTATAGATATACTAATAGAAAAACCATTGTAACTTTCGTTATCTTCCGTATTTAACACTTTTTGGTTTAATTAGATAAATAACTATCGCTCTGTCGCTAAGACCGCCCATTAAGAGGATTGCATAGCTGGTACTTTCCATGTTAACCCGTCGCGTGTCGCGCGTACACCATGTGTATAAAATTTTTATACCTCTTGTTTGTAACTAATTTTATTAGATTCAATGCACTCCACCGGTATAAATATGCTTTTAGTTGGTCAAACTATTCAAGAGTAGTATTTTTTATCTTAACTTTAATGCGGAGTTCGGAAATAAACCGAAATAAGTAGACATCGGATGGGTTTACGAGCGTATTCCCACCCCGAGAATACGCGCGTAAACGGCCGCATCGCAAAATATAAATATTAAATTAAATTAAAGTTACTGATACATCTCAAGTTACAAAGATTTTTTCAGTATTTCAAAGTAGGTACTATAAATTTACTTTTTTAGAACTTAAATAAAACAAAACGTACGGGCATAGTAAACAAAGTGATGATTACATGAAAAAAAATCACTAAAAATCGGACAATGTTAAGAGGTAGAAAAGAGGGTTAAACTATAGTCGCCCGGTACCCGCGGGGAGGGGGGGGGGGAGGTGAGGGGGAGGGGGTGAAGCCCCCCCTGCATCCCCCCCCCCGCCGGAGGCCTTTAGTTTTTGAGTAATAATTTTTTTAGTACTTAACCTCACTTTCGGCTATATCAGTATTTTTTACCTATTTTTTGTTTCACACCTAATCTATTAAGGCGGTTCGCTTCTGGCACTTCGCCGGCCGCTGCCGCGGCACGCTCGCTTCGCTCGCTCGGCTCGTGCGTTGTTTGTCATGTTCTAACCTAACCTAACCTATTTTTTGTTTCACACCTAACTTATTAAGGCGGTTCGCTTCTGGCACTTCGCCGGCCGCTGCCGCGGCACGCTCGCTTCGCTCGCTCGGCTCGTGCGTTGTTTGTCATGTTCTAACCTAACCTAACCTATTTTTTGTTTCACACCTAACTTATTAAGGCGGTTCGCTTCTGGCACTTCGCCGGCCGCTGCCGCGGCACGCTCGCTTCGCTCGCTCGGCTCGTGCGTTGTTTGTCATGTTCTAACCTAACCTAACCTATTTTTTGTTTCACACCTAATCTATCAAGGCGGTTCACTTAACATTGTATTATATAACAACAATAACATATCCAGTCCGTCTCAGAGTTATGTTGATAGATGAGAAAAACTTAATGTTAAAGGGCTAGGAGAGACACAATTAAACAAACATTTTAATACATTACTTGTTTATTTCATAAACATGTTTAATTGCTTTCATTAAATGTACAAAAGAGTCTCTTTTATATTTATACACGTCTCTTCGCCACAAATATTCAACAATTATATCACTAAAGTTTTCTGGGTTGTTATAATTTTGTTTTTTGAAAAACCTCTTCACTGCTCGCCACTGGGATTCTATTCTTTGGGTGTGGATTCCATCTTTACCCACAAATGGGTTCTCTGGGTCTGAATGATTCACTTTTTTGTGTATGTATCCATATTCAGACAGACAATCGTATGCCCGCCAACAATCGGTGTGGATTGTTGTTCCAGGTAAAACATGCTTTTGAATTAAAGGTATGAGAGTATCAGCATCTCTTTTATTGTCCGGGCATACTTCCAATCTTAAGTCTTCAGACCCATCTTCTATTAATCCCAGCACCCAGTGGCCTTCAATGTGACGTCCTTTGTTATATTTCCTTTTTCCAAATTTACTTTCGTCTATTTGCACTATTTTCCCACAGCCTCCAATTTTACCGCTGTAAAGATTTTGTTTTTCCAAATAAAATATCACAACTACTTCTCTGCAGTAATTAAACCAATCGGCTATAGTATTTGGGCTTAAACATTGCTTCCTTTCTTTTTTATAAGGGTCTTCGTGAATTGTTTGGTCGTAGGTCCATCCTTGTGAGTATGCATATATAAGATAGTAAACATGCATTATGTCGATAGCAATATTTTCGAAAAATGTGCCAATTCTGCGAGAGATCTTGGCACCGCTGCCCGATTTAGATTTGCATGATCTTTTTGAGCACACAAATGTACCAAAACTTGTGCATCCGCATGAGTATGACACTTTCATGGATGTCCTGTGGGTTCGACACCGTTTCTCAGTTGGTATGAGACCTTGGTCTTCACTATATTTGATGCATTGGTCTTTAGTGCCCAATTTTCGCACAACGTCAGTTAAATTCCAATGATCAATCACTTCAGTGACGCAAAGTTTTCGTTTGGTTATAAGCTCGTTGTCGTCGTCGTCATTACTCGAAGAAGGTCCGGCGACAGGTTCAACGGGCAGATCAGGAGCCGAAGAAGGTCCGGCAACAGGTTCGACGGGCAGATCAGGAGCCGAAACCGCGTCCGCTTCGGGTATTGTACTGTAATACTCCATTACAGCCAAGTGCAGTCCAGTTTTCAAGCCAAGTTCAAGTCGTAGAGCAATCCAAACAAATCCGGTAAGCAAGCCAAGTTTCAAGTCGTCGCGCAATCGAAGGAAGTCCAGGGAAAAAGCCAAAGTCGTAATAAAAATCGAAAAACAAGAGAGCACACATTCACGAAACTACGAGAGAAACGGAATGAATGGATGACAGTCCATCTGTC
Organism: Selenia dentaria; assembly: GCA_917880725.1. Lineage (NCBI taxonomy): Eukaryota > Metazoa > Arthropoda > Insecta > Lepidoptera > Geometridae > Selenia > Selenia dentaria. The sequence goes on along the minus strand of OU862896.1, from coordinate 25,831,881 downwards.
AGTAAGACAAAATGGCGCCTTTTTTTTTTCTTACGTTTAACGATAACGATACGTTTCGTTTAACTCAGTTTGACAACTTAATTTGACAACTTAATATTGTACCATTTTCTCAACATTGCGTTCCATTTCACTTTTTTTTATCAAATTTTAATTTAATCATAATTAATTTAAACTACGTTTCCGGCAAAAAAAAATTGCTGGAAGGGCTTCAGGTGGACCCCAATGATACCCCTAAACTCGCACCTTCATCAAAATCAGGTACCGGACGGCTATAGCAAACCCGAAAAGAGTTATTTCTTCTTTTAACATGGAAAGTATGCTATGTACTATGCAATCCTCTTAAGACACTGTTAATTTGAAGTATTCAGTTGTCAAATATTTTTTATTTCTTTTTTTTGTCTTATTTTTCTTGTAACATAATAATATCAGTTTGGTGTTCGAATAAAGATTAAACTATATATCTCGAAGGTGTTGTTTTGAAATTCAACACACATTATGTTTATAACATACAACTTGTTATGGCAAACGAACGATAGTGGAACGTTGGCACTGTGACGTCACAAAAGGTTATGGCATTAGACGTACGTCCGTATATATTTTGCACTGGATTTATCAACATACAATGTTATCGGAAACCGGTGCGAGCTGGTTTTCACAGTGTTTATTATCAAACAACACCATGAATTCGCAGTTAACAACTAATAAGTTTCCAATGATGAAATAGTTGAAACATTAGTTGTAATTTGTAATCTATCTATCTGTTATTTAAATAAAAAAGAACCTCTCTCGGTCACGCTATAACATGAGAACGGATGGAACAATCCTTTTAAGCTATATTAAGGAGCGGTCCAACTCCAATTTTTTAATCATTTACGATGTTTTACGTAAGGTTGAAAATCGCTTGTTAGATTGGACGATGTAATGCGAAAAATGCATTAATTTTGTATGATTTTTTTATATTTTTCGATACATACTAACACAATTGAAAAAACTGCTGGTTACATATTTAGTACGTAGATATTGGCTTTGTATTATCTAAAAAAATATAGAGTTATCGCTGAAAATTCTTAGAAATGTGGATGTGAAAGTTTATTTTTATGGACTTTTTTTCTGCAGAGAGCGAGTCATATATATGAATTCTGTTCGGTTATTACTTTCTAACATAAGTATTTTTTCATACAATATCGATCTGTTTCGTTACACTAGATGTTTAATGATTCTGCTTTTCACTACTATCAGGATACGAGCGCGCCTTAATTATTGTCAGGAGAAGGTTCTTATGAAAGAAAACCCAAGAAAAGATGGGAGGTTTATGCGAGGGCGAAGGCCGAGCCCACTACGCGAACGAAGTCGCGGGCAGTCGCTTATGCAATAATTTCAAAGAAATCATATAATATATGACTAGCTGCGCCCGTCGTACACTCGCGTGGTGATGGATGATGATGATGATATTAATTTTGATAACATGCTTTGATCCAACGCCTCATCTACCTCCACAGTCTCCATACTAAATTTCATCAAAATGTGTCCCAGTTTTACTTTCACTTAAATATTGAAACGTAACTTCAAAGATCCCTGTTCACAGTTTTACCTTTACTTAAATAATGAAACGAAACTTCAAAGATCCCTGTTCACAGTTTTACCTTCACTTAAATAATGAAACGTAACTTCAAAGATCCCTGTTCACAGTTTTACCTTCACTTAAATAATGAAACGAAACTTCAAAGATCCCTGTTCACAGTTTTACCTTCACTTAAATAATGAAACGAAACTTCAAAGATCCCTGTTCACAGTTTTACCTTCACTTAAATAATGAAACGAAACTTCAAAGATCCCTGTTCACAGTTTTACCTTCACTTAAATATTGAAACGTAACTTCAAAGATCCCTGTTCACAGTTTTACCTTCACTTAAATAATGAAACGAAACTTCAAAGATCCCTGTTCACAGTTTTACCTTCACTTAAATAATGAAACGAAACTTCAAAGATCCCTGTTCACAGTATTACCTTCACTTAAATAATGAAACGAAACTTCAAAGATCCCTGTTCTCAGTTTTACCTTCACTTAAATAATGAAACGAAACTTCAAAGATCCCTGTTCTCAGTTTTACCTTCACTTAAATAATGAAACGAAACTTCAAAGATCCCTGTTCACAGTTTTACCTTCACTTAAATAATGAAACGAAACTTCAAAGATCCCTGTTCACAGTTTTACCTTCACTTAAATAATGAAACGTAACTTCAAAGATCCCTGTTCACAGTTTTACCTTCACTTAAATAATGAAACGAAACTTCAAAGATCCCTGTTCACAGTATTACCTTCACTTAAATAATGAAACGAAACTTCAAAGATCCCTGTTCACAGTTTTACCTTCACTTAAATAATGAAACGTAACTTCAAAGATCCCTGTTCACAGTATTACCTTCACTTAAATAATGAAACGAAACTTCAAAGATCCCTGTTCACAGTTTTACCTTCACTTAAATAATGAAACGAAACTTCAAAGATCCCTGTTCACAGTTTTACCTTCACTTAAATAATGAAACGTAACTTCAAAGATCCCTGTTCACAGTTTTACCTTCACTTAAATAATGAAACGTAACTTCAAAGATCCCTGTTCACAGTTTTACCTTCACTTAAATAATGAAACGTAACTTCAAAGATCCCTGTTCACAGTTTTACCTTCACTTAAATAATGAAACGAAACTTCAAAGATCCCTGTTCTCAGTTTTACCTTCACTTAAATAATGAAACGAAACTTCAAAGATCCCTGTTCACAGTTTTACCTTCACTTAAATAATGAAACGAAACTTCAAAGATCCCTGTTCACAGTTGTACCTTCACTTAAATAATGAAACGAAACTTCAAAGATCCCTGTTCACAGTTTTACCTTCACTTAAATAATGAAACGAAACTTCAAAGATCCCTGTTCACAGTTTTACCTTCACTTAAATAATGAAACGAAACTTCAAAGATCCCTGTTCACAGTTTTACCTTCACTTAAATATTGAAACGTAACTTCAAAGATCCCTGTTCACAGTTTTACCTTCACTTAAATAATGAAACGAAACTTCAAAGATCCCTGTTCACAGTTTTACCTTCACTTAAATAATGAAACGAAACTTCAAAGATCCCTGTTCACAGTATTACCTTCACTTAAATAATGAAACGAAACTTCAAAGATCCCTGTTCTCAGTTTTACCTTCACTTAAATAATGAAACGAAACTTCAAAGATCCCTGTTCTCAGTTTTACCTTCACTTAAATAATGAAACGAAACTTCAAAGATCCCTGTTCACAGTTTTACCTTCACTTAAATAATGAAACGAAACTTCAAAGATCCCTGTTCACAGTTTTACCTTCACTTAAATAATGAAACGTAACTTCAAAGATCCCTGTTCACAGTTTTACCTTCACTTAAATAATGAAACGAAACTTCAAAGATCCCTGTTCACAGTATTACCTTCACTTAAATAATGAAACGAAACTTCAAAGATCCCTGTTCACAGTTTTACCTTCACTTAAATAATGAAACGTAACTTCAAAGATCCCTGTTCACAGTATTACCTTCACTTAAATAATGAAACGAAACTTCAAAGATCCCTGTTCACAGTTTTACCTTCACTTAAATAATGAAACGAAACTTCAAAGATCCCTGTTCACAGTTTTACCTTCACTTAAATAATGAAACGTAACTTCAAAGATCCCTGTTCACAGTTTTACCTTCACTTAAATAATGAAACGTAACTTCAAAGATCCCTGTTCACAGTTTTACCTTCACTTAAATAATGAAACGTAACTTCAAAGATCCCTGTTCACAGTTTTACCTTCACTTAAATAATGAAACGAAACTTCAAAGATCCCTGTTCTCAGTTTTACCTTCACTTAAATAATGAAACGAAACTTCAAAGATCCCTGTTCACAGTTTTACCTTCACTTAAATAATGAAACGAAACTTCAAAGATCCCTGTTCACAGTTTTACCTTCACTTAAATAATGAAACGTAACTTCAAAGATCCCTGTTCACAGTTTTACCTTCACTTAAATAATGAAACGAAACTTCAAAGATCCCTGTTCACAGTATTACCTTCACTTAAATAATGAAACGAAACTTCAAAGATCCCTGTTCACAGTTTTACCTTCACTTAAATAATGAAACGTAACTTCAAAGATCCCTGTTCACAGTATTACCTTCACTTAAATAATGAAACGAAACTTCAAAGATCCCTGTTCACAGTTTTACCTTCACTTAAATAATGAAACGTAACTTCAAAGATCCCTGTTCACAGTTTTACCTTCACTTAAATAATGAAACGTAACTTCAAAGATCCCTGTTCACAGTTTTACCTTCACTTAAATAATGAAACAAAACTTCAAAGATCCCTGTTCACAGTTTTACCTTCACTTAAATAATGAAACGAAACTTCAAAGATCCCTGTTCACAGTTTTACTTTCACTTAAATAATGAAACGAAACTTCAATGATCCCTGTTCACAGTATTACCTTCACCTAAATAATGAAACGAAACTTCAAAGATCCCTGTTCACAGTTTTACCTTCACTTAAATAATGAAACGTAACTTCAAAGATCCCTGTTCACAGTTTTACCTTCACTTAAATAATGAAACGAAACTTCAAAGATCCCTGTTCACAGTATTACCTTCACTTAAATAATGAAACGAAACTTCAAAGATCCCTGTTCACAGTTTTACCTTCACTTAAATAATGAAACATAACTTCAAAGATCCCTGTTCACAGTTTTACCTTCACTTTAATAATGAAACGTAACTTCAAAGATCCCTGTTCACAGTATTACCTTCACTTAAATAATGAAACGAAACTTCAAGGTGAGGGGGGGGGGGGGGGGTGAAGCCCCCCCTGCATCCCCCCCCCCCCGCCGGAGGCCTTTAGTTTTTGAGTAATAATTTTTTTAGTACTTAACCTCACTTTCGGCTATATCAGTATTTTTTACCAATTTTTTGTTTCACACCTAATCTATTAAGGCGGTTCGCTTCTGGCACTTCGCCGGCCGCTGCCGCGGCACGCTCGCTTCGCTCGCTCGGCTCGTGCGTTGTTTGTCATGTTCTAACCTAACCTAACCTATTTTTTGTTTCACACCTAACTTATTAAGGCGGTTCGCTTCTGGCACTTCGCCGGCCGCTGCCGCGGCACGCTCGCTTCGCTCGCTCGGCTCGTGCGTTGTTTGTCATGTTCTAACCTAACCTAACCTATTTTTTGTTTCACACCTAATCTATCAAGGCGGTTCACTTAACATTGTATTATATAACAACAATAACATATCCAGTCCGTCTCAGAGTTATGTTGATAGATGAGAAAAACTTAATGTTAAAGGGCTAGGAGAGACACAATTAAACAAACATTTTAATACATTACTTGTTTATTTCATAAACATGTTTAATTGCTTTCATTAAATGTACAAAAGAGTCTCTTTTATATTTATACACGTCTCTTCGCCACAAATATTCAACAATTATATCACTAAAGTTTTCTGGGTTGTTATAATTTTGTTTTTTGAAAAACCTCTTCACTGCTCGCCACTGGGATTCTATTCTTTGGGTGTGGATTCCATCTTTACCCACAAATGGGTTCTCTGGGTCTGAATGATTCACTTTTTTGTGTATGTATCCATATTCAGACAGACAATCGTATGCCCGCCAACAATCGGTGTGGATTGTTGTTCCAGGTAAAACATGCTTTTGAATTAAAGGTATGAGAGTATCAGCATCTCTTTTATTGTCCGGGCATACTTCCAATCTTAAGTCTTCAGACCCATCTTCTATTAATCCCAGCACCCAGTGGCCTTCAATGTGACGTCCTTTGTTATATTTCCTTTTTCCAAATTTACTTTCGTCTATTTGCACTATTTTCCCACAGCCTCCAATTTTACCGCTGTAAAGATTTTGTTTTTCCAAATAAAATATCACAACTACTTCTCTGCAGTAATTAAACCAATCGGCTATAGTATTTGGGCTTAAACATTGCTTCCTTTCTTTTTTATAAGGGTCTTCGTGAATTGTTTGGTCGTAGGTCCATCCTTGTGAGTATGCATATATAAGATAGTAAACATGCATTATGTCGATAGCAATATTTTCGAAAAATGTGCCAATTCTGCGAGAGATCTTGGCACCGCTGCCCGATTTAGATTTGCATGATCTTTTTGAGCACACAAATGTACCAAAACTTGTGCATCCGCATGAGTATGACACTTTCATGGATGTCCTGTGGGTTCGACACCGTTTCTCAGTTGGTATGAGACCTTGGTCTTCACTATATTTGATGCATTGGTCTTTAGTGCCCAATTTTCGCACAACGTCAGTTAAATTCCAATGATCAATCACTTCAGTGACGCAAAGTTTTCGTTTGGTTATAAGCTCGTTGTCGTCGTCGTCATTACTCGAAGAAGGTCCGGCGACAGGTTCAACGGGCAGATCAGGAGCCGAAGAAGGTCCGGCAACAGGTTCGACGGGCAGATCAGGAGCCGAAACCGCGTCCGCTTCGGGTATTGTACTGTAATACTCCATTACAGCCAAGTGCAGTCCAGTTTTCAAGCCAAGTTCAAGTCGTAGAGCAATCCAAACAAATCCGGTAAGCAAGCCAAGTTTCAAGTCGTCGCGCAATCGAAGGAAGTCCAGGGAAAAAGCCAAAGTCGTAATAAAAATCGAAAAACAAGAGAGCACACATTCACGAAACTACGAGAGAAACGGAATGAATGGATGACAGTCCATCTGTCAGTAAGACAAAATGGCGCCTTTTTTTTTTCTTACGTTTAACGATAACGATACGTTTCGTTTAACTCAGTTTGACAACTTAATTTGACAACTTAATATTGTACCATTTTCTCAACATTGCGTTCCATTTCACTTTTTTTTATCAAATTTTAATTTAATCATAATTAATTTAAACTACGTTTCCGGCAAAAAAAAATTGCTGGAAGGGCTTCAGGTGGACCCCAATGATACCCCTAAACTCGCACCTTCATCAAAATCAGGTACCGGACGGCTATAGCAAACCCGAAAAGAGTTATTTCTTCTTTTAACATGGAAAGTATGCTATGTACTATGCAATCCTCTTAAGACACTGTTAATTTGAAGTATTCAGTTGTCAAATATTTTTTATTTCTTTTTTTTGTCTTATTTTTCTTGTAACATAATAATATCAGTTTGGTGTTCGAATAAAGATTAAACTATATATCTCGAAGGTGTTGTTTTGAAATTCAACACACATTATGTTTATAACATACAACTTGTTATGGCAAACGAACGATAGTGGAACGTTGGCACTGTGACGTCACAAAAGGTTATGGCATTAGACGTACGTCCGTATATATTTTGCACTGGATTTATCAACATACAATGTTATCGGAAACCGGTGCGAGCTGGTTTTCACAGTGTTTATTATCAAACAACACCATGAATTCGCAGTTAACAACTAATAAGTTTCCAATGATGAAATAGTTGAAACATTAGTTGTAATTTGTAATCTATCTATCTGTTATTTAAATAAAAAAGAACCTCTCTCGGTCACGCTATAACATGAGAACGGATGGAACAATCCTTTTAAGCTATATTAAGGAGCGGTCCAACTCCAATTTTTTAATCATTTACGATGTTTTACGTAAGGTTGAAAATCGCTTGTTAGATTGGACGATGTAATGCGAAAAATGCATTAATTTTGTATGATTTTTTTATATTTTTCGATACATACTAACACAATTGAAAAAACTGCTGGTTACATATTTAGTACGTAGATATTGGCTTTGTATTATCTAAAAAAATATAGAGTTATCGCTGAAAATTCTTAGAAATGTGGATGTGAAAGTTTATTTTTATGGACTTTTTTTCTGCAGAGAGCGAGTCATATATATGAATTCTGTTCGGTTATTACTTTCTAACATAAGTATTTTTTCATACAATATCGATCTGTTTCGTTACACTAGATGTTTAATGATTCTGCTTTTCACTACTATCAGGATACGAGCGCGCCTTAATTATTGTCAGGAGAAGGTTCTTATGAAAGAAAACCCAAGAAAAGATGGGAGGTTTATGCGAGGGCGAAGGCCGAGCCCACTACGCGAACGAAGTCGCGGGCAGTCGCTTATGCAATAATTTCAAAGAAATCATATAATATATGACTAGCTGCGCCCGTCGTACACTCGCGTGGTGATGGATGATGATGATGATATTAATTTTGATAACATGCTTTGATCCAACGCCTCATCTACCTCCACAGTCTCCATACTAAATTTCATCAAAATGTGTCCCAGTTTTACTTTCACTTAAATATTGAAACGTAACTTCAAAGATCCCTGTTCACAGTTTTACCTTTACTTAAATAATGAAACGAAACTTCAAAGATCCCTGTTCACAGTTTTACCTTCACTTAAATAATGAAACGTAACTTCAAAGATCCCTGTTCACAGTTTTACCTTCACTTAAATAATGAAACGAAACTTCAAAGATCCCTGTTCACAGTTTTACCTTCACTTAAATAATGAAACGAAACTTCAAAGATCCCTGTTCACAGTTTTACCTTCACTTAAATAATGAAACGAAACTTCAAAGATCCCTGTTCACAGTTTTACCTTCACTTAAATATTGAAACGTAACTTCAAAGATCCCTGTTCACAGTTTTACCTTCACTTAAATAATGAAACGAAACTTCAAAGATCCCTGTTCACAGTTTTACCTTCACTTAAATAATGAAACGAAACTTCAAAGATCCCTGTTCACAGTATTACCTTCACTTAAATAATGAAACGAAACTTCAAAGATCCCTGTTCTCAGTTTTACCTTCACTTAAATAATGAAACGAAACTTCAAAGATCCCTGTTCTCAGTTTTACCTTCACTTAAATAATGAAACGAAACTTCAAAGATCCCTGTTCACAGTTTTACCTTCACTTAAATAATGAAACGAAACTTCAAAGATCCCTGTTCACAGTTTTACCTTCACTTAAATAATGAAACGTAACTTCAAAGATCCCTGTTCACAGTTTTACCTTCACTTAAATAATGAAACGAAACTTCAAAGATCCCTGTTCACAGTATTACCTTCACTTAAATAATGAAACGAAACTTCAAAGATCCCTGTTCACAGTTTTACCTTCACTTAAATAATGAAACGTAACTTCAAAGATCCCTGTTCACAGTATTACCTTCACTTAAATAATGAAACGAAACTTCAAAGATCCCTGTTCACAGTTTTACCTTCACTTAAATAATGAAACGAAACTTCAAAGATCCCTGTTCACAGATTTACCTTCACTTAAATAATGAAACGTAACTTCAAAGATCCCTGTTCACAGTTTTACCTTCACTTAAATAATGAAACGTAACTTCAAAGATCCCTGTTCACAGTTTTACCTTCACTTAAATAATGAAACGTAACTTCAAAGATCCCTGTTCACAGTTTTACCTTCACTTAAATAATGAAACGAAACTTCAAAGATCCCTGTTCTCAGTTTTACCTTCACTTAAATAATGAAACGAAACTTCAAAGATCCCTGTTCACAGTTTTACCTTCACTTAAATAATGAAACGAAACTTCAAAGATCCCTGTTCACAGTTTTACCTTCACTTAAATAATGAAACGTAACTTCAAAGATCCCTGTTCACAGTTTTACCTTCACTTAAATAATGAAACGAAACTTCAAAGATCCCTGTTCACAGTATTACCTTCACTTAAATAATGAAACGAAACTTCAAAGATCCCTGTTCACAGTTTTACCTTCACTTAAATAATGAAACGTAACTTCAAAGATCCCTGTTCACAGTATTACCTTCACTTAAATAATGAAACGAAACTTCAAAGATCCCTGTTCACAGTTTTACCTTCACTTAAATAATGAAACGTAACTTCAAAGATCCCTGTTCACAGTTTTACCTTCACTTAAATAATGAAACGTAACTTCAAAGATCCCTGTTCACAGTTTTACCTTCACTTAAATAATGAAACAAAACTTCAAAGATCCCTGTTCACAGTTTTACCTTCACTTAAATAATGAAACGAAACTTCAAAGATCCCTGTTCACAGTTTTACTTTCACTTAAATAATGAAACGAAACTTCAATGATCCCTGTTCACAGTATTACCTTCACTTAAATAATGAAACGAAACTTCAAAGATCCCTGTTCACAGTTTTACCTTCACTTAAATAATGAAACGTAACTTCAAAGATCCCTGTTCACAGTTTTACCTTCACTTAAATAATGAAACGAAACTTCAAAGATCCCTGTTCACAGTATTACCTTCACTTAAATAATGAAACGAAACTTCAAAGATCCCTGTTCACAGTATTACCTTCACTTAAATAATGAAACGAAACTTCAAAGATCCCTGTTCACAGTTTTACCTTCACTTAAATAATGAAACGAAACTTCAAAGATGCCTGTTCACAGTTTTACCTTCACTTAAATAATGAAACGAAACTTCAAAGATCCCTGTTCACAGTATTACCTTCACTTAAATAATGAAACGAAACTTCAAAGATCCCTGTTCACAGTATTACCTTCACTTAAATAATGAAACGAAACTTCAAAGATCCCTGTTCACAGTTTTACCTTCACTTAAATAATGAAACGTAACTTCAAAGATCCCTGTTCACAGTATTACCTTCACTTAAATAATGAAACGAAACTTCAAAGATCCCTGTTCTCAGTTTTACCTTCACTTAAATAATGAAACGAAACTTCAAAGATCCCTGTTCTCAGTTTTACCTTCACTTAAATAATGAAACGAAACTTCAAAGATCCCTGTTCACAGTATTACCTTCACTTAAATGATGAAACGAAACTTCAAAGATCCCTGTTCACAGTTTTACCTTCACTTAAATAATGAAACGAAACTTCAAAGATCCCTGTTCACAGTTTTACCTTCACTTAAATAATGAAACGTAACTTCAAAGATCCCTGTTCACAGTTTTACCTTCACTTAAATAATGAAACGTAACTTCAAAGATCCCTGTTCACAGTTTTACCTTAACTTAAATAATGAAACAAAACTTCAAAGATCCCTGTTCACAGTTTTACCTTCACTTAAATAATGAAACGAAACTTCAAAGATCCCTGTTCACAGTATTACCTTCACTTAAATAATGAAACGAAACTTCAAAGATCCCTGTTCACAGTTTTACCTTCACTTAAATAATGAAACGAAACTTCAAAGATCCTTGTTCACAGTTTTACCTTCACTTAAATAATGAAACGAAACTTCAAAGATCCCTGTTCACAGTTTTACCTTCACTTAAATAATGAAACGTAACTTCAAAGATCCCTGTTCACAGTTTTACCTTCACTTAAATAATGAAACGTAACTTCAAAGATCCCTGTTCACAGTTTTACCTTCACTTAAATAATGAAACGAAACTTCAAAGATCCCTGTTCACAGTTTTACCTTAACTTAAATAATGAAACGAAACTTCAAAGATCCCTGTTCACAGTTTTACCTTCACTTAAATAATGAAACATAACTTCAAAGATCCCTGTTCACAGTTTTACCTTCACTTTAATAATGAAACGTAACTTCAAAGATCCCTGTTCACAGTATTACCTTCACTTAAATAATGAAACGAAACTTCAAAGATCCCTGTTCACAGTTTTACCTTCACTTAAATAATGAAACGAAACTTCAAAGATCCCTGTTCACAGTATTACCTTCACTTAAATAATGAAACGAAACTTCAAAGATCCCTGTTCACAGTATTACCTTCACTTAAATAATGAATCGAAACTTCAAAGATCCCTGTTCACAGTTTTACCTTCACCTAAATAATGAAACGAAACTTCAAAGATCCCTGTTCACAGTATTACCTTCACTTAAATAATGAAACGAAACTTCAAAGATCCCTGTTCACAGTTTTACCTTCACCTAAATAATGAAACGTAACTTCAAAGATCCCTGTTCACAGTATTACCTTCACTTAAATAATGAAACGAAACTTCAAAGATCCCTGTTCACAGTTTTACCTTCACTTAAATAATAAAACGTAACTTCAAAGATCCCTGTTCACAGTTTTACCTTCACTTAAATAATGAAACGAAACTTCAAAGATCCCTGTTCACAGTTTTACCTTCACTTAAATAATGAAACGAAACTTCAAAGATCCCTGTTCACAGTATTACCTTCACTTAAATAATGAAACGTAACTTCAAAGATCCCTGTTCACAGTATTACCTTCACTTAAATAATGAAACGAAACTTCAAAGATCCCTGTTCACAGTATTACCTTCACTTAAATAATGAAACGAAACTTCAAAGATCCCTGTTCACAGTATTACCTTCACTTAAATAATGAAACGAAACTTCAAAGATCCCTGTTCACAGTTTTACCTTCACTTAAATAATGAAACGTAACTTCAAAGATCCCTGTTCACAGTTTTACCTTCACTTAAATAATGAAACGTAACTTCAAAGATCCCTGTTCACAGTATTACCTTCACTTAAATAATGAAACGAAACTTCAAAGATCCCTGTTCACAGTATTACCTTCACTTTAATAATGAAACGAAACTTCAAAGATCCCTGTTCACAGTATTACCTTCACTTAAATAATGAAACGAAACTTCAAAGATCCCTGTTCACAGTTTTACCTTCACTTAAATAATGAAACGTAACTTCAAAGATCCCTGTTCACAGTATTACCTTCACTGAAATAATGAAACGAAACTTCAAAGATCCCTGTTCACAGTATTACCTTCACTGAAATAATGAAACGAAACTTCAAAGATCCCTGTTCACAGTATTACCTTCACTTAAATAATGAAACGAAACTTCAAAGATCCCTGTTCACAGTTTTACCTTCACTTAAATAATGAAACGAAACTTCAAAGATCCCTGTTCACAGTTTTACCTTCACTTAAATAATGAAACGAAACTTCAAAGATCCCTGTTCACAGTTTTACCTTCACTTAAATAATGAAACGAAACTTCAAAGATCCCTGTTCACAGTTTTACCTTCACTTAAATAATGAAACGTAACTTCAAAGATCCCTGTTCACAGTTTTACCTTTACTTAAATAATGAAACGAAACTTCAAAGATCCCTGTTCACAGTATTACCTTCACTTAAATAATGAAACGAAACTTCAAAGATCCCTGTTCACAGTTTTACCTTCACTTAAATAATGAAACGTAACTTCAAAGATCCCTGTTAACAGTATTACCTTCACTTAAATAATGAAACGAAACTTCAAAGATCCCTGTTCACAGTTTTACCTTTACTTAAATAATGAAACGAAACTTCAAAGATCCCTGTTCACAGTTTTACCTTCACTTAAATAATGAAACGTAACTTCAAAGATCCCTGTTCACAGTTTTACCTTCACTTAAATAATGAAACGTAACTTCAAAGATCCCTGTTCACAGTTTTACCTTCACTTAAATAATGAAACGTAACTTCAAAGATCCCTGTTCACAGTTTTACCTTCACTTAAATAATGAAACAAAACTTCAAAGATCCCTGTTCACAGTTTTACCTTCACTTAAATAATGAAACGAAACTTCAAAGATCCCTGTTCACAGTTTTACTTTCACTTAAATAATGAAACGTAACTTCAAAGATCCCTGTTCACAGTTTTACCTTCACTTAAATAATGAAACGAAACTTCAAAGATCCCTGTTCGCAGTTTTACCTTCACTTAAATAATGAAACGAAACTTCAAAGATCCCTGTTCACAGTTTTACCTTCACTTAAATAATGAAACGAAACTTCAAAGATCCCTGTTCACAGTTTTACCTTCACTTAAATAATGAAACGAAACTTCAAAGATCCCTGTTCACAGTTTTACCTTCACTTAAATAATGAAACGAAACTTCAAAGATCCCTGTTCACAGTATTACCTTCACTTAAATAATGAAACGAAACTTCAAAGATCCCTGTTCACAGTTTTACCTTCACTGAAATAATGAAACGAAACTTCAAAGATCCCTGTTCACAGTTTTACCTTCACTTAAATAATGAAACGTCACTTCAAAGATCCCTGTTCACAGTATTACCTTCACTGAAATAATGAAACGAAACTTCAAAGATCCCTGTTCACAGTATTACCTTCACTGAAATAATGAAACGAAACTTCAAAGATCCCTGTTCACAGTATTACCTTCACTTAAATAATGAAACGAAACTTCAAAGATCCCTGTTCACAGTTTTACCTTCACTTAAATAATGAAACGAAACTTCAAAGATCCCTGTTCACAGTTTTACCTTCACTTAAATAATGAAACGAAACTTCAAAGATCCCTGTTCACAGTTTTACCTTCACTTAAATAATGAAACGTAACTTCAAAGATGCCTGTTCACAGTTTTACCTTCACTTAAATAATGAAACGTAACTTCAAAGATCCCTGTTCACAGTATTACCTTCACTTAAATAATGAAACGAAACTTCAAAGATCCCTGTTCACAGTTTTACCTTCACTTAAATAATGAAACGAAACTTCAAAGATCCCTGTTCACAGTTTTACCTTCACTTAAATAATGAAACGTAACTTCAAAGATGCCTGTTCACAGTTTTACCTTCACTTAAATAATGAAACGTAACTTCAAAGATCCCTGTTCACAGTATTACCTTCACTTAAATAATGAAACGAAACTTCAAAGATCCCTGTTCACAGTATTACCTTCACTGAAATAATGAAACGAAACTTCAAAGATCCCTGTTCACAGTACCTTCACTTAAATAATGAAACGTAACTTCAAATATGCCTGTTCACAGTTTTACCTTCACTTAAATAATGAAACGAAACTTCAAAGATCCCTGTTCACAGTATTACCTTCACTTAAATAATGAAACGAAACTTCAAAGATCCCTGTTCACAGTTTTACCTTCACTTAAATAATGAAACGAAACTTCAAAGATCCCTGTTCACAGTTTTACCTTCACTTAAATAATGAAACGAAACTTCAAAGATCCCTGTTCACAGTTTTACCTTCACTTAAATAATGAAACGAAACTTCAAAGATCCCTGTTCACAGTTTTACCTTCACTTAAATAATGAAACGTAACTTCAAAGACCTCTGTTCACAGTTTAACCTTGACTTATCCGAATGTGATGACATTATTATTTATCAAAGTTGGTTGAGCCGTTGCATTGTTACGAGCGGACATATGACGTACATGAACATTAAAATGTTAAACGCTTGTTTAGCTCCATAAAATAAGAATTTATACCTTTAGGTTTGCAATTCGATTAGAACGGTGTTGCGAGTTATGTTTAACGTGGTTTATCACAATACTACATACTTATTTCAGTTTTCCTTATTGCATGAATATTGCGTTCTAAAGATAACGCAAAGTAGTTGTTTCAAAGTTACGTAGGTATTCATGAAGTATGCTCAATAATGAAAATAGACTAGATTAAAGAACTGAATGAATTGATTAGAGCATTTTCGGTCAAATCTGGTCTAGTTGCAGTAGTACGTTTGATCGAACTAGTAAAACTTTTCAGTGGCAATAGTCCGATGCGGGTACAAAGCACCGAACTAATACTTCAAGTTACGTGCCGCGATCTGGTGTTTGGTGTTATTTTAACAACTTCCCTAAAATTATATAATTTTGAACGTGGTGTATGTAACTATACCCAAATAGCGGGAGCTCCAAAAGCTAACTAAATCGTGGTCTACATCTCGTGAGTACCAATTATAACTTAGAACAACCGCGAAAGTCTAAAACAGTGTTTTCCATAAAATGTTCCTTCCAAAAGCATTCTCTGTCCCTCTATAACGGGAGAAATGTGTCCAATTTGAATTCTAACTATTAATTTATTTTACTTTTGACTAAATAACTGCTTTTTTAAAGCTCTGAGTTTTTATTGTCTCGCAGTATGTATGAAAAGTAGCGTATGCACCTCGAAGATAAAGACTGTCTTCGTCTTGGGCGGCTTTAGCCCCTCGTTTCACTCCGGACTCTACAAAACTCCCTCGCTTCGCTCGGGGATTACGTTAGAATCCCCTCGCTGCGCTCAGGGATAAACTCAAGAGTCCCCGTAACACACAGGGTTCAATATACCGCCCGTGACGTAAGACACTGCTTTAGTCACTCGGTGCATAATCTACCATTAAACATTTATCTTGTTATTAAAAATGAGAGCTTTATACCTCGACTATGGGTACCTACCTACCTGTTCATTTGTGTAATTACAGGTAATTAAACAATATTAAATAGAGATTCATAAATACATTATTAATGATAAGACGATCATTATTCTTATCGTCCTGATCATAAATAATTATGTATCACTCATTAGATAGTTGGTATATAATTAAATATTAAGGAAAGCAAAAACAAGTTACAAAACCTTTGCTGTCTGGGGCCAATAACGATCAGTTCATTAATTTACCAACAAAAAGTTATTAGACACAATGACACATCATACATACTACACTTGACACTAATCAAATTAAGTGGCGCGACGTTATGATAGCCTGTCCTTTTCTGTTAAAACATAATATGACAAGGATAGACGATAACCTACAACTCGACACTAACAACGGCCGTATCGTAATAAAATACATATGTAAATTACAATCTAAAAAAGGATGGCGGTGGCCAAGTAAGCGATAAGCTCAGTAATTAAACCGAAAAGCTGTTATACAACTCCGCCTAATATCTATATTATAATAATTTACAGTAACAATCACAAAGTCGTGCTCTACACGTGAAATGCACGCAGATACCAACCTGTTTTCATTGCGCCAAACTTCACTCTTCACTCGCGGAGATATGAAATATAAAATAAAAATAAACAGGCCGAAGACGCCGCCGCGTCCACATTGCCTGAACCGGTGGTGTACTGTTTAGAAAACAAATCTACCAAGTCGAGAGAGGAAGGAAGGGACAGCCCGCCAGTGGCAGTCAAGTCACAGTCAGTGCGCACCCGCGTCGCGAATAGACCGCTCGTGCGTTCTTAAAAAAATCCACCCAAACAAAAACTTTCGTGCACAGTGAAAACTTTCAACATAAAAACGTGCTGTGATATTATCATCAAACATTATCAAATTAGTAAGGACACAGAGAAACCCTTTTCACATACCGGTGAGTTTTATTCAAATTTATGAATATGCTGCAATATAAAACAAGTCCGAGTGGAAGACGCAAAGGTGTGTCTAAATATGTGTCGCATCTAACCTTGGTATTCAGCCTGTTCACACAAAACATAAGAAACAATAAAAAGCTGCGATATCAATAACACCACGTGGTCATATAATTAACTAAACGCGCGATATGAAACACACAGACCCAAATTTACTACATAACAATACTGAATGCAACGTACGAAAATAAGCGAATAAACGCCAACGTTAGGTACAAAAAATACGGGATTTTCAGAAAAATCTTTGATTTTAAAATAACATTCCAAATGTACGATAAAACAAAGAGACACTGCATATTTAAACCCAGCGATGTCATGTCAATACAACCACTTAGCATACAATCAATAATGACTTGTTTTTTTTTATTCACACGTCACAATATTCATTGGAAATGTTAATTTGCCCTGTTTGTACAAGCACTATAAAATTTACTTTAACAACAACTTCTTTAAACTGAATAGCCAGCGCGTATAATATTTGTGCAATAGCATAATAGTAAACATAACATTAATTATTATACTGATGAAAATTGTATTTCTGTCGATAACAAGCAAATGAGCATTATGTTTTAGAATGTATTGTTTTAATCATTTCCTGTATGTCATTCATCTTTTATCAATTTAACTTTAGAAGACTTCCAATTGCAAAAGTACAATCGATTACTATATATGTCAAAAGGATGTGTCTGTAGGAATTACCTTATAATGTCTGCCGTTCAGATTTCTACATCAGAATTTATCGCTTATTTGGTGCCCCGTCTGAATGTTTAATTTTATTTTACTTTAAAGTAAATGTGTTTTGTTTTGGCATGATCTTTTAAACATCTTTATTTGGATAATCTTCACGATAAGTTCTTTGTAATTTCATAAGTTATTCCATTGTAATTCAACATTACTCTATTGGGATCCTCGACAATTTAAGTATACTTAACCACAAACGTTGCAGTTCCTAGAAAAGTAGGTTGCTTTCTGCGAAATCTATTATATTATTGGTCAAATATGGCGAATCGCGAGTCAACGGGTTAAGGTTATTTCACTATGTTTGAAAAAGTGCAGGATATCTTATCTGCTAGACATACAAAAACAGTTCCGTTTCCAAACTTATCCGGTAGTTTTACTTACGCACGTCTGGGGAGTTGCAATAACTTACTTACTACTTACTTTATATAAAAACGACTTACGGGGACTGTATTAAAGAACCAACCCATTTTGCGTGGGATGAGATCACTGCAATATAGTTGAGAGGCTGAGCTAGATAGCAAACATGGAGAAAGTAAGTGCTCTTAAGGGCTATTAATGAATTCCGTTCGCGTTAAAGATGCTAAGGGAAATTAAGGGTTAAGAAAAGGTTGATTAAATCCTGATTCGTCTAAAATCAATGAAAGCAATACTAAAACAAAGGCGGGCTGACAAAGATGCCTATGTTGAATTTCAAATCACTATCCGAAATTGATAACCAGACATAAATATTAAAGTCATTGTGTATTCGTTTGACAGTTCCTGGTTTATGATCCTGGTTCTGAATTAGCAAAAAAGTAGTACAAGTAAAGTACGTTTTATATCCTGTACTAGCTGGGATTTAAAAACGATCTCCAATCCAACTTCATGCTTCATAAGTATGCCAGACATTGGCGAAATTAAATTATGGAATAAAAGTAGATTCCAGTTTGGATGCTTTTTTTTTGTTTCAGTAGGAATATATTTGATCACCATCGAAATAATGTTTCTGAGTTAAGTTCAATAATGAAATAAGGTGTAAAAGTAGCACGACATTAGTGGAAGTAGGTTTTCTTTTTATGGAAATAAATACTATATCTAAAAAAATGTTTGGAAAAAAAGTGGCATACATAATATTTTCCTCCACCTCTTTATTTGGACTTTTTTGTTTCTCTAGTTTATATTTTTTAATTGTGTAATGTGTAATGTTAAGTTCAATAACAGAATAACACCGCTAAATATTATTAAGTATAGCACGACATTAGTGGAAGTAGGTTTTCTTTTTATGGAAATAAATACTATATCTAAAAAAATGTTTGGAAAAAAAGTGGCATACATAATATTTTCCTCCACCTCTTTATTTGGACTTTTTTGTTTCTCTAGTTTATATTTTTTAATTGTGTAATGTGTAATGTTAAGTTCAATAACAGAATAACACCGCTAAATATTATTAAGTATAGCACGACATTAGTGGAAGTAGGTTTACCGTTTTCGAAATAATTACTTGTTCCCTTGCAATTTTGAAAAAAGTGGTTATTATATTATTTTCATTCAACTACTTTATAATTGCAAATAGGTATCCATATAGTAACATATTGCTCATCTCTTGATTCAACTGGTACTTAGTGTAAATAATAGCAAATGAACTAAAGAAGTGTTATTAGATATAATGATACTCAGGGCAAGATGTCAATGTCACTGTCCATAGTGTCAGACAAAGAAAATTAATGTCGGAATTTCTTATTGTTATTGTTTATAGTAATAATTACACACAGGAGATAATTGGAGTGTTATCTTTTACAGTTTAATTAATGAATTAGGTTTACTTATAATTTGCTTCACAGGCCGCGCGGCCTGCGGAATAAAATAATTCAGAGAAACGGTAGTCAAGGGGTGCATAAAGTAAACAGTATACCTACGTACTGGCAAAAAAGTTATTATTTTATGCAGACTAATGTTTAATCTTTATAATATGCGTGTTGGATACGCATATTATAAAGATGTTAAGAACATAATTAAATAAAAGAGAATACAAATTTGTGTTTACTATCAGTTTGGAAAGTATTATTCTTATCTTATTAATCACAAACACTGCAATGTCCCAAGTATGTGATATGTATGTAATGTCACAAGTACTGCAATGTCCATAAAGTTTTAGATCTAGATAATAAGAACACGTTGACCTCAAGTCTCAATTTAATATTCTAATTATTTCTAACAATCTCGAATGGAGCGACATTACTAGGTATTATTAGCTACCCACGGTTGTACGCCATCCTAATATTATAAATGCGAAAGTAAGTTTGTTTTTACATTTTTCACCCTAGTTGCTAGTGAACAACATTTGTTAATTTTATACTTATGTGTACGCTATTGGCCAGAAGTACTGGCCTTAGGTTCACGCCTTTGCCCTGTCCTTTTTAAAACAGCCTTCACGATCTCCTCATTTCGGTCATATATATCGGCATTTTGAGATTAGGTATATTCTATATGATTCGATATTCGGATGTTTTCATCGCCCGCCTGACGTATTTGCCAATCGCATCCGAGCTGTCGTCTGCGAAATACTTGCAGCTGCAGGTGCCTGAGTGTCGTAACATTGCCACCACTGCATGAGAGACGCTGTCTCCGAGTTTCGGAGTTGACTCGATGACTTTTGGCAAGGAGATAGATTATATCCCCCCGGGGAAGGCCATAGGATACTTTTCGTCATCATCATCATCAAGATAATCCATCAGCACGCAGGTGAAACCGCGGGGCGTAGCTAAAAAGGCACACTTTTAAATGAACAGTTGTTTAATGATTAAACGAAACCCGTTTGAAAAAGAAGCACGCGAATTATGCGCTCGAAATGAAGGGTCTGAGCCAAAGTTCAATGGGAAACGTTGATCCCTTTTTACCCGATTATGGCTAACTACATTGGAGGGTTTGAATTTATTATTTATTAATTGAATTTATTGAACTGTTTTATGGTAAAGTTATTAAGGTATAATCAATATAAAACTGCATTTATATAACTGTGAATTTTATATAAACCTCGTGCAAGAAGCATTTATTATTTTGACTAAAATAGCATTACATATATAGCATCGTGGCAATTTTGTCATTTTATTGGTGATTATGATATATTAATAGTGTTTTTCACATTTTCTCGGTGATTTTAAATTTAAAATATCGCTAAATATTAATGGCAGAAATATTCAATTTATTGCTGTGTTATTTTATACAGAACTTTGACACTGTCTTACTGATTTTGATATAATCTTACGGCCTTATTAATAAACTTGTAGTAAACCCGGAGTAGTTAAAACATCTATCTGTCAATTTTTCGCTTGCAGTAAATGTCACGCGTGAAAGCAAGACAAAGCATGTTACGCCTAATCTATGTTTACGCAACGTTTATTAATAAAGGCCTTAGTGTTTTTCACATAATCTTGGTGTTTTTTTTTATACCGAACTGGGTAGCACTTGACCACTATCTCACCTGATGTTAAGTGAAGATGCGATCGATGATGGAGCGCGCTTACCCAGAAGATACCTATGCACTCGTGTTTTGAAGACCCCCATATCGTACTTAACCGGAAACACCGACTCAGGCAAGGTGTTCCATTCCCTAGCGGTTCGTATGATAAACGAAGAAGTAATTTTTTTATTTTTGATTTTAAATATCACTAAATGAAAATGGCAATGAAGATCAATTTATTGCTGCGTGATTTTATACAGAAACATATGAAATAACCCAGTCACACTTTTTATAAGTAGCGAATACTGCCGAAGAATTCAGAAGTTCAGTAACCAAAAGACTTACGGTCGTGTCGAATCGATTTTGGTTTATTTGGGGTTTCTTGTGTGTTTTTTATTTTGTATTCTTCCTATTAGCATTTTATGCGGAAGTGTCACTAAATATTTTTTAATATCGTTTTATATATATGTATAAATATATATATATATATATATATATATATATGACAGGCCGGTTGGCGCAATTGGTAGCACTCCTGCCTTCTGAGCCGCTGGTGCCAGGTTCGATCCCCGGACAGATCAAACATTTGTGTGTACATGTCTGTTTGAACTGTGTCTGGGTGTGTATAATTATGTATATCAGTCATCAGGTTACCATAGTACAGGCTTTGCCTAGTTTGGGACCTGAAGACCTTTGTGTGGATGTTGTCTAAAAATATATATATATATATATATATATATATATATATATATATATAATATGGTATAATTTTCCCTATATCTATCAACCAGAAGTTTATAAGCCAACATCGACCAGCCACTCCTGTATTTGATAAACATAGATCTTGTTCATTGATTCACAATGGCACATCCGTTAGAGTTCGTGATACGACTGAATGGAATAATCTGCAACCGTGTCGGTCAATGCACTGATAACAACATATCCATATGTAGTAGAATGGGAAGCACCACGTAATAAATATGAACGAATCTGAAAGTTGCGGAAAATGTCAGCTTCAGTAAGAGCTTTTAGTAGTACTGAAGTTTCTTACCATATGATTTCAGACTTTCATTTAAAAGCTTATTCTGCTGGCGTACTACAGGCAAATATTTTTATCCTCCTTCAGTGTATAGAAGTATTACACTACCTTGACTACAGGTATTCCAAATTTATGATATAGCATTAAGTATCGGTAAAAGTCCTTGGTAACATTTATAGTAGCCAAGGGCTGTAAGACATTATAGGTGACCAATTAGCGCTCTAGGGTTATAATGTACGAGTAGCTAGTAAAGCCCTAGGGCGGTAAGGAACTTTAAAAAAAAACTTCGCTCTTTCGAAAATTCGCGTACATCTAATCATCATACTGGCAATAGACATCATGCATTCAGTCCAATGACAAAAAAGGTCGCTTTGCTATTTAGCCTTGTCTTCGTATGAGTATAATAGTCATCAATTTTATTTTTGTAATGCCGGTTTTTTTCTACTTACCTCACAATCGAGATGTAAAGCAGAGTAGTTAGCTCGGGTGTAAGCATCAATTGCAGTCCGATATATTTAGGCTATAGGCTATATATATTAGGATATTTATAGTTCGAAGGTCAAGGGGGAAAAACCGGCATTACAAAAATAAAATTGATGACTATTATACTCATACGAAGACAAGGCTGAATAGCGAAGCGACCTCTTTGGTCATTGGGCTGAATGCATGATGTCTATTGCCAGTATGATGGTTAGATGTACGCGAACTTTTTGAAAGAGTGAAGTGTTTTTTTTAAATTACTTACCGCCCTAGGGCTTTTCTAACTGCATTATTACTCTAGACCGCTAATTGGACACCTAACAGCCCAATGTGTAGTTTTTTAAAATTACTTACCGCCCTAGGGCTTTTCTAGCTACATTATTACCCTAGAGCGCTAATTTGTCATCTATAAGCCACATTTAGGGGGTAAGAAGGAACTACTTACCGAATACGAGAGATGTAAAATATCTTTTATGCACAATTTGACTGCCTGAGGACTAATTCACTTCCGTCTTCCTTCCCTTATCATTTTTGTCCTTATTAGATTTGCTACATACGGTTCCCAGATATATGTTATATATAATAGACTAGCTGAACTCCACGGTTTCACTTGCGCGGTGATGGATGATGATGATAATGATAAATCTTATATAGCCTATGTTACTTATGGTGAATGTAGCTTTCCGATGGTGAAGAATTTTTGAAATCGGTCCAGTAGTTTTTGAGCCAATTCGTTACAAACATACATACAAATCTTTTCTCTTTATAATATTAGTATAGATACCGCAAATGCGTGTACTTCCCGTGTCCGTATCCCGACCAAGCGTCAAGGTTCGCCGCCGCTACTTACAGTTCGCGCAGTGTGTGTTGTTGCAGCCGGACACACGCGAAAACTAAATTGCGTGATAATTAACTGCAATAGCTCATAAGTTTCGAGTCCCCAAAGTCAAGGTCATATTTCCTATCACTTAGTAAATTCACGTAATTCAATTCATTAACAAGTGCAATTTGAAAAATTTTATACCGACTTCCATTCTATTACTTTGGTAAAAATCAATTATTGGAGTGTAACTCAAAAACTACTAGACCGAATTTGAATAAATTTAAATGGGTCCACACGGGAAGCACCAGCTTTCAAACAAAAAAAGTATTTTGAGAATGGGTCCACCCAATCGAAAGTTCTGAGGTAACAAACATAAAAAAATGTTCTGTCGAATTGAGTACCTCCTCCTTTTTTCGGAAGTCGGTAGAAAAGTCGGCACGCTTGGTTTCAATACAAATCGTGAAACTTGCGTTATCTATTGTACATATATTGTGATATGGTCCATGGGTGGTGACCACCAGATGACCTCCCTTGATGGTAGGAAACTTCTGCGAAAATCGGTGCAGGTAACAACAGTGTCAGATATTTATCCTCGAAGCTGTAACGTGAAAGCACTGTGTTTGAGGATAAAGAAGTGAAATTATTTGGCGAATGGCATTGAACGGCTCATGTCTCAGGGTGACGAGTGCAGTGCAAGCAGAAATTTAATCTTGAAGATCTAGGTCGCACTGTTATGTCACGGGCAGGCGGGGAAGCTTACTTGCACGTCTCGACACTTTATAATCAAGTACAATTTGAAAAATTTAATAACGACTTCCATTCTATTCAGTTATTGAAATGTATTTCAAATAAGTACTGGATCGAATTTGATGAAATTTAAATGGAACCACACGGGAAGCACCAGATATCAAAAAAAAAAGAGAAGATTTTTAGAATCTGTTCACCCAGTCGAAATTTATGAGGTAACAAACATAAAAAAAGACATACAGGCGAATTGAGTACCTCCTCATTTTTATGGAAGTGGGTAGAAAAGAAAGATAGTTGTGATATTTGAGAATGATAAAGATAAACGGATTTATCAATTTATTTTGTATGCCTATTGCTATATATAACTATATGACTCCCAGTATTCTTACTATATCACATAATATAGTATTCATAGCTTGGCCCTACAAAACCGCCTGTGTTTGTCGGTTTAATTAAACTACTTGCCAGTGTATTATTATTGATGTATAATAATAATAATAGATTATTATATTATTATACTTGTACAATATGAAAAAAACGCAGAATCTACAACACAAGTTTTTCTTAGTGTAGGTTCTGCATGCCAATTAATTGCAACAATACACGGCACATTTCTAAGCTTAGTCTTTATGTATAAGTAAGAGCGAAATAAAGTATTATTATTATTAATATTATTATTCTCTGTATTTCAATTATATCACGGGTTTAACCCGGCCCTTTACATAGGCATAAGTGGGCCTGTAGCCAACACTTAGAGGCCTGTTTGATATAACAAAAACAATGTAGTATAAAAACAGAAACTTTCGGATGGATGGAACAAGGTATATCTATTATAAAAATGGGTAAAATGGTAAGGCTATTGATATGTACTTATTAGTGGTACGGGAGACAGTGGGCTATGGACGAGACTACGGCACCTGTCAATTTCAGTCTCATTATACATTTTTGGACAGGTGGTGACTTGCCACTCACTAAACGGGCCCCCCATAAGAGCCACCATCAATGGTGACAAAAGGGGCAACGTTGGTGTGGATGGCTGAAGGGTGTCGAGAGGTGTGCTGCGGTTTCACTAGAGCGCTACTACCGGCGTTATGCCCTTTAACACTTCCACCCTTGGAGCTTTTTGTTACTTGCTCTTGCGTCTCCACCCCCAGACGGCCAATTAAGGCAAGCTGGGGGTCAGGGGTCTCATTTAGCCCCAGGGAGAATCAGGGTCCGCGGTGTAGCCACTCACCGACGGCTCGCCTCAAAGCCGCCCCTGCGGTATTATTATTATTTTTATTCAAAAAATTTCACGGGTTTAACCCGGCCCTTTACATAGGCATAAGTGGGGCTGTAGCCAACACTTAGAGGCCCGTTTGGTATAAAAATACAATGTAGTATAAAAACAGAAACATTTTGGATGGATGGTTACATGGTATATCTATTATAAATGTGGGTAAAATGGCAAGGCTATTGGTATGATCTTATTAATGATAAGGGTAATAGTAGGCTATGGACGAGACTACGGCACCTGCCAATTTCAGTCTCATTTAAAATATTTAGGCAGGTGGTGACTTGCCACCCACTAAACGGGCCCCCCATAGGAGCCACCATCAATGGTGACAAAAGGGGCAACGTTGGTGTGGATGGCTAAAGGGTGTCGAGAGGTGTGCTGCGGTTTCACTAGAGCGCTACTACCGGCGTTATGCCCTTTAACACTTCCACCCTTGGAGCTTTTTGTTACTTGCTCTTACGTCTCCACCCCCAGACGGCCAATTAAGGCAAGCTGGGGGTCAGGGGTCTCATTTAGCCCCAGGGAGAATCAGGGTCCGCGGTGTCGCCACTCACCGACGGCTCGCCACAAAGCCGCCCCTGCGGTTTTATTATTATTCAAAATAAATCACGGATTTCATCCGGTCCTTTACAAAGGCATAAATGGGGCTGTAGCCAACACTTAGAGGCCTGTTTGGTATAAAAAATACAAAGTAGTATAAAAAAAACCAGAAACTTTTGGATGGATGGTCACATGGTATATCTATTATAAAAATGGGTAAAATGACAAGGCTATTTTATTATTATTTTTATTCAACCAATTTCACGGGTTTCACCCGGTCCTTTACAAAGGCATAAGTGGGGCTGTAGCCAATACTTAGAGGCCTGTTTGATATAAAAATACAATGTAGTATAAAAACAGAAACATTTTGGATGGAAGGTTACAGGTTATCTATTACAAAAATGGGTAAAATGGCATGGTTATTGAAATGTACTTATTAGTGATACGGGAGATAGTGGGCTATGGTCGAGACTACGGCACCTGCCAATTTCAGTCTCATCTTAAAATATTTAGGCAGGTGGTGACTTGCCACTCACTAAACGGGCCCTATTATTATTATTATTAATATTATTATTATTATCATTAAGTATAGACTATTTGCTAAATAGTTTATACTATTCCTCACACCTCTAGTTCTCTTTAAATCGGGCTGGTAGTTGCAGAGATCAAAAATATTTATGTTTATTATAAAGTGTAGATTAGTTTTGGTATGGTTATGAAAGGGATATAATATGTTATAATATATTATGTATATATACATAATATATTATGTATATAATATATTATGGATATATTAAGTTCAGCAGTAGACGTCTACGGCTGGGACGATGTTGATGACGATAATAAATTAGTACGTTTGCGGAATTTCTTCTCCGTATACTTAGTGATTTAATACTACGAGAATCTTATTGCTTTCTGGCAACTCAAGATTTTTACATCAACTAATCGCGTCCGTGTCAAAAATTGTTTCTCTTTTTGACGTGGTATTTTGTCAGAGAGATGATACAACAGCCACGTTGTAGAGCAAGCTGATATGATCTTTGTTTTAATGATGTTATGTTTGATATTTCAACCGCAACCCGTAACGAGCATTTATGTAGAACCCTACGTAGAACCTTAAGGCGCTGTCAGCTCAGCGCTTGTCTACGTTTAATATCTTTACTTAAAATCAAGCAAGCGCATATCGTAAAAACGTGCAATGTTCATAAAAAAATAATGTGCACTCTTAAGTAAAGAAAATATATCCGTCAGTGTATATGTATTAAAAATTGTTGTTTTATGATATGTGTTTCATGACAAATACAACAGCGAATAAAGAGAAAAACTGTATTAAAGCTGAAATTAAGTGGTGTGTTTGATTTTTTTTTAATGTAGTATGTTAAAATATGTTTTTAATTCCGTCAATGTGTACTTAGAAGTCTTAGAAATGTCACATTATGTTTTGTAGTTTTAAATATATCGCTGCTTATGAGATAAACTGCTTTAAAACTCCTCATTTTATCGACATCATGATATGACAGCACGATATGACAGAACCTTAAGACGAGAGCAGTAAGTCGGTTGCCTTTGAGACCGCAGACATGTGGTTTAATCTTGATGACCACGACAATGGCTTGTTCAGCAAGTTAAGTGCGGTTGCCGACAGCATATCGGATCAACAACAGGGGCCTGATTCACTATGACCAATCAAACACGTAACAGCGGAGAATGATCATGAAATAAATACAATTGTGCCATCATTCCATGAAGTTAAAAAACTGTCGCGACAAGTGTTTGATGGTCATAGCGAATAAAGCCTCAGATCTGACATGATTCCATATTACTACAAGGTTCTATAACGGCCGTTTTCAATAACCTATCTATCGTCAGTTTACCCTTCTAGATACTCAGACAACATGAAAAAGTCAAGACAGAATGTAATGGACAGAGAAGTGAGGCCGGGTAAAACTACGCCTCGCCGTGTACATACATAATTAGACACAACACGTATAACGAAACTACGCCTTGATTCGTCAGTCGAACTATCGCGGCGCATGGAAGCAAGCAACACGTAAAACTTTTATTATTATTTAATTGAAATTATTTTAAATTTAATTTGAATTACCATGGCAGCACCGATGCACGCACATGTAGTTGAGAAAACCGGCCTCACTTCTCTGTCCACAACATTCTGTCATGACTTTTTTTTATTTTGTCTGAGACTACAGAGATAGATATTTGACACTACTTGTATGGACGTTATGTCAAATATCTATCAGTTAGAAGGAAAACGGCGTAGACTATTTATTGAAAACGACCGTAACACTTGCCTTAACATCCTCTTTTTTTATTGAAGTGATTCTAAAAATAGTTTTCTATGAAGCTTTGAAACAAAATGGAGACAAATGATTATTGTTACATGAAAGACAAAGATGCTTCAGAAACTCGTCAAGTGCCAAGTATTCTTATTATTGCCATGATTAAATATTCTATAGAAACCACATTAACTGACGAACTACACGAGATCTATTTTTAATGATTTTGGCCTTCGAGTTCGATGCCGGTTCTTCGGTGTGTTACTTGTAGATATTTTTTTTTTTAAACGGCAGTAGTCTTTTAAGGCGAAATGCGTGTAGATTACGACCAAATTACATCAATCGACTTCGCGAAAACTTAGTTTTTCGACGCTTAAACCTAATAACCAAAGTTCGAAAAAAAACGTAGTGTAAATTAAATATACGTTCTTATGAAGTACCTATGGGAACCAATACACGTGTGAGAAAACTTGGCTAGATAGATAAAAATCGGCAACACTCCCTAAATTTTGCAATTTATCTTACGTGCTTCGTGGGCAAAAGCATTTTTATTAAATTATGGGCAAATATATTTTAATTAATGTATCATATTTGGTTTCCCAATGAAATTTATTAGTAAACTATGGACTCCTTTACCATTAAAATTTAATCATTCGATTGTACGAAATAAATATAAAAAGTACTAGCACGTATTCAATTGCATCTTCGCATCATATCGTCCAATCTGATAAGCAATTCTCAACCTTATGTAAAGCATCGTAAATTGTTTTAAAATTGGGATTGGACCGCGTCTTAAGTACCACATTAATATTATGAGAACTTTTGGCTTTGTTATAATATTCTGCTTTTTTTAATTCATAATTATAGAGCTTATTCTCTTAGGCGAATATGTCGCTCCGTGTGACAAAAAATATTCTTAATCTACGTAGTTATTATTCAAACAGATACAATAAAACTTATCGAACACACTTAAGTCCTACCATTGACACCACGTTTAACTAAGTCTACTATCTTCTTCGCTTTTTCTTCTTATTTCTAAAATACAAATGTCGTTCATTAATTTCGCTAAAATTAATAAAAGGCTGCCGCTTAAATTTTCTGTGATGTTTTGTTCGCGCTCTGATACAGATATGGGTTGGGAATATAAAAAAAAAACATCAACAAAATCGTTCCTCACCGCGCAGGCGTAGTCCCGGCACGCAGCTAATTCTTTTAACAATTTTATAAGTAGTAATTACAATTGCACCTTAATTAAAATAAATTATGCATACAGCTAATAATATAAATATGTACTTGAAGTGCGTTTACCTTTCAGCAGTAGGATTTAAAGTCAGGTATAATTTTAGCCTCGTGATTCAGTTCCGTCATCACAAAGGCAAAGTGGCTTGAAGGAGAATAACTCCGAACGAGGAAACATTACTTTTAGCTTAATCTGTCCGCATCAGGTTTACGCTATAACAAAAGACTTATGAGTGAACTGCCGTGCGATTATGTAATGATTCGTCGACGAGCTCACCGATGTCAAATACTTTATGAGATATCACCCTTGTACATAAGGTTGACTTTCCGACGATTCTTGTCATCTCGTCATTTGTTTCACGGATGTTGTCAAAGATGCAACGATGTTTGTTTGTTTAGAGAAACGCACGACTGGGGGCTTGCTGATTCGGACGGGTGGCGCTGTCAGCTTAGCTACTACGTTTAATTTCCTTAACTTCAAATCAAGCAAGCGCATATAGTTAAACCGCACAAAATTCATAAAAAAAATAATGCACTCTTATATAAAAAAATAAATCCATCAATGTATATGATTGAATGATTTAATTTCATACATTTCATCTACAATAATTTTATATTTAATATGAACTAAGTAATTGTAATTTTATATTTACGCACCATTGTTATGGTAGAATGTGACAGGACTTGTATTTGCTGGACATCACTATGTAACTACATTCTTGTAAATAAATGATTTGTATTTGTATGTATTAAAAATTGCTATTTTATGATATGTGTTTCATGACAAATACAATAACGAATAAAGAGAAAAACTGTTTTAAAGGTGAAAGTAAGTGGTGTGTTTGAATTTTTTTAATGTAATCTAGTAGGTATGTTAAAATATGTTTTTAACTCCGTCAAAGTGTACTTAGAAGTCTTAGAAATGTCACATTATTTTTTTTAGTTTTAATTAAATGGCTGCTTATGAGAAAAACTGCTTTAAAAACCCTCATTTCATCGACATCATGATATGACAGCACTTTAAGCTTGCAAAAGACATGCGTGTCAAGAACCTGTGCTGTAGGTATTCGGCATGACCTCAATCCGATGGCAACACAGTCGCCAGTTTGATTGAATACAAATTAAATTTCACAAAAGTTGGCAGTAGTTTGAAAACGTGCAGGGAAATATTCAAATAATTGCGTGAAATGTATTAAAAAAAAAACAGGCCGGAGGTCAGGACAATAAGGTCAGATTTTGCATCTCGAGGCCTTATTCCAGAAGTAGGTACGTTTAGTAGAGAATCTACGATTGAGCACACGTCTGAGCAATTCTCAAATGTAGCATTTACTCTCCAATTTCAATTCTTATCGAGATGCACAACTTAACGTTGCACATGTAATACCAAACCAATAAATACCACAACAACGGTGAATAGCCATATCTACAAAAAATATGAATAGTGTATTGAACGGTTTCTCGGGAACTATGACCGGCGCGGCGCCAATTACTAAAATTGATAACGAGGAAAAAATAGTGCGGTACTTTGGAACTGGACAAAGCACTAACATTTACGTAAACAAAAGAGGTAAATAGTATTGATTTATGACACATATAGAAATTGTTTGTCTTTATGTTGCTTTTTCATGACTAAACGGTTTTCATTCATGATATTCCGATAAACACCGTTCTAGATGTCTTCATACTATTATTATATAACTGAAAGTTTGGATGTATGGATGTTTGTTATTTACTCCATCACGCAAAAAGGTTGAACGGATTTGGAGTAGAGATAGTTTGTAACCGGGATTACCACTTTTTATCTATATATATAAAAGCGAAAGGTCACCCACCCACTCATCACGAAATCTCAGAAACTACAAGTGCTAGGAGTTTCAAAATTTTGCATGCGGGTTTTTTTAGGACGTAGGTGCTCACTAAGACGGGATTTTATGAAATTCAACCCCTAAGGGGTTTTTTTTGGGGTTGATAGTTTGTATGAAACTTTGTTAAGTACTGCGAGTTCTAAAAGTTTAAAATTTTGCATGGGGGTTCTTTTTTGGACCAATCACAATATTGTGTGCCTCGACAAGTTATTGCACACTTTTTGGTGTTGAAGTCCGTTCCATTTTTTGGTAAACATTTTTTTCACCATTTTAATGACCCTTTCTACCTACGGAATCGATTGTCTTTCACCGTCAATGATGATAACATCAAGATAGGCGTAACAATTTGGCAATTCCAAAAACGGCTTTTAAAATTTAAAATAAAAAAAAAAATATGGGACCTTGGAAGTATACTATAGCAAATAAAAAAAGAATTTTAAGAATCGGTCTACAAATGGGAGAAATCGATTAGCATACACATCAAAAAATACATACACACGAACATATAACCGTCTCCTTTTTTGAAGTCTGTTAAAAAGACAAAGTTGCGTGGAGTAGTACTGAATCTGTCCGAATCAGCAAGCCTCATTAGAGGCAAGTTTCATTCATAAATCTATTGTTATTTTTTGTCCTGATGCGGACAGATCTCCGCCAAATCGACATCTGCCACCTGTGTATTAAAACTAATACGTAGTAAATAAGAGTTGGCTCTAGTCTATTGCGTGCTCTTCTCGGTAAAGGCCCTATTTATTTTAAAGGCCTCAGTAGTCTTTTAAAGTAAATTTATATTATTGGATACGCATAAGTTCATCTTTGACAGATAAATTGACCATTTCGATTTGATATCGGAATAGTGGGGCGCTTGCAGTATAATTTATTATATCTCTTCCCATGTCTTTGCTTATACCTATACATTGTTTTCCTCTTTATTATTAATATTGAAATTAGCATAACATAACATAATTACGTGACCATCATAATAACAAAGCAAAAACAAGACATTGTTTTTTTTATTCATAATGTATTGCATACCTCCACGGTATGCAATTTGCTCAAAATTAAACCGGTCATGGAACTTGCTCACTTGTAATCAGACATGGGTTTATTGATCGACAGAAGGATTAATTCGAGAAGGTTTTATTCGGAGTAATTTCATTGCCTACTGCCTTCACAACCTAACACTAACACCGCACTAATAAAAGGTGTTTTCTACCGACTTCCAACAAGGAGGAGGTACTCAATATGTTTGTTACCTCATAACTTTCGATAGGATGAACCGATTCCCAAAATTATTTTTTTTTGTTTGAAAGCTGGTGCTTCCCGCGTGGTCCCATTTAAATATTCACGCCCCGCTTGAAAGACCCACGGTCATAGCTGCAAGGAAATACGTACGCCGGCAAAGCATTCCACAATTTACTTACACGACAGAGGTAGGAACTGCTAAACTTATTGGTACGTCGTAAGAAGTTTCAACAGTATAAGGATCCAATGCTAGGCCGGAACGAGTAGCTCGGGATCGGAATGGTGAGGAAAGAATACGATTAAAAAGCTCTCCAGAACATTCTCCATGAAACAACCGGTAAAACACGCTTAGAGAAGCTATAGTTCTACGCATTTGTAGGGGTTCTAGGTGTACTGACACGAACCAACAAACCAACTGTCAAATTGAAACAATAATGCCAGTTTAAAAAGCGAACCTCTAAAAAACACCCTTTTGCTTCGCTGCAGAAACCTACCGCCCATAGTAAGTTTGTTTTTCTCCGTTTACTCACGGAGTAAACAAAGTGAAGTGATCAAATAAACTGTATTCTATTCTATTCTTTTAAATAGTCTTTGTATGTGATGACAATGATAGGTACAATGACCGATTTAAACACCAATATCTAGGCATACATAGTAGGTACATCTATTTCTTCCTATTCAGGTCACACATGTATTGAGGTTGATAAGTAGAAGGTATAGAGTCCACAGTACAGAGAATAATTCATTCACCTACTTTATCACATTTAAATGTTATTTATTTGCAATACGAGTAACTAGCGTGTGACGGTTCCACTTAGTTGATAGTGAATCGAACCTGAAAATGTCCATCAGTGATGGGAACAGAGTGGTGATGAGAGCATTCTGAAATGGGATGTGGGTAATCAATCCTCTAATTAAGTACACATAAGTCAAGAAAAAAAAGTGTGTAGTAATATAAGTCTATCAATAGTTACCTAATAATGCAATGGGTAGACATTAGCATTACGACCAGTCATGCTCACGAAGAGCTGTTGGCAAGCGGCGGCGTCTTGTCGAGTCGCCATCTTCCCTCAAATATGGTTCAGGAAAGCGATGGCTGGCACATGCGTCAACCCGTGAACTGCTGCCTTATTGTCTAACTTGGATGCGAATGAAATGTCACTTCATTCTCATTCCTATTGATGGTTCCAGCCAATCGGCTTGCAGGGTTTCGCCCAGAATGGGATTCAAATGTCAAAATGAAGCCCATTCCCATTTTCCGTAAAGATAGACAATAATAATAAGGCTAAATAAGGCTATGGGTGCTGCATGCGGAGACCGGTCTGGCCGGAATGCTAATGAATACCTTATTCAGTTTTGTTCAGTTCTGTTTATTTACCTGCACTTGTTAAAATGGGTTTAGTCTATATCCCCCCCCCCCCCCCCCTCCCTTTTTATGCTAAGATGCAGTATATTTAAAAAGGCAACATTAATTGCTTATTCATCAATTTACTTCACGATTTAATTGCCTACTATATCAAACTACACATGTGCACTAAAATAATTATTAATTCGTAAATACATGATTCAAAGATGATTTTATTTTTGGGATCGCATTATGACACCCCATTTACATTGCATACGTGACTGTGAGCACAGTATCATATAGGTAGGTAATGCTAGAGAATCATGACTTTACATGACATATACATTAATAACAAACAATACCTACCAAAGCAGTTTACCTACCATAAAATGAGTAAGAATAATAGTGCGATATTGCGCCAAACACAGCACTAAAATGCTGAGACCATTAGGCCTTGAGGCACTAGGCGCAATTAGAAACACTGTAATTTCGTATGAACCTACACCTAATAGAGGTCATAATTACTCCACGCGTTTTCCAGTGGACAGTATAACGTGTTTGTGGGCTAGATCCATACCCATACCGTAAACGAAAATGGAATATAAAGAAAACGACAGATTCGGCGAAAAGGCGCGCTCGATCCCCCGCGAGTTGCGATGGCTAGCAAGTGCCACCTCCGATCCGGGCGGAATAGCGCGCCATACAAAGTTGTAATCGCAGGTTTTTTTATGTGCATACAGACCCTGCGCATGATGCTACTATAGGTACACTGCGCAGGCAAAAGAGTTACCGGGGGGGTAGTCGCCCCCCAAGGTACCGCAGAGGTAAGAAGCTGATGCTAGACACCTCCACCAACCCCGAGGGGTCGAAGAAATACGTCGATCGATCCATACCGTACTCTTTTCGAATCAAAAACCGTAGGTTTGATTGGTGAAACCGCGGAGCGCAGCTAGTAATGAAATTCAATTTAATCTATTTATAGAAGTAACCCAGGTATATATAATAAATCAAGTAGTAAATAATAAGTTTTAAGGAATTTAGGGCTATTACATGTATCTCAGTTGCTAACAAATGCTGATTGATATCGAAATAATGGCAGCTCTATGTCACTTTTGTCAACTCCAGTCATCAACTTACTAACATTTTTCCTTACTGGAGTTGTCACAACTGACAGAGCGGCCATTTTTCAAGATTTCAATCAACATTTGTTAGCAACTGAGATACTTAATAGCACTGCTATTGGTTGCTATTATTTAAGGTTCCTTGAGTGGTACTACGGAACCCTAAAAAGAACAATAGATAACAATAGATATCTAACACACCAACGTACTGTCTGTGGGACCCATAGTGGGCTAATATAATCTGATTTATAACTCGGACGTACCCAAGTAAGTAAGAAAATTATTGTAAAC
This sequence comes from Selenia dentaria, assembly GCA_917880725.1. NCBI lineage: Eukaryota > Metazoa > Arthropoda > Insecta > Lepidoptera > Geometridae > Selenia > Selenia dentaria. The sequence continues at coordinate 25,796,294 of OU862896.1, read as the reverse complement.
GTTGAAACGTTGCAATAAGGAAAAGTTCAGACCTTGCAGATGTTTACTAACTGCAGCCATAGTGCATTTAGGATAACTTGCGCTTGCGTTGCAACACGATAGGTACTTTAGGCCAAGAACACACAGTGAAACGCAAAAATAACGAAACTGCAACTCTAAGTTACTTTTGAGTTTGATTTGAGTTTATGTCATAGAGTCGGAAACCACTCACGAAGCAACAAGAAACTGAAACTGGTTTGAAACACAATTCAAATCAAACATTGAAATTTATAGAGAGAAAAATTCCATCCTCGGACGGGATTCGAACCCGCGTCTTCTGACTCTCCGTGTCAGACGCCATTGACCAACTAGGCCACCGAGGTTCGAGTCCGAGCATCGAATTCTAACTCTCTATTTGACTAACCGTCTTGCAGGGACGGAGCGACATCTATTGGACAGTACCATCCGACCGAAAGAATCATTATTTAGAAATACTTTAAGTTTCGTATTGACATCGCAGCCCTTGTAATTTTTATAGTATTACTTTTTAAAGCACTAACGCCTGTTTTAACGATCTCAAACATTGAAATTTAATTCAAATTTAAGACAATTCAAATCAGTTGCATTGAAACTGGCTTGCAGGAAACTCGTGTCGACGCGTTTAGTTATTTTTGCCGAAATTATCATTCGACAAAATGGCTAAGGACGAAAAAAAAATATTAACTTTGTTTTTTGCTCATATGGTAACAAGCTATATTGTTTTTATCAGTTGTAGGTATGTAATTCTTTGGCAGCCACAAACATACGACAGTTGAAATTATTTTTAACCAACAATTATTTTGTAAGGATGTATTCACATCGTTCTTCTTGTACGCCTTCTTGCTTGCCGAAGATTTAAATACATTACCTACAGTAATATCTTTATCACTCGAACTCGGCATATTAAAATAAATAGACTCGCAGAGAAAATTAATGACTGTGTTCATCACGTTTAGGTTGCGCCGTTTGTGTAGATAGACTGAAACTGGTTTACGCCAAGAGTTTCTAATAACAACTGCAGCTAAACAGTTGCAGTTGCGTTTCACCGTGTGTTCTGGGCCATAACCTGATGACTGCCTGACACAGCTGAGATTGCATACACATAAAAACATAAATATATATGTTTAAATCAGAATTATTCTAACGGTAACAGGTAATTAATATAAATCGGGAACAACCGTTGTTATGTATTTAATGTTTTACGATCTAGCACGAAAATCCGAAAATTCCCATGCAAAGGCGAAAAGAGTAATGGACTGTATGACGAACTAAAATTAGGGCAAATGTATACAATAAGTAAGATTGTGCAACTCACCAGACAATACGATGGAGTTTTGAGCCGTTATTGGTACCTAAACTAAGAATTGGCTCGCGCGCTTACCTCCTCAATAGCTCAGTACCTGTCTTGGCTGGGTGCCGGTTGTGATGGCACAGTTTGCACTAATATGAAGTTTTGGTAACTTATTATACTTAGGGCTTCGCCCTCGACAAAGTTGGCACGAATGCCCGACAAATTAAATCGAAAATTAACGAGAAGTGGCTCTGACACGAAAATTGATCCACTCTCGACGAAAGCGACAACGACAAGACCAAGAGTAAAGGTCATTAGATAACACTATCAATGGAATGAACAATGAAAATTTGGAAAGTAGAATGATCTACTCTTAAATCTACTATATAAAAATAAGTCGGGTTTTCCTTCCTGTCGCTATAACTCCAGAACGCACGAACCGATTTCCACGGTTTTGCATTCGTTGAAAAGGTCTCGGGCTCCGTGAGGTTAATAGTAAAGAAAATTCAGGAAAAATTTACAAAGAAAAGCGGGAAAATCTTTTTTCACATACAGCGCCATCTCTGATACATAGCATGTACTACAAACCAATATTTTAAGTAGATGGCGCCAAGCTAAATGTTACATAAAACGAAGCCATCTGGTGGCGAAACGGAGTTCGCAGGGTTTGCTAGTTGATTATAAATAATCCACCACTAATATACGTTAAAACTAGAACAAAAACAAATCTAGGAAAACCAAGACAATTAAGAGTATTGCATAGCTAGTACTTTCCGTACTAAAGAAAAAAAACTCTTTTCTACCTCTTAACATTGACCGACTCGTACTCCCGTTGTTTATTCCGTCATAATACTTGCAACATCATAAGGATAATCTTAAGTTCTATGTTGTTATTGTATGTTAGTATAAAAATTAAAACTCTATTTTAAACCAACAGACAGACTATTTTAGTATGAAAAATTTGCCTAATGCCAGTATGCCGAAATTCATTTCAGCTTCCGCATTCGGAATATTCTTGCTTCTTCTGTCAACATTTTTGGAGTGACATCTCGGCGAAACTTTAATTTGATTATTATTTTGGATAATGTTAGTAGAATTATGAAAATAGAATGCAAAGAGAAAACAAACTGTACCTTATAATATCAATATGATTAATTCGTTAAACTGAGTAGTGGATACTGAATCGGTTTCCTATTGTTTGGCTATTATATCCAGACATATAACATCGGTAAAGCGATGTATTCAATAGCAGGAAAACAACAATGGTGCATTTACTTTAGGATGGTGACAGAACGCATCGACCGAATTTGGTTTAAACGAATACGTTCGTTTGCATTAGGTCGGTGGCCAAATGCGTTTCGTCACATCATAAAGGACTAGTCGGTAGCAGAAAACTTATCTTTACCGAGTACGGCCAAATTAAGAGATTAAATTGCGCTATTACGTCTTGGTAAAGCTAGAAATTAGAATATTGCTTATATAAATAACATAAAAATGCTTGAGTTGAGAAATGACCTTTCAAATTATATGAACACAGCGCAATATAATGCTTAATATAAATTAGTGTAGGTAAAAAGAGCTATTGAGGTCAAGCAAACCAATAAACAGGTTGAAAACAACCTGAATATTCATGTTGTTAATGACTAATATGGAAATGACAATATTATTCATATAGTCGATGATAATCTACAATATTATTGAAATAGTAAGATTATCTGTCGGTTTATACATTTCAGGACACTAATTTAGTAATTAATAAATATTGACCCTTCGTTGTTATCTAATGCTCTTATGTATTTAGGTTGTAAGTGAAAAATTTCGGCACGCTACACTGAAATTTTGTGCCCTTGTGAGGTAACTAAAATTGTAATAAATTACTTGTCAATCATGGTCTTGGTCTTATCACAGAGGATGAATAAGACATACCGGCTACATGTGGCGAATTCCTACAGTTGGGCACCGGGTGAAGCCAGTCAGCCAATCAAATAAGATGATAGCTTAAAGTGTAAGGGGATTTTGTAATAGACCTCAGAGAGAAAGAGAAACATTTGAGTACCTTAAATCACTAAGTAATACAAATTTAATGAACGATACAGATAACCCTGAGTCTACAGCTACAAAATAAAATGGATAAACCACAGCTACCGCCAACAGCCAGAAATGTAGATATACTGTTCAACTGAGTTAAAATCTAGTTAAAATATATGACAGCACTTAGCAATAAACTAGAATGCAAAACAGCTGTATGTATAAAATTACATAGCGGTATCTACACTTCTACAGGTGCTCATGCAGCTGTAGTTATAATAATAATAATCATTATGTACAAAGGTAAACATGAGCACCATAGATATAAGGTTTAACATATGAATAACTTCTGAAGCTACTAAACAGGTAAACTTCGAGAGGTTATAAGTATATTGGAGTTTACCCATACACTAGGATAATCTAGTGTCGCAAGGACCTCTTAAGCCAAATTTGCCGAGAATACTAAGGTTACCAAAGCAAATTCAGAACTATTCTAGATATAATCATTTGGAGGGAGGTAGACGAGGTCTTCGACAATCCGGTTACGATCAATCCGAGTCTACCACTAAGGCGATATAGTAAAATTAAAACGTTAACAGGTAAAACTAAATTAGAACTAAATAATGAAGTGTGCGATTAAACAGAGGCCATGTTTCAGAAGGTATATAGATTATTATCTTTTTAAGCAACAAAAATAGTTAATTACTCGTAGTTTCAGGTGTCAACGCTCAGTCCCAGTTGTCACCACTTTATCCCTACTGATAAGTAATGGAAGAAAAAATTACAGTTTTTGCCAGTGGTCGCACCGACGACAGCGAAGGAAAAACAACAGAGTTTAACGCTTAAAACGATGTTTTTTGCAGACGTTTCGTGTTTATAGTATTTTTACTAATTCCAGCCTTGTCTAAACGTTATTTCTTAATATCCAACCTCAACTTTCGTTTGATGATCTCAACAGTTTCAATACTTCCAAGATTGATTCCAGTTAGTTGACGAATATATTCTATAGCCGTATGTAGGTTTACGTACTCGTGTGAATTGATACAACTCGTATATGTGTATATAAGTAAAATGGAAGTGTTTTCAATGGTTTCTACAAGTTACTGACCTTTAGGTATAGTGGAATAGTACTGGAACAGTAACACTGGTGCGACGTACAAAGCCACAAATCATTGAAATGTGGGCCTTTTATGCGACATACTCGTATTATGATGTCCCTCGCCCACTTAATGGGAAGCGTTCACGTATTACATAGAGCCGTCCCGTAATGCCTACTCAGTACTATCTCTGTTTGCCAATTTTTCTACAGATATCAGTGACACTAACTCCTTGAGAGATTTCCAGAACAACGCTCTGTTGCAAATCTCGTCTTGGTTAACTATTCATGATGGACTTGGTTAAAGGTAAGACTCTATTATGTGGAGTAGGGTATATGTCTGTAGAGGTCTGCGGAATATAAATGTAATCTGTTTTCAACAACATTTTAAGACGACCTAAGCCACTTTACCTAGCTGTAGGTATAGTCGCTAGTGTGTTACCACCAGTATAGAAGTGTCACCTAATTTGTGTGGTTCTCTAAAACATTGGTGAAATTAGCATTAGATTTTTTTTTATCCGAAATCATCTATTGTTCTATGATTGTTTTCAATAATAACATCGCAAGTGATTAAATTTGTTAGGTCAAGAAACTTTACTTTACAAGACAATAGAAATGGCTATTTAAAATTTTATTACCTTATTTAGAAGAAACAAATTGTACAATATTCTACGCCTGGCAATTTGTCATATGTCCTCTGTGTAATTACATTTAGTGATGTAAAAACTACCTGAAAAAAGCTTCTCGAGTTAGTTGCCGCTTCTCGGCTTAATGGATCTAGACATTTAAATATGCGGGTAGAATGATTTCATTTTGTTAAACGAGTAGAATGTGTTGGATTCGAATTCATTTTGAAGTCAAACATGTTTCTTTCCGAGAAGACTGCTGATGGAAAGTCTTTACATATTTCGTAGCTATGGCAAAATTAATAAGCGATTCCAACGAGTGATAACTTAATGGTGTCTAACAGGTCAATTCTACTTCATATTTCACAACGTTCAACCATCTATCCTGCTGCAACTGTTCGACTCCGGTTGTCATCTAATAATTACTCAAAAAGCCTATCTACTATTTCTATAAATATATTAGAACACTAGCTGCAATCCGCGATTTCACCCGCGTGGAATTGGATGATGAGGATGATGATAATGATGAAAAGCATCCTATGTGTCAATCCAAAGCTTCATCTACCACCATACCAACTTTTATCAAAACTGACCTAGCTGTTTGAGCGTGAAAGAGCAACAAACATCCAAATGCATCCATCCATCCATCCATCTAAACATTCACATTTATAATATTAGTAGGATAACGTAATCTTAAATTCTACTATATAATATTATCTATTAATCTATTAAACATTACTATATAAGAATATGAGGTAGCATCGATTACTGGTGTCAATGCTGGACTGGTTTTTAAAGCTGAATAAGAAAACACGTGAAAGCCATTTCATCAGCTACGGTTCGATTGCAGTTGAAGTATAATTCAAAATCTGTCCAAATATGAATTACTAAATATTAAAATTTTCTGAAACGGACCGTCTTGCTGGCCAGGCCAGAGAGAGTTAGATATAATATACAACAATAGAATGAAAGCATGACTGTGTTTGAATTTGAAAGGTACGAGTAGCAATTGCAATTCCTGGGCAAACGGGATCAAAGAACTTTGCCGTAAGGCTACCGAGCGCAATGCTGATACAGCGTCGCGTAGTGATTCAAACGCAATGCAATCGGCGTTAGGTGAACGAATTTTCTACACAGTACCATAAAAAGTATTGTTTATATGGTCAACGGGAACTGTGAATTTATATATTCATAAGCATTACGAGTGTAATGCATAAGAAAAAAGCAGGAGTGCTTTAAAAAGTAATACTATAAAACTTACAAGGGTTGCGATGTCAATACGAAAGTTTAAGTATTTCTAAATAATGCTTCTTTCGGTTGGATAGTACTGTCAAAGCTGTTCAATAGATATCGCTCCGTCCCCGTAAGACGTCTAATATATGAGTATAATATATATATTATATTATATTATATATTAGATGTATATATATATATATATATATATATTAGATGATATTAGTGAGTCTATAATGATGCGGCCCGCGACCGAAGTATAAATCTTAAGATTTTTACTTTCTGTAAATCACTACCACGAAAATGACGCCCGATATAGGTAAATTAGATTATTAATAACAAGAGAAGTAAGCTCTCTGGATTCTCATCAAAATAATCAACTTACGCTTTTCTACCGACTTCCAAAAAAAGGAGGAGGTACTCAATTCGACTGTATTTTTTTTGTACGTATTTGTTACCTCATAACTTTCGCCTGTGAACCGATTCTCAAAATTCTGTTTTGATAGCTGGTGCTTCCCGTGTGGTCCCATTTCATCATATTAGGTCTAGTAGTTTTTGAGTTACACTCCAATAACTGAATAGAATGGAAGTCGGTATTAAATTTTTCAAATTGTACTTGTTATTGCAAGTAGACATATCAATGTTAATTACTTAATGTAAGGACCAAACATGATAATTAAATAAAAATGGATTCAAATCAGTATGTGCTTAGTTATTTTGAGTGTGGTCCCTCTAACACTCTACATTTTTAAATAGCTCTTTAGAATAACCAGTTTGACACCCGGACCGTCCGGTTTATGTGGGACTTTCCACTAAAACCCCCTCGGTGCCCTTTTTCGAGGTCGTATAGATGACACCATGATCTCCATAGGATCGCCCTGGGACCATCAAGACATATTACCTTTTGGCTCGACTCTGAGAGCATTTCGCATCTCCTTCTTATAAAGATGGCACGGTGTCAATTGCCACATCATGACGCCGTCTTCTTCAAGCTCGTTGATGAGATAATCAATCAATCAATCAATCATTTATTGATAACGCCAAGTTACAAGTCAATATAATAATAACAATTGGTACAAATCGTACCTTCATCATTAATCATAATTCAAAATTAATAAAGGTTTTAAGTAATTGAAACATGTCATATTATAGAAATTAATACAAAATAAATTATGAAAATACATAAGATTAAAATAAAATAAAATAAAAACACAATTATATAACAATATTACATAGATCAACGATACATAGGTCAAAAAATATAACTATAATTATATAATAGGTAAATTGTAAAATTCGTCTACAGAGTAGAATGCGTGTTCTAAAAGCCATTTTCTCAGTCTTAATTTAAAGACCATGGTGGAAGTTGCATCCTTTTTTATAGCATCCGGAAGACGGTTGTAAACAGAAGGGCCCATTACATATACGGACCTCTCCGATTTGCGCAGCGTATGCGCGGGAGTGACGAGGACGTGAGCAAACTTGTTACTGCGCAGAGCGCGGTAAGTATTTATGCCTTTCTCCTGGAACTTATCGATATTATTATATGTGAAAATAGCGACTTGATATATAAGTTCACAGGGAAGAGGCATGATTTTCAGCTCCTTGAATAGGTCTCTGCACGACACGTCATCGGACACACCCATGATTGCGCGCACGGCTCTCTTCTGCATGACGAAGGCTCGCCCGACATCCGCGGCTCGCGCCCACAGCTCCACGCCATAGGTGAGGATGCTGTGGACGGTTGCGAAGTAACATGACAGTACCGCGCTTCGAGGAGCGGTGCGAGCGAGCCGTCGCAGTGCAAAACAGGTACGGCCTAACTTTGAGCACAGGTCATCTATATGAGTCTCCCACGTGAGGCCACTATCGACATAGAAGCCAAGTAGTTTTGTCGTGTTCACCTCCTGCAGCGCGGTGTTCCCGGCGATGACAGTATAGCGCAGTGAGGTAGTACCGTTGAGGCGGAAGGCCATGAAACAGGTCTTATCTCTATTGAGGGCTAATCCGTTTGATTCAAACCATCGCTCTAGCTTTCGGACCACATTATTCAGCCTACACTCCAGTTCTAGTGTTGTCGGCGCGGTCACTATGGCTGCGACATCGTCAGCATACATATAGATCTGCGCGTCGCTCACAGATCCTGGCAGGTCATTTAGCAATAGGCTGAATAATGTGTTCGAGAGACATGAACCTTGAGGCACTCCCATAGTGGTCTCTAGCTCGGACGACCTAACACGCCCATGGTCACCGACCACAGTTTGTGTACGGTGGGACATAAAAGAGGTTAGCAATGACAGTGCCGGGCCGCGTATTCCGTAAAAATTGAGCTTGTTGGCGATTAGGCGGTGATCTGCAGTATCGAACGCGCGCGAGAGGTCACAGCATAGCAACGCTACTTGCTGACCCGCCTCGCGGGCGCTCAGTACACGCCAAACCACTTCTCGCACCAAGTCTGTCGTTGCATGCCCCGCTCTGTAAGCGTACTGCCTATCGGATAGTACGCTGCACTCTCCTATGAAGGATAAAAGTCTTTTATTAAGTCCTGCTTCGAATATTTTGCTAATAGCGGGTACCAATGATATTGGCCGGTAAGACTTCATATCAGATTTTTTTCCTTTTCCCTTATACAAAGGAGATATTTTAACCCGTTTTAGGGCGGTCGGATATACACCTTTCCTGATGCAGGCATTGAAAAGGTAGGCAATTATATAGCCGATAGATCCAACGATTGTATGGAGTAGCTTTGCAGATATTCCATATATATCAGTGCTAGTTTTCGGAGCTATATTTAGTTTAGTTATTTTACCTATTTCGTCTGGGGAAAAATGTGTAAAACGCAGCGAGGTGTCGCGTGCTGCTGAGGTTGAGCTAAGCGAGTCGTACGCGAGCGTGACGTCAGCCGGTGGGGCACCGCAGTTTGTGGCGGCGGTCGTGAACGCGAGGTTGAGTTCGTCCACAAGTTGCTGTTTAGTGTCGAAAGGCACCCCGGCAGAGTCTTTTAGGAGGTCTGTGTAGTCAACTCTTTCGCGGTTTCCCCGTCCGAGTTCGGTATTTATAACACTCCACATACATTTCATCTTATTCGGGTGATCTCGAATAATTTTACTGTAGAAGTCTGAGCGTTTTTGTTAGTTGTGTTAGTTGATAGTTAGGGCCCCACCCCCAACTATACCCGAGCTCTTAGGATCCCCTTTTCGTCGGCTCTTACGACAGGCAGAAGTTACCGTAACCCTATTCATTAAAAACCCGGCCTTACAAGGGTAGAGTTTTACACCCGTTTCTTTTTTTTTTGCGTGGATAAAATGCTTTTACGCATACCCGCTCGCTGGGGAAAGCGCGCGGGTTATGTCGGACTCTCACTACCGACTAAAAACCCCACGATGTCCTTCGGCAACGACTGCAAACAAGGCCACGGGTCCGTTTGCGCACTCTCCGCAGCCCTGTCTTGCCGACGTCCGCCCATCGATGTTTCAGGGCAGACACACCTCGGAGGAGGGACAGAACGCCCTCCTCATACGGCTCCAGCGACGCACTGGGACATCCAGCGCGTCGCCGCCTCGGAAGGACCTCATGGTTGAGGGGTGCCAGACGTCCCCACGTCCGACGCCCCAGGCCCTCCTAGCGGAGACGGTGTGCGAGCTCTAATAGCTCGCCTCCGTGTCCGCGCCCTCCGGAGCGGGAGAGAAAGAGGATTAATCTCTCTCGCGCTCTTCGGTCTCCCTCTGCGACATCACGTTCTCGCAGAAAGAGACCATCGCCTCCCATGACATCTCGTCATCGACCATCCTGGCTAAGATGGTCGGTAAGGAGAGGTCTACCCCCACCACTGCGATCAAGGATCGCCTTGATTCCGCCGCCCCCGGGCACGCCTCCAGTACGTGTTGCGCGGTTTCTTCCACGCAGCCACACTGGTGGCACACTGGGGTTACCTCCCTCCGGGCCACGTTGCACAAGTACCTCCCGAAGCATCCATGCCCCGAGAGGACCTGCGTTAGCCGGAAGGTAAGCGACCCGTGGCGTCGATGGACCCACGTTTCGAGTACGGGCCGGACTGCCTCAAGAAACCTTGTAGCTCCAGCTCCCCTCCGTGACGTCCACGGCTGGCCTACTACTCCAGGATGCGAGTTTTACACCCCTGCCTTAAGGTATCTAGCAGGGCATTTGGGCATTCTGGAAACTCCGAAACTAGGGCTGGCTCAACTACACCTGTCAGTTCACCTGCAATTATGTCTGATTGGTGGATTAGCTCATAGTCACTCTTTGTCTGTGTGTGTGTTGTAATGGAAGGTAAAAAAAGGGACTGTTTGATTATAAGTATCATTTTGAATGTCATGAATTCAACCATATCAGAGCGAACGATGACATTTTGACTGCTCCACTATCTCATGGTAAACATTCACATGTAAAGTTCCATGGATCTTCTGACCATGTCATATCTCTCTGATAACCAGTTGACCGATTGATAACAATGTCATGGGGCAAATAAGCCATGATAATGATTCACGTGATAATTATATACGTTTGGTTGTATTCCCTGAATATCCATCAGCAATTGTTCAGTCGATGATTAGCAACAGGCTGATCGCACTTGCGGTATTACTTAGATTAGATCTTCTAGCTCAAACGCTCTGAAGGATCAACGGTCTTATTTGAACCCATAGAGTTAGTTAAGAAATGCAATACAATACAATAATTATTTATTGCACTTCCACCATCATCATCTCAGCCGTAGGATGTCCACTGCTGAACATATGCCTCCCCATAATTTTCCAAAAGCACCGGTTGGAAGCGGCCTGCATCCAACGTCGTCCTGCGACCTTTATCAGGTCGTCTGTCTTGTCTTGCACTTCCATAAAGTAGTAAAATGTAGTATTATTGCTTTCTCCCTGACAACTTTTGGATGGACAGTATCATAATACAGAGGTGTACATTATTGTGTTATTTGAACTCTATTCTATTTTATTTAAAATTCTAGCACGTAAATACTAATAATGATATAATTATTAAATTATATTATTAGGTGATATATTTGCCCAAACAATGCCATAATATATGATAAGATTCCGTAACTGCCAGCTGATAGCCAAATTACATACTTGTTATGGTGTCATATATAAAATAGAAGCCTAAATATGGACATAGTTTGCTAATTTTTTTTCTACAGTGACTAATTATTTTGCAGTTTTCTTATTCTGGTTCATTATGCTGGAAGTAATTTTAAAAGAGAGTTTTACTAACTTAGAAGATGGCAACTTTCTGCGTTGCATTAAAAGTGAATATATGCATAAAACATATATAACATATACAGGGTTTCCCAGAAATAGTGGATAATCCTGCACGTGCATGTGCGGGGGGGAAGGTGGGGCCCCACATCCTAAAACAAAAAATTCTATTTCCAACAGTTCGAGGTTTATGACATTTTTTGTAAAATTTAGAAATTTTCCAGTTTTTCTCATATTTGTGGTCATTACGCCCGCTACATGAGGCCTAATTTGGATTTTTTTATTTTGACGTGTTCCCTAATAGTGGTATTCCTAAATTACCTTTAAAAAAACTTACCTACTTAAAATAGTAGTTAACTAGTAGTCTCTAAACATAATTTTTATTTCTGGAATTTATTTTATAGCTAAGTTTGAACACCTGTGGTGTAAAAAAAATGTATTAGAGTTTTGTAGCCAATCAAATAAAAAACTTGCCTACATCATGACGATCACAAAACAGTAGAATACTATCCACTTTAATAGTAAAATTTCTGAACTACAGCTACTAATGTGTAATAAGTAGGCGTTTCATTACAAAATTACAAAAATATGTACAGGTATTTTTTTTTAGTTTCTATCAGTTAAGTAGAGCTGTCGACCCTTTAGTAAGACTTTACTACCTGCTCGACACATTCCTCGAATTCTAAGCTGTGTGAGCGAGACAAACTATGCTTTAGATTATTGCGAGTGAAAGGGTCAACAATTCTCCGTTGTCTCGCTCACACAGCTTAGAATTCGAGGAATGTGTCGAGCAGGTAGTAAAGTCTTACTAAAGGGTCGACAGCTCTACTTAACTGATAGAAACTAAAAAAAAATACCTGTACATATTTTTGTAATTTTGTAATGAAACGCCTACTTATTACACATTAGTAGCTGTAGTTCAGAAATTTTACTATTAAAGTGGATAGTATTCTACTGTTTTGTGATCGTCATGATGTAGGCAAGTTTTTTATTTGATTGGCTACAAAACTCTAATACATTTTTTTTACACCACAGGTGTTCAAACTTAGCTATAAAATAAATTCCAGAAATAAAAATTATGTTTAGAGACTACTAGTTAACTACTATTTTAAGTAGGTAAGTTTTTTTAAAGGTAATTTAGGAATACCACTATTAGGGAACACGTCAAAATAAAAAAATCCAAATTAGGCCTCATGTAGCGGGCGTAATGACCACAAATATGAGAAAAACTGGAAAATTTCTAAATTTTACAAAAAATGTCATAAACCTCGAACTGTTGGAAATAGAATTTTTTGTTTTAGGATGTGGGGCCCCACCTTCCCCCCCGCACATGCACGTGCAGGATTATCCACTATTTCTGGGAAACCCTGTATATATACGGCAGTACTTTTACAGAAGTATTTCTTCTTACTAGGTACTCAGTGCACCAGTCCGAGTCGCACTTGGCCGGTTATTATAGCTAGCCCTCTATATGCTTGATAATCAGCGATGATGCGGCTAGATGGTAGCACAGCACAGTTAATATGGTAACATAGACATAGCGACTGGCTATCTTAGACAGTCGACACAGACCGTTATATATAGGTGGTTCGCGACAAGCTTCGAGGGAGTAGAGGGTCTTGAGGGTCAGGTTAGATGGTAGGCAAGCACTAACACTAAAAGGTGCCTTATCAGCCATAAATATAAAGATAATCATAAAGGGGATAGGGGATATATTTAAGTTTCGGTATTCAGAGCTCAATCAAACATGAGACGTTGGCAGTGGCTAACTAATATATTTTATATCACTACTCTACATAACCTACCTTCATAGTAAACACCTTACAGTATATCAGGTGATCTAAGACTATTTCAGCACCGGCAATCTCATCACATAAACCACGTAATCCCAGCAAACGTAGCAGTCAGTCTAAATACAGAATTGAGATTAAACAACTTCCCGGTTGGCGTCATACGTCACTATTTGTGTCAGTTCGGATTATGGAAACCCGCATATGTATTGAGTTATATTTCATAGAGTAAGGTTTAGTACAATAGCGTTGTTTTGGTAGGGTTAGTATACGTATTCAAGAAGAAAAGATTACCATTTTACTAGCTCTGAAAACAGTTAGTTGTATCAACTTTTAGATAGATAGATAAACTCTTCATCCCAACACCACAGTACACAAATATAACACACCTACGATATTATTGGCAAGGAAAACATTACACAATAGAAAGCTTAAAGCTTAAGCGTCATAATGGACGTTTTCATCGCTCAGAGAGATCTCTTCCAGAAACAGGTAACTTAAACTGTGGTGAATAAAATAAAAAAATTTAGAAGTATTAAGAATGTAGTTGCATACAATATAATATAATTTAGCACATACTTAACAGAATTTAGTTTTTAAGACCCGGGTATGTACTGCAGATTGAAAATTTTGTCAAAATGAAAACTCAGGGTAGGTTCTGTTTTCATCATCATCATCTCAGCCGCAGAACGTCACAGCTGAACATATGTCTCCCCATGGATTTCCAAAAAGACCGGTTGGAAACGTCAGCGTCGTCCTGCGACCTTTATCAAGTCGTAAGTCCACCTTGTCGGTGTTCGTCCTATGCTGTGTTTGCCGGTCCGCGGTTTCCACTCCAGAATCCAGACCCTTTCGGCCTCAGCCATCAGTTATTCGTGCTATGTGCCCTGCCCATTGCCAGTTAAACAGGCATACTCACACATTTCATAATGATTTTTAACTGGCATGGTTACTAAAGCAAGTAAGAACTTTAGAAACGGGACATTTATCGTATATCCCTTTTGTTCCATGCACGCGCAATGGACCAATAACCTCACTAAGACTACCATTTTATCTCCGTGATTGTTTTAGTAATTATATAAGTTCCATATTATTTTTACAATGTTTTACAGTGGACCAATACAAATTTGTTGCTGCTACGATGAAACCATTGTCCTTAACTGTCAGCTGAACAAAAATAGAGGTAGCATGAGTAGCCCCATATCATAGAGTACTATATGACGTCAGATGACAATCAAAATAAAACGCAATAAGCGTGTTATGGAAATCACTCAAGGAAGTTAACAGATCCAACCTTGGCACAGTCGAGTGAGTTTACTGCTACTCGACGGAATTAGAATTATTTTTTTCAAGATCAGCAATTCAACTTTATTTATACGCTCAAGCTTACTACGACTAATTCAGATTGAACGTTTAAAAATAGCCATGTTGTTATGCAAAAGAAATAGTGCGGACCCAAGGGAAATGGGAGTTACTTTTTATTTATTCTACGGAAGATTCCACGAAGTAGCTTTGTTTCGATGTTGTAACATGTAGCATTAAGAATTTAGAAATGTAACACGTTTTAACTGCTTTGTTATTTTTTATACAATCAAATGAAGAGATCTCAAATCGATCTCTTGATGGAAACCCTTGCGCTTACCCTTGACGGTTGCAGTGCCACCCTGAGTTTACCACTGTAGTTTTGCGTGGCGTGGCACTTCGCTCATACCCCCGAGGCATTAGTGTTTGAGTGTCTTTCGTCCAGTAATTTCACTTGGTAGGTACAGTCCCCTTACACCGGAAGACAGTAGGTACCTAATGCTTGCGTACTACCTATATAGCTTCATGGCAGAATATCTGGACGGATCAGCTAGTAAAACCTTGCTTTCCGATTGAAGTCAAAATCGAATTTAAATTCCGATTCCAAATCAAAGAAAGCGCAACAACCTAGACCAGTGTAACGTCATGGATCACGTCACCAAGGACGTCATTTTGCGATTTGAACGACCACGCTGCGAACTGAAATCACCGTGAGCAGTTCTGTCATAAATTACAGTTCGTTGATGTGTGCTTGTATTTATTCTTCTTTGTTCTGAAAAAGGAAAATATTTTTTGGTTTGTTTTAAATTCATTATATTGCATTAATACCGTCTCGTTAAACATCTTGCGTATAACAATCATTAGCGCAATGATTGTTAGCCTCATCAGCCATGTCGTCAGCAAACTTAAGCGTGATTTCAATAGCTGACAGATATCACCTGTCAAAAGCGTCCTGTCATATTGAATCGTAATGAAGAACAGAGATAATATCGCCAAAATCGATTTTGACTTCAATCGGCAAGCAGGGTAAGATTAGAGATTGCTATTTATCACGGGTTGATAAATGAAATACATACAATCACGCCTTTGCATCCATAAAAGGTTAAAGAGGTCTCATCACAAGAAAAGGGAAAACTATCATATTTATTTTGGATAGTTTGATAGACTACCATTTCACCATCATTGCATTCGATGGTGAAAACCATGCAGTGGAACATGGTTACATTGTATACTAGATCTAGAAACTTCATAAGCTGACACCAGTACTGCAGCCAGTACTTTCCGTTACGTGCTTATCGACAAATTTTTAACCTTTGGATGGTAATAAGTCAGCTTTAGAAAAGTAAATGCCCTACCATAACGCTGTTCACATCCTCACCATTGTATTCTTCACGAATAGCTCAAGCCCCAGGTCTAATTCGAACCATCTGATGTTGCAGCTAACTCTCACTAACACTATATCATGGCTTCAAGTCGTGGAAATAAAAGGGTCCGTACGTATTTGGATCCCATCTCTTAAGCTGCGTTGTTTGTTTGTTTGCGACTCGTAACTCTGACACTTTTGTATGAGTCTGTCAAAAAGTAAGGAGTCGTAAGCAAAACGATCCGTTTCTGGATATACGATCCCGGGATAGACGGCTTTTACGACGTAAATAAAGAAGGATATGGTACAGTCTAATACGCTGAATAATCTCGAAATCGTTGAAACTGACGCCGTTCATGAGTGAAATTAAAAATATGTGGATACGCATGAATTCGTTTGGCTTCAGACGACTGAAATAACCTCAATCAAGGTTCCTGATGCAGCGTGCGTTTTTGTAATCGTTCGGAATTTCAGCAGATCTGTTGATATAGCACAACAGATTTGCAGATCTAGCTAATAATAGATCTGCAGTTACATACTCGAGTATGAGTTAATAATTAATACTTAAATAAATAAATAGATTATTTGGCAACTCAATATGTGTTATAACTTAAATAACATTTTCATATCTTATACACCAGGATCGTCAGGCACCCCACACTAGGATTCCCTGTGTCGTGGGGACCAACATTTTTTGTTTCGTTTCGAGTTTAGCGGTATCTCCGCATCTACATTCATTCAATATTTAGGTGTGTGTTATGTAACATATGAATTAACCACACACGTTACAGTTCCTGGAAAAGTAGGTTGAGTTCTATTGTAATCAAAATTCTAATTCTATCGAAATCTATTGTATTATTGGCTAAACATGGCGAATCGCGAGTCAACGGGTAATAAATATAGTGTTATATTAAAGAAGGTGTTTCTGTGTGCTAAGTAATTTCAATTACATATGAACAAAAGAAGTACAGCATCTCAACACAAGTCACAAGATTCAACATCAGTTACAATCATGGTGTATTGTTAATTGATGCCCTATTTATTGTTTAAAAAGTGTGGATGTAAGCAAATACCGATAAAGCTTTATTTAATGTGACGGAGGCCCTGGGCCGGGTGGAGAAAGCCGACTTAAATAAAAATTTATTAAAAAAAAAAATTAGACAAGCTCAGGCTTTTGTACTCGTATTATGTATGCGTGTATACCTTGAGCATTCACGCTCACTAAAAGGCTTCTCCTCGCGGCGGCGTCGTGTGGCGGGTCATCCGCTTCCCTCAAACATGGTTGAGGAGGGCGATGGCTGGCACACGTGTTAAGCTCGTGAACGGGCGCTGCTTGCGGGAGCCGGTATGCTCTCGGTATGTACGATATTTAGAAATTAGTTAACAGTCTATTTGTGTAAAAAAAAAATTATTATGTAAGTTTAGTTAAGAAAGAAAAATGTCCTCCTGTATTCCGTTAGTATTTATAAAAAAAATTATAAGTTTAAAATATAAATGTAAGCAATGCCACGGACCCATTGAGTCTGTGAACAAAAGCAATAATAAAAAAAAGCTTTATTTAATTATATGAAGGATTTGCTCAGTTGCTTCGTAGGTCATCGTCTGCAGCCATTCCCGTAAACCAAGCCTGCATTTGTATTTGTTTAGGTGTTGTATGTTACATTTCCTATTTACTTTATTACATAAGTATGGTGCTACCCAAACATATGATTTTCAGTATAATTCTGTTTTTCGGGCTGGTATGTAACAATAATATGTTTTTTATAAGTGACATTACTACTTAAGGTAGGGTTCTTATGTGCTGTCTTGGTGATGTCCAGTTGGCATGTTGGATGAATTACATTAGCCTCCTAATAACTGATGAAATATGAGGGAATAGAGAACAATATCTTGATAGAATATTTATGGCATCTTCTCCGCACAAATGCATTACCCGATTTCCTTTCTACAAACACTATTGGGTTTTTTTCTAATCTATCTGCCCTGCCTGACTGACTGGTTTATTGATTCACATCGCAGACCTTAAATTGCTGAGGCTAACATGAAATTCTGTCCGAATGCTTTCTGTTTTACGTTGTAAGCATCCACCAAGCCATGGAAGTATTAAAAATTTTTCACCCGTAAGGTGATCGATTATTGTCCATGCTCCTCCGAGAGATATACTCGTGTACCAAGCAATGGGAATGTGTACCTGATGATGCAATCACAGCTGATTGCTTGAAATTGACAGTAGGAATAGTTTAATTGCCTTTTTTACACTTCTTTGATTGCCAGTGGTGACAGATCATACAATGAGCTTGCATTTGTATTAGTCGGCTCGTTTTATTGAACGTTTATCTAGTTTTATGCACTTTATTTACTACTTGTACATTGATGTCTAGAAGCGAGATAAGACCGCCCATTAAGACTATTATAATTTTTTAAAAGTTTTGTTGACAAAATTATCGCGTAACTATCTTTTTTTATTTTTTTGTGTTATTTTTTTACTGTGAGTTTGCAATAAAGAGCTATATATCTAGCTTCGCCCCGCGGTTTCAACTGCATGGTGATGAATGATGTCTAAACCACCCTGTATCATAGCGAACGAAACAAAAAATAATTATTCGATTCAATTTATTATTCGTTTTCAAGTTTTAGCGAGACTATATATTTATTCAATTTTTTTTTATTTACACGGCTTGTACGGGGTTGCGCAATTTACCCAATGTTGCGTGGGTAAACACTGAAACAAACGTAGGAGATTGACCAATGCCATTCAAGCAAACTAACAGCATTTATTTTTAAGAAGAAGAAGAGTAATGTCAACTTTTGAGACCCCATAAGCTTAGTTGGTAGTGAACTTACCATCGAGCCGAGGGTTCAGGTTCGATCACCAGCCAGGGCAAATGTTTGTGTGATGAGCGGGAATGTTCATTGTCGGATCTTGGACGTTTGTGATATGTTAATGTGTGCGAGCCAATGCATTCCGCAACATATGGAACTCTAGGGGTAGGTTAGGTAGCAGTATAAAGCGTTACGTGAAGTACTAAAAAAGGCACTAAAATTAACAATATCAATAATGACAAACTAATTGTATAACTCTACAACGAACTAAGCGCTCTTTTATGCGTTCATTAATATAACTACGCCGCAACATTTCCGGTTTTGATAAACCACAGATGGCATATTCGTACGTATAATATTGTGGTTATGACGTGTTAGAGCAAAAATTTTGACTGAAATAAATATAATGTAAATAAAGTAAAAAAAGTAACTTTCTACAATTAAGGCCTATTCAAACCTGGGCGTTATTCGCTACCGCGCGCGGTAGAGATATTCCATAGCGGGGCGGCGGAACTAGTTTCGCCAAACAAGAGAAAATACCCCCTCACTAGGCGGTACAAGTTTCGCTGCAGTTATGACACTTCATACTATTTACCCATCGAGTACCGCGTGATATTTTTCCTATAGAATATACACTGGACAGCAAATAAACCGAGCCACCCGCTACCTAGGCACTCTAATTCGATTTTCTCAAAAACTAAAAAACCTACAAATATCAAAGTTGTACCTACAGAAAGTGCGTTTCATGGTGATTAAAATGAAAGGAAATTCATTGGGTTTAATCAATATTTTAGTGTTTATTAAGGATTTTACAAAAAAGAGTCGTTTTCCAGTCGTGATAATCGTTAGTAATAATAAAGTGAAAAAAAAATTAAAGCCAAAAACAAAGATAAAATCAAAAAAAAGTTTTTGATCAATATTTCGTATTCCCTCCCCTTGCTCGGATAACTGCCAGCATCCTTGTATTCATCGACCTTACGAGCCTGACGATAAATCTTGAGGAATTGTATTCCACTCCTCTTCAATTGCGATTCGCAGCTCTGGAAGCCTTGTTGGAGCAGGTACCCGGGCTCGAACCCGACGTTTCAGCTCATCCCATAAGTGTTCTATCGGATTCAAGTCCGGGCTTCGAGCTGGCCAGTCCATCGTACGAATGCTGACGTCGCGTAGATACTGGGTCACCACATGAGCAACATGAGGCCGTGCATTATCATGCATCAATTGCATATCCTGTCCGATATATCCTGCGTAAGGTACCACATGGTCTGCGAGGATTTCAGTAATGTAGCGATGAGAAGTCAGTCCACGTGTACGGCCCGTCGGTTCGATGAAAACTAACGCTGTATGTGCTGTTAACGAGATGCCGCCCCAGACCATTACAGATGCTCCTCCATAAGCAACAGTTTCCTCGATGCAACACTGAGAATAACGTTCTCCAGGGCGACGATATACTCTCTGACGTCGATCACCTTCATGTCGTCTTTTTGTAGGTATATCTTTGATAGTTGTAAGTTTTATACTTTTTGAGAAAATCGAATCAGAGTTCCTAGGTAGCGGGTGGCTCGGTTTATTTGCTGACCAGTATATAATTCATAATACTATATAGAATAGGCCTTAATTTAGTTGTTCATGTCACAAGCTTTTGTGATATATATACAAAGCTGATTGTCTTGTAAACACTATCTTGGCACTGTTCATCACAAAACGTACGATACCGCCATGACTCATTTTGTTTTACAACAAAAAACAACTTCACACTACGGCCAACATTAGAGAGAAATTAATGAAAGATGCTACTTTGTTCATTCGTTCCCACATCGTAAAACTTCACCATGGTTCCTTAACAATGACCGTGACTCAGTTTTCTACCGACTTCCAAAAAGGAGGAGGTACTCAATTCGACTGAATTGTTTTTATGTTTGTTACTTCATAACTTTCGATTGGGTGAACCGATTTTCAAAATTCTTTTTTGTTTTAAAGCTGGTGCTTCCCGTGTCGTCCCATTTAAATTTCATCAAATTCGGTTAAGTAGTTTTCGAGTTACACTCCAATAACTGAATACAATGGAAGCCGGTATTACATTTTCTACCGACTTCCAAAAAAAAGGAGGAGGTACTCAATTCGACTGTATTTTTTTTATGTTTGTTACCTCATAACTTTCGACTGGGTGAACCGATTCTCAAAATTCTTTTTTGTTTTAAAGCTGGTGCATCCCGTGTGGTCCCATTTAAATTTCATCAAATTCGGTCCTGTAGTTTTTGAGATACACTCCAATAACTGAATAGAATGGAAGTCGTATATTTTTTTTCAAATTGTACTTGTTTATTCAAACTGCACTTGTTACAACATGACATAACACTTGATAGGTCAGTGTTTCATCACACTTGGTCAATGATGAAATATGATACGTACTTGATCTACGAAATCGTAAGTTTTTTTAAAAAAATCACCTATATAGACAGGCAAGGCAGTGTAAATATTTATTTACATAGTAAAAATATATTGAAAGTGTTATCGGTTGCTTTATTTCATTTTGTGCATTAATTCATAATGCGTGGGTACATTTAAGGCGCTGTCAGCTCAGCGCTTGGCTACGTTCATTTTCCTTTACTTAAAATCAAGCAAGCGCATCTGGTAAAAACGTACAAAATTCATAAAAATATAATGTGCACTCTTAGATAAAAAAATAATCCGTCAATGTATGTGTATTAAAATTGCTATTTTATGATATGTGTTTCGTGACAAATACAATAGTGAATAAAAAGAAAAACTGTTTTAAAGTTGAAATTACGAGGTATGTTTGGAATTTTTTAAAGTACTCAAGTATGTTAAAATATGTTTTTAATTCCGAAAATGTGTACGTAGAAGACTAATATTTTTTTTTTTACAACATCCTTATAAAGAAGACTTATAAATGTTACATTATTTTTTGTAGTTTTAGTTAAATCGCTTCTTATGAGATAAACTGCTTAAAAAACCCTCATTTTTATCGACATCGTGATATGACAGCACCATAAGATAATAGTTGGTAACCTGATGATGACGCTGTCGATTGTGGTATCGCACTAGAGCCAGAACAGCTCGCAGCTCTCAAGGACAGCTGCCGGAACGCACTGTTAGGTGTGCAGCGACAGGTGTTCAGACTTGAGACTGGTAGCTAGCCAGGCCAGAAGTGCCCATCATGTTGTGAATTTCATCACGATGTTACCATCACCGTCTGCTCAAGCCTGAAGTGGGAATCGATCTCGTGGCCGTCTAATCGACGGTCGACCCTTGGGCTATCATTGCTTTAAAAACTACGTCGACGTTAGTGAAAAACGAATAATTACGTATTTATAACATCGTTTCAATTTTAATATTAATGACACCAGCTTACACTGGGCCTAGCACGATTAACTGCGTAAGTGTAACGTAACGTTCACGTAAAACAGTACAAACTGTCATGTATCTAGGGCAACTATAGTACAGATTACTCATAGTTTGTACGCCGAAGCGTGACGCGTTGACGTTTGCGCTACGAATACTTTTTCGCAAATTGTTCGTGCTACGGCCTCTGCACGTATAACATGGCTAAAACATAATATTTGCTATTATTGTAGTCTGAAACGACAATTAATTTCAATTGACAAGTGGTTTTAATTGAAAGAGCCCCGCGAAGCGATATAAAAGGTCATTTTCATTGATTCTTCGCGATTGTAGATAAATAGAGCAATAAAATTTCACTTCGTATATATTAACTCGCGTGCGTAAACAATTTGAAAAACAACGTCACTGTGACCTTATTGTAAACACCAAAGTCATACATATATGTACATAATTTGTAATATATTGCTTAATACATATGTATACATAATTCAATGTGCTATTTCGAATGAATGTAGCTAAAAAGTATTAGGTATTTATTTTAATGGATAATATGATAATAATTTCAATAAAAGATTTGACAGCCCCCCTCTTAAGCCGTTTTTACGGTACGTACTTACTTTACGTTACATTCAACAGTTTTTATATGGTTGTCTGGAAGGTGTTGTGACACTATTAGTTTTAAGCATTTAATTGTAATAAGATATTTTGGTGTACAATTGTATCGAAATGACTTATGTATTATGTGGTGTTACAATCAACAGTTAATCTATCTATCTATTCTTATCTAATAACCGTTTGTAAGTTTTCGCTTGAGAAAGCTAAAATAAACGTAAGCCTTACAAACTCCCCTCACGTAATTACAATTCAGCCGTGTACGAATTAATTCACCTTAGCTCAGAATTAGATTTTTCTCAGTGTACTTGTATCGTGGGAACCGAGTATCCGAGTGCACTCCCGGACAATAATAATAATATAGGACAACATCCACACAAAGGTCTTCAGGTGCCAAACTAGACAGAGCCTGTACTATGGTAACCTGATGACTGATATACATATACACACCCAGACACGGATCAAACAGACATGTTCATGCACACAAAAGTTTGACCTGTCCGGGGATCGAACCCAGGACCAGCGGCTCAGAAGGCACGGGTGCTACCAACTGCGCCAACCGGCCTGTCCCTTATAATATTTTTTCGAGATCATATGTAGGCTATCTCTGTCATAGTACAGTACACTCTTACGAGTCCTCTCTTAGCGTCAAAACGCGGCTTTAGTCTATTCAATAAGGAATAAGGTTAGCGTGAGCCCGTTGAATCGAAATAAAAAGTAACCTATGTGTTAATCCTGTGTATAAACTATCTCTATTCCAAATTTCATATAAATTCACCGAGTAGAGGTACAAACACTCGTTAAAGAACATTAGCTGGAATAACGCATATATAGGAGAAAATATCTGTAGAATAGTTATTTACCGCTCAGGTAGAGACGCGGGTCCATCTAGTAACATTATAAACATTTACAGATATCCAAGAATCGTGTTTAACACGAAGACAAACAGTTTAAAGCTATTTTCAAAATAACACATCAACATGTTTAATTTAGAAATTTTAGTACGAGTAGTTTTTTTTTAATTTACTTTTTTTACTTTATTAGGCAAAGCAAACAGCTACATTATAAAGTACGTATAAAATAATAGTAACATAATTCACAATTTGACTAATGTTAGGTTAGGTACACATAACCATAACTATCTCGAGGAAGACGGCGTCATGATGTGGCAATTGACACCGTGCCATCTTTAGATGAAGGAGATGCGAAATGCTCTCACAGTCGAGCCAAAGGGCAATATGTCTTGATGGTCCCAGTGCGTTCCTATGGAGATCCTGGGGTCATCAATAAGACATCGAAGAAGGCCACCGAGTTTTAGTGGAAAGTCCCACATAACCCGGACGCTCTCCATAGTGTCCGGGTATCTAATAAATTTCCCCCTCGTAAACAAAAACGGTAAGTACACATAATTATAAACAAAATTGAAACCAATAGGATACAGCGATCAACAAAACAATATTTATTAATAAACATTAGAATATTTATTAGTAATTATATATTAAATAGAACAATTAAGTAGACAATAGTAACCATGAAATAATTTTAAAATGAAGTCAAGTATATGCAGCTAAAGAGAATAAATACTCTGCTTAAACATTACTACAATTATAGATCAATTAATACCTCCATAATAAAGTTATCTTCGAATTATGAATCCAATTACGTTCCAAATAAAGATTATTACTATTAAAAAAAACATAATCCATAAAGCGTTTCAATTTGCAGACAAAAATAACCGGCCAAGTGAGTGTCGAACCACTCTCACTCTCACCTTACCTTCCCTACCTCTGTACCATCTATACTAATATTATCAAGAGGAAAGATTTGTATGAAGTATGTTTGTAACGATTTGGCTCAAAAAGTACTGGACCGATTTCAAAAATTCTTTCACCATTGGAAAGCTGCATTCACCCTGAGTAACATAGGCTATATAAGATTCATCATCATCCATCACCGCGCGGGTGAAACTGCGGAGAGCAGCTAGTGCTATATGTTTTGCTTACTTCGGAATTGACAATATAATAATGCAAAGTTTGATGTTTATTGAATACATACGTATTTACCATATTGCATACAACAGAGCATATATAAAATATTGGTATTAGTGTATGGTGTTAGCGCTGTTCAGTGGCAATTTTAAACGTAAAATCATGTATACAATTTGGCAATACACGTATAGGGAGATGATAAGAGATAGGTAGGTTCTCGGAAGTCTCGAATCCAATGCAGAACGGGCCCGTTGTTATTATTCGAATATAGTTCGTATGACACCTTTATTGCCTATTTAAGCACAGTTTATAAATATTGTTTATGCAATTATGTAAATATCCACTAATTCACACGCGGACTAGCCATTAGTGTCGGCTTTCAAGATCACACTGATTGCATTTCTTCCGTATGCACTTGTATAGATGCGTGCAAAGGACAGGGGAACGGATATGTGCGTGTGTGGGAAAGAGACAGGACATAACGTCTATTGCCATTTACGAATCCCAAACAAATTACGATTTCGGCGTAAACATCATGGTGACCTCCTAATTTATTTTCAACGGTCAAGAGATTCGACTGCATGACTACTACATGACTGCGTACGTTAAAATTATCATAATAGTACTAAATTGAATCTATACTAATAAGAGTATATACTAATTTATATTCATTAATAATATCTATCCTAGATATATATATATAAATGAACCCTTATTTCTTCTGGTCATGGTATGACTTGAGAACGGCTTTACCGATTTTATTAATGTTTTTTTTTTTAATTTTTCTAATAATTTGTAGAAGGTTCATACATTTAAAAAAAGAGGGGATGTTATATGGCTAATCTGAAGGCCGACTACTCGAACGAAGTCGCGGGCAGTCGCTAGTATATATATAACCCCTATTTCTCCTGAACGCGCTACTTATAACTTGAAAGCGGATGAACAATCTCGGTAATTCTTTTTTGTTGCGTTAATTATAGTCAAGAGAAGGTTCTTATGAAAGAAAAACCTATAAAAGATGAGAGGTCATAGCGAGGCCCAAGGCCGAGCTTACTACGCAAACGAAGTCGCGGGCAGTCGCTAGTACTATTATAAAGAGGAAGATTTGAATAGGGTCCAAAACTACTGGAACGATTTAAAAAATTATTTCACAATTAGAATCCTCCATTACCCCTGATGGACATGGCTACATATTTTGATTCATCCTCATCATCATCCATCATCACGCCGGTGAAACCGCGGACCGCAGCTAGTAAAATTATAAAGAGGAAATAGTTGTATTTTTTATATTTGTAACGAACAAACTTAAGAACTATTTGAACTGTTTGACAAGTTCTTTTACCATTAGAATCCTTTTACATTATCCCTGATCAACATAGGCTATATATTTTCATTCATTATCATCATCATCATCATCATCGGGTAAAACCGCGGAACCCGGCTAATATCATAAAGAGGAAAGATATGTATTTTTGTATGTGTGTCAAAGTAAAAAAGTCAAAGTCAAAATCGTTTATTCAATTTAGGCATCAAAGACGCACTTATGAACGTCAATTTTTCATTATAATGTACTGATGTACTAATGTACTCTACCACCGCGTTCCAAAATATATAGAGCCTACCGAGAAGAAGCGACAAGAAACTCGGGGCCATTCTTTTTTTTAAAGATGTTTACAATGTCGCTACCCATAAAATGTAATACTTATTTGTAGTACCTACTACTACAAATAAGTATTACATTTTATGGGTGGCAGAGTGACAGCTTGCCAGAAGTGGAGTATTCCAAGCATCTTTATCTTCTATATAATGTCAGACTTTATAATAAGCTTTTTTTATTAAAACGTGTTTTACAGTCAACTTGAATTTTCCCTCTGTGAGCTCAGTTATGTGCTTTGGGATTTTATTGTAAAAGCGCACACAATTTCCTAGGAATGACTTATTAGTCTTCGCAAGTCTAAACTAGGTACAGCTATCCTATTTGTATTCCTAGTATTAAAAGTGTGGTGATCACTATTTAACTTATATTTATGTAAATTTTTACGAACATACATTATATTTTCAAATACATATAAGGAAAGCAATGTTAATATATTGATTTCTTTAAATAAATCTCTCAAATATTCACGGGAACCCATTTCGTATATAGCTCGAATAGCACGTTTCTGTAGGATGAAGAAAGTTGTGTAACGAATAAACTCAAAAACTACAGGACCAAATTCAAAAACTCTCACCATATAAGAAAGTTAGTCCAGCAAGGACGAACTGAAACTTACTTATATGTCTATCTGAAACGGAGAATTGTATCACGAGATTGAAGATGATGTAATCTCGGGAGCTGTTTAGATCGGAATGACGCAAAGCATTTCAATGTACGCAGAAGAGATGATCATTGAACTAAATTGATTTGTTTAGATAAGATTATTTCGAAACGTTTCCAGTTCACTTTGAAGACAATTACAACAACAATATTGACACCGTCCAAAACTTTCCATAATTGGCCACTCTTCGCAATTAGCACCATTATACTAAAATAATGGCCAAATAAAATAACCAAAACTGGCTTCCCATTCGAGATATCCTGTCTGAAATTCATAATCATACTCAACTTTATTCTCGGATAGCATTTCCGATGTCGATAACTCTAATGCAGAATCATATAGTGTAACCTATTCATTGCCGAATCGCGTTTATATTTATTCGACAGCGTCCTTCAAACCGAAGAAAGATGTTAGATTGACCTCTGCTATATTTCACCCTGAAAACGTAGTGTATTTCTGTAATAAAATCTTGTTATTCGTGTTCTCTATCGCTATGAGAAAAAACTGATGATGACGTCATGTCACGCCCCCCTCTGTTGTAATACGCGTCATCGCGGCTTCCGTGTGAGCGTTCACTTTCTTTACCTTGGACTTCGGCCGGTGCTTCATTATACTTCGGTTTGTATCGACCTGTATAATTACAGTACCGCAGCTCGGCACAGTTAATAAATAGCTGTAGAAACAATGGGTTACGGAATCTGTAGTCTGTAGTTAATCTGTGACGGAATACAGCACGCTCATTGGCTGATGGTAAAGGTGTGTCACTTACGTATCTGCTGTAGTTCTATGCTTGTATTTTGAACTCGGCTATTTCGCTAGGACTTAAGTTTTGCCTGCAGTATTACTACATGATGTGTATGTATAGTATAGTGTTTACTATTAATGTTATAATATTCGTACTGATGCCGATCGAATGAAACTTTAAAATAATGTGCATAAATCTAAAAACACAAGTACAATTAGAAAAATTTTATACCGACTTACAGTTATTGGAGTGTAACTCAAAAAGTACTGGACCGAATTTAATGAAATTTAAATGGGACACGGAGATGGAATGACACGTGAAGCACCAGCTTTCAAAACAATGAATTTTGAGAATTGGTTCACCCAATCGAAAGGTATGAGGTAACAAACATAAAAATAATAATAAAACAGTCGAATTGAGTACTTCCTCCGTTTTTTAGAAGTCGGTAGAAAAATAATGTATAATTTGTGGCCAAACTATTCCTACTACGGGGCACAGAAGATGTGAATAGTAGAAGTTACCAAAATGAAGTAAGAAAATTACGGAACAGGATGGTTTTATAGAGATGTTCAACTACAATTAACATAACTGTGACGATATTTCGACTGCAATATTATATATCTTTACCTGTTCATTTTAAAATATAAGATGAAGGGAGGCAAGATTTTAATCGTTATTCTATATATTCTTTTTTATTTTATCTTTTTCACTTGTCAACCGGACTAATAACCGAGCTACTGCTACTGGAGAGTATTAATAGTTCGGTGCTTTGTACCCACCGGACTATTACCACTGAAAAATTGTACTAGTTCGGTCAACCGGATTACTGCTACTAGAGGATCGATACCAGTAGAAATATAATTTAATACTGATACCACCAAATCCATTGTGTGATCTCATTTTAGCATCCTGTGCGTACGTCTCATACTGTGTGTACGATTGCAAAGCTTTGTTGATACAACATTGTTTACGATTTCGCATAAATCAAGTACCTAGTATTAATGCATTCTGATCCGTTCCAGTAGAAGCGTAGTGTGTAAACAAGATAGCGGATACCGTGTGATACGGTCCAGTCAATTGTGACCTAATATCAGCTGGTTTAGCCTGTTCTGACGTCTGAAACCACTAATTTATTCTCTTTTTTTCTTCTTTATTAGTCTTTATTGAAATCTCCTCGCCTTCTACGCAAGAAGGTGACATCAGATATGCACACACTAGCATGAGGAATGTTTCTAAGAATCACGCTTTGTGAGTCGCTTCAGGCTTTTGCACTGCCCGTATCCGCGAATGAAATCCTCTACACTTGGGAATCGCACACGGCATTTTATGCGCTTATGTTGGTTTCCACGTGCCTGTAAGGTGTGGAATGATCTTTCACCTGAGGTGATTCTGTACAACTGCTATTTGTTTAAGTTTAACAACAATATCTCATGATGATCAACGATATTTAGTTGTGGTCAAAGGTCACACGAGATCTGAAATGATGAAATGGCTCCGAAGTACATTTGCCGGTACACACCGTCGTCAGGTGTTTAGAACCTGTATATTGGGAGTGGTAGCTAGCCAGGTCAGCAGACAGTACCCTACCAGCTTGCTGTTGATATCATCCCAAAAAATCCCTCCCCGAAAGCCCAAGCCCGGGGTAAGGATTGATCTAGGGTCTTCGGATTACCCTTGACCCACATTACCTTTGGGATAGCATCGCTTCCTTTGATCGGTACCTTGTCCAGGGGCCTTACTATGAGCTCTTAAAGCAGGACTTCTAGAAAACTGCCCGGCTTATTCGTACCATGACAACGTTATAGCAGGCCTGCCCAAGCTGACTATTCAATAACCGCAGAAAAACCGTTCGTATGGACTCTCGTTAACATGACGTTCTACATCCACTCAGTTTACCAGCTTACAAACGTCTAGGTGTATGCAGTGTTGGTTATAGCAAATTGTTAGAACGCCTGAGACTATATAACCCGTTCGCCTTTGCGCCAACAATGTTCAAATAGTTCACCTAAATGAGCGTCATGGTATGATTTCATTCAAAACTGTTTTCGTTAAAAAGATTACAGGCAATGTACTTAGAGCGCGCGGTTGCGAGTAAGTAGAACGTCTTCGCGATAAATAGGCGACAAAAGTGAGAAGAGGCGGAGGACGCTTGCCGGCGATCATTACGCGACTGCCGGCAGCATAGATAATGCAGGCAGAGCGGTCGGTTTTAAATGTCATTGTTTTCTGTTGTGTACGTAAGCTACCAAGATATACCAAGATACCAAGATCGATCGAAGATTTGTTCGTAGATGCGATGTTGACATCCCTACACGCGTCTTACGCCAAACCTACGTGAATCAACGCTAGTAGGGAAGATGTTCTACTAATAGATATTTTCTTACTTTGCCGCAGGCCTATTGTACACTTTAAAGTTGAAAAGTGAAAGATAAGGATGTTAAAGAATGGGGGAATCATTCGAATAAATATCTACGTGGAATTATGTACACATATTTTATATAATGACATGTAGCTGCGATTAGAACTTTCCCGAAGAATTGAGGAAATCCTCTCAATTCTTGGAGAAAGTACTTAGTAAGTACTGAAAATTTTGACATTTTGGTTGAAACTTATTACATGATAAAGTAATAGCTTTGTTAGGAATGATTCTCTTATTCTTTTACCACTGTCGCATCAATCGTTTCCTTTGCATTAAATGTTCGATTAAATACTTTAACAATTCCGAACGGAAATATAATACATAGAAGATAAAGATAAATTGATAAAATATAATCAATATAAGATTTGAAAATTTTTGGAGGCGTAAATGTTCAATAGTGGTAGGAGTCCTACGGCTGAGATGCTGATGATGATGATGATGACGATGGGATATGAGATAATGATATATAAGATAAATTAGTAATAGGTTTTTTACATTCTAATTATTAGATACGTTTCATACGCCATATACTGAACACTAGGTTGTATAGGTAGAGTATAAGTACTACAAATATCGGTATTTCAGAAGCACACAAACATACCGATGATGTCAGAAATACGGTCAAATTACCGGTATGGTTACATTACAACCTTAGAAACAAACACAATATCATTTTACGATGAATAATATGTTTACCTTTTATAAATTACTACGAGTAGTTTAGTTAGGGCAAGTTTGATGGCAAGCATCACGATCCAGTGGGCCTGGCGAAAATTTGCGTAAGTGTAACGTAAAGGTGCAAGTTGGTAGCCGGCTACATGAAGCCGCAGCAAACGACGTGTCGCAGCAACACTGCTTGTTTCTATGAAATACCATTCGTAGAACAAGTTAGCGACACGAAGCTAGCGACGCGTCGTCGAGCGGCAGACGACACTGTCGCCCGACCGCAGATCAGTAGTGCCGCTCGCGGGTATCAATCTACCTAGTAAAACTGAAAAGCTTTTAAACTAAACCTTTCGTATCGCTTTTCAAATGGCTGAAGCCATCGGGTTCGAAATCATGACTGCAGCGACATGAAGCGACGACGACGTGTCGCGGCGACATCGTCGTCTGCTGCTGCTACGTGTAGCCGGCTACCAACTTGCACCTTTACGTGTAGTTTACGTGAAATAGTACCTTTTAACTGTCATTTATCTATGGCAACTGTGACACTGACAACTCATAGTATGTACGGCGAAGCGTGTCGTGCTTACAATGCGAATACTTTATCGTAAACTGTGCTACTGCTTCTGTACATATCTACATTCATTTATCTAGTAAAACGTTGGCACAGATAACTAATATAGTTTGCACTGTGGCCCAGCTGCACTGCAGTGCGTACTGCGTCTTGCTCAATTAGCTCTGCCTAGACAATAACACCAAACATGCCTGGATAAGAAAAAATATTTATTTTCGGCTATTTTCTATTACTGATTTTCTTGATTTCTTTTTATTACTGATTTTCTAGAAGTTCTCAAGTTACCATCGAAACGCATTTAATTTATTTAAATAATATACATACTTAAATCTTTTTAAACTCTACTTTAGAACAAATTTGTTCTTCTCATCATCACCCTGTAAACCCTGTATAACCCATTGCGTACCAGATACGTAAATTTACGTGAGTTTCTTCATACATCTTATGTTTTAATTATCACGGTATAGGAAGGGTTAAATATGCATAGCCAAGGCATTGCCAGGTCCCGGGGCGGGTCCTCACGATCGCCTTGAGGAAAATGGGTGACCAGCTTCGGGATTTGTTCGACGCGTGCCTCACGTCAGGGCAGTTCCCGAAGCTGTGGAAGGACGGCCGACTGTGCCTCTTACGAACGGAAGGAAGGCCGAGCCCCTGACTCGCCCTCCGGGTACAGACCAATCGTACTGCTGGATGACATGGGCAAGCTGTTAGAAAGGGTGGTAGCCTCACGTGTCATCCGGCACCTGGAGGGTACTGGGCCTGGTCTGTCGGAGGCCCAGTTCGGGTTCAGAGCGGGGCGATCTACAATAGATGCCCTGCTCTGGCTCAAGCGGTGGACGCAAGATGCGGTCAGCAAGGGAGAAAAGGCGTTGGCAGTCTCGCTAGATATAGCCAACGCCTTCAACAGCCTCCCGCATGGAGCAATACAAGAGGCGCTCCGCTATCATGGAGTGCCCTTGTATCTGCGGAGGCTGTTGGCTGACTACCTCCAGGACCGCGAGATCCTGGTGGAAGGCCGCGAAGGTCTGAAGCGCCGTCGCATCTGCTGCGGTGTTCCACAGGGGTCAGTGCTGGGACCACTCCTGTGGAATGTAGGCTACGACTGGGTGCTTCGTGGCACGCTACCCGCAAGCATGCGGGTCGCGTGCTATGCGGATGACACGCTAGTCGTAGCCAGAGGGAGGAACCTCCGAGAAGTAGTGCGGTTGGCCGAGGTGGGCACAACCCTGGTGATCGACCGCATTCGTGCCCTAGGACTGGAGGTTGCTGTCTCCAAAACCGAGGCCCTACTATTCCACGGGCCTCGGGGGGGGGGGCCCTCCAGGAACGCGAATTATCCTGGACGGGGTCCTCGTGCCGGTTGGGGCCAAGATGAAATATCTGGGCCTCAGCCTGGATGGGAGGTGGGCTTTTGGAAGCCATTTTGCCCAACTGGCCCCAAGAGTCGTGAGATCTGCAGCCGCGTTGGGAAGGCTGCTGCCCAACGTGGGTGGTCCGAACGCCAACTGCCGCCGACTGTACTCCGGAGTGATCCGGAGTATGGCCC
Organism: Selenia dentaria; assembly: GCA_917880725.1. NCBI lineage: Eukaryota > Metazoa > Arthropoda > Insecta > Lepidoptera > Geometridae > Selenia > Selenia dentaria. Next base: position 25,763,268 of record OU862896.1, on the reverse strand, counting down.
TTTACGGGGCACCAGTCTGGGTAGACACCCTCGGTCGCAATAATCGGAGCTTGCTGCGACGTCCGCAGCGAGTCATTGCGACTAGGGCAATTCGCGGATACCGGGCGGTGTCATGGACGGCGGCATGCGTGCTGGCCAGTGATCCCCCCTGGGAGCTGCAGGCGGAAATCCTTGCCGAAGTCTACCACTTCGTGGCGGCAAGGAGATTCCAAGGAGCAGCCCCAAACTGGGAGGAGGTCACACGCATGCGATGGCAGGCGCGAGCCACTCTATTGCGGCGGTGGGAGGAGGACCTGGCTCCGCCGGTTCCTGGGCAGTGGACGGTGGAGGCCATCCGTCCGGTCCTTCAGAGGTGGGTGAAACGACCTTTCGGTTCGCTGACCTTCCGATTGGTGCAGGTGCTCTCCGGACATGGATGCTTCGGAAAGTACGTGCACCAAATCGCAAGACGGGAGGCGACTCCAGCCTGCCACGCGTGCGGTGCGCCGGAGGATACGGCGCACCACACACTGGAAGTGTGTGCTGCATTATGCCCGCAGCGGCACACGCTTTCAGCGGAAATAAGGGGAGATCTCTCCCTGCCGAGCGTGGTGTTCTCCATGCTCAGCAGCGAGAGATCGTGGCAGGCAGTGGCCACCTTCTGCGAAACGGTGATGACGCAGAAGGAGGCCGCGGAGCGGATCAGGGAGAACGATGTCCGAGCTGACCCGCTCCGGCGCAGACGACCGGGGGAACGGAGAAGACGGTTTGCACGTCTCCTCCCTCCTCCGTAGTGGGGTTACTGGCGAATAGTCGGGGGACTCTTTGCCGGTTTGCACGGCCCTACACGTCTAGGGGGTGACCTTGGTGAGCAAGGTCATCCCTTCACAGGCGCAGAGGCCCGGTTAAGATCAATCCGGGCCTACCGCTGGGGCGAGATGGTGACTGCCAGCGCGACCCTGTCTCGCCCCACCTTGACGGAGGACTGCTCACGGGGGGGTTTTAGTGGGTCTGAGCCCCACACGCCCCCTTCCGTCACCCCCGTGACAGAAGGGAAGTGCACAGCATTTCCCCCTCAAAAAAAAAAAAAAAAGCATTGCCAGGTACTTTTGTTGCAAAACTAAAAAATAAACCGTGCAAAACAGTTTTTTTCATGTTGTGATGTACTCGTATAATTGTTTGCCCATGCCTCTCGCGACACGGACTCTTATTGCGGGGTGTTATGAGTTAGGAGTGTGTAAAACGTTTCTTTATAAAACTTTATTAAGCTTATCAAAATTGGTAGCTGCCACGTATCGTTCCAACTTTGTTATTTTTAACATGGTGTTGAATTGAAATACAATTTACCGTGTATGTTATCGACTATCGCAAATAGCTACAACGCCTTCAACTGTGGAAACTTCATCAAATGATTATTTTAACTACCTGACTGACCTCCCCGCGGATATGCCCGCGTGCCTTTGGCTTACCTACCACGCACATTATAAGATAGGTATTTCATTTCCCATAAAATTGTTTTAGGCTGTCTGTCCGTCTGTATTAGCATGTCTCCGGATTGAAAAGACTTTTTACAACGTTGAATCAAAATCAATTACTGAACTTTAAAATTCTTAATGGCACTGAACTATTAACTATTATGGACAAACGTTACGCCTAAAGCCCGATTTAGACATCAATAAGTACAGTAGGTCTACCATGAGTTTATAACATTGACACCAATCGACTCTCGATATCGACTGCCGCAAAAAAAATGTATGAAAAAAAGCACAGTGCCACCTCGCGGTCAATTGTAGAACTAAAATTAACAGCGAGTACGCCAATCACAAAGTCAAAGTCAAAATCATTTATTCAATTTAGGCATCAAAGACGCACTTATGAACGTCAATTTTTCATTATAATGTACTTTAAAGACTACCGCCTCGTTCCAAAATATATAGAGTCTACCGAGAAGAAGCGGCAAGAAACTCGGGGAAAACACAAGCTTAATAGGTAGGCGAGATTGAGTATCGACTATAGATGACATTTATGTTGCCAACACATGGTAAAGCTACAGTAGCGAGTTAAGAGTATTACATAGCTTGTACTTTCCATGCTAAAAGAGAAAACTCTTTTCTACCTCTTAACATTGTACGGTTTCAGTGATTTTTTTTCCATGGAATCATGGCATTGTCTACTATGCCCGTAGGTTTTGATTTTTTCAGTATTTCAAAGTGCTATAAACTTCTTTTTTTAGAACTTAAAAAAACTGAAAAAATCTAAACGTACGGGCATAGTAAACAATGCCATGATATACATTGATAGCTATGCAATCCTCTTAACTTGCGACATCAGCGAGTTACGTTGTTATTGTCGTTTGAACGGCAAATGCGAGTTAAGTAGTAAGTTGTTGATTAAGTTGAGTTGAATAGATCGCGATCCTATTTTTTGGTAAGTTCAATGCGAAGTAGGCCTTTCTCTCGCGTCTCCCGCACCCCGCCAACTTAACCGGCGGCATGTAGACGGGTGAGTTTAGTACAGTATATAGATTTGTGGACAAGTGAAACGGAGTGACAGGATAAGGAATAGTGTGATAAGGGAACGATGTAGTGTGAACGAGGGTGTAGTGACAAAAATCGAGAAAGGTATGTTAAGATGGTTTGGACATGTGGAGAGAATGAATGAAATGAGAATGACTAAACAGGTATACATGGGACAAGTAAACGGAAGTGTTGGAAGGGGAAGACCTAGGCGAACGTTCCGAAATCAGATTGAAGACGTTCTGAAAAAAGGCCAGGTCAAAAGTACCCTAAACCGACGCTTATGTATGAAAGGATTGATGAGTATAGATGAAGCGAAAGAGATATGTCAGGATCGTAGTAAGTGGAAATCCGTGGTCTCTGCCTACCCCTACGGGAAAGAGGCGTGATTTTATGTATGTATGTATGTACAAGTAGTAAGTAGTAAACAAGACAACCGACGCGACTAGTCTTCTTCTCGAAACGGTAACTTATGACCACCTACTCGCCTACGTTTGCACGCTACTTACAACTTGTTACTTAACTGACTGATTTTTAAGCTGGCTACTGTACTTATTGATTTGTACATCAGGCTTTACACGTCTGGTCACTGATTGACACAAAAAAAGTGTAGACAGTGTACACGTGTATCCACGTGACTGCAAGCGTAGGCAAATGCAAAAATACCTCGTAAACTACATACTGACGTCATCATCTGTTGATGTAAACACATAACTCACATATGATCATATACATTTTATTTTATAAGCCCGATGTAAATGATATCACGGATGTTTATTAGATTTTAATTTTTTCTGTTCTATTTTAGTAGTAACAGAATGTTGTGCGTTCGGGGTAAGTATATAGCTCCCAGAGTTTCCCTTAGACAAATGTTTCATCATCATCTCAGCCATACGACGTCCACTGCTGAACATAGGCATAAAAATTTAAAATTCTAGCTGTTGTCTCTCAGTGTATCTATAAAAATCTAATGTATGTCAAGAAAAACATGATCTCCCTACTCGTGTATTACGATGTCAAAGTGTAGCGTGTCTTGCCCTACTGATACCACTATTATGGTCTCTTTTGTAAGGCACACTGGAGCTAATAATAAACGAACATTGGTTAAATACATTAATAAATTGACGATAAAAAAAATTCAAAAGACAAGCCCGTCGAGTTTCTTGCCGGATTTTCTCGGTCGTTGTCGCGTTCCGATCCGGTTGTACATTTAAGAAAAAATAAATGTAAAATGACAATTTGTAAGTGCCCCGTAGGCCTGTACAGAATAAATTATTTGTTTTTTTTTATAAATTTACAGTTAAATTTGAATTATTTTACTTTTATTTCGTTTTTTGAGCGTTCTCATACGATTATACAATTTATAAGATTTATAGTTGCATCAAGGGAGGTTTTGCGAAAAAAATTAAATGCATATTAAAAACATATATTATTAAAAAAAATTATAAACCTGATCATTGTGTCAAAGTCATGTCTAAGAAAAGCGCTAAAAGTTTATTTTAATTTGTCGGTGCAGTTTATGAAACTATAAGAGACAAGATTTGTTTGTTAGTTTGAATTGAATAGGCTCCGAAAATAATAGACCGTTATGAAAAATTCTTTCACCGTTAGAATGCTACATTATCCCTGATGATCATAGGCTATAAATTTTGATTCTTCATCATCATCATCCGGCACCACACAGGTGAAACCGAAGAGCGCAATTAGTTTTTCGATAAAGTGGCAATTAATGGCCCTCTAGGACTATAGTTATAATAAAGGATTATAACATCTATAGACAAAACTGTCTTCGTCTTCGCCCACATTGTAGTACTATTATTCATTCTGTGGTTGCGCTCGGCAGTTGTTTTTGCTTTAGGGAGGAAGAAATACTTCATTGATATCCAAGCCCAGGGCTGCAGTGCAGCTCTAGGGTTATGCCAGAGTCCGCCCCGGCGGGATGGTAGCGCTCAGGTGTTATCTCTACACTCTTAGGCACTGCTTTATCCTTTTTGTGAATTATCAACTATGAATTATTAGGCGCGGTGTGTATCTATAATGTAATAAACAATATTAAGACGCGGTCAAACCCCAATTTTAAAACTAATTTACGATGCTTTACGTAAGGTTGAAAATCGCTTGTTAGATTGGTCGACGTAATGCGAAAATGCGTTAATTTTGTACGTTTTCTTTATATTTTTCGATATATACTAACACAATTGATAAAACTGCTGGTTATAACTTTAGTACTATACATTGGCTAAGTATTACCTAAAATAAATATAGTGTTATCGCTGAAAATTCTGAGAGTTTAGACGTGAGTAAGTTTTTTTTTGAAGACCTATTCAGATTTTTTTTCTGCTGAAAGAGGAATTCATAGGTTCAATAGAATACATATTTATGAATTCTATTCGGTTATTACTCTTTTTCTAACCTTTGTATTTTTTCATAATATACTATCGATCTGTTTCGTTACACTATGCGTTTAAAAATTCTGCTTTTTCTTTATTCAGGGTACGAGCGTCTTAAATAAATCTATCATTATTATTTTCATTAATATCTTCTCTCTGTGCCTCTAAATTAATGCCGTAAATACAGTACCTATTAATAAACATATTGTTACTTATACGGGAAGTGGTATTCATTTAAAATGAGCTCCCGCCCGATAGGGAGGATGTCGTTCCGCGATCATGGCGCTTGCAACAGTGTCGAAATATCGGGAGCTCATTATAAATGAATACCACGGGTTTCATTTCGTAAGTAACAAACAATTTATTGGAAACAACCGTGAAAGTTTAAAACAGAGGCCATAGCACAAACTATTTGCGAAAAGGTATTCGTATCTGAAGCGTCAACGTGTCACGTTTCGGCGTACAAACTATGAGTTATCTGTGTCACAGTTGCCCTAGATAAATAACCATTTGTACTGTTTCACGTGAACGACACGTTACGTTACACTTACGCAGTTGTTCATGCTAGGTACACTGTGCCTATTATTGAAAAAAAATAGGAATAAGTGGAAGTGAATTTACATGAATCCCTACCCGTAGATATAGGTGGAATGAAAATCCACTCTTCCCCACTAGGGGGATACTTTGGTAGGGACTTGTGGAATAACCCGTCATTTCTACTGATTTTTATTATATTTTATTACGTCTAGAGATAGACAAATACACGTCAAATGTAAACGTGAGTAGCTCATCAAAACGCAAAGCCATCTGCCCAAAGCCTGATCCGAATATATTACGATCAAATTGGACACTAAAAATGTATATTTGTACATTATCGCCCTGTCGTGACTGCTCGTTTTGGTTCTATTTGACACGTTAACAAATTGAAAATTGCGAATAAGTAAAATAATATTTACGAGTCACGACACACTGATTATGTAGGTACGTTTTATTTATAAGCAACACTTATATGCTAGTGAGTTTTGTTCTAATGACACACACCACGATACATAATAGTACATTACTGCAGAATCCAGTAAGTAAGCCTTCCTGGTTAACTGGTTGAGGCTTGTATAATGCTTTTCTCAAATATGAAAAAAAGTATTTGCTAATTCGGCCTCAGCGTTTAAATCAGGAGGAGTGTCATCTATTTTTCTGAATCAGATTCGTTGAACTCATTTTTTGGGATTATCTATGTTCACGCGGTAAATTAAAACACAATTGTGAAATCCCGCCAGTGGTTGTTTTTTTTAACTAAAAAGTTTGCGTTTAGTTTTGAACCTTGTTCTATTTTTACATTACATACATGTTTTAGTTAAAAAAAAGTAGTTGTTTTTGAATTTCCATTGTTAGAACGGAAAGCTTTAATCCAACATGATTTTTAAACTCAAATTATTAAATACAAACAGAAAATCCCACACTATAAAATGGCTGTTTAAGCTCCCTCCTATAACCATGTTATAATGGCTGAAATCTAATCTGTGTCTGGTACTATGTTTTATTTTTCTAGGCAGATCTAAAGGATGACCTACTGTCCAGTAAGTAAATTACATACTTACTTACTGCACTCTAAATTTAAAATCTCGCTTCATACTGGAAAGTTGTGAATAAGTCTTCGGTAGAGTTCACTTTCTGGATATTTTTTAGAGATGTTATGGCAACATGCAACGATCATTAACTTGCAGTTACCCTGTGTAGCCAAGGTAAGAAATTACGAAAATTATGAATTGTGCAGTGTATACACCTCCGCCGAGGTATATATTTACATGAGGCCACAGAGAAAGCGGGTTATAAAAATTCGTTATACTTGCATATGTATTTATGCACACCCTTTCAAAATACAAACTTAATTAAAGTTTATTTAATTAATCTATAGGATAAAGTAAAACCTTTTAGTTTCTTTTATGACTATTTTTCCCAAGATTACAAGCACTAGTGTGGAAAAGTGGCACTTTCCGCACGATTTGACTAAGTACTTGGAAAACTCTCTTTTCAAGCACATGCATTGTAATTTTTTTTATAATTTGTTTATGCATGCAAGTGTCAATCTAGGTATAATTATAGTCAATTGCAAGTCGAGCTCGCGCTAAGAATAATTATACGTAGAGTGATTGCATTGTATAGGTAAGTAAACCTCGTTGCGATATTCCGATTAGCACATACATACCTACAGGTCAAACACATAACCTTACTTTTCGGTTAGGACGTAGTCGGGTAAAAAGTAGGCTAAGTATATCAGAAGCTGGAGCTGTTACTTATCACACGAAAGCTTCACTTACATTTTAATTAGCGCGATAAAGTAAATTACGTTTCGTGATACTGATAACCTTTAATAAAATTAGTTGGCCTGACAGTGTAAGGCTGATTAATTCGCTTTTTATAAACATCACTACATATTTATATACTGACATGACCTTTGAAACAACACCGATAACAATGTCATAAAATACACTGAGCACGTTGCAGTTAGTAGTTTTATTATAATCTATATATACATATACACGTAATTTGTATAATTACCAAAAAAAAACAGCACTATATGCTGCTGGTACTTAATACATACATGGGAAGAATATTTAAAACTACTTTAAAAAAAAAAGTCCCACATAATCATCAATATTTGGTCAAACGTCTAGATTGATTCACACCTACAAATTTTATTCTAGGCATTTCCACTATTCATTAAATTGCGCGCGGTTTATGCATGAAACTTAACACCCCTACATAGAAATGTATCATTCATAATCATAACATTCGGCAAACTCGCGTCCTAGCTCGTTAGTAGGTACATATTTATATTTATATTTATTCATTCTGTGCGCTCGGGCATTCTCGCACTCTACGCTCGGGTGGGGGGTGTAAGAAAGAGTAAGAGAGATATTTTTTCACTGACGCGAATCATGTGTTTTCATTAATAAGTTGTACATAGGCATGTAGTATTTTTGTTAAGATGGTGTCCATACTTTAAGATGGAATTTTCGAAAACTTTAACAATTAATAATTATTTCACTGTGAAGTAATAAAAAATTTTGACACCATATCTACAATGTATTAAAACTTTTGTACCGCCCATTTTTTTTTGGTAATTATACAAATTACGTGTATATAAATGAACCCCTGTTTCTCCTATTCACGCTATAACTTGGGAACGAATGGAACAATCTCGAAAATTATTTTTTTGTTGTGTTAACTATTGGCAGAAGGTTCTTATGAAAGAAAAAACAAGAAAAGATGAGAGGTTATGGCGAGGTCGAAGGCCGAGTCTCTACGCGAACGAAGTCGCGGGCAGGCGCCAGTAATATTATAAACGCGAAAGTTTGTATGTATGGATGTTTGTTAGTCTTTCACGCAAAAACTACTGAATAGATTTTAATTAAATTTAGTATGTAAGATAGGTGAGGCGCTGGAAATACTTAAAGGAAACTTTTTCATCGCCATCATCATCATCTATTACCACGCGGGGCGCAGCTAGTATTGTTATAAATCTTGGTCTAATATGGATAATGTAGTTACAGAAGAAAACTCTGGAAATTCCGGTATATAGTACCAATAGACTTCAATTATGTATAGACATATCATGGCCAGTAATAAAAAACGAACTATAAACAACCAGAGCTTTTTTATTACGTATATGATTTTTAAAGCACTATAACAACAGCTTAAAATATTGCAATTTTAGAAATTTAAACTCATCAAAGTCAAAATCATTTATTCAATCGAGGCATCAAAGACGCACTTATGAACGTCAATTTTTCGTTATAATGTATTTTAAAGACTACCGCCGCGTTCCAAAATATATAGAGCCTACCGAGAAGAAGCGGCTAAAAATCTCGGGGCCATTATTTTTATATAGATGTTTTTACAATGTTTCTACTTAGGTACTACAAATATTAGCTCCAGCGTGTTGCCTTACAAAAGATAACATAATAATGGTATCGTAGGGCAAGACACGCTATACTTTGACATCTTAGTACACGAGTAGATAGTACCTGGAGTGATCATTCCCAAGCTGTTTTATCCTCCAAGTAATCCGAAATTTTGTAATAACCTTTTTGACAGAGTTTAGTTTTAATAGTAATTTTAAACTTATTAATAGGCAAATCTCGGATAACATTGGCAACTTTATTATAGAATCGTATACATTGTCCCATAAAAGAATGACTTATTATGTGGAGACGCGTTACATGTACGGATAACTTGTGCTTATTTCGCGTGTTGAAGGAATGAGCATCACTTCTTTTATCAAAACTGGGTAATGTTTTTCTTTACATTAGATTTTCATAGATAAACTGAGAGACAACAGTTAGAATGTTTAGAATGTCTATCATCTTCGGACGGGATTCGAACCCTCGTCTTCTGACAATCCAATCAAATACAGAGTTAAAATTCGTTGCGTTGTAAAAAAGAAGCATCGCCCCATTGTGAAGTTTGCGGGTCATTAGAAGATGTACAACATGTGCTGATGGAATCGGGGACTGTTTTGGTTACCCATTTATAGTGTTTTACTCTGGGTATTTTAACAGGGTTGGTAAAAAACCTAAGCTGTAAGCGTTACCCTTTCAAAGCTGTTCTGTATCAATGGAATGATCTGGAACGCTGACGTAATATCACTTGTCTTTGGTTATCCACCGACGTATGTAATGTTGGTATATGTAACATGTATATTGGCCTGACCTCTGTCGGACGAAACCCAACAACTATGTAGACTTGTTATAAAATGTTTAGTAAGAAATTAGACATAGATAAGCATAAAGACATAAATAATTAGTTATATTTTTTGTACCGATAGGGCGATGTGGTCGCTCAGCGACAAACCGCTTTTTCTTCGTGCATCTGCACAATAAATAAAGTATAATTTGAAAAATACGAAACCAACTTTCATTCTATTCAGTTATTGGAGTGTAACTCAAATACTACCTACTGGACCGAATTGGATAAAACTTAAATCGGACCACACGGGAAGCACCAGCTTACAAAGAAGTATCGGTTCACCCAGTAGAAAGTTATAAGGTAACAAACATTAAAAAAATACATTCGAATTGAGTATCTCCTCCTTTTTGGAAGGCGGTAGAAAAGAGGTTGTGTAGGTTGTTGTGTTGTTGTGTTGTCTCTAAAATTGCAAAGTAGAGATGTAAATTCGTTCCTCTAACTGGTGCTTTAGTGGCCTATCGATCATGGCATATGACACGATAAAACAGAAGACGCGAAATCTAATCCTAATAATGCAATGTTTAATAAAATATATTAATATAAAATCTTGTAAATAATAGAGTAAGTATTTTCGAGTGATGATAAATAAAAAAAATAGCTCATGAACTGCAGCTTTAATGTGTACCTTCCTCACGCGCGTTAATAGGTCTCCATCAAACTAAATGAATGACGTCCTAATTGGTATGTATTTGCCGCTCGATTTTTGTACAATATCGTATGTACATATAACTTTTAAAATCGTTGGTTAAAAGTTATTAATTCAAATATCAACAAACACAAGCAGTGATAAACAACTTTTACGACTTTCAGTGCTAGTACTAATATTTATTGTATGCTTCCGGATCTCAGTATTCTAGGCTAACCAGGGCAGGCTAGGCCACAGTAAGGTGAGTAGGTAAATACTTCCTATTTCGTATGTGTTCAATAGGTTTCCAGCTTATTATACTCGTATCTTACTACTTATCAAGTTATCTATACTTACAATAAATCTATAGAGGTGAAAATTTCGCACATTGAAAATCTCAATAAAATAAATGGCAGGGGGTGTTACTAGACCGACACTTATATGCGTATACCACAAAAAAGCTTTTTGAATAAATGATTTAAACATTTTTTTAATTATTTATCAGTCGTGTCGAAGTTTTCAGACCACCCAAATGTATCCTATATAGTCTAAAAACAGTTTTTTAAGATACACAACTGAGACCCACAACTTCACGAAGCTCCGTGCCCTCCGAAGCACGGCAGTAGTCAGTTGAAAGCCTCTAGCTGCACCCATCCATTTTGTGACCGCAGTTAGGTTTGTTTAACCGTGTTGACCAGTTGGGAAGAATAAAGCAAACTCTACTACGACCACTTCGGATCAGTATAGATAAATTATACAAATTTAAAAATTCCATTCTTTGTTAGAAAAAACAATTACCCTTTTTAGTAACCGTCGCCACAGATTACTGAATAAGAACGTCGCTACTTACGCACTGAGAAAAATCTAAAGCTGAAAGCGTCGTAACAACGGCTGATTTGGTTGGTATGACGGCAAAAAGCCGACCAAACGTAATACGAACAAAAATGCCTTCTATGCAGAAAACGATAAACGCCTTAGTTTACGGCGATTTCAACTTGTAGAATACGATTAATATGACTTGATATACTATTTGTTTCGGCGTACTATCGAACAGGTTAGCCGTAATGAAAAATCAGTAAACATAGTAAGTCAGGTTAAAAAAGAAGAGCTGACGATGATTTTAAACCGTTGTAAGGCGATTTTAACCGTACTTAAGTTAAAATTAAACTTTCTTACAGCAATATTTACTACATATAAGGTTATATTTGACTTTCGTCAGGCGTTTTATACCCTTGTTTACTGTTCAATACGCCGTACGTTAATATTAACGCGGTGCGCGTATAGTACAGCGGCGCTATTTATCGTTAGTAACTGTGTACCATACCTATACCCTATTGAATATGGCCTATTCAAAAGTATTGTAGACCAGCACCCGCGACCGTAGCGGCTCAGTTGCCTGCCAGGGACTACCACCTTCAGGATTTCAATGAAACCACTTCCAGTGCCTGCACTGTCTTGTATTTCTTGTTTCCGAACCTTACTCCAAATTTGAATTTGGCGCTAAGACCACTTTTTCTCTTGTGCTAGAGACGAACAGCGCCATCTAGCGTGGTCTACAGTAGTGACATATTGGCTAGACGACACGCTGAGAATGGAGTTAATATATAATGTTTTACACTTAATTTAAATACTTACGGAGAAAAGCAAGTAAACACCGAATATTAATGAGTGGTGCATTGCTCTCATGTACGATAATAATAAAGACGCTTGAAGCCAAATTAGTTTTTGCGATTTCACGATGGTCTTACATTGTGAGTGTTTAGCATCTTTGTAGTAGCATTTTATACCTTGCCATAACATGAAAATCATCTTCCGCCGTTAGTAAATGCCGCATATGAACGTCGCTTCCTAACTTAATTTTACGTTTGTTTAGTTTTTATTGCGAGCGTATTTCATCTTACTAAATAAATCAACCTTTTCGTAAGGCGAATATTGCCGTAATTACTATGATTTTCGCCGCATATTAAGCGTCGTAAACGTAAGGTGATTTTAACAGTATAAACTGCTTATTTAACCGGAGTAGGGTATATTCGGAAAGTGCGTTACGGTACGTTACATTCAACAGTTTGTATCTGTTAAATCTAATAAACTGTTTGTACCTTTTCGCTTCACGGCCGGTCCCAATAATCTATATATCGCCGGTTTACTAGAGATAGATATTTGACACTTTTTGTATGGGCGTTATGTCAAATTTCTATCGGTAGTAAGGAAAACCGTGGATAGATAGATTATTGGGATCCTCCATAAGAAAGCAAAAATAAACGTAAGCCTTACAAACTCACCTCACGTAATCACAATTCAGCCGTGTACGAACGAATTCACCTTAGCTCAGAATTCGATTTTCCTCAGAAATCGATAATGATCGGTTGTTAATCAACGTCAATAAGAATATCAAGATAGACGAAACACTTTTCAGTTATTGGAGTGTAACTCAAAAACAGCTTCACCGAATTTAATGAAACTTAAATAAGAATGATGAAAAATTACGCGTCGACTTGAGAACCGCCTCCTATTGGAAGTCTGTTGATAAGGCATACTGGAACACTAAGTCTACAATGTAGCAACTACTGGTTCCCAAACTAAGCGCAGGACCAGTGTGATAGGTACCAGACCTCTTCGTCGGAAATTAATCATAATGCCCGCAAAACAGGGGGAAAATATATGTATAGCCCGAGTAAGTGTAATATTAACAAAAACGGAGAATATGTGTTTTACATTAGCACGTGCGTCATTGTAGTCGTATGGTATCCTAACAGTATTCTTATAACACGGGTTCCGCAATTGCTGTAGGATTATAACGCATTGTCGCCTTTACAGTTCGCCACAACACACACAGTACATACTATAATACAGGGTTATTGGTAAGTCGTTACCTATTCCCGTTTAAGGGCGTGTATCGCCCGCGGAATGTGACTCTAGCGCTGACCGTTATTGCGCAGAAGTCAAAAATTGGGTATCACAGGGGGGCTAGAGAGACGAAGGACTCTTGTATCTCTCTGTCACATTGAAGACGAGGGACTCTTGTGTCTCTCTGTCACATGTGCGCGACTGTACCCATGCGCAGCTATCCCCTCCACATTTCGCTCAGCGCTAGAGTAACGTGCCGCAGGCTGTAGTTTACATCGTTTCCAGCTGATTTAACTATCCAACACCCTAGTAATTTTTAAACTTTCGCGATTTGAACACATGTTTTAAATGTTTACCGGGACTTATCACGTATTATTTAATATAGGTAAAAATATGTACCTTTCGCTCGACGTTTCGACCGTGTTACAATGGCCGTGGTCACGAGCAGACTGTCAGTCGTGTCGTCGAGTATTTAATTATATTATATATTTAACTATATTAAATAATACGTGATAAGTCCCGATAAACATTTAAAACATCCAACACCCTATCCTAAATCTAACCGTTTTCGAGATATTTTAATTTAATTGTTTTATTATTTATAAGTTTCTATATGTTTAATTATCTACAACGACTTATTTATTAATATGGTTATTGAGGTCCTAATGCATTTAATTTTACATGTAAAAATCAAATAATATTAGTAATAATAAGGCTTACACATTTCAATTAAATTTAAATATCTCGATAACGGTTAGATTTAGGATAGGGTGTTGCATAGCCAAATCAGTCAGAAACGACACGCTCTTAACGGGAACAGGTCGAATTACCAATAACCCTGTATATCTACAGTAATTATAAAGAGGAAAGATTTGTTCGTTTGAATTGAATAGGCTCCGAAACTACTAGGGTCATTTCGCCAGTTCGCGTCCATTTAGTGCAGTTGGCAAGTTTGAAGGACAAGATAAAAATGTTCCAGCACTAGTTTCAATGAAAAAGTTATGTAATGTGTTCATTATATAGTCTACTATTGGGTTCACTTTCAGTTTTGTTAGAAACTACTTGTGTTTTTTTTATAAATAGACAAACTTCAAAAATACGCGTTTTACCCACTTCGCGTCCAAAAAATCTAAATTGCGTCCACCCATAGACCATTTTGCGTCCACCAGCTAAGAAAGGAATGTAGGGGTGATATTTTAAAGATAATGTAAAGAAAAAATTTATTTTAACAGATTCTTTATTCAAGAATATAGTTATTTGAAAATCAACATTATTATCATTAATAAATCACTATAAAGAAAATAAGAATACCTATTTATTTTTCTCAACATTGATAGAGCTTAAAACAAACTACTTTAAAAAAAACGAAACATTATTCTGAAGCAGGTAATTAATAATTTTCAACCTTTTAAAAGTTGCAGGTCAACAACAATCAGTTCTGTTAATTTTACCCTAAAATCACGATATTACAATAACACTGAAGATCAGCCTTGATTGATAAGTTGTTGGCTATATTATAGCAACAAAACAACACAATAGTTTCGTCTAATCCTACTACTAAAAGAAATTTTGAATCATAATACTTATTATGATTATGAGACAATGTATGATTACTATTGCCTTCGAATTTTAATTAATCACACAAGTCACATTGAAAAGATCATTCATCTTTGGCTTCTGAATAACTTAATCCTAGAAATCGCGTGCATTTCAGATGACATCTAATACACTTGTCACACCCAATGTTTTTCTCATCGTTATCATCTACATCAGAAATTAATACATCGTCACATTCAGCACATTTCATTAGCTCCACGGCTGGTACATTTTTTTTTCAGATTCCACATCTATGGACTCTATTGTTTACTGGGTGACTTTTATCTTCTTTTTTCGTTTCGGAGCAGTTTTTTGAACCTATCGAGCTCTCTCCTGTGCTTTTTTCTCTATTCGTTCTAACTTTCTTTTTCGTATTGCTTTCTGTTTTTTGTTCTTGATCTGCTCTTTATCTTCGTAATACTTATATTCTATTACTACCTTTAGCTATTCAACTACCTTTTTTTCACCATCCACTCCTAGCGCTGGTTCTGGTCCCGGTTTCTTATCGGTATTTTATCTTCTCCATCTGGTATGCGTCCACTGATATTGTCCAATAATGTGGTCTTGGGAATAACATATTCTTTGCATCTTTGCGTCTTATCGATTTTTTCTTCTCACGAATGTCAATTAATGCTTTCTTTAAATCTTCTTCTTAAGAAAACATACACTGTTTTCTTTTTTCTCTTTCTTACTACCCTCCTAAGAACTCATCTTAAACAGGAAAAAATTAAAAATAAACATTTCACTGCATTTAGTTTGTAAAAAATTGAATGTTAAACTCTTAGTTATATTAAAAAAAAAATACATAATTAATTATTTTTACAAATAAGTTAAAAAAATATATTTATGCTATTATTTGTATTTAATGAATAGCTTAAAAAATGGACGCAATTTGGTATAATACTGTTTCCCTGTAGGTATAGTTTGCGTCCACATGTGCTGAACGATATTTGTATCTTTTTCTACAATCATAATAATGTGGACGCAAATTGCTCATTACGATTGCATGATATTAGTACATAAATAAAAAATAAAAACAAATTCCCTTTCATAATTTAATCACATAAAAATAAACACTAACTAATTCATAAATAGACGAGTTCGCGTCCATTGTGGTCGCAAAGTGTAAGTGTTATAAATTCGGTGTAGTAATTCGCGTCCACCTTATTTAAACTGTTAATTTAAAAAAAAACAACCAAATACATAATTAATATTACTCTTTTTTTCATGCTTTATGTCTAGAAACAGCTGTGTATTCTAAAATACGCATAAAACGATAAAATACTTACCGTCGAACGCGCCCCTGCACACTATTTTTTTGCAGACATTCCGCGCGTCCGCGGTTCTTTGTTGAAGAACTGAGATTAACTATTTTTTCTACACATGATTGATTGGGCACACAGAACTTTTGTCTATGTGTGTGTGCCTCTTATGAGGTATTGGCGGTAATGACTTTTCGGTGATTTAGTGTGTGAATATACCTATTTTCGAGAATTTTTATAGGGAGGTCCGAAAAATGGACGCGAATAGGGTGATGGACGCGAACTGGCGAAATGACCCTACAACGATTCGAAAAATTATTTCACCATTAGAATTCTACATTATCCCAGATGAACATGGGCTATATAATATTTTAAAAAAAGTTAGGGATCCGTATGAAATTTCGATATTGTAACCCAGGGTGTGAAAAAATACCATAAAAACCTTAAATCGCGTACGCTGCGTAAACTATTGACAGTAGAGCAAAGTGATTTACCACAGTTTTATAGAGGACATCAAAATGTACAAAAACGTCCGCGATACCATATGTCTTACTATTACAGTTATGTCACAATAACAACTTTTCCGTGTTTTAATATGCAATATTAACGCCGGTACAAAATAGGCCACATTATTCATACCTTGCTATTAATCCTTATCTACGCTAATAATAAAGACGAAAGACTTTATTGTTTGTTATAGATAAAGCCAATAATTACATGACCGATTAAAAAAATTGTTTCACCAGCAACAATATGGCATAACTACGCTATATTTGATTCATCATCATCATTCATCACTACGCTGGTGAAACCGCGGAGCGTAGGTAGACACTTTATTCGTTCTAATCCACAGATTCAATATCAGTTACTGCCTACTACGTAACATCTCTGCCGATACTTAGTAACGCCTTTATTCACGTAATAACCGAGAAAATCGAGCACAATGAGAGTGAAGTAAACAATTGGACTCGCAGTTTTTCAGAAAGGCTGTGATGTATGCTATGTTAATGACATAATTTAATGAACAACCATGACCGCAGCTAAGGTAAATTTCCAGTGTGTGTGGATTTCGCAACCGATATTGGTTGTAAAGCGATCGCTATTTATGTAGACTTCCATCCGACTCTATTTAATAGAAACACAATTGACTGACAAATGTAGATCAACAATTATCACAGTCTAATTGCGTTTCACATAATCGCGACTATTCATCCGGCGAATTGGCGTTTTGATTAAGTAGTAGTTCTGCAAACAGTAGACCTCGCGAGCTCATCTTATCAGCGTCAATTTTCGCAATCTGAGTCTGAGTTATGCAGTTAGAATATTACAAAAATAGTCCAATTTTTAAACTTCACAACCTCGACAAACACTTAACTAATTATACCTACTCATATTCAAAATGTCAAAATGTAAATTCATGTAGGTATATCTATGTAATGTGTGTACTAAATATTGTCAAATTCGGTCGGTAAATAGCGCCGAGTGACCGGTTGGCGCAGTTTGTATATTCTTGCCTTCTGAGCCGCTGGTCCCGGATTCGATCCCCGGACATGTTAAACTGTCACATTGTGTGCATGAAATGTCCGATTGACCTGTGTCTGGGTGTGTATATGACATATAAGTATGTATATCAATCTTCAGGTTACCATAGTACAGCTGTAATCTGTGGTACAGGCTCTGCCTAGTTTGGGACCTGTAGACCTTGTGTGGAAGTTGCCCCATATTACAATCTAAACTAGAGCAGACGAATGTCCTACGTTCCGAGTGAAAGGACTGTTTAATATATCCGATCATGCCCACGTCCTGTCTGCCGAGTGCCACCGTCACTTGCCGCCTGGCACTGACTTATTGCGAAAAAGTTCTTTTTTATAATGGTTCATCAGAGTGACTCCATCTCCCTTGATGGAAAGCGAAGACGAAATCAAGAAACGCTTGAAAGACCCGGGGTCATAGCTGCAAGGAAATACGTACGCAGGCAGAGCATTCCACAATTTACTTACACGACAGCGGTACGAACTGCCAAACTTTTTGGTTCGTGGTAAGAAGTTTTGGACAGTATATGGATGCAATGCTAGGCCGGAACGAGTAGTTCAGGATCGGAATGGTGAGGAAGGAATAAGATTAAAGAGCTCTTCAGAACATTCACCATGAAACAAACGGTAGAAAACGCTTGGAGAAGCTATATTTCTACGCATTTGTAGGGGTTCTAGGTATTGACTTCACTGTCTCCCATAATGCGAACAACGGAAAGTAACGCTATCAGAACGCAGACTTGAAACAATATAATTCCATACAAACTAGCTACTACTACTAAACAACTGCGCTCCGGCACAGATACCTGGGGCCGATTCCGCTAACTACGAATGCAGACGAACAGAACGGTAACTATACGTTTTCTTATTCTGTTATTGAAAAATAGTGTCCAGTTGCAGTTACGTTTCTGTTGAGGCCAGTAATCCTTCAAATCTTTATATTCTCACTTGATAGATCATATCGCGACGCTAACTCATTCGTATAATTCTTATACGATCCGCTAAGTTTTAGTAAATCTAATTATGTATCCGTTACTTAATCTGAAACATTTATAAATACTTTCACTGATATTTCAACACCCTAATGCTACCAAAGAAGGCTCAATTCGTGGAGTGAGGCCATGTAGCTCTACCATGAGTTAGCAACATAAATGTCATCTATAGTCGATACTCGATCTCGCCTACCTATTACGCTTGTGATTGCCGTACTCGCTGTCAATTTTAGTTCTACAATCGACCGCAAGGTGGCACTGTTCATTTTTCATACGTTTTTTCGCGACAGTCGATACCGAGCATCGATTGGTTTCAATGTTGTAAACTCGTGGTAGACCTACGGGTGACTTGTAATACAGGTTTTCACAAACCTACTTCAGGCACCAGTCTCTCACAAAGCAGGTTTACCTAAGTTAAAATATTAGAGTTTATTTATACATGAACAACCAAGTCAATAACCTTTGTAGAGTAAAGTAAGCTAGACGGATTGTTTAAAATTCTAATACATAGTTACAAAACATTATTTTTAAATTATGTAAGTAAACTAATAGGTAAACATATAGGTACTACTTTTTAATCCTTTGAGTACCATTGACGTATATGTACGTGCGTTTCATTCATAAATCTTTTTAATTATCACGGTAGGTATATGGAGGGTTAACACATTCGCTTGCTTTGTACAAAGTGTAGGTTTTTCATAAGTGAAGGTTTTGTTACTAAGTTGTATTCCTTCAAAGCGAGTCTATTTTACCGTACGTTGTTCTAGACTTCGGAAGTAAAAAGCGGCTAGCTCAACTACAACGAGTAAGAACTATCACACATTCTATGGACGAGTGTACATTCACCCGCTCACGCCCATTTCCAGCCACCTGTCCAAGCAAATCTAATTACTGGTGCGACCCTGGTCGTGACGTCACAAGGAAGTAACGATACGTTTTTAATTG
Organism: Selenia dentaria; assembly: GCA_917880725.1. Classification (NCBI taxonomy): domain Eukaryota; kingdom Metazoa; phylum Arthropoda; class Insecta; order Lepidoptera; family Geometridae; genus Selenia; species Selenia dentaria. The sequence goes on along the minus strand of OU862896.1, from coordinate 25,743,835 downwards.
ACACCACTGACCCTTGCCGGCACTAGCGCGAATAAATCGATGTCGTAGTAAACTAGAGGCCAGACTAGTTATTTTTGTAATAGTAAACAGTTTAGAGAATAACCAGTGAGTGTTGTTCATGATACAAGCGTATTTTGTGGTATTAAAATCTAGTAACTAAAAGACAGAGCTTTGTTTGTAAGTAAAGAATTGATTTTCTTGGCATAACCTCAAACCAAACACGCATTGGCTTAGTGTTGCAGAACAACGCCATCTGTATTCAAGTAGCTTTAGTGTGCGATGTCGGTAAAACAGTTGCCATAATGATATTGTAGCAGGTTTTCATTGCTTAAAAACACGGATAAAAACAAAGTTATCTTTGCCCTGTCTCCCGTAGGCGCAAGCCACACATACGTATAAGAAATGACTTCGGGCGCGGACATGGCCCGGGCGGCTTCCTGTCCCTACAAAATGCATGGGTGTAAAGCACAATTTCAATGAATGATTCAGGCAATGAGTGTTTGGATTGAGAAGTGATTATTAGATATAAGTTAAAGCTGAGTTAGTTATAGTTTTTGTACCGATGGGGCGATGTGGTCGCTCAGCAAAGCACAGCCCTTTTTTCTACCGACTTCCAAAAAGGAGGAGTTACTCAATTCGGCTGTATTTTTTTTAGGGTTGTTACCTCATAACTTTCGTTAGGGTGAATTTCTCAAAATTCTTTTCTTGTTTGTTTGAAAGCTGGTGCTTCTAGTGTGGTACCGTTCAAATTTCATCAAATCCGGTCCTGTAGTTTTTGAGTTACACTCCAATAACTGAATATAATGAAAGTTGGTATTAAATTTTTCAAATTGTACTTGTTAGTGTATCTGCACTATAAATAGAAAAATAAAACTGAGTGGATGGCACTGAAATGTAATGTCTCAAAGCGAAGAGTGCAATGTCTCGCAGCACTCAAAAATAATTAGTATGAATATGTATAATTTATTTACTATTTACATGTTATAGGTTACCAGTATGCATGGTAATATGTCTATTTTACACACTTGATAGACATTTCCCTACAAATTTAAGTAGATTTTATTTATTAGACAGCTATCAAGTTTTGACTGAATTCAGACTAGAGGCAGTAACAATCTCATTCGGTAGTCTGTATTTATTACCAAAAAGAAACATAATTAATAATATTACTATATATCTTTAATTGTTATATATTATTACAATTCATTGATTAATTATGAATTCAGTAATAACACAGTATACAGATGAAAGAATACGGATAACAATTGTGTTACACAAGGCACTAAGATTGCAGGTTTTGTTATGATATTCAATAAATTGTTTTGAATTAGCATAATATACTTATATCATTGAATTTCCATGCATATAGTAATGAAGGCAAGTTCAAGTCAAGTGACATCTTGAAGTAGGTAAATATTTATACAGTAATTACAAAAGGATTTTAATTGGTATGAGTTTGGGTATGCACATTGTAACGTTCGTTTTTCGCTCCGTTACACGTTGTCCATTCTAGACACATATTTTCGATTTTAAAATTTGCCAATCCTTAGGGGAAGCTATTCTGGTAACATTTTTATTGCAAGGGTAACACCTTTGGCAACCCAAGGACGCAAATTCTACATTTTTTTGCTTAGATGGTTGGCCACACTGGAGCGTCGTCTTGGCTATGGACAGAGCTCGGCCATTTTGAAGACGTCACTTTCCTGCCAACAGTCGTCATGTGAAGTCGATAATTTTTATTTTTAATTTAATCCATTCAAATCTGAGTTTTCGAGTAGACTCCTCAGGATGTTGAGGCGAAATTTAGAAGCCGCAAGTCAAGGGCTTTACATATTCGACGTGATTTTACCAAAATAATGGATTTTTTGGCGTGTCTGCCATAACCTAAAAGGAAAAACGGTGAGTGCGTTTTCTGTTTAGTCAAAATTACGTGATACTCGAAATTCGGACATTCTTTTAAACGGTGGTTTTGTATTGTTTCAGCCACTGGCGTTTTTTTTTTCTTATTTCTTATATGGAGTTTTTTGAAGGAGTTATTCTTTCGGATTTTTCTGCCGAACTTATTTTCACCATGAGTTCACCGTGGGAAGTTGAGGACCGACATCTTGGCATTTCATCGTGCTCTGGAAGGAGAATCTCTTCTCCGCGTCATGATATAAGCACAGGTTTCGTGTCGGAGTAAGGTATTGTCAATTCTTTGTCTTACAATCCGTGCTACTAAGCATGTGTAATTATAAAAATTTAAAATAATTAATTTCCTTTAAATAAGGGTGCAATAACGATAGCGTGCGATAAAACTAAGATAAGTCACTTTAGCTTACTATGGGAAAGCTTATAAAGCCCCTCAGGCTGTCTACCACATCAGTATAGCTGCAAAAGTCCTTCAGACCTTGCATAATTGCTAAGACATTATCAAACTAATTATAAAAATCTTCTAAATTGTAACACTGTGTTCCTTCCCGGAAATAAAAGTTGAACTAAACCAAATGCTTTGCTGCTTATTTCAACTTCTCCCCCGCTTGAAGATTAAAAGTACCGATCCTCTACAGCGGCTATTCCAGGTAAATTTTTGTTTATTTTAATATATATAAATATATAAACTTTTTGTGAGGTGGCTCCAGGCGCCCGAACTTATACTTTTATCAATTTTTTAGATAACTTAGTGAGATTATCACTTTACAGGAGCGCTCACATACATATTTTTTAGACATTACATATACTTACTTAATATAACTTGTAATTGTTTATTTTTTTTTACTACAAGGTACTATTCAAAACTTCATTATTTTACCTTATTTTACTTTATTTTGGTTGGCTTACATAAACCTTACCCTAACAAACTTTATATTATTACAATTGGCTTTAGCGTACTGGTACATGAAGCTTAAAATCATTTTTTTTATTATTCAACCTGTAGATAGGAAATCCTAATATTACAACATGGACTAGAGACTCACCTGGAAGAAACACGTCCAAAGAAAATGAGACAAAATAAACCTAAAATACAATCTTTATTGGCTCCTGGGACGAAATTCAAACTTTATATTGACAACAAGCTGCTTGTTTACTAAACTATTCTAAAACCCATTTGGACATATGGTATACAGTAATGGGGTTCTGCCAGCGCTTGAAACATAATGATCATACAAAGGGCTCAAAATTTCATCCTTAAACAACTATCAAATTGCGTCATGGTTCACAAGGATAACTGAGGTCCATGAAAATCTAAATATGGCTATAGTAAGAGAGGAAATCCTTACTCATGGAGCCAGCTACAACAGAGACTAGAAAAGCACCCGAATCAGCTTGCGGCATAGCTTACTATCCAGTAGGCTGAAGCAGTATTACGGCTAAAAAAACGGCGGGACATCTTCGATCAAGACAATTATATGAACTGAGTTTATAAAAAAAGAGGCTAACTCCACTGGGAGTAGCACCCCCACGCCAAAAAGCCTTAACCTCATCTGCATAGAGTCAATATGACTGATTGCAAGATAAAAGCATAATAAAAGAAAGTTGGTTAGAGCATCACACCAGGCAAGCATAGAGCATAGAGGATAGAGGTTCATATCCTGTCTGAGCCTGTTGAATTCATAGAGAATAATCTTGAATAAGCAGGCATTTACAATGGGTGCTGGCTTAGTATTCTAAGTATAGTATAGTACCTCCCAAGTGCATTATTGGTCTACTCCCGATATTTTGGATATACGCTACTGAGGTCATATGTGACTTTAATTTAATAAATTTGTAAGTTTGTTGTTACCTAAATATGAGTTAATAATGTATAACCTGGGGATATAGGGGAGACCCTTGATAACATTAGGTGAGATCTTCCCTCCCCTCCCCATGACGTGATATTTTTTTGCTATAGTTGTAAAAGGACTCTAAATGTATCTTTTTAAGGCATAAAAATATTAATCAATACCTACAATTATTAAAATACCGTCTATTTAAAAAAAACCATAGCTATGGTTGTTATACATTTTTAAATATTACTATTTACAATATAAAAATAATATATATAATGTAATGTAAGTATGTTATATATCTGAAACAAATTTTTCTATTCCTGTGGCCTCCAGCTCGAAAATATATGTAAGTGTAACATGGAAATCATATTGCTGATGTATACAGTAGAAACTATTGTTTATCTAGTACAACAGTAACACATATAACTTATACTTTGTACTGTGTACTCGTATATATGTCAATGGTATGTTTAGGTTACACTTAAATACATTTTCCTGTGACACCAGGTGGCTGGACTGACCAGCATCACCCGGTTATCACACAAAATGGGCCACGCCACAGCGGCTTGGTTGTGGAAAACAGCCGGCCTACCAAGTACATTTTCCTGCTATGCTCGAAACATTCGCAAGTAACAGTATGACAATAGTTATTAACTAACCTGCTTGCAGCAGTCTATCCTTCCCTCTTCTAGATTTGTTTTTAAATTATGCATAACATATCAAAACAACCAATACCACACACCAATACGACAGTAACACTATAATTATATACTATTTAAGTTTATTAATATAAAACTAGCTGCATTCCGCAGTTTTACTTAAACGATGGACAACTTGGACGATGATGATGGTGAATCGAATATAGCCTTTGTTACTTAGGAATAATGTAGTTTGATACTGGTGAAATGAATGTGGAATTGGTTAAGTAGTTTTTGGATTTTATCCATTACAAACCATCAACTGTTTCTTCTAACATTATTGTAGATAATGTACTGTTTTACCTTCATATATTTGTACAATACTTCAGAACAAGGTTAGACAGGAATTCACACATCCACTTGCATGTGTGGTCCAGTATTTATTCATTTCAATACCCTGTATTTAATTATTATACTATAAAATTAATATATAATAATGTAGTGAATACATTTTATATTAAAATTAACAGTGCAGGTAATAATACTAAAGCTGTGTTTAGGGATATTTCATCCTGTGCTGCTCTTAAGCTTAAACAGATATTTATTTAATATTTTTATTTTATGTATTACGGTTGACAATAATTGTGACATCAATATATGCACCGCAAAATTAAAATAAAGTTACTTCCTCCACAATATATTCAAAGCAATATTATGAAGAGTGCCATATCTAAAAATGTTATTATATATTTTTAAGCTATTGCATAGCTTCAATCGCAGGCCTTGAGTGTGGAGATCGAATCCAGAAATTCCGTAACGAAAATAACCTAACACCCCCACTCCGACTCTATCCTTCGATGAATAGCAGAACTTTTAATGACTTTTTGAAATATCAAGCTTGTCTCTTTAGTTCAGCAACTCGCCTCTAGATGGCATTGGTTCAATAATTATAATTGCATAAGTTGATTTGGCATCTATCGATGAATAGCAGAATGTTTAATGACTTTTTGAAATATCACGCTTGTCTCTTTAGTTCAGCAACTCGCCTCTAGATGACATTGGTTAAATAATTATAATTGCATAAGTTGATAAAGTTGATAAAACAGCTATGCTATAGCTTTACCGCGGCAGTCTCCGAGTGCCACACGTCTTTTTTTTTATTTAATACCTACACTTACCACAAAAAATAATATTTTGTGTAGGTACTTACAATTATATGACTGCAGTTCTGGGTGTCACAAACTGAAGATAATCCTATTAACTAACCTATATCCTAACCTATAAATGCAAAAATGTTACGCGACCTCGTTTATAATATTACACATTTATAGGTAGGTTTTAAGACTATAATATGTGTGTATGTTAATATAAGCAATTTTATGCATTAATACAATAGGATCAAATCCATAGAATATTTTAATAGGGTTATGAATACAACATAAACTTACCTTCTGTTTCCACCTTTGATGTAGCTTTCGTCATTCTGATCACTCGTGGCTATTTATAAAACTACACTATTATTATTTATTGCTAGAATTTACTTGGAATTATTGAAATAAATCAATTTGTTTGTAAACAAATAATCTTATTTGATTTGACTTAACTTGACGTTGACAGTTACAATTGCATTATAGAATATTTTGACAGTTGGTGTTTTCCTTTGGAATCGTATGGCTGTACATTTGCTATTCCATTATGGAAGTCTATTTTATTCATAAAATCCTGTGATATTTTTCCTTAAACAATCAAAGTCAAGTCAAGTAACAGTCACTTAAACATGTGTGTTATTAAGTCACTGTCACATGTGAAGCGGTGGATAAATATTAAAAGTAAAACGAAATGTTTATATTCTCTTTGATTTAAATATTTCTAGTGGATCAAGGAATATACTGGGTATCTTCTACAAAAATTCGATTTACGAGGAAAACACAAAAACTTTGTTTCAAGGTTTTGTACACTGCCTACACTACATGTTATTTACACGCCAAACAAAACTCGAAGAAACACAATACAAGATACAAGAAATTTAGAAAAATCAATCTATAGTTGTTGAGGTTTTTCCCGCCAGTAATGTATTGTTTACATTTTATATTTTACTAGTCTACTTTACATTTAGAATGTTGGCTGCCTTGCATTTCTGTCACTGATGAAACTGATGGAGCTGGCTGAGCTGTCATTAGTGTCATTCCATCGCTCGAGTCCGTCCGCTCGACGCATATTGCTTTTTCTATAACGAAAGGCGTTTTGTTTGAATGTACACCCTATATTAATTTGTTATTTCGGGTAATAAAGCGTGTAAAAGAACCTACAATAATTATGTTTTAACTTTTAAACTGTAAGGCGTTCTCCTCTCTCACATTTTAGTGCCCAACAGGGCCTGTAGTGACCTTTTCCTGAGTAAAAAAGTTTAAACTACTCCGCCGATTTTGATGATTCTTTAGCAAATAAACAATAACTTGTGGTACATCATAAATTAGTATTTACCAACTCGTGGCATAGTTCACAAAAGTCGCTGTTTCTTGGAAATATATTTGTTAAAATTGTTATTTTTCTGTTAATTTCAGATGCGAACATGAATGTGAGAGTTCAAGAATATTAGAAGAAATACCTGCAATATCCAGAGAATTAAAATACCCCATTCACGATGTCCAATGCAGTGGAAAATGGGGTCAATGATGAGATAAGGTAAAACTTGATCCTACTTAATATTATAAACGCGAAAGTTTGTTACTCTTTTACATTCAAACGACTGGGCCAATTTTGATGAAATTTGCTATGGAGGTAGACGAGATGCTGGATTTACACATAGGATACTTTTCATCATCATCATCCATCACCATGTGGGTATAACTGCGGGGCACAGCTAGTTAGGTATAAACATATTTATTTATCTACACACTTATTTGATACTACATACCAACTAATACTTGAAAAAATATGGTTCATTGATGTGATATGGCTTGGAGGGATTGAGAGCAGCGCAGATGATAAGCATCTAAAAAAAGTACTAGTATGTTAGGTTTTAAAGGGTGCTGTAGCAACTGAAACTACAGTGTGAATGAAACTTAATAAGCAATGTCATGAAGTGCTAAATGCAGTGTAATGCCATGATAAACTACAGCTTCCTTGGTGGCAATGCAACATAGTGGATGGTTGTTGTATCTACCACCCAGGTACAGGAGGACTGACTTCTCAAACTCATCACATGATATAAAAAAAACACTTGTTTATACTGTTGCCCATTCATTGATAATTTCCCTTCTGCTTTTTTATTTTTCTGTCAGTTCTACCAGGACTTCTGTCATATGGGAAGGGATGCTAACATTTTTACTCTGAGATTGCATAGTGGAATATTTCGTTTCTAGCTTAAAAATTAGACTGCTCCATAGTTTTCTACATGAAAGTAATCAAAGCTGACTAAAGGCTGTAAATAGGCTTACCTCATAGCACACAAGATCAAATCAAATCAAAATATATTTATTTGCAAGAGCATAGGTAATGCTAGTTGCAGTTGGTAACACAATACATTGGTACTCCCTATTCTGCCTTGTAAGGCATGCAAAACAAAAGTACTCTACCTCAAAACATCAATGTAATAACTACTCTAAGTCACCTAAAATTGGTTTGTGATATGTGCATTTCTTTTGATCCCTTCAGGGATGTAAATGCATGATTTATTTATTAAATGCCATTCCCTTGGCAGCTTGTTCAGCTTTAGATCAAAATGTTAGTTTGCTAAAACATTTGCAGTAAAAAAAAACATAACTTGGTTACTCAGGTGTTACCTAAAATGTTGGCGAAAATAGGCATAAATGTGATGGGACAACCTCTTAGGTTGAAAGTTAGTAGACCAATGAAGATACCTGGCAGGTGGCTATTAAATCAAAATCAAGATATTAACAAAAAAAAAGCAAACTACAACTATGTGTATCGTAGATAATATATTCCTTCCATATTAAATTAATATTAACAGTACATTCTGTCCTGAGGATGTTTCATGTAGAGGTGAAACATGTATTTAAGAGTTTCCGGTTGTGTGATTGTGCATGTGTGTATTTATTCTGTATACTTCCTGCATGCATTTTATGCAGGAGGAAGGGAGATGCACGCTTGCTTCCCTGCCATAAGCATTTATAAGTGTTCATATATATATTTCTATTAAAATATTTGTACCTATTAAAAATAAGGGTAGGATGACCTATGATTGGTTCTTAAAAAGCCAACACACTTAGTTTTTAAAATGCTGTAAAAATCAAATGTATTTATGACGAAATGTGCCTATTTCCAGGGGGACCACATACTTCTTCCCTCGGACAGGATCCAGCGCTACCTTAAGACAGAGGATACAGCTGTTCCTCTCTGTCTACTGGAAAGCTCTGATTGTGGTTTTCACTCCAGTGCTACTGCTACCCATTCCAATACTAAACGATGGACCTGTAAGTACACATTATAATTTTGCAAGTTTAGAGAGAATATACGCCCTCGGACGGGTTTCGAACCAACGTCTTATTTGGTTTTAACCGTTGTATCTACTGTCTTACGTGCCGTCCCCATGCGACAGTTAAAATCAAATTCAGAGTTTAAATTCTATACTCATATAGTATATCTTGGTTTACTACAATACTGTACAAACCTAGCGGTCATGGCGTCTGACATGAATTGTCTGAAATAGACTATCGGAAGAGGCGGGTTCGAATCCCGTCCGACGACGTGTATTTTCTACAGATATCCAAAAAGGAGGAGGTACTCAAATCGTCTGTTTTTTTAAAATGTTTTTTTCCCTATAACTTTCGGTAGGATGAACCGATTCACAAAATTATTTCTTGTTTGAAAGCTGGTGCTTCCCGTGTGATCCCATTAAAATTTTATCAAATTCGGTCCCGCAGTTTTTGAGTTACACTCCAATAACCGAATAGAATGGAAGTCGGTATTAAATTTTTCAAATTGTACTTGTTCTCTTTAAAGTTGCAATGTTTTGTCTTGCTTAGCAGGCGTTAGTGCTTTAAAAATCAGAAGATAAAAATTACCTTACGAATATCGTCTTCTCATCACTGTCGACCACTACCACAAAACCCACTATTCTAAAAGGCCATTTGCTAACACGATTTCTGATCATCGTGCCTAGCACGAATAAGCACATAACAAGCATAATAACGGCAGCAGTAACCTCTGCCGTTGGCAACATGCCGCTCGTGTGTAAGAGCTCTAACTGCGTACGTGTAACGTAAAGTGTCATTCATGAGAAACAGTACAAACTGTCATGTATCTAGGGCAACTGTGACACAGATAACTCATAGTTCGTATGCCAAAGCGTGACACGTTGACGTTTACCATACAAACACTTTCGCAATTTGTTTGTGCTACGCCTTCATGTCACCAGTCAACCATGGGAGTATTAGAAAACTTAATGTAGTTTTTGGAGTATATATCGAGGCGCCATACTATCGTGTATATCAGAGATAGATAGAGATTAGAGGAGATAGGACAATGTGCAGTCTAACTGTCCACCACTAAAACTCATTTGGCTGCACGGCGTGCGCGCTCGCTTAACTGCTCCTAGCACGAAAATTGCGTTAGTTTAACGTAAACGTATCGCTGACTTATACAGTACAAACTATCATTTATCTAGTACAACTGTGGCTCAGATAATTCATAGTTTGTACTGTATACAATAACCTTACCTGCGTTGCGCTGACGCAACTATTCGTGTTAGGCCCATGGTTGCGTTGCGTACAAAAATCCGCATCATTTAGCATTATATCTTTTGCAAAGCGAATAGCAGGTATACGCCCGCGCGTGTTTTAGCGCAGACTGTTTAGGCTCGTAATCGCAATTTTTTTTGCTTAACATAAGTAATTAATATTCTAATTATATATTCCAGGCATTCCGATGCATGTACGTGGTCCTCATCATGGCTATATACTGGGTGCTGGAACTGCTTCCGTTGCCGGTCACCTCCATGCTGCCCATCGTCCTGTTCCCAACGATGGGCATCCTTGACTCGGACAAGACTTGTGCAGCGTACATGAAGGAAACAAATATGATGTTTATGGGCGGGCTGATGATAGCTGCTGGAGTGCAGCATTCCAAGTTACCCAAGAGGGTTGCCTTGTGGACGGTGCAGGTGGTTGGTTGCTCGCATAGAAGGTGGGTATTTTCAACCGTCTTCCAAAAGGAAGAGGCTCTCAAGTCGACGCGTATATTTTTTTAAGTATGGTTTCGCATTACTTTTGACAGAGTAGTTAGATTTTAATAATTTTTGAGTTACACTCCAATAACTGAGAAGGGTTTCGCCTATCTTGATGATATCCTTATTGACGGTGAATGACAATCGATCCCGTAAGTAGCAAAGGTCACTAAAAATGGTGAACGTTTTTATTTTACTAAAAAAAACTAAAAATATTTAAGAGCAATAGAAAATAGATGATGGAAAGAGGATGGCGATCACCGCATCAAAATTTATCGCGTGTTTTAAGAACAGTTACGAGAGACGCGGAAATCTACTTTATTTTAAACGATATATAGATATTATGTATTTGGCTGGCCGGTTGGCGCAGTTGGTAGAATCCCAGCTTTCTGAGCCACTGGTTCCAGGTTCGATCCTTGGACATGGCAAACATTCAAGTCTGTGGTACTTGATACTTGGTGGGCTGGCTGTTTTCCGCAACCAGGCCGCTGTGGTGCAGCCAATTTTGCGTGATAGCCGGGTGACGTTGATCAGGCCAGCCACCCGGTGTCGCCCAGGAAAGCCAGCAGCTCTTCAGCTTGGCGCAGGCTTCCCACACTAAATTCATGTCTGTGTCTGCGTGTATAGTATATAAGTATGTATATCAGTCATCAGGTTACCATAGTACAGGCTCTATCTAGTTTGGGACCTGAAGACCTGAGGGGAGAGTTTAACTGCGACTAATTATTTTGAATAAATTTGGTACTCTCATTAGATACTTGACTTCAAAGAGATTTCGATTGTGACCATAATTGGTGAAGTGATTGCCGACATAATAGATTACGAAGTTTAAAAACTGGACGAATATTCGGCAAGAACATATTGCTCGCGAGGTCTACTGTTTGCAGAACTACTAGTAAGCTACAGCCCCACTTAGGTATGCCTTTATAAGGACCAAATGAAATCCGTGAAGCAAATGAGACAATAATAATAATGGTGCACTGCACTACTTTTCTTGCAACATGTGATTATTTTTAGTTTGACAGCTGCTTTTTTGTTTCCAGACTCAACTTCGGTCTGACATTCGTGACCATGTTCATATCGATGTGGGTGTCGAACGCCGCCGCCACCACCATGATGGTGCCTATAGTCGACGCCATTTTGGAAGTGTTAGAACAAGTATGTATACCTGATCAATCTAATCATGGAGTTACTGAATGTTACACTATAGATATTGCGTTCGAATAGCCCCAAGTTGGCGAAAATAACGCTAAAAACGCTTACAAGGGCGTTCGAATTGGAAATTTGTGGGTGAAAATGTTGTTTATGTCTCTTTTTGTTCAGCGTTCGGAAAGCTAAAAAATTGTTATCAGGTTAAACAGACCCACGTCTGGAGCATGGTTGTTTGTGATTGTTATTTGACAACTATGTATTTGACAACATAATCATGCAATTTTAGGTCTTAGCTCGGTTTAGCGTTCGAGTAGGGTGTGGGCAAAAGTGGTGAAAGTGCCAAAAATAATTATTGAGCTTTACAAACGCTTTTCCAAAATAGCCATCAATTACCTCAAAGCTAAACGAACGCACATTTAATCATCAAGAAATCCACAATTTCATGTCAAGTCACGAGAAAGGGCGGCGTTCGCCCGATGGTAACAATGTTGCCTATACCAGATGCAGTCTCACCCAGATATAATAAGCTTTAAGTTGTGTGTGTCACTGTACATTGTGGTCACCATTCTAAGACATAAGTTTATTATTATAGCTTTTATATTTAGTGTATTTATCTCTCCGGTATGATCTTTAACTCAAAATATTACTTCTCAAAAAACTGCACATAAATTATTTCTGATCGAAATTCGCGCTTTCGTTAGGTCTTCTGAAATTTTTAAACTACAGTTTAACTAGAAACAGAGGAAACAGATCCATATTATGATTTACCCTTCCTATACCGTGATAATTAAAACGAAAGATTTATGAAGGTAACGCACGTACATTTACGTCAATGGTACGCAAAGGGTTAATACATACATACTCGTACATAACGCCTGTGTCCCGGACGGCAGAGATCACAGATTTCTACTTGCTACGATCTTAGCATACCTCATCATTCATCCACTCATTTTTAGTAGAAATAATTAATTAATAATAATTGGTATTATATAACGTATTTCTTAATAAAAATGAGTAAAAACCACCTTAGTTTTTATAACAAATGGTTTAATCTGCCTTGGTATGGAACTTTGTTTGTAAATTGTATGTGAACCAATCTAGGTAAAATGTACTTACAACTAAAATTATCCGGTTTCTTTGCACTATGACCGTTTCTGCGCTCACTGGCTCACTCATGCACATTCTCTCATCTGACACAAATTTCCGTAATGTGTGTTATTTTTATGATCTATTTGTTTTGACAGCAAGGCTTAGGCGATGTGTACTTGAACAGAAGGAGCAACCCGCCTGCTGAGAACGGGAAAGAATTGAAGCCTGCTAAAGCCAAGAATCAGGATGAAGAGTAAGTACTTTTTATGGTAATAATCAACCACCAAGTTTGTTTAAAAAAAAATCAATCCGAGAACTCTACATTTAATGTTATTGGATTCACTTCTGCTACTCCTGAGAGTTACAACAGGGATGTAGACAGGGTTTATAACAGGGTTTTTGATTCCTGAAACAAGACAATGGATTTTTTCAAATAGTTTTGAAAAAGGTGGGTAGGTATGTTTCGCGTAGTTACTGTTATCAATTCTGTGTTGTAGCGGTGCCGCCGTGCGTTCAGTCGCACTATGACTAATTTGTGGAGTTGAGAATAAGAGGTCATAACAAATAAAAAAATATGTATTTAATTTCTTTCACTTTGATGACCAGTTATCGATTCCCCAGTTCAATATTGTGCACTTAATATCAAAGATCTGTAAAATAATATATCTAGACTAAAAATTACATTTCCTTTATACTAAACTCATCATGTAAAATACTTATTAGATTATGTTATGCATGAAAGGTGTATAAAACAAAGTCTGAACGGAGTTGAATGAAATATAATAGACGAGGCACTGGATTAACATGTGGTTTTCATCATCATTCATCACCACGCGAGTGATACCGCGAGGCGCAGCTGGTTATAAACTAAAGTCAAGATATTTGTATATATCTAAGATGTATGTTATGGAACCTATTTTTTATATTTCAGAACCCTCCTGCCCTCCGACATTACAATTTGCTACTACCTGAGCATCGCGTACGCGTCCACACTGGGAGGCTGTGGCACGCTGGTTGGGACCGCCACTAATTCTGCCTTCAAAGGGATTTTTGACTCGTAAGAATTATTATGCATAAATCAAGTTCGTCCTCATCATCTCGACTGTGGGAAATTCACTGCAGTGCATATGTCTCCCCATAAATTTCCTAAAGGACCACCCTGCATTCAACGTCGTCCTGCTACCTTTACCAAATCGTGTGTGCACCGTGTCGTTGGACGACCTACGCTAGGCTTGCCGGTCCGTGGTCTCCACTCTAGAAACTTCAACCCCATCGGCCATCTGTTCTGCGTGCTAGGCCATCGTTCTTCGCACTATGTGCCCTGCACACTGCCATTTCAAATAGCCTTATTGTCTAACATAAATGAGAATGAAATGTTACTTCATTCTCATTCCCATTGATGGTTCCAGCCAATAGGCTCGCAGGTTTTCGACCAGAATGGGGTTCAGATGTTAAAATGAAGCCCATTCCCATGCTCCGTAAAGATAGACAATAAGGCCGCTGGTCACTCAATCAAGTCAGTTTTGCTATTATTGTAAATATGTGCTAAAACAAAATTAACTATAATGGTTATTTAGGTTTGAATAATCGTGTAAATAAGTGGACCTTATGTTACGTTATTTATGCGCATATGCTTAACAATTTTGCAGCATAATTATGGCGGTTTCTATGGAATCTTTGAATCAAATTTAGCAAACAAATGCCATTTTTAATTTTCATTTTAATAAACTTCTTCTTTGTCGTTCCCTGACTAATGAGGATAGTGGCCATATACGATTTGTCTCCATTTGCTTCTGTCCTGCGCCAGTTTAATAGATCGATGTAGAGTTTCTCCTGTTGCCTCTATAATGCTTTTACACCATCGTGTTGGAATTGGGTCCCTGGAGCGCTTCCCCTGCATTTGTCCCACGATCAACAGCTTCTCCAACTCATGCATGTGTGATCGCATTATATGTCCAAAGAAACTTAGTTGTCGTTCATTAAACTACGTACCTACCTATGGTGAAAATTAAAAAGTCTTCATTTATGTTAATTTAAATGATTCGCAGTCAATTTATTATGACGAGTAGTGAATTCATAATGATGCAGATACAAGATGTACGCGAAATCTGAATTCACTGCTCATCAATGACTCGCAGTCAATTTATTATGACGATTTGTGAATTCATTATGATGCAAATACACGACATACTCGAAATCTGAATTCACTGCTCATCAATGACTCTCAGTCAATTTATTATGACGATTAGTGAATTCATTATGATGCAAATACACGACATACTCGAAATCTGAATTCACTGCTCATCAATGACTCTCAGTCAATTTATTATGACGAGTAGTGAATTCATTATGATGCATATACACGACATACGCGAAATCTGAATTCAATGCTCATCAATTACTCGCAGTCAATATGACGAGTAGGGAATTCAAATGACGTTTAGTGAATTCAGATTCCACGTATATGTAACTAAGTTTTACAGACAATAAAAATAGTATATTTTAATAATGTTGTATGTTTTCTTTAAATTGTAATTTTTTGAATGATCAGAAATATTTGTTCTCGGGGCTTAGATAATTGTGATGTATTCATATTTGTGTCCATGTCTCCTGACACAGGATCATAGGGAATTCTAGTGCGGGAAATATTACGCGATTCATTCTATGTCACCTTTAAATTTCGTCAACTTTTTGTTCTTTTTAATAAATCATAACCACAGGACAAATATCTCTTCACAATATAATAAGCTTTTAAGAGCAGTAGACTCTTTGTGAATGAGTATTCCGGGGTAGTACTGTCACCATACCTGTTTGTACCGTGCAGCAGTAATGTGTTTTTGTTTGAAGGGTATGGCTGCCGGCGAAATTACAAACAAAAAAAAAAAAGAGATTTAACAACTTAATGTGTCAGGGTTTCGGGCGCATGCAGCGCGGGCATATGTTATAGGCAGAGGTTACCGCTTAACATCAGATAGGCCTCGTGCATGTAATCCTTTATTTGAGTGTTTATCGTTTTAGGTAACACTTGCTAAGTTGTGGTGGCTAATTCACAAAACCATAAAAGCCATAAAAAAGAGTAATAATCAAAAATTTAATCCACATCGTCCTATGAAAAGTTTTGAGTTATCTAAAAAAATATTGGTGTAAAACATGACATCATAATAATGTGAAACATACCACGTATCAAAGGGGGTACTTCAGGACATCCTTAGGTATTCGTTATTTCCGGGAATGGCGACTTTATTGGTCAACTTGGTATACATATTGTGGTTCGTTCCAGTGAGTTCCCGGAGTACAGCGGCAGCGTCAATTTCTTCTGGTTCATGGCGTACAGCACTCCGCCCATGCTCATCATGCAGCTGCTGGTCTGGTTCGCGCTGCAGATCACCTTCATGGGGATGTTCAGGTACTCGTCGCTCACTTGGCAACATCGTTATAACTTGGAAAAAAGGTGGCAACATGGCAATTAGAAAAGACCGCAAACTATTTGGCACTACCGTCACACCTTAGAAACTTCGTTGCAACTTGGCAACTCAAACAGACCGTAATAATTTATTTATTTATTTTATTCAGTTAGCACGGCTAACACACTAACGATATATTATAACTATATTTACATTGTTAGCTACACAAAATATTATAAAATTAAAATTTATAATGTCAAAAATAATAGTAATAATCATGTCAATAAAATTAAATTAAACATAAACTACATTCAAATTAATTAATATTTAAGGCCAGACACAATATAAATTTCATTGTTATATTGGGTTAATTAATTTTGGCAACACCGTTACAACTTGGTAACACCGTTGCAACTTGGAAACACCGTTACAAATTCGCTATATCATCGTTACAATTTGGCAAAATCGTAGCAACTTGACATCACTGTAGCAACTTGGCAATACCGTAACAACTTGAAATCAATGTAGCAACTTAGCAACACCTTCTTGGTAACTACACTTTTATAACTTTTTATGTTATACGTAAACGTAAAAGTTGTACCAACAAGCCAAGCCACTGGCGCACTTGGACCAAAGTTACCTTGAAAAAAATGATGTTGGGTCAAATTATTATAATTATGGGCGCAATCTAGTGGCAAGTACCAATAATGCAAAAGGGTTGTATACTTATGTGTGGAATTCAGGGTGAAATCAAATCAAGTACTTGCATTAAATGAAGTTTTAAATTTCGGTATCATATCCGTTTCAATAATACATACTCACAAATAGTAACAGCGATCATCTGGAAACTTTGAGGAGCTTTAAATATACTACATCTTTGCATACAAATTGGGGACATATACTAAACCCATTTTATGAATAAGGCATTCATTAGCATTCTGACCAGAACGGTCTCCGCAAGCAGCACCCGTTCACGGGTTGACGCATATGCCAGCCATCGCCTTCCTCAGCCATATTTGAGGGAAGATCGACCCGACATACGACGCCGCCATTTGCCAAAAACACAGACTTGTAAACATACATCGCATTTACGACATAATTGTGACCCACAACATTTGTAATATTTGAAATTAAGTTACAATAAAATTTTCGTTTATATAATTTCAGACGAAACAGTGAAGCTGCTAAGAAGGTCAACATGGCATCATCAGGGTCCTCCAACACCATGAAGGTCATCAAAGAGCAGTACAGGAATCTTGGACCCACTACTTTCCATGAAAAGGTGATGTGATTTTTAAAACCCCACATGTTATATAGACCATGTTTTTCAGTAATCAATAAAAAAAGAATGTATGCATAATCCATCAAAGGTCGTTGGTCATCATAGGGCCAGACACAATAGAAATTTCATTGTTATAATATAACGACTCTTGAAGGGATAAGTAACAGTAAAATTATAGAATTTTATTTTTTTTGTATGACGAGTAGTTTATGATTAGGCAAGTTATTTAATAGTTTTATATTTTATTCAAAATAACTTTAATGGCAGATATTTAGAGTGACAGTCAAACACATGTGAGGTTTTAGAAATCACCGATTCAATTATATATATGGTATGTGGAGAAATCGCAAGAACAACATGTTCTGATGACCTTAACGAGTGTGTCGAACAGTCGAGGAAATTAAAACGTTCTTTGAAATAGCGCGGATGCAGGGGATGAAGGGGAGCCCTTACGTCTTCGTGGGAATACCCACACTCTTTGTCTTCTGTACAATATATTATTTAATCCGTCATTTAAATAATATATTGTACAGAAGACAAAGAGTGTGGGTATTCCCACGAAGACGTAAGGGCTCCCCTTACGTCTTACTTGAGCGTAATATAGAATTCAGAGATGTGGTAACATTTGCGCAAGCTAAAAATAAATGTAATACAGAAGTTTTGAAGTCGCTCAAGCTTATTTAGCTGTTCCTCTGTAAGAACTCTATCAGGATAGTCAAGAATGGGCAGTAACAGAGATTGAGCTAATGAAATTTTAGTGGTAGTAGGAAATTGCGCAACCTTTTTAATGATGCTATTTATTTTAGTTATGTTTCTAGCGACTGCCCGCAACTTCGTTCGCGTAGGCTCGTCCCTCGACCTCGCCATAACCTCCCGTCTTTTCTAGGTCTTTCATAAGAACCACCTCCTGACAATTATTTACACAACAAAAAAAGAATTAGTGAGATTGGTCCATCCGTTCTCAAGTTATAGCGTGACCAGGAGGAATAAGGGTTCATTTTTATATCAATTGTTATCTATACTTCTATACCATACCATAATAATATTATAAAGAGGAAAGATTTGTTTGTTTGAATTGAATAGGCTCGGAAACTACGGAACCGTTTGAAAAACTTCCACCATTAGTATCCTAACATTACCCCTGTTGAACATAAGCTATATTTTGATTCATCATCATCATCATCATCCATCATCACGCGGGTGAAACCGCGGAGCGCAGCTAGTGTTACATATATGGTTGTTTCACATAACAGTAGAGTATTGTAAAGTGCATCAATTCACAATTGCCATTCATAAAAAGCTTTTTTGATGTCTAAAGCTGACCTTACGCCCGGTCAACTCATAACTGATGTGTAATTGTTTTACATTGCATTTTGAACATAATCTACATAGTGTTAGGTTAAATGTAAAAACTAGCAGCTAGCAGACGTAAATAGTTTACGACTCGTAGCAACAGCAGATCCCATTTCATATAGCAATCTAAGCAAAGTTAGCCCCAGACTTTTACCTTATTTACTTATTTCTTAGGCTTTCGCGATTCTACAATTTTTGATATTTAAGCACGAAGCGCTCGTAGCGGAGCTTGACTTGGCGATCTTAACCGATCAACAAGTTAAGCTAACACTTGCTGCGGTCAGGACTTGGATGGGTGTGTGCTAGTGGCATTGTTCAATTGAGCGCTTCCGTGCTTCGGTGGGCACGTTAAGCTGTCGGTCCCGGTTGTTTGTCTTAGGACAACAGTAGTTAGGCTGTGTCGAAGGCCTTCGGGCGGCCTGAAAAACTTCGACATGGGTTGGCCTACCTATCCACCAAGCCGCACTGAGCCCGCGTGGTGGATTATGGCCCAGCTCCACTCTCTGAGAGAAAGGCTCGAGTCCCAGCAGTGGGAACAAAATGGGCTGATTATACATTACAATTAAACAACTTTAAATGGATTCAATCGCGTATTATTTTATATTATTTTATCGCGACGTTCCGAACACTTTTCAGTGAACATGGTCACGGCTAGACTGGATGACAGTTGTCTATTATAAAAGTTATGGATATTATATTAATGTATGTACGAGTATGAGATGCTTGTGCCTTAGTAAAACAACAGCCTGTTTATTTTTAAAAACGTGGACAAATTTTTACCCGCCAAAAAAGAGTGAAGTTTGTAAATTTACTATATCAACCACCTGCCCGTAAGGATTTATATAAAATGAATGTGTACAATATGTGCTTAACTCTATATAATTATTTACCAGATGAAATTAAGGCCTTGGATGGAAACCTGTTTAAAAGTAAACTATCAGAGTCGCTTCTTTCGAATTGTTTTTATAATGTACAGGAGTTTCGGGATTATTGTGTTCGATTTTTTCGAATATATAGACAGTATTAGATATAGAAAATTTGCAGACAAAATACATTGTGACCTATATTTTATAAGATCTCGAATTTCTACATGTGTCCTAGCAAATAAATTATTTGATTTGTACGTACCGCCTATTATATTGTAATCAAAACGTTCCCGATGCACGCAGTCGTCACTCACAGTGTCCAGAGGTCTTGCAGTATTGTGCTGGCTTAGTGATTTTATTAGCTTGATCACTGGATCCAAAGCAGGTGGTACATGCTCTGTTCAAATTAGGGAGTTTTAATTTCTATTGCCTCTTTTTAACATTCTCGGCACGTATCGGTTCTCCCTAGCTAGAATTTATGAGTGATTCAATCACCCACTAACACAGTAACTAGTAACTCTAGTAATTCTAGTAACTACCTATTCCAGTGGTGCGAGCATGCATCTCACGAGAAACTTCTTTAAGCTATCTTACCTTGTCTCTAGTATGGATCTCGCTGCGATAGCTATTTCGAGGGCGGTCTTTGAACGATAATTTTATCCTATCGACAATCCATGCTCGCACCGGGGATGTAATGGTTGGGCTTATCCAGAACATGCACTTATACTGCAGATTGGTCGTGCGTCTATTCTTCATGTCAGTGATATGTTCATTAATGGGAGGGAAACGACTGGATAAAAAAACTTGAGAGGTGTCAATGTCAAGGGACACCCGGATGGAACGAAGTTCCTCATCAGAAAAAATTATGCTAAAAATACAAAACCATGGTAAATATTCCAATAATAGGTTCCGATAATCGCGCGTATAGTGTTGCTTCAATAAAACTCCTTTCTGCGTATGGGAAGTGTTCAAAAATATATATATTTCTCTAAATTACATATTACATCCAGTGAATAAAATGCCTCCGCGAGCTAACTTTACCTGAGTCGCCATCTAGTATAAATTTACGGAACTAAATGGCGCCACTTGCTACGTTTACAACATCTGGCTTGCTTTCTATAAGAGAGAGAGAGACAGACAGAGAAACATGCGACGCCGCACTTGCTTTCTATAAGAGAGAGAGAGACAGACAGAGAAACATGCGACGCCGCACAGCTTACTATAGCAAAAAGTGTCGTGACAACTTTTCGTAAGATTTTTTTCCGTCTAGCCCCCTTTCACAACGCGCGATAAGGAACTTCGTTCCAATAATATAAAATTATACGTGACTTAATTCATTTAAAGTTGATTAATTTCAATCAATAAAATCGTGAAACTGATATAATTATGTGGTGGGTGTAGAAGCGACTGTAATTGGCCAATGAGATTAACTATAGAGACGTTTTACTCCTTGAATATGAAGTTTAAACATGGCACATTTTATGCTATACCTACCTATAGCTATAGTACACAACTCGCACAACGGCATTAACTACACTGACAAGATTAAAATAACACGAAGATATGTGAATCCTAGTTGTAAGATAGAAGACAGAAAGGGATAAACATGTTATTAACAACGTTCGCCTGTGGCCGACCATTCGACCGCCAATGAGAGCCTCGTCCTCTCTGTCGCTCGCTACTTGTCTCGTTCGCGTGGGTGGCGAAGCAGCAACGTCGCACGAGTTAATTTAAATTAAAATACAATTTAGATTTTCCGTTTTTGATAGATAAACTAGAAAAACAAAACTTACAAATGAAAAGATACATCATTCTTGTTTTTTTACACTCGTTCCAGTATGTGTTCCGCAGTTTCTGAACACATAAGGAGGCATTTTTCCTAAATGTTGAATACGCGCTGCGTCGTTGCCAGCAGTTGCCAGACAGGCTGGAACTAAGTTGACTCAAGACAACTAGCTTGTGTTTATGTCGCCAAGCCGAGCGCAGTAAGGCGTATCTACCTCGGTTTATATATAACATCATTGTAAAACACTGTTTTAAACTATCACGGTTGTTCTCTAAAGTTATATGATTATTAACGGGATATTTACCGTGAACATGGTGCATGTAACTGCGCCGAAATATCGGGAGCTCATTCCACAACCTTACCACGGTAAATATCCCGTTAATAATCATATAACTTTAAACATCATTGTAATTGGCACGTATTTGTTGCAGGCGTCTGGTCTCCTATTCATCCTGGCTGTGTTCCTCTACATCTTCCGCAAGCCTGGATTCATGCTGGGATGGGCCGACGTGCTTAGCTCTATGTAAGATCTAACTATCTATCTCTATATACACAGATAAATAAAAGTACTTGAATGACCAAGTTTTGCTCGTACGTAAGTAATTGATTTTCTTGGTGTAACCTCAAACCATTGGGTTAGTGTTGCCCAACAACGCCATCTATTGTCAAGTAGCTTTACTGTTGTAGCAGTATTTCATAGCTTGTAAACATGAATATAATGACGTTCTCTAAAAATAAAACCTAGCTAGATCGTTTTATCGCTCCCAAAACTATTATCACGGAAACCACTGGACCAATTATGCTGATATTCGAAATTCCTTTTTAAAGTCAGGTAGGTATCTAATGTGTGTACCGATTTTTTATCAAAAGTGACATGTACAGGAGAGCCAACATACAACCTAACAAACATACGGACAGATGAAACTCAATTTGGCCAGTTAAAGCAAAAACAATTATTCTACTTATACCACATAATATATATCCCCAAGTATCATAAATTTTAATTTCCGTAACGGTATGTACTAAGCATGTTTTTTGGTCTAACAGTGCCATCTGTGGGAATTCGTGACAACTCTGGGGCTTAAAATGATTGTTTCCTTGCAGGAAAGTGAAAGACGGCGTGACGTCGATGTTTATCGTGATACTCATGTTTATCCTTCCCATGTCTGTTGATTTCCTCAAGTTCTTCTCGGCATCATCATCATGTAAGTCAAATAAACTTTTATTTTGACGTGATAACGTCTTATAAATTGATGAACGCCGGCTGCACCCACGAAAAATATGACTCATTGTCATGTTCCGCCTGAGCCGAGCGTGCAAGCGAGAGCGCGGAACAAGCGATAGAGAGGCACGATCGGCCTAAGCGTTCGGCTTTTCTTATGACGTTATCACGTAAAATTATCGTCCGTAAACCGACTTTACCAGAGAACCATTTTTTACATCTATACACAAATTAATCAAAATATAGTATTTGTTAGTAATGTCAACAATTTTTTACTTATATGTATATCAGTCCGCTCGTGACCACGATCAATGCAACTTGATCGAAATGTCGAGGTAAATAAATACTATTGCTAACGCGATTAAGCCCCGATAATATAATAGAAATATGTGGTCACCGCGAAAGTTTAAAAATTACTAGTCTTTTTCATTCCTTCCGGAGTCGTGGTCCAACTACTCTGTAGTATAGTACGAGTAAATCGCACTACAAGCTTGTGGTAGGGGCGGTTGTCGAATTCGCTACCGCGCTGCCTAACGTATCGGTTCAGTGTCATAGTCTTATTATATGTGCGATAACTACCCTCGGATTAAAATTATAAATTCATATAAGATACTTACATACAAAACCAAAAATGACTAAATGTGATAATTGCAAGAAAGGTATCACCACCAGGATGCCGGGACTAGAATGCAGGTCCTGTGGCAAGGTGGTTCATGCTAGTAAAACTTGTTCTGGTCTCAACGCGAAGCAACTCTCCGCGCTACGCAATGCTGATGGATTGGACTGGACGTGCGAAGAGTGTCATCAAAACACACCTAATAGGAAGTCATCGTTTATTATTCCTGAAGAGGATGATGAAGAAGATGAAGTGTTCGACAGAAACCTTGGAAATTGTACGATAGACACTGATAAGTTCCTGAAAGACATCACCGCTGAAATGAAAAAAGTTCTAAAGAAGGAATTACAACCAATTGAGACATCGGTTAGTTTCTGCTGTGCTAAGATTGATGATCTTTCCAAAACTGTGGAAGCTCAAAATAAACATATTCAGGAGTTAGAAAAAAAGTACAGCCATTTACAAAACGATAAAACTCATCTTGAGCTTGAAATGAGTTCACTGAAACAATATTTACGAAATATTGAACAACAGCGTCTAGACAACACTATAGAAGTGATAGGAATCCCTAAAGTTAAAGATGAAAATCTTGTAAGTATATCTCACAAGTTGGCTGAAACTCTCAACATGCATGTGACGCAGGTGATGGAGATCAAACGTTTGGAAGATCGTAATGAGCAAAATGGAAACATACAGGTGCAGCTCAAGCATGTGGAACACTCAAGCTTATGGGTACGGGCCTCTAAAATAAAAGCAGTATTAGTAGAGGAAATCGTTCCAGAGGCGCCCGTGGCAGCGGCTAAGCTAAAAGTGATCTTGAGACGCGCTCTTACTAAAGCTAACAAATCATTGCTGTGGCTAGCTCAACAAAAATTGAGGCCGGCCTATAAATATGTTTGGTTCCAGGATGGTAAGGTGCTACTACGTGAAGACGACCAACACAAACCTATAGTCGTTCGAAGTGAAGCTGACATAGAAAAGCTCTCTGTAGTAACGAAAACGGTCGGACAACGTTTTCATCGGTAGTAGATGTCAAAACCAGTCACTCAGGTCCCCTTTTCAGATCACCAAGAAATATTAAATTGTGCTAATATCAACGACTTTCGCAGGTATATACCTCCATTTCATAAAATTCATTTTAACATTGTCCATGTAAATATTAGATCCTTAGTTCGAAACTTTAGTTATGTAACACAGTTAATTAGTTCATCCAAATTGATAATTGATGTATTAATCCTAACCGAAGTGAACATAAATGACAACATAGTTTCAATGTTTAATATCAGTGGCTATAAAACGCATAGTAAGTTGCGTAAAAACAGAAAAGGCGGTGGTATAATGTTATATGTTAGGGATATCCACGTATTTTCACTAGTAAGCCACTCATTATTACACTGTGAGTCTATTATCGGTAAAATCACTACCCCCTTCAAATATACCGCTCACATCTGTGCTATTTATAGACCACCTAGCGAAAGTAAGCACTTATTCATACAAGAGTTAAAAAGCTTCTTATCCCGTTCCACTTTCCAATTATGTGATACTTATATGCTGGGTGACGTAAACATAAATTTAAAGACATACGACAACATCCGAGACTACTACATTAGCAGTATGTCCGAGTGTGGTCTAACAAGCGCGATATCTGACTTCACAAGAATTGAAAAACGCGGTAATAACACAACACGCAGTTGTATAGATCACATTTTTGCTCGAACGCGCTCGTTAGACTTGTACTCGGCCGCGCTCGGAACTGTAATGGCGGATCACCGGCTGATTATTCTGTCATGCGTAGGGTTCGAGACAACACAAATACAGGGGGATACAAGTATGATCAAACTGATTGATAATAATAAACTTAAATCATTGCTTAACAAAATGGATTGGAGTGAAATAGAACATACAGAGTGTCCAAACAAAATGTACGATTACATTAAAAATAATTTTAATACCTGTTATAACGAGTCAAATTACATGAAAAAAATAAATAAAGCCAGTAATAGAAATAAATATCCATGGATTAATCTTAAAATTGATAATATGTGCAAAGAGAGAGATAAGTTGTTTATTAAATGGAAAAATGATTCTACGGATAAGTTACTGCGAATAGAATATAACAAAATAAGAACCAGGACTCATAAAATAATAGAAAAATCTCGAAATAAATTTTATATGGAACAAATAAAAAGTAATCAAATGAACCTTAGAAACCTATGGCAAATTTTAAATGATTTATCTGGTCGAACCAAAAACTCTGTAGATGAGGTTATATTAAAAGCATTTAAAAATAACAGTATAGATATAAAATCAATAGCCGATAACTTTGCCACAGAATTTAAAAACAGCGTAAAAAAGATCTTGCCCAAGTGTAACAAGCAGCTCCTAAAAGAATCTGAATATATGTTCCCCGAGAATAAATCTATGTATTTTAAAAAAGCCTCGAAAGATAGTGTCTTGAAGATTATAAAAAATCTTAATACAAATAAAGCTCCTGGGGTAGACAATATTAGATGTGTTGACATAAAAACAATCTGTGATAAGATGCTAGGAATTATTGTGAAGCTAATTAATACTAGTATGAAACAAGGGAAATACCCAGTAGAATTAAAAACAGGTATAGTGAGACCGATCTATAAAAAAGGAAGTCACACTGATTATGCCAATTACAGACCGATTACTATTCTTCCAGTCATTGACAAAATAGTAGAAAAGTTTGTATGTTACCAAATACAAAACTTTAATATAAAAAATAATGTTCTGTCCAACTCCCAATATGGATTTCAACCAACCAAGTCAACTTCACAGCTGCTATCTAAATTTACGAACGAAGTGAACAAGTACCTCAATGACAGGAACCACGTAGTTCTATTATTTATAGATTTTAGCAAGGCTTTCGAAACACTACGGCATGACACGCTATTAAAAAAACTGGAGAACTCAGGTGTTCGAGGCCCCATTCTAGAATGGTGCAAGGATTACCTTAGTAACCGTAAATACAGCGTCAAAGTGAGTGATGAAATTAGTGATGCAGTTTTAGTCACTGAAGGAACGGCCCAAGGTTCGGTGTTAGGACCTTTGCACTATCTTGCTTATGTCAATGATATGGAAAATGTGGTTAACCATTGCTCCATATATCAATATGCAGATGACACCTGCCTCTTAGCTGCTAGCAAGGATATAAGCGAAGCATCTCAATGGCTGCAACAAGATTTTACGCAGATATCCAAATGGGCACACGATGCAGGACTTGTAGTAAATGCAAACAAAACTAAAATTATTCACGTCCGTTCTAATTACTTAAAATGTTATACCTCGTTTAAGATAGTCGCCCACGGCCACACGTGCCTGCACAAGCCAATCTTGACAGACACTTGTGGGTGTGAGGCAATCGAGCAAGTTACTCACCACACTTACCTAGGATTAGCTGTAGATAACCGATTTGGCTGGAGCTTCCATATAGACTATATATGCAACAAACTGCGAGCTATACTAGCTAAGTTCTACATTCTAAAACCAAAGATACCGTATAAAATACTACTCAACATGTACACAGCCTTAGCAGAATCAATTATTTCATACGGTATTACGAGTTATGGTAGAACGTTTAGAACATATATTGAAAGAATATATAATCTACAAGTAAGGCTATTAAAACGCATTGTACCCTATAAAATAAAACAGAAATATAAAGATAATATCATAGACATTTTCAAGTACTGCAATATATTGCCTGTACATATAAGACTTCATATGGCCCTATTATAGTAGATCCAACCGTTTATCCTCTTTTTGACAGATCTAATTTGTCAGTTAAAGTGTTGTGACCAAGTGATTATAGTGGACACGATTTCGATTCATTTTTCTATCGAGTCTGTGCGGAAAGAGAATAGTCCTAGGAATGGCGCCATGACCATGGCTATTGGCCATCTAGAAATACGTCAGCCAATGGGGAATGTTGAAAGGGCGTGGACAGGCCGTCATGGCATGGCCATCTAGAAACGCATCAGCCAATGGGAAATGCTGACGCATTTCTAGATGGCCATGCCCAGATGGCGAGGCCACGCCGTCCGGTTACACCCGTGTAGTTTCCAAGGTAAGCTATCAAATTCTGAGTTATAAGTTTTCACTTCTATCGGCAATTCCTATGACTGCCAATTTTTTTGTCTATGGGTAAGCAGTAGTATTTTATCAAGGTAGTAAAACTCAATGGTCCACCGCCGTTTTGTATTTGTCACTGTCACTCGCAACAAGACGCCCGTGCTAGTAATTATTTGCTGAGTTTTATATTGGAACTATAAAATGCCGAAAGGATCAGTGCTGAAAGGACAGACGAGAGAAATGGTGATCAAGCTTCGTAATTACTTTGAAGCAGAGTATCAAAATGGCGGCCCGCTTTTACCATTGTCGCAAGTGAGAGAGCGCGTTGCGGCCGCGTTAGGTATTAGTGCATCTACGATTACAAAAATTACTACCGAAGCCTACGGAACAAGCGGCATGCAGGAGAATAAGCTTCGTACGCCGAAGAAAAAACGCCAACCACGTCGTGTGACTTCGGTTGACAACTTTGACGCAGACGCTATACGCCGTCATATATATAACTATTACTTACGTAAAGAAGTTCCAACACTTAAAAAACTTGTTGCTTCTTTGCGTGAATGTGATTTGTTCCGAGGTCAAAAATCGTCATTGGTAAAGGTCTTGAATGAAATTGGATTTACTTATAAAAAATCGGACAAACGCAAAATATTGATGGAGCGTCGCGACGTAGCTTTTGCTCGTTGCGAATTTTTGAGCGAAGCCAAAAAAATTACAGATTGGTCAAATGTTGTTTTCACTGACGAAACTTGGCTGAATGCGAACCACACAGTGTCTAAGAGCTGGACTGATGACACCGCTGCTTCCACTACCTCAGTACCGATGGGAAAAGGAGAACGTCTAATCATTTGCCATGCAGGGTCTGTGAAAGGATTCATGCCAGATGCTTTGTTGGCCTTTAAATCCAAAAAAACAGTTGAGTACCACGAAGAAATGAATTCTGAGGTTTACGAAAGTTGGTTTAAGGAAATGGTACAATCATTGGAAGAACCGTCAGTTATTATTATGGATAACGCATCCTATCACTCACGCCAAATTGATAAAATGCCGACCCAGGCCGACAAAAAACAAGTAATCATTGACTGGCTTCAACGACATGGTGAAAATGTTGATAACTCCTTACTAAAAGTACAATTACTAAATATATTACGAACAAAAAAACACTTCCCAAAACGATATGTGATCGACGAAATAGCTGCAGAACATGGTCATTGGGTTCTTAGACTTCCACCCTATCATTGTCAATACAATGCCATTGAATTAATATGGGCTCAAGTTAAAGGACACGCTGCTAGAAATAACACAAAACCCCCATTCACGGCAAACAAAATGGTAAATTTATTAAAAAATGCATGTGTGAAAGTAACTGCGGAAAGCTGGCAAAATGTAATTCAAAAAACACAAGAAACTATAATGGCAGATTGGGATAAACACGTGGCGATAGATTATATGAGTCAACAATTAATTATAAATGTCGGCAATAGCTCGAGTGACAGCAACGATGAATCTGATTTTGATTAATAAATAAATAAAAATAAAAGATTAGATTTCGTTTGCTTAAATTGGAATTGGGGTTGCTCAAACTTTACTATTTTCTGGTACCAAACGGCAGACTTTAATGTCTGCCATCCCCAGCGAGCAACACGGAAGGGAGTAGCCTTAGCTAAAAAATATTGTTCAAATCTTTCTGTCATTTCTTGCGGGAGGGGAAGTTGCACACTAGCGCAAAGCCGCACTATTACATACAAAACATACCTGTACCGATCCATTGCCGATCATACTCACACAACCAAATCACTAACACATAAAAAATAAAGCACCATTCACAAATCTAGCCCCGCCCTCACCCCACAGTATATTATCAAACTCCATGGTCCATGCGGACTTGTACTTTGACAGAGGGGAAACGCTGTGTATGCCTACTCCCTTCCGTGTTGCTCGCTGGCCATCCCAGATTTAACCGGTAACAGCTTCGTCAAGTATGACTTGTACTTGTAATCATCATAGTCATCATAACCTTGTTCTTTTTTGGATATACACCAGGAGATAAACACGTCTTCAAATAATGCTGTATGTTTTCCTGAGGCGCATCAATATAACGGTTTTACATAAAAATAAATCCGATATTATGTGCCGAGAACGGAAAACACCCGTGTAAAAATAGTTCATAAACAATATCGATATCTCAATCGTAACTTCGTAACATCACTATGTTGATAGCCATAGAACGTAATTTTTTAAAAACGTTTGTTATTTTATGGAATTTATAAAAAAACTACTGCACTTATGGACTCATTTTGTGAAAGATGATTATTATACGGGATCAAGGAGCAAATTTAAGCAGTTGTCATATTTTTAAAACCTCGCATTTATAAGTTAACTTTTGCGTAACATCGTCATGTTACGTTCTATTGGTGCTGTCAAAAAGAGGATAAACGGTTGGATCTACTATAGTTGAACAATTTAATAATAAAGAAATACAAATACCCGTATCCCATAAAATAACAACGAGGAATATTTGTAAGAATAAACTAATAGTACCTACAACAACAAATTATTATGGTAAGCGAACTGTCGAATACTTAATCCCAACCATAATTAATAACATCCCACAAAACATACAAAAAGAAATTAACATAAAAAATTACAAACTTAAATACAAAAAATACTTTTATGAAAATATTAAATAAACAAAACACACATCACTTAATCAGTTATTTTTAATTTATTAATTTAAATTATTGTTATTGTTATTATTTATTTTAATGGTATATTAACATCTTATAACGTCCGTATTTTACCCCTTCACTGCATTACAAATCGATTCATCCTGTATATGAGTGTTTACGCCGTCCGGCAGAACCAGTTCACGATAAGAAGTTATTCCACGAACACAATATGACGGCACTGAGTATTGAATGAGTGTTTGCCTACCGCATAATTAGTAAGTAGTTAAGACACAAATTTATAAGGCATACCCTATTTTTGTATATGATCCTATAAAGTTAAGTTTAATATTATGTTTAATATTAAGCAGTGTACGTTGCGAATCTGAGTACCAATACAAACTATGTCTGGTTTAATGGTACAAAACAATAAAGATTATGTTAAATGTGTAATAAATAAATAAAAGAAAAAAAAAATGAAAAGTATATATAACAAAATAATCAGTTTTTAGGTTTTTTGATTGTCTGTGTGTCTTTCTGTTTATCTCCGAAATGGTTGGACCGATTTGAACGGGACTTTCACTGACAGATAGGTTACCTTATAAGGAGTAACTGAGGCTACTTGTATTAAAGAAAAACATTTAGGATTCCACGAAAAATAATTAAACCTCGCAGGTTTAATTATTTTTCGTCACACGAGCGAAACCGCTAACGGGTCACCTAGTTTTATATAAACGCATTTAAAACGTTTGCTTGTAGTGTAGACAGATTGGTTGTTAATAACTGTTTAATTAGAGTAAGCAAACCTTTAGGTTACTATTTGGATGGGTGACCGCTGGTGGAATCACTCAGCCCTTCCTACCGCCATTGCTGGTGTCAGTTGTAGTCTAAAAGAAGTATGCCATTCGTCTCGACCTTGGAGGTATTCGGGTGGTTTGATAAATGACTAGGCTCTAGGGTTCACCAAGGTTGTAGCGTCGGTTATTATATCCGTTAACGCTCACTGGGCTCGCGTGGTGGATAAAAGCCTAACATAATCTTCTTTTTAGAGAAAAGTATAGAAAAAAGTAAGAACATCCACGTTATTAGATGAAATTGAGAGTATATATTCACGTGTTCATGAAATGTTTCCCAAACATTTTCGACAGATGGCGCTGACTGCCACGTAAGATGCGTAAATCAATGGAATAAAAACTGTTTCTAGTCACTTATATACATTAGTTACAAGTAAAAAGGACAGAACAACATTCTTAACTCGCAGTTTGAAGTCCCGCGATTTTTTGTTATAATTTGTTAGAAACAGCTTAATGATAGAAATGGCAGGTAATATTTTTTCGTAGGTCAATGCTAGTACAGCACCTTCTTCTTGCTTGGTTAAAAATATGTCCGGCTACCGTAAGCGTGTTTTCTTTGTATAATAACGGAAAAAACAATTAAATGTTGGGTAGTATAATAATTTCTACCCTACAAATAAAAAAAAGTAATATATATAAAATATATTACAATAAGTTAATTATAAGTATGGTTTGTCATTTCAGATGAAGATTTAGCGGCCGTCAAGCCCTCTCCAAGCATTGTGACATGGAATATCTTGAAAGAAAAGGTCCCATGGGGTCTGCTTTTCTTACTTGGTGAGTAAAACTTCTATTGCTAATAATAATCAATACTTTTCATGGACGGAGTTTTTAAAATTCGATATGGGAAGTGTGATTTGTTACAAAAATTGGAAAAACGGGAAGCAAAAAGCTTTTCGCCCAACGTGGGGCTCGAACCCACGACCCTGAGATTAAGAGTCTCATGCTCTACCGACTGAGCTAGCCGGGCTGTGATAACGAAGTCGAAAATAACCTGTGCTTGCTAGTGAGTAGTGTTTACGATATTTTTACATTCTGCGTTTTATTTAGTTCACTTGTACTAAATTAAATTTTAGTACGTAAGAATTCCATTGTCACCTACTTTTGTGTGATATTCATTTGTCTCATTGTAAATGTAGGTAAGTTGTATGATGGAGATGGGTTCTTTAAGGCCAAACGCCATTGCAGCTAGCCTTACTAGATACGTTTGACGAGTCATATTCAGTTCGTCCAGTAAATACCACTTGTGATACTATAGAAAATATAGTTATTTCTTTACTCATAAATACTGCGCCTACAGCTCCCGGCTTAAGAATTGGACGAATCGATATCTTCCTACATGGAAGTCTTGAAAACTGACTAAAAGATAAGATGCATTAGTCTTGCACCGTATCACCTGAGCTAGTTCTGAGATCAAACCCAAAACATGACTGCAGAAATGTGGTAGTTTATCAACTTCTGCTAACACCTTCGAGAATGTAAAAACGCGATGGTATATAATATACTAGCTGCGCCCCGCGGTTACACCCGCGTAGTGATGAATGATGTTGATAATGAATATATCCTATGTGTAAATCCAGTGCCTCATCATCCTCCATGCCAAATTTGACCCTCGGATTCACCTGGATGATAATGATGAAAGTTATACTATCTAGCGCCTCATAAACCTTCATACCTTCATTCAACCTTCACCGAATTTCATCAAAATTGGTGCAGTCGTTCGAGTGTGAAAGAATAACAAACATCCATGTATAGTGGATGTCAAACTTTCGCGTTTATAATATTAGTAAGATGCATGTATGGAGAGGGCTATGCTCGGGGTTTCTCTACGTGATCGAATCAGAAATGAGGAGATCCGTAGAAGAACGAAAGTCACCGACATAGCCCAGAAGATTAGCCAGTTGAAGTGGCAGTGGGCATGGCACATAGCACGCAGAACTGATGGCCGATGGGGCCGAAAGGTTCTAGAGTGGAGACCACGGACCGGCAAGCGCAGCGTAGGTCGTCCACCGACACGGTGGACAGACGACCTGAGGAAGGTCGAAGGACGACGTTGGATGCAGGCCGCTTCCAACCGGTCCTTTTGGAAAATCATGGGGGAGGCCTATGATGATGAAGATGCATGTATTACTTATGGACACCTAAAATCCAACCTACTTGTCAAATAAGCTGCCAAACGACGTAATTTCAACCCAAAGTATGAATCAGTTAGTTACAGAAGTAAAAAAATTATACATATCTCCTACTTATCTTAAAAAAAATCTAGCTGGTAATGGCAGTATACCGTTATTTACCTATTATAACAAAAATACTATATATAAATGTTGCCTTTGACCTTCCCAGGGGGTGGTTTTGCATTAGCTGAAGGCAGTAAAGCTACGGGACTGTCAAAGATGATCGGATCCTCGCTAGAAGGTCTGCAGGGGATGGACGAGGTGGTGGTACTTCTGGTGGTGGTACTGGTCACCCAGTTCATCACGGAGTTCACCTCCAACGTCGCCATAGCCAACCTCATCCTACCCGTGCTCGCCAATATGGTAAGTTGTGGATTGAAAGGTGTTTTTCCCCAATTCTAGGAAACTTGAAGTAATCAAACCAAAGCAACTCTGTCCAATATCTTAAAACACGTTCATTATCATAGTACAAAAGTATAAAACTGTTTATATCTCATTCGGTATTATTCTAATTATGAAATGAAATACAGACTTTTATTGCCATATTTTATTTACATACTAAAATTTAAAAATTAAATTAAAGCATTATTCTCCTAACAACAACAATGCTTTAAACATTTTTTTAATTATTAAAGTACAATGTGTCCCGACCAAGGAGGTTTCAATTCCATTTAAGTACCTTCACATTATCTGTGGAGAGCGCGCTGCCGCAACGCGCTGGTTCCGAGCCAATAGACCAATAACAGACTTTTTCCACTGATATTGGCAAAATTGTGGTTACGCCGCACAAGCCATGCAAACAAGAAGAAGAAGAAGACTTTTTCCATTTTGGCGCTATTTCGTACATACGAATTTGAGTAATATTTTGTTGGATAACTTTAGTAGCAAAAATGTCATGAGATTAAATAAAGTAGTGTATGCAACTGCATATAATTAGGTATTATATGACAGTTGCATAAACTACTAATATCAAAGTCGACCTGAAAGACTTAAAATGTATTATGAGTGGTAGCGAAGCATGCAAATTTAACGTAATTTAATCTATGTAGATACTTAGATGCCATCCTACCGGCTGCGCCAAAGCAAAACAAATGTCTCTGTTAAGACGATAATAAAAGACAGTAAAGGCATAATACTATCAATAATGATGACACCTCCAACGTCCAACAATCACCTCCGTCTATGTTTAGAGTATCTAGGCAAGACGTGGATACACAAGTATCAGTGTCTACGTGAAGCTCTTTTCTAACGAGCTTATAATCTATCGAATTCAAATTTGTATATGTAATTTATAATTTTTATTTTTCTTGATACCATTGTTATAAGATTAAAAATGTGATTGGCACGCTGTTGAGACATACACTTCTTGCGTGCGGGGCACCTGCCCCGCTTATTAGCTACTAGCTAAGAAATCGCAACGCTCGGTAGAGTTCCATTTCAAGACCGCACTCATTGCGAGTGAACACGTCGCGACCGCAACAGTTTACGAGCTACCAATGGCAGAAATGGAAAATAGATTCTTTATAGATACGTTTTCTTTGTTTAATGTAGCGCGGAAAAATTACATGTATTTATTCATGCTGACCACCTTCGATCCGCGAGCGTTGTGGTCGCGGTGTGAGCGTTTTCGGTGAAGACATCGATGAAATATCGAAATCGCTCAGTCGGTCACGATGATCGGGGGCTTGTAAGGGAATGGGTGTGCGAACGCCGCGAGTGATTTCGGCACTTACTCCGTAGCCTATGAAATGTTGATGAAATCTTTAAAAATGGCGGCTTTATGTCAGGTTTGACAACTCCTATAAGCAGAAATGTTAGTAAGTTGATGACTGGACAACTAAAGTGACATAAGGCATTATTTTAGATTACAATCAACATTTGTTAGCAGCTGAGATACATAGTAGCCCTGCAGGTCACCATAGTACAGATACTGCCTAGTTTTGGACATAGATACCATGTGTGAATGTTGTCTTGTTATTATTAATAAGTACGTGTTTGTCCCCAGGCCCGCGTGCTGAACATCGACCCGCGCTACCTGATGATCCCGGCCACGCTGGCCTGCTCCATGGCGTTCCACATGCCGGTCGGCACGCCGCCTAACGCCATTGTCGCGGGCGTCGCTCATATACCCACTTCGAAAATGGTAAGTCTAAATACAGTTCCTTTTTTTTAAATATTGTATATATATATTATAATGAGATTAATGTGCGATAAGGTCAATTGGTTCCAAAGGGTAAAAACGGGACACTAAAACTCCGCTGTCCGTCCGTCTGTCACCATGCTGTATTTCTTGAACCGTATTTTTGTTGCCGCTATAAATACTAAAAAACCGGCCAAGTACGAGTCGAACTTGCGCACGAAAGTTTCCGTTAAAACGGCAAAAATAATCATGTCAGATTTATAGATAATGGTACGGAACCCTTCGTGCGCGAGTCCGGCTCGCACTTGGCCGGTTTTTTATAACGCTATAATATTAAGACGAGATTAACGTTTGATAAGGTGAGTTGGTCACGGTAGAAATAGGTATGGTGCTCCCCGGACCGGTCAACAGGATTCTTAATTTTTTTCGAAATTACACTATTAAAGGCTAGCCACAATATCAAAAAAATATATGGAATTTCCAGCTCAAAGCACGATAATTCACCTTAAAATTAACGCGAGCGAAAATTTTCTTTTTATAAAAAAAAATTGTGGCACAAAGATTGTGACGTTTTATAAAATTATATTAATTTATTTTTCAGGCTGTCGGCGGCATCGGTCCGAAAATCATCACGACCCTCATCGTTTGGGGCGCTTACCCCACATGGGGCAAGGTCATATTCCCTCCACTAAACTTACCCATTTCCACCCTCACCCCAACCCCGTCTGCCCTCAACAAAACTCTTTCCCTAAACTGTAACGTTACCTACAACGCAATATCAAATCTAAAAAGATTTAACTGCTCTTTGCCAGTTGCTAGTATACAAAATTCTACCGCGATAGCTGATATAGCAAAAGGACTCTTCACCTGTGATTACTCCCCGTTCAATAAGAGCTAAAATTCTATGTGACATGTAGGTAAATATTTATAAAATCTAGCTTAAATGTTTGGATGTTGCGAGCGATTTTGATTCTTACGGCTAATTTACTGGGTACGAGTGCACAACCAATAATAAAGGTAAACATTTCAAACCTTAGCCTATCAAATATAAAGAATATAAAAAACCTTAAGAAACTTTTTTTGCATTAGTCCTACAGTGTCAAAGCTGCAACGTCAAACTGACCCATGTGGGTTTCACTAAAGACAGATATTGGTAAACTAGTGTTTAATAGTGAATAATTTGTTTGGTGTATTTAAGTGGAACGTACTCGCATATTCAATCTCGAATACTTATTTTTATTTAAATTTACAAACGCTATTCCACTATTTGTAAATCTATTGTTATTTCTATCTGTCGAATAACAAGTTTTTTTTGTAAGTTATTTAATTTTACTATTATTTATTTAATATTTTTATTATCTATGGTAAATGACACTTCAGTTTACGTAGTATTACTTTTCGGAATCATGAAGAGTTGGAGCGCGTTCGGAACCTGAAAGTGCGGTTGTTTAGTTGTTTTCCACTCGCTCTCAGTCTAACCACGGTTGTTTCCTAACCTCAAACAGACTGACAAATTTGACATTGATAAGTCAGTTCAGTTTTTTATTTATATGGCTTTTGCGGGGTTGTGCAATTTCGCCAATATCGCGAGCATTGATAAGTCTTTTGAGTTTTAACTCATTATCTTTGATAAAGAGAAGAAGAAGAAGTATAATTTATAAGATGTTTGTGTTTCACTGTCGCCTAAAATGCTGTCATATGACGTCAAAGTTATGTCAGGCGCGATTGCAACCGTTTACCGATTGATTTTGATGGTTAAAACGTGGCAACCTTCAGAGGTCCGAACGGTCGAGTTAGGAACAACCGAGTGCTTTACCCTGAGGTTCCGAACGGTATTATTGCGAAAAGTTTCACCCCGAACGCGCTCTAACCGAGTTCCGAACGCGCTCATGCAGCACGAAGTGTGAGGGAAATTAACGAATTTAATGTCATCGTGTGTAAATCTCGCTTAAAGCCGCCAACAAAAAGTCGATTGTTATCTGCGAGGATACGTGTGGCGTTTGATAGAACAAAATTTAAAATAAATAGCAGTCTTTTGTGAGAACAGTCATCTCCACGAGCTTAAATTTAGTTGGCTGGCTCTTTGATGATGATATGTCAGGCCAGGACCAGTCACAGTTATTGCGCAGGGTAAAAACTTTATAGTTGGAACCTTAAAGTTTCCTATACCTTCGGCAATCTTTGGAATTATGTTATTTACAGCATTGCCTGAAATCATTATGTAATACACGCATTGTTTTAGTGTTTTATTATTTATTCAACTGCTGTCTGAAATAAATCCGAAATTACAAGCTAAGAGTAGCGACTGTCAAAGATCAACCAGGATATTTATGATAATAAAACTGCGTGATCAGCATATTTTTAAAACGAATTTCGTAACCATAGTCGGTAATCGAACCCGTTGGTTTCGGAGAACATCCTGGATTACTGCAAAGTTGATAGTGTCAGTTAAGATCAAATTCTGGAAAGCAATGTAAAACTGAAAAGTTATTGCAATACGTTTATTTTTGTAAATTTTCTTATGTATAATTGCCACGAAACAATCTCATTCTTATACATTGTATAATTATGTCAAATGTTAGCTTTTACAATCTCCTTTATATAATTTAAGAAATAGCATAAGTATGTATTATATTTTTATTTATTAATATACATTACTATTTAAAAGTAGAGCACCAATTATTTTTAACTTTACGAAGTACAATGTGATTCCACATACCAATATAACTTCTAGTTGGAGATGATTCTGATCTGATGAACTGTATCTGGTATTGCATCAACCGTGACCTGGCGAAATTGAATTGAATTTCATACTCCCCAATCCTTTGCTAAAATTGATAACATTCTTTGCCGTCTTAGAAAAACATATTTTTTAAAGATAGTTATTTATTAATTAAACTTCTAGATTTCTTGCGAAAAATGTTTTTAATTAAATCCATTTACACAATGAAGAAAATGTACTGCTGGAGAAAATAGAATCTGTCGAATAAATGTTCGTTAGTTCGATCAGTTGGTGCCTACGACCAGGATGTAGTGTACGTTATATTGCAATTTAGCAAAAAAAATGTAAATAGCATTTATCAGAGTGTGTTAAATTTTGTACGTAAAATATTCTATATTTTTTATATACTGGACATAATACGTTTTAGCATTTGTAAGTTTTGTATGGATAACCTTTATGTATACCTAAATATTTATACTCGACTTATATTGTATTAAATGATTGAAGCTTTTGAAATTTATACAATATGCCAAAAATGTGTCCAAAACAGGATACATAATACTTATGCAGTAAACATATTAAAATGGTTGCAAATTGAAAAAAGATTACGCGCATAGTACTTTTATATGTAATATTTATTATAATCATATGAATATACCTACTTATATATATTTTGTGTAAAGATATATTTTCATAAAAATATTTTATAATTCTCATTCGTAATGAGAAGTAACTAAGCTATCATCCATTAGCTGTTTTCATCATGCGATGTGATAAAATATCATTATTTTTCTATAAATCTCTTAGTTTTTTTTTAATAATTTATAATCGTATGTTATTGGTTTTACGGTTAATATAAAAAAATTAAGTAACTTTTAGCTAGTGATTTACATTAGACCAATAATATAATAATTATACTCAATTAAAGGGCATTGTTAAAATATATGTGCCTATTAACATTATTTTAATGTAATAAGTAGATAATCTCTTTGCATTGGCCCAGTAGCTAGTATAACACTGGATCAAAACCAGTCCATTGATGGTTGTAGTATATTGATTATAACATCCGATTTCGAAAAGGAGGAAATTTGCATTGGACTTGATTTTTTCCCGAAACCCGGGAGTACTTAAAAGTGATTGAAAGCAAGCTGCTGTCTCAATGTAGACCGACATCGATTTTGTAAACTATTTAGTAAGTAGGCTTTACCATAAAAATGCCTTGATATGCATTATTAGTATGCGTGAGTGAGTTTATGACCGAATATAGCTTTACGCACACTATCATAGCCCCTATCTATATAATGTGCATGTATGCAAGAATGAACGAAGTGAATGAACAATGAACCTAAGGGGCTTTTGTAAAACGTAAAACAGTGTATTTTATAAATTTTAAATTATAAGTTAGTTTTTTACATTTGGGACAATAAATAATGAACATAGAAGTTTAAAAATATATCGTCTGTAAACTTGGTGCAGGGCTTAGATGACTGACCATAATAATGATCTTCCTCGGTATAGGCGTCGAGTGAACTATTTGAAAATTTAAGATTTGTACTAGAATTTCTCTGTGACGCTGTCTTTGTTACAAGTATTGAACTTCTGAAAACATCAATATATATATTGTTAAGCTGTGAAAATTATTATTTGCAAATATAAAGGGGCATCTACACTATGCGTGTAGATGTGTAGCTGGCATCGTGTAGAGCGTGCCATATTATTTATATTATGCTCATTTGTAAATATGTTCGTGGATGTGGAATATGTTTGTTAGTTGTTTTAGTAAAATAAATATGTTGGAAATTGTGAGGTGATGTTTTTTTTTACAAATTATAATAAATTTCACTTATTAGTGTGTCGTGAGTCATGGACCTGAATCATACCTAACTGGTAAAATTAAATTTTGTAATAAGTAGATTTTGAGTAATCAACAAAGCACTCGTAACGGAGCTGATTTACTTAATTCTTAGGCTTTCGCGATTCTGATACATTAAAATTTTTGATATTTGAGCACGAAGCGCTCGTAGCGGAGCTTGATTTGGCTATCTTAACCGATCAACAAGTTAAGCAACGCTTGCTGCGATCAGAAGTTGGATGGATGTGTGCTAGTGGCATTATTCAACTGAGCGCTTCCGTGCTTCGGAGGCATTGATTTATATGTTACACTAGATAACCTAGATATCAGTAATTACCGTGCTAAATCGTTGCCACTTCACATATGGCCACAGCCATATGTCTAGCTAGCATCAGTTCAGTGCTCAGCGTGATGACAACCGAGTGACACGCGACAAAACCGATCTCCAAATTGGGTGAATGCGGAGTGAAAGAGTGCGATTCAAGGTAAAAAAAAAACAATAAACCAAGCGGAATAACTTTTCACACGTAAGTTTACTGTTGCAATTATATTTACATAAATAACACAAAATCTGAAATAAAACACCGAATATAGTAATTTACTTTCAGTGTTACCACTAAAACACTTTTTTGGGTTTCCCACATTAATTGGAGAATTTGAAATTTATTGAATAAGTTACTTCGTTTCGTATAAGTTATTTCAAATACGTTTGCTGTTTCTAAATATTATGGTTGAGTAATATATGTTTTAATTTTCCCACCCTTTTTAGTGACCTACTCACGGGATACACCGTCAATGATGATATCATCAAGTTAGGCGAAACACTTTTTAATTATTGAAGTATAACTCAAAAACTACTTTACCGAATTTGATGAAATTTATATGGTAGGTACCGCCACAGAAGTCTACTCTTTCAAACAAAAAAGAATTATTAAAATCGGTTCATAAATGACGAAATTATCCGCGAACGCACATAAAAAAAATATGATAATTGAGAAACCGCCTCATGAAGTCGGTTAAAATCAAACTGTTTTAACTCGTCCGCATCAGGACAAAAATAACAATGGATGAACGAACCTTGCCTCTAAAGAGTGCTGATCCCAACAGATTAATACGACTCTAACTCAATTGCGTAGTACAATGAATTGTTAACTTATTATATAAGCGTTATAGTGCTCTTTCGACTACAATATAATGTAAATATTTCAGGAAGACTCGGATATGCATGTAGATGCTGTGGAAACCGATGAAGAGATAGAAGAAATAACTGAAACATCGCGAAAGAGCAAAATGAGAAAAAATATTCACCGTTAAAAATTGTAGCCACTGGAATAATAATAAAAAATATATCACAATGAAAATAAACGTATGTTGAGTGAAGAAAAAGAAATGCAGCTAAATTTTACAAATGAAAACTGTTCAATTGATGGAAAAAATTGTTCACTCAAACTAACAAAAAAGTGCCTAAAAGGCAACTGTACACGAAACTGATGCTTCATAGCGGAGTTTGATTTTTTGGTATTAATTTTTTTTTTAATTATTTCATTATACTGCGTCACAATAACAAATAAGTATATAACTAAATGGTTTGAAAATTTATTTTATTACATAGCGACATTAAAGAAACTTTATCTTTATTTACTATTTTGTGGGTAAAATTCATACGGTAGGCAACACCAACCCACCATGTAAACTTTGCTATCTCATCTAATTTCAGCGCCGGTAATGATCCTGCTACTTGTGTAAGTGAGATAGATATATGTTTCCTTCAATTGTTTAGTTGTTTCAAAGCTACGTCGTCGCGGTTATATAGTGGTTACACTTTTTTTGACGGTATTTAAGTTGATAAGATGGTAATTAAGTTTGCTACTCTATTTGTTTAGCTTAGTGTTCGGAGGCCTAAAAACTTCGACATGTGTGTGACATGTTCGCACTGGGCCCGCGTGGTGGATTATGGCCCAACTCATCAACGATGCGAGTATGGATTGTTTATAGGATAAAATTATCGGTAAAAGAACGCCCGCAATATAACTATCGCAGCTAGATCCATACTAGAGACAAGGTAAGATAGCTGATAAGTCAGTTTACCGACTCGACAAGTTTAACTTGAGATCCACGCTCGCAACACAGTATTGTCATTTTCAAAATGGACGGAACCCAGTACATACTTACTTGATTATATTTTTCTTTCTTCTTTTCAATATTAATGATTAAATCAAAACTTGATAGAAAAAGACTATAGTTGGAGTCTTATATGGCTTCATTATTTTTAATAACGCCGTACTCAGAGGATACTTATATATAGAGCATAATTGAGCCAGCCGAACGATCAGGCTTAAACAGTATCGCCCTCCATTATTCGAGTACAGCCCGCGGCACGTAACTCTAGCGCTGAGCGAAATGTGGATATGATTTTTGTCAAAAATGAGTTAATACCTGATTCGGAATCAGCGTGATGAGATCTATAATGTTCTCTTTGACGTATATTTCATAAAACCTATACAAAAGAAGATATAATTACTCAAGAGCGCCGTAACTGTAGGTTTTTTTAACCTTCCTAGGTATAAGTACCGTATGGAGTTTTACGGTCCTTTTACTTAACGTGTCAAATAAGCTTGATCGTGTATAAAAAATATAACCTACCTAAATATAAACACCGTAAGTTATTATAAGTACCGTGGTTTTATGTTAATTGTGTTATGTATTATTTGATATTAAGCTAAACATAACAATTTACCAAGTGTAAAATTCAAAATTCAAAATTCAAAAATTATTTATTCAGTTTAGGCATCATAGACACTCTTATGAACGTCAAAATTTTTAAATGATTCTACCGCTGTCTTCGGAAAGAACCACCGCCGAGAAGAAGCAGCAAGAAACTCGTGGGCCATTATTCTTTCAAGTCTTTGTACATTGAGGTTACATATGAGTAGTATTAAAATAACAAATTTATTCAATTATATTTCTCGCTTCATTCTTCAGATATGATTTGATTACTAGGTAGTCCCCCTAACTTACTAGGTAACTTCGCACGTTTTTTTAAAGTTGTTAAACGATAAAATGACTTGAAACGTATTTCCGCCCTGTCCCGCCTCTAGGTACCCATCTTGACGTTTACTCATTCCTCTTTCGTGCGCGGTAGCTATCGCACGCGCCCTCAGAACACCATGCCGAAAAGAAGTGCGCAATCTAAAATAGAACACTATACCAGAAAACTAAAAAAGTTACAAGAAAAAGAAGAACGCCGGAAGATTATATCTCCACTCGATTCAGCATCGGACGATGAAGGTAAGCAAAGTTCTTGCTAGTTTTTCTTTCCTTTGGTCGTAAAGGTGATCATCTATTTTGTTGCATGAATAATTAGTTTTGATACGCTTTGGGATTGACTGCGAGTCAAAAACTTAGACGTTTTCCTTAACTACTTACTACGTAACGACCAAAACTGCATCGGAGTTGACTGCGAGTCTCCAACGATGACTATAAGCAGAAAATAGTGCAATCTAAAATAGATGCAATGTCCCTCTGCACAAGATTCGTTTTAAATATTTTCACAACTTAAATTACAAATTGTAATTTTAGGTAACGAAAATTCTGGCACGGCCGCAAACAATGACAACGAGATTACATCGGAGCCAACACCAGTTGCACCAGAACAAGATGCGGAACCGGAACCTGCCAATGACCAGGCGGGACCCAGCCTTCAAGACTTTGGCTCAACCAACGTGCAGAACGAACCAGACCTGGACCCGGAACTATTGTCCGCTCTTGGCGAATCTATGTCTGATGCCCCTGACTATGGGGACAGTATACACGACAACTTAACGAAATTGTGGCTTCCTTTATTAAAAAAAGGACTGCCTAAGGACAATTGTAGACTTCTACAATCGCCTAAATTAAATGCAGAAATTTCTTCTGCGGTCCTGGATATGGTGCGTAATCGTGACAAAACACTCGCTGCATCTCAGCAACAGCTTGGTTCGGGAATAACGGCCATCAATAGAGGCATCGATATACTCTTAAAGAGCGACAATAAAGTCCAGGCTATGAAACATCTTAGTAATGGCTGTCGTTTACTGTGTGACTCGCATCACTTAGTAACACAAAACCGTATTAAACTAATAACACCTAGTTTGGACAGGATCTTTTTACACATAATAAATGAGTCAGAAAGGGACGAAACATTATTCGGTTCATCACTCTCGGAGAAAATAAAGGCTGCAAAAGCCATTGAAAAACAAGGCCTCCAAATTAAGAAGCCAACGAAACCGCAAAAACCTGCTTCAGCTCATCTGCCCAGCGCTAGACCTACGTCCTTCCAGGGAAACTGGTCAGCGCCTCCTCGGTATCCGGCGAACAGGGGGGGGCGAGCAGGTTACAGGAAGCAACCGACACCGGGAACACGCCGCCCGTATGCAGCGCAGGCGCAGCAGGCGCAACGAGCCCCTACCCAAGACAAGCCACGTGCTCCGTCTCAGAGTCATCACTAGCACAGGTACATGCGGGCAGACTAACCTACTTTTACCATTGCTGGTTAAAAATAACTAATAATAGCGTTATACTCGATTGGATTAGGAATGGGTATAATATAAATTTTCAAAAGCCTGTTGTTCAGTATTGTGTACCTCAAAACACTTTTTCACGTACGGAAAAAGAAAACATGTTAGAAACTCTCACTAAACTAAAAAAATTAGGAGCTATTTCAGAATGTAAAGTGACCAACGATCAATTTATATCTAGAATTTTTCTTACCCCAAAAGCTAACGGAGGTAAGCGTTTCATATTAAACTTGAAACCCTTAAACAAATTTGTTACTAACGAACACTTCAAAATGGAAGATCACCGAACAGCATGCAAGTTGATACCACGTAATGGATATCTTGCAACTATCGACTTAAAAGACGCTTTTTTCTTAGTATCAATTCGTCCTTCTGACCGTAGGTACTTGAGATTCCAGTTTCAGC
This sequence comes from Selenia dentaria, assembly GCA_917880725.1. NCBI lineage: Eukaryota > Metazoa > Arthropoda > Insecta > Lepidoptera > Geometridae > Selenia > Selenia dentaria. Next base: position 25,699,027 of record OU862896.1, on the reverse strand, counting down.
CTCATAATTCGGCCAAAACATTCACGTATGAGTTCAATTGCATGCCGTTCGGTTTAGCCGTTGCTCCACGAGTTTTTACCAAGATTATGAGAGTAGTCATAGCTTATCTAAGGTATCGTGGTTACAAGTCTGTGTTTTATTTAGATGACATTTTATGCATAGGCGACACATACGAGCAGTGCGTTGATAATGTTAATGAAACATTGAAGATATTTCATTGCTTAGGATTCGTTATCAATCACGATAAAAGTGATCTGATGCCTCGACAAACTTGCAAATTCTTAGGATTTAATTTCGACACAAAAAATCTAAGCATGAACCTACCCTCAGATAAACGAAGTAAAATAGCTAAGTTGGTTGCCAAGTTCACAAAACTGCCGTTATGTACTATTCGTGAATTTTCTCAACTTATCGGAGTCCTAGTCGCTGCTTGTTCAGCGGTTAAATATGGATGGATGTACACCAAAATCTTAGAGCGACAAAAGTATCTTGCTTTGCTCAAAACCGATAATTATGAAGATAAAATTAACCTACAGAGTATGATATTAAAAGATTTATACTGGTGGTCGACTAATATTGACACAACGACCAATTTTATGAGACAAACCACCTTCGACCTTGAAATTTATACTGACGCGTCCAGAACTGGCTGGGGTGCCGTCTGTAAAGACGTCAACATCAATGGCAGATGGAAAAACGCAGAAAAGTGGAAACATATCAATTATTTAGAATTGATGGCTGCTTTTCTGGGCGTGAAATCATTCGCTAGCAACATTACTAACTCCGCAATATTACTTCGCATTGATAATACAACTGCAATCAGTTACGTGAATCGAATGGGAGGTATACAATACCCCCATTTAAATGACTTAGCCAGGGCTCTTTGGCAATGGTGCGAACAGCGCGGACTTTGGATATTTGCATCATATGTACCAAAGAAAACCGCGCTGACGCTGCATCTAGAATAATTAATCCAGATACTGAATGGACACTTTCTAATAGGGCCTTCCAAAATATCTTACAACATTTTGGCACACCGGAAATTGACTTATTTGCATCACGTGATAACGCCAAGTGTTCTAGGTTCGTTTCATGGAAACAAGACCCTGATGCAATATCCGTAGACGCATTCACTTTGAACTGGCAATCAAACTATTTTTATGCTTTTCCGCCATTTTCCCTTGTATTAAAATGCCTTAGAAAAATAATAGACGATAAAGCTAGTGGCATCTTAGTATATCCGCACTGGCCATCACAGCCATGGTTTCCATTATTGCAAAACCTAATAGTTTCCGACGTACTTTATTTAAACCCCAGTAAGAACCTCTTGCAATCTCATTTCAGGGATCATCATCCCCTATTCAAGAACCTTACCCTGGGTGTCGCGAAGCTCTGCGGCAGTCATCTATACGGCGGGGCGTCTGCGCAAACTCGACAACACTAATGCTAGCATCTTTTTCTGACAGTACTATCAAACAGTACAACATTTCGCTAAAACTTTGGTGGCAATTTTGTACCGTTAACAATATCAATATGTTTGAACCATCGAAGACCTCCGTACTTACCTTTCTAACATCACAGTTTACCAACGGTTGTGCATATGGCAGCTTAAATTCTCACCGTTCTGCTTTGTCTGCTTTCATAGGAAATAATATAGGTTCTGATGAAAGCGTGAAGCGTCTGCTTAAGGGCGCGTATAAACTAAGGCCAATTAAACCTAAATACTCCAGTACCTGGGATCCTCAGTTGGTTTTAAATCACATTTCATCGTGGTATCCTAACGATAATCTATCCCTCGAAAAGATCACTAAAAAACTTGTAATATTATTAGCAATATGTACGGCCCATAGGGTACAGACGCTCTCAGTTATCAAACTCGAAAACATATCATTTTCAAAGAATGGCATAAAAATAATTATATCTGATGTTATAAAAACATCTGCTCCGGGTAGAGCCCAACCAGTTTTATTCCTGCCATATTTTAAGGAAAATACAAGCATTTGCCCAGCTACCGTTCTCTCAGACTATATTTCTGCTACGAAAAACCTACGACCTGAGGGTACAGGATATCTTCTATTGACATATAAACGGCCACACAAAGTTGCCACAACGCAATCTATCAGTAGATGGCTAAAACAAGTGCTGTCAGAGAGCGGAATTGACGTCGGTGTATTTAGCGCACACAGCACCCGACATGCTAGCACCTCGGCCGCTAACTTAGCTGGCGTCAATATCGAAACAATTCGTAAAACAGCAGGCTGGACTAGCTCGTCTAACACATTTGCACGTTTCTATAACAGAACCGTTTTAGACGAAAGCGAATTTGCTCGGACGGTTTGCTTAGCATCGTCAAGCAAGCAAGTCATTAGACAATGAACATAACTCATAGCGATAATAAATTACTATGACAAAGAGTTGTATAAGGGTTTGTTTTTTAAAACATACGAAATTGATTGTTAAAATTAAGTTTAATTTAAGAAACAATTTCTATTATTTGTTGAATTACAATTAGTCATAAATAAAATATGTATTTATGGTAGCCATTATATTTTATTTTATTTGTAAAACTTTCTGCTCTTAACATCTACCTAGTAATCAAATCATATCTGAAGAATGAAGCGAGAAATATAATAAGTGATTAAACGAACTTCCCCGAAGTGAAGTTCTATCATTATTATATGAGTCGCTTCATTCGAAGATATGATCACCCTCCCTCCCTGGAGATTCCCTTATGTAGAAAGTTTTGTAGTTAATTATATAATAAGCTCTAAAAAATGAGTAAACGTCAAGATGGGTACCTAGAGGCGGGACAGGGCGGAAATACGTTTCAAGTCATTTTATCGTTTAACAACTTTTAAAAAACGTGCGAAGTTACCTAGTAAGTTAGGGGGACTACCTAGTAATCAAATCATATCTTCGAATGAAGCGACTCATATAATAATGATAGAACTTCACTTCGGGGAAGTTCGTTTAATCACTTATAGTTGGCTATTAGGCAGAAGTGGAAAGCTTCCAGGCATCTTTGTCTTCTAAGTAGTGACTCAATTTATGATAGGCTTTTTTCATTAGTATATTTTTGACACGTAACTTGAATTTCCCTTCAGTGAGCTCAGTAATGTCTTTCGGGATTTTATTATAGAAACGTACACAATTGCCTAAGAAGGACTTATTTTTAGTTTTCGTGAGTCTAAATTTAGATACAGCTATCCTATCCTTATTTCTAGTATTAATATTATGCATATCACTATTTATTCTAAACTTCTTTATATTTTTACGAACGTACATTATATTTTCTAGGATATACAAAGATGGAAGAGTTAATATATTAATTTCTTTGAACATTTGTCTTAAGGATTCGCGGGGACCCATTTCGTAGATGGCTCGAACTGCCCGCTTTTGCAATATAAAAACTGTCTCTATGTCCGCCGCTGACCCCCACAGCAGGATACCATATGACATTATGCTGTGGAAGTAAGCAAAGTAGACCAGTCGAGCAGTAGCTATATCTGTCAATTGCCTAATTTAATGAACCGCATATGCAGCTGAGCTCAGTCTTCCAGATAGTGCATCAATATGAGGTACCCCATTGTAATTTAGAGTCTATGCTAATACCTAGAAAGACTATTGCCTTGTCAATTTTCAATTTATTTCCGTCGAGTAATACGTTTGGCTCTATATGTCTTACATTAGGCATGGAAAATTTTAAACATTTCGTTTTCTTTGCGTTGAGAAGCAGGTTGTTTGCGGCGAACCAATTTGAAACAATAGTTAAGCATTTCTCTATCTTTCCTATCTACTTTAAAAATCAGAGAAGTATCATCCGCAAAAGGCCCTCAACCATATGTGGTAAGTCATTGATATATGCTAAGAATAAGAACGGACCCAAGATCGACCCCTGTGGAAACCCCATTCTGACCAAAGGTCCAGAAGATGTTACGCCATTAATGCCAACTTTTTGCTGCCTATCAGATAAGTATGATTCTACAAGATTCAGAGCAGCTCCACGAATTCCATAGTGGTGTAGCTTATAAATTAGAGTGCCGTGCTCTACACAGTCGAAAGCTTTGGAGAGATCACAAAATACGCCAATGGCATCCTGTGAGCTCTCCCAAGCCTCCAGCACATGCTTGACTAACTGGACTCCTGCATCTGTTGTTGATCTGCTTTTCGTGAAACCGAACTGATTTTCGTGTAAAATCCTATGTTCATTAAAATGAGACAAGAGTTGTTGAAGCATTATCTTTTCGAATATTTTGCTCAAAGCCGGAAGCACAGAGACCGGTCTATAATTTGAGGGGTCGGCCTTACTACCTGATTTAAAAATAGGGGTGATTTTACTCATTTTCATTAGGTCAGGAAATGTACCTCTATCAATACATAAATTAAATATGATCATCAAATGTGGCGCTATAACTTCTATTATTGACTCTAGCATTTTTACGGATAATCCCCATAAATCCTCTGTTGCTTTAACGTTTAAACTTTTAAATGTTTTTATTATTTCAAAAGTAGATATATGTCGGAACCTAAACTCAGGAATTTGGAGCGGGTAATTGTCTTTCAGAAAGCCCACTGCAACACAAGGGCAAGAATCAAGAGATTTGGTGACTTCTTGTGGTATGTTAGAAAAGAAATTTTCAAATGAATTCGCAACATGACTATTCTACTAGCACATATTCTGAATTAAAAGATTTACTTTTGCCGGTCTCTGTATTAATAGTTTTCCAAACTGTTTTAATTATGTCATTAGATTTTCGAATTTTATCCCTTATAAACAAAGCTTTTGCGCGTTTGCATACTGACTTAAAAACTTTTGAGTAATTTCTCACATAATCATGAAAATCTTTACTAGAAGTTAAAGATTTTTTGTGATATAACTCAAACATTATGTCTCTACTTTTTCGAATACCTCTAGTTGACCAGTCACCAAATTGTAACCTACCGTTGAGCTGCAGTTTTTTCTTCGGACAGATTTCATAAAACTCTGTACTTACTAATGAAAATAATGTACTATAAATGTCATGTGGATCTTCAGAAGTGAATTCCACCAGACTAAGTTTCAACTCTATGTTTTGTTTAAGCTTTTCTATTTTACCTTTTGTTAGCGGCCTATGTTCGATGTATAGGCACTACCATTCAAGATGATTTAATAAACGAAAACTTAAAGTGCTTTTATAAACTGAAGATAGCTACGGTATAAAAAATTAACATAAAACCTAATTCAAAAGAACCTTTTATCGCAATATTGTGCGCATGACTACCGGCTTTGGCAGGTTATTTCACACTTTTTCGAGTTGAAGCCGGTTCCATTTTTTGGTATAAAATATTTTTTTCACCTTTTTTAGTGACATTTCTACTTACGGGAAACGCCGTCACTGATGATATCACCAAGATAGGCGTAACACTTTTCAGTTATTGGAAAAAAATTCAAAAACTGCTTGACCGAATTAAAATAGATTAAAATGAATAGATATTATATAATAAAATAATCAAAATCGTTTTATAAACGATTAAGTTATCCGCGACCATACATAAAAAATATATATAGATATATTATAGGAGTATATTATATACAGTCGAATTAAGTAACTTCCTCTTCAGTTACAAATAACTAACAAACGGGTATTTAAAGTTCCTATGACATTTTTTTTTTGCCTGCATTTGTTTTTATTGCGATTATGTCAAATTGCTAGGCTCTCAGAAGTCAATTGCCACTAATACAATTATCATTAAATACTATCATCAAATCAGTGTCTAAAAAAGAAGTATTCAAAGGTACATAATCTAATATTATATATTAAAAATAATTGGCATCTCTAAGGTACGGCAGGGCAGATAGACATTGAACTTAACAAATAGGAACCTATATTAAATGCCGTAGTTATTAAGACTGAGCATAGAAATCATATTATACTGTGTAACAAACAGTATGACTGAACTATTTGTCCTACCAGAATGAAAATTTTAATTGTCATTTTACTATAATTTAATATTTAAGATAATCGTCTGTTAATTTCTATTTCTTATAAGTATATTAAATATTCGATGATCTTATATAAATTGAAGTTTTACAAATTTTTCTTTTACTTAAATCATATTTGTAGTTACAGCTCTTACATCTAGTAATGCTTGAGCAAGAACCATTTTTCGAGCACCGTAACTAAATTCCTACACATAAGAACCGTAACTAGGGTACATGCCGTGCTAACCACATTTAAGGATATGATGCACTACCCTTAAAGATTATTTGGTAGATTAAAACAAACTGTTAACACAACACAACATACAATATTTTAAAGAGAACAATTGTAATCACAGATTAAAATAATTGAACACAGTAATTTTCTAAAAATACGACCCTCAGAACTTTTTTAAAATAAAAATCTTTAGGCGCGAATATCTCGCAACTATGCTTTTTGTACTTACGGTTGACTTAGTTAGGGGCCAGTATTGGTCAGACATTTAAGTTTTTTAGTAACGTTTAATTAAATCAAGACTTATGTGTAGAAAAAGACGATAGTTAGAGTCTTATAAGGCTTCATTATTTTTAATTAGGTACGCTGATGCCTCGGCGTGCGTACCAAAGAAAACATTTGGTATAAGTGCGTACTCTGAGCGCGCATAGTAGGTACAGATAAGCAGCCGCACAATCAGGCTTATTCGTATTATCGCCCACCCAGTATTGTTCCGTCGCAATTCTTATAAGTACATAAATATTATTGCTTTGTCAATTAAGTTAATCTAATATTTTGTAACAACCGAAAACACAAAAAGCCGATATTAAAATACAAGGCTGTTTCGGGTAGAGATGAATATGGTGCATAGGTTGATGGTTGACTTGAAAACACAGGTTTACCTCACAAAGTTCAGTACCTACACAAAACCATGCCTAGAGGAATCAATGAAAAGCCGAAACTATGGCCAGTGTGGAGTTTTTAGAAATATCTATGTCGGTCTATATCTGAGCAGCTGGCAGATCAATATTCCAGTTGCAAGGATTCGAATCTACCTAATTGAGCTAGCCTCTCCGCTTTTTTCATCAGTTTTCCTCAAACGTTACCAACTATTAAGAAAGTAATAAAGTAAAGTACCTAGTCAAACTTCCTTTTAGGATAAAAGGTTTTTTAAAAACTAAAAATTAAACAAATTAAAAATACGTCCAGCCGATTTGGAGGCTCTAATTATAATGAATTAAAATATGAACTACAAATCCCATCTGCGTGGGTAACATATCCTAAGTACTAACCAGCGACCACCTATGACAATGCTAAGTCAGCTGGAATGTTGCTTACTAATCTAATATGGATGGTTCGGGCGGATGCATAACTCCTCCCTCCCCAAGAGGGAAATTATCGGTGCGTTCATTTTTAATAACGTTCCGATAATTTCGTGAACAGACTAAAAGTAACTTATTACGAAACATATATGTAAAAATTATAAAAAGACATATAAAAACTAAAGATAAGGTAAAATATAAAACTACACTGAGGTTAGAGTCTGGTTCTCTCAAAACACTATTTACCATTTCACTGTGCTTTAACGCATAAGACATGTACTTCACTTCGTCCAAGTTTATTTTTTGCATGTTAAGTACGCGTGCACCGGATAAGGGCACATTCGTACTCTCACTTGTAGATAGCCGAGGAAGCTCAATGACAGGGATCGGCTCTTCGAGGTCGCTCTCGGTATATGCACGATGATGTCGAACTCGAATGCCGTGGATTTCGAAATCACATGGCTTATCAAGCGTTGCAATATACGTCCCAAAGACTGGATGTTTAGTGACTTCAGCGGCACAATAAGCTGTTACCACAGTTTTCAGCCGTGTATACAAAATCCAACTTGCAGCAGCTATTGGTTGTACTCTCACATCCTCGATGTGGATTTGACGTTGCACGCAGCGAGTGAGGTTGGCATCAAACCGCATAAGTTGTTCGATGCAGGTGAGCTCAGGATAAGGAGCTCTGTTGTCGTCGGCACACAGGTAGTGGTCCCCAGCAGCCAGGGGCCGGCATGGTTTCTCAATCGGAAGGTATTTCATTCCCTTTGCCAAAAGGTAAGGATATTGGGGAAAGATGGATAGGGTTTTATTTTCAGATTCGTGAAACATTGGTAATGAGTAGAGTTTATAATAATTGTAAGTATTATTATCAGTAAGCGGTATCTCTATTATAAACGTAATCTGGTTATGTTTGATATAAGATTTAATATTAACAGTTTCTTCAAGTTTTACCAAGTTGTTTTCAGTAGCAGGATATACCAGGTTTTCTGTGTTACTTATTAACCTTAGATGATACAACAATTCTGTCGAATTAACTATGGACTGATGTAAAATAGATATTTTGCTAAAAGCTAGAGCAGTTTCAATTTCTCCTAACTTTACAAATATAGTGCGAAAGTTACTTATGAAAAGGTTATAAAAACTTACAATGTATGTAGAATAGTCCCAGCGTTTCTTTTGTGAAGCTAACTCTTGCAACATAGATTCTAAAATTTTCATGCGTGCCTCTAACAAAATAGAATTTTTATTAATAGTGTCAGTAGTATTAATGAAACTATCAATTATTTGTGAAACCAAAGTTAATTTCTTTGAAATAATAATTTCATTATGGCTCAGTTTAGAGATAAGTTCATCATATCTTATCGCATCCTCATGGTCTAGATTTCCTGTGACAATTTTGATGATCGAACCCAAAGGGTTAATAATCCCTCTCTTGAATCTTTGTTGCGGAACCAATTGTCTATATTTCTGAACAGTAATATCACGTAAGTAGTCTAAATGCATATTCATAGTAACAAAATCACGAGGATATGATTCGTTTTGTTTTATCATATTATTAAACTGTTCATAGTTATGTATAATAAAATTCAAGTCATTGTAAATGTGTTCCAAGTTTAGAATTTTAACTATTGTCCAGTGATCAGTTTGCATGTAAGCTTGACCTTCCCTTACTGGTAGTATGCCTGGGTTTCCCTCAAGTGTTTGCAGCTGAAGGCCCAGCACCGGCATCGCTACCACCAGAACGCTCCACCTGCGGAGGGCGTTTTATGTTTTTAATTGGTACTTTGGTTAACCGCTCGCCTACCTGAATTGGTACTACATTTCGTTCTACTGTTCCTACAACTTTTGCTTTTGTATATCTGGGCTTATCTTTACTCTTCCTCTTGTTCACATCTTTTGCGAAAATAGTTTTTCCCTCTTGAAAATCTATTTTCTCCTCGCCACCTTTCTTTTCCTTGATCTTTTCCTTATTTCCTATCATCTTTTCTGCCAGTTGCTTGTATAAGAATTTAGTTCGTTTAGCATGGTCTTTCACCAATTGTTGCATGTATTGTTTTTCGACATCAATACCGAAAGGACTACTTGAGTCAGTGTGTCCAAAAACTACTTCAAATGGTGTCAGTCCCGTGACTGAATGAATTGAATTATTGTACGCTATTATAGAGTACATCATGACTGACGCTACATCCGTACACTTTGCTTCATATTTAGCGCACCTATAGATTTCGCAAATAGTTGAATGTAATCGCTCTATTAGGCCCATTGAAGTTGGGTTATTGGGGGTGCCAATATGAAGGTCGACTTTATGTAGCCCTAAAAATTCCTTGATCAATTCGTTGTTGAACTCGGTTCCTGGATCTGAGCTTATCTTCTTAGGGATACCATAAAATGAAAAATACTTCATGAGTGCTCGAACTACTTCAGTAGTGGATCTATTAGTTATTGGTATAGCTTGGCCTAATTTACTAAAAGCATCTATAAGGGTTAAGAAGTATTGACCTTCAATTTGAAAAAGATCTATAAATAGCTCTTGAAAAGGCGCTTCTTGGGTTTGCGTTAACTGCAAAACGGGTTTTATGGGCTTTCTATCGTATTTCATTTTACGGCATAATTCACAACTGTTAATTATAGCTGCAATTGTTTCCTGCATGTTGACCCAAAAGTAAGTTCTACGTATACTAGCTAAAGTCTCTTTGGTACCTCTGTGGCAAGTTTTGCCTTCATGGTACTTCAAAACAATTGATCTTTGTTCTCTTTCATCTTCTACATATATAACACGTTCTGTACATTCAATCAACTGAACAGTACCTTTCCTAAACAACTCTACCACTACACGACTAAACTGTCTACGATGCTCTTCATGTTCGAAATAGACAAAGTGTTTAATTTTAGGTCTAATATATTCTTTGAGGAACTTTTTTATTAATTCTAAGTTATTTATGGGCAAAAATACTTCCAGTACCTTTTGCTTAGCGCGAGAAATGTCTCGAACTTGTATATCATTTTTGAGCCATGTAAAGATAAGAATCTGGTTTGGTTTAGTGTCAATTGCTTCTTTAAGGATAGGTATATCAGTTACGTCGACGTGCATGGCTGAATGTATGGTGTCGGATTTAGTTGATTCAGATGGTTCTCTAATAGGATACTCAGGTTCATTATCTGCACTTAATATTGATAGTGTGTCAGAACCTGAAACAGAGATGTGGCTTGCCGAAGCTGTGGCGCTACCGTCCGATATTGTTATGGTGGAAGAGTCGTTCCGTTCTTCTTTTCTCTTAGCCGTAAGTTTAACGATATCATTCACTACTTCATCCATATGCTTCCTAAGCCTATGTTCTTTTTTGTCAACGTTTACTATCATTGACTGTCCTGCGTCGTTAGTGTCAGTTAGAGCATTTACTTTAATTCTTGATAGAGCGTCCGCGTTTGTGTTTTGTTTACCCTTTTTGTAAACTATATCATAGTCATAGTCAAGTAGTCTTAGTCTCCAACGGGTAAGCTTACTACTAGAGTCTTGTTGGGCTTCGAGCCATGATAAAGGCATGTGGTCAGTATAGATGGTAAATTTACGGCCGTATAAGTACGGACGAAAGTGTTTGACAGCCCATATGATGGCCAAGCATTCACGTTCAATCGTGCTATAGCGTGACTCGGTGTCACTAAGGGTTCTACTCGCATATGCGACTGGTTTGTCGCTACCGATTTGCCCCTGTGATAGTACTGCACCAAGTGCGACGTTTGACGCGTCTGTCGTAAGGATGAAAGTCTTGTCAAAATCAGGGTATTGCAGCAGTGGTGCATTTGTCAGGAGTTCTTTACATTTATTAAATGCATCAATATAATTTTGGTCAGTCACAATTTTATTACGCTTTTTAAGGCATGATGTTAAAGGTTTTGTAACCTGTGCAAAGTCTTTGATGAAACGTCTGTAATAGCCAATGAGTCCGAGAAAACTTTTTATTTCAGTGGTCGTTTTAGGTAAGGGGTAGTTCAGTACTGCTGCAACCTTGTCGTCGTTGGGCTTAAGCCCGTCTTTAGTAATAGTGTGGCCTAAGTAAAGGACTTCCTTTCGTAAGAATTCAGACTTATCTAACTGAATTTTCAAGTTGGTGGCCCTAAGTCTGTCGAATATAGTCCGTAGTTTCTGGATATGCTCGTCTAAACTAGCTGAGAACACAATGACGTCATCTAGATAGACCATACAGTGTATTCCCTGCAGTCCCCTAAGCACGTTGTCCATGGCTCGTTGGAATGTAGCCGGAGCGGTCTTCAAGCCAAATGGCATTCGTAAAAATTCATAATGACCATTTTGCGTGCTGAAAGCTGTCTTTTCCCTATCCTGTTGCTCTACTTCGATCTGATGGTAACCGCTTGCTAGATCAAGCGTGCTAAAGTAAGAGCTCTTTCCTAATTTATCGAACAAGTCATTTATATTAGGCAGAGGGTATCGGTCATCAATGGTGATATCATTAAGTCGTCTGAAATCTACAACCATTCGCCATTTAAGTTCTCCTGATGCATCCATCTTCTTTGGAACAAGGTGAACCGGTGCGTTCCATGGAGAATGAGATTCCTGAACGACGTTGTCTCTCAAAAGCTTCTCTACTTGTTGGTTAATTTCATTTACTTGGGCAGGTGCTTGTCTAAAGGGCCGTACGAAAATTGGATCTTCGTTTTTGGTACGTATTTTATGCTTGACTTGATTTGTGAAACTTAAAGGAATTTGGTCACAATAGAATATATCCTTGTATTCATTGCAAAGTCTAAAAATATTATCCCGTTCCTCATTATTAGTATGATCGAGTCGAAGCTTTTGCAAGTTTTGTTCTAACAACTGGTCTGTCTGTATGTCTGTAGTATGTTCAGTAAAATTTACATTACAGTCAGTTGTGTCAAAACGGGTTACTGTAAATGGTCGTGTTACCGTCAGAGTCATAGATTGATTGGAAGTGTTCTGAATGACTGTTAATGCATACCCGTTTGTGCAATTGACTAATGCACAGGGCATTCGTACTCCAGAAGTAAATTCTTTAAACTCAACGATGGCTTCTCCCGAGTGTTGGTCGGTCGGGATTTTGACACGTTGTTCGCATCGCGAAGGTAATTCAATGACGTAGTTTAAGTTGTTTACAATTGGTATACAAGTCGTTTTGGTCCGTAATATCAAATCTTTTAAGTCTATAATTGCATCTAACTGTTTGAGTAAGTCATTACCTATAAGTCCTTCGTATCGTTCGTCTACGTCATACAAGTAAAACTTGTGGTAATCGTCACTATTGAATGTGGGTAACAAGGGAATCTCTATGACTTCGTTGTGCTGACTGCTAGCGTGAGTACTCACAACTTGGAATGGTTCATGTTTAACGTAATCTAAAAAGTAGTGGTATGCCAAGCGAGGGCTTATGAAAGACCGAGTACTTCCTGTGTCTATCATGAACTTCGCATTAATTTCAGGTATATAGATATATGGCAATTTTAGGTTGGAGTCACAGTTCAGTTCTATGACTTCCCGTTGTCGTGAGAGGCTTGTATCTGAAAATTTGCAGTCTCAGTCTCAGGGATGTCTCTCTCGTCTGTAATGGTCATTTCGTCATTATAGTCCTGAGAAGGCATCCACTGTACGTCATCGATGGGGTACACGTCATGACTGTCATATCCGTAGTCACCGTCATGGTAATAATCGTCATGGTATTGTACGTCATCGTTGTCAGAGGTAAGCTCATTCAACCTGAAACCCTGTTGCGGTGCCTGTTGAGGCTGCGGTCTTGGAGGAAGTGTCCGCATAGATACATCGGTCGACTGGTAATGAGGCTTTTGAATTTGTGGTGGTTTGTACCCAAATTGTTGTGGGGTCATGCCAAAGTTTTGTTGAGGCCTATTACCGAACTGCGGCGGCTTATAACCTAACTGTGGTGGTTTGTAACCAAACTGTTGAGGTTTGTACCCAAATTGTTGCTGCGAGGTAAGTTGAGGGCGATAGCCAAATTGTGGAGGACGATATCCTAATTGGGGTTTATAACCAAAATTATTTTGCTGCCCGAACTGCGGTCTAATATTCTGAGAGTTTTGAGGTAAGCCAAAATTAAATTTTTGTGGCGTAGCATAATTGTACGGTAGTACGAAAGGTTTTAAACCACCTTGAGGTTGAAACGTCACCGGAGGGGTATTTCCAAACTTAAACCCTAGTCCAGGAACAGTAGAAGGCTTTAGCGCGGAATTATTGCCGTGCATACGATTTCGCATCGTATACTGTTCTAGAAAGTTGACCTCCTCAAGCACTACTCCTAAGGCATCTTCTAAAGTAGCAGGTGCCTTAAGCCTAACTACACGAACCATATTCTCAGGTAAATTGTATAGAAATACATTTAGCGCCGTGTTATTATATATCGCGATTTTCGCGCGCTTAAGTTCAGTGTCACTCAATAAGTTTACTTTTGAGATAAGAAGTGAACGAATAGTTTGTACTCTACAGCAAAAATCCAGATATGATTCACCTGATTTAATTTTACACGACTCTAATTCTATGCTTATGCACTCTTCACTTCGTGGATCACCAAAGTGCTGTTGCAAAAGTTCTCTTAGGGCGGACCAGTTCGAAACGTCCTCCCTTTCAGATAGTAACGCGGCTGCATTATAGATTAATCGGCTCGTAATCGCATGCAATACATATATGTTCTGTTCTTCATGCCCTCGAAATCGGGTTATAACATATTCACACTTTCTCAAAAATAAACTTAACTGTCGCTTATCACCGCCAAATAACGGGATAAGCCGTAACATTTCATTTGGAATAGGCACTATTTGTACCGTCGAAACTACAGGTTCCGTTGGTAAGGGAACTTGGTGTGGACGTGGTTCCATTTTGATAGAGTAACGCACGATTTAGACAAACCAATATAATAATCTAAATTATACACACACAATGTAACACTTAAAATAAACACATGTAAAACCAATAAACACAATAGATAACATAAAACACAGTCAAAAATTAAATAAAAAGTGTAAAATCCAAATATCCTAACAAATTAATGAAGTGTAAATAAATTCCAAAAATGTTGTATTTATATATTATCAATTATTCACTTATTTTAAATCGATTAACACATTACATTAAATATTTATGAATATACTATAAAACTTTTATTTAATTGATTGCCCGCTCTGTTTTATATTCGCTCTACGTTCGTAGCCTTATCAGTCCAGACACCGTCCAGACGTTCTTAGAAATAGATAAGCGCTTGGTAGAGCTTTATACCAAACAACCAGATACGTTATAATGAGAGAGTTTTGATCTCGAAAATAACAAATTTATAACTAGCACCCTTTTATGAAAAATATAGGAGAGGTATTGGTAAGGAAGGCAAAGAGTTTTACTCACCAACCGACCGTTACTCCCATACTCGGCACCATCGGGAAGATGACGAATTTTTGTGGTTCGTGGATCGTTTCACAGCTACTCGCGCCGCACTTGCGTTATCCCGGTGAATTTGGACACTCGAAATTTAAACGAAATACGGCACAGCCTTGACAAAACGATCCTACCGGCTGCGCCAGTCAAACTTCCTTTTAGGATAAAAGGTTTTTTAAAAACTAAAAATTAAACAAATTAAAAATACGTCCAGCCGATTTGGAGGCTCTAATTATAATGAATTAAAATATGAACTACAAATCCCATCTGCGTGGGTAACATATCCTAAGTACTAACCAGCGACCACCTATGACAATGCTAAGTCAGCTGGAATGTTGCTTACTAATCTAATATGGATGGTTCGGGCGGATGCATAACTACCTACATATTTATTATTGTTTTAGCTTTTTGGTAAACAGTGCCAGGAAACTCTTATTATTAAAAGTTGTTTAAATCCTTAATAAATTTTAATTCAATTGCCCAATACTCTCGTAGAAAACAATTTAGCAACTATTACGTGTTAAATGGCAACTTTTTGTTCATGTAACAAGTTGTTCTTTGCCCACAACGGTTCTCTGTAGTTGTCGTTCCATACTGCTGTTGCCCACGCAGCTACTGTGAACCATGAACGACTATTGAAGCTATGGAGACTCCGATGCCAGCTTTCATCTGAATGAAAAACTAAAGTATAACTATGGATACAACAAAGGCAAAAAGTGTAGATTGCGATAACTGCGTAACTACTTTAATTGATAGTTGTAACACTAACTAAATGCATAGAATAAAATTACTCCTAACGGAGACTAATACTGCGGTCCTAATTGGCTATAATCGATATTAGCGCGATAAAAGTCGGTCCCTTTCACCGTGAGCGTGATTACGATGGCCCACGCTACGTCATCGATGACGTCTTAACTGCCGCCATATTGACGATTACATGAACCATGCTCTACACCATAATCGTCGTGAGCGTTCTGTCAAAAGTGACAGGTGTTTGTTTATTTCTACAATGTATTTACTGGTGTCCCTTCTTTTTGATGTAAAAGTTGTAAAAGTCGGTCCATCCATTCCATTATTTCTTTTTAATTCACACACTACATAGTTAACCTTCACACTATGCACGATATTTTTATGATATTTGTTTTTCGCGCGCAAATGGTTCGTTATTGCTACAACTTTGGTCCGAATTAACAACACGCTTATAGTGCCACGAGCTGTCAAAATTGCGATATTTATCTCGGACCAGCTTTGGTAGACGATAGCACTGTGAGCAAAATTATCGCAAAACGGACCACAATATAAATGTGACTGTTTTTTTTTATATTTCGGCCAAGGTTTCTAGTCTTTAGCCCGTCTTATTTGAAAAAAGTATCTGTGCTATACTGTGTTACCAGTTGGCCTACCGCAAAACTCCAATTTATTTTCTACGATTTTTGGCAAGGTTTGTGAGTAGTAGTTGCAAACTGCATTTAATTATATAATAAATAGCTGCGCTCTACGATTTCACTCGCGTGATGTTGAGTGAAAGAATTATTTAAATAAGGCAGTAGTTTATGAGTGTTAGCGCCGCTAACGGAACGTAAAAGGAACCGGACGTTCCCCGCGCGCCCGCGCACCTATGACGCCACTTCTGCTCCAGACGCCGTACTCACCGCAGGCGCTTCATATTATAGTTTTACTTTTATATTCGTTACTGTATAATTTACTGGTTATTAAACCACAAGAAAAGAAACATCGTTTTTCTTATTGCAACAACGTCGCCACGGTGATTTTACTCAGAATGCGGAAACCTAGGTGAGTAACAAAATGTATGTTGAAACTCATCACCACAATCTAACCATACAAATTACCCCAAAAGTAAGGTAAGTAAATACGTAGATAACAAAGCAATTGGTCTAGATGTCCATGTTTCATTCGTGTTCCTAATGTGTATTAATTCAAATTCACAGTTTCCCTACCACATGTTCAATTAGATCTTAAGCATAGATACCTACATACTTAGGCGCTTATGCAGACGATGGGGCGGGGCGATCTTTTTGACCGCGAAGTAATAAAGACCGCCAGTGTCCGGCGGGCATTGGCGGCGCGGCGCGGTGCGGTCTTTTTGCCCACCGTGTGCGTTGATAGTATAGGATTCCCTTTGCTCTATCGTTCGCAGCAAAATTGACTGCCCCGGCCCGTACCGTCGTCTGCAAAGCGCCTTATGGCTTGGGTAAACCTGAACTAACCATCTTCCAAGGCGGTATATGGACATAAGCGGCGACCATAGCGTTGACAGGTGCTCCGGTTCCTAGATGGAAAGCGAGAGAGCTAGCGAGGGTAGCTGCCACCATCGTGTAGTGGGGATTGATGCCGTAAACTAGACTCTGTAGAATCAAACTCAACAGTTAAGGTTATGGTCTCTCTCCTCTCCTCTCATTCTTACACACATACTACGCTTGGCGCGTAGGTATTACTAAAATAATTGTAGCGCATAGAATTATGCACCAAGCGGTTATTCCGATTAATTTTGGGGTGATGAGGCCTGCTCTCACGTCCCGCTTAGGGGGTTTTATGCATTCTCACCTGCCAGCATTACTCAAGCCAGCCTACCTCCTTCACATAGCGGAGTATGCGAAGCGGTTATTTAAAATATGGTAAGCGTATCCTTATATCTTATCTTATCGGTAATTTTATTTGAAGTAGATACCTATACAATAATTGTTTAATTTGGCTGGATATTTCAAATTGAAACAACCAAAGAAACCTCATATATTCATATATTTCAAACGTAAACAAAAAATGCCTGATTGCAATACGCTGCTACTTACTTCGAAAAATTATACTTAGACAGGTCATTGCTTCGGCAGGACCAGGACATATGTTAGACAAGAATTTTATCCCAAAAGTGCTACGTTATATGATTATCGAGGCTTATTCTGGCACTTCGCCGGCCACTGCCGCGGCACGCTCGCTTCGCTCACTCGGCTCGCGCGTTGTGTGATTACTATTCAACCTAACGTTCCTCCTCGCTTCGCTCGTCGTTGCACCTATCATGACTTTGCTCTGACTGAATACTCCACTACGTTCTGTGAGAGTAATTCTTGTCGAATATATGTTCTGTCGAAGCAATGACTTGTCGAAAAATCTTTTTCAAAGTATGCGGTTGTCGAAGTATGTAAACAAACATCATTTGCTAAAGGAATTATACCAAAATGAGTAGTATGTCAAATCATCATTATGTCGTGACCTTGCCACTTACGGGATACACCGTTAATGATGAAATCATCAAGATAAGTCAACACTTATCAGTTTTTGTAACTCAAACAAATTTTTTTCTTTCGTGGCTTTAGAAATATGGATATTTGTAACGAAGATTGCTTATTTCCAGTATAAGTTCCTAGGTAAAGATATTTATAGGTATTTACCAACAATAAACAGGACGCTCCAGTTCATATTCAGCCGGACGATTGGCCAGCTTAAGCAAGTTCTGCTTGGAGACTGGGGCAATGGCTCCTGGTTTTCATCTACGTGTAACAAAAAACAGAATTAGTCGGAACACTATTTTTAATTTGTGTGATTTTTGCAAGTTAACGCCAAAAAATGTTGCGCCATTAACATAGAAATCTATGTTGCAAATATTATTATTTAGATACTATGTTAGGTTGACAAAAACTTCAACATTACATATAAAGGTCTTAGCCCACTTACACGACTTCGCTCCCACCCGGCAAAAATAATATAATTCAAAAACAACATTACTAATAAAGGTCTTAGCCCACCTACACGACTCCGCTCCCACCCAGTAAAAATAATATAATTCAAAAATGGGCTTTAAGAAAGCACATTAGATATACTTTACATTGGCAACTTAAATTGGCCGACAGTTTGCTGTCAGAGAGCTTGCTGCCATCGTTAGTCTGCTCGGTAGTTGACGCCTCGCTTACCACGCGTTGCAAGCAAGCGGTCAACGAGATGTCAACGCGCTGACTGCTAGAGATCGCCGCTTTGCTACAATGGAAACTGATCAGAAACTGTGTCTATCGCGAAAAGCGAAAGCTTGCTAGCTGCCAGCGAGGACTGCGAGCAGTTGTCTTAGTTTAGGGCGGTGTTGGGTAGGAGAGGTGTTAGAGCAAAATAGTGGGCTAAGACCTTTTTCCTGTTAAATAGAAGCTTATTTATTTTAATGACAATCCCGTTGGTTTATTGGCTTTCAATGTGCGGGATTCCTGGTTCGCTTCCTGCTCAGGCTAAATACTTGTGAGATGAGCATCGTTTTTATGTTTGTTCTCGGGTCTTGGAAGTGTGGGATGTGTTAGGTGTGTATCCTTGTCGGCCGTGACCCCTGGATCTCACGCGAGTGTGAGTGTGTAGCTGTAGTAGTCCAGTCAAATTAGGCTATATTTTGCAAAAGAGTGCAAATAATTCGCGACAGTTTTTTTATTTTTTTATGGTTTAATATGCTTTAGGAATCATGCCTAACTCAAACCCTACGAAACTTAACCTCCGGAAGAGGGTTAAATCGAGTAAAAACTTTGATTTTGCATTAAGTATTTCATTTAGGAAAGAGTGTCGATCGCTATTTTTTAATACTACTTATACTTAAAGTATTATAATCTACCTTCCTACTAAGTATTTTATAACGAACCTAATTTTTTACATGGTTCCGTAGGTGCGAGAAACGGTGCAAACCGGGGAGATACTCCTAGCTGTGTTTTCTAACGATTCCAGAAGAATTTACTACTGCCAGAATTATTTACATACTTTATCCTAATTTGACTTTTGAATTTGTTATTAGTATTTTAAGAATATCTAACTAGATTAATTGTAAAAGATTATAGATTACCAGTTGGTTTTTTAAAAAACCTCAAGAAGCTAGGATCTGCTGGCATGACGAAAAGTAACACAGCACACAGCATACACGGGGAGTATACTCTGAACTGGCTAAAAGAGATAAGTAAAAATGTTTACAAATAATGTATACAATTAAGCGATTGAAGTATATCTAAAGTCTTCCATAATGGATTAGCTTCTTTAATAACATGGCGCACATTATCTTCCACCTTTGGAAGTGATCATTTTCCAATTGTTATCTCTTTGCCTACTATTAGAGCCCGTGGTATAACTCGTACACCTCGCTTGAAGTATGTTCTTAATAATGATAATCTTTGGGTTAGGTTTAAGACTTGTGTAGAAGAAAACTTAAATAATATTGCAAATTTTCCTCGTATGTTTACGAATTGCACAGAGGTTTTTTCTAGTATATTAACTCAAACTGCGGATGAAATATTTTCCTTGAAAAACTCTGCATTTGGTTTAATTCATTCTCCTCCCTGAAGGGACAAAGAGTGCACTGATGCTGTAAATAAAAGAAAATAATCTGAATTACAATACAATCTCAATATGTCTGACGATAACTTTAATAACTTATCTGATTCACTTACTCAGCTACGTAAATTACTCAAAGAGAAGAAATTTGAAGGATGGAGAAATTATTGCCGGTCAATTTCTCCTTCTATAAACCCTTCGGTAGTATGGCGTAATATAAGAAGATATAGAAACGGTATTAGTGAGTCTACCAACTCAGTACTTCCGCCAAACCTGTACGACGAATTCCTGAATAACCTTGCACCACCCACAGTTCCAGAGCAGGATTTCTTCTGTAATTCTGTTCCCCCTATAATTCACAATAATTCGGCCATCTTGTATTCTCCCTTTGTACTACAGGAATTATTAGGAGTGTTGTCCACAGTGAAAGACACAGCTCCCGGCGAATACGTTATTCCTTATTAATTTTTAGCCAAATTGAGTGAACCATCTCTTTTGTATTACTTATATTTGATAACCACCACTATGTTATCAGGAAATATACCCAAATCTTGGAAATCACAGTTAGTTATTCCCATTCTTAAACCAGGTAAAGCTCCAACTGAAATATCGTCATATCGTCCGATAGCATTATCATCTATATTAGTAAAAGTGGCGGAAAACTTAGTTAAAAATCGACTCGAGTGGATTATTGAAAATAGAAATATATTGCCGGAGTCACAATTCGGTTTTCGAAAGGGTAGGAGTACTTTGGATAGTGTGGGTACTTTTGTAACTACTATTAGAGTAGCATTTGCACGCAATGAATCAGTTGTTGCAACATTTTTAGATCTAGAGTCCGCGTACGATAACGTTCTTCTCAATGTTCTCAAATCAAAGCTACATAAACTTGATATTCCAGAAATCCTCTCATGTTTCATTTTTAATCTCATGTCCGGAAGATCAATAAAATTAGACCAAGCAAGGGATCAGTGCAGACTTGTGTGGAAAGGGCTTCCGCAGGGTTCAGTATTGAGTCCTTTACTGTTTAACATATATACTCACGATTTGGAATCTTCCCTTCAAGGCTCAGCTGAGATTTTACAATATGCTGATGACATAGTGTTGTACTCCTCGAACAGATCCATTATTACAGCAAGTACTCATTTATCAAATTCTTTGAATCTTGTTAAAGACTGGTTAGACAAAAATGGCTTGAATATCTCTGCTCATAAAAGTTCTGCTGTCGTATTCACGCGCCAACGGCCACCTCCACCAATATCAATACACTTTGATAATAACTTAATACCCATGAAAACACAAGTTAGGTTTTTGGGGGTATATCTAGATTCAAAACTTTCTGGTATTCCACACACTGAGTACGTTGTAGCAAAATGTGAAAAGCTTTTAAATATGTTGCGTTGTCTTTCGGGTGTTTGGTGGGGTGCACATCCTTTTTCCTCAAAGCTTCTCTACAACGCTCTTGTACGAAGTGTTCTAGATTATGGGACCTTTTTACTAGAGCCATGTAGTGTGGCTGGACTTCGGAAACTGGATGGTATCCAATCAAAATCTTTAAGAATAATCTCTGGTGCAATGAAGTCTAGCCTCTAAACGCGCTACAAGTCGAATGTGAAGAACCTCCTCTTCAACTGAGGAGACAGTTTTTATCCGATCATATGCTTTACCGCAATTTTCAATTTTTGAATAGTTTATTAATATCAAAACTTTATCATCTCGCCAATGTTATAGAGTCGTCAGATTATTGGTAACACAAACCTCTCCCTTGTTTAGTTCAAAGCCTAATTAAATTTAAAGGAATATGCGCTCCAACCTATCGTTCTCCAAGACTTAGCCTGTTTGACAGTAGTTTTGAAGCACAAATACAAATCCCAACAGTTCACTTTAATTTAGAACTCGATAGATACAATTACTACGCTAATATACACTTCAAATCAATTGTACAAGAAAACTGTTAGTAGGTACTGTAACTGGTAGTAGTAGGTGTTTATCATGTTCAATACAATATTGTATAAAAAATAAAATGTCCATCGGAATCATCAGTATTTTCAGAAGAATGTCTTGGACTTGTTAAGGCTATTGATTACATTTTGCTATTTAAACTTAAAAAAGTTTAATAATAAGTGACTCCATGAGCAGCTTACAAGCATTACTGAGGTATCCTTTTAAGTCAAAACTACAATTCCCACTTATATCTGAAGCTAGAAGTCTTTCTTAACATAAGTAACGGTCTTTCCGTTACTTTTGTTTGGGTACCTAGTCATTGTGGTATCACAGGCAGTGAAAAAGCTGATAGACTTGCTAATCAAGCTGTGGAGTGTGGAGATCTCGTTCCATTCATAAACTACACACATGACTTAGCTTCTCTTCCTATATCTTATCTCCGAGATATCTGGAATAGACTCTGGGAGAGAAGTAGCCGTATCAAAGGAAAACATTATTTTTGCATACAACCACAGATTCGCACTAAACCATGGTTTTCTAATATAAAACTTAGCAAAATTGTTACTTCAATTTTAATAAGAATGCGCCTAGGTCATACTACTTGTCCAGCCCATTTGGCAAGGTTTGGGATAATCAACAGCCCGCTATGCGACTGTGGTGTTTTTGGGGATCTGGACCATATTTTCTTCTCATGCCCTACGTATGAGCGTGCTTCCTTTTATAATAGTTTAATATCCATCCACGTTCCTTTCCCCATATAAATACTTTGCTTTTCAATGCCAACCCTTCTATTTATAACGCTTTATCTGATTTATCTCTAGTAATAGTATTAAACTGTAGATAGTGATTTATATGTACTATATACACATATAATTATTAATTTTAAGTAAGTATATTTTTATTCATAGTGTAGTTAACGTATAGTGTGTGTGTGTGTACATAATGTATATTGTAATATAAATATTTGCATAAAAATCTGACATCTAATCCTATAATTTTTACAAGTAATATTCCAAACTTCTTATATATATATATCGCGCCAAGTTTCCCCAGTTTTTTATAGTACAAAATGAATAACTAAAACTAACAAAACAAGACTCGCTGGACAAGATAAGATGATGACAGAAGGAAAAACCACTTGACACTGGCAGATGCATTAGTCATGCAAAGCCAAATCCTCCAGAACGGAGGAAAGGAAAAAAAAAGTTTCAAAACACGCCGCTGCGTGCGTTGGCCGTAGGATTTCTGTAATTTACACTAAGATACCATAGCATGTTCTCTTTGCTGGAAATTAAGCTTTTAGTTATAGAGAAAATTGTATTTACGGATAATGTAATAGCTATTCTCTAAATCAAGGAATATTTAAGAGAAGAAGTGTAACTGCCATACAGACATAATGCGAATTACACTGATACTACTAGTGCAACAGAATATTTAGTGCGAATTTTAAATATCTACCCCATGCTTTTCTATTTTCATTTATTTTTTACCTATCTGCGGATGGAACAATGTTAAAACATAATTTCGCCTCATGAAGTAGGCAGAACCTTATTAGGTGAGTAAGTAGGTACTTATGTTATAGAAATAAAACAATTTTAAGAACATTTATGTATTTATTTCATAAATTTATGAAAGTTTAACTAAATAATGGACAAAAGTTTAAAACTATCAAATGTAATAAATTATTTGTTGGAGGCAAAGTGTCCAGAATGCTGGCTGCATTTCCACGTTGAATAGCTATGCAAATTTTCTTTGCAAAATATGAGCCAGCATTCTGTTCACCTGACGCTTCAACCAAACGTTTGGCCAAGCCCTGAAAATTTCGTACGCGCCACTTAGAGAAAGTTTCTACCCCAAACGGCACAAATGTGTAACCTCCACCGAGATTGGCATATTTGCATCGTTTAAAGGTTTCGACATTTTCACTGCCACACCAGCCTGAGCGTAAGTTTCTGGACTGACTTTGTTCTTTCTTGTCTGTCTGTAAGTCTGGACTATCAGCATTTAATGCATCAAACAGCTGGACGAATTTGCTCAAAAGTGTAGCTGTGGCGAAGACTTCTGCAGGAAGTTCATCTGAAATTAAACAAAAACAATAGAAGTTTAAGTACCTTCTACAAATCAATTTGAATAAGCTAATATAGGGCTTTTATTTGAATAAAAGGTATTTTTATATATTTCTACATGAAACCAACAGATTAGTCTGTAGAAACAATTGTATTATTTATAAAATATTCATAGATTTGATTTTTTATTGTTTCATTTCAAACACATATCTACTACTATTGCTTTATTAAAACGTAATTTAGGCAGGACAGTGACTTAATGATAGATTTGTGTACAATCCGGTCACAATATCTGTGCACCTGACCTCGTGACGTCATATCAGCGGTCTGGGTACGGTGTGAAAAAAAGTTTTTTCGAGAAATGTGGAGGTAAAAAAAAATTACTAACCTTTTCAAATCAATTTATTATTGATGAAGGGTTTGTTATTAAAAACAATAATTTTGATTACAAAAATTATTATTACTAGTACTTGGAGTCGGACTAGCGCCCGGCGAAGTAGGTACTTTGGCTTCATTTTTAATTTTCATTAGAGTCCTCTTTGATATCCCAGTTGCAGCACAGGTTCGTTTCACCACTTGGTCTACAGGTATGGTGTACTGTTTATTTGCTTTCTCCGATTCAAAAAACTTGAGCACTTTCAAGATTAAATTTCTTGATTTGCTGTGTATTGTTTTTACCATGACTTCAGTTTAACAGCTACAACAATTTTAATAACAACCAAACCAGTCCAAACTTAACAGTAAACAGTCTAAACTTAACAATAAATATTAAAAAACAAAACAACAACAAAGCGAAAATATCAAAATTATCGGGACGTGTATCGGCAACGAAGATGCTAACCGTACTGTCGCACCGGGGAGTGCGCGGAGAGGTGACAGGGGAAGCGGGAGTGGCGCCGCATTCCAGCGAGGTGCACAGATATTCTGACCGGGTTGTACGTGACTAAGGCTTTACTCACGACTATGTCAATAAAAATCATGCATCATTGAAACTATAAATATTTACATATACATATTAAATTAACTTCTGAAATGGCAAATGTTCAACACGTACGACTACACTTATAAAGGAAAAATAAATGTGCAGTATCTGTTACAAATAAGTATGAAAGCTATATATTTTATGCTTCTGTGCCTCCACCATAGAGTTTTAAAATCTCAAACCCTTATTAGAATATTCTGTCGTTCTTTCGTTCTTTCACTTCACTTACATCTGGTCGTGTTCCTTTGAGAGCCAAAATCGATCGCGTCGTTACCTTTCAAACTCGCAATTATCATAACTGAGCTCGGTACATCATCGATTACGTCACAGCTCACGCTCACGCCACGACTACAACACTCGGGGATGGAAGGTTTTGGACTTGCGGTCGTTGTGAGCTGTTACTGTCAAAATATCAAATAGGTTTATGATTCATTCGATTTAATTGAGAGAAAATATGACGCGCTTTTTGCGACTGTGTGAGTGTTCTATTTGGGTTGGGCATTATAGGTATTCATCCTAAAGGAAACACGAAACCGGGGCACGACAGTCGTAAGTATTGGCGGTGTTTACTGGAATGCACCATTAGGGTCAATTTCGGCTTAAAAAGGAATACGCCGTAAATAATATTGAAGTAATATTGTTCAACCATTTTGTGCTGGTACGATAGTAAGTATGATTATTTTAAGCTTATTACAAGACGCTCCTGATTTATGATAGTTTCGTAAAAGGTGGGAGTAGGCCCAGTTGTGTCATCTATCAGCCCACAAGCAATAGTAATTACATTACTGCAATCTGACTTGAGAAAGATAGGAAATATGGTAGACGAAGGTACAGTGGCTCTACCATGAGTTGGCATCGTAAATGTCATCTATAGTCGATCCTCGATCTCGCCTACCTATTAAGCTTGTGATTGGCGTACTCGCTGTCAATTTTAGTTCCACAATTGACCGCAACGTGGCACTGTTCACTTTTCCATACATTTTTTAGCGGCAGTCGATAGCGAGCGTCGATTGGTGTCAACGTTGTAAACTCATGGTAGGCCTACAGGCACATAGTACCTATATGATCTTATTATAGGTATCACATGGAGATCAAAGTTAAATTACATGTTTTTAACTAACTATAATAATAATACCTACTGTAGAATTGAAAACGAGAGTAGGTACCTAACTATGCTATTAGTTTTTCAATATAAGCAAGATAAAGCATATATGAACATAAAAATATATATGATTAACATACCGTTCAACATTCGTTTTACCAGGCTTAGGGAAACGGTGAAATGAGACCACACCATCTTGAACAGGAGTTGCTCCACATTTTGCACATTTTCTGTACATGTCCGTAGACATACTTGGATTTTATAAGTTTTTAAACTATCACGATCACTTTTGCAAGAGACAACATCAGAAAAGGGATATTTACCGTGTAATCCATTTTATTTGAGTTCACGATTTATATTCCCGACAACATGGATTACACGGTAAATATCCCGTTTCTAATGTTACTAATACTTGGATAGTTCTGCGGAAGCTTAAATTAAAGGAGGGCCCTATAATAATATGAAATATCCACGAAAATACGAAATATCAGCAATTTAAAAAACTAATTTATAACGTAAATGTTCAAATTGTTTTTTTTTTTTTCCCTTCGGCCTTTTTGGCCAGGCTATAGTCTTGACGACCTTACTGCCTTTTCTTCAGTGATTCTTCTTCAAAGAGTAGAATACCTATTTCTTCTTTCTCCCATTCAGATTCATGTCTTTAGTTTCAATTTTTAAAATTTCAATTAGTCTGTGAGTCTAGTCCAATTCTGTGTTCTTTGTCGTTATTTTTAATTTCCAATATAATCCTTCTATTCCTCTTATAATTGTCACCATCGAGTCTTTCTTCAAAGGGTCTTGTTCGGTATGTGTGTATTTATATACTTGTATTGTTTAGTAATAATCGTGTATATGTACATACAGTTATGATATCATATATTTTATAATAATATATTACAGAAAGTTTATATTGTATAATAATATATTACAGAATAAACGCTAAGTAGGTACTTTGATTTATTTACAATATATACTTATGTACATACATATAGTTAATATAGTACATTACTAACTTGAAAAAGATAAAAATTAAATCTCTTTAACGGTATTTAATAAAAATTTAAAAATATACTTGAAAGTTGAGATATCCCTAAGCAACTCCTGAATTCAACGCGGGACCAAATCAGGCTTATCATAGATTAATAGAAGTTCGTCTATCAACACAAGGCGCTGGAAGTTGAAATACGAACACTCGAAAAAGATATGATCTAAGGTTGGACATCTTGTGAAAGACAGTAATTGCAATGAGAAGAGGTAACCATTTTAAGCCGGTAAAGATGGTAGTTCAATCGACAATGGCCAAAACGCATACGACAAATAGTTGAGTAGAACTTTCTATTTAAGAATCTATTACCCTTGCAAAACCATGGCGTGGAATTCATCTGGACATCTAAAGATGCATACCAAGAACCTTTGTTTTGAACTTGCGTACTATAATAAGAATGTCTACTCCATGACTGACACATACGCTGCCTTAAGAGACTTAGAACGTCAGTATATGGTATTGAAACATTTGCGTGACTACTATCAGGGATAACATCTGCGAATCGAACTATCGTTTTAGCTAAATAATCAGCTTTTTCATTTCCTTCAACACTTATATGCGAAGGTACCCACACAAAAGTGACATATATACCTAATTCTGTCAATTCAAGCCACAACTCTTTAATGTGATATATTATATAGTTTGTGTTAGCATGTAATTTGTGACTTGCTAAGTTATTTAGAACACTCATGCTGTCACTTGCCACAACCCATTTTTTATGCCCATAATTGTGGTTCTTTATATGTTTCATAGCGCTCAAAACAGCTACAGCCTCAGCGGTGAAAACACTAGCATTTTTATCTATCTTATGGCCTACTCCAATGTTTAAAGTAGGCTCAAATATAGCGTAAGACACACCTTTATCGCTCTTAGATCCATCAGTATATACAAATTTATGATTTGTCCATTCTGCCAACATTATATTTACCTCTTCTTTGAGGGACTGTTTATTATTTATGACTACATTAATAGCTGGGAATTTACTTCTGTAAGTTCCTTTGTAACATGGTAATGTGAGAGTTGATCTATAAATGTTTAAATTGTTAAGAAAGTCTAAATAACTTTGTAGATCTTGTTGCATGTAAAATAGTTTGCCGGGTGATTGATTGTATGTATGTGATAAGTTAATAATTAAACTGTTGTGAGAAACACTAAATAATTTTAGAAGAAATCTTTCCTTTAAATAATTTAAACGAATTCCAATAGGAGAAAGGTTGCATTAGATTTGCATTGCGTTCACAGGAGTACTTCTGAATGCTCCAGTAATTAAACGAAGACATTTATTTGGAATATATCTAGAATATTTACAAATTTGGCGTCTGCAGCGAAACAGTAGAAACCATATTCAAAGTGACTACGAACTAACGATTTATACAATGTTAACAAAATTTTGGGATCTGCGCCCCAGTGCGTGCCAGACAACGATTTCAATATATTGAAAGCCTTGTTGGCCTTATTCGTTATATGTTTTATATAATTGTTCCAGGATAAATTACGAGTAAGTAATACCCCCAAAAATTTGGCGTCATGTGCTACAGTTAAAACACAGTTATTATAATAGGTCGGAGGCATGTTTCCGTATCGTTTGCCAAAAACAACAACCTTAGTTTTTGATGGATTGACATCAAGATCAAGGTATGAGAAGTATTTGTGTAGTTTTACCAATGCATCATTAAGAATTTCTGTGATTTGTGAAACATTGTTACCTGATGCATAAACAACCAAATCATCTGCAAACTGTAAGTTTTTAACGTTCGACCCCAATATTAAATTCAAGCGACGTATATAGATTAAGAAAATTAAAGGTGACAGAATGCCACCTTGACAGACACCTTTTGACGTAAGTCTAGGACCATAGAGATGTTTGTTGTATTTAACAAAAACTTCTCTATTGTTAAGAAAATGTTTTAACCAGATTATTAACTTTCAGGTATACCTATTAATTGTAATTCATGGGAAAGAATATCGATGTTTACGCTGTTAAAAGCGCCTGCTATGTCGAAAAAAACAGCAATGAGATGATCATTTGCTGTGAGGGAATGATGTATATCAAAATGTAATTGGCAGATACTTTCTCGAGCTGAATGATTTCTACGAAAACCAAACTGATTGGATGGCAAAATATTGTTTTGTTCAATATAAAATTCCAGACGTTGTTTCAGCAATTGTTCAAATATCTTCTCTGCACATGAAGTGAGTGCTATGGGACGATATGAATCAGGACATAACTTGGGTTTGTTTGGTTTCAGTATTGGAACCAAACAATCTATCTTCCAATCTTGCGGTACACAATTAGTTTCCCAGAGAAGATTTAAGACTTTGAGATAGAGATCTAGACTCTTACTATTTTTTTTTTAAAAACTTTATACGGTATTCCATCTAGACCAAAGGCAGTGTCCTTCCTGGTGAAAATGGCAGAATTTAATTCATTGATGGTAAATGGCTTGAGAAGGAAACTGTTACTGATGTTCATATTGTTAGTGATTATTGTATATGAGTTATGTGATACATGATCTGGTGTATATTTCATTAAAAAATCTAAAACCCATGAATCATCATTATTGTTGTTATATGTACTGTATGTTTTATTAAATTTGCGCATGAATGTCCAAATAATTGATAGTGGAGTGCAGCGATTAAATTTTTCACACAGAGATTTCCAGCTATTTTGTCGTTCTATCTTAAGTGTAAGTTTTTTAAGAGCACGGAGTCTTTTGAATTCTAAATAGTTTTCTTCTGTTGAATTATATTTGAACTTTAGATATGCTTCTTTGAATTTCAAAACCGCGTCAGAACATATTTGAATCTACCAGGGTAGAGTAGGTCTTTTACCAGATTTTCTATTGCATAACTGATAATTGGAACAAAATGATGTTGTTTTAGAAATAGATTTAGAAACTGCAGAGTGTAAAATTTTACAAAAAAGTAAATACAGTACAATCTCACTAATCCGGCACTTCGATAGATCGGCACGTCCAATAATCCGGCACCCTCCGCCCACGCCTCCCTTTCCCCTCTACACCTGTGCGCTTTGGTCGCTGCGTCATCGACTAGCAGTCTAACCTCAAAACTTATCACGTGCACGTGCTAACGTATTGTTTCTTTCAAGTGAGACTAGTTTATAGTTAAAAATGTCAAATAAACGCAAACACAAAACACTAGATTTAAATAATAAAATGGAGATTTAAAAAAAGTTAGATAGCGGACAACACATGTGTAAATTGGCAAAAGAATATGGTGTTGGGCGTGCTACTATACACGATCTTAAGAAGAAAAGGCAAAATATAGTAGACCACGTCAAGACAATGGAGTCAGGGCCAGGAAATCGTAAAACACTAAAAGTTGGCGATTGTCCAAAGATGGAAAACGCTCTTTACTTGTGGTTCATACAGCGGCGTTCTAAACACACTCCTATATCTGGAGAAATTCTGAAAGCCAAAGCAATTGAATATTTAAAAAAATTTACCCACAAAGATGATTTTCGTGCCAGTGATGGATGGCTAGATAAATTTAAAAAACGATTTGGTATCCGTCTATTAACCATATCGGGTGAGAAATTATCAAGCAACGAATCTGCAGTGAAGCCATTTATCGAGCTTTTTAAAAACAAAGTAGAAGAACTGGGTATTCTTCCTGACCAAATCTATAACGTAAACGAGAGTGGTCTGTTCTGGAGACTGTTGCCCAATAAAACATTTGTCTCTTCTGAAGAAGCAAGTGCACCAGGTCGTAAAGTTAGTAAAGATAGGATCACATTCATGCCGTGTTCGAATGCTACTGGAACCCACAAATTGGATTTGTTAGTGATTGGCAAAGCGAAAAATCCCATTGCTTTCAAGAACATTTGTCTGCCAGTCTGCTACAAGAATCAAATGAAAAGTTGGGTCATGAGAGAGGTATTTAGTGAATGGTTTCATAAAGACTTTGTCCCAGAAATCAAGAAGTTTATGAAAAGATCAAACTTGCCCATAAAAGCTTTACTCGTACTTGACAATGCTCCAGGCCACCCAAATGAACAAGACCTTAAATCAAGTGATGGGAATATCCAAACCATCTTCCTACCACCAAACTGCACACCTTTACTGCAGCCAATGGATCAATGTTATTCAAAAAATAAAGTCTTTGTATAAAAATAAATTACTGATCCATATTATATCTCAGGATGGTGATATAACGCAGAGCCTTAAAGGATTGAATTTGAAGGATGTTGTATTATCTCTCGCTCATGCTTGGAGGTCTGTTTCTCCTAACCTAATCCAATCTTCATGGAAAAAGTTGTGGCCTATAATGAATGATGTTTCAGAAACAGAAATTATGACTGATGAAGAAATTGTATGTGAAGCAGTACAAGAAGAAAGCTCTGTAGAAATATTGGAACCACCAACTACTACAACTGCTGTAAGGGTTAAACCAGATGATGCATTGATTTGTTTCAATACCTGCATAACATGGGCAGAAGAAAACGGCATGTCTGCCAAAGATATTATAATTCTTCGCAATATGCGAGAAAAGGTTTTTAAGCAAGGACTACAAGTTGCACAAAAGCAGACCTCAATTAAGGATTATTTCAAAACTAGTTAATTACATATGTGCCTACATGTTAATTCAATTGTTCCATAATACATTACATACATGTATTCTCTCTATGAAATGCTTTATTTTATTTATTACCGATGACTTTTTCAGTATAACCCAGTAATCCGAACATTCCAATAATCCGGCACCCTCCGGTTTTTAATAGTGCCGGATTAGTGAGATTACACTGTAATTGTTTTGAGGGTTTAAGACATCTAGTTGAAAACTATGTAACAGTTCATCTACATGATTACTGAACATCTTCCAGTCCACATGTTTATAGTTAGGGAAAATAGGGAGGTGTTTGCCATTGCAATAGTTTCCATCAGAATCAACACTGTTATTATTCAATGTAACTTTAATTATTGCAGGGAGGTGGTAACTAGTACCAAGAGGACATTCCAAAACTGACCATTCACATTGAAGTGCTATTGTCGGAGAAACAAAGCACAAATCTAGAGCATTTGGGCGCCATGTGAGGGAACCAACTGTAGTAGCTTGTCCATCATTAAGAAGAACCAAATTGTTATCGTCAATGACCTCTAAAATATCCCTACCCCGAGGGGAGTCAGAACCACAGCCCCAAGATCTATGGTGGGCATTAAAGTCTCCTGCAAATATAAATGGACCCGGAATAGACTTTACCAAAGAATCAAATTTATGTTTGTTGAAAGAAGGGCTACAATTCAAGGGACTGTAAAAACTGAGAATATGTATAACTTTCTTATTTGATGTTATAGTTTTGGCACACAGATTTTGTAATGAGTTATCAAAATAAGTATTAACTTTGGAATATGTGAGACTTTTATGGATTATAATTGCTACTCCATTGTGGTCATTACCACAATCATTGCGTTCAATATGGTAATGTCTAATATTAAAATTTTGGTGTGCTTTAAACCATGTTTCAGATATAATTGCAATATGTATATTATGTGTATATAAATAGTTGATAAATATGTGTTTATTACTGTTAAGGCTTTGTGCATTCCATTGAATTATATTTAAATGATCCATTATAAGTGAGAGGGTAATTTGTTACTGAGAGTTTTTTTTAATGTTTCTTTTATTGACCCTGAGTTGATAGGTATGTCTTTATTGCTTACTATTTTCATTATTGTTTCAATTAGTATATTCATGAAAGATTCTGATTTCATCAAATTGTGAACTTGAACATCCAGTGTTCGTGCTGTTAGTGATGGAAATGATTTGGAATTGAATAGGTCTGAATAGGTAGTGGCTCTAGACTTGATTTTATTTTCTTCAACTTTTTGTTTTTTCATAGGGCATGCAGATGATATGGCTATGTGATTACCTTTACAATTAAAGCATTTAGCCTCTTTAACATCAACAGTGCAGTTTCTGAAATTGTGGTTTTCTGTGCAAATAGAGCATATCTCAGCATTGCGGCAGAACTTTGCTATGTGTCCATACCTCATGCACTTAAGACACTGCTTAACTGGAGGTATGTACTTAGTTACCTCATGTCGCCATGAATCTAGATATATGTGTTCTGGTAGCTTGGTTGATGCAAATGTCACTGCAACTGTCTGTGTTGGAACAAAGACAACTCCATTTTCATTTTTTACTCTGCGCATAAATCGCCGGACCTGAATGACATTTTTGGAACTGCCTATTAATGAGAATATGACCTTGTTAGACATGTCTATAGGAACTGATGTAAGGACCGCAGTCATTTCAGTGTCGCCTGCTGGTATTGTTGCCTTCAAGTATAGTTGGTCTAAGAGTTTCTTGTTTTGTAGGAACATGTTGGCATTATTAGGTAGATCAAAGGTTATGCCTACTTTGTATTTATTTATTGATTTTAGATGCATAACACCCGAGACTCCGTGGTCCCTCAATCCCTTGGAGAGAGCCATACGATCTCTATCAGTAAAGATGGTATTTTCTACCGAATGAGTCAAGAAAACTATAAATTCAGTTTTTTTCGAGTCCTCTGGATATTTGTGTATATACCTTGGGACCTTATAAATATCATACTTATCCGATTTCCTTGATATTTTTTTGACTCTACTGCCGTATCCATAGATTTTACAGAGTCTGAATCGGAAGAATCAGAGGGCGAGGGCAATGGCTGATCAGCGGGCGCCTCCTCCGGATCATCTTTCCTCCTCCTTTTCTTTTTCCCCATCCCGTATCTTCGCCTACAACTTTACTAAGATAATTCGTTTATATACAATTTGCAGTCGAAATATATACAGTATTAACAGTAATTAACAATTTTTTAAAATTTTAATTTAAAAAGCGCGCCTTAATCTTTTCCCGGTTCCCGCCTTTTTCATGTTCAAATTGAATTTGATCAACTTGCTGACATACAATTCGAGTGTGGCAAGATGAATAGAAAAATTTGAGAAAGTTTTATTATATTGTTTTTAACAAAAATTTTAGGTTCTTTTATGTATTTTGTACAACAAAAAAAAGGTAAAAGAATAAAACATATTATGAAACGATTGGTGGCAGTAAAAGATGTATTTTATTAAAATAAATTTTTATGGAACGAATTTGCTTCCCTATAAATGTCTAAATTTGATCGCTGTAGCAGTACATACAATTCCGCCACACACATCTAAATTTTGCTCGTGTATGCAATGGTAAAATCTCGTCTCGTACATACAGGATACCTCCCCTTGCTCTAAATAGTCTGTGATACTTATTTAATTATCATTCAATTATTTTGAAAAATAATCATTATTTTTATATTTAGAAAGTTATACATAGTAATATACCTATATCTAATTTGTTGTATTGTTTGTTAAGTCTTCTATCATTTTCTTCAGTTTGTTGTCTGTGTCTGCTCTACGTATGCGACTGTAAATTGGGCAGGGCGAATTCTGTGCGCGATTCATTAGCAGATTTGTGCAAACCCACACAAGACACAAGCCACTCATAAAATAAGTTGAAGTTTGGAAACTTTGTACGGTAGGTAATGGTTTGTGATATGGTACTTCGATCTTAGTTCAGGGGCCTTACTATGAGCTCTTAAAGCAGTACTTCTAGAAAACTGCCCGGCTTATTCGTACCATGATAACGTTAAAGCAGGCCTGCCCATGCCTAGAATTCAAGAACCGCAGAAAAACAGTCCACCTGTTTTTTTTGTATGGACTCTCGTTAACATGTCGCTCTAAATCCACTTAGTTTATCAGCTTACAGACGTATAAACGTCTGCAATATTGGTTATAGTTAATTATTAGAATGTCAGAGAAAACATTAACCATTCACCTTTCCAAAAACAATGTTCAAACAGTTCACCTAAATGAGGGTCATGGTATGATTTCATTCAAAATTGTTTATAGTCAAAGTCAAAGTCAAAATCATTTATTCAATTTAGGCATCAAAGACGCACTTATGAACGTCAATTTTTCATTATAATGTACTTTAGACTATCGCTGCATTCCAAAATATATAGAGCCTACCGAGAAGAAGCAGCAAGAAACTCGGGGCCATTCTTTTTATATAGATGTTTTTGCAATGTTTTTCCTTAGGTACTACAAATATTAGCTCCAGTGTGTTGCCTTACAAAAGAGAACATAATAATGGTATCAGTAGGGCAAGACACGCTACACTTTGACATCTTAGTACATGAGTAGATAGATCCTGGAGTGATTAGTCCCAAGCTGTTTTATCCTCCAAGTAATCTGAAATTTTGTAATAACCTTTTTGACAGAGTTTAGTTTTAAAAGTATTTTTAAACTTATTAATCGGCAAATCTCGGATAACATTGGGAACTTTATCATAGAATCGTATACATTGTCCCATAAAAGAATGACTTATTCTGTGGAGACGCGTTACATGGATGGATAGCTTGTGCTTATTTCGCATGTTGATGGAATGAGCATCACTCCTTTTATCAAAACTGCTAATGTTTTTCTTTACATACATTAGATTTTCATAGATAAACTGAGAGACAACAGTTAGAATGTTTATGTCTTTACACTTCTGTCTAAGGGAAACTCTGGGAGCTAAACTGTAGATTGCTCATATAGCCCTTTTTTGCAGTATAAAAATGGAATTAATATCTGCAGAACATCCCCAGAGCAGTATGCCATAAGTCATAACGCTATATAAAAAATAACTAAAATAAACTATTCTAGCTGTGTCTACATCAGTTAATAGTCAAATTTTTTTTTATGCCAGGTTTAAGAACTTCATGGAAATTCCATCGTTTTTATGAAGCTGATAGTAAGGCCCTAATATATAACATGTAGTAGAGTGAAAACTTGAGCCAATTATTATCATGCCATTTTGTGACAAGCATAGCATTTAAAACAAAAAATATCTGAATTTAACTTTTATTATAATATTTGCCATTGTTTTGTCATTTTGCAATGTGTGTGTGTTTGCAAAAAATCCAATAATAAATAAAAGTTAAATGTTAGGTAAATACCTAGTACCCAATTAAACTCTGTCTAAACTTCATATATATAACATATAAAAGTACAGGGTGTAAATTTACAGATTTTAGTTGGTTCGATTCACGGGTGTGGCAAGTGAATTTTCGAAAATTGTTGAATGCAGTTTTCTTTATTTTCAAAAATATTCTTTGAGTAAAACTTTCTATATGCAGATAAGAGTAGTTTTCCTTCGAGTGGCGTTACAATATTCCATCCTGTATGTTATTAGTCTAATATACTGCTTAAAACCCATTAGTTCTAGGCTTAATTTTCCTTATGCATTTCCAAGGTCCCTCATTGTTTTGCAAAGTTGAGGTCAAAATCTGATTTTGACTAAAATTTTACCATCATCTTATGTCACTGAAAATTGCAGAACATACAGAAGGCTTATATCAATAAGTACTGAAGTCCTCCACCCCCAAGCCACTACTAACCCACCCATCTAATTACACCGCATGTATTTTCAACGTGATTTACATACCATTGATGTTATTCAATTCAATAGGAGAGGAGAGATTGGATCTCCTTCTGCTAGGCCTATTCCAGTTCATATCATTAAGTATATAATAATAATTATATAGATAATAATAATTTATTTCATCACTTAGGTAGACAGTGATATCTCCGTTGTTATCCTTAAGGTAATTTATTCTTATAATCACTAATAATGGATCATAAACTCACTTATCTATGTAAAAAAATTAAAAAGTTTATTTTTTATTTTTGTATCATTCCAATATAATAATATAAACAATAAAAACATCTTATGATCTTAAAAAGATTACATATTATCTTTGTTTTGTGCTCCTGTCCGTGTACTAGTGAACTGTTTTACGCATTACGATAATTTGCTACCCAGTCTTCTTAATCTGTCCGAATCAGCAAGACTCATTCGAGTTAAGTTTCATTCATAAATCTATTGTTATTTTTTGCGCTGATGCGGACGGGTTAAGGTTGTAGATATCTCCTTTTATAAAACTCATAAAGATAATTGAATACTTTAACTCCAATTTCTAGTTTGCCCCTAAGAACAAGTTGATTCTAAGTTCTAGCGTGTCTTGCCCTACTGATACCATTATCATGGTCTCTTTTGTAAGGCAACACACTGGAGCTAAAAATAAGCGAACATTTGTTATAAACATTAAGAAATTGGCGATACAAAAAAGTAAAAAAACAAGCCGGTGAGTTTCTTACCGGATCTTCTCAGTCATGGTCGCGTTCCGATCCGGTTGTAGATTTAAGATATAATAAATGTAATATGACAATTTGTAAGTATACATATACTTACAATATATTTAGTTTATTCTGTATACCCATAGGCCTATACAGAATAAACAATTTCATTTTCAGAACATTGTTATATGCATTGTGTATACCCAGGAAGCACGCAACAGTGGGTATATCTTCTAGCAGGCATTAATTCCTCTTTAGTGTTACAAAAATTTCTTTTTGTGAGTATTTTCTCTTTATTATCGTATTTATTTATATATTATGTATTGTAAAAACATAATAATTCCTTTCTTAGTACCACTTATAGTTTCATTTAACCCCTCACCAGTCAATTGTCCATATAACAATGATATTTCTATTGTGTCTGGGTTGTTCGACTGATGAAGTATTATTGACTAGCTGACCGGTATGTGGTTTCCCTCATTTGGTCTTGATGTATTAGTAGAAGTTGGAATCATGACGTCCTGGGTTTGATACCCGGGTCGGACAATTATGGGGTTTTTCTGACAAACGAATTCACAATAGCAGTCTGGAACATAGCCTAGATGGCAATAGGTTCGCCCCTTATTATTGACCAAAAACATATACCTCTCTGGCGAGATGTAGGTGTTCAAAACACTGCTGCTTATCCTTCTTGGATATATAAAGATTTGTTCTTCTTCATGTTTGTATGGCTTGTGCAGTAAAGATTAGTTATGTTGTATACACAATATTTCATCAATATCATGTATTTTGCGTAAAAGTTAATGTTCAGGAAATGTTGGGATATACAATATGCTTGACTATGCCTGAATGTCTGTGCAGCAAGTCTGCACAAGACACATTTAGTACTTTTAAAAAATGCAATCTAAATGCCTGCATATAATGCTTTGTAGTCCAGTCAAATTAGGCGATATTTTGCAAAAGAGTTATAAGTAATTGGCGGTAGTGACTTCTTTATTTTTTAATGTTTAATATGATTCATAAAACACGTCTAATAAAACCCCTACGAAAAGTAACCCCCAGAAGGGGTTAAATCGAGTGTTAAATTGTATAACTTGGAGCCGGAAGGAGTATTGATCTGTATAGTTTTCTACTTTTGGCATTAAAATCTATATTCTCACTAAGTTAACAAGAACTAAGTTAGACATTAAAATAAATTTTACCATAAAATGGAACCGACATCAACACCAAAAAGTGTGAAATAACTTGTCGGAGGTACCATGCATACAATATTGTAATAACAGGTACTTTTGAACTGTCATGGTACCAACTTCAACAAGTTATGGCACAATTTTAGTGTAGAAGTGGGTTCAATGTTGTGGTAAAAAAAATGTTTGCTCCCGTTTTAGTGTCTCTAGCTACTTACGGGATAGATTGTGTTTCACTTATCTTGATGATATCATCATTGATGTGAATGATGATACTCAAGATAGGCGAAGCTCTTTTCAGTTATTGTTAGTGTAACTCGGAAACTGCTTGACTGAATGCAATGCAAGTGATCGCACATAAAAGAAATATAGATGTCGACGTGAGAAATCCAGCTTTTTTGGAAATCGGTAGTAAAGATGTGATTAGCTGTGCTCCGCGGATTCACTCGCGCGGTGATGGATGATGATGAATATGAATAGAATATAGAGTATGTTACTCTGCATAATATAGATCACTACAGATGAAAGATTTTTTTTACCCCGATGTAGTTTTAGCGCATACAAACAAACTCTTCAATTTTTCTACACATCTACACTAATATTATAAAGAGGAAAGATTTGTATGTTTGTTTGTTTGAATGTATAAACACAAATGTTATTAAACCGATTAAAAAAAATACTCCACAAGTAGAAATCTACATGATGCCTGAGTAACATACGCTTTATTTCATTCATCATCATCCATACCACGCGGGTGACAACGGAGAGTGCAATTAGTATTGCATAGTTTAACATGAAAAAGTAGTTATTGGTACTGATTCGCTTGTGCGTATACTAAACTAAAATTATCTAAACTATGGTAGTTCTTATTATGTTAAACCTAAGATCCACATTCGTGTAACACTTAGAATGATAATTCTAAACATATGATTATTCTATTCAAATGTGGGTAGTTTTATTTGAGTTTGGTTTAGTTTAGAGAGCAGGAACTTACATGACGATTAAATTTGCACTAAACATACCCACAATTAAACAGAAACGGCAAATTTAAGAATTGTCACTTGCAAGCATTATACGAATTTGGACTTAAGTATGAACATAA
Organism: Selenia dentaria; assembly: GCA_917880725.1. NCBI lineage: Eukaryota > Metazoa > Arthropoda > Insecta > Lepidoptera > Geometridae > Selenia > Selenia dentaria. The sequence continues at coordinate 25,659,439 of OU862896.1, read as the reverse complement.
TAAGAACTACCATGATTTACTAAAAATAGAATTTAGTTCGCTAGTTTAGTTTGGTGTTCTGAACAAGCGAATAATTATAATAGATAGACACATGATACAGCAAACTTTTTTGTAGATATTGATGCTTTCTATAAAACTGCAGTACATCACTGTGCTCTATTGTCAATAGTTTCCGCAGCGATATCAGGATTTTTTTGGTATATTTTCACACCTTTGGTTACATTTGGTAGCAATTCGCTTGTTCGGAACCCCAAAGTAAATTAGCGAACTAAAATCAATTTTTAGTAAATTACGGTAGTTCTTATTTTGTTCATGTTTAAGTACAAATTCGTATAACTCCTGCAAATGACAACTCTTCAATTTGCCCTGAGTTGTGGGTATGTTTAGTGCAAATTTTAATCGTCATGTAAGTTTGAGCTCTCTAAATTAGTCTAAACTAATGTAAAACTACCTACAATTGGATGAATAATAATAATAATTCTCCTAATAATAATAAATATATAGCAAAAAGCCTCGACCAACATCTTAAGAGGCTTTCGCTAGACGGTTGGATCAAGAGCCAGATACAGAAGGCAGTACTCCTTGACACGGCACGTATTGTCAGGCGGTTCCTCAGTGTGCAGCCCTAACCACTGGTAGTTTGGGTCATGCTCCACTGCCGATGGCAATCTAGGATTAGGTTTTTAAACAATATTTTTTATTAATAAATTTTTATTGTATATTGTAAAAAATGTAATTTTAAGAAAAGGAAATAAATAATGTGAATAATAATAATAATAACCCTGATTCTCCCTGGGGCTAAATGAGACCCCTGACCCCCAGCTTGCCTTAATTGGCCGTCTGGGGGTGGAGACGCAAGAGCAAGTAACAAAAAGCTCCAAGGGTGGAAGTGTTAAAGGGCATAACGCCGGTAGTAGCGCTTTAGTGAAACCGCAGCACACCTCTCGACACCCTTTAGCCATCCACACCAACGTTGCCCCTTCTGTCACCATTCATGGTGGCCTTTATGGGGGGCCCGTTTAGTGGGTGGCAAGTCACCACCTGCCCAAAATTTTTAAAATGAGACTGTATTTGGCAGGTGCCGTAGTCTCTTCCATAGCCCACTATCTTTTAATCACTAATGAAATCATTTCAATAGCCTTGCCATTTTACCCATTTTTATAATAGATATACCATGTCACCATCCATCTAAAAGTTTCTGTTTTTTATACTACTTTGTATTTTTTATACCAAACAGGCCTCTAAGTGTTGGCTACAGCCCCACTTATGCCTTTGTAAAGGACCGGCTGAAATCCGTGATTTATTTTGAATAAAATGTTAATAATAATAATAAAGTTTGTTTCCAAAAAAAACACAACTAAATACAGTTCACTTAATCAGTAACTAACTATACAAGAAATATTATTCTAAACTAGCAAACTTTGCGAACTCCGTTTCGCCACCAGATAGCTTCGTTTTATGTAACATTCCGTTTGGCGCCATCTACTTAAAATATTGGTTTGTAGTACATGCTATGTATCAGAGATGGCGCTGTATGTGAAAAAAGATTTTCCCGCTTTTCTTTTTAAATTTTTCCTGAATTTTCTTTACTATAAACCTCACGGAGCCCGAGACCTTTCCAACGAATGCAAAACCGTGGAAATCGGTTCGTGCGTTCTGGAGTTATAGCGTCAGGAAGGAAAACCCGACTTATTTTATATCAGTAAATAATAAATAACTAACTATACAAGAAATATTATTCTAAACTAGCAAACCCTGCGAACTCCGTTTCGCCACCAGATGGCTTCGTTTTATGTAACATTCCGTTTGACGCCATCTACTTAAAATGTTGGATTGTAGTACATGCTATGTATCAGAGATGGCGCTGTATGTGAAAAAAGATTTTCCCGCTTTTCTTTTTACATTTTCCTGAATTTTCTTTACTATAAACCTCACGGAGTCCGAGACCTTTCCAACGAATGCAAAACCGTGGAAATCGGTTCGTGCGTTCTGGAGTTATAGCGTCAGGAAGGAAAACCTGACTTATTTATATAGTATAGATATATATCAAATATAATTAACTAATACATAGGTATAAGAGACAGGAAGTATGGGTAATACTGTACTTAATGCCAAACAATCAAGGCCCTGGTCTCCACACTAGGATTCCTTGTGTCGTGGCGACCAGTATCTTACAAACATGTGTACTTACTTAAGTGTTATACGAATGTAAATTTTAGTGTAAACAGAATAAGAACTACCATAGTTTAGAGAATTTTAGTTTAGTGTATGCACAAGCGAATCATTACCATTATCATAGTTGTCATACGGAGTAATTTTTAAACTTTCGCGATTTGAACACATATTTATACCTATTATATTAACACATATAATATTAAAAAGTATCTCCATACTTCAAGACAATGACACTCGCCTCCTCAGTCCGCTCGTGACCACGATCAATGCAACTTGATCGAAACGTGCGTCGAGATAAATAAATACTATTACTAACGCGATTAAGCCCCGTTAATATAATTGTCATACGGATCCCTAACTTTTTGAAAATACTATATAGCCTATGTTCATCAGGGATAATATAAGATTCTAATGGTAAAATAATTTTTCAAATCGGTCCGGTAGTTTCGGAGCCTATTCAATTCAAACAAACAAATATTTCTCTTTATAATATTAGATTTAAAAAAATTATGTACCATGAAAAAACTCTCAAGATTATACTTTTTGCGGGCGTGGACGTAAACTGGCTTAATTTCTTGAAGAGGAATGTTATAAAAGTTATACTTATTACAAAGTGTGAAGATTCTATATAAAACAATCCTAAGTTCTTTTTGGTCATAGTATATCAAGGCTACCAAAAATGCTCTAACAGTCTTCCTGTGTCTCTCCCTCATGAAGGGCAGCTAGCAAAATCGGGAGAAGCTATTTGTCTCCTTTTTTCAAACTTTAAAGGTTGGCTTTTAGAGGTAATTTTTAAAGGTAAATACACATTCAAAATAATTGTTTTGTATGAATCTCTATTCCTGTATTGACTTGGATGATTCCATTCCTTGGCCATCCAGAAAGTGTTAAATTGACAGCGGCTTTAGATGATCTTAGTGAGTAGTTGAGTGTTCGAGCTAACTGTGACTATACGTGCCTCTTGACAGACCTGAATGTAAACCAACTTCTTTCGGAGAGTTCGAAGTATAAAGAACTATCCATGTTCTGCTCCCAACTAAATCTATAACAAGTCGTTAAATAATCCACCAGAGTGACGGACGATTCAGTAAGTCTACTAGATCTTGTAATAACAGACGTTCCTGAGAAGTGTAAGAAGGTAACTGTCGTGCACAATAAAGATTTAAGTGATCATGCTCTGGTCCTCAGTGAATTCAATATAAAAAACCTAAGCCTTTTGTGGAAACTCGAGCAATTAGTGATATTGATGTTAAATGTTTCAATTTTGACCTAAGATTAATCCCTTGAAATGAGATTTTAGAAATAACAAATGTTCAGGTAATGGTAGACAAAATTTATGGGCACGTAATTAAGCTCTTTGATAAACACGCCCCTCTTAAGAGAAGAAGAATCATAGAATCTCCTAGATCCTAGAAGACTTTGGATAACCGGTACGATCAGGTTTATGATGCCTCTAGGGGACAAGGCACTTAAAAAGTCTCAAATGAAAAAACGGTTTCTTCCAAGGCATATTATAAAAGCTTGACTTGAAAAATTTAGTTATAGGCGCTTTTGATAGAGAAAAGAAAGCTTTCTTCAATTTCTATATGAATACTAATTTAAATCGGACCGCTAAACTATGGGTTTTTTAAAGAAGATTAAAACTAAAACGTTACATGTAGAACCATCACTGATAACGGAAACTTTGAACAATGCCATTTCAATATATGTTTTTTTTGTCAGAAAAAAAAATGTCAGTAAAGATCTAGATACATTGAGTTTTTTTATACGTAACAAATTCACGAGTAGCATTTTCACACTACAGTCTGTCTCTCTTGACACAGTTAGCAGAATTATTCCTAATGTCCATACTAACGCAGCTGGGCACGACCGTATTAACGCTGACGCGAGGAAGCGAGCTTTAGTTAGGTTAATTCCAAAATCGAGATCAGTAGAACAGCTTAGTGACCTGCGACCGATTAGTATACTACCAGTTTTATCGAAAATTTTAGAGAGGGTCGTATTGATGCAATTAGAGAAATACATGGACAAAGTAAATATTAACTATTTGTTGAACGCATCCGACTCGGGACTTAGCAGAGCTCTAATCTTGCTGGATTTCTCCTGAACATTCGATTGTTTAAGCCCGGAGATGCTTCTAGCAAAGTTGTCTTACTACGGATTTTCGCACAAAACTTACAAATGGTTCGAAACTTTTCTTACAAGTCGAGAACAGAATGTGGAAATAGAGTCGATCAACGGAATTAAGAAGGTTTCTAGTGTCGGAAAATTAAGAAGAGGAGTCCCACAGGGATCAATCTTGAGCCCAATACTGTTCTCTATTTTCACCGCTGACATGCTGAATCATATTAAAAATAGTAAATATCATTTGTATGCGATAACACTCAGATTTTTTATTCGTTCAAATCTGATAATACTGCAAAATCCATGTCTTTGATTAATTTTGACTTTAATGAAATAGCTATCTTATTGGGCCACGCGAAACTCCCTTATTTTGAATCCATCAAAATCGAAGGTGATTTTTGTTGGGACTCCGAGTCAAATTTGTAATGTCACTTGCCAGACCCCAATGTTATCAGTAAAAGGTGTGAATATTCCGATCGAGCTAGAGATTTAGGCCTTATTTTTGACAACGAGATATATGAAGTATGTGAATGAAAAAATTAAAATAGGATTCTATAAATTAAAAGTAAAAAACTCCTTATTCCATACAACAATATTGTTGTATGGAATATGGAGATATCTTTCAGGAGAGCTAAGAATATTATTATGTGACCTTTTAGTATTATGCCCTTTTAATTACTGTAGTGCTGTTTACGGACCGAGGCTGTATGCTAAAACAAGTAATGTCGTACAAAGAGTGCTAAACGCATGTGCAATATACTATTTTAGCATACCTATAAGAGATCATATTACTCCTTACCTCGTGGAGAAGAACATGCTTAATATGAAAGCCAGAAGAGAACTTCATTTGGCTTGTTTGACACATAAAGTTATTTGGAACAAAAAGCCCGAATATCTTTTTGATAAACTTGTTTTTATAAAGGACATTCACTCTGCCAACACTCGTTCCAGATCCCTGCTTAATCTCTATACCTAAACACACGACCACTAGATTTAAGGGTTGCTTCAAATATAGCGCGTCCAAAATTTGGAATAATCTTCCCCCGTCTTATTAGTTAGTTATTATGCTCTATATAAATTTAAATACATATAAGACAATATTAGTTGATCGGTATAAAAAAAGAATTTTAAGCAACGTTTAAAATAAGATAAAATAGAAACATATACATACAACGTTTACATAAACACTCATATCCAAACATATAAACATTCACACACACACGCACCCTCACACCACATCGCACCCTAACACTTCGTTCCTCCAGCGATTCAATTGTACGATTATTTTTAGTACTAATGTGTAAGAATTTCTTAACAGATTATTATGGCTATCTATAAATCTATGATAGATATTAAAACCTTGCTTTACAATCGGTTACATTACGCTAATGTTCTACTGTTCTTTAATATTATGTGTTATTTTACCCGCTTCTCTGTACTCTCGATTAAGATCTATATTCGAGCAAAGGATCGCGCTGAAAACTAGCATTGTGTTAGCGAAACGCTAACACAGTTCAGTGCTGAGCGTACTCCTATTGCCATAAAACAGTTATTAAGGTTAAATCCTGATATATAAATGTGTTTTTTGTTTTGTTACTATGTTTATTGGCAATAAATATTATTTATTTATTGATTGTGTTTGGGATCCTTACGTATTAGATAAATGTAACTATATTTATTTCTAGTTCTTGTTTTAATTTTCTTATTTAGTGTAGGCAATATTCTTGATGGTAGGGGTCGTAACGGCCGCAATACTTCAAATGTTTGATATAGCTCTTGAGTAACTTGGCCTACTCTATTTGTTTTGGCAATGTTTTCTCCGATGTGTCGAAAACCTCAATTGGTAACAAGTTATATCTTAAAACATTTTTATCACTTCTGCTATTCATGTGAAGAGTACTTTTACTTCGTATATGCAGGTCTGGTTCAAAAGTATTTAGTTTTGCAATTTGTTGTACTGTTCCTCTGCACCAAGATGAATCCATCATCATTGCTTTCTCCACTCTCTTGTTCATCAATCTTTTTTTCCAACCTCTTCACTGGTCTAGTTATGTTTGTGTCCCCAAACTGTTATAATTGACTCGTGCATTTCTAAAAACTCCACTTATACACTATATTACTATGTTTTATCTCCCCTTCACTCAATATATATATATATATATATATATATATGACAAAAATATATGTATACATATTTTTCTTGTTTCTCACCGCTCTGATAAATTTCTTAAATGACGCCTCGGCTAAAAATATTTTTAAACCTACCTAAAATACACCTGACTAGTTTTTTTTTTATTCTACATCTGTATACCTTACGTTTAATGTAATGTTGTGTACATTACTTAAATTATTTGCTGCAGGTACTCATACGTATGATGGCTGATTGTAAATCTGCGACGGATAGAAAACTGGAAAAACAGAACATGAGATGCAGTGGTACAAAACCATATAAATGCAATACGTGTCATTATAAATGTTCTACCGCCAGATGCTTGGAGACCCATATTAGAACGCACACTGAAGAAAATCCTTATAATAATTATGAAAGTGCACAAGCAGGTACCTTACGAAGTCATAGTAGAACACATGCTGAAGACAAACCATATAAATGCATTATGTGTGATTATGAAACTGCACAAGCAAGTCACTTACGAAGACATATTAGAACGCACACTGGAGAGAAGCCTTATAAATGTAATATGTGTGATTATAAATGTGCAGTAGCAGTTAGTTTACGAAGTCATATAAGAACGCACACTGGAGAGAAACCTTATGAATGTAATGTATGTCATTTTAAATGTGCAGACGCAGGTTATTTAAAAAGTCATATTAAAACGCACACCGGAGAGAAACCTTATACATGTCATTTATGTGATTATGAATGTGTACAAGCAGGTGTCTTACGAAGTCATATGAGAACGCACACTGGAGATAAACCTTATAAATGTAATATGTGTGATTATGAATGTGCACAAGCAGGTAACTTACGAAGTCATATTAGAACACATACTGGAGATAAACCATACAAATGCAATATGTGTGATTATGAATCTGCACAAGCAGGTAACTTACAAAAACATATTAGAAAGCATACTGGAGATAAACCTTATAAATGTAATGGTAAAGATAAATCGATTGCATAAAATATTGGTAGCTTATACAGAATCAAAATTATATGAGTGGGTATATAATTGAGGATCCTGGTTCACCAATGTATATACTTGGAATATATTATCATTTCAAAATTATTCATTTACAACAAAACATTTCAATTAAATAAGACGAAACAAATTTTACTAATAACCGCTTGAAAAGATTACCGTTGCAAGATTGTGAAATGAATATCTCTTCTTTACTTACTGTTTTCTTTTCAATCCAGCTTACTTGCTTCTTTCACATCTTGTTAATTAGAAACTGAAGAATGGCTGATGTAATAAATAAACTTGAACTCTATTATCCCATAACACAGCTTCTATTAAAATATACTATACCCTGTACTACCTCTGTATATTTTACGCAGATCCGCAAATTATACGACCGAGTGCGCGTGTTCGTGTCGCACATCTCAGGCAATGCGTTTTGGTCGGTTTATACTCAGTGCAACCGCACACTATCGCAAAATGCATGTCGACACTACCTACATTATCAATTTCAAGAGCTATATAACTTCCAACCTACTGGTGTCGATTCTGTAAGCATTCTGTTAACTAAAAATCTCTAAATTATGGCAGTACTTATTTTGTTTAGGCTAAATTCCAAATTAGTATAACACTTCCGAATGGCAGCACTAAAATTAGATATTTCTCTTCAATTGTGGGCATATTTTAGACAGTTTAGTCGTCACGTAACTTGGTGCTCGCTAAACTAACCCAAAATAACCCAAAATTTAATAGAGTAATCCTATTTTTAGAAATGTCATTCTAAGTGTTAATTAAGTTAATTTAACAGAATAAGGACAACCATAATACATTTTTAGTTCGGTAGTTTAGTTTAGTTTTATTGAACAAGTGAATCGCTACCACTATCTCATAACGGTTATACCTATGCTATTGGAGAAGCTAAAAAGCACATAATTGATTAATATTATTAGTAAGTTACACAAAAGTATTGCAATAAAATTTCAGTAGGTACTGTACTCATATTATAAAGTTTATTTTTCCTATTTGTAAATTAGTTATGTAGGATTATATTACATGATTATTTATATAGGTACTTATATAAAAAAGTAGTCTTTATATAGTCTGAATAATCTACAAGTGAATGTAATTCATACTATTAACTATTATGTATTCATACTATTATGTTTAGGAGTACTTATAATATGGTTTGATATTATTTTCATCATTGTTTGATATTATAAATAAAACGGATTGTCAGTAAAGGTTTGTTTAATTTCCAATGATTTTCACAATATTACGCATAAAGGGCCATTTAGATGGTGCAAGTTTCTCGTACGTTTCTAGGCGAGAAATCGTACGCTAAAATTCCAAGCAGTGATCGCCATAAGATTATCGCATCATCTGTCGAGCATAAAAGTGGCACGGCCGTATCATACTTTTCTCGAATCAGTTCAGGCCATTTTCTAACCCCTATAACTTCGTTTTGGATTAAAGTAGAAGCCTGAATTTTCAGTAACTAAGTACGCATTGTATATTTCAAATTTTATTATACCTACTCTCCACCTCATAAAGTAATCATGTTTCAACCTTACCATTAAATTTGGTACCACCACGTTAATATAGCAAGCTTAAAATAATAATGGACTGCGATAGACGTTTTGATGACGTAGTATCAAATAGTTCACTCAATTCGCGCAATTTGACTTGACTTTTAGGGCTTCTTGCACCAAATTACGAATTAACTACATATGCTAATTCGCGTGTAACGAAATCCTGATCAAACTCGGATTACGGATTGTTGAATTTGGTACAGACTTTCTATTTCACGATGAAGGTTTGGCCATGGTTGTAGTAGTGACATGTACAGACAGGCGCGTTTGTGTGTGTAAACTGAAGGAGCGATAGCAAAGAAATGTGAAACACATTTTTAAATTGAGCCTTATTTTTTTTTACTGCGATTTAATAAATAATTAGTGTTTAGCTCCTACAACATATTTTTTATGTAAAGGGAATAAAATATGATAAGTTACTAGAAATACTCAGGTTGCCATGTCATAAATTTTTATTTAGCAAAAAGAATAAAGAATAGATCAAAAAAACAAAGTTGAAATAATTAGCTATTTTAATCACTGCCAGATTCGTCTTCGGATTCTGATTCGCTGTCATCGGAATCATTTTGCAGATTAATCATAAACTCAAAATCCAGGTCAACATATTTCAAGTATTCCTTTTCAATTTTTTCAACATGACTACAGGTTTTATGCCATGTTTCGCTAGTAACTTTGTTCAAGCTTTCATTGATAAGTTTTTCTGTATATGTCATGTTTTGCACAATATTCTTTGAAGCAATATAATTTTTTACAATTCCCCAAATATTTTCAATCGCATTTAATTCTGAGTGATAAGGGGGGAGACGTATGACATCAAAACCTTTGGTCTTGATAAAGTTATCGATTTTGTATGTTATGTGTTGATCTTTGTGTTTTTTAATTATGTCGTACAATTCCAATTTAAGACAAGTTTGTTCAAATGCTATGCCCTTATCTCTGAGCCATTGCTGCATTTCTGCTTTCTTTGTTGCCGATGTTGGTAGTTTTTCAGCTCGTGTATTGTGATAAGAAGCATTGTCTAAGACAATGACTGCGCCTTCGGGTAAATTAGGTAAAAGTTTTTCGTTGAGCCATTTAATATAATTATCATAGCTCATATTCGAATGGTAATCGCCAGCTGTTGAGTTGGCCTTGTAAACCAAACAGGCATTTTTAATAAAGCCATCCTTTGTTCCCGCGTGCACCAATATAAATCGAGTGCCTGTGCTAATCTTCTTCAAAAATGGCGTGCTCTCTTTTTTTTTGTGCCCAGGTGTTGTTTCGCACGTGTGTTGAAAGGACATAACTATCATCGGTGTAGACAATTGGTCGCCCTTGAGAGCGATATTTTGACATCTTCTTTAAATATTTTAGGCGCCACATCTGTATATCATGACATTCAGTCAAAACTTTACGGTTATTTTCTGTTTTACGCCACTTGTATCCTAATTTCAGCAATAACTGACGAAGCGTTTCGAGACAACCTTCAAAGCCAATTTTTTCATTTAAAACTGTTCTTAATTTTGCCAACGTTAGAATTTCTTTATGGACCACATGAAAATTTTGTATCGTACTCCGGATAACATCGGCTGTGAAATTGTCTATTTCTATCTTATTATCTCGTTTCCTTCTTTTCTTCATGGGAGAAGTAAACTCTGAGGAAGCGCATGGCAATTCCTTCTCCTCTTTTAAGATCCGTTGGGCAGTTGATAGAGAAACACCTGTGGCCTCAGCTGTTCGCTGTGTAATATTACGTAAATGAGACAAATCACAGCTAGGCTCCATAACAGATTTTGTAAATTCAAACTCTCTTTTAGGAAATGGTAAACGCTATAGTAGATCCAACCGTTTATCCTCTTTTTGACAGCACCAATAGAACGTAACATGACGATGTTACGCAAAAGTTAACTTATAAATGCGAGGTTTTAAAAATATGACAACTGCTTAAATTTGCTCCTTGATCCCGTATAATAATCATCTTTCACAAAATGAGTCCATAAGTGCAGTAGTTTTTTTATAAATTCCATAAAATAACAAACGTTTTTAAAAAATTACGTTCTATGGCTATCAACATAGTGATGTTACGAAGTTACGATTGAGATATCGATATTGTTTATGAACTATTTTTACACGGGTGTTTTCCGTTCTCGGCACATAATATCGGATTTATTTTTATGTAAAACCGTTATATTGATGCGCCTCAGGAAAACATACAGCATTATTTGAAGACGTGTTTATCTCCTGGTGTATATCCAAAAAAGAACAAGGTTATGATGACTATGATGATTACAAGTACAAGTCATACTTGACGAAGCTGTTACCGGTTAAATCTGGGATGGCCAGCGAGCAACACGGAAGGGAGTAGGCATACACAGCGTTTCCCCTCTGTCAAAGTACAAGTCCGCATGGACCATGGAGTTTGATAATATACTGTGGGGTGAGGGCGGGGCTAGATTTGTGAATGGTGCTTTATTTTTTATGTGTTAGTGATTTGGTTGTGTGAGTATGATCGGCAATGGATCGGTACAGGTATGTTTTGTATGTAATAGTGCGGCTTTGCGCTAGTGTGCAACTTCCCCTCCCGCAAGAAATGACAGAAAGATTTGAACAATATTTTTTAGCTAAGGCTACTCCCTTCCGTGTTGCTCGCTGGGGATGGCAGACATTAAAGTCTGCCGTTTGGTACCAGAAAATAGTAAAGTTTGAGCAACCCCAATTCCAATTTAAGCAAACGAAATCTAATCTTTTATTTTTATTTATTTATTAATCAAAATCAGATTCATCGTTGCTGTCACTCGAGCTATTGCCGACATTTATAATTAATTGTTGACTCATATAATCTATCGCCACGTGTTTATCCCAATCTGCCATTATAGTTTCTTGTGTTTTTTGAATTACATTTTGCCAGCTTTCCGCAGTTACTTTCACACATGCATTTTTTAATAAATTTACCATTTTGTTTGCCGTGAATGGGGGTTTTGTGTTATTTCTAGCAGCGTGTCCTTTAACTTGAGCCCATATTAATTCAATGGCATTGTATTGACAATGATAGGGTGGAAGTCTAAGAACCCAATGACCATGTTCTGCAGCTATTTCGTCGATCACATATCGTTTTGGGAAGTGTTTTTTTGTTCGTAATATATTTAGTAATTGTACTTTTAGTAAGGAGTTATCAACATTTTCACCATGTCGTTGAAGCCAGTCAATGATTACTTGTTTTTTGTCGGCCTGGGTCGGCATTTTATCAATTTGGCGTGAGTGATAGGATGCGTTATCCATAATAATAACTGACGGTTCTTCCAATGATTGTACCATTTCCTTAAACCAACTTTCGTAAACCTCAGAATTCATTTCTTCGTGGTACTCAACTGTTTTTTTGGATTTAAAGGCCAACAAAGCATCTGGCATGAATCCTTTCACAGACCCTGCATGGCAAATGATTAGACGTTCTCCTTTTCCCATCGGTACTGAGGTAGTGGAAGCAGCGGTGTCATCAGTCCAGCTCTTAGACACTGTGTGGTTCGCATTCAGCCAAGTTTCGTCAGTGAAAACAACATTTGACCAATCTGTAATTTTTTTGGCTTCGCTCAAAAATTCGCAACGAGCAAAAGCTACGTCGCGACGCTCCATCAATATTTTGCGTTTGTCCGATTTTTTATAAGTAAATCCAATTTCATTCAAGACCTTTACCAATGACGATTTTTGACCTCGGAACAAATCACATTCACGCAAAGAAGCAACAAGTTTTTTAAGTGTTGGAACTTCTTTACGTAAGTAATAGTTATATATATGACGGCGTATAGCGTCTGCGTCAAAGTTGTCAACCGAAGTCACACGACGTGGTTGGCGTTTTTTCTTCGGCGTACGAAGCTTATTCTCCTGCATGCCGCTTGTTCCGTAGGCTTCGGTAGTAATTTTTGTAATCGTAGATGCACTAATACCTAACGCGGCCGCAACGCGCTCTCTCACTTGCGACAATGGTAAAAGCGGGCCGCCATTTTGATACTCTGCTTCAAAGTAATTACGAAGCTTGATCACCATTTCTCTCGTCTGTCCTTTCAGCACTGATCCTTTCGGCATTTTATAGTTCCAATATAAAACTCAGCAAATAATTACTAGCACGGGCGTCTTGTTGCGAGTGACAGTGACAAATACAAAACGGCGGTGGACCATTGAGTTTTACTACCTTGATAAAATACTACTGCTTACCCATAGACAAAAAAATTGGCAGTCATAGGAATTGCCGATAGAAGTGAAAACTTATAACTCAGAATTTGATAGCTTACCTTGGAAACTACACGGGTGTAACCGGACGGCGTGGCCTCGCCATCTGGGCATGGCCATCTAGAAATGCGTCAGCATTTCCCATTGGCTGATGCGTTTCTAGATGGCCATGCCATGACGGCCTGTCCACGCCCTTTCAACATTCCCCATTGGCTGACGTATTTCTAGATGGCCAATAGCCATGGTCATGGCGCCATTCCTAGGACTATTCTCTTTCCGCACAGACTCGATAGAAAAATGAATCGAAATCGTGTCCACTATAATCACTTGGTCACAACACTTTAACTGACAAATTAGATCTGTCAAAAAGAGGATAAACGGTTGGATCTACTATAGCTATCATTCTTCGACCCTAAAATAAAACAAATCGGAATTAGTGACTTTCAACTAATTCAACAAATTAGTTGAATATAAAAAAAAAATACCTCACTGTGGACGACTTTTCTGCGTTTAGTTGCCTTGCTGACGGTACTTTGTGCTGACATCTTGCGCGGAGCACAAAACACTAGTGACTCGGACCGCGTCGCGATCGTGACTGAGTGAGCGCTCCCGAGGTTACGCACACTAACTCAATGTGCATGTGCACGGCTAACAACAAACAAGATCAAACCTTCATCGTGAAATAGAATATCTGTATTGCACCAACGTGAAAGAAATTAGAATTAACTAATCCTGATAAATACCACCATTGCAAAATTAATTGAATGAATTATGAATTACCGATAAGGGTTCAATAGCCAAAAGCGGCCAAATTTTGAAGTGATTTATCACTGTGTTTCTATCTCTTTTAGGCATAAAATAATAAAAAATAAAAAAAATATCTGTCTCCTTAAAACTTAGTACCTATTTCTTGGTATTTATCATTTTGTAGGGCTAGACTTTTGGTCATGGCGATTGGGGACAAAAATGTTTATCTGTCTGTATTCACTATTCTGAAAGTAATGTAATACGTAAACATACATCGAATCTATTGGCATTCTCATCTGTTATTGCGACGTTGATTAATTGATTACAATTTTCATGGTGTCGGCCAAACAAATATATGTAAACAAAATTAAACATGGAAAATAAACAACCAAAACGAAGTCGAGCACCACTACACAGATACCTAGCGAGCGAAGCCGTTGGCGGGTCAGCTAGTCATTAATAAAAGAGGCAATATATTGGTCGAAGATAAGCTTGTGATAGACAGATGTGAGATCATAGTAATGGAACAACTGTGAGTAAGTAGATGTAATGTAGACATGAAGCATAGTATGTTGTCACTCACATCAGCATAGACACTTTAGACACAGTGCCAATACCTACTGGATGCTCCGTGCCTAAACTTTTAAACATACAATTTATATCATACAAAGATTTCAGTCATTGTTTTCGAGTGACAAGTTAATAGATATGTACAAAAGTAGTTACTTTATTACCTATCTACCTATCTATTAGAATTGTACGTCAATTTGTCCTGAATCCTCTGGAACAAAAAGTCGGCGCTGGGTTTATTTAGGCTCCCGCATTGTTGTGCAATTATCAGTTCTCTCTAATACAATTCTATTAAAAAAATCTGATTCTAGAAAACTTAATATTTCTTCATCACCGTCGCTAAATGATACATCAGTTAAATCAGTCATTATCAAAGAAAACCAAGATTTTAGTTTCAACAACAATCTGAAATACACTTTGAAAGTGTGAACAAACCGGCGCCTTTTTCCCACAGCCCACAATAAATAAATACCTAGGTATATGGCAGCACTGCATTGATCTTTGATTAGAGACTTTAATTCGCCATTGATATAGGATTAAATTTGACAGAAGATAACTCTAGTTTAATCACGGATTTGTGTTGGTGCAAGACAATTTTAAGATCTAATCGAGGATTAGGCATTAACCCTCGGATTAATTAGTTGGCGCAAGAGGGCCTAAGTTTCATTGTTCCAATTTCAACGTTTTGAAAATCCGTACTGTCATCTCTTAAAGTAGTCATATTACATACCACATATCCGCTCACGCGGCCAGCGATTATTTGACTCATTGCCAATTCTACTTACGGGAAACACCGTCACTGATGATATCACCAAGATAGGCGTAACACTTTTCAGTTATTGGAAAAAAATTCAAAAACTGCTTGACCGAATTTAAATAGATTTAAATGAATAGATATTATATAATAGAATAATCAAAATCGTTTTATAAACGATTAAGTTATCCGCGAACATACATAAAAAATATATATAGATATATTATAGGAGTATATATACAGTCGAATTAAGTAACTTCCTCTTCTTTAAAGTCAGTTACAAATAACTTACAAACGGGTATTTAAAGTTCCTATGACAATTTTTTTTTGCCTGCATTTGTTTTTGTTGCGATTATGTCAAATTGCTAGGCTCTCAGAAGTCAATTGCTGCTAATACAATTATCATTAAATACTATCATCAAATCAGTGTCTAAAAAAGAAGTATTTAAAGGTATTCTAATATTATATATTAAAAATAATTGGCATCTCTGAGGTACGGCAGGGCAGATAGACATTGAACTTAACAAATAGGAACCTATATTAAATGCCGTAGTTATTAAGACTGAGCTTAGAAATAATATTATACTGTGTAACAAACAGTATGACAGAGCTATTTGTCCTACCAGAATGAAAATTTTAATTGTCATTTTACTATAATTTAATATTTAAGATAATCGTCTGTTAATTTCTATTTCTTATAAGTATATTAAATATTCGATGATCTTATAAAAATTGAAGTTTTACAAATTTTTCTTTTACTTAAATCATATTTGTAGTTACCGCTCTTACATCTAGTAATGCTTGAGCAAGAACCATTTTTCGAGCACCGTAACTAAATTCCTACACATAAGAACCGTCACTAGGGTACATGCCGTGCTAACCAATTTTATGGATATGATGCACTACCCTTAAAGATTATTTGGTAGATTAAAACAAATCTATAACTGTTAATACAACACAACATACAATATTTTAAAGAGAACAATTGTAATCACAGATTAAAATAATTGAACACAGTCATTTTCTAAAAATACGACCCTCAGAACTTTTTTATAATAAAAATCTTTAGGCGCGAATATCTCGCAACTATGCTTTTTGTACTTACGGTTGACTTAGTTAGGGGCCAGTATTGGTCAGACATTTAAGTTTTTTAGTAACGTTTAATTAAATCAAGACTTATGTGTAGAAAAAGACGATAATTAGAGTCTTATAAGGCTTCATTATTTTTAATTAGGTACGCTGATGCCTCGGGGTGCGTACGAAAGAGAACATTTGGTACGAGTGCGTACTCTGAGCGCGCATAGTAGGTACATAGATAAGCAGCCTCACAATCAGGCTTAATCGTATTATCGCCCACCCAGTATTGTTCCGTCGCAATTCTAATAAGTACATAAATATTATTGCTTTGTCAATTAAGTTAATCTAATATTTTGTAACAACCGAAATCACAAAAAGCCGATATTAAAATACAAGGCTGTTTCGGGTAGAGATGAATATGGTGCATAGGTTGATGGTTGACTTGAAAACACAGGTTTGCCTCACAAAGTTCAGTACCTACACAAAACCATGCCTAGAGGAATCAATGAATAGCCGAAACTATGGCTAGTGTGGAGTTTTTAGAAATATCTATGTTGGTCTATATCTGAGCAGCTGACAGATCATTATTCAGGTTGCAATGATTCGAATCTACCTAATGACCTAGCCTCTCCGCTTTTTTCATCAGTTTTCCTCAAACCAATCAATCAATCAATCATTTATTGCATAGTTATTATGAAGTTCACATACAGATGTTAGCTAGCATGTTTAAATTAGGTAATACATAACAATAACCCTGATTGGGTATGGCAATATAGTGCGGAGCGGATCGATTTATTATATAATTGATTTATCTTCTAAATACTCGTTTAAGCTATAGTAACATTTGCTAGCAATATGTTTTTTAAGGTTTTGTCAAATTTATTTTCATTTTCTATATCCTTTATCTGTACTGGTAGTTTATTATATATTTTGACGGCCATTGGATTTGGGCCGGAGCTATGCATTGCTAATTTAGATGTCGGTAAGATTAATTTATGTTTGTAGTTAGACCTTATTCGATAGTTACGGTTTTCAACTAATTTTCTAAAAAATTGTGGGTACTTTCTAACAAATTTGCAGTTTTCAAATATATATATATATAGAGGCGCTCAGACAAAATAAAAAAGTCAAGACAGAATGTTGTGAACAGAAAAGTGAAGCCGGTAAAACTACGCCTCGCCGTGTACATACACAATTACACACACACACGCACAACGAAACTACGCCTTGACTCGTCAGTCGAACTATCGCTGCGCGTGGAGGCAACACGTAAAGTAAATCTACAAATTTACCAGTCAAAATGCCGAATTGTGTCGTGAAACGGTGTATAAAACAAACATCAAAATATAAAAAGAAGGATGGAATCACATTTCACACGTAAGTAACTTGGAAACCAATATTTTAAATAAATAAAAATAAAAATAAAGGTTATTGCTTGGAACATAGAAAGTGTTGCCATGGTAAAGCCTTTAAGGTTTACCCTATTATTGGGTAATCTTAATATTTAGTATATATGTTACGTTAATACGGGTACGTTTTTATAATAGTTTATCAACGAGTTTTAACCGACTTCAAAAAAGAAGTAGGTTAAGAAAGTCTAATTGAGGACTTTTCTTTAAATATAATATTGTATGACACTCGACGCAATATCTTTATACAAAACCGGTTCCGTCGTTTGAAAGCAAATTAAAAAAAATAGGCAAATCTTTTTTTTTATTAAGTTTTACTAAAAGGAGTAGGTTCGCAATTAGGTGCTATTGTTTTAAATACTTGTTACCTCATAAGTCCGTTATTTATAAACCGATTTGAACAATTATTTTTTTGTTGGAAACCTGATACCTTTAATATGGACTCGCATTAATTTCACACTGGATTTTCAATTTCGTACATATTGAAGGCGGTTATGTATTTTTGTAAAAATAAACCATATTTCTATTGAAGTCTTTTGTTTTTAGGGTGTATCTATATTGAATGTTGTTGTGTGTAGTTAGTATGAGGAAAGTTATACGAGATGGTCGACCAGTCTTTGTCATCACGCGATTTTATAAACCAGTCGTAGAAGAAAAATGCAAAGCAGGATTCATAGGTACTTAATAAATATTGAAAGCTTAAAAGCGCTTTATACGAAGTACATAGAAAATGAAAAAAGGCTGTTTATTTTATCTACTTATAAATTAAGCCAGGATCATTTGGAGATTCTATTTACGTCTATTAGGATGCATGGAGGGTTCAACGATAACCCTAACGTAAGACAGTTTAAAGCAAGCTACAAAAAATACTATGTCATTTAGAATTAAAATGTCTTACAAAAAGTAATTGTGTTCCTTTAGAACACATAGCAATACTTAATTGCACTTCAACAACTAAAATTATAAATAGCACTTCATCGTCGTATAGACACGAAGAAGAAGAAGAAACCATTGAAAATTCTTCGTTGCAACTTCTTAATGAAATTGTTAATGAATCATTTGATCGGGCCAGTTGTTTACATGACAATTCATATTATGGTGACTACAGAAAAATGATAATTGGTTACATATCTGGAAGTACAGTGCACTATCTTGTTAAAACCATAAAATGCTCTAAATGTTAAGATGCCTTGTAGACTGATGAAACTTTATTTTCACAAGCTCATTAGTTTAAAAAACAAAGGTGGTCTTTGCTTCCCGTCTAAGGATCTTTTTGACATTTGTGTCACTTGTGAAGCAGTTGTTCGAAAATTATTGAATGAAAATATTGCAATAACCGCAGAAAATCAACACCAAACTATAGTCTTGAACATATTAAAGAAATTCATTGGAAACAATCAGATTTTTATCAATTTAGAGTCAAAACATGAATATGTTGGGCAGGAACATAAACTTAATTTAATACGGTGTGTAATTGAGAAATACTTAAACATTAGATTCCACCATATTGCTAAATTAGAAAGTATTTCTAAATCAGTGCAAAGTAAACGACAAGCGTACAAAAAATTAATTCAGCATAAAGGTTTTTAAATAAAACTAGCAGTTACACCGAGTAATTTTATTTCTGAAACTCTTTGTCTTTTTTCTTTCACTACCCAACGCCACTACTTTTTACCGACACCTAATGTAGGAACCCTATTAGTATATTAAAACTAATAACGTTATAACTTTATTAAATTTATAACGTTAATAATTTGATAACGTTATTTTTATGTGGTAATTTAAATTACCATGGCAGCACCGATTCACGCACTACATGCATATAAAACCGGCCTCACTGCTCTGTTCACAACATTCTGTCTTGACTTTTTTATTTTGTCTGAGAGAGAGGCGACAGTTAAAATTTTATATTGAATAAAATATGGTCTATGGAAATTTGGTATACTGATGTCTGGGAGTTTGATATTGGCGAGGATACGGATGCATTTTTTCTGGACAACAAAAAGATCTGTGGCGTCTACACTGTTGCCCCAGAGAGTGATGCCATAGCTGAGCCACGGAAATGCGTATGCGTAATAGGCTGTTAAAGCTGTGTCTAAATTAGTAGCTCGGCGTAGTTCCCTAAGTGCGTATGTGAAACTTGACAATTTGGTTTTTATTTTTTTAACGTGACTTTTCCAATTTAAATGCGTATCAATGTCTATGCCTAGTAAATTAGCTGCGTCTACACATTCTAATTTATTATTATTATATGACAAGTTTATGTCAAGAGGGGCTTTTTGGTGGGGTCTAAATTGTATGATTGTTGTTTTTGAGAAGTTTAAGTCAAGGTTGTGGTCGGTCATCCAATTAATTATATTATTAAACATGTCAGTGAGTTTTTCATTCAAATTATTATTATTATTACACGATGTCAAGATAGAGATATCATCTGCAAAAAGTACACAGGGTTCGTTTATTATTTTAGGAAGGTCGTTAATATAAATTAAAAATAAGATGAATGCAGCGACGCTTCCTTGGGGAATTGAATTATTAATTTGCGTTGGGGTTGATCTAGCTATATTTATCATACCAGTGTTAGGGTCAACATTTTCAATTTCCACACACTGTTCGCGATTTTTTAGATAAGAGCTGAACCATTGGTGTGCTATACCGCGTATGCCTATACTATATAATTTATCTAAAAGTATGTCGTACTGGACTTTATCATATGCTTTCGTCATATCTAAAAGGATGCCAATTGCGTATTTTTTATCATTTATGGTGTTCAAGATTTCGTTGATTAATTTATATACTGCCAAAATTGTTAAGCGGTTTTTTCTAAATCCATTTTGAGCGTCATCGAGGATTTCAAATTTTTCGCAAAAAGAATTAAGACGTGTTAGCATTACCTTTTCAAAAATCTTTGAAGAGGTAGGTAGGAGTGCTATTGGTCTGTAATTACTTGGTTCTAATTTGGAAGATTTTTTGTGTATTGGTTTAACTAGAGCTTTTTTCAAATGGTCTGGGAACGAACCTTCTGTGAAGGATTGGTTGATCAGCAAGTAATACGGTAAAGTTAGTTCTTCAGCGCAGTATTTGATTGGGATTGGCGGTAGTTCATCAACTCCGTAACTATATTTACTTTCCAAGTTTTTGATAATTAAATATATTTCGCGCGGCTCAGCAGGACTTAAAAACATTGAGTTACTAATGGGCTGAGGTAGCGACCGTTACCAACTATTAAGAAAGTAATAAAGTAAAGTACCTACATATTTATTATTGTTTTAGCTTTTTGGTAAACAGTGCCAGGAAACTATTTAAAAGTTATTATTAAAAGTTGTTAGTTAAATCCTTAATAAATTTTAATTCAATTACCTAATACTCTCGTAAAAAACAATTTAGCAACCATTACGTGTTACATGGCAACTTTTTGTTTATGTAACAAGTTGTTCTTTGCCCACAACGGTTCTCTGTAGTTGTCGTTCCATACTGCTGTTGCCCACGCAGCTACTGTGAACCATGCTACGACTATTGAAGCTATGGAGACTCCGATGCCAGCTTTCATCTGAATGAAAAACTAAAGTAAAACTATTGATACAACAAAGGTAAAAAGTTTAGATTGCGATAACTGCGTAACTACATTAATTGATAGTTGTAACACTAACTAAATGCATAGAATAAAATTACTCCTAACGGAGACTAAATGTGACTGTTTTTTTTTATATTTCGGCCAAGGATTCTAGTCTTTTAGCCCGTCTTATTTGAAAAAAGTATCTGTGCTATACTGTGTTACCAGTTGGCCTACCGCAAAACTCCAATTTATTTTTTACGATTTTTGGCAAGGTTTGTGAGTAGTAGCTGCAAACTGCATTTAATTATATAATAAATAGCTGCGCTCTACGATTTCACTCGCGTGATGTTGAGTGAAAGAATTATTTAAACAAAGCAGTAGTTTATGAGTATATTCGTTACAAAAATTAAATTAATGTAAAGAAAAATCAAAGTATGATTAAAATTGATTTTACTCAGAATGCGAAAACCTAGGTGAGTAATAAAATGTATGCTGAAACTCATCACCACAATCTAACCATACAAATTACCCCAAAAGTAAGTAAATACGTAGATAACAAAACAATTAGTCTAGATGTCCATGTTTCATTCGTGTTCCTAATGTATATTAATTCAAATTCACAGTTTCCCTACCACATATTCAATTATATCTTAAGCATAGATACATACTTAGGCGCTTATGCAGACGATGGGCGGGGCGGTCTTTTTGACCTCGAACTAATAAAGACCGCCAGTGTCCGGCGGGCATTATTGGCGGCGCGGCGCGGTGCGGTCTTTTTGCCCACCGTGTGCGTTGATAGTATAGGATTCCCTTTGCGCTATCGTTCGCAGCAAAATTGACTGCCCCGGCCCGTACCGTCGTCTGCAAAGCGCCTTATGGTCTAGGCTTGGGTAAACCTGAACTAACCATCTTCCAAGGCGGTATATGGACATAAGCGGCGACCATAGCGTTGACAGGTGCTCCGGTTCCTAGATGGAAAGCGAGAGAGCTAGCGAGGGTAGCTGCCACCATCGTGTAGTGGGGATTGATGCCATAGACTAGACTCTGTAGAATCAAACTCAACAGTTAAGGTTATGGTCTCTCTCTCTCTCTCTCTCTCTCCTCTCCTCTTATTCTTACACACATACTACGCTTGGCGCGTAGGTATTACTAAAATAATTGTAGCGCATAGAATTATGCACCAAGCGGTTATTCTGATTAAGTTTGGAGTGATGAGCCTGCACTACGTCCCGCTTAGGGGGTTTGAAGCATTCTCCCCTGCCAGCGTTACTCAAGCCAGCCTAACTCCTTCACATAGCGGAGCACGGCAAGCGGTTATTTAAAATATGGTAAGCGTACCTATCCTTATATCTTATCGGTAATCTTATTTTAAGTACCTATACAATAATTGTATACTTTGGCTGGATATTTAAAATGAAACAACCAAAGAAACCTCATAGCTGGTTCACGCGGCATTTAGTTAATCGAGATTAGTTCCACTGCAACGGTCATGGATAAGCGTAGTCCTTACTATCTAGCACATTACTTACGTTTACTAGGTACTGCATAAAAAAACACACTGACTGATTTACTTACATAATTTCGCTTTTAGGTATAGTAAGGTATTATTATTTATACAGTGTCAGCGTAATTCAGTGAAATAAATATAGGTCGCGTACTGACCACTTACAACGTTAGCAATATTTGGTAAGAAGCTAAAAACGATGCAAGAGCTCGGCGCGAACTCTGTAAATATCTTGAAGAATATGATGATGGCTAGTATCTGAGCTGCAGAGGGCCAGCACGCCAGCAATCCCAAGACCTGTTCTATTTCGTACGTCATTTGCGAGTCGCGAAGGGATTGGCAGAGTGTTGCACTGCCACCTGAAAGGTTATGAGAAATAAGTACTTATGTCACAAGTAAGTTACGGGTAAGTAATATATGTTCGATTATTAAAATATATATAGATAAAAAAACTTATGATATACGCATGATTTCGTATATAATAATAAAATGATAATATAATAAACCTTTCATCGATTTTCATAACAAAAGAAAACCATTCATAAAATATAAATCCATGTGATATGGTACCTACGCCGCAAATGATATAACTATTATAAAAAATATTATCACTACATAGAGGTATTTACTTTTTAGTTGAATTTTAAGAAAAATATATAATTAAACGTCGAAACCTATTCATATATTTCAAACGTAAACAAAAAATGCCTGATTGCAATACGCTGCTACTTACTTCGAAAAATTATACTTAGACAGGTCATTGCTTCGGCAGGACCAGGACATATGTTAGACAAGAATTTTATCCCAAAAGTGCTACGTTATATGATTATCGAGGCTTATTCTGGCACTTCGCCGGCCACTGCCGCGGCACGCTCGCTACGCTCACTCGGCTCACTCGGCTCGCGCGTTGTGTGATTACTATTCAACCTAACGTTCCTCCTCGCTTCGCTCGTCGTTGCACCTATCATGACTTTGCTCTGACTGAATACTTACTACGTTCTGTGAGAGTAATTCTTGTCGAATATATGTTCTGTCGAAGCAATGACTTGTCGAAAAATCTTTTTTCAAAGTATACGGTTGTCGAAGTATGTAAACAAACATCATTTGCTAAAGGAATTATACCAAAATGAGTAGTATGTCAAATCATCATTATGTCGTGACCTTGCCACTTACGGGATACACCGTTAATGATGAAATCATCAAGATAAATCAACACATATAAGTTTTTGTAACTCAAACAATTTTTTTTCTTTCATTTCTTTAAAAGTATGGATATTTGTAACGAAGATTGATTATTTCCAGTATAAATTCCTAGTTTATAGGTTTTACCAACAATAAACAGGACGCTCCAGTTCATATTCAGCCTGACGATTGGCCAGCTTAAGCAAGTTCTGCTTGGAGACTGGGGCAATGGCTCCTGGTTTTCATCTACGTGTAACAAAAAACAGAATTAGTCGGTACACTATTTTTAATTTGTGTGATTTTTGCAAGTTAACGCCAAAAAATGTTGCGCCATTAACATAGAAATCTATGTTGCAAATATTATTATTTAGATACTATGTTAGGTTGACAAAAACTTCAACATTACATATAAAGGTCTTAGCCCACTTACACGACTTCGCTCCCACCCGGCAAAAATAATATAATTCAAAAACAACATTACTAATAAAGGTCTTAGCCCACCTACACGACTCCGCTCCCACCCAGTAAAAATAATATAATTCAAAAATGGGCTTTAAGAAAGCACATTAGATATACTTTACATTGGCAACTTAAATTGGCCGACAGTTTGCTGTCAGAGAGCTTGCTGCCGTCGTTAGTCTGCTCGGTAGTTGACGCCTCGCTTACCACGCGTTGCAAGCAAGCGGTCAACGAGATGTCAACGCGCTGACTGCTAGAGATCGCCGCTTTGCTACAATGGAAACTGATCAGAAACTGTGTCTATCGCGAAAAGCGAAAGCTTGCTAGCTGCCAGCGAGGACTGCGAGCAGTTGTCTTAGTTTAGGGCGGTGTTGGGTAGGAGAGGTGTTAGAGCAAAATAGGTAGGTAATAAGTAGGCTAAGACCTTTTACCTGTTAAATAGAAGCTTATTTATTTTAATGACAATCCCGTTGGTTTATTGGCTTTCAATGTGCGGGATTCCGGGTTCGCTTCCTGCTCAGGCTAAATACTTGTGAAATGAGCATAGTCCAGTCAAATTAGGCTATATTTTGCAAAAGAGTGCAAATAATTCGCGACAGTTTTTTTATTTTATTATGGTTTAATATGCTTTAGGAATCATGCCTAACTCAAACCCTACGAAATTTAACCTCCGGAAGAGGGTTAAATCGAGTAAAAACTTTGATTTTGCATTAAGTATTTCATTTAGGAAAGAGTGTCGATCGCTATATTTTAATACTACTTATACTTAAAGTATTATAATCTACCTTCCTACTAAGTATTTTATAACGAACCTAATATTTTACATGGTTCCGTAGGTGCGAGAAACGGTGCAAACCGGGGAGATACTCTTAGCTGTGTTTCCTAACGTTTCCAGAAGAATTTACTTACTACTGTCAGAATTATTTACATACTTTATCCTAATTTGACTGGACTATAGGTAAACGTTTACCTTTTACTTCTTTCAATGCAATATGTGAAACAACACATAAATTGAAGCGTTACTGTTATTAGTATCTTAAGAATATCTAACTAGATTAATTGTAAAAGATTATAGATTACCAGTTGGTTTCTTAAAAAACCTCAAGAAGCTAGGATCTGCTGGCATGACGAAAAGTAACACAGCACACAGCATACACGGGGAGTATACTCTGAACTGGCTAAAACAGATAAGTAAAAACGTTTACAAATAATTTATACAATTAAGCGATCGAAGTATATCTAAAGTCAACATTAAAAATGCGTTCAACGGAATCTATACAAATTTATATTGGTGAATGGGTTATTCCCGTTTGGCCTCCCTTCCATGCCCGCAGTAGGTGGAATATGTTCCTGAGTAACGCCACTCTGGTGGATGAGAGTGCAATTTCTCGACTTTCCCTCAATAATAATAAGCTGTAAGTCATCATAAGGTAATTATTTTATATGTCGGAACGAGTGGTCGAGCACCCTCAGACATGGTGGTTGCTTGTCGTATGGCGTGGGTATATAGGGCGAGGAGAACTAAATACCGCACGTACAATGCAATCAGCTTTTTAATAATGATAATCAGGTTACAGTACGTAAGTAGAATTACAGTAGCTAGTTACTTTGAAACAGGCAGTGGACAAAGTATTCCACTGGGTGACGGTCGCTGTCGCGTCCAAGTGCAAAGTGAGTCTTTCGGAGCGAAGCCGCGCCATTTATACTCTGCCCGCGCGCTCCCACTAGCGCCTACGTCGGACCGGATCCAAAAACTCGTTCTGAATGCTGATTGGCTGCCTGAAGTAACACGCCACCCGGCCAACGACCAATCAGCGAACAGCGCACGTCACCCAGTGTTACACAAGAGTTGGCGCCATTTGCAACTCTAGTCCACTAAAATGAAACTAGATGGCGCTTAAACTAAATAATCATAATAATTAAAACTATGCGCCGTCATATATATATTTTTGTGTGAGTGAGTGAACGTTTATTTATTATTGTCTACAAGTATAATGTTTGCCTTATATTGTGTTGATGAATACTAAAGAAATCATTACAACTTGATGATTTATATGGATGAGGTTTTATATTTTTAATATGTAATAATATTAATATTAATATTAATATTTTTTATATATCTACGTACAATTTTGATTCAAGACTTGCCCAAATGATGTGAAGTCCATGTGTATGCTACTAATTGTTGCCTGCAAAATCGCTGTAAGGACGACGATAGCTCCAACAATCTGAAAACATAAAAATCCTGTAGGAAAACACTGTAACGGCACAGGCTCTGGATGAGGATTCCGTCACGATTCACAAATATAGAGATGTAAAAAAAGTATCTTGGTATGAACAAATATTGATGAAATTTAGGCAATCAAAAGTAGAAGAAAGCGTTAATGTGTGATATTGAGATTTAGATGTTAGGTCGGGTTTTTCTTATAGCAAGACAATATTTACTGAAAATGATAAGCAGCATAGAATATTTAAGCATATTCGATGTAGTAAACATTTAAGTCGATTGATCAAACAGAACTGATAAGTTACTTCATGGAAAAGGAAATGTTGTTTAATCCTTTAAATACATAAAAGTTACAAGCAAAATTAATAAAATTACCATGAAAATAAGCAGCATTGATATTTTTAGCCATACAAAGATAATGTGAGGAACAGATTTTTGTTACGCGTCCGTGTATTTGAGTTTGCTTCGTCAAAATGAACCCTAAAACAAATGAGTTCTGACGCCGACAGAAAGGGCATTGATTGGATCTACGTGCCTCTGATCGGCGTCTTTCGAAATTCAAAATATGTGTTGTCATGAGCGGATTATGAGAATTTGAAATTAGAATAGGGATGCGCTGGAAGGCAGAGATTGGCTGAGGTGGATCTGAAGCCGTTTTGATGCCGATAGAAAGGGCATTGATTGGATACCTATCGACCTCAAATCAGCGTCACTGTCAAGTTTGAGGAAGTACGAGTATATAAGCAGTAGAAAGACCGAGAAAATGCTTATTAAATTCCCGAACTTCCCTAAGGTAATATATTCTGCTACGGAAATGGTTCCGGACGTGGGTTGGATACCTCGCGGTGACAACTAAGATCCATCTCGATAGGGAACGCCCAATCCTTAGAGTTGGACACTTTTGGGAGCGAGCCAACAATCGCTTTAACCTATTGCAATGGGTACGATTAACTGCTCCTCACTTCGATTGGAAAGAATACTCCAGGGGAAGTGTCTTCTATGTATTATATGTATTTATTTTCCTCTCATACTAGGACGTCGCTCTGCAGCCTTCCATAGCTTCGGCTATAGCGGTATAGTCGCGCGACTATTTCCGTGCGTGGAGTTGGACACCCTAGGGGCCATAGGTTCAATTCTTGGCTTGGCACCGAACTTTAGAGGCTAGTTAGGGATCAAACTTGAGCCATCCTATCAGGGAGATGAAAGCTCATGCGCAATTAACCTTGGGGAGTTTGTTGGGGACTTAAACACACTTTAGCAGACTAGGAATTTATTTAGGACCGAAGTAGGTCCAGGAAATGTATTTTTGTTTGCCGGGTTATACATTAACTTCGTGATGGTTCAATCGGAAGCAAAGAAGTAAATTCACGCGCTAGTAGTGTCTACCACTAGAGACGTAGGTTTCAATAATGAATTCGTCATATCAATACAATCTATTAGTATGCTAGACTTTCAAATAAAAGACTAACTACGAAATAAAAATGATAAAATAAATGAATTTTTAATCAGTATAAAATAAGAAATACAGAAATATTTGCCTGCAAAGGAATATAGAAATATTAGTTCGAAAGAAATGTTATGTATTTGTTGCAATAATATATTATATACTTGCTAATAAATCCAGTTTGGGCTATATTGTCTACTCTGATCCTAGCATTAGAATTGCGGCGATAAATTATAGCAATTGAGTTATTTGCTGAGAGTATCAAATGTAATATCAAATAGTAATTAGTAATTTTATTAAAGCATTTCTTTATGATAAATAATAATATTAAGAAGAGATACATAAGATTATAATTGCTTGTAGACGCAAACTCTATATTTGGAAAACTACCAAACGGACTTAGTAAGGCCTTACTAATTTTGAGGTAAATAGAAGAGGTTCTTGGCATGATGGAGAACATTTGTGCCACAGTAATAGCTCTTAATCCAGCATACAAGTTGTAAGCCTTGAACATGCCAAGAATCCTACTTTCTAAATCATAATAAATCTAGAATTCTACGGCAAATCTAAAGAAATCAAACTTATTACTTACACTATGAAAATTAACGAAATATAATATATCTTTAAATTATAGAGATATCTATCAATAATTTACTCGGCTAAATAAAGCTAACTATTATAATAATCATTAGAAAAAATATATGCCTGCTAGTATTGAGCTAACCAATACAACAAAGATTCTGCTAATACTTAAGTATTTAAAATAATTGCTTTTCCTACAATGGTTCAATAGATGACATGTCATGTAAAACACTGTTGATCTAAGTATAGCAATCTCGTATAAAAAGGAGATTTATGTATGTGGTAAGTCTTATCAAACTTGGTCAAGCAATGCAGCACCTTGAGAATTATTGTAAACCACAAACAAGGGTCTAGAGTTTTCTCTAAGTCACTGATATTATTTCCCATATATTGCTATCAGTAAACAAGTAATGCTATCAGTAAAAAAATAAACTTGAACAATTGAACTATTCAAGAAGTAATGGCTGATAATATTTATATAAAGGAAGTCTATTATCAATGTAGTAGCTACTGATCTCTAAAGATTTCTAAAGCGCATATAAAGTGAATTTTACTTTAAATTCATGTTTATCTTCTAGCAGTTTTCATAAACGAAACAAACAGTACCTACTATGAAGACGACACTTAAACTACAAGAGATTATATTAATCTAAAAACTATAAAGAAAGCTAGATATCCAATTAACAGGTTTATAACTGTTAAGGATAATAACGAAGACCTGTTATTATTTTAAAGAGTTGTTTATTTATTATCTCCCCAATCAACCTATATTATCAGATATAACAGGAAGGTTTGCAATCTAATAATAAAATTATATAGTAAAGCTTGCAAATAACCTTCTGTTTCTATGTTCTAAAGTTGTGGAGCATAGTCATTAAATTCAAGAACTTATATCGGAGATTAATATCCTCCACGATAAGAAGGCAAATTAAGTACATACGCATCTAAAATCAGTTCAGTCAGTCAGTCTGTGGGAATCACTCGTATACAGTACATGCATTCTAGTATGTTCATCATGACTTGTCGTTTGCAGCTAGTAATTCAGTTATCCTAAGCTTTGCTTTCGTGTACTCTAGGCATCTATAGCTCTGAATAGTTTTCTCTGTTTCAAATCTTCCGAAAAGAGCTAAGGTTACAGCAGTGGTTCACAGTGTTAGGGTCCTCCTAGACTAGACGATCATTGGCCAAAACGAATTATAGGATAAAATAAAAAAATGTTGTTTACAACACGTTAAGTACGTGAGAAATAAATTCATTAGGTGTGCTCGATTAAACAGCCTAACATCTTCACTGACATTGCGTTTAAACATTATTTATATAAATGAAAATAAAATGCTATAATTGTTAAAGTCATAAGTTGAGAATGGCTGGGACGATATGGATATTAGGCCCCGTGGGCGTTGCCCGTAGTATAGTAGGTGCAATAAATGAGTACATACTACCAACCATAAACAGTTCTAAACTTACTGCTTCATGAAAAGTAATCTTGCCTATTTGTTGATACTGTGCTGCTAACAAAGTGTTGATATATTGACCTTCTTCCTCTGTCATACCTATTTCTAAAGAAATATCGCTTTGGGCTCTGAAATAAAAAATAATTAATAATCATAATGCTACACTTATCCATATGAAACTGCTGTACCTATATACCCTAACCAGTATTTATGTAAAATTATATATTAATTAGAAATAAATTAATGCTGTTTTTTTTGATACATATATAGATGAAATTAAGTATATATTTGAATTTAATAATAATTCAAAATTGCTTCTCAAGCATAGAACGGAACATACCTACCACTAAACATTTTTGTAGTTTAATTCACTTACTTATACCTTATTATGAATGGCTAGAATTTTCAATTGGCTCATCAGCTATAATGTGGCCATCATAAATCAAACAGCACATCCCTATTTATCGATATCGATACCCGCGCGCTCGTCTTCCACGTCACTAATGAGTTCCACGTCACTAATGTCACACAGGAGAACGAGCGCGTGACTATGATCCGTCAAAGTAGATGGCACTGAAAAAATTAAACGTCCCGCTAACGTTCCGTTGTTTGTTTAGGTGATTGCCATCTATATTTAGATATAGTCTGATTCATCTATGAATATGGCACAGCCGTGCGCGACTGTCCCACGGAGTGACAGACGGTGGCAGGGACGAGGTACTAAAGATGTCAGTGGGTAGCGGGTGTGGTAGCAGGGAACGGATTATGTCTCTCCGTGTGTAGTCGTGCGTGCTAGAATGACGTCCTTGCATCGTTCCCGTCACCATCTGTCACCCCGTAGGACGGTCTTGCACGACGTTGGGGGACTATAGTAGGTTATACAGACGTGATATGAATCATCGATACGTACCGACACATTCTCATGAAGTAAAAGTTCATCCAGAAGTACAAGATAGTCTCCATTACAAGAACTCCAGGGAGATTGAGGAGCATGAATTGTGGAAACTCAATCTTTGGGCCGTCTGGGAATAGCCTAAAACCAGATATGTTTTAGAGAATAATTATAATATTTAACAACCTATAAGAGTGGCAAAAAAATTTAGTTAGCTTTATTATTTAATTTTATTTATTTTAACAGACGTTGTATGCTTTAATTTTAAGTTTAATGCCCTCGTTTTTAGTGAGAAACTTTGAATTTATTTTTCATTTTGTGGCTAGGCTGGCCATTATTTAACTTAATCGTGTGCGTCGAAGATTACTCCGTTACAATTTTTTAATTCTTTATTACAGTTAAAAAACACTACCTAGGTAATTAAGAAAATAGTTGTACGAGCTTAGTACGTTGTGTTGGCGAGCTTATCTTAACCTAACCCTAAAAACAGATTTCAACAATTATTTTTCTTAAATATTCATCACAATAAGATTATTTTTTAATATTAATGTAATTTTAATAATTACGTACCTATATATAAATTTCTTGAAAAAAAACGGCAATTGTTATAATCATGATGGTTTTACACATTGCATGTTTACCTATTTACCTACAATGGTGATTCTAATTATATTAAATAATAAAGCCCAATTTTAAAATCACGTGTATCACACGATATTCACCCAGCCGACTATAATCTATAAAAAGAACTTGCAATACTTTTGAATTTCCCGCTACATTACAAACTAGCAAGAGTATTCCCCTGCCCCTGAGTCGTTGAACTTCTATGAACCAAAGAGCATATAATACCTAGACCCTAGTGCTTGTAGTAGTGCAATCAACGAAAAAAGAAATTGTGGAAGCTAAATGTGCAAGTCATTACCTATCAAATCTGTAGTCCGCGTACTGTACAACAGAGTACATATGCGTGCATAAAGTACCTACAACTCCTACCTACAACGCACGCATACAAGATTGATTTTTCTTTTATAAACTTAAAATGACATTGTTAATATATCAAATAAACTCGCAGAAAAAGTACTTACGTCTCGGAATACATTTTTAGTATTTGATTAGTCTGACTACCAATAAGAGTTGCCATTGAACCTTAAAAGCAAACATGTCATGAGTTTTGTGTTACTTAGGGTTCCATACCCCAAGAGAAAAAAAGGAACCCTTTTGGGATAACTTTTGGTTGTCCGTCAAAAAAAGATTTACCTATTGACGATGAGTATGCAATGCCAAGAAAATAAAAGACTGTATAATCCGTAGGGCGTGGATTGCTGTAACAAAGCAATTTTTATTCTACTTTAAAATAAATTGAATATTTATTTATTTATTTATTTATTTATTTATTTATTTATTTATTTATTTATTTATTTATTTATTTATTTATTTATTTATTTATTTATTTATTTATTTATTTATTTATTTATTTATTTATTTATTTATTTATTTATTTATTTATTTATTTATTTATTTATTTATTTATTTATTTATTTATTTATTTATTTATTACAACAGGTCTACCATTATTTTTTACTACCTAAATATGTTTACACGTCTTACAGTAATATGTTGTGTACACAACCTATCTACGAGTACCTTTCACCATGTCTAACAGATACTTGTTTTGCCTTTCCGATAGTCTGGTATAATTCTAATATCCCCATCTGTAAAGAAAACTTCTTTGTTTGTACTTATGAATTCTATGCATCTTGGGAAAGTGTTGCCTCATACTAAAATGTTTAATAAATAACTAAAAGTAATAAATGTGTACTTATCGAAGATTTAAAGTTATAATACACAGAATAGGTATTTTAATATTCTGACAGTTGGAGTAAAATACATATAACTTTTCGGTATAATGTCATGCATATAAAGTAATAAAGCATTTATTTTCTTACCTTTTCCAATTCAATAAGGATAGCTTTAACAAGTGGCATCATCAAACCACAGGCTATTATGCTGGATACCCACATCGATAGGAACATAGTTACGAAGAATAGGAGGAAACTTAACCTATGAAAAAACAATATGCGCAAGAGATTAGGAATGACATGTCTATTTCATATAATTAAGTGTAGTGTCAGGGTAAAATGGAGAAGAGATTCATTAAAATATATTAAACTAGCTACTCTCCGCGATTTTGTCAACGTGGAATGAGGTTATTATGATCCATTTTGAATTACCCTTTGAACCGGAATAAAAAGCTGCTGTTTACATTCCAAATTTCGTTTCAGTGTGATAAAACCACACTGATACTTCCCTTTCACTCTCTCACAGACTATCCTTTTTGGGGCAAAAGGTAACATACCTGTCCGTTAATTCTGGGTCGTCTCACATCATGAAAAGGGATCAAAAATATATAAAATTTCGCATTTATGTAGTGTGATAGCTACACAACTACTCGTAGAAACTTAGTGAATAAAAGCAACTAAAGAGAAAGTGTTGGAAAAGTACCTGTAGTGTGAACAACCAAATATCAACAGCAATTTATAAGATACCCTTTTGTTCAGCTGGCTTTGCTCCACGGCAACTATAATCAATAATATGCCCAAGCAGTCCAATATCTCGTTCCCAATATACATCTGAAAGTTAAAGTGGTTTTATTACTGATTGTGGCGCACATAGTGAATTAGTCAGATTCCAAACACTAGTAAACTAAGTACTAAATAATTGCAAGACATCCATGCAACAGATATAAATAGAATAGAACACGGTTACTAAGAAGGATGAGCTGTTAACACTTACTTCACTAATAAAGCCACTGTTACCCATCACAGAAGAAAAGGCAATGGGAATCAAAACTGCAATACTAGGATGCATAGCATCTGTTATTAAATATATCACAGTCACAAGAAATGCGTAGAAACATTTGTAAGCCTAAAAAAATAAAATCATAGTAATTATCACTATTTTCTAAAGAAACTACAATGATTATTTATTTAATCCTGCTCTGGTACAGAATACTTACATTATTTACGCCGACAAATGCAATGGGCATCAATATTATTGGTGTTATTATTATGATCAGTAACCTCCAGTATAACTTACAAAATAACTCAAAGCGGTCGCGTTTCGTCACAATCACCAAGTTGGTTTCACTGGAACCAAATATTAATATTTTAGGTTATGTTCGGAATTATTTTAATATTACACCTACCTGTGCGGAACACATACGAAGAATTGGAATCTGGCATTACTCTATTAGCTTTGTCTTATTATATATCTATGTTTGTAAGGAAGTAATTGTAATATAAATTCAGATAAGGTAAATTACATCTACACGTATGTTGTGAAAAGTAATAATTCGATGAATCGAAATCTCGATGGCTAAGGGGACACCGTGTAGCCCGAGGAAAGTTTTGCTTCCTTAAATACGCTATTGGCTTTTGCCTGCACCTTCCTCCGCGTGGATAAGGGTATCACGATCCTTTTGGAACTACCTGTTGAATTGATAAAACATTAAAAAAACACCCAAAAATGTAGTAGACCATTTGCTGAAGGAAATGTGCAAAATATGAGTGAGCATTATGTTCACCTGACGCTTTAATCAAACGTTTGGCCAAGTCCTTGAATATTTCATATGCGCATGGACACAAAGTCGCTACCCCAAACGGCACAATTATACAACCTCCATCGAGATTGGCATATTTGCACCGTTTAAAGTTTTCGGCATTTGTCGCTGCCACACCAACCTGAGTGTAAGTTTCTGGAAGATGCAAAGGTGCCAGCGTATCGACACAAGTAGTATCCCACACAAGAGGCCGTCCCATCTAAAGAGTACACTATATAAATCGAGAATCCCAACTTCCAAGGAACAAGTGTCATTCCATCAGGCCTGATACCGTCGCACCATATCTGACCCACTCCCTTATTTAGTGATTCACCCTAACTACCTTTTCGTCTTCGCGAAATATACTTTTTAGTTTTGGCATCTATCGATGAATAGCAGATTTTTTAACGCTTGTCTCTTTGGTTCAGCAACTCGCCTCTAGATGGCATTGGTTAAATAATTATAATTGCATAAGTTGATTTGGCATCTATCGACGAATAGCAGAACTTTTAATGATTTTTTGAAATATCACGCTAGTATCTTTAGTTCAGCAACTCGCCTCTAGATGGCATTGGTTAAATAATTATAATTGCATAAGTTGATAAAAACAGCTATGCAATAGCTTTACCGCGGTAGTCTTCGAGTGCCACACGTCTTATTTTTTTATTTTTTCATTTCCATTTTTTGGTAAAAAATGTGTTCACCCTTTTTAGCGACCGCTGCTAATTACGGGATCGATTGTCCACTGTC
This sequence comes from Selenia dentaria, assembly GCA_917880725.1. Taxonomy (NCBI): domain Eukaryota; kingdom Metazoa; phylum Arthropoda; class Insecta; order Lepidoptera; family Geometridae; genus Selenia; species Selenia dentaria. Next base: position 25,624,006 of record OU862896.1, on the reverse strand, counting down.
AGTGATGATAACTATTGAATTTTTTGTGTTTTGTTTTTTGAAGTCGGTAAATAATCGTTTAGGTATAACTATTCAGCGAGGCGAGGCGAGAAAAAACTCAACAATGGCAATCGTTGATTTTGTTTAAAAATTTCCTAGAATTATAATCGTGTAATAGTGGTGGATTATTTACAGTTAGAAAACTGTTCGTAATGGTGTACGAATAATGAGTGTAATACGAGTGTTGGCAAAGTAAATAAAATAATTAAACTTTGTTGTTGTGTGTTCCTCGTCAATCGCCTGACAAAGTTGAAAGAAAGTTTTAGCAATGCATCAATCACTTTATTAGAACGTGACTTGGACAGGACAGTGATATAATAAAACACTTATTAATGTGACTGCATTTTGATTGATTTCTTAAATAACTAATAATAAAATACAATTAATAACTTACTAACAATTTTAGGTAACTTGTGGACTGGCAGAAGTACAAATATATGAGCCCAATTATGTAACGAAAAACTTGACTCTGACTTAGAAATAGTGCGTTCGAATAGCACCAATTTGTCGAAAATAACGCTAACCGCTCACTATGGCGTTCAAATTTGCAATATGTGGGTGAAAATGTCGTTTACAGCTCTTTTTGTTCACCATTCGCAAAGCTAAATATAAGTTATTTTTGACACCAAAAAGTGTAATTTTTGACCTTCGTCCGGGGCATGGTTTTTAGTGAACGTTTTGACAACTATCTGTTTGACAGCATAATCATGCGATTTTAGGTTTTTTTTTTTTTTTTTTTTAATGTACAATAGGTTAGCGCTTGACCACAACTCGCCTGATGTTAAGCGTAGTTGTGATCTACGATGGAGCGCGCTTACCTAGAAGATACCGATTCACTCTCGACTTAAAGACTCGTAGATTATATTTATCAGGAAACAGAGACATCGGTTAGGTCTTAGGCTCGGTTTAGCGTTCGAGTGCCAAAAAGTGACAAAAGTGGCAAAAATAATGTTTTTGAGCTTTACAAAGGCAACGCCACCAATTGCTAAGCGAACGCACCTAAAATATTGATAAATGGCAAATGTATAACCATACGAATCCACGTATAAAATTAAACCTAATTCTGGCAGATTAAACGTATTGCGACGTTATCTATTTGATTGAAGCTGAAGAAGATTGTCACTAACTCTTCACTTCACTTCGCTTCGTTTAATTTTCAGTTGTCAAAATTCCGTACTACGGGTTGGGTGCGCGTTGAATTATCGATCTCTATTATCGAAAAATATTTACGATCAAAAAAACAAATTAGACGCAGAAAAATGCCCGTGGACTTAGAATTCGACTATATTGAGGCTACGGCTCGTATGGATAAATTTTCCCAAGACGATATCAACGAACTACGCTCATGGACAGAGAAATTAGACGAATCGAAATATGTCCCGAAAGATTTAACGGATAAACAATTGCTACTATTCTACAATGCGTGTTACGGTGAGCTGGACAAAGCGCGAACCTGTATAGAAAAATATTTTTCATGTAGGAAAAATGCACCAGAGTTTTTCGAGAACCGTGTCCTCACAACCGAAGAGATGAAGAAGTCGATCGATGTTCTGTAAGTACCCAGTACAGAAAATATTACGTGCTTTTGCATATAATACCTACTCATGATTTTTAATGATGCTGGAGATTACATTACCGCATAACTCTTTATATCCATAGTTGTCTGTTGACCTACTAACCTACCTTTGTCTATTGACTTGCTATTTTTTTAGAATGCAAGAGTGCTTTGAAAACTTAAAAAATACTAAGGGCACTTTGGTGGTTGTAGGAATATTTCATTATTACATGCAACGTTTAAGTACCTTCCTGCTACTTTTATCACATATCACTCAGTAAATTTTATGCCTCAAGTTTCCTGTTACAAATAAATATGGCAGTTTTTATATGAACATATTTTTTATTAAATATATCTTTCATATATCACACCAATTTATTTCATAAATATTTAGATCTTGATTAGTCTGTGTGCAGAAGCAGTAGTAGCAGTCTTGAAAAGTTAAAACAAGATAGCTACAATATAAAACTCCCAAAAAATCCATGAAAAAAAGGAATTGGAGGAAAGAAATATTAAAACTCAGATATAGAAAGTAATATTTTTAGGACATAGATAGTGACAGATTTTGGCTGTAACTTGAGATGATTCTGTCTAGTAGTAATATTAAAAGATAGGTATAAATATTTGATATTCATTCTAAGAAGCTGCCGGCATCTGTACTTTACATGATTTGAAAAAAACAGGATGTAGGATTTTTTTATCTATCTATCTATTTTGCATCTGCAGTTATCAAATTAAAATCTCAGACAAAAATCTAGTAAATGATTATATTAGACGAGAATAACTTACATAGCAAAATAAATAGATAGAACAGGTTAAATAAATAAAAATATAGTTTTAGGTCACAATGATTGTTACTACTTATTTTCCAATTTCTATTATATGTTTTATTAATTTTTATTTCCATCGTTACCTTATCATATGGATTTTCTTGGTGTAATAGCAGTTGGTCATTGAAACGGTTCATTATAAATGTGAAGTATTTATTGTGTGGTGTAATACATCAATAGCGAGTGTTGAAAGGTCACATAAAATGTAGAAGCAGATGTTGGTTTTGATCTTCGTTGATTTGTACAAGTTATTGTGCACATTTGTTACAGTTTAGATAGATAGATAGATAACGCGTTATTGTACATAAAACAAATGTGGATACATTTAATATACAATTATCAATACTGTTGTACAATGGGCGGTCTTATCGCTTATAAGCGATCTCTTCCAGACAACCTTTGGATGGAGAGAAATTATGATACACAAATAGACGGCAATGTATTTGAAAAACAATGTCAAAAGTAAACCTAAATAATATTAAAATTACATAAACTACACAAACATAACTTAATATAAATAAATAAGTATTTATAACAAATAAATATATAAATACATATATATCACATATATAAATACATACACATCATATACACATTCCAAAACATATTTATAAGAAACGTATTCATATAATATTATATAAATTTTTAAATGCAAGTGACTAACAAAAATAACATTGAATCAACTTGAGAGGTAAAGCCTCTTTACTTGGTCTTTAAAGGCAGGAAGTGTCTCCGCGCGTCTAATTGAGACCGGTAACGTATTCCACAAACGAACGAAAACGAAACGAACAGCTTGGACGGTGAACGATTTGGCATAAAAGGAGCTAGAATGTGGAGGCACCTTGAGAGAGAGATTTTCTGATGACCTAAGTGTGTGTGTGTACCCGAAGAGTTAAAAAAGGAAAAGCGTTCTTTAAGGCAGTGCGGGGATGAAGGATTGAATAGAATAGTGTACAAAAGAGAAAGAATATCAATATTCCGACGAAGACGTATGGGAAGCCACCTGAGCTTAGTACGAAATTGTGAAACGTGATCATATTTGCGCAAACCAAATATTAATCTGATACAAAAGTTCTGGAGACGCTCTAGTTTGTTTAGCTGGTCCTCTGTGAGGTCGAGATAGCAGGCATCGGCATAATCTAAGACAGGGAGCAATAGAGACTGCGCAAGCGACACTTTAGTGGCTATTGGTAAAAAATTACGGAGTCTTCTCAAGGAACCCGCAGAAGCAAATAACTTACGACTTGCAGCCTCAACTTGGGGACCCCATGTTAGAGATTGGTCTAGAACCAGACCTAGATTTTTTACACTATTGCTAAAGGATATAGCCACTCCATCAAACATGACCATAGGTAATGTGGACCAATTTACTTTGGAAATCATGCGAGGGCTGCCAAGAACCATCACTTGTGTTTTAACAGGATTCACCTTTAACCCATAAGATTTACTCCATTCCGCAATTTGGCTCAAATTGTGGTTGGTAACGTCTATGGCACCCCTGAGATCGCTTAGTGGAGCTTGAGAATAAATCTGGAGATCATCGGCGTACAAATGATAGGGCGAAGTGACATAAAGGGAAATAGAATTAATAAATATTGCGAACAAGAGAGGAGATAACACCCCACCTTGAGGCACTCCAGCTGAAGTGTCACACAAAGACGAAAAAGATTCTTCGAACCGCACACGTTGCCGACGACCACCTAAGTAACTGCGGAACCAATCAACCACAGTTGGAGATATGTTAAGAGACTGAAGTATTGCGAGAAGAATGTCGTAGTTGACGGTATTGAATGCATTGCTGAAATCTAACAGTGTTAGAACAGTCAGATGACCGTTATCCATGTCAAAGCGTATATCTTCCTTAATTTTAAGGAGAGCAGTAACCGTACTGTGTCCGGAACGGAAACCAGACTGAAAAGGATTTAACAAGTTATGCATGGAAAGAAAGTTACTAAGTTGATTATGAATAAGGCGTTCCAAGACTTTAGATAGAAAAGGGAGTATGGAAATTGTACGATAATCAGAATATAATTTAGGATTGCGTTTTTTAGGTAAAGGGTTAACTTGGGCTTCCTTCCACAGAGAAGGATACACACTGTCTGATATACAAGTGTTAAAAATATGGCATAGCATGGGAGTGATCGTGTCTACGATGGGAATCAACATGTTTCGACTAATACCGTCACTTCCCACTGCACTGGAAGTTATCGACAATATACTCTTCTTAACATCACAATCAGATATTTGATTAAAAATAAAAGAATGGCAGTCAGGAGTTGTAACTGAAGAAAGATAAAAACAATGTTGATATTTTTGTCGAATCATCAATGTGAGACGAAGAAGAGAAATGTTTGTTAAGTGAATCAATATCTAAATCATTGGGAATACCATCTTGATGAGATTTACCAACTCCTAGTGACCGCAGAAATTTCAAAATTTTAGCTGGGTATGCATTTTCCACAGGTTGATGAACATAGCGACGCTGAGCATCTCTAAGTGCTGTGTTACATTTATTACGTGCACGTCTATACTTTACCTTATTATTATCATTGGCATGATGTTTATACTTGTTCTTAGCAGTTACTTTTTTATGCATCAGTTTTTTAAGATCTGTCGTTAGCCATGGTGCAGGAAGGTGTTTTATTTTAATAGGCCTTAAGGGAGCATGCACATCATAAAGTTGAATGATTATAGAATTAAAAATGGAAATTTGGTCGTCCACCAGCTTAGCATTGGTGAGAGGACTCCAATCTATATTCTGCGCATCTTGACAAAATCGTTCCTTATTAATGCCACTAAAGTTAAAGTTTCTTAATTATCTATGTACTGTGTTATATCTGAGTATGAGTAATGTAATGTGTTGTACACGTGAAACAGTACAAACTGTTATGTATCTAGCGCAACTGTGACACAGATAACTCATAGTTTGTCCAATGAAGTGTTGACGCTTACGATACGAATACTTAATCGCATTGTTTGTGCTACCGCATCTGCTTTTGAAGAAAATTTCCTTTCGGCACTGCCGTTACAGAGAAGGTGCATAAATATTGACTCATTGTTTTTGATAAACCATTGTTTTTTTGTACATGTAATTTAAAACGGGGATATTTTTAAGATTTTGATTGATGCACTGCTCGATGTAACAGGGTTAATAAAAGGCAGTTTATTGTACTGAAAGAAAAAAGTTGAGGTCAAAGTTAAGGTTGAATGTTCTCGTTCTTATCACTAATGAACACACCTCCATATATAGACCACCACCTACATAAATACTTTGAGGTATTTTATATGGCACTGCCGACCAACCTGAGAAAAGCTCTTGAACAAGAGTCTACATAGTTTGTCAGCTGATTGGCAACCCCCAGACCACATGACACTTGGATTCGCTGAAGAATATCTCAAACATTGAAATTTATAGAGAGAAAAATTCCATCCTCGGACGGGATTCGAACTCGCGTCTTCTGACTCTCCGTGTCAGATGCCATTGACCAACTAGGCCACCGAGAATCTGGTCCGAGCATCGAATTTTAACTCTCTATTTGACTAACCGTCTTGCGGGGACGGAGCGACATCTATTGGACAGTTTAACAGTACCATCCAACCGAAAGAAGCATTATTTAGAAATACTTTAAACTTTCGTATTGACATCGCAGCCCTTGTAATTTCAATGTTTGAGATCGCTTAAGCAGGCGTTAGTGCTTTAAACAGTAATACTATAAGAAGAATATCTCGTCATAAAGCTGTTAATGGCACGGCCCCTGAATCAAACAGTCTTCCTTATATGCATCACAAGCAAAGCATTTGCTACAAATAATTGTAAATGACTTTGTAGCAAAATTAATGTAAAAAGAAGTACAATGTAAAGTAAACAGACACTTGTCTGTTATTTTTATTGCACTATGAAGAGCTTGTCTGAACTGGACAATGAATGCATAAAAAATGGCCTTGCATTATAAGCCGTAGGCCACTGACACAAAGTGCTTCAACCACTAGGTGAATTGTATGATATATGGTAATAAATTTAAGAAAGGTAGGGAGAAGAAAGAAGTCGTGGTTGCGGAATATCCGAGAGTGGACTGCAATATCGGGGGCGTCTGAGTTGTTCCGCCGAACTAGAAACAAGATGGACTGTACCATGCTGATCACCAACCTCCACTAGTTGGAGAGGCACTTTAAGAAGAAGTATACATTTACATTATTATAATATTATGAACCTATTATGTAACTAAGTAAGTTAATTGGTCCCGGGCATTAAATACATTTTTTGAAGTCATGTTGGAGGTGTTCAGAGACAGCAAATTTTGTCATTTGGGTCACTTATGTTACGCCCCTAGGCTAGGGTTGCCATTCGTCTCGGTACACGAGGACATGTCTCATCAGTTTGGAACTTCTATGGCGATTTTTATAAAAATAAAATAAAAATCACCATCATCATTCATCACCACGTGTAACCGCGGAGCGCAGCTAATAGGTATATATATTATATATGTACTAGATGTTATCTCTCTTTCTTTTTTATAATGAAAAATAGACGAACCATTGATAGTATGATCCTAAGCATAATTTAGGTTACACGGACAAAGATGTTGGGTCAGCTGTAAGATGCTGTGCTGAGATAAATTTACTTTTTTTTAATACCTTTATATGTAACTAATCCCTGCCAGCGGCTTCGCCCGCGTTATTTAAGGTTATCGCAATCCCTCGTGAACCTTCAACTCGGGACTAAGAGTAGCCTATAATATTATGTATTGACCCTTGGTATAAGCTATCTCCCTTCCAACCTTCATTTAAATCCGTTTAGCGGTTTCAGTGTGAACAAGTAACAAACAAGTCATACACACTCATGTTCGAATTTATGATATTAGTGTGATGTTTGTATCACTTGAATTAGGTAGTTTTTTTTTAGTAACTACCCCTTGTTTAAACAAGTCTAATTATTTAAGGTTCTAAATATCTTTCGTGATGATCAAAATGATAATTATATCTATTTACGTCTACACTAATATTATAAAGAGGAAAAATTGTTTCTTTGTATTGAATAGGCTCCGAAACCACTAGACCTATTAGAATAAATCTTTCACTACTGGAATCCTACATTATCCCTAATGAACAAAAGCTATAGGATATTAAAAAAAATTAGGCATCTGTATTAAAACTTCGATAATGTAACCAAGGGTGTGAAAATAATACCCAAAAAAATCCTATATCCCAAATAGACAGAGCAAAGTGATATACAAACCTTTTTATAAAAGACGTCAATGTCTACAAAAATGTCTGCAATACCAAGAGTGCCTTCTGATTGAAGTCTGAATAGATTTTAGCGCTGTGATCGCCATTCCTAACTAACAAAATTGGGACAATGTAGACCCATGTGACGTCATGGATTAAACGCAAAAATTACTCAACCGTTCAAACAATTCTTTCTCTAGTATAAAGCTACATTATGCCTGAGTAACACGCTATATTTGATTCATCCTCGTCATCATCCATCACCACGCGGGTGAATTCGCGGAGCGCAGCTAGTGTTATATATAACTATACCTACATGTTACTGTTGTATCTATGTTATTGTACTAACCTTGTGTGTAGGTAAGTACTATATAGGCAAATAAGTTATTCTGTTTCTATGCAACGAAGAAATAATATACAAAAGTGCATTTTCTTATGTATATTATACCTAGTAAAGTATGTATAATTATATATATTTACATTTAATAAAACTGTAACGAAGGTCGTGTCTGTACATTTAAGATAGACAAAAAAAAGGTATAATTATAGGCATATACCGTATATACTCTTTTATGGATACTATTTAACCGCATGGAATGAGGTTATTGCGAACTGCCTCTAGAAAAAAAATAAGGTACATAAAAGTTAATTAGGCTGAGCGCATAGATAGTCACGATAATTTTAAGACAGACTATTGCTTTACAAAAATTATGATGACGCGCACACTTCAAACAAAACGTCTCATAGACAAAATTGTCTCATAGTCAAAACAGTTTCGTTTTAGATGTGCGACGTGTCATAGGCAAAAGAATTTGGTTTCAGTTTTAAGACAGACTTGTTTATGTGAGGAAAGTCTGTCTTTAAACTGTCGTGACTCCAATGTGCGCTCAGCCTTACTGTTGATAGGTACTTATATGATTTTTGCTTTAAGCCTACTAAGCTATACCAAGCATTGCGGGCAACAAAACCGTCTCCATACGACGATAAAAATCAGATAGAGTTAAAATTCGATGCTCGGACCTCGAGCCTCGGTGGCCTAGTTGGTCATGGCGTCTGACACGGATTGTTAGAAGACGCGGCTTCGAATCCCGTCCGAGGATGTGAATTTCACTCTATTTAAAATTGCGATGTTTGATTAGGTTCTTAATAATGTAGAGAACTTCCGTGGAAAATGATTTGATACTGAAAACCGCATCATAATCCATTGCTAGGTTTAGGAGTTAGCGGACATACAGAAATACGCGGAAAGAGACTTTATTTTATTCTATGTAAGGACATTTAAGTCTCGTCATAAATACCATTTATCCCACTAATATTATAAATGTGAAAGTTAGGATGGATGATTTTAATGGATGTTTGTTACTCATGCAATAACGGCAGAACCGCTGTACGGATCTGGTTGAAATTTGGCACAGAGATAGATTATAATCTGGAATAGCACATAGGCTTCTTGCCTATGTGCTATTCCATTCATCATCATCATCATTACACATTTAGTAAGGATAAGGATAGTATACAGTTGGCTACAGAGAAAGCGGGTTCGTTAAGCGGATCGGTTATAAAAATAAAACACTATCGCACGAGCTGTTAAACATGCCAACAGCTTGTGGTAGCAATACGAAATTTTAAAATTCGTAATTCTAGATTGTATCTATCGGAGAACACAGACTCAGACAGTGAAGTCCACTCCTTGGAGGACGCATTATAAAAGTAGAATAAAAATAATAATATGAGATAACATCCACACAACGTCTTTTCCAAACTAGACAGAGCTTGTACTATGGTAACCTGCAAGGCTATTACGTATCTTAGGTGCTAGCAAATGTTGATTGAAATTGACAACGCCCCTTTGGAGGAATAATTCGGTGTCGCCCGGTTAGACCTACATGTGGAAAAGTCCTTTCGAGGCAATTAAGCAGTTCATTGATTTAAATCTAAAAAAATGGCGGCTCTATGTCACTTTAGTCAGCTCCAGTCGTCAACTTACTAACATTTTTGCTTACTGGAGTTGTCAAAACTGACATAGAGCCGCCATTTTTCTACGGACTTCCAAAAAAGGAGGAGGTACTCAATTCGACTGTTTATTTTAAGTTTGTTACCTCATAACTTTCGACTGAGTGAACCGATTTTCAAAATTATTTTTTTCTTTGAAAGCTGGTGCTTCCTGTGTGGTCACACTTTCATCAAATTCGGTCCAGTAGTTTTTGAGTTACACTCCAATAACTGAATATAATGGAAGTCGGTATTACATTTTTCAAATTGTACTAGTCATGATTTCAATCAACATTTGTTAGCAACTGAGATACATAATAGCACTGCTGATGAGTGATATACATAATTATACACATATATTACATACCCAGACACAGGTCAATCAGGCATGTTCATGCACACAAGGTGTTTGCCCCGTCGGAGGATTGAACCCGGGTGCAGCGGCTCGGAAAGCAGGGTTGTTATAACCTGCGGCATATAACTCTAGCTCTGACCGTTATTGCGCAGAAGTCAAAAATTGGGACGAAGGACTCTTGTCTCTCGCTGTCACATCGAAGACGAGGGACTGTTGTCTCTCTCTATCTGCGCAGCTATCCCTTCCACATTTCGCTCAGAGCTAGAGTTATATGCCGCGGGTTATACCCAGGGTATAATAAAATAAGGGTTATTTTAATTTGTTTCACAGTTACCTATATATTAAGAATTTACTTATTTTTGCATTTTCGGTGCGTCGGAGGTGCTCGGCGGGACAGTCACTGTATGTATAGCGCCCAAGTAATCACTGTTTCATTTGTTTCCTTAGATATTTGCATCGGCCCGCATAAAGAGTCTCGTTTAGCGAATATACCTAATACGCATCAATATTTTAATCTTGAAACAAATAAATGTCACCACCTCATTTTATAATTAATGCATCTAACTCTGGCGTAGACTACATTTTGGACCGGAGTTGGTAATTTATGCTAAGAATGTTATTTTTCAAGATTTTTATATACATAAGGTTCATATTCGCATGCGTTGCAAAGTGGTTTTGAATTTAAACCAATATTTATTAGAGAACTGGTTACATGAAATTTTAGTTTTTATTTCAGCATAAGCTTTTAAAGCTGTTTTCGAAATGTACGCTAAGTTGTTGAACTAGGCTTGAGTAGGTATAAATACTAGGGGCCTACTCCCACCTTTTACGAAACTATCATAAATCAGGAGCGTTTTGTAATTATAGAAGCTTACAATAATCATACTTCCTATCGTACTCCCACCGACACAAAACGGTCAACCAAATATAATGGTAATGTTGCAATATGACTACTTTAATCCTTCATATACCGTGATAATTAAAACAAAAGTTAATGAATGAAACGCACGTAAATGTACGTCTCTGGTACGCAAAGGGTTAAGAGATGGGAGTCTACGTTAAGAGAGGGGAATCTTCAAAAAGTTTACATTGGAACAATGAAACAATGGAACTTGGTGTCAAAAGTCCCGTCAAACTACACGAATTGAGTGAAATATTTGATACTACGTCATCAAAACAGGTCGATTACGTCGGCTAATTACGTGAGTAAAGTTTTTACAGGTTTAATATTAAATAAATATGTCTCAAAGTCACTAGAATTTTCAAACAAATTTTTTTACGTTAGTTTAGCGAGCACTAAGTTACATGACGACTAATCTGTGTTTCATCACTGCCATAACTAAGAGATTTTTAGTTAAGAGAATGCTTACATAATCGACACCAGTGTCTGTTTCTAATGTCAAAACAGCTTTTTACTTATTGCTAATGAAACTATTGTCTGGCGGGCAATTCTACTACTCGTATTTCACAACGTTCAACAATCTATCCCGATGCAACTGCAGTTCTACGTTTCTAGGCTACTTCAGAAACGTAACGTTGGACGTTTTCAATAGTAAAATAAGAAAACTAATTAAAGCCTTCGTTCAGTTACGGCTCGTGCAGTTGAAGCCAAGTTTACATTGGAATCGACCCAAGTACTTATGTGCAGGCAGAGTCGGGGGCGCAGAACAGACTAATATTATAAAGTCGAAAGGTTATGAGTGTGTTTGTTTGTTACTTCTTCACGCTCAAACGGCTAGACCAATTTTGATGTTATTTGGTGTTAGGTGGAGGTAGGTGAGGCGGTGGATTAACACATAGGATACTTATTATCATCATCATCCATCACGACGCGGGTGTAACCGCGGGGCGCGCCTAGTAGTTACATAATATTACAAACAACCTTTCGCGGTCTAATTTTAGTTTACTTTCATCCCTTGTATGCAAAAGGGTTATTTAATTATTAAATCCAGTCAAGGGTACCCGCCACGGTACGTGACCAAAATGGAATTAACTAGTACGAGAATAGAACCAATTTTGTATAATGGACGCAATGAGCTAACTTACCCCACTCGGCAGTTGAAGAAGTTCGAACAGCTGAGCCCCGTTTCATAAAGCTACAAGTACCAATTATTGTTAAATAAATAGCAGAATTGACCTAAAGTGGCAACAAATATAATTATTATATTGTAGAAAATATCATACGTGAAACACCTTGTTCTGAATAATGTTGCCACTTTATGCCAATTCTGCTATTTTATTTAACAATAATTGTTGCTTGTAGCTTTATAAAACGGGGCCCTGGTCTTGCTATTTTAAAATTACATCTATAATTACATTCGCATTATAAACAAAGAATATGTATGCGGTGGCATTTGGCACTTTGTACATTATATATTTAATTATCTATATAAGTACAATATATAAATGAATCCCTATTTTTCTTGGCCACGCTATAACTTGAGAACGGCTTTAGCGATATCGCTAATTAATTTTTTGTTGTGTTAATTATGGTAGGAGATAGTTCTTATAAAAGAAAATTAAGAAAAGACGGGAGGTTATGGCGAGACCGAAGGCCGGACCTACTACGCGAACGAAGTGTCGCGGACAGTCGCTAGCATATTATAGAAATTGAAAAATTTTAAACTGACGGAATGCACTTCAGCATTCCTTTTTTGACTAGACTAAAACAGTTTTATTGTTAATAAAAATATTAATAAAATAGTATTTTTGTAACTGTGATTTCTTGTAAAGCGTTTTATAAGCTACGACATTGTGTAACATACATATTATGAGAAATCAATTTCGATAAAAAAAAACATAGAATCACCACTGAAATACGACCCTTATGCCACATAAAACAGAATCTTGATAATCATTTCAAAATTGTCGGAGTAACAGCGTAACAAACATCAAAAATAAACATTACAAAGTAACATAAGTAAATCATAAGTAAGCATGTCAATACATGCGTTTAACAAATCTCTCTATTTATAATAGAATAGAATACAAAAAAATTAACAAATTAGAAATCCTCTAAATCCGTATTTTTTTTTGAAACCAGTAGGGCTATTACGTATCTCAGTTGCTAACAAATGTTGATTGAAATTGAAAAAAAATGGCGGCTCTATGTCACTTTTGTCAGCTCCAGTCATAAACGTCCTAACATTTTTGCTTACTAAAGTTGCCAAAAGTGACATAGTGCCGTCATTTTTCAAGATTTCAATCAACATTTGTTAGCAACTGATATACATAATAGCCCTGCATTTCGTTTCATCACTATTCATTAAAACAATATCAAACAGACTAATAAAGTTGCTAATAACATGGTACTTTATATTGTTAAACAGAATCCAAATATGGTAAAAACCTAAAGACGCGAGCGGAAGCGTTTGTTGACGTGGAATAATTTCCTGACTTCCACTTGTCTGATGATGACTTCCACTATGTACCAGGGGTACGATTCCACTAACTAAATCTGTTCCAACTGCAACAGAAATATGCATATTCTTATTCTGCTATTGAAAACAGTTCAGCTGCAGTTACGTTTCTATTGACGCAAGCGATCGATTAAAACTTTATGTTATGCCAACTCGATAGATCCTAAAGGAGAAACTATCTCATATTTGTGTATGTTAGTGTGTAATAGACTTTATAAAGAAGTGTTTACATTAAATTTACGTGACGTCACGTTTCAGAGAATGGCTTTTTGGCTAATTATCAAACGACAACCTGAGTCGAGCTGCAGTTGCAGCGGGACACTGACTGACGTATTCTTCAACCCCTAGGGCCTGGTGGGGGTGTCGAGCGTTCGCGCCTTACCCCTGCCAAAGCTAGGAGAGCAACTACTCCCCGGTATCTCATATTTTGTCTGCGCAGCGTATATTGGCAACACTACGCAGATACTGTGTGCATATTTTATTATAATACTAGCTGCTCGCTGCCTTAAGGTCCGCGCCTGCGGCTAGAGACATCAGCAGGTCGCTCAGTACACTTATGATGATAAACATAGGGTTGCCATGGCCTCTGGTTCGATTTGTGGTTGCATCTGCTGTTGCCTGCGTGGCGCAGGCACTGGTGCGGGCATCACCGGGTAAACGGGATAGATTGTTGAATGTTGTGTAGTAGAATTGTCCCTCTTGGGCATATTTTTTTTACCTAGCATACATACAATTATTCACCCTATTGATATTACAATCTAGCCTACAAAGGCTAATAATTGTATTCTATCCTAAACTGCTATATTCACTATACGTAAGAATGTGTCCAGCAACACTTTTCTTATTGTCTCTATTTAAGGTGAAGACACTATGTTCATGTGTTCTTTGAAACAGTACTTACATTAACTACATTAAACTAATACACTAGCACTGATCACCACACTAACTCAAACGGTTTTGTTCTCTTTATAGTACAGTAAAAATAGACGTTTTTTTGGGTCAACTTTGCACTAAATTTTTGATTCAATTTTTTTTTAGGTTTATAAACACTTACTGAGCATAAAATCACAAAATGCTGACAGATCCAGGTGACGCCACAATCGCCATCTTGAAAAAACGTTTTCAGCCGATATCTCGGAAACTATGCACTTTAAGGCAAAAGTCACATAGACTATTATTATAGAGAATACAATTATGCATCTTTTGTTGCCAGTAAACTTTTTTGTAAAACTTGCCGTTTACGATTTATGACCCATGTTCAGTATTCAATAATGTTAATAGTAAAAAGTGCATACATGACAATATTTGTAATGGCAATAATTTAAATTCCCGCTTAAAAAGCATTTTTTTGACACTTCGAAGTGTCATACGAGTTGAACCATTGTCGTTTCACAGTAGGTACAGTTAGTTTTTTCGAATCTGCTTTTTTTCGTGATAAACCTCCGCGTCGTTAATTAATTAAAATTGCTCTCGAGCACGCTTGCCTAGTCGTAGAGGCAGAGCCATCTCATATTTCCGCGCAAGGGTGAAATTCCATAACTTCAGGCACCGAATCTATCAAACTTCGAAGGCACCCGATTGTCAGCGGGCTACACTACACTGCATGACCGCCGCTGCTACGGGTAACGTAAGGACATATAGGTGAAAGGGCGCCCTAGTAGCTTTTCGTCTTACATCCCTAGGCAGGCTTAGAATTCCTATCGGTGTAGTATGTTAAAATAGTTTTTAATCCCGTCAATATCTACTTAGAAGTCTTAGAAATGTCATGTTAATTTTTGTAATTATAACAAAATCGCTGCTTGCTTATGAGATAAAGTGCTTTAAAACCCTCATTTTTAGCGACACCGTGAATTGACAGCACCTTAAGAGGATTGCATAGCTAGTACTTGTCCACACTAAAAGAAAAACCTCTTTTCTACCACATATTATTATATTAATCTCTACATTGTCCGATTTCAGTGATTTTTTTTCATGCAATCAACACATTGTTTGCTATGCCCGTACGTTTTGATTTTTTCAGGATTTTTATTTCAAAAAAGAAATATCCGTACGTTTTGATTTTTTCAGGATTTTTATTTCAAAAAAGAAATATATTACTTTGAAATACTCACGCGGACAATGTTAACAGGTAGAAAAGAGTTTTTTTCTTTTAGAATAGACAAGTACTAGCTATGCAATCCCTTAAGCTTGTAAGTTGTAGTCCCTGTGAAATAGGCTATGCGTTGATGAATCAGTCAGTCAGTGCCAATCAGTACAAGTAATTACATATAGATATATATATATAGCTGAATTACACATTTACATATTGAGTACTATTAAATAGTAGTTGCGTGCCGGGGTGTCACCCGTGTGGTGATAGTGATGATGAAAAGTATCCTATGATTTATTCCAGCACCTCATCTATTATCTAATGACTGTTGTAAGACACATATAATGCCCTCTTAGATTTTTATCATGATATAGATTTTTTATTTTTATAATTTATAACATAACATAAAATAACAGCTATTAAAAACGTAATAAAAGATATCTCACACTATTATAATTTAAAAAACTTGCTATAACTTGTGAGTAATATAATCTATGTGAGTATTATTATTATATAGCTAGCCCTAAGACGTCACGGTCACAGCTGAGTTACGAGTAAGTCACCTTTGATCTTTAGCTACATAAAGTGTAATATTTATTCTGTAATCGAGCGAACGTTAATATGTAAATAGAGATTAGTAGATAGATTGTTTGTTATTCTGGCTGAGGCCAAACTCGCACGTTTACTCGCTCCCGTCGGACCGCTCCAACCGCTTTTGCCTTGTACATCACACATTTTCTGATTTACAAAATCGATATAACAAAATATTTAGTGACACTTCCGCTAAAAACAATGCTTATGGCCGAGTTGCGGTGTGCACCACCCTCCCTCCTGCACAAACTGCAAACAGGAAGTATATAGAATAAACAACACACAAAACAACCCCATCAACTGGCTTAGTGTTGCTTAACAACGCCATCTATTGTCATCTAGTTTTAGCGTTATAGCAGTTTTTCATTGCTTGAAACTCGGATAAAATGACGTTTTCTATAAATGAAACCTAGCTAGATCGATTTATCGCCCGCGAAACCCCCTGCATACTAAATACACACATCAACATGGTCAAGGGATGTTTCAATTAAACCTAAATAACTAAAATTCTATTAACTTTTTGTTAAGACACCTAGACATTAAAATAAACCTTGTTTAATAGCCTATCTAATCTGATAAAAAACTATGATAATCTAAACTTTTCTATAAAGTTAAATTTAAAAAAAACTTAGGAGAGGAAAAACTCAGACAAAATTTCAGTGTTAACTTTATTTTTGAAACATCAAAACCTAAACATAACAACTTTTTTTTAATAAAAATTGTTGAATACTTAAAATTAATAATCCGTGGATCAAGCTAAGACTCTCCTTACACATCTGCAGCGGTTCTGCATACTCAAACAAGGGTGTCAATATCCTGTTGTGGAATACTGTCCCAAGTCCTGCTAAGATGCAAGAAAAGCTGGTTTTCATGCACAATATCTTCAGGGAAATTCCTAGGCTAGTGTAAAGCTTGGATATCATGCTGTTGTAATCAACTTGTAACGATACGCGCCGTATGTGGATGGGCATTGTCGTGCATTAGCTGGAAATTTCGTCCCATTTGCTGTCTGTAGGGCAAGATTACAGGCTCTAGCACCTCATCTCGGTATTTTAGAGCAGTCATATTGTTTTGTCATATCATATTGGTCAACATATAACAAATCCACAGGACATATCAAATTTATTTAACAACTTTTTTATTGATAAGATAGCTCCAATTAATAACTCAGGAAAATATTTAACCAAATTAATTACCAGACAAGAAAAATCTATGTTTCTTAAGCCCTGCATACCTACCGACATCCTAATTATAATATATTCCCTTAACAATACTAGTAGCGTTGGATACGATGGTATCTCAACAAAAATACTGAAAGCCGTAGCTCATTGTGTAAGCTCGCCGATCAGCCATATTGTCAACTTGAGCCTTAGTGCAGGTGTGTTTCCAGATGCATTAAAGGTATCAGTTATAAAACCTCAATATAAAAAACAAAGTAAAGAATGTATCGAAAATTACAGACCAATATCACTTATCCCTGTTATATCAAAGGTTTTTGAAAAGTACATATATAAATTATTCAATAATTATTTTGAATGTAATAAAATATTTTGTAATGAACAAAAAGGGTTTAGGGAAAACAAATCCATAAATATGGCACTATATGACTTTCTTTTTCGTGTGACAAGTTATGTAGATAAAAAAACACCAGTATGTTCGATTTTCTGCGATATGACCCAAGCTTTCGACTATGTTCAACACAATATATTGTTAGATAAGCTTGAACTATATGGCATTAGAGGAAATTCTCTACAATTAGTTAAATCGTATTTAGAGAACAGAAAACAGGTAACGCATATCACAAAAATAAATTATGAAACAAAACTAGAAGAAGTTTATGTATCAGAGGAACGTATAATTAAGTACGGCGTCCCGCAAGGGAGTGTACTGGGCCCGTTGCTTTTCATAGCTTATATAAACGACCTGCCCAAAGCTACTACACAACCTATGTCATTATTTGCAGATGACAGTACTGTGACTATAACATGCAATAATATTAACACATATGTAAATGACATTAATCTAGCATTGACATCGGTTATAAAATGGTTAAATAATAATAATTTGAAAATTAACATAAATAAAACAAAAATAATTCATTTTAGACAACGCGATAATGCTGCTTTACCAAATCTTGACATAAAATACGAAAATAATACCATTGATGAAGTTGATAATACATAATTTTTAGGAGTTAACATTGACAAAAAATTGAACTGGAAGCAACATGTAGAAAATCTGTGTAAAAAAATAAATAGCCTGGTTTATGTCCTATATAAGCTGGCCCCAGTAGTTAATGAGGAAACTATATTTATAGCATATCACGGCCTAATTGCATCAAATATCAGGTACAGTGTAATGTTTTGGGGGAACTCTACCGATGTCGACAAAGTTTTTAAATGTCAAAAAAGATGTATCAGGGCAATGTTTCACCTTCGTATGACCGATACTTGTAAACCTTTATTCTATAAATATAAAATTTTAACTCTACCTTCGCTGTATATCTTAGAAACGGCTATGTTTGTCAGATACAATCCTGATCTATTCTGTCGGCTGTCTGATGTCGTCAGTCGTAATAGACGAGATCAATATAAAGTTTGCGT
Source organism: Selenia dentaria (assembly GCA_917880725.1). Taxonomy (NCBI): domain Eukaryota; kingdom Metazoa; phylum Arthropoda; class Insecta; order Lepidoptera; family Geometridae; genus Selenia; species Selenia dentaria. The sequence continues at coordinate 25,605,307 of OU862896.1, read as the reverse complement.
TCGTAACCCTAAGACAACATTGATGCGCAAGAGCATCTTCAGCATGGCTCCATTTATTTACAATAAAATACCTCTTTCATTGAGAGAATTGCCAACCTCATTGTTTCAGAGAAAGCTACGAACGATATTATTAAACAAAAGTTATTACAAAATTTATGAATTTATGAACGATAATTCTGTTGATAAATAAATTTAATTAATTATTATATATTTTTTAGGCAAAATTTCAATCTATATATGTCATAGATTATAATTAGGTAGGTAATGGTAATTTTAATATATCCTCATAATGACCAATTTTATATTTCACTGTAATATAATTTGAATCCTAATTTGACATTTTTATTTCGTATTTTATTGTGTATTTTAATTATATAATTCAATTATTTGTTATTATATGTACCTAAGATAAATATTGCACGCTCTTAAAAGGCAGATTACATTGAAACAATTATAGTTTATAATATCATTTTACACATGTAATTCAGCAATAAATATACTTTGACTTTGAAAATATACTTTAACCGCATTGGTATTACATGGATCTCACAACTTATTACGGTAGAAGAACTGAGTAGCGAGACTTGTTTTTTTTACAAGTTTTGTTTTGATGGCATAGACAATTACATACAGGGTGAATTTTCTATAATAGAATAGAATTTTCTCAGCACAAACATAATAATGACCCGCAAGGCTATTATGTATCTCAGTTGCTAACAAATTTTGATTGATTGAAAAAAATGGCGGCTCTATGTCACTTTTGTCAGCTCCAGTTATCAACTTACTAACATTTTTGCTTACTGGAGTTGTCAAACTGACATAGAGCGGCCATTTTTCAAGATTTCAATCAACAGTGCTTATCAACTGAGATACATAATAGCCCTGCTGAAATAAGCCAATAATTCGAATCGAATTCGAAGTTTGAAATTTAAATCATTTTTTACTTACCTACTTTTGCTGCCAGTCTTCTTAATAGCGGAGGATCTATATACCCATAACAAGAAGTTTGGCTAATTTAAAAGTTTGACTCTTTTACCGAAATGTATGGTAAACGTTTTTCGCGACTTCTGACATTTCTAGTACTCAAACCTCAGTCGGTCCAATAGAGACTTTTGATCCTTATAAGAAACAGGATCGATTGGCATCAAAAAAGTTTTTGTGTAAAATTACCGTTTTCTTGCTGACTGTAATTTTTTTCCAAAATCTGTAAATGCAGTTCAGAATAACTTAATAATTTATGGATAGCCTCCTAAAAACGTTTTCCTGTAACTATAACGGTTAAGGTACCCGCCCTTATTGTCCCGTCTCAAAAACTCACCTGTATACAAGAATTGCTCGTATACACAGATACGGTCTTGCCCTTGAACTTATGAGATGACATGTACTGGCCATACTTACCTAATAAGTACATAATGACTGGTTTCGCCATTTTATTTGTCATTAACTGACTCTGGTTAAGAGTAGGTCTAGGTTAAACACGGTTGGCTTTAGTAACGTTTTTCTACCGACTTCCAAAAAAAGGAGGAGGTACTCAATTCGACTGTTTTCTACCGACTTCCAAAAAAGGAGGAGGTACTCATTTCGACTGTTTTTATTTTTTTATTTTTGTTACCTCATAACTTTCGACTGGGTGGACCGATTCTCAAAATTCGTTTTTTGTTTGAAAGCTGGTGCTTCCCGCGTGGTCCCATTTAAATTTCAACAATTTCGATCCAGTATTTTTTGAGATACACTCCAATAACTGAATAGAATGGAAGTCGGTATTAATTTTTCAAATTATACTTGTATTGTAGCAGGCTTCGGCAAGACATCTTTTGCTTGGAAGATCTCTTGTTTGCTTACACATCTCGAATAAGTGTTAATCTGATAAGTAAGTAGTGTTTTATTGGTGGTAGTGCCACGCTGTTACCATATGGGTTGCAGCCGAATGGGCCGGCACGACCGGGAAAGTACCACACTCCCACATAACACCGACGTTAAGTAATATACCTAGCTTGCTATTGCGTTTCAGTCAGTCTGTGGGAGTTTCCGGACGCCGATTCCCCCTTTCCTCTCCTTTCTTACCTCCCTTCTTTCCACCCTCACCCCTTCTATTCCTTTTAGAGCAGCGCAGTCGGCAGCGCGTTGACAACGCCCTTGGTGTTGCAAACGTCTATAGACGATAACTTCTTTCCATCAGGTGGGCCTCCTGCCTGTCATAATTAATACATAATTGGGTCCAAAGTGAAAATTAAAAATCTAAACGCTCAAATCATAGTCATTACCTACATGAAATGGTTACCCTTTTCATGTATTGCTAGTTCAACTGCATACAAACAATAGTTACTTACTTTCAGTACATAAAATACAATTTTCTCATTCCTCCTTCATTAAATGATAAGTATGCCAATTCAGTAGTTTACAATCACTAAAAAAGACGCTGAAATTTTTGCCCGACAGCAAAGTACCTACATACTTGGAGCGCGCAGCCCCGATTTAGGTACTTTGCCGACAGTTTGAACAGAGTAACAGAGCCACCACACGTTTCAGTACCAATTTATTTTCATGTGTCCATATGTGGACAAAAATTGGGACTCAAGACAGGCGAATGATGTTATCTAGGAAAAGTACATAGATTATGATAAATTTTTTGTAGATTTCGGAATCAGTGACAAACTCCTAAAATGGTATAAAAACTCTTTACGGATATAACATACATAGCTAAATTTATGAGGTTTATTATACATAGCCATGGCATAAATAGATAGTTTAAAGTCGCGACGCGTACTCATATTTTGTGGCACAGATTATATTATCTGTCATCGAATTTAAGGATTTTTGATCGTCATTTTCGCGAGTTTAAGGATCTCGTATGCTAAGGGTCCAGACTACGTAAACCCTTCCCTTATATACGCCCATGGTAGCATTGACCTCCTGGGTCATGTGCCATTGTGAACACAATTACGCTGAACGATTTAAAATTGTAATTTTTTCATGTAGTCATGATATAAAATAACTTTTCGAACGTCAAAATATCATACCTGCAAATGTATTTGATCGTTAAATTGAAAACAAGACATTAAACAAACATTAATTTATACGTTATTAACTTGTCGTATAATAATTTAAATTTAAAACATTTGAGTAAACAATAATCCGCCAATTGTATCAATCTGTACCACGAACGCCATATTTCATTCCTTTTAGAGTTCCGTACCTCAAAAAGAAAAAGGAACCTTAATAAAGGATAACTTAGTAGTCTGTCAAGTACCTTTTTCGTTTTTTAAATCGGAAATCGTGCAATTTTCTTCTACAAATTCCTATTCACGTCTCAAAGAGCTTGTAATGGGGATTTGCGGATAAAATATGTCTATTTGTTTTTTAAAGTTATATGATTATTAACGGGATATTTACCGTGGTAAGGTTGTGGAATGAGCTCCCGATATTTCGGCGCAGTTACATGCACCATGTTCACGGGAAGCTCATTCCACAACCTTACCACGGTAAATATCCCGTTAATAATCATATAACTTTAGAGAACAACCGTGATAGTTTAAAACAGTATTTGTTTTTTATTTGAATGTTTGTTCATATTCTTCATTTCTTTTTGTTATTTCTTCAGGGAGTTCTCATTCCTGCCCGGCCAGTCGGTGGAAGGCTACGACATCCTGTTCCACCGTCTCCATGATACGGAGCCGTCCAAATACAGCCTCGAGTATGGAGTCAAGCTGATGTTCATGGCTCTTGGTAAGTACCAGTTCTTCCAACAAAGTTAACGATGGTTAAATTTTAGAAAATAGATAAGTTTTCTTTGAACACAATTATGTCTACAGAGTGGTCCACATATAATGGCTCGGGGGGTTTGCCGAACTGTAATATTTGAGAAGCTAACACATGAAACGTATTTTCATTGTATTTCAAAGTCAAAATCATTAATTCAATTTAGGCATCAAAGACGCACTTATGAACGTCAACTTTTCATTATAATGTACTTTAAAGACTCTACCGCCGCGTTTCAAAATATATAGAGCCCACCGAGAACAAGCGGCAAGAAACTCCGGGCCATTCTTTTTATATAGATGTTTACAATGTTTCTACTTAGGTACTACAAATATTACATTTTATGGGTGGCAGAGTGACAGCTTGCCAGAAGTGGAGTATTCCAAGCATCTTTATCTTCTATATAATGTCGAATTTTATAGTAAGCTTTTTTTATTAAAACGTATTTTACAGTCAACTTGAATTTGCCCTCTGTGAGCTCAGTTATGTGTTTTGGGATTTTAAACGCACATAATTTCCTAGGAATGACTTATTAGTCTTCGCAAGTCTAAAACTAGGTACAGCTATCCTATTTGTATTCCTAGTATTAAAAGTGTGGTGATCACTATTTAACTTATATTTAGGTAAATTTTTACGAACATACATTATATTTTCAAATACATATAAGGAAGGCAACGTTAATATATTGATTTCCTTAAATAAATCTCTCAAAGATTCACGGGGACAGATCTGTCGGTCTAGCGCTCGACGAGTCAACATCTCCTGAGGATGCCTCGTGTAGAGGCGAAACACGTGTCGAATCGGTTTTGGTTGATTTGGGGTTTCTTGTGTTTTTTATTTTGTATTCTTCCTATTAGCATTTTATGCGGGAGGGAGGGTGGTGCACGCCCCCAAATAGGCCAAAATCATTGTTTTCTTTTCAGCGGAAGTGTCACAAAATATTTTTTGATATCGTTTTTTGATAATGGATTTCCGCAAAGTAACGCCTGAATCAATAAATTAAATGATTTTGGCTTTGACTTTAAACTGTTTTACCGACACAGCAACACTAAAGCTACTTGAAATTAGATGGCGTTGTTAAGCAATACTAAGCCAAGGAGTGTTTAGTTTGAGGTTAGACCAAGATAATCAATTGTTTACTTACAGAGCAAAGCTTGATCATCCAGGTGCTTATAAATATATATTGAATATATGAATATGAATTAGCGTCACGTTCGAGATTTATCTTACTTACTAAAAATAGAGGTAAAAAATGTTTTATAGTATTTCATGTATAGTAGTGTGCGACCCGTCAGGCGCACATAATCACGTTTAGATTAAGTTCTTGACGCTGTATCTTTTTTAGATAACTTTTAAATGCAATAAACAGTTTGAAATAAAAAAAATATGTTGCGATCGATTGCTGGCGTGAATAATAACGTAACTGCGGCTGGACCGTTTTTCAGTGGCAGATAAGAAAACGTATGATTAAGCTACGGTTCGAACGCAGTTGGAACAGATTTATATAGTGGAATAGACCCCGGGTCGATATATTCAATCCCTAATGTGAGTGTGTTTTCGGTTAATAAGGGGTTTCTTTTCTTAAAATGTTTTTTTTAATAAATAAAAACATTATAAAAAACCTAATCCTAGATTGCCATCGGAAGTGGGGCATGACCCAAACTACAGCTGGTTAGGGCTGCAGACTGAGGAACCTGACAATACGTGCCGTGTCAAGGAGTACTGCCTTCTGTATCTGGCCTTGATTCAACCGTCTAGCGAGAGCATCTGGTCGAGGCTTTTTGCTATAAGACCGTTCGCTGAAAAAAAACCTGATAAAACAAACGAAAAAAAACCTGTTTTATTGTTATTACCATGTGAATTAGTATATTTAAGTATGACTGTGCAATATTAAATACTTTTTGTGTAGGTAGGTATTTGATAGTACGTCACAAGTAGCAATTTTAGTAGGTATATACCTACTAAAATAATGTTTAATATGGTATATACGAGTAGCATAATAATGATTGCATACCCGAAATGTAGAATGTACTTGGTACCTGCTTTCGTACCAGATTAATAAATTTAATTTAATTAAATGCTAATAAATTGCAATGGTTGGGTTCGTTATAAGTAGACGGTGTTAAAAATGTAGTAAATGGTGTTAGGGCTCTTCAGAAAGAGTCCTTGATTTAGTACTACTGCAGAATATACTGCCTCCGCGAGCAGTACATGCTAGCAACACTGCTGACACTCTTTTGACATGTTTGGTGAACTTTGGTGTCGTATCTGTGTTACCGTACCTACGCACGTACCTTATCGTCTAGTGGTTATAATCATAATAACCTCTCATGGGCCGATGTCATTATAACAATGAAATTTCTATTTGTGTCTGGACATTAGACTCTGGATGGAAGAGTGTTAACATTCGTAAAGGTGCTGTCATCATAACATCGATAAAAATGAGGGGTTTCAAAGTAGTTTATCTCATAAGCAGCGATTTAATTTAAACTTCAAAAAATAATATGACATTACTAAGACTTCTAAGTACACATTGACGGAGTTAAAAACATATTTTAACATACTAGAGTACATTAAAAACAGATTCAGATTCAAATATTTTATTGCTTCCATATACAATATAAAGGTGTTAAAAAAATGTACATAAAGTCTTATATGGACCCTGTCGGACACCGCAAAGTTAGAAGAGAGGAAGACGCAATTATGGTTATATAAATATAAATTAATTTGTAACATATTGGTAGAAATAATTTAAATGTCAATAGTTAATTATATCGTAATTATATTATTTATCTTTCCAAAAATTCGTCTATTGAGTAATATGATTTGTTTTGTAGAAATAGTTTTAGTTTAGCCATAAATATTTTGTCATTTTGTTCACAATCAAGTTGGTTTTGTATTTTGTTGTATATAATTACTGACATCGGTAACGTACTAGACGAGTGCGTCTGCAGCCGGGATTTGTGTAACAATAACCGGTTCCAATGTCGAAGTGTAATGTGAGTTTTTATGTCTTGCCGAGCTTTATATAAATGATTGCGTACAAACTTACAAATTTCGAAAATATATACCGAACACAACAATTCAAACGTACCACTTAATTTCACCTTTAAAACTGTTTTTCTCTTTATTCACTATTGTATTTGTCATGAAACACTTATCATAAAATAGCAATTTTTAATACACATTGACGGATTATTGTTTTAGTTACTCGTAAGAGCGCACATTTTTTTAATGAATTTTGTTCGTTTTTACGAGATGCGCTTGCTTGATTTCAAGTAAAGGAAATTGAACGTAGCCAAGCGCTGAGCTGACAGCAACTTAATATTAGTAAAGTTGGAAACACAAAAACAATTCACTTTCTCTAAACTCGTGCACTGTTACAAAACACTGGTCGGTCAAGCCACTACTATTAAACGACACAACTCGTAAAAACACCAATCTTAGAAAAAAAATCAACGATAGCCATTATTGGGATTTTTCCCGCCATATTCCATTCCCGCCCGTATACCTGTGTTCATACATACACACATCAAAAAAGTTTGTGATCACTAGCATAAGCTGATATAATTTTTTAAATTGAACTTAATCAACAATTTATTAATAAAAGATTTATATTCAACTGCGAACTCCGTTTCGCCACCAGATGGCTTCGTTTTATGTAACATTTCGTTTGGCGCCATCTACTTAAAATATTGGTTTGTAGTACATGCTATGTATCAGAGATGGCGCTGTATGTGAAAAAAGATTTTCCCGCTTTTCTTTTTAAATGTTTCCTGAATTTTCTTTACTATAAACCTCACGCAGCCCGCGACCTTTCCAACGAATGCAAAACCGTAGAAATCGTTTCTTGCGTTCTGGAGTTATAGCGTCAGGAAGGAAAACCCGACTTATTTTTATATAGTAGAGAAGATGTAATATAACTCCTCCCCTGGCTCGAACACATGCGGTGATCCTCCTGGGCATGCTGAGAATCAAGTTATCCAGCATTTCATGGGGTAACCTGTTCCAGTGTTGAATAGCGGCTTCCCTGAGCTCTGGCACTGTCTGGGGATGTGGCTGAGGGTTCCAAACAGTTCGCATAAGAGGTACGGTGAGTCTGACCTTGTGATGTCGTATTCTCGGAGAGCACCATTGACTCGTTGAGCTCGATGGGCGGGCGCATTATCATCGACCGGTACAAGTTGGTGCCCATGGTTTACTCGGAATGGTCTAAAATTCCATCAATAATAACTAAAAAGACGAGGTAATCATAAAATAATCTAATATAACTCCGTAGTATAAGATTTAGATTTTTCAGTGATCGCAAACTTTTTTGATGTGTGTACGTAGTTACTATGTCTGCAATGTTGCAAAATACCCATTTACTTGTGAAGGTTATTGTTACGTGGTATGCCACAGATTGAGCAACAGTCACGATGCTAAATGGTACATTTTACTTGACTATCTATCATCTGTGATTTTGAATGGTGATATCTCTGCGTGTTCCATTTTAAATCGATTTAACCTCAACCACGCGAAAAATGTGAATGATTTTTTTATCTACTCGCAGCGGTTGAGAAATAAATCCTACGCGAATACTTATCATCGCTTGACCGCTAAAATATTAAACCTAACTTTTAATTCAAAACTTTTCTCGTTAACTCGATTGATCCAATTGCATTCAAGGAGTTCCTTGCGGCCCTCTAGTAGAGGTGAAGCATTTTTATTTAAACGAGCTGACACGGGAGGTGACTTACGGGATACGGTGCCTCAGAACTACAATGGTTGAAATAGAAGATCCTAATAAGGTAAAAAACAACCAAAGAGATATTCTTAAAATCGTTGATGGGGAATATGCAACTGATTCCAATGTACTAGATTTTCCACAGACTTCCAAAAAGGAGGAGGTACTCAACTCGACTGTATTTTTTTTATTTGTTACCTCATAACTTGCGATAGGGTGAAAAGATTCTCAAAATTCTGCAGGGCTATTATGTATCTCAGTTGCTAACAAATGTTGATTGAAATCTTGAAAAATGGCGGCCCTATGTCAGTTATAGCAACTTCAGTATTCAAAAATGTTAGTAATTTGATCACCGAAGCTGACAAAAGTGGCATAGAGCGGCCATATTTTCAGATATCAATCCACATTTGTTAGCAACGGAGATACATAATAGCCCAGCTGTTCTGTTTTTGTTTGAAAGCTGGTGCATAACTTTCGACTGGGTGAACCCTTGTGCTGTTTGAAAGCTTGTACTTCCCGTGTGGAAGTGTGCTTTTTTGTTTGTTAGCTCATAACTTTCGATGGGGTGAACAGATCTTCAAAATATAGTTTTGAGTCTTCTGTTCTGTTTTTGTTTGAAAGCTGGTGCTTCCCGTGTGGTCCCATTTAAATTTTATCAAATTTGGTGGAGTAGTTTTTGAGTTCCATTCTATTCAGTTATTGGAGTGTATCTCAAAAACTACTGGACCGAATTAGATTAAATGGGACCACACGGGAAGTACAAGCTTTCAAACAAAACAAGAATTTTAAGAATCGGTTTACTCAGTCGAAATATATGCGGTAACATACATAAAAAAAAACATATATTCGAATTGAGTACCTCCTCCTTTATTTGGAAGTCACGGTCTCGCTCTCGCGTCTGGTGTCCTTGAAGCAGCCACTGTTGATGAGAAAGTAATTGACATTAACAAAACTATAACAATCGTCTTCTACGTGCTCATTTAATTTAAAAGTCTACTTTGTAAGTAATATTTTTAATATATGTTTAAAGTGCAATATAGAATTTTTGTATTGTACTGTAGATTTAAAACGATAAACACGGCAATGCTTTAAATATACAGCCCGCCCGAGTTTGTAATAGGTATGACATGTCCATAGTTTTGATGTCGATGACTAAAGTAGGTACTTACTTTATTCTTATTGTAAAGAATTCAATGCCATTGCCATCGTCGATTTACCTGCAATGCAGTTTAACAAACAATAGCTTGAAACTTATTACTTCCTTAGAAAAGAAACATCATTAGTTTAAAGAAGGTCAAACGAATAGCTACAAAATAAAGAATACTTACATAAGTAAGTACGTACGTGTAAGTAACAAGCTGGCCAATCATTGACTTATAATTAAATGTTGATCACAATTAAAATTTACACTAATAGTTCTGCGAACCGTGGACCTCGCGAGCACACAGTCTTATCAGCGGCATATTTCGCAGTACTCTACAACCTATTTATATCGGAAACCACGTGACCAAATATAGTCATGTTCGAAATTCCTAAATTAGGTACCTAATGTGTGTACCAAATTTTTAGAAAAAGTACCATAACACAAAAATCACCGACGACTAAAAATGTATATGGAATAGTAGAACATGCATACCAGGTTTCGTCAAGATTGGTTGAAAAATGAGACCCGAATAAAATTAGCTTTGTAGAGTGGCGATAGTATAATAGTACCTATATTATGCAATTAGTGAATAAAGGACGGATTTAAAGCGAGGGCCTTAAGGCGCGGTCCAACCCCAATTTTAAAATAATCTACGATGCTTTACGTAAGGTTGAAAATCGCTTGTTACTTGTTGTTGTTATTTTGTACGTTTTCTTTATATTTTTCTATATACAGGGTTATTGGTAATTAGACCGGATCCTTTTAAGGGGTGGTAGGGAATGCCATTTGCAACAATATGACTGTACATTGTGATATCCGGAAATGAATCATTTCTGTGATATTCTTTTTTTTTATTTTTTTTGGAAAATCCAGTTTTACTACTTTAAAATTCAATTAAAAAAAAAGTAATCAACCGATTTCAATTCTGTTCGCAGTTTTAGAGAAACCTTGTTACAGCTCTTAATAATAAACAATAATATCGTACTAATGTAGATCCATCAAAAAACTAGAGGCTTTTTCATAATTTTTATTTGATAATTTTTGTAAGATGCTTTACAAAAACCTTTATTTTCTCTACAAAAACGATAGTAAATTAAGTCTGCATTTTATTTAAAAAACATCTACAAGTCTTTAGCTATCCAACGAGGTAAAAAAATTAGCACTTTATTGCACAATTGCAGAAATAATGCGATAACAAAGACTCAGGTAGAGACATTCCGAGAAAGGGTTTTAGACAACGGTATCCATGTTGAATGCGCCGTCTCCCTCTCGCTTATGTTTGTTGAACGAGCAATGAGAACCCAGTTTGCTCAAGCGCATCGTACTGTTCAGACGCTATTTGGCAACCATTTATTACGATTAAATTTCGACCTTGATAACGTTATTGGACTTGTGTAACTTCTTTTTCTGTGATTTGGCTAGTGAACTGGACTTTTTGATTGATTGCTTACCCGACGACTTGGCTTGTACTAAAGGATCTGATCATGACTGCGGAATCCCACGACCATCTACCACGGCTTCGAGAGTTCACAAACGAAGAGTATGCGGACATACTGTTTTGCTATGGTTTTGCCAACGGCGTCGCTACACATGCTCGAACGGAGTATCAGTCTCGATTTCCACAGCGCCGTTTACCCCATGTGAGTGTATTTGACGGAGTGTACCGGCGACTACGAGAAACTGGTCAAGTTCAAAGACGACAAAGTGATGCTGGACGGTCTCGTATTTATCATTCGGATGAAGAGGAACAGATAATTCGCATGTTTGAGCAAGATCCTACGACTTCAACAAACATCATTGCACGACGTCTTGGCATGTCGCAATGGAAAGTATGGAACACAGTGCACCGCTCAAGACTCTACCCGTATCATTTGACTCCGGTACAAGTTATCCAAGACGGAGATCCTGCACGTAGAGTCGAATTTTGCAGATTCATGTTGAACACCGATATGGAAGATGCCAATTTTTTATTAAAAATCTTATGGACCGACGAATCCAAATTTGATCAGGATGGAATATTAAATTATCATAATATTCATTATTGGGCCCCGAAAGATGACGGTAACCCAAACAAGAAAAGATTACAAGGATCACAAAGAAGGTTTTCCGTTAATGTGTGGATGGGCATTATTAAGAATGCATTGATCGGCCCTTTCTTCCTGCCCAACAACCTCAATGGTGAAGCGTATGAATTTTTTTTGAGAAACGAACTTTATGAGCTACTCAGTGAAGTACCCCTTGAAACCCGCAGAAACATGATTTACCAACATGATGGTTGCCCCGCACATTTTAGTTTGAGCGTCCGTGAGTGGCTCAATCGTCAGTATCCCAATAAGTGGATTGGCAGAGGAGGACCCATTCCGTGGCCGGCCAGAAGTCCCGACTTGACTCCCGTCGACTATTACGTATGGGGTCACATGAAAAGCTTGGTGTACGATGATACTCTTGGACCTGTGGCAACCATCGCAGAACTGAAACAGCGCATAATAAATGCAGCAGAAAAAATGAAAATTAATTTAAATACAAGTGTTGTTAAAAGCAATTTACGCAGACGTATGCGTCTCTGCATTCAAAATTCTGGCTCACATTTTGAGAACGAACTGTAAAAATAATAAATACAGACTAATTACATCTACTCTTTTATTTCTTTAAAAGAAATTAAGTTACCTTAAGAAAGTATTTCTTCCATAGCTACTTCTCATGGACTATTCTCATTCCTTTCTCGGCCTTTTGTAATCGCATTATTTCTGCAACTGTGTAATAAAGTGCTAATTTTTTTACCTCGTTGGATAGCTAAAGACTTGTAGATGTTTTTTAAATAAAATGCAGACTTAATTTACTATCGTTTTTGTAGAGAAAATAAAGGTTTTTGTAAAGCATCTTACAAAAATTATCAAATAAAAATTATGAAAAAGCCTCTAGTTTTTGGATGGATCTACATTAGTACGATATTATTGTTTATTATTAGGAGCTGTAACAAGGTTTCTCTAAAACTGCGAACAGAATTGAAATCGGTTGATTACTTTTTTTTTTATTGAAATTTAAAGTAGTAAAACTGGATTTTCCAAAAAAAAATAAAAAAAAAGAATATCACAGAAATGATTCATTTCCGGATATCGCAATGTACAGTCATATTGTTGCAAATGGCATTCCCTACCACCCCTTAAAAGGATCCGGTCTAATTACCAATAACCCTGTATACTAACAGAATCGAATAAAACTGCTGGTTATAACTTTAGTACTATATGTTGGCTATGTATTACCTAAGAAAAAATATAGTGTTATCGATGAAAATTCTGAGTTTCGACATGAAAGTTTATTTTTGTGGACCTATTCAGGATTTTTTTCTGCAGAAAGAGAGTTATATTTATGAATTCTATTCAGTTATTACTTTTTTCCTATCCCTTTTCTAACCTTATTATTTTTTTCATAATATATTATCGATCTGTTTCGTTACATTAGGTGTTTAAAAGTTCTGCTTTTTACAATTATCAGGATACGAGCGCGTCTTAAGATGAATCACCAGCAAGTGAAGGATTCTAACGACTGAATCACGAACGTAGCGAGTTATTCAAGTGTTAGAATCCTGAGCGATGCGAGTGATTCATGGCCCTCGATATAAATCCGTTTTATTCAAGAGTTGCATACTATATTTTAAAAGAAAACCTTAAGCGAAAATAGACATTTAATGACGAAAAAAGGAAGGTTAAATTAATTGAAATTCACATTAAATTCGGACGATTCCTAAACATAAGAGTAATTTTCTCTTATTATTAATTATATATTTTTTCTATAATGGCGGCAAAGAACACAATACAGTTTTTACTCTAAACTCCTGGTCGCAAATATTGACCAATCAAATCTCCGGGAGTTATTTGCACAAAGAGTTTGTATGTCGAGTACTTATTCTTTGCGCAAGGTAGTTGTATAAGCATTGAGATGGAGATCGAATATATTGGTGTGTTCTAAATTCTAACACCGTGAAGTGATTTTGGTGTTAGAGGTTTAGTTTGGCCTTTTTCCCACTTAAAAAAAACAACCTAAAATAAACTTTTTAGAGTGGGAATGGTATAAACAAAATGTTATTGATAAGTATTCTAATGATACAGTGTAGGTAGGTAGAGTCAAAATGTGCAAATTATGGATTTCGTAAATTACCCGTAACATAAGTACATAGCTAAGTACATAGTTTATATTAAATAAAATAATAAGGTACTCAATTTGAAGGGCTTAGTGAGAAACCATGATATTAATCAACAATCTGGTTTGACAAGTCTTAGTGACTACCAGTCAATAACAAAACCTTGAACAAAAACAAGAAATTAGGTAAATTTAAATGCAGGCTCGATTTAGCTTGCTCTTCACCGCCTCAATTCAGATTTTTTTGATAACTTAGCGAATCCATTCGACGAGCTTCTTATCGAGTTATTCAGAATATCTATACTTAATTATAATATTATAAAGAGGAAAGATTTGTTTGTTTGAATTGAATAAGCTCAGAAACTACTGGACCGATTCTAAAATTCCATTTACCATTAGAATCTTTTTTTTTCCGATGGGTATATGGGACTCCCCAGCACTAAAATTCATGCCAGTATATCCACTAAACGACCCAGCAGCACTCCGGCTTCATGTGTGTGGAAGAGGACTGGGAAATTGGCAGAGCCTTTACGTCCAGTCCCCCACCGACGACCATTGGAATCCTACATTATCCCTGATGAAAATAGGCTAAATATTTTGATTAATCATCCTCCATTACCATGCGGGTAAAACTGCAGAGCGTACCTAGTTGGTTATAAAGTTTCAATAACCACGGTATCAATTTGAATGTTTACTTTAAAGTCACACCCAGTTTATATTTAACATTATTATATGATACTGAATCAAATTAATGATACCGATTCAAATTATCGATTAGTAAATGAAACGATGAGGTAGACATTTCAACCAGCACCCAAATCTTGGTACATGACGGTTTGTACTGTTTCACGTGAACGACACGTTATGTTTATTCGTGCTAGGTGTATCCGGAGTTCATAATCAGCCAATTTTGTTCCCACTGCTGGGACTCGAGCCTTCCTCTCAGAGAGAGGAGTTAGGCCATAATCCACCACGCGGGCCTAGTGCGGATTGGTGGATAAGTTAGTAACAAACCTATGTCGAATTTTTCAGGCCGTCCGAAGGCCTTCGACATAGCCTAACGACTATTGTCCTAATACAAACAACTGGGACTGACGGCTTAACGTGCCCTTGGAAGCACGGAAGCGCTCAGTTGAATAATGCCACTAGCGGTCACCCATCCAAGTCCTGACCGCAGAAAGTGCTGCTTAACTTGTTGATCGGTTAAGATCGCCAAGTCAAGCTCCGCTGCGAGCGCTACCCGGAGTTATATTAATATACGGCGCAATATTAACGACGAAAGATTTTTCAATTGTTTTTGTTATATGTACATAACTCATTTTCTAACCGGTGTTGCCAACTTAGTGGATTTTCCACTAAAACTGGTTGTAAAACAAAACAGTGCCAAAGAATTTTATCAATCTGAAATCGACGATGATTGTGCGGACAAAAACGATTCATCTGAAATTGATTTAATTTTATCTGATATAGCAGTAAGTTAGTAGTTTAATCATTTTAATGTTTCTGATCATGTCTTGTTATTTACTAATCATTATTGTATGTTCATTTGTTGATTGTTGATATGTTATAACGTTATAACTCTAGTAAACTTATAACTAAAATACGTATTACTTTCTTTCGTAATAGCTAAAAATTCGTTTAGTGGAAAATTTTATGATTTTGTGAGTAGGGTAGATTTTTGTTAGTGGTTTTCTGGTGGTTTTAGAAGTTGAATCTGGTGGAGAGTCAGTTTAACAGTTGGCAACACTGGTCTGACGTACGTTTACTTCACAGACAGCGATTCGAGCCTTTCCTATGCCCTTGAGATTCGACATTTAGCTTTAATGAGGACTTGCATTATGAAATGCCCTGCCGACGGACGCCGCCGCCGCCGTGGAAGTTCGCAATTGCTTATTTAGGCTCTCACGTCACCGGTCTTGCTTTACTTTCTGCTGTGACCTAATTTGTTAACTGACTTCAAAAAAGGAGGAGGTTATATGTTAGTTTGTATGTATATTTTTTGTTAATGTTCACCCTTTTCTCCACCATTTGTGGATCGATTCTCAAAGTTCTTTTTTTGTTTGGTAGAGTCCTTCCGAGGTCCCATTTAAATTTCATCAAATTCGGACCAGCAGTTTTTGTGCTATACTCCTATAACTGAAAAGTATTTCGCATTTTTTTGATATCATCATTGACGGTGAATGACAATCGATCCCGTAGGGCCACAAAAAGCGCGAATTGTTTTTTCACCAGAAACTGAAATGACTTTACCACCAGAAAGTTTAAAATAATTTGTTATAAAAGGTACTATGAGCACAATATTGTGATAATAGGTACCTTTGAACTATCATGGTACAGACTACAAGTTATTTCACACTTTCTGGTGTTGAAGTCGATTCCGTTAGTTGTTTTTCTACCTGCTTCCAAAAAGGAGGAGGTACTCAATTAACCTGTATTTTTTTATGTTTTTTACCTCATAACTTTCGACTGGGTGAATTGATTCTAAAAATTCTTTGTTTTATTTGAAAGCTGGTACTTTCCCTGTGGTCCCATTTAAATTTTATCAAATTCGGTCCAGTAGATTTTGAGTTACACTCCAATAACTGAATAGAATGGAAGTCGGTATCAATTTTTTCAAATTGTACTTGTTTTTTATAAGAGCAGGCAAGGGATGGGCAAGGTGTTTCTTGCCTGACTGTTGCAACAGTTTCTGCAAGCTATGCGCGGCACTGCACTGCGCTCGTTGTCTCGAGACATTGGTGTCCATTATGTAAGCATTCTCTAAACTAAAAATCCCTAAATCAGTTCGTATTCTGTTTAGGCTATAATTCAAATTAGTATAACACATCCGAATGACAGCATTAAAATTAGATATTATTCCCAAAAAACACCCCTGAATACGTTCCCGTCGATGGAATGAATCAACTCCATTCAGTTTCAATGGAAGATATTATACAAAAAAGAATGTAACTACAAGTATGTAATTCCAACAAATATTCAAGTACTTTAGTAAGCTCAGTTTGTAAATGCGTAAGAAAATAAAATAACACATATATTGTAAACATTTGCACTGAGCATTTCATAAGCTTACTGCTTCACTACCATTTGTACATTGGCCTTACTATGAGCTCTTAAACTAGGACTTCTCGACAACTGCCCGGTTTATTGGTACCATGACAACTTTAAAGCAGGCATGCTCAGGCCTACTATTCAAGAACCACAGAAAAACCGTTCACCTGTTTTTTGTATGGACTCTCGTTAACATGTTCTAAATCCACTCAGTTTATTAGCTTACAAACGTCTAGACGTCTGAAATGTTGGTTATAGTAAATTGTTAGAATGCCAGAGACAATATTATCCGTTCACCTTTGAGAAAACAATATTCAAACAGTTCACCTAAATGACCGTCATGGTATGATTTCATTCAAAACTGTTTATATCAGAATAGAATAGAATAGAATAGAAAATATTTTATTTGCGACATTACAATGTAAATGTATAAGAATATAGAAATAGCACAAAACATGCAATTGTCACAAATTGGCACCAACTCAGCATAATACCAGCTGTTCGCCAGCGCTGATCTTCCGTTGGAGCCATTTGGTGAAATCACGGACCGGCATGCACACAGAACAGAACATAATATTATTTAAAAATCAATTATAAAATCAAAAAAGAAAAAATGAAACTATAATAACCTCCTAAAATAAAACAGAAAACAAAATGAATATAAATAATTAAGCTATACAGTACTTCCCCTTTATCGTCTCTTGTTTTTTAATACAATAACATATAACAATACAACTACAATAACGCAAATACAATACACAACTTTAAATACTAAGTATTTCATGTCATGTTTAAGAACTGCACGGAACATGCATGGTTTTTACGAAGCTGACAGTACTCATTTTACCGTTAACTACGTGTGTTTGTTACTCCTCTGCGAATGGGTTGTCTGGAAGAAATCGGTCTGAGCGATAAGACCACCCATTGTTACACTTAGCTTTTAGCGTTGCTCTTTGTAATATTAAGTCAATAATGTGGTTTCTCTATAAAGTGTCTTCTATCTATCTATCTATCTATCTATGTCTATGTAGTAATAGTGTCAATAAGATTTTTATAGGTTCATTCAACTTACATAAAACTTAGAAAAAGGTTGCATAATTATCCTTGAATTTAATAATATCGAAAGAGGTCCATATCCAACAAGATTCTCTCCGCATTAGCTATTGCGCGTCATATGTTTGCGAAATTTTTGCTTTGGCAATACCGCAACCGATGTTACAACTTTGCTAAAACGTGTTGACATTTAGGCATTCTAAGTTCAATAATGCAGACTTTGGGTGCGTTCGATTAGCAATGAGGGCATTGGTGGCGTTGCCTTTGTTAGAGTTCTTAGAGCTCAAAACCATAATTTTCGCCACTTTTGCCCACACCCTACTCGAACGCTAAACCGAGCATAGGACCTTAAATCACATTATGCTGTCAAATACATATTTGTCAAAAAACAATCACAAACAACCATGCTCCGGACGGGGGTCAAAAATAACTATTTTTAGCTTGGTGAACGCTGAACGAAAAGTCCAAAACAACATTTTCACCCACAGATTCCCAATTCGAACGCCCTTGTGAGCGTTTTAACATTACTTTCGGCAACTTGGGACTATTCGAACGCACTATTATCACAGATTACTGAATAACTATTATTGCGACATCATACCAGAGTGATTAACATATTAATATAATGTAAAATCACACAGGTACAATAGTTGGTAGAGTTTGTGAGTTTGTTACTATTGCATGCTGCGAAATGGCAATGATACACTGATTTTATTGTAGACATACTAGCTGCGCTCCGCGGTTTCACCCGCGTGGTGTGGTGATGAATGATGATGAATCAAAGTCAAAGTCAAAATAATTTATTCACTTTAGGCATCAAAGACGCACTTATAAACGTTAATTTTTCATTATAATTTAATTTAAAGACTACCGCCGCGGTTCAAAATATATAGAGCCTGGTGAGAAGAAGCGGCAAGAAACTCGGGGCCATTTCTTTTTATATAGATGTTTACAATGTTTCCACTGAGATGTTTCCACAAGTTTACATTTTATGGGTGGCAGAATGACATCTTGCCAGAAGAGGAGTATTCCAAGCATCTTTACCTTCTATATAATGTCGGACTTTATAATATTTAGCTTTTTTATTAAAAGTTCTTTACAGTCAACTTGAATTTTCCCTCTGTGAGCTCAGTTATGTGTTTTGGGATTTTATTGTAAAAACGCACACAATTTCCTAGGAATGACTTTTCTACTTCTTTTCTTTGAATTAGTCTTCGCTTTTCAAAATATTTACGCCCATGTTTATCAGGGATAATGCATTATATTGGTGGTATTTTTTTTTTTTAATTTGTGCAGTACTTTTTATAATCGACCGAGCGAGCGAAGCGTCTCTGCTTTACCTGGCTAAATTGACTTTCATCTGTTCGTATGTTTGTTAGGTAGTATTTACGCCTTCCTGTACAGGTCGTATTTTTCAACCAATCTTTACGAAACTTGGTGCGCATGTTTTACTATTTAATAAATAATAATAAAATTAATAAAGTTTTTGTCGTCGGTTATATTGAGAGGGGGGCAGTTATTTTCCTAAAAAAGGGGCAAGTTTGCTGCGGCGCTATTTACCAACCGATTATGATAAAAATGGTAACTGACTTTAAAGAGAAATTTCGAATATCAGCATAATTGGTCAAATGGTTTCCGAGATAATACGAGTAGGCTGTGAAGTACTGCGAAAAATTGCCCCTAATAAGACTATGTGGTCGCAAGGTCTACTGTTCGCAGAACTACAAGCAATATATTAGTACTACCTGCTCTCCAGTTTTACACGCGCGGTGATGCATGATGATGATGATGATTAATCTTATATAGCCTATGTTACTCAGGGTGAATGTAGCTTTCCAATGGTGAAAGAATATTTGAAATCGGTCCAGAACTTTTGAGCAAATTCATTACAAACGTACATAAAAATCTTTCCTCTTTATAATATTATTTTAGTATAGATTATATAGGATATATTATTACGTTTTTATACTAATAGCTAAAATTGGTAACTGTTTAAAATACGCATATTTTAAATAATTAGTAGGGTAAACTAGTTATACCAGTAGATATGATTAATAATGATTACTGATTATACAAAAATAACATTAATCGTGTTTTTTAATATTAATAATGTCGTATTATTATACAGAGCCACGTGTAACATGGTCGTTATGTTATTTGACTTATTATAATAAAATATCTTGAGACGGTTCTAGAATGTTTGTGATACATTTTCTGGACGGGCGGAGTCGCTTGTTTATAGCCCTTAAATTATATCCGGACATTAAAACAACTATATATTAAATTCATATTATTTACTTACTACTTAAGCCTGTTAGTTGTTTTGTGCTAAAGCGTACAAGAGTAATTCAATAGAGATTTATAAATACTACCTGCGCCCCGCGGTTTCACCCGCGTGATGATGGATAATGATGATGAATAAAGTATAGTGTATGTTAGTCAGGCATAATATAGCTTTCTACTGGTTAAAGAATTTTTTGATCCGTTTATACTCGTAGTTATATATATGTAAGTTTTGCGTTTACCCGTTACAAAACAACTATCAGATCTTTCCTCTTTATTATTAGATTATATAAGGATTGACACCAACGAAAAATAATGTGACCTAGTTTGTACCGGCGTTACTATTTCATATTATAATACTGAAAAATGAAATGAATGAAATGAATGAAATGAATGAAATGAATGAAATGAATGAAATGAATGAAATGAATGAAATGAATGAAATGAATGAAATGAATGAAATGAATGAAATGAATGAAATGAATGAAATGAATGAAATGAATGAAATGAATGAAATGAATGAAATGAATGAAATGAATGAAATGAATGAAATGAATGAAATGAATGAAATGAATGAAATGAATGAAATGAATGAAATGAATGAAATGAATGAAATGAATGAAATGAATGAAATGAATGAAATGAATGAAATGAATGAAATGAATGAAATGAATGAAATGAATGAAATGAATGAAATGAATGAAATGAATGAAATGAATGAAATGAATGAAATGAATGAAATGAATGAAATGAATGAAATGAATGAAATGAATGAAATGAATGAAATGAATGAAATGAATGAAATGAATGAAATGAATGAAATGAATGAAATGAATGAAATGAATGAAATGAATGAAATGAATGAAATGAATGAAATGAATGAAATGAATGAAATGAATGAAATGAATGAAATGAATGAAATGAATGAAATGAATGAAATGAATGAAATGAATGAAATGAATGAAATGAATGAAATGAATGAAATGAATGAAATGAATGAAATGAATGAAATGAATGAAATGAATGAAATGAATGAAATGAATGAAATGAATGAAATGAATGAAATGAATGAAATGAATGAAATGAATGAAATGAATGAAATGAATGAAATGAATGAAATGAATGAAATGAATGAAATGAATGAAATGAATGAAATGAATGAAATGAATGAAATGAATGAAATGAATGAAATGAATGAAATGAATGAAATGAATGAAATGAATGAAATGAATGAAATGAATGAAAGAAATGAAAGAAATGAAATGAATGAAATGAATGAAATGAATTAAATGAATTAAATTAAATATCATTTATGACGGCAGCATATAACATTGATTGATAAAAGTAAGAAAGTACAATTACAATTTACTGCTATGTCATAAAATGGTCCCCAACTCAGCATAATGCTGGTTTAAACCAGCGCTGGTCTTCCGTTGGAGCTATTGTGACATAACTCTAATAGTAAGACATATGGCATCGACGACTTTATTGCAGATATTGATGTTTTCTATAACACTGCAGTACATCACTTTTCTCTATTGTCAATAGTTTCCGCAGCGTAAGCGATATAAGAATATTTTTGATATTTTGTTTACACGTTGGGTTACATTATCGAAGTTTTCATACAGATCCCTAACTTTTTGAAAATATTATATAGCCTATGTTACTCAGTGGTACTGTAGCTTTCTAACGGCAAAATAATTTATATTTTTGCATTTTTGAAATTGGTCCAGTTGTTTTTAAGTTTATTCGTTACAAACAAAAACCGGTTGTTTCATGGCGAATGTTTTCAAGAGCTTTTTAATGGCGAATGTTCTGAAGAGTTCTTTAATCTTATTCCTTCCTCACCATTCTGATCCCGAACTACTCGTTCCGGCCTAGCATTGCATCCATATACTTCTTACCACGAACAAAAAAGTTTGGCAGTTCCTACCTCTGTCGTGTAAGTAAATTGTGGAATGCTTTGCCGGCGTACGTATTTCCTTCCAGCTATGACCCTGGATCTTTCAAGCGGGGCGTGAAAAAGCATCTGTCAGGTCATCTAGGGGTGGCGAGTAGTGCAGCTAACGGCTGAACGAATGGTCATTGCTTCTTGATTCCATCTTCGCTTTCCATCAGGCGAGAGGGAGTCACTTTGATGAACCACTATACAAAACTTTCCTGTTTATACTCGTAATATTAGTGTAGATATTAGTTAAGATATATTATAATATACTGACGATTATGTAGTACATACTGATCAACATTATCATTAAGTGTGTTTGCGTCATTCAATCACGTGATATTACTGTCTCTACAGGGTGTTTGGTAGAGGGTCCGACAAACCAAATGAGCGTGTTCGGGGGCCCAATTGAAGAATACAAGTTGGCCAAAAAAATCCCCGATCCCCCATTTTTTTGTAACTTTTTTTTTGTGGTCTCTCTGGAAGAACTCTTTTAGCCATTTCCTGCATTTCGGGCCCAGGTGCTTTAAAAACTCATTGTAGACTCGCATCGAAACCAGCTGCTTTATTAGGGGGCAATTATTAGTTTCAAGGCGCGATCGGTTTCGTCTTGGGAGAATTCTCGTGACAGCTGGTAGTCAATTGGTAGCGACGCCTTGAGCTGTTTAGCGCACTGTCGTGTTGCCCGGGTATAATCTTTGCTGCCTTTAACTCGGGACACCTCCACTATTCTGTTTGCAATCGCGTTGGCTAGTGGAGCAGATCCGCCACGAGAGTTTGTTCTAGTCTTGCCTGCCAACCCATTGAGCATCCTCCAAGCCTTCCTGCTGGAAGTCTTAAAATCCATTGACTCCACGGTATCGAGCCACTTATTTCGACGCCCTTCATCGAGAGACTTCAGAAGGTCATCACCTATTTCATGGTTACCCGTGCGCGTGTATTCATCAAATAGTTTTTCGCTTTCTTCCGACCAGCAAGGGATGTACGCCTTGCGGTAGCCTTGGGGAATGCTCTTTTTTGATGTTGCTATGATAGTTTAAAACGACGCTATCCCATGGATTCAGCAATTAAAGGATAGAATAACTTTATAATTTTGATTATAATTTTAATTTATTGTGAACGATTGTAAGAATGCCATACGATTAAATGATATCGTAATTGACGGCGAATAATAAATCTATCCCGTATGTCACTAAAAATACCCCCATTTTTTGTAACTATTTTTTGTGAATTTTCCCATTTCTCCGAAATTGTACCTATTTACCACCATAACATTTGTAAAATTTGTTTTAGACCGGATGTTTTTAGTTGAATTTGGTAACAAAGGCATGGAATTTGTTAAGGGGATCTTAATACCAACCTCCACAAGCACAGGTCGGTGCTGACTGTTCGGGAAGTCTGAGAGAATTCTTCGTGTGGTTTGTAATGGGGTTTGATTGATGTCACAGGTAGTAAACGTCTGGATTATAATCCCGTTTCCATCTGGCTGACCTGAACGATCCTCTATCCTTGGCATTAAATACCAGGTGTAGGTTGTTGTTCTCCGCCCATTGCACGAGGTGCTCACCCTTTGCATCATTTTTGTTATATCGCCAGGTCGTGTGATGACTATTGAAGTCGCCGGCATATAGGCATGGGTGTGGAAAAGCGGGGAGGTTGGTAGTCCATGAAGAGTTCGGTGGTTTGTATACGTTTACAATGGTAAGGTTATTGATCATTATTGCAGAGGCAAATACATCCGGACCCCCAAGGCAAGTCTCCGCAGTGCCATGTCTAATACCGTCTTTAACATAAGTGGCGATGCCATATTGCGCGTGGTTAATTGCATGAGCAAGAGAGTATCCCGGGATAGCACCACGTTTATGCAGATCCTGTTCATCTCTAGCGTGAGTTTCTTGTAAAAGGAGTACGTCTATGTCATTTTCTAACCGAATCTTACTTACTATCACATTTAGCTGGACTAATACTTTCTATATTAAGTTGGCAGATTCGGGTAATAGGTCCAATATCTCTAGTCCGGTGGCTCTCTGAGGAGAGCTGATCGCATTGAGGCATTTCAAGTGGGTAATCAAATTATATATTCTCTGAACGACTGTAATAGTGCTGTGAGGTTGCAAGAATATAGCGCAACAGTACAGCAGCCAGTAGTTTGTTGTTCGTTTATCGCCACCCAGGGGACACGTGCAGGGTGCGGGCGGCAATTCCTGCGGACGTGAACAACTTCATCCCCCATAAATAAAATAAACGATATCATCAATATATACGAAACACTATTCAGTTGTTGGAGTGTAACTCAAAAACAACTGGAGCGAATTTGATGAAATTTAAATGAGACCACCTCGGAAGTATAAAATACCAAATAAAAAAGAAGCGTGTTCATTGTACAACGATGTATGTCACTATATTGACATATTTAGTACATCTACTAATGGCCTAAAGAAATGTCTTTTTTCAATATTGTAACAATTTCTTTTTTTTATATTATTGTATAATTACAGTATAAGAGCATCATATAGTAGAAGCATGTTGTGTTTACCTCAAGAATGTTGTGCACTTGTTGATAGATTTATATAATGCACTTTAACTTTAGAACCTTAACCCCTCACCAGTCGATTGTCAATATAACAATGAAATTTCTATTGTGTCTGGGTCGTTCGACTGATGAAGTAATAAGTCTTGTGCTGCGACCAGTTTGGTAAACCAATAAACGGCAAAAAAAGTATCAGAATCGGTCTACTCTATAAAAAGTTATACATGATCAAGGTTCTGGGGTGGAGACCACGGACCGGCAAGCGCAACGTAGGTCGTCCACCGACACGGTGGACAGACGACCTGAGGAAGGTCGCAGGACGACGTTGGATGCAGGCCGCTTCCAACCGGTCCTTTTGGAAAATCATGGGGGAGGCCTATGTTCAGCAGTGGACGTCCTACGGCTGAGATGATGATGATGATGACATGATCATACATGAAAAAAAAATACACGTCGATTTGAGAAACTCCTCCTTTTTTTGGAAGTTGGTTGAAAACGTTGGGCCTGTGGATTCCACAGACTCCAATTGATAAACCGTATATATATATATTATTATTTTTTTGGACCGTTAATATCTACTTTGGATATAGGTAGGTGCTTTTCAGGCTAGCAGCGATATAGTCTTGATTAATCCTTCCTATACCGTGATAATTAATACAAAAGATTTATTAATGAAACGCACGTAAATTTACGTCAATGGTACTCAAAGGGTTAAAATACAAAATTGTTTTTATTGTTCTTAGACATCGTACATACCTATACCGTCCGAGGATGTGAATTTTCTCTCTATAAATTTCAATGTTTAAGATCGCTAAAGCAGGCGTTAGTGCTTTAAAAAGTATTTAATACTATAATACCTATATATCCGCCGTGGCGGTGCCGGCTTAGAATAGCACCCCTCCAACTCTACCCGTGGGTGCCGTAGAAGGCGGCTAAGGGATAACAAATCAGAAGGTGGGCAGAAACACCTTCCCAGTCAAACATACACAAACTGCGCTCGCCAACCCGCCTGCCAAGCGTGGCGAGTATTGGCAAAAACCCTTTCATGGATTGGACAAAAAGAACCACCAGGCCCCCAGTCCCCGGCAGCCCCGCTATTCCTGGCTATGGTAGCGGCCACGGTAACGGTGGGGCAGGGGGTGCTAAGAATCCCCGGCAGACGCCCGGCTACCACCCCCAACGACGACGACTGGCCCTGGTAACACACAACATACGCACGATGAGGACAGACGAGAAGATATATGAGCTGGAAGAAGAAATGAGTAAGCTACACTGGGACATTGTGGGGTTATCTGAAGTCCGTAGAGCGGGTGAGGACACGATAACCCTAAAATCAGGTAACCTACTCTACCACCGGGAGGGCGACCAACAGTCCCAAGGTGGTGTCGGGTTTCTCGTCCACAAGTCCCTTACTAACAACATAGTTAAGATCGATAGCGTTTCCAATAGGGTCGTATACCTAATACTCAGAGTATCCAAACGATATTCGCTGAAGGTCATTCAGGTATACGCACCGACGAAGTCGCACCCGGATGATGAGGTGGAGGATATGTATGAGGACATTAGTCGGGCCATACATACCTCTGAAACGCACTTTCTAGTTGTTATGGGGGACTTCAACGCGAAGTTGGGTAAGAGAAGCGAGGATGAGTTGAAAGTGGGGCAATTTGGATATGGACAACGGAACCGTAGGGGACAGAGGTTGGCTGACTTCCTGGAGAAAGAGGGGAGGGACTCTTTATGATGAACTCTTTCTTTCAGAAGCCACCTCACAGGAAATGGACCTGGCTGAGTCCCGATGGTTCCACGAGAAATGAGATTGACTTCATTATAACCACCAAAAGGCAAATATTCACTGATGTCTCCGTGATCAACAGGGTTAAAACCGGTAGTGATCACCGAATGGTAAGAGGCACGGTGAATATTAATGTCAAACTGGAGAGGTCTCGTCTGATGAAGTCTACGCTCCGACCCACTCGTGCCCGTATGCAAGACCCCGAGAGCTTTCAACTTGAGCTATCCAATCGCTTCGATTGCCTTGAGAACATCGCTTCAGTGGACGAGATCAATAACAGGATAGTAGAAACTGTCCATACAGTGGGTTCCAAGTACTTTAAACCCCACCGTACAGATAGGCCACAGAAACTCTCCAACGATACCCTCAACCTCATGACTGAACGACGCTCATTGAAACTGCAGTCTTCGAATGATGCTGAAGCATATAGGCTGCTCAATAGACGAATATGGAAGTCCTTGCGACACGACATCCGAATCTTTAATACAAACCGTATTAAAGAGACGATAGAGCGGAAAAAAGGCTCCAAAGTGTTTGCAAGAGACATGTCTATTGGGCAAAGCCAGTTAACGAAGCTGAAGAGAGGAGACGGCAGTGTAGCGTCGACCAAAGCGGAAGTGTTAGGAGAGGTCGAGAGTTTCTACGGACAGTTATACACCTCGGTCGCTAAACCTGTTAGCAGCTCGGTCAAAGACCCAAGAGCCAAGCTGACCCGACATTATACCGAAGATATCCCGGACATCAGCCTGTACGAGATTAGAATGGCCTTGAAACAGCTTAAGAACAACAAGGCGCCTGGTGACGATGGTATCACATCTGAGCTTCTGAAAGCGGGTGGAACACCGGTACTTAAAGTCCTTCAGAAGCTCTTTAATACCGTCTTACTCGAAGGTTCAACGCCAGAAGCACGGAACAAAAGCGTGGTGGTACTGTTCTTCAAGAAAGGTGACAACACTTTACTTAAAAATTACAGACCCATCTCGCTTTTGAGCCATGTTTATAAGCTGTTTTCGAAGGTCATAACGAACCGTCTCAGTCGCAGGTTTGATGAATTCCAGCCTCCGGAACAAGCCGGTTTCCGAAAAGGCTATAGTACCATAGACCACATCCACACGCTACGGCAAGTTATACAGAAGACCGAAGAGTATAACTTGCCTCTTTGTCTAGCGTTTGTGGACTATGAGAAAGCCTTTGATTCGATCGAGACGTGGGCAGTGCTTGAGTCTCTCCAGCGGTGCCGTATTGACTATCGGTATATTGAAGTGCTGAAGTGTTTGTACAAAAACAGTCAGTCCGAGTACAGGAGCAGAGTTCGAAGGCAATTCCATTGCAAAGAGGCGTGAGACAGGGAGACGTTATATCTCCGAAACTGTTCACCCCTACATTGGAAGACGCCTTCAAGCTTCTGGAATGGCAAGGACTTGGCATCAATATTAACGGCGAATACATCACTCACCTTCGATTTGCCGACGATATTGTAGTCATGGCAGAATCCATGGAAGACCTCAGTACAATGCTCGAAGGCCTCCATCGAGTTTCCCAACGGGTAGGTCTTAAGATGAACATGGACAAGACGAAAATTATGTCTAATGCCCATGTTGTACCTACCCCAATATCAGTTGGGAACTCAGTTCTCGAAGTTGTTGACGAGTACATCTACCTGGGACAGACAGTCAAACTAGGCAGGTCCAACTTCGAGAAAGAGGTCAATCGTCGAATCCAACTCGGCTGGGCAGCGTTCCGGAAACTTCGCGAAGTCTTCTCGTCAAAAATACCTCAGTGCCTCAAGACTTCGACCAATGTGTGTTACCAGTGATGACTTATGGCACTGAAACGTGGTCTCTTACTATGGGCCTCATAGATAAGCTCAAAGTCGCACAACGAGCTATGGAGAGGGCTATGCTCGGGGTTTCTCTACGTGATCGAATCAGAAATGAGGAGATCCGTAGAAGAACGAAAGTCACCGACATAGCTCAGAAGATTAGCCAGTTGAAGTGGCAGTGGGCAGGGCACATAGCACGCAGAACAGATGGCCGATGTGGCCGAAAGGTTCTGGAGTGGAGACCACGTACCGGCAAGCGCAGCGTAGGTCGTCCACCGACACGGTGGACAGACGACCTGAGGAAGGTTGCAGGACGACGTTGGATGCAGGCCGCTTCCAACCGGTCCTCTTGGAAAATCATGCGGGAGGACTATGTTCAGCAGTGGACGTCCTACGGCTGAGATGATGATGATGATGATGATATATATTTTTGGACCGTTAATATCTACTTTGGATATAGGTAGGTGCTTTTCAGGCTAGCAGCGATATAGTCTTGATTAATCCTTCCGATACCGTGATAATTAAAACAAAAAGATTTATGAAAGAAACGCACGTAAATTTACGTCAATAGTAAGTACTCAAATACAAAATTGTTTTTATTGTTCTTAGACATCGAACATACCTATACCGTCCGAGGATGTGAATTTTTCGCTCTATAAATTTCAATGTTTGAGATCGGTAAAGCAGGCGTTAGTGCTTTAAAAAGTAATACCATAAAAATTAATAGGGTTGCAATGTCAATACGAAAGTATTTCTAAATAATGCTTCTTTCGGTTGGATAGTGCTGTCAAAGCTGTTCAATAGATATCGCTCCGTCCCCGTAAGACTGTTAAAGTCAGATAGAGAGTTAAAATTCGATGCTCGGACCAGAACCTCGGTGGCCTAGTTGGTCAATGGCGTCTGACACGGAGAGTCAGAAGACGCGGGTTCGTATCCCGTCCGAGGATGTGAATTTTTCTTTATATAAATTTCAATATCTTACATATAAATATAGGTAGCCCTGCCTGCTGCTTTAGCGTAAGCTGCGTTGCAGCAGTGTCTTATTAGTTGTCAGGTTTAGGAACAACACTACTAGAATACCGCGCTAAGTTGATAATAAATAGTATTAGGTAAAGCGCTTTGATCTTGCCTTATTTCTCTACTTACTTAGTTCAGTGAACAATTATGAAGACCCTTGACACGGCGCGAGTATATAATTAATTATCGCAGTTGTACTTCGATCAGCAATACTGATCGAAGCAGTTGTATGGATCTTACGTCATTGAAGAACTGGTTCGAAAGCCATTAAGGTGCTGTCATATCAAGATGTGGATACACAAGTACAATTTGAAAAAATGAATACCGACTTCCATTCTATTCAGTTATTGGAGTGTAACTCAAAAACTACTGGCCCGAATTTGATGAAATTTAAATGGGACCACACGAGAAGCACAAGCTTTAAAACAAATAACAAGAATATTCAGAATCGGTTCACCATATCGAAAGTTATGATGTAACAAAGATAAAAAAAAACAGTCGAATTGAGTACCTCCTCCTTTTTGGAAGTCGGTAGAAAAAGGGTTTTTAAAGCAGTTTATCTCATAAGCGGACATTTAATTAGAACTACAAAATATAATATGACATTTCTAAGACTTCTA
Organism: Selenia dentaria; assembly: GCA_917880725.1. Lineage (NCBI taxonomy): Eukaryota > Metazoa > Arthropoda > Insecta > Lepidoptera > Geometridae > Selenia > Selenia dentaria. Next base: position 25,575,428 of record OU862896.1, on the reverse strand, counting down.
AGTACACATTGACGGAATTAAAAATATATTTTAACATACTTGAGTACATTAAAAAAAAATCAAATATACCACTTCATTTCACCTTTAGAACAGTTTTTCTCTTTATTTAATATTGTAATGGTCATGAAACAAAAGCAATTTTTTGTACACATATACAATGACGAATTTTTATTTTATTTAATTAATAGTGCACATTATTTATTTTTACGAGATGCGCTTGCTTGATTTCAAGTAAAGGAAATTGAACGTAGCCAGGCGCTGAGCTGATAGCGCCTTAACAGCGTACTCCACATTAACATATTTGAATACATCCTTTGACGTAGGCCCTGTATGTCGAGTGTGATCAGCCTGCTAATTGGTCGCTACACTACTAACCGAACAAGTAGGTTAACTCACAAACCAGGGGGCCCTACTACCACCTCTTAAAGTAGTTATAATTTAAATTTGGTACCACAAAGTCAATATAGCAAGCTTAAAATAATAATGGATTACGACAGACGTTTTGATGACGTATTATGAAACAGTGCACTCAATTCGCGTACTTTGCAACTGCGTTAGTGTTCTATTCGGGTTGGGCATCATAGGTATTGATCCTGGAACGCGTCATTAGCATCGATTACGACTAAAAATAAACACGCCGTAACTATTTACGGCGTGTTTATTTTTTGTGGTCGAACATACAATACAATACAATTATTCTTTATTGTACATAACCAAATATACAAAAAAAAAACTTATCAAAATGTAACCTTAATTTAGGGTAGTACAATGGGCGGTCTTATCGCATACAGCGATTTCTTCCAGACAACCTTTGGATGGAGAGTATCATAAGAAGCGGTAGACGGCGGTGCACAATATTATGTCATCATCATCATCAGCCTGTAGCAGTCCACTGCTGGACATAGGCCTCTCCAATTGCACGCCACTTAGGTCTATCTTGGGCTTCTCGCATCCAGTTTTTGCCAGCCGTCTTGCGCAGATCGTCACTCCAATATTATGTTATTTTAACCATATATAAAATATTAAAATTAGCTATTTAAAATTTTAATACATAAATACTAATACCTATATACTTATACATATGAAATATATATACATTATATATCAAGGATAAAAATAATAACTATAGTAGATCCAACCGTTTATCCTCTTTTTGACAGCACCAATAGAACGTAACATGACGATGTTACGCAAAAGTTAACTTATAAATGCGAGGTTTTAAAAATATGACAACTGCTTAAATTTGCTCCTTGATCCCGTATAATAATCATCTTTCACAAAATGAGTCCATAAGTGCAGTAGTTTTTTTATAAATTCCATAAAATAACAAACGTTTTTAAAAAATTACGTTCTATGGCTATCAACATAGTGATGTTACGAAGTTACGATTGAGATATCGATATTGTTTATGAACTATTTTTACACGGGTGTTTTCCGTTCTCGGCACATAATATCGGATTTATTTTTATGTAAAACCGTTATATTGATGCGCCTCAGGAAAACATACAGCATTATTTGAAGACGTGTTTATCTCCTGGTGTATATCCAAAAAAGAACAAGGTTATGATGACTATGATGATTACAAGTACAAGTCATACTTGACGAAGCTGTTACCGGTTAAATCTGGGATGGCCAGCGAGCAACACGGAAGGGAGTAGGCATACACAGCGTTTCCCCTCTGTCAAAGTACAAGTCCGCATGGACCATGGAGTTTGATAATATACTGTGGGGTGAGGGCGGGGCTAGATTTGTGAATGGTGCTTTATTTTTTATGTGTTAGTGATTTGGTTGTGTGAGTATGATCGGCAATGGATCGGTACAGGTATGTTTTGTATGTAATAGTGCGGCTTTGCGCTAGTGTGCAACTTCCCCTCCCGCAAGAAATGACAGAAAGATTTGAACAATATTTTTTAGCTAAGGCTACTCCCTTCCGTGTTGCTCGCTGGGGATGGCAGACATTAAAGTCTGCCGTTTGGTACCAGAAAATAGTAAAGTTTGAGCAACCCCAATTCCAATTTAAGCAAACGAAATCTAATCTTTTATTTTTATTTATTTATTAATCAAAATCAGATTCATCGTTGCTGTCACTCAAGCTATTGCCGACATTTATAATTAATTGTTGACTCATATAATCTATCGCCACGTGTTTATCCCAATCTGCCATTATAGTTTCTTGTGTTTTTTGAATTACATTTTGCCAGCTTTCCGCAGTTACTTTCACACATGCATTTTTTAATAAATTTACCATTTTGTTTGCCGTGAATGGGGGTTTTGTGTTATTTCTAGCAGCGTGTCCTTTAACTTGAGCCCATATTAATTCAATGGCATTGTATTGACAATGATAGGGTGGAAGTCTAAGAACCCAATGACCATGTTCTGCAGCTATTTCGTCGATCACATATCGTTTTGGGAAGTGTTTTTTTGTTCGTAATATATTTAGTAATTGTACTTTTAGTAAGGAGTTATCAACATTTTCACCATGTCGTTGAAGCCAGTCAATGATTACTTGTTTTTTGTCGGCCTGGGTCGGCATTTTATCAATTTGGCGTGAGTGATAGGATGCGTTATCCATAATAATAACTGACGGTTCTTCCAATGATTGTACCATTTCCTTAAACCAACTTTCGTAAACCTCAGAATTCATTTCTTCGTGGTACTCAACTGTTTTTTTGGATTTAAAGGCCAACAAAGCATCTGGCATGAATCCTTTCACAGACCCTGCATGGCAAATGATTAGACGTTCTCCTTTTCCCATCGGTACTGAGGTAGTGGAAGCAGCGGTGTCATCAGTCCAGCTCTTAGACACTGTGTGGTTCGCATTCAGCCAAGTTTCGTCAGTGAAAACAACATTTGACCAATCTGTAATTTTTTTGGCTTCGCTCAAAAATTCGCAACGAGCAAAAGCTACGTCGCGACGCTCCATCAATATTTTGCGTTTGTCCGATTTTTTATAAGTAAATCCAATTTCATTCAAGACCTTTACCAATGACGATTTTTGACCTCGGAACAAATCACATTCACGCAAAGAAGCAACAAGTTTTTTAAGTGTTGGAACTTCTTTACGTAAGTAATAGTTATATATATGACGGCGTATAGCGTCTGCGTCAAAGTTGTCAACCGAAGTCACACGACGTGGTTGGCGTTTTTTCTTCGGCGTACGAAGCTTATTCTCCTGCATGCCGCTTGTTCCGTAGGCTTCGGTAGTAATTTTTGTAATCGTAGATGCACTAATACCTAACGCGGCCGCAACGCGCTCTCTCACTTGCGACAATGGTAAAAGCGGGCCGCCATTTTGATACTCTGCTTCAAAGTAATTACGAAGCTTGATCACCATTTCTCTCGTCTGTCCTTTCAGCACTGATCCTTTCGGCATTTTATAGTTCCAATATAAAACTCAGCAAATAATTACTAGCACGGGCGTCTTGTTGCGAGTGACAGTGACAAATACAAAACGGCGGTGGACCATTGAGTTTTACTACCTTGATAAAATACTACTGCTTACCCATAGACAAAAAAATTGGCAGTCATAGGAATTGCCGATAGAAGTGAAAACTTATAACTCAGAATTTGATAGCTTACCTTGGAAACTACACGGGTGTAACCGGACGGCGTGGCCTCGCCATCTGGGCATGGCCATCTAGAAATGCGTCAGCATTTCCCATTGGCTGATGCGTTTCTAGATGGCCATGCCATGACGGCCTGTCCACGCCCTTTCAACATTCCCCATTGGCTGACGTATTTCTAGATGGCCAATAGCCATGGTCATGGCGCCATTCCTAGGACTATTCTCTTTCCGCACAGACTCGATAGAAAAATGAATCGAAATCGTGTCCACTATAATCACTTGGTCACAACACTTTAACTGACAAATTAGATCTGTCAAAAAGAGGATAAACGGTTGGATCTACTATAGTGTTACATACATGACAGATAGTGATTCTTAAACTTATTTTTGAAAATTGCCAAAGTTTTATAGTAAGTTAATACTATTATTAAAGTAATATGTTCGACCGTTCTGTGTCGGTGGGAGTACGATAGCAAGTATGATTATTTCAAGCTTACTAAAAACGCTCCTGATTTATGATAGTTTCGTAAAAGGTGGGAGTAGGCCCCTTGGGAAAGAGAAGGATAGTCGTAGATACTTTTTGTAGTTGTAGGACTTTTGCAGAGTCCTTATATCCTTAAGGAAATACCACACCTTTATCAGATACTAGCGACTGCCCGCGACTCCGTTCGGCCTCACTATAAATTCTCATCTTTTCTTGGTTTTTCTTCCTTCTCCTGATAATAATTAACACAACAAAAAAATAATAAGCGACATTGTTCCATCCGTTCTCAAGTTATAGCGTAACCAGAAGAAATAGGGGCTCATTTATATATATAGACTAGCTGACCCGCCAGCGGCTTCGCTCGCGTGGCCTCGCGGGATACGATAATTACAGATTTCAATTAGGGGTCGAATTTTACAAAATCCCCGTCTTAGTGAGTACATAGGTCCAAAAAAGAACCCCTATGCAAAATTTTAAACGTTTAGAAATGGCAGTAACGGAGTTTCATACAAACTATCAAGCCCAAAAAAACCCCTTAGGGGTTGAATTTCATATAATCCCGTCTTAGTGAGCACCTACGTAGTAACCACAAAAAAACCCCTTAGGGGTTGAATTTCATAAAATCCCGTCTTAGTGAGCACCTACGTTCTAAAAAGAACCCGCATGCAAAATTTGAAACTCCTAGCACTTGTACTTTCTGAGATTTCGTGATGAATGAGTGAGTGAACTTACGATTTTATATATATAGATTCAACTGTGAAGCAGTAGTGTGCAAACATTACTGTGTTTCGGTTTGAAGGGCAATGCTTCTAGCGAAATTACAGTGCAAGAGATTTGTCATCTTATATGTCCGTTTGACGAGCGCAGTGCATTGTCAGTGTGTTTTCAAGGCTATCATTCTGAATGGCACTGAATAAACAACACTAGCTGAGCACCGCGGCTTTACTAGCGCGTTAAATCCTTTTGATATTTTTCTGTATGTTTGATTCCAGCGGTATCTCCGTTCCAAATTTCACTCAAATCATAGAAGAATTGAAGAAGTAATAGCCATACATATATACTCTCTTACAAATACAATTTTTTTTTATAATAATATAATCATCGATTCCTACCTTTGCGTCCTCGAGCGTCAACTGACATTACTGCCGGAGACATTGGAACCGAACTGATTTTTGTTTAAAGTACATTGCATTTTGAACAATGCACAATCATTGGTACTTCCAGAAAAATGTTTAAGGCGCGGTCGTATCCTGATATTAGTAAAAAGCAGAATCTTTAAACATCTAGTGTAACGAAACTGATCGATAATAATCTATGAAAAAAATACTTAGGTTAGAAAAGGAACAGGCAAAGAGTAATAACCGAACAGAATTCATAAATATTACTCGCTCTCTGCAGTAAAAAAACCTAAATAGGTCCATAAAAATAAACTTTCACGTCCAAACTCTCATAATTTTCATCGATAACACTATATTATTTTTTAGGTAATACATAGTCAACATATAGTTCTAAAGTAGTAACCAGCAGTTTTTTGAATTGTGTTAGTATATATCGAAAAATATTAAGAAAACGTACAAAATTAACGCATTTTCGCGTTACATAGTCCAATCTAACAAGCTATTTTCAACCTTACGTAAAGCATCGTAAATTATTTTAAAATTGGAGTTGGACCGTGTCTTAAGGTAGATTAGTATTTGCTCCCTCATGTCATCTTTGATGGGTTGATCATTCCATTTAGTGACTATTAAAAACTGAAACTATTCACCACCGATAGGAACCCATCTCATTTATCCGTGTCCCTTCAGTCTATGGTTTTCTGCCACACTTTTCTTTCCAGAATTATGTAACTAAAGGACTGAAATACAATACGGTCTATCTCTAAACCAACCGTATCGTATCTAATGCGTTCCAACCAGATATTACAGGCAGGACGAGTCCTCTAGTGATAGAAGAATTCTCCCAAGTCAGTGGACTGGACTGGATGTACAGTTCTTTTTCCCTCTAGTCACGCCGAAGCTTCGGTGATGGCGGTGGTCGTACCTATCAACAGTACATGGTTGTGAAGGATCTTAAGAATGTATTCCAGAAGCTTAGTAGTGAATCTAAGCTTACGTACAGAACTGAGTAAATATTGTATGGCATTTACTGTCAAATATTAACACAAGTCAATATTCACAATGTGTCTTTTTGGAATACCGGCCTCAGACCCGTCTAGAAACACTTATGTGGGGTTTACACGGGTGACTAAAGCCGCACGATTTTAGTCGCGCGGTGACAAACGAACGTCTAAATGGCAATTCGACTAGGACGCAGGTGGTTAAAGTCGCAAGCCCCAAAGTATTCTAGCATTTGATTTTACGCCGCGCGGAGACGGTCGCATGCGGCTGGCGACTAAAATCGACCCAAAAAATGGTCAATACCGGGCGATTGCTGCCGCATAAACTTGTGTGAAGGTGTTCTTGTAACACCTGTTCTGTTGAACATTTTTGATAAAAATTACCTAGGTTTTAGAGACTTGCGTTTTCAGCCACTTACGCAGGTGGCTGAAAACGCAAGTGTGTGGGCTAGAGATGCGGCTTAGTAGGGCGATTTGTGAAACGACTAACCGCACTGCGAAAATCGAGTGATGTAAACCCCTCATTACGTGTACAAATAATTGCTCGACATCTTGCAAGTATACGCTTATCGTAAAAAACAGAAATATCGAAAATATGCTGTGTTACTCGGTTCTCTAGCAGGGCTTCGATGATAATGTGAACACTGGTATTTAATCAGAAAAAAAAGACAAACATTTAGATAAATATTTGATAAATTATAATGTTAGTGGGTTTTTCGTTGTGCGGTAATCCTCTAATTAATACATAATGCTATTAGATAATACAGCGTAATTTATGTATCCATGCGAATGTAGACTTAATTTTGTTCATTTACCTACTACATTTTATGTAAAATTTTTGTATGTCAATATTTATCAAGTAATTATTAAAAAGATTGGATGGTCGATGGAATCTAATACTTTACTATTTTACTGCGTAAGTATCTGTATCGCAAACATTTGTATGTTCTTCTATAAAGGGCCGTCCATTAATCACGTGATGTTTAATTTACCATTTATTATTTTTCTATTCTATTTTCTAAAAGTAGGAATATTATTCTAAAAGTAGTAAATTAATTCTATGGCGGTCTTATCGCTAATACAATCTCTTACAGACAGCCTTGTGACATATGCTTTTTGTTTAATATGTTATAATACCATAATGTTGGGCCCGGTTTAATTTCATCGATGTAGGTGGAAAAGATTTTTAGTTATGCTTATAAATAGGAATAAATTGCATATCAAGGTGACACCATTATTGAGAAAATTAAAAAGAACTAGGTACCAACCTAACGATACGGCAAATCTGATACATTACGTTTTTCTACCGACTTCCAAAAAAAGGAGGAGGTACTCAATTCGACTGTATTTTTTATGTTTGTTATCTCATAGCTTTCGATAGGGTGAACCGATTCTCTAAATAATTATTTTTTGTTTGAAAGCTGGTGCTTCCCTTGTGGTTTTTAAATTACACTCCAATAACTGATTTTACCAAAGTAATAGAATGGAAGTTGGTATTAAATATTTCAAATTTCACTTGTCAGTGAACATGATCACGGGTAGACTGGATGACATGGATGAAATTTCATCAAATTCGGTCCAGTAGTTTTTGAGTTACACTCCAATAACTGAATAGAAGTCGGTATTATTTTTTTCAAATTGTATTTGTTATTTTTACTATGTCCCGCTTTCGACGAAAGAATCCCGCTTTTTTCATTCAAAAACTTCAAAATCCCGACTTGCCAAAAAATCTGTCAACGCCGCTACCATCATACAACCTAACAAGCGTACGTACAGATGAAAGTCAATTGGCCAGTTAAAGCTGTTCAAGCCATTGTAATGCCTGATATCTCAATTTCCAGATGCGTGTCTCAGCATACGAGGACCACAGCCTGGGTACATATTCCTTTTCGACATGCGCGGCGTCAAGTTTGGACATCTAACCAGAGTTAGTTTATCGTAAGTATTTTTTATCTAACCTTCAAACTTGTGCGATTTGCCGTCTTTTCCATACATGTTAAATGCTCATTGTGTACTTACCTCATTGAAATATTGTAAAGGAATTAATATAAATATGTTTTTAGCTTTCAAAAGGACAAGCAAAGGTAAAAGACGTGCAATCATGGACACATCATTCTATTTTAAACATCTATAATATATTCTAATTACTGTATATGACCCTTTGACATTCATTGATGACGTGTATCTAATTGAATTACTTACCTACCTTGTGTATGGCTTACATTTGTCAGTACCTCATGGCCTCGAACGGTAATATTTTCCAATTTTTCCCTGTGAAGGATAAAATTAATTATATGTATTAATAAATTATTTACAACTAGCTGTTCTCCGCGGTCACCCACGCGGTGATGAATGATGATGATGATGATGAATCTTATATAGACTATTTTACTCAGGGTGAACGTAGCTTTCCAATGGAGAAAGAATTTTTTAAATCGGGTAGTATTTTTTGAGCCAATTCGTTACGAACATACTTACATACAAATCTTTCCTCTTTATAATATCAGTATAGATATAGACTACGGTGATGGATGATGATGATGATGATGAATCTTATATAGACTATTTTACTCAGGGTGAACGTAGCTTTCCAATGGAGAAAGATTTTTTTAAATCGGGTAGTATTTTTTGAGCCAATTCGTTACGAACATACTTACATACAAATCTTTCCTCTTTATAATATCAGTATAGATATAGACTACTTGTAACTGCGCCCTGCGTTTTGAGTTACTTCTGCGTAGTGATGGATGATGGTGATGATGATGATGAAAGCTATGAAAAGTATCTTATGTCCTTCCCCGAGATATATCTACCTCCTTGTTAAATTGCTTCGAGATCCATTCAGCCGCTTACGCGTGAAAGCGTAACAAATAAACAAACAAACAAACAAACTCACTTTTCTACCGACTTCCAAAAAAGGAGGAGGTACTCAATGCGACTGTTTTTTATGTTTGTTTACCTCATAACTTTCGACTGGGTGAACCGATTCTCAAAATACTTTTTTTTTGTTTGAACGGTGGTGCTTTCCGTATACGAGTAGTCCCATTTAAATTTAATTAAATTTGGTCCAGTAGTTTTTGAGTTACACTCCAATAACTGCATAGAATGGAAGTCGGTATTACTTTTTTCAAATAACATGTATATTTTACTCCGTTTAGAATTAATGCATACTTTATTATCCATATAAGTACCTCTTGAAAAATTGATAACACTAGATTTATATTCTGTGACCGTGACTCGACATAAATAAAAAACTCTCTTGAGTTAAACATATTTACGTTATATCTTGAGGAATGGCAAATGTACAACCATACGTGTCCATATTAAAAACAAGTACAATTTGAAAAGTTTAATACCGACTTCCATTCTATTCAGTTATTGGAGTGTATCTCAAAAACTACTAAACCGAATTTGATGAAATTTAAATGAGACCACACGGGAAGCACCAGCTTTCAAACAAAAAAATAATTTTGAGAATCTTAACTCAAAAGTTACACTCCAATAACTGATTTTTCCCAAGTAATAGAATGGAAGTCGGTATTAAATTTTTCAAATTGCACTTGTTATTTTAGACAACATCCACACAAGGTCCCAAACTAGGCAGAGCCTGTTCAACCTTTATTAAGGTGACCTGCAGGGCTATTATGTATCTTAAGGAATTATCTTATCTGAAATGAAGGCGGCTCTATGTCACTTTTGTCAGCTCCAGTCATCAACTTACTAACATTTTTGCTTACTGGAGTTTTCAAAACTGATATATAGAGCCACCAAGATCAATATTTCAATCAACATTTGTTAGCAACTGAGATACATAATAGCCCTACTGATGACTCACATACATACATATACACAGTAGTTCCGCTCCGAGGTTTAACCCGGATGGATGATGCTGATGATGACAAAAGTATCCTATGTCATTCCCCAGGATGTAATCTATCTCCTTGCCAAATTGCATTACGATCCGTTCAGCCATTTTGGCGTGAAAGCGAAACAAACAAGCAAACTCGCTCCCGCACTTATAATATTAGTTTAGGATATTTAGATTCGCCAGCGATTTACGAATATCATCAAATGCATTTGATTATGTAGACTGTAGAGCATCATACTCTGATTTGGAAACATTCTCACTATGGTATTCGAGGACATGTTCTCTCATCGACTCATATTAATCAGGCAGGACAGAAAAGGCTGGGAAATTAAATTTAGCAAAGAGCAGCAAAAATCTATCTCTTTGCCATATTTCGTTACGATCCTATCAGCCATTTGGATGTGAAAGCGTAACAAACAAACAATAGTATATTTCATTACAAGTGGGGAAAGGCTGTCATTGCAAAGAGTTTTGACAGTCGGAACAAGTTGCAATGACGGTTCCGCACGTGTACTGAACGACTATTTTTAATACAGTTGCGAAAAAATTAAGCAATTTAATAAAATAAACTCGCAAAAGAAAATTTCTGCAAAATGGTGCCAACCGTAGAATATAAGCAGAGATTTTTTTTTCTTCACCCATTCTGGTAGGCAAAGGGATCTATGCCCATACAGCCAAGTCTTCAGTAGAATTTTTTTATTGATATAAAGCGAAAATGAAATTTAATGAGATGAAATGAAATGAAACCTAACCTAACTCATTCAATCAAATCATTACCATATTGAAACAAATTAGTAGCTTCTTTTTAGAAATATACGTATTTGCATGAATCATAAAAACTTCTATGAATTTTTTTTAGTAATAACTTCATGGTTGGTTTTTCTTTTTAATAGACATTATTTTATCAGTTGGGAAAGAGAACGCACGAGTTCGGGAAAGGTAAAATAAGCACGAGTATGTAATAGCCCACATCCCGAACGCTATACGTCCCTGCAATACGCCACTTTTTGAGCAACTGTATTAAAAACTCACTTTCGCATCTATAATAATAGTTAAATACACACCCAGACACAGGTTAAACAGATATGTTCATGCACACATGTTTGACCTGGACCGGCTCATACTGCAGGGCAACCGCCCAGTCAATCTCAGATAATCCAGAAATGTCCAATTTCAGACCGCTTCGCAAGTTCTTCCAATACGTGCAAGAGGCGCTGCCGGTCCGCATGAAGGCTATACACGTGTTGAACACCGAGCCCGTGCTGGACAAGTTGATGCTACTCATCCGCCCCTTCATGGACAAGAAGTTCTTCGATATGGTGAGGATCTAACACTACATATAAAAATAAATACAAATATTGCAACTTTAGGCAGTAAAATTACTAACCTTGGACGGGGTAGGTATTGTTTCTCTATCAAATTGCCTCGTGCATCGAATTGTGGTCCATTGAGTTACATAATGTGTTGCTCTATCTGTATAGAAATAAGCGCTCGCAGCGGAGCTTGACTTCGCGATCTTGACCGATCAACAAGTTAAGCAACGCTTGCTGCGGTCAGGAGTTGGATGGGTGTGTGCTAGTGGCATTATTCAACTGAGCGCTTCCGTGCTTCGGAGGGCACGTTAAGCTGTCGGTCCCGGTTGTTTGTCTTAGGACAACAGTAGTTAGGTTATGTCGAAGGCCTTTGGGTGGCCAGAAAACTTCCGACATGGGTAGGCCGCTAGGTGGAGCGCGCCGCGTGGTGGATTATGGTCCAACTCCTCTCTCTGAGAGGAAGGCTCGACTCCCAGGCAGTAACATAATGGGTGTGCAAATAAACGTAGGTAGCAAGTAAACTGTCCAATAGATGTCGCTCCGTCCCCGCAAGACGGTTAGTCAAATAGAGAGTTAAAATTCGATGCTCGGACCAGATTCTCGATGGCCTAGTTGGTCAATGGCGTCTGACACGGAGAGTCAGAAGACGCGGGTCCGAATCCCGTCCGAGGATGGAATTTTTCTCTCTATAAATTTCAATGTTTGAGATCGCTTAAGCAGGCGTTAGTGCTTTGAAAAAGTAATACTATAAAAATTACAAGGGCTGCGATGTAAATACGAAAGTTTCAAGTACTTCTAAATAATGCTTCTTTCGGTTGGATGGTACTGTTAAACTGTCCAATAGATGTCGCTCCGTCCCCGCAAGACGGTTAGTCAAATAGAGAGTTAAAATTCGATGCTCGGACCAGATTCTCGGTGGCCTAGTTGGTCAATGGCGTCTGACACGGAGAGTCAGAAGACGCGGGTTCGACTCCCGTCCGAGGATGGAATTTTTCTCTCTATAAATTTCAAACGTAGGTAGGTACAAAATTTTTGGCACTTAGTTTCTACTTCCTAATTAGAATATAAGCAAAACACTTACCGTGTTTACATAAGGTCGCCGATTTGATATTCAAATCAGTAGATATTGAATATCGAAATTATACGGTAAACATGTCCGAGAGTTGTAATGCGAACTAGGAAATTCCGCTAACATATAAGTTTTATTCCACTGATATAATATAACTTGGAAAATTGGAGTAATTACACTTACGTGAATATTAAAACATCTGCATTTATTTACGTTTTTTTTGACATAATAACATCTTATAAATCGATTAACGCCCGCCGCACCCACGAAAAAGCATGACTCATTGTCACGTTTGGCTGGTCATTTCACGTTGTTACATTACGCCTGAGCCGAGCGTGCGAGCGAGAGCGCGGAACAAGCGATAGAGGCACGATCGGTCTAAGCGTTCTTCTTGCCTTATCACGTAAAATGATGGTCCGTAATTCGACTTTACCAGACAACAACTTTTTTATTGTATTGCAGTACCGTCCCTTACTTCTATTGGCATTGTAATGTATCTGAATAAATCAAACAGACTGTTTGAAAATTTGGCTGATGTTACTCAAAACCAAATAAAAACACGGAGGCCTCTTAACGCGTGTGTTTCCACTACCGTTTCAGATTATAACTGAGATACGTTATTGCCCCTCTTTATTGCGCGCTGATATTATACGTCTATTAAACTTCCTTCTACATTTGCATCGGCCATCGAACAGCAAATGCTGTTCATTTTACGCTCTATTAATGCTGTTCACCTTAAAATTTGATTAGTTTAGAAGTCTTTCTTGATTTCGTGATAAGACTGATAGTGATAACTATTATTTGTTTTCCAGCTCAAGTTCCACAACAAAAATGACGATTTGGAAAAGTTTTACAGCAACGTCATCCCCAGGTCATCCCTCCCCCCAGACTATGGAGGTACGCTCCCCGATACCCAGACCCTGCACAAGAAATGCATGGAACAAATACAAATGATGGAGCCTTATTTCAAAGCTGAGGAAGAGCAGAGAATAGCCGCTTTACCATATAAAAAGCGCGAGAAAGTCATGGAGAGAGCATTCAAAAATCTAGACATAGACTAGAGAAAATCATTTATATTGTCTATGGTTTCTTTGGAGTGGATTGTTACGTATAAAGAATGCAAGTATTTTTGAAATGACTACTCTTATGACAAAAATATATATTAAAATATATTCTTAGCAAGACTTGAAAAGTACCTATTTGTCTAGTGTTAGGTAGTAGAAGAGTTAAATTTTTCAAGTAGATATAGTCTGTACAAAAAAAGAATCGTCCTGAGAAGAATGGAGGTCGGTTGTGTGCTAATTTACTGTTGTAATGCTAGTAAATAAAAAACGCTGAATGAAATTGCTGGTAAGATACTGTTTTATAGTTTTATCGAGTCGGAAGTTCACATTTGACAGTTGCGTGACAGACAGACGACAGCTAAATTGGGCTGCCATATAAAAATATTAATGTTAGTTCGCAGTAACGCCACGGTGGTTCTCTTTTTGCACAGACTACTTATTTGTCCAATTGATATTAAGCCTCAAGCCATGACAAACAATACAGTTTATTTTAATAAAACTCATTAATAACATTTACATTGTGAAACAGATACATAGGGCGTATAAGTTATTAAGCTATTTTTAATATGAAAACTGGATTCACTGACGATAATAAGGCAGATCTTTCCAACTACGTGCGAGGCGAAACGCAATCGCGAGCGTTCTGCACTGTCGATGAAAAAGATCACCGGATGTCGTTGAAACTATAGTTGGAAAGATCCGACTTATTTACGTGCGTGAATCCCGTTTTTCCGGGTAAAAACCATGTTAGTTGTGATAAAAAAATTAAGCTATCATGGTGACAAACATTAGAACTATTGTCATTATTAACGGGATTGCCAGTTACCAGATAAGATTTGTTTGCGTTTCCGATATTTCGACATTGCAAGCGCCATGATCACGTAAGCTAAGGAAATGCGGGTGTGTGACTGTTTGTGAGCAGACGAAACGGTCTACCCTCTTCGGTACTCGTTTATTACGCGAGTCGTCACTTCTATTAGTCACCATTATACATGTTAACTATTCCGTTAATTATGAAAGTATTTCGGAATATATATATATTTATGTATACATTTTGTATACAGCCATAGACAAGCAATGTTTACGCTTATTACTATATTATATTTTAAAATATACATTGCAAATTTATTCTCAATATAATAGGAGCTATAGCAAATATATAATTATACATAAACAATAAAAATAACCTTATATAACTACAGTGTACATTAGATATATAATATTCAAAATTATTTTTAATTAATAGTTAAGTAAGTTTATTTTTAATATCGAAAAGTTACTTAAATTAAATACAGCTTAAATGCTTATGTATCTATGTAGAATTCATTATGTAAAATCTATTTCTATAATATTTCGTAGCAAATTTTCAAATATGTATGATATAAGAGATCAATATTAGATATTTTCAAAAAAGATTATTAAAAATACTTATTATTCGCCAAGAAGTACAAGTTTAGGAAAATTGCAAAAAAAAACGTATATGCTATGAGATATTATGTGGCCCAAAATACTTAACTACGTGATATATAGATGTAATTAAAATGCCGTAGAAGATAATATATTTATTATTGCACCTATATTAAATAGTGTTGAACGCTTAAAAAAAGTACAATATATAAGTATTTTAAATTACAATACAACAAATAAAAAAGGTACAGAAGATATACAGGTGTCCCATAAAGAACACGCCACAGCGACACTGGAAGTAGGCTGGTCCTAGGTCTATTAAAAAAAATGGCTGATGAAAAGTCTCATGGATTTCGAGATATTAGAGATTTTAGATAAATTCCCCGATTTCTTCCTTTAATGTTATAATACAAATACCTACTGAACTTTTTTTTCTGAACTAATTAGTAATAGTTGTTTCATCATCATCATCTCGGCCATAGGACGTCCACACGTCGTCCTGCGACCTTCCTCAGGTCGTCTGTCCACCGTGTCGGTGGACGACCTACGCTGCGCTTGCCGGTCCGTGGTCTCCATTCCAGAACCTTCCGGCCCTATCGGCCATCTTTTCTGCGTGCTATGTGCCCTGCCCACTGCCACTTTAACTGGCTAATCTTCTGGGCTATGTCGGTGACTTACGTTCTTCTACGGACCTCATTTCTGATTCGATCACGTAGAGAAACCCCGAGCATAGCCCTCTCCATAGCTCGTTGTGCGACTTTGAGCTTAGTTATGAGGCCCATAGTAAGAGACCACGTTTCAGTGCCATAAGTCTTCACTGGTAACACACATTGTTCGAAGACTCTTGTCTTGAGACACTGGGGTATTTTACACGAGAAGACTTCGCGAAATATCCGGAACGCTACCCCCTCTGCTCAAATAGTTGTTTGACTAAAGTAAACTAATCATTGATCGGTCATTGGTGTAAAGTAAAAATAAATGGCTGTGGCGTGTTCTGACACGCTGTATATAAAATCGTACGATAGTTTAGTGGTCTGTCTTATCGCTTAAAGCGATGTCTGTTGGTCAATTTTTAGGTGGAGAGCAGTGGGCTACGAATTAATTGGGAGTCACAAAATGATTACCACTAAAATGGTTTCTGTGCCAAGGAAATGGTATCTTTTTTAATTCAAGATCTGGCCACACTGGCTAGAAAAACTGTGGTAGAGAGTTTGTCTCACGAAAGATGACCCACGGTTTTTAGTGGCAATAACTAAGCCACATACAAAAACTTGGCTTTCCAACTTTTTTGCATAGACACTGGCGCCACAGCGGAGGGACGTCTTTCGTGAAACGGAATCTACACAGTGGTTTTTTTTACTACTATCTACCACTGTAGCTAGTGTTGTCAGTATTGACAGTTCTTATAAAATAGATGCTTGCATTCTAAACCTCAGAATGCGCATTCTTAGGTATTGGTGGGTGATGTGATACATTGGTTTAAGTTTAATTGTGTCAGTAGAGTAGAATAAAGAGGTTGGGTAAACGGGCTAGTAATTGGTAATAATAGACGAAAATGCTAAAAAGATTTTTTAAGGGGGAAATGCTGTGCACTGCCCTCCCGCCACGGGGGTGATGGAATGGAAGGGATGGGAGGAAAGAGATTTGTGTGGCTTAAACCCATTAAAAACCCCTGAGCAGTCTTCTGCCAAGGTGGAGCGAGATGGAAGCCAAAAAGACTGTAACCTAAAACAACATAATCGGGGTGCTCTCTGCATAACATTAACTGTGGCCTAGCACGAATAACTGCGTAAGTGTAACGTAACGTGTCGTTCACGTGAAACAGTACAAACTGACATTTATCTAGGGCATCTGACACAGACAACAGTTTGTGTCAGTCGATTGTGCCAACCGATCTTCGACCTATTGGTTGATCTAGAAAGCCCCTTTTTAGCCTCTGAACCGCTCCCATTCTCTCTAAGTGGCCAAGCCATCGGAGTATGTGAGCTTATTCATATTCTTATTCTGATTGGGGTCTCTAAGTCCTGCACTGACGTCCCGCTTGGGGTGTATTGTGCATTTCGCCCGCCAGCTACCCTAGCAGCAGCCATCCCAACTCCTTTATATAACGGATTATGACCCTGGGTCGCTGGCACAAATGCTCCAGTGATATTTGAGGTGTTAAAACTGATGATGATTTGGAGCTATAGTGATCCTCTAGAAGTCCGGTTGTGTTCCGTATATTTTCCGTAGCCGTGTACTCCAACAGCACGTGCTTCACGGTCTCTTTCTCCTGCAAACATCCTCTGCACAGTGGAATATCTGTTGCACCAGTTTTATATAGATGGTAGTTGAGATTGCAGTGACCTGTGATAAGACCTACCTAGGCGGAGGTCGTGTCGTTGAAGATTCAACAAATTGTTAGTATGTGAGATTTACTTATAGCCTCTCCAATTATGTTTGGCTAGTTAATGTATACAGTACAAACTATTAGTGACTCTCGCCATAAGCACTTTTAGCGCGGCCAAGTGTCCCGAAATTGTGTGTTCATATAGGTAGGCGAATGTGAATTCGTTGGTGACGTCATTTCCGCACTTACTGTGCTAATTCTCGCATGAAATCGTCATGAGCGTAATGTGCTTATTTTTGACATTTGTCTATGTCACAGAGGTCAGATTTGCTTGCTTCGTTTAGCTACCGGCCCGATTTCATTAGCACGCTAACAGCGCTGTGAGCGACGACATCGCGCTTTTTAATATTGGACCTTAACCCATCGCGTGTCGCGCATACACCATGTTTAAAAAAGTGCTAAGCCATGCCGCGCATACACAAATTGTATACACATTTTTAGACCTCGAGTTTGTAACTAATTTTATCAGATCCAATACACTCCACCGGTATAAACTTGCTATTAGTTGGTCAAACTTTTCAAGAGTAGTATTTTTTATTTGAACTTTTATGCGTAGTTAATATATAATAAACCGAAAAAAACTAGACACTGGATAAGTTGAGATAAAAGCGAATAACGGACTGCGGCAAAAAGTCAAAGTCAAAATCATTTATTCAATTGAGGCAGCAAAGACTCAGTTTGAAAGTGAATTATTCATATAATGTACTTTAAAACTCTACCGCCGCGTTACAAAATATATAGAGCCTACCGAGAAGAAACAGCACGAATATCGGGGCCATTCTTTTCATATAGATTTTTAACTGACTCCAAAATGGAGGAGGTTATATGTGCGTGGATATGTATTTTTTTTATGTGTATTTTAGCCGATTTCTCCCCATTTGTGGACCGATTCTCAAAATTATTTTTTGTTTGGTTGAGTTTACTTCCGAGGTGGTATTTTCTATTAAGCACTTTTCGAGTGACACTCCAAAAACTAAGTGTTGATTTATCTTGATGATATCATTGACAATCGATCCTGTAAGTAGCGAAGGTCACTAAAAATGTGAAATTTTTTTTTTTACCAATGTTTCTATAATACTATTAACGGTTGCAGATCACAATTTGCCAGAAGTGGAGTATTCTAAGCATCTTATCATATGAGTGGTCTGTGCCCCAGTTATAGAATAATGATAGTTTGTACTGTACGTACAACGATACGATTACGTCATGCTTACGCAAATGTTCGTGCTGGGAATTTGATAAAATCCTAACCTGTTTACTTGCCTCCTTAGTATGTATAAAGCAATTGTCATTTGACATAGATTTTATTAGTGAATGAGTATCATATATATTGTGATATAAGATCTGTATATTATTATTCTTAAGTATAATTGTGATTAAAAAGCTATGTAGGGAACATTCATATATTCGGTATTATACCGTGCTGTACCGCCATCCTAAAACATTTTGTATTTAAGAGAATTGCATAGCTACGAGTAGTACTTTCCATGCTAAAAGAGAAAACTCTTTTCTACCTCTTAACATTGTCCGATTTCAGTGATTTTTTTTTCATGGAATCTTGGCATTGTTTACTATGCCCGTACATTTAGATTTTTTCAGTATTTCGAAGTACAATAAATTTCCTTTTTTAGAAAAAAATATACTGAAAAATCAAAACGTACGGGCATAGTAAACAATGCGATGATGTCTCGCCCATGACACTATATTATATTATTATTATATGTATGTTATAATAAGTCTATATTTTCTTCTATTATACAGGGTGTTTGGTAGAGGGACCGACAAACCAAATGAGCGTATTCGGGGGCCCACTTGGAGAATACAAGTTGGCCAAAAAAAATCCCCGACAGCCCAATTTTTATAAACTTTTTTTTGTGAATTTTCTCATTTTCTCCAATATTGTACCAATTTAGCTTTGCGTGGCCTAAAGGTGTATTAGAGACCAAATTCAACTAAAAACATCCGGTCTAAAACAGATTTTACAAATGCTATGGTGGTAAATAGGTACAATTTCGGAGAAAAAGGGAATAATCACAAAAAAAAGTTAAACATATTGGGGGGTCGGGGATTTTTTATATATATATTTATATATATTCTATTATATTATATTTATATATCAGGGCCTTACTACGAGATCTTAAAGCAGGACTTCATGCCAACTGCCCGGTTTATTCGTACGATAACAACTTTAAAGCAGACCTGTCCAGGTTCAAGAACCGCCGAAAAACCGTTCACCTTTTTTTTGTATAGACTCTCGATAATCCATCAAAGGTCATTGGTCATCATGCGGCCAGACACAATAGAAATTTCATTGTTATAATATAACGACTCTTGAAGGGTTAACACGTCGCTCTAAATCCACTCAGTTTATTAGCTTACAAACGTCTAGACGTCTGCAATGTTGGTTATAGTAAATTGTTACAATGCCAGAGACAATATTATCCGTTCACCTTTGAGAAAACAATATTCAAACAGTTCACCTAAATGAGTGTCATGGTATGATTTCATACAAAACTGTTATGTCAGGTTTAAGAACTAAGAACACGGTACATGCATGGTTTTTACGAAGCTGATAGTGAGGCCCCTATTACTACATGGGATCTTCAGGATCTGGTGGGATATATGTGTGACTATTTCATGCCAAAACTGTTGAACAGTTTTGGGTGATTTTTTACCATCATCCCTAAATGATGAGCATTAGGGCGCTATTATGTATTTCAATTGCAATACAAAAGTAGGTCAAAATCCAAAAAAATAGCGGCATTATTTCACTTTTGTCAAATCCAGTCATAAATTTGCTAACATTTATGTTTACTGGATCTGTCAAAACTGACATAGCCAGTTTTCAAGATTTCAATCAACATTTGATTGTAACTGGGGTACATAATTACCTAGTAGAAATAACTAAATATAGGCTACTTTTATCTGGAAAAACATCTTATATTTTTATGGCCAACACTTTTTTCTATTGACTTTCAAAAAGGAGGAGGTACTCAATTTGACTGTTTTTTAATGTTTTTTTTATGTTTGTTACCTCATAACTTTCGATAGAATAAACCGGTTCTCAAAACTATTTTTTGTTTGAAAGCTGGTGCTTCCCGTGTGGTCCCATTTAAATTTCATCAAATTCGGTCCAGTAGTTTTTGAATTACGAGTACACTCCAATAACTAAATAGAATGGAAGTCGGTATAAATTTTTCTAATTATACTTGTTATAAATTGTCTAGTATTCAGACCGAACTTGATACAATGCCCTGTTCCCCTAGTCACTGAATAATGCCTTCTGTTTCTTCTTCTTCTGATTGTTTAACGTGTGTTTTGTATTGAATTTTATTAGCTCTCTCGACTTAACTATTTTTTTTTTTATTTTTGTTATGAAACTAACTCTGGGTTAAGGGTTTCTTAAATAAGTGTTTGTGAATTCGCCGTATGTACTTACTTTTATATAATAATGTATAATATATATTAGAGAGCGGTGTAATAACGCGCATTATCAGGAAAAAAGTGTCTCGTAGCGTTCTTACCACTGGGAAGACTTGTTATAATTTTTGACTTATTATTTTTGGTTACTTAAACGTATTTAGTTGTTTTACCATTGTTTGATAAATTAAGTCTACTAGTTCTGTGAATTATGGACTATTCTTACTTAGCATCCAGCCGTATCTTTTTCTTATCTGTGGAAAATACTAGTGGTTCTGTGAAATGTAAGTGTCAAAAAAGTAACAGTTTCAGGCATGTGTCAATACTAGACCACATTTTTTTGTAAGTGTATCAAGTGTCGCTGATGGTGACATTTAATTTCATTGTGTTATATAAAGCGCCGTACCTTACATTAGAGCACTTCAGGTGCTTATGCCCGTTGTCACCAACATTTTAGGTGACACCTAAAACAAGTTAGGTGACATTTTTGTACTAGTAAGGGTTACCTAACTGGCTTAGGTGTTACCTAAAATGTTGGTGAACACGGGCATAAGTGTAATATAAATTAAGTGTTTCTCTAGAAAAATTCTGGTAGTCTGCGGGGCCTAATAGAAAATGTATGCCCTGAGTGCCGGAAACTAGCCAAGCTAAGCTTAGAATTTTTCTAACAGGAATTTACTTACGATGTGCGCCCGCTTATACTTGTCCCGCCGACCACGCAAAACTATCGATGCGTCATATTTCGCGCGACTTTTTTAAACATTGTCATTCTGTTACAATTTAATATCATATAGCTATTAATTATTGGTCTGTGACATAACTCGATTTAATAGTATAATATATAGATAGATATTACATAAGCTTGCAGAGCGAGCAGGGGTTTATCTACTATAAATCTGCCACGCCGATAAACTTATTTTTATCTGTCATACCTCGTCTCTAGCATGGATTTAGCCGCGACAGTTATATCGTGGGCTGTCTTATCGACAATTACTGTCAAATTTTATCTTGTCGACAATTCACGTTTGTCATGCTGGTGTAATTAGTTACCTATACTATGATTTTATACCGTAACATTCCAAGTGAATTTTTAATTCCAACCTTAATTACGCGTATAAAATATGTAAGTACCTATTTTACAACACATTGTTTGCATCGTAACTAATTGTATCAATTAACAAACAATTTACTTCCATATATACTTAATTAAAAATATTGTAGGTACTTATTTCTATATTTAACTAATAGTACAACTTAGTGATGTTAGCTGGCACTTACAAAATCTGCACTTGTTTACTGTTAAGGGCAAAATTGTATTTGTAGAAATATAAAAAAATTATGAATACATACTTACCACTACTTTTGTACAGTAATTACCACGCTATTTGGCAAGTAAGTGGGAATGCGCAGTAGTCGATTTATCGGTATTACCACTACCATGAGTTGGCAACATAAATGTCACCTATAGTCGATACTCGATCTCGCCTACCTATTACGCTTGTGATTGGCGTACTCGCTGTCAACTTTAGTTCTAAAATTGACCGCGAGGTGGCACTGTTCATTTTTTCATAAAGTTTTTCGTGGCAGTCTATATCGCGCATCGATTGGTGTCAATGTTGTAAATTCATGGTAGACCTACTGCACGGCACGGAACTACACGAGGCTTACCCCCTCCATACATACATATAATTTGACAACTTATTTGGCGGCTACCGGAAGTATCTCAAAAATTGAAATAGAGTTGTCTAGATATCCGTTGCTGTTCCTGAAGTTATCGATGAAATTTTTTTAAATCGATTTAGCAAATATTACCCCCAATCCATCATTTCATCGATAAATTGCGCGATAAACACCCGTTCCTCATGGTTATTGTATCAGTTATTGTAGACATATTTGATAATTCGTTAATTTTCACAAGACATGCTCTACAAGCATTTAATTTATTCAATTTAAATTTTATTAATTATATTTTATTTAATTAAATTAATTCAAAACAATTTTATCATTGGGTAGTAACCACATTTTCTAACTGCAAATCTTTTATTTTATACATAATTTCGTATGAGTTTACATTTGCAATTCGTCCATTTATATAATGTAAAGAAAATATCTGCATGTAGTAAGATTAATACTAAATAGTCGAGAGTCAAGCCACAGTCACTTATTAAGTATTTCCGATCACTCATAAGTACTTTGACACGAACACTTAACGGTTAATAATCCACCATTATTACACTTTAAAACTGGTAGGAACACAAATCTAGGAAAAATAAACAACATCAATAGTACATGGTGGGGCGGGTTGCCACCATACGCTCGTGGTAAAAGGTGTTAGGAAGTTGGGTACTCATAGGAATGCAGGCCGGTCCGTGAGACTTCCTCTGGGTAGGTGTTCCTGGTGCTGGAACCCAATTCGGTAGGCTGGTCCCGTAAGCACTAGGATAACGGGCATTCGCGAACACGTAAATCGACGCGGGCGCAAGGGGGCGTTTCCCGGCGGATCCATATTCGCGACGACGCGGTACAGATAAGGGTGGGCCGACCAGGCGTGCGCACTTAGCGACGGTTTGTCTGCGACTCGTTCGTGCCGATGCGCCGAGCAGTCTCGCGAGATGTCGCATTCCTTCTATTGTCTCGTCGCGCGGTCTCGCGCGATCAGTATACATTAAAAAAAAACTTTTTCCGCTAATCCAACTGCGTGTTTTCAACGTAATTTATTTTTGTTAATAAAAAGTAGTGGTGTATGTATACGTAAAAGTATGTAGGTATGTATATAAGCATTTGTTTTGTAGTAAGCGGGTTATTAGGGTTATAGTTTTGTTTAAGCGTGGATTTTTATTTTACTGTAACAGTAGTTACTACTTTGCTGGTTCAAAGAGCCGAAGATTGTGATTTAGATTAGAAATATAAAATATTTTTATTTGTTTAAGTTTTATTTAATAATTATTCTGCCATGTTTCAAACTTACTAATATTATAAATTCGGAAGAAAATATCTCTGTTTGTCTGTTCATTACCTTATCTTAGGTCCTGGAACAACCAGGGTACTTTTCATTACCATCATCATTCTGCGCGGGCAAATCCGCAGGCCAAGCTAGTAACGTGCCAATATAATATTGCAATTGAAAGTTTGCGAGTGAGTGTATGTTTAATTTTTCGGAATTAAACAGAGATTCTGTTGAAAATATGGAATGGAGACAGCTTAATACCCAAGAATAACGTATCAAAAATAGACTACTATTTACTTCCCCGAAAGCTCCCGAGGGGTTATTATAACCTAATTGCACGCGGACGAAGTCACAGGCCGTAGTCTAGTTATATTATAATTTAATCCTGGTCGCTCTAGGCAACAGCTAGCAAGGTGCGCCAAAATGCCAAATAAAAACAACAATTTCGAGAAAAAAAATATAATTTTATTTGCGCCCTTCTTGAGCAGTGCTAATGAATTAAGTTTATATAAAATAACAAAAATATGTCAAAAAATGCTACGGCATCCGTACTTCTTCTTCGCTGCCACACCGTAGGTTTTTAAGCTGAGCGCACATTGGAGTCACGAAAGTTTTAAGACACCTCACATAGACAAATCTGTCCTATGAAATGTAATGCCACTGGATGTTGTGCTATTCTTCGTCTCAGACAAAATAAAAAAGTCAAGACAGTATGCTGTGAACAGAGAAGTGAGGCCGGTTTTCTAAACTACATGTGCGTGACTCAATGAAATTCAAGTTATTAAATCATAATTAATAAGTAATAAATTTACATTAAATCGTAATTAAAACTTTACGCGTTGCTTCCACGCGCCGCGATAGTTCGACGGACGAGCCAAGGCGTAGTTTCGTTGTAGGCTTTGTATGTAAATTTGTATGTACACGCCGAGGCGTAGTTTCACCCGGCCTCACTTCTCTGTTCACAACATTCTGTCTTGACTTTTTTATTTTGTCTGAGTTCTTGGTACACAATTTAATAGAAAATGGCATAGCTGTGCTTTTTCATTTGTTTGTAGTTTGTTACGCGTTTGAAATTAAACAGGACTGAAGCACAAGCGCGTTAGGTTTGCAACACTCTGCATACGTTACAAGAGAACCAGCCGATTGTGAAGTGATGAAATGCGATATTATGCATATTCGTAGATAGCATCTCCTCTCTCTTTGTGGGTGGCGACTCGGCAGCTGAGAGGCGCGACGCGGCATAGGGGCAGCGCGGCATTACCTAGACTGTAGCGGGTATACAGTGAGTGGTAACAAAAAAATCATTTCATTTGTTGGACGGAATAAGCGAAGAAGTGATAGTTGTAGCTTTATTATGCGAAGAGGCAGAAAAACTAGAAATACAATATATAAAGCGCATATGGGTGCATGTTATTCCAAATACTCGTAGAGGGAGAATATAACACACTTTTTCGAAGACTCTTAAGAGACCCTGAACGATTTCATACTTCAGGATGACAAAAGAGAAGTTTAATGAATTGTTGCAAGGTTGTTGGTCGCACCGCGCCTCTCCACTGCCGCATAGCTATGCCGCACTAGTGGTAGCGGGCCGGCGCGGCGCAGCGCAAACGAAGCGGCATAAGGTGCGTTCGTTTAGCTTATGAGGGCATTGGTGGCGTTGTCATTGATGGCTCTTTTGTTAAAGCGTTCGGAAAGCTCAAAAACGTTATTTTTGCCACTTTTGCCCATACCCTATTCGAACGCTCAACTGAGCATAAGACCTAAAATCGCATGATTATGCTGTCAAATAACGATCACAAACAACCATGCTCCGGACGTGGGTCAAAAATTGCTCTTTTTGGTGGCAAAAATTCCTGTTTTTTAGCTTTCAGAACGCTGAACAAAAAGAGGCATGAACGACATTTTCACCCACAGATTCCCAGTTCGAACGCCCCTTGTGAGCGTTTTTAGCGTTATTTTCGCCAAAAACGGTCAGAAGTGATCTATTCGAACGCACTAATAATATTCTCCGGGAGCAGTGTATCCCGCATATCAAAATCGGCAATTACAGTGTTGCAAGGTTAAAAATAACGTGTTTTTGGGCAAAATTACGGTGGATTAGCTTATGATGTACCGTGTAAATTACCGTGTGATTTTTCAAAGGATGAGAACGACAGGAACCGAACCAACTCAGAATAAATTTACTTTTTTAATTATTTTGGTACAAAGAAAATAATAAATACATGTGAAGTATGCAAAATTTAAACTAAAAATTTATATGAATCGGACTCTTCTAGCACGAATGGATTTAATTTAGTCAATATATCATTAGTATGTCTGAATCTGAAATCAATACAGTTTTTGCTATTTCTTTTGATCACCTGCTGGGTGAAAATATATTCTTTTATTGTTCTGGTTTAAGAATAAAATTTATTTACTTTATCATTTATATAGTTGGCTAAATATGCGCTCGCACTTGGCATTTAAATGCTGCAGCATACCCAGCATTATGTATCTATGTACTCGTTCCTATGAGTGGAGATAGAAGTTTTGATGTTCAGGGATTTCCGGCAACCAAAAGCAGTGTTTCCATTACAACATACATATTAGGTATGCTATATTATGTTAAGTTGACTGAGATTCGTTTTTACACAGTGTATAGTGATGACAA
The DNA here is from genome assembly GCA_917880725.1 of Selenia dentaria. Taxonomy (NCBI): domain Eukaryota; kingdom Metazoa; phylum Arthropoda; class Insecta; order Lepidoptera; family Geometridae; genus Selenia; species Selenia dentaria. Next base: position 25,549,136 of record OU862896.1, on the reverse strand, counting down.
AAATTTACAACGTAATTTTGAAACACGGTAATACTTTATTACCTTGACGGTAGATTTCGACAAGATTACGGTGTATCTACGGTAATTACCGTGTACGTGGAAACACTGTCCAGTACTCAACTGCACCGCGCCGCTTCACTGCAGTACCGCTTTAAGGTTTAACCGCACTAGAGCGACATTGATTTTAGTGCGTTTTATTTCATAAGTAACAGTGGCAATTTAGATTAATGATTAGTCTCCACACGCGCGCTACGACTAGATACCGCCGGCGCACTTGCAAAATGCGGCAACAAATACTACGCCGAATTCGGCGTACTCACTCGAGCCCACTCGAGCCAGTCAGCCAAGCAGCGTGGTGTTAACGTACCGAGTGTTTTTTGTAATTTTGGTCGTAATCCAAAGTAAAATGCCTGTTTGCAAAGTGAAAATGTGTAAAAATACGAGTATTACTATAGAAATAAGAAATACACTGGGATCACATACAATCAGTAAATACCATATAATTTCAAAATTTCAACATAAAATAACATTAACCAACGCCATTCATGTTGCCGTATAATATAAGAATCAAGTATTTAGATTTTTATAATGTGCATTTATTGTTATTATATTTTACTACTAAATATACCAAACCGAAGTATACTAACGAACTCAAGAAATTCTGTTTAACTTTAAACTTTTATTCTCTATCTGACGACCTGATAAAGGTCGCAGGATAACGTTGGATGCAGGCCGGTTCCAACTGGTCCTTTTGGAATATTATAGGGGAGGCATATGTTCAGCAGTGGACGTCCTCCGGCTGAGATGATGATGATGATGATGAATAATGTTTAGACTGTCCATTAACCTTTACATAATTAGGTTCATGTAGGTTTAACTATGCCTATATGATTATGTTTTTATTTATTTCTTTGTTTCTACGCAGCTATTAGTTGTAAATTAGCCTAAGACGTTACAAAAGGTAGGACCAAAATTACTGACTGGTGGAATGGAAATAGAAAGCACTATAGATACGAGTATTACTAATTACTTGTTAGTATCTAAATACATAGTTAAATAATAGTATATTATGATATAAGTGAGCTAAGTTTCTCATTATACACGAGGCTAATGTATTTTTCTGAACAACATTTATAACCCGTAACATACATACTTAATCACAACATACAATATTTTCCCATTAATTGGGTGACAGTTTAGTAGCTAGCAACACAATTCTTCACGCACACTAGCATCCTCCCAATTAGAAATATATATCTATATAAAATATATCTAGCATTACACGCACTACAATATTGAGTTGCCGCATTCACAGAGCTGTTGTTTTTAAATAGGGCGGTATCTAGTCGAAGCGAGAGCGAGACCAATGATTAATCTAAACAGTGGCAATAATATTTTTAATGCCACGCCGCGCCGCCGCTCCGATGCCGCGGCGCGCCTCTCTGCTGCAGTGTCGCTCTAGTGCGGTTTCACCTTATAATAATGCAGCTTTTCCTGGACGCGTTTTATTACATATGTACATGTACATGTAATGCACAGCCAATAATTAATGTACCTACTTTATGCTGCCAATTGGATGCGAAATAACAGCCCGTGACGATAAAGCTACAGAACAGAATTCGCCCTATTTACATAGGTCCCAGAAGGATAGTTTTCATACAAATGACATAGTGAAGCCATATTTTTTTTGTGGTTGGCCATCCTGCCAGATCTGACATTATTACAAAACTATTTTTAAGGTTCTATCTTGCCATAGGAATACTTTTACCCGAATTATCGGGTAATTAAAGTATGAACTGATTGAATGATGGAAAAACACTATTTGGGTTTTCCAACTATAGGATCGAAAAGAAAAACAGATATGATATAAAACATAAAATACATGTTTTATTACAGTACTGAATATGATAAAAGTTAAAACTATGCTTTATTAAAACCTTAGCCGTTTTAGATAATACTCCGAAAAATATCTGTTTACGTGCTTACGTGAAAATAAAAAAACGAGTCGTACCAAATAAAAGGTTAGTCAAAGTTTGAAAATAAAGACGGCAATCTAAGATATTATTAATGTCCATTAAATTGTCTGTAAGAGCTACCAATCTACATTATACCTACCTTGTTCTTAAAGAAATTGTTTTTTTTTCTAAAATATAGCACAAGTATTTTGTTTATTGATATGATCCAACGTGTTTTAAACTATCACGGTTGTTCACTAAAAATATATGATTATTAACGGGATATTTACCGTGGTAAGGTTGTGGAATGAGCTCATTCCACGCTTACCACGGTAAATATTCTGTTAATAATCATATAACTTTAATGATCCAACGTGTATCTATAAAAGGATCTTTTAGAAACCTAAATAACATCAATCGGGAAATTAAACGAGTCGAGACGAGTGGTAACACTAATTCTGATTTTCATATTTTAGAAAAATCTCTTGTAAAACACTTAAAAATAATTGTTGGTGACTACTTATGCGTGAAGGGAGACCGTGATATCCTTAATTTTACATATCCACTAATTTTTACGCAATCTAATCGCACAAAGCGGGATTTTTGAGTATACTCAGTATCCACAGCGAGTGACACTCACAGACTGATTTTGAATTTGACAAGTGAAATCCTGCTAGGGTTACATTTTTTTGCTTCATCAATTTTTACGTATTAGACATCTGGATACTTATATCTATGGATAAAGCACAGTCAATATTGCACGGCCAATAATTTGAAGCCAACAATAGACAAATATAGAATCTCATCTTCATGCCTCCCTAGTCCCTTGTTAGACCTAGACGAGTTGGAGAGTTAACGAAACTTACAGTAGGTAACAAGCGGCTCCCCCCCGAAGGGTTCCCGCATTGACGTGGCCGGGGGGCTCAGTAGCCGTGGCTTGGAGCACCACACAAGAGAAACCCAGAGGCCGCGCCGGCGTTGGGGTGCGCTGGCCGGCTCAGGCAGGGCCGCTCCTATGGGCTTTGGCCGCCAAGTCCACATAGGAGTGGCGGGGTCCGGGCGCTTTGGCGCAGACTCGAGGAGGTGGGAGCCGGGCGCTTTGGCGCAGGCTCGAGGAGGTGGGGCCCGGGTGCTTTGGCGCAGGCTCGAGGAGGTGGGGCCCGGGCGCTTTGGCGCAGGCTCGAGGAGGTGGGGTCCGGGCGCTCGGTGCAGACTCGAAGAGGTGGGGTCGCGGGGGGGTTATTCTCCGTGGCTGACGTAGCAGGCGGTGGGGCTACGTATCTGACCCACCGCAGGGAGACCACAGGCGTCCAGACACGGGGAAGTCTGGCGCCCATTGTTGGCGGGTTTGGTCTCTGAGGCAGTTGCGGCACGCCATGTGTTCTGGCGTGCCGCAAAGAGAAGGATCCGGCAACGGACGGCCGCGGCGGGTTCGCGGTCATGTGCAAAAACTGTCCCGCGTTCCCGCCAAAAGCGGCAGTGACGGAACACCCCGGGGTTTTGGTGGGTATACGGACTCCCACATAACCACCTACTTCCCCGTGGTAGGTGGTATCCATAAAAGATTTCCCCGGGACAAAAAAAAAAAAAGGTAACAAGCGGCTAACACGTCAACAGTGGATATAATTATTTTTACCAGACTACGGCAAAGCAAAAGGGAGGGTTATGTTTGACTGGTATGTGTATTTATGTTTGTATGTGCATCTGTTCCCTCAATAACGTCTAAACTACATCAAAGATTAATAAATTAGGTGACGTTTGAAGAGTCTTGTTTGTCAGCTCGTTATGGGCTATGTGACGTCATAATAAATTGAATATGGCACCATCTAGGGGCATGAAATCAATAGATTTTCGCCCCACCCCATCACCTGTAGTATCATTGTACAGGGATTTTAAAATGAGGAGTTTGGTACTTCATATTATTATTGTTTGTCAAGCGTACTGTGTCATTATGTACTACACACATCAGATACCTATACCTCCTGTCCTTCAGTTCAGTTAATTACCTAAATGAACTAATCAGTATCCTGTCAATTCACCGACACGTAATTTATAAATTTTGTTGGACAGAGTAGTGCACAAAACATATTACCTGCCCACAAAACAGATACAAACTAGATAGACTAACACAATACATTTTACAAATGTGAATACGTAAAATATACTAAGTGCGAAATAAAAAAGTAACTAAAAACTAAAGATAATTCTAAACATATTACAAGATTTACGTTTGCGAAATAGATGCATGTAATGTGATTGTTTATGAAACTAGGACTGAACATATTTATGAAATAAGAGGTTTTTGAAAGAATTATTAGGTGAAAGTTTGTTGTAATGTAATATTTTGTCATAAGTGTATAAGTGAATAATTTGGACTTACTTTTCGGAATGTATTGATTCGTTAGGATCTTGTTTCTTTTATAGCGTTTATTAAGTGCGACCATTGACAGCAATATCATATTTGGAAATCGTTTCACAAACCTCTACCTTCTCTGCAGTGGGAACGTAAACGTCAACAAAACAAGTTGTGTGATTCAGTGAGTCAAACAAGTTTCAAAACATCATATGTAAGTATCATGTTTTATGGTGCAATGCAAACCACCTAATATAATCAAGTAAAATCGATTAATAATCGAACATAATTAGGTATATTGGGTATATTGTAATTCATTATTCGTTTACTTAAATATAATCGACTGGGCTCATTACTATGCAAAACTGCGGTGAGGGTAAGGTACGCAGCACAATGCAAGCGCTCAGCACTACCAGGGCCATTAGTTTGAAACATACTTACATTTGATTTCTAACCATATATTACACAATACATCAACCCTTATGTATTGTTCCAAATGTGGTTTTCTTTATCTATTTGATATGACTGACTCGTAATAAGTAAGGCCCACATACACTAATCTACGAATTAACAATAAGTACTAATCCTGGTGTACATAAATCCTTGCCATGCTTGGATTAAGGATATTCTTATTTTGTATTGCAACAACAATATTATATTTCCGTTCCGCAAGTGGGTCTCCTGCGGAACGGCAGATATTGGATAAATTAAGCGGCAAAACACGCACGTTAAAGATCGAATACGTCAACCTGGGTTTCTAGCATACAAGTTACAATACAGTGCGCTCCGCAGTGGCCGTCAGAAGCTCGCAGATGCTGCTGCCGGATGATAAAAAATGTCTATGATATATGGTATATGGTATGGTAAAATGTCTAACAATTATTATGAGAATTAAAAAAACTGAATTATGTTGCCCAACCAGTATGTTTCAAATCAATTAAGGATCAAACGGTTGAGATAATGTTACTTTTTTCGTGAAAATGTTACTTTTTGAGTTGTCTCATGTTATATTTGACTATTTGGCACACTGGAAATACTACTAATTTATAACCGTCATTTGGACACCTGGTGGATTCGGTGGTTTTCCTCTTTTAGTGGCTGGTAGATTTTTCTAATGGTTTAGGAACAATCACTTTTAATTATTTTATTATATTTTAACAAGCACTTAATCACAACAAAGCAGATCTAATTGACATAAAGACTCGGTTCAATAAAAGTTCAGAATTTGTAGCATGAGTCGTTGGTCAGTGGCGACAAATTCATATTATTCAAATGGAATGAGAATAAAAATACAAACAAATTTCGAATGAAGTATTTGTTTTTTAAGACGCTCCATCAAGATTTAAAGAACTACCTACTTGTGCGATAACTGTCTTAATACTGCCTTATTCCAATTCCAATGCCAATGTTGCGAGACTATTTAGCATTATGAATAAAATAACATAAAAACAGAGTACAGAGAAATAGGATGAAGTCAAATCTTTTAACAGCTATATTAAGAGTACGCTGTAGTTTGAGGTTGGAAGGAAAATGCTGCAACGACAATGAAATTCCAATGAACGTTATAAAACAAATCGGTACTAAATAATCCTATCAATCTGAAATCGACGATGATTGTGCGGATAAATAGGATTTATCTGAAGTAGATGATTTAATTTAAATTCAAATAGCAGTCAGTAAGTTTATTTAATCATTTTAATAATACGCTGATCTTGATTTGTTGCTTTACTAATTGTATGTTAAATATACTGCTTGATGATTAGTTATTAGGTTTTTTAAAGGAATCTTACAACTAAAATGTATGTATTATTTCTTTTGTAATAGCTAAAAATTCGTTTAGCGAAAATTTAGCGTTTTTGAGATAAGGGTTGTTTTTGTTAGTGGTTTTCTGGTGGTTTTACAAGTAGAATCTGGTGGAGATCTAGTTTATCAGTTGGCAACACTGATAACCGTCGTTGTAGCGCCATCGAACATCTGCCTTCAGAGTTCAGTTATCTTCAGTTTTTTGTTTACTTTTATCAAACGGAAAATTGTGAATGAAAAACATTGTTCTATGTTATTGGTTGTGTTTTTATATGTGTAAAAATACTACTTTAGTGAGAGAGCTCGCTTTGCACGGTGCATAAATGCCGTAACGTGGAGATAATAAGGTAAATAATACCGTCTTGCAACTTTACTCTGAACCACATAATTCACACAAATACTTAGTGATACATTTACTGAATTTGTATCTAAACTCTCGTCTAAGGGCCAATAAAACATTTGCGTAAAGTAGTAGGCAAAGTTTGACCGTTTTCTATTGAAAACATAATGCGGCAATCCCGCCGCCTGATTGTAATAATTCGTCGTTACATAAAAATTAAACGACACATATCTGTATAAAATAGAGCGATTTTACTAAAATAATCCGCTTCTGCCAATCATTTACCTGCATAATTAAATAAAGTACATATGCAAATAATGTCCTAAATTTCTTGTTATTTCTTAGCAGTTGCTCTATGTTTTAGGGTTACATAGATGTAGTTGTTCTTAATATAATATGAATTAATGACTAGTTCAAGAATACATATTTTCCTATCAAATAGAGTTAAACAGAAATCTAGTTGGTCACAGATAAACGCCCAACAGAGTGTATTCAATAATCAATCCTCACAAAAACCTTAAAAGATAATTAATTTACAAAATAATTAATGAAGTAAGAAAACATCATAGATTATAAGGGATCAGTGCTTTGGCTTTTATAAACATGAGAAAGGCAGAAATATCTCTCCTGGTTTAGATTAAAAGGTAAAGCAAGAAAGCAGGCAGGGTAAATTTATCCCCAAATGTTACTTTTATTTTGATCTAAATTGCTAATATCTATTTGTAACAGTGTTTAGTCAAATAATGGACCATTTAAAGCTTTAAAGTTGTATATAAATTTAGCCTATAGCAAATGTTTTCAGACTTATCTGAATAATGACTCAGTAATAGTTTGTTGAAATAAAAACCTCCACCAAAAATCCACACAGCAATCTTGTTATTGGGATTGTGTGTGTAGGGGAGATATTATGATCACCTTGAAGGCCTTTAATCTGTTTAAATCAGCAAGCATCCACTTCATTCATAAATCTTTTGTAGCGTAAACCTGATGCGGACAGATTAACTGAGAGCAAATTTAGTTGTGGAGTCACCCAGGAAACACTCACATTAATCTACTCAGTTGTTCATTCTCAAATGCTGTTAGACCAGCTCCTCGTGTCCACTCGAAGTGTCCATATATAAAAGTGTACACTTTGATGAAGTTAATGGTAGCTTGGGTCATTTGCAGCTGACTGCAGCCCTGTTGTGTAAGAGTCATATAAACAGTGCGAGCTTTTTAAAGCATGTAACATACTTCATCTACCATGTATGTATATTAGAGATGTTATGAAATGCCTTAGTGAAACAACAGCCTGATTTTTTTTTAAATGTGGACTAATTTTTACCCGCAAAAAAGAGTGAAGTTTGTAAACTTACTTTATCCACCACCTGCCCGTAAGGATTTATATAAAAGGAAAGTGTACAATATGTGCATAACTCTATATAGTTATTTACCAGGTGAAATTTAGGCCTTAGATGGAAATCTGTTTAAAATTAAACTATCAGATTGGCGTCTTTCGAATTGTTTTTATAATGTACCGGAATTTCGGGATTATTGTGTTCGATTTTTTTAAATATATATATATGTACAGACAGTATTAGTTATAGAAAATTTTCACATCCTGCATTTGCGTTTTATAAGATCTTGACTTTGTACATGTGTTCTAGCAAATAAATTATTTGATTTGATTTGTCCAATGTGAGTTTGGGTCATGTCCTGCTGCCAGTAGTACTCTAAGATTAGGTTATAGAAACAATTTTCATTTTATATAGCTAATATTGTAAAACATTTACAGCCTTACTCATAAACACTGCTTAAATTTAAATATTGTCACTCAGTACATCGCAGAACAATTTTTTAGTGTGCACTACTAAATAACGTAATATAATGTTAAGCAGCATTTATAAGTAAGGCCCTTAATTTGAAGGAACGAAAATAAATAATTAGAATAAACATAATAATAGGCATTTATTCTGTAGTTAGTTTAAATTATAACATTAAGAGCCAATACAAAATTAGTATGCATTGTGGAAGACTGGTGCCTGAGGTAGGTAATAAAAAGTAATATCCAAACCATAAACCCACTACTCTACATAATATATTTTAATACGACATATTTATAATGAAGTTCAAAGGAAAACTGTGGTCATATCCCACTTTGGATAGCTGAGGTCGGCTTACCAGCAATAATGACTGCATAGCCAAGAAAGTTTGCCAGGCAAACAAACACACTTTGCCTGACAAACTTTCTATCTTCTTATTATTATAATAAGACTGGTGACTTTGGTGACAAAATTTCTGCAGCAGGTGGCGCTGCATTAGTTATGGGCAGGTGTCGTTTCATCAGACACACATACAAATAATATATATAGTAGATATTACATCCTTATTCTGTGCCTAGGAATATAGACAGATTTATATGGGGATTCATGTAGAAAACCTTCATACATTTCTTTCATGTATGTGAAATGTTCAGGAATGTTAAATAACATATACAAAATTAATATTTAATATACCCTTTCTCAATTCCAGGAACATGGATAACATTGACAACAACCAATTTGAAGTGAAACCTGTCAATAGTAAACGGAAAATCGCCACACCTTGCCCTAACGTCTACCTCAACCCAGCGCTTGACCTCCTTATGAACGAAGACCCTATATGCAACACAGCCATGGAAATAGTTCCTATCAAGAAGAGAAAGCAGGCTAAGAGCTCTGATATTGCAACTTTCGAAAATAATGCCTTAGATTTGGGTATTAGTAAAGCTGCTGTCAATGAATTCCTAGTCCGAGAGCTAGAGAATGTTAAGAGAAATGTTAAATATGATAATGATGGTAATATTGCTCCTTCATCTGGAAATGTAATGCTGGGTACTTTTCCAGAAACTGCTGCTGAAAATATCACATTCGATGATACAGTACAGGAAGTAGTGTCAGTTCCAACATGCTCTACAAATGTTTTTATAAACGACATACCAAACCCTATAATGGAAAATAGTCTTGCAAGTACAAATCAAGACGCCAAATCGGTTGTCACGGAACCTATTTATTCTAATTTTGCAGATGATTCAGAAGTAAAAACCAACAACATTGAAAACACAATTGATACTCTACACTGTACAGATATCTCTAGAATTCCACATGAAGATTTTGATATTGATTCTGGACTCTCCGGCTTAGAACAGAAATCTTTAGCTACACTGGCAAATAATGAATATCCTAATATATCAAACACAACAAACATACATACTAATGTTACGAATCAAGTGATAATTAACAATAGTAACTTAAGTCTTAGTTTTATAGATAGACTTGCGTTAGACTCTCCAAGTGTTTCTGACCAATCTTTATATTTAGACGATGATTTGAATGAGAGTAATATTATGGAAATCAAGACGATTACAATCATAACGAAGAAGAAAAGAATCATTGATAAAAAGAATACAAATCCATTCTTGGATCCAAATTTAAAGACAAATGAACCAATGTCAACAACAAATCCATTCTTAGATATGAACCCAGAGATAGAATATCACGAAGAAATGATGAATAGACAGCAAGTACCTGTTTCGAGTTCGAATGTTCTAATGCCAAGAAAACTTTTCGATACAAATAGCACAATGTCTACTATGAATGAATCTTCAATGGAAAGCCATCATGAGTATGAAAATATTGACACTTTTAGAGCAGACAGCCCTATTTACGAAAACATAGATGAAGCCATCATTAATAAACAGAGTAAAATACTTGGCTACGACGTATCACAGTTCAGCGCTGTTGATATCATGAATTTGAACAAAATGAGTCAAGGTAACAGCTCCAACGAATCCCAGGACAGCAAAAAAGATCACAAACATTCATTTCTAAAAGCCAGTAACAAACTGTCGAAGAAAGTTTTGAAGACTTTAAAGAAGACTTTCAAGCATGACAAAGTTGATGCAAACGCTACATTAAATCCTTACGAAGTGCCGAGGAAACTCCCAAAACAGAAGGAACCTAAAAAGGAATCCGGAATCGAAAACCCTGCCTTAAACCTAGACAATTCCGATGACTTAGAAATTGAAGAGTTATCAGACGAGGAACATCAATATGAAACAGTAAAAACTAGAAGAAACACTCAGTTAAATATGAATGTTACGCCTCTGAGAATAAAGGACAATGATATAGACTTCTTGGCAAACAAAACCAATACTCCAGGGAAGAAAGTACGTTTTGATTCTACGTTAAACAAGGAGAAGATTATAACGGGTAATAGTTTTGATTACGGCTTACAAAGCCCAGGGTTTGATGCTAAGATAGATAAGTATCAGGATGAGTTAGAAAACTGCATTAATGAAAGGAAATTCTTACGGCAGAATATGTAAGCTTCTATAGATTGGCTTATTTTTGTATTTTGTTATGTAGTTGTTTTCGTAAGCACACCATGTTTACTTTCCGCTCAAAGAAAAGATTTGGGGTTTGCAGCCCTAGTGCAGTTTGGCGAATAGGCTACTGTTAAGGACTCCTCGGTCGTTAGACCTTTGGTAACATCCGTTACAATGATAATAGAGGACCATTTAAAAAAGTTGTAAATAAACCAAAGACATTTTTCAAATATGTACTAATTTAAGTACTTTTGTAGGCTTTATTGATATACGTCTGTTTCACTTATTTATTTGTGGAAATTTCATTTTTATTTATGTGAAGTACTTAATTACGGCATTAGAGCTAATGTACTCCGTTAGCTCAATTGGTAGTGACCCTACCTTCAAAGCACGGGGTCCCAGGTTCAATCCCTGGCCCGCACAAATATTTGTGTGCTGAACTGAAATGTTTGTGTATTCATGCCTATCATGACACAAGCAATCCTCGCGTCGAGGCTTGAGTCAAGTGAATGTTATTATGCTATTATATAAGCTCTCTATGTTTTGTCCAAAATATATTTTTACTTTGAGTTTGTCCAAAGCTAATTATAATAATTTTATTTCATTTAAGATTATTAATTACGAGGCTAATCTAAGTTATTACCTTTTAATTTATTATTATTTATTATATGTAAAACGTAACCACTACAGTTTGTTCACGGAGAATACCCAATGAAAACTCCAATTCACCTACATGGCACCAACCCTCCACTGTATTCAATGCATGGGAAAGTTAACCAACCCTAGTAAAATTATTGTGGTTTAAATTAAATGAAATCAAGATAATTTGCATGAATGAAAGGAAAGTTTTGTCTGTAACATGCTTGTAAAGTGGTAGATGCATAACTAAAACTTTATAAAAAGCGATTGACGACGAAAAACTAAAAGGAAAATCTCGGAAAATTAAACAAAATCAAGATGGCCGTTTTTGGGTTTTTTTCTCGCTATCTGGTTATGGTAAGCTTTTGTACTTTTTCATACTTTAGTTAGTTCCATATAATTCCAACAGATGGCGGTGTGAGAAAACCTTCATGTATAACCCGCGGCATATAACTCTAGCACTGCGGTCCCAATTGGCCATAATCGATATTAGCGCGATAAAAGTCGGTCCCTTTCACCGTGAGCGTGATTACGATGGCCCACGCTACGTCATCGATGACGTCTTAACTGCCGCCATATTGACGATTACATGAACCATGCTCTACATCATAATCGTCGTGAGCGTTCTGTCAAAAGTGACAGGTGTTTGTTTATTTCTACAATGTATTTACTGGTGTCCCTTCTTTTTGATGTAAAAGTTGTAATAGTCGGTCCATCCATTCCATTATTTCTTTTTAATCCACACACTACATAGTTAACCGTCACACTATGCACGATATTTTTATGAATTTGTTTTTCGCGCGCAAATGGTTCGTTATTGCTACAACTCTGGTCCGAATTAACAACACGCTTACAGTGCCACGAGCTGTCAAAATCGCGATATTTGTCTCGGACCAGCTTTGGTAGACGATAGCACTGTGAGCAAAATTATCGCAAAACGGACCACGGCTTAGGTCTGAGCCAAATGTGGAAGGGATAGCTGCGCAGATAGAGAGAGACAACAGTCCCTCGTCTTCCATGTGACAGAGAGAGACAAGAGTCCTTCGTCCCAATTTTTGACTTCTGCGCAATAACGGTCAGAACTAGAGTTATATGCCGCGGGTTATACTACGGTAACTCGGTGAATAGACACAAACTTGTGTTACTCGTAACTCCAAGAATATCTGATATAATAATAATAACAATCTCAATAATGGTCTGAATTGTTGATTGAGTTCTTTTTCAATAATGTATTATATACGTTCTGGTCCATATCATAATAAATTATGCTAGTTATATTCTTGCCAAATACCTATAATATTTTATTTGTATATTGTGTATTTTTATTACATGTTAATGTAAGGCCCTTCAGAATAAAACAATGAAACCACTTATGCACATGTATTTCTTATTTTAAACTCAAATCTACACCAATTTCAACTGAATTTAAAAGATTCTAAAATTAGTTAAGTAACAATTTGTATTAAAGTATACACAAATACCCCATCAATTTATTTCAGAAACATTAAAAAGTTCCTTTCGAACTTGGACAAATTTCACAAAAGTAACGTTTCAGAAGTATTTAATAGGATTAATAGGAATAAACACAGAAATAATTAGCTTATAATTAACGGACGCAACGCTTAATTTTCTTAGTAAGTATTTTGCAGTAGTATAAAAATCATCGAGATTTCTTCATATAAACTCTGAGACGCCATCTTGGCGAGAGAATGCCATGCTATCCCCTGCCATCTATTTATTAGTAATCAACCCCTAAGGAGGTCAGTAAGGGTGGTAAGTTTGTATCGAAAAATTTATTCCTAGTTCGGGTAATTAAAACTTGGTACCAATAAACTTTATAATTAATAAGACATGTATTTTTTATACCCCTAGAGGGTGTGCAATAAAGCTATTAAATTTGTAAGTGAAAAAAACCCTTGTTCGATTCCCTCATAACTTAGTGAAAATAAACTTTAACCTAAGCAATAAAATACATCATTTTAAACATTAAGTACATAACATGTAATTGTAATATAATATATATCTAATTGTATCCTCAAAATTGCTAATTGTATCCTCAAAAGGGAAAGCAGAGGTATTTTAATTAAACGTACACATTCGCCAGATACGTTTTTGGTCCCATGTATTAGGGGGCTAGCCTATTGGGCACTGTTTCGAACTACAGACTGCTATTGAGTCGAACCCAGGCTATATTCCAAAGCGGCACTTCCATATACACTTGCACGGTAATATTTACCGTGACATTTGCCTATTCTCCAATGAGGATGAGGAAACATTAAAACAACCATGTGAACTGTAAAAATCGCTGTAATCACTGTATCACTTTAAACGTAGTTCAGTCACATAAGTATTTTATATAAATAATATATAAGTATTTTTCTGTTTCCGCTGGCAGCCATTACGTCTAGTACCATATCAGGATCTGGTGCCTATTTATTATTAAATTATTAATAAATTCTAATTGTGACGGGACTGGCAGATAGCTAATATTGTAATGAGTAATATAGGTTACTTTAGAAGCCAGGCGAGCGAAGCCACGGGCGGCTTATAGGAATTTATAAATGGCAAATTTAAACATGGCAGAAATTTCAACGTTACAGGGCGGAGGACGAGCGAATACTTCGCGACTGAATATCTGGCAAAAAATATTTTGTAAATACTTCTTTCAAATAAGCTGTTATTAGTTTTTGTTAATTAATCATAGTTACTCGTGAGTACTAGTTGACCCGCCCGCGGCTTAACTCGCGTGGCCACAAGGGATACGGCGGCTTAAGGTAAAGTAAAGTAACCTTAGTTCAATAACTTTTTTATCACATATAACACACATCTAAAACGGATAACCCGTTTTTGAGATTAGCGTGCACAAACACACAGACAATTAAAAATAAATTCGTAAACAGAAGGCGCAATAATATTTTTTCTTATATATATCTTACATGTACAGACAGCGATCCATTACACTTTTATTATATGTATAGATATGTATAAAAATACAAGCTAGAAAATAAACATAAGTATGGCATGGTGTTGGTCTAACAAACGCAACTGCTTAGTTATGAGGGATTCCAATAATCTATTTATCCACAGTTTACCTTACTACAGATAGAAATTTGACATAACGTCCATACAAATAGTGTCAAATATCTATCTCTAGTAAGGCAAACCGACGATAGATAGGTTATTGGCAACGGCCGTTAGACGATAACCTCTATGGGATTTCCGCAATTCCACCAGCAGTGCAAGTACCGAACTAACCGATCGATTCATTTAAATCTTGAATTCGACATACTTCGAAAAAACTGGCTGTATCGATCTTGTGTCGATAATTGCAAGTAAGTAACAAAATTAAGAGATCGGTAGACAAATTCGATATGCTTTTATGATTATAACGATAACCCTAGCATGGAACTGTTAAATTAAGTTTGAGATCCATTTTAACGATTGTTTTGTCGGCTTTGAAAATGACCTCGATATCGACGGGAATGGGGATATTGTTTAGTTGCGTTTGATCTTACTAATAGATATTATAAACGTGAAATATTGTATTTATGGATGAATGGATGTTTGTTATTCTCTACTGGCCCAATTTTGATGATTTGGCATGGAGTTAGACGGAGCGCTTAACACATAGGATTTTCATCAAATTCATCATCATCCATCACCATGTGGATGTAACCGCGGGGCGCAGCTAGTAGGTATTCATTAAAAAAATAGACTTCGACCTTCTTTTGATCGTAGAAGAGCGACATGCTCGTATAAATCTGCAAATAGGTCGCATTGTGGAATGTAAACAAATCGTAATAATCGATATACTGTCGACAATTTGACGATCGTAAAAGTCGTCGATATGACTTCCATATATGCTAGGGGCGATACAATTAGTTAAATTTATCGATCGACTCGACAAATTTAACGACTATTACGGTACTTGCACTGCAGGGTCGCGTCGGTCGCGAAAGTAGAAAACAAACCAAGGAGACTGGTGTGCTGGGCAAGCGCGAATCCACCGTTGTGGGCACGATGGCATGCCCACAACCCTATGCCAACTCATGGTAAAGGTACCTTTTCACGACTAAACGGATCGTCATTAAATTTGGCAAGGAGATAATTATACCGCGGAGATGGACACACTTTTCATCATTATCCATCACTACGCGAGTGAAACCCCAGGCCGTAGCTAGTTTACAATATACAACCATTTTTTATGGTGTTTTAGTACAGACTCAACTTCATACGGCATAGATTACATTTTCCTCAACTCTTTTGCACTTTTGGATAAAGTAGGTACTTTTACGTACATTTACGCAAACCTCACACTAATGACGGTAGGAAAATAGACGCACGTGCCTCCATTATCCAATAACCGCCTCGAGCTGCGTCGCAGATGCAATTGCAGTCAAGGTTCAAAGGATTAAGTCAATTGGTTCTCCTATAGTTATTATATTACTAGTCTTGACTTGGCTCGGTATAAGCTTATATCTAGGAATGTACTCTGGACCACAAAGGCAGCTCGATTATAAATAAGTAGTACTATTTGAAAAATTTAATATCGGCTAACCATTCTATTCAGTTATTGGAGTGTAACTCAAAAACTACTGGACCGAATTTGATGAAATTTAAATGGGACACATTTTTTTTAGTTTTTGGTTCACCCAATCGAAAGTTATAAGAAGTCGAAGATTGGAAGTCGGTAGAAAATACGACAACTTTGAAAATATTGTAACAATCCTCATAAAACTAAATTAATGTTTATTTCATTAAAATATCGGAAGAAGGACCTTTTTGTTTCATAAATTTTCCAACATGTGCAACAGTATCAATTATGCAATTTTTACACATTTTAGTGTTTTGTATTGCCACCACGAACTGTTAAACATACACATATAACTCTAGTTTTCATACATACTGCGAGACAATAAAAATTGAGGGCTTCATAAAACAGTATTTATTTAAAAGTAAATAATAATATTGGACATATTTGTCCAGTTATGGAGGGACAGCGTAATATTTTTGTTAGGAACATTTATGAAAGTTATTAAAATAACACCCACCACCGTCTTTTGTTTCAAATTCATTACAATCGCGTTTTTTTTATTTTGTTTTTATGTGTGCTGTCTGAAGTGACCTGTTCGATTTTCGAATAAATTCTCTTCACAATTAAACTATTACCACAGTCTATGTAAACCTTATTTTATGCTGTGCTATTACTATTAACCGGCAAAACACTCACGTTAGGGATCGAATACGTCGACCTGGGTTTCGAGCATGTCCGATGCTCATCTTCAGGGCGAGTGCGCAGCGGCGTCTGCGAACCCCCGGCGTGCACTGACTCTCTTCACAATGCCCGTATCTACTCCGTACTAAGAATTTTTCATCAAATAACGTTCCAAAACCAAATCCCTCTAATCCCTTGGGAGTTTCGTACAACATTACCTCCATGGGGATTTAATGCCTTGCTTTACGTCGAGACTGCGTGTTATGTAATTGGAGATTGTCGAGAAATGTAAATGGACATTGTCGAGCATGTGGTATGAAAATATAATTAACAAAGTGACTTTATACCTAAGTATTTGGTCGTATGCCAAAGTACCTACCTATACTAAGTACTTAGTAGATTCTGATATCAGTTGTCATCTGTTTTGTTTGAATACAGGCCTATTATTGCGTTTGCATAAGAGACATATATTACGGGTTTTGCAACATAAAATAAATGAAAGCGCCTGCCTACTAATAAATAATCTAAGTCAACGTTTGCTCGCTCCGAGACAAAGGAAATGAAACTAGGGCTCTATTTGGATAGAGATGTTTCGCAATGTTTGGAAACTTGAACAAATAGCTAAATGTTTGCAGTTTGCTGCACTTTCCATTCAGTTGTTATTATAATAAAGCCAGGACATATCACCGGTGCGGTGGTGGCAATCCTACAAATGAATGGTAGCAAATCATTAAGGTGCAATTAACGATAGCATTTCCAAGTATACTCATATTATTTAATTTATTTCAAATTACTGTCATAAAAGATGATGTCACAGTTGCTTATTGATTCGGATTATGTTTATATTTATTGCAATAAATTACACTTATTATGATGTCTTAAAAACTGGTCAAAAATGTGATTTATTTTCATTCGTAATTGTACATATCTACTTTAATTTGTGAACCGCTCGTTTATATTACTGCGTGTAGTCGGTGCCTATAATTGTGCTAGCATTTAGTAAGAGTCTGTTGTGAATTGTTTTTATTGTAATTGTTTTCATGTATAACATGTTGGTACCCAATAAATAAATAAAAAACTAACCTAAACGAAATATAAAATAACCTAATTGTCGCCACCGGTGGGCAATGTTGTCAAAATGCTTCACTACCAGTGGGCCTAGCATGCGTAAGTGTAACGTAACGTGTTCTTCACGCGAAACATTACAAACTGTCATTTGTCTAGGACAACAGCTGTGACACAGATAGGTAACTCATACTTTATACTTTGTGCTCTGAAGCGTGACGCGTTTACAATTACGATGCGAATACTTGTTCGCAAATCGTTTGTGCTACGGCCTCTGTGCGCCTAGTAGGCCTAGGCATTAGATCAATTTTAGGTTTTTTTAGACGAAGCTATGCATACGTGGGTTGTCAGTCTGCCCAAATACCAATTTACCCCAAAAACGCAGCGGCTTTGGAATGGACTGCTCTGCGAGCTAGCACGGAAATGTCTTTTCAATAGGTGCACTAGCTCTGAAGATCGTGCCCGTCTCTTAGCCGTTGCTGAGTGGGAATCGGGATTATGGTTGCAGGCTTTCTCTTCTCCGTCCGAACACAGGAACGCTGAGGATTCATCAGCTTTCTGAATTGTAGTTGCTAATCGTACTTTTATAGTTGTGCTGCTTTCGGCTAACTTTCTGTAGTTGGTTAATGCAGTTGGTGGAAAGCGTCAGTTGGACAGATAAAGTTACGAACGTAGAAGTTTTGCGCCGAATGGGAAATAATCTTGGGAACCTATCCGGACTGTCAGAGAAAGTTCGCCTACCTCGGACGTGTTCTACGGCATGATCGGTATTCTCTCCTGCAGACCATCATGATGGGAAATGTACCCGGGAAACACAAATCGGGTAGACGAAAGATGTCTTGGCTCCGTAATATCAGGAAGTGGACAGGGATTAAGACCGTAGAGCAATTGCTAAGATTGTCGCTTGACAATGAACAATTTAAGAAGAATAGAATATGTAGTTGTATTTGCGACTGAAAACTAAATACAACATACATACATACATACATACATATAACTAACAAACAGATGATAAATTATATTATGGAGTTTTCAGACACAAACCGACCCATACTCAGCATAATGCCGGTTGTTACCAACCAGCGCTGGTCTTCCGTATAGACCGGCAAGTGACATCACACACGACTAACAACACAAGTACACGAACTACACACACATGTTTAAAGTCTTGGAAACAGCATTATACATATACATTTAGAATAAAAGAGTTAAAAATTAAGGGAAAATTTACAACTAACAACATAATAAACAATTTGAAAAAGAAAAGGAGCTCAACTATAATCTGAAAATCAAATGCTAAGTACATAATTAATGGTTAAAACCATACGATTGTAAACCATTAATTTTATTGCGTTGGTATCATTTTTGGAAGGTACTTATTAGTAAGAAGGTAGGTACTGCCAAATGAATCCTTGGTAATGGAGAGGCACTTATAGGAAAGCGTGCTATTCGCTTTCCACGGCTCAGCAACATACCGTTATATATATATACGTTAACTAGGTTATACTTATACCTTATACCGTTATATTTATATATATTCGTTAACTAGGATCGTAACCTAGAAGGAATTGTTCCCAAATTACTTCAATAGATAACAATTGAAAATATTGAAACAATAACAATAAAAATAATTAAACTCAATTGAAATAATCACGATTGCTGACATTGAAATTAAACATGAAAGAAAACAAGTCAATTGTTTCCTTATTTATTGATGCGTAATACAGCTAATAATAATCATCATCATCATCATCACAAGCCGGACAACGTCCACTGCTGAACATATGCTTCCACCCCCTCGAGTGCTACAATGAACGGCTGTTTGCCTCTATGCGCTCTCCGAGACTCTCACAATATCTGAAGGCTGACACTATGGTACGGTATATAGTGGTATGGTAGTCTCCAAGACGGGCACATTCATAAAAGTTCTACTACAGACTGTATAGTCTACAGTGTGCCACCATTCAGTGTTCCCACCAATCCCCGCTTAAGGATTTGCTAAAAAGGTACAAGCGTCAAGTCACTCAAGCCGGGGCTCGACCGCGAAATGAGTGAGGCCAATAATGAGTCCGTTTAACTCTCAGCGTTAATTTTCATAGTTGAGGCTCGACTGCGAAAGACTCTAGCGGAGCGCTTCAACTATGAAAATTACCGTTGTGAGCTCATGACTGCTGGTGGGGCACACCGTACCTCAGTAGGGAATATATAAGGGGTAATATTTGGGTTTAGGTAAAACTGGGAGGTACTTACGGGATGTCGGGTGACTCTGGATCTGATGGGGCTGATGACCTTGAGAGTCCTCTGGGTAGGCGTACTGCTTTGTACTGCGTGCTGAATGGTTGTCACTCGTAGATATAAAGTCTTTGGATTTATTGTTTGTGCACTGGTTTACGCATAAACACGGGCTGATTAGCAGTCACTCGCGGCGCTGTTAGGTAGGTGACTCGGGCTGACGCGTAACGCGAAGGTTTGTGCTGATGCGTAAGCGCGGGTTATGGCGGCGGTTCCCATGCGGTCGCGGCGCGGAGGCGGAGCGGTATACGTCCGCTTGCGGCGATTATAAATTCGTGACTGTTGGCGCCGCTGCCGCGTTCAGCTCAGCCGTTCAGCGCGCGCGGGGGAGGGATTCCTCGAAGTGACGTCGCGCTTTGGCGCGATCAACTGCTTTTCTCAGTTGCAATCAAATGTTGATTGGAATGTAAAAATGGCGGCTCCATGTCACTTTTAGCAACTCCCGTAAGAAGAAATGTTAGTAAATTGGTGACTGGAGCTGACAAGAGTGATATAGCCGCTATTTTCTACCGACTTCCAAAAAAAGGAGGAGGTACTCAATTCGACTGTATTTATTTATATTTTTTTTGTTTGTTACATCATAACTTTCGATTGGGTGGGAAAGCTGGTGCTTCCCGTGTGGGATTTCATTAAATTCGGTCCAGTAGTTTTTAGTTACACTCCAATAACTGATTTTTACCAAAGTAATGGAATGGAAGAAATTTTTCAAATTGCACTTGTTTTATATATCAATGGATGTTTTGATTGCAACTGAGTTACATAATCTAGCCTAGCGGGACTGGGTCCCATGTCTTTAATACTGTAGTCTTACTCATAATCTCATCTCCTTTCACAATTCTGCCATTCATTTATACATTCCATTCTATCATACATTTATTGAGTCTAAGTTAGAGCTGTTTCTAATGCTGAAAACTTCTTTTACTAAATACCCTCTGTTAAGATGATTTATCTGTTCGCCTGTTCTTCGACTTCACTATTCCTATTCCTTCTATTCTAGCTTTATCTATTTCGGAATTCGTATAAATTCGTAATAATGCGCATAGCTACGAAGGTATTCGCATTATTTTGGAAGCTATAAGAGCCGCAATATCATACAATTTTCTTACTTACACGTCAAGAATCTATTGTAGTTCTTCTTTCTGTTATTCCAATAGCTTCTCTTACTTAGATCCGCTGTACGTGGGTTTGAGAGACACTTCTAAACTAATACAGAAATAACACTGTGTTTTTCACAAACTTCAAAAAAGGAGAAGGTTCGACTGTATGAATTTCTTCTTTTGTGTATGTTCACCGTTTTCTCCCCCATTTGTGGACTGATTCTCAAAATTCTTTTTTATTTGGTAGATTATACTTCCGAGGCTATTTAAATTTCATCAAACTCGGTCCGGTTTGTGTTACACTCTAACAAATGTTTCGCCTATTTTGATGATTATCGTCACTGACGCTGAATGAAAACGATGAAATCGTTCCCGTAATTGGCAAGGGTCACTAGAAAAGGGTTTAAAATATTTACCATAAAATGGAACCGAGTTCAACACCAAAAAGTGTGAAATAACTTGACAAAGTCGGTATGCACACAATATTGTGTTATTTACTTTTGAAATATAATGGTACCGACTTCAACAAGTTTTTTTATTCCATTTAATCTGCGGTTAATTTTATTATGTACTTAAATATTTCTATATTAATATAACCTAAATTATTAATAGAAGAGCTATTATTTTTCGTAGTGACACTTGATTTAGTCCTCCGATAGCTCCTAGATAAAAATAATTCTAAAAATAAATAAATTTTAATAAAATAATATGATAATAAAATATATATATAATATAACAAGTAATAGCATCTGCGGTAAAGTTTTACCAATACTTTATACTAGAGATAGGGACAGCGTAAACAAGGAAGGACATTTACAGCTGTCATTTTTTGCTTCTTTTAAAAAAAACTACGTTGTCAAATTTAGAAAGCTGCTTTTGTCGTTGACTGGAACCATGGAACCAATCAAAATGTTAAATCAATACAATTTTTCATCACTCATGTTTAGGGTATGTAATGGGTCGTATTTCACTCAAAATGCTGGAGGTAAATTCAATTTTTCTCCATAGGGATGTGAGTAAATTTTGTAATCGAACGAGATTCAATAAATAACTAAGTAGGTACCTACCTACGTACTAAAATAAGTCAATAAACAGTAGGTACCTAATATAATGAATAATAGCCCCCTCACGAGAATGTATGTAGACATGTTATTCGTTTTCTATTCTATATAAGTAGTCACTTAGTACATGTTATTTGTAAATTAAACATAGGTACAGTAGGTCTACCATGAGTACAACATTGACAACAATCGATGCTAGATATCGACGGCGCGAAAAAATGTATGAAAAAAAGAGCAGTGCCACCTCGCCTTACTTACCAAGTAGCTTACAAAAAATAAACAGTTGCAAATCTCGATCAATAACATAGGTTAGGTCACAAGACACAGTGTAGTTCATACATCGCTATTAACAGGTCATGACCCGGAAACCACGTCTTCCTGTTATAGCAGATTGCATTACCCAAGTGACTTTTCATTCGGGCCTAGGCTGTAAAATATACAGAAAAGGTTTGCTATTTTAATATTAAGTACATGAAAAAGATTAATAAATTTCTAAACTGATTCATTATATACAGCCTTAGAGCCGGTGACAAGAGTTTAAATTAAAGTTCTTTTGACTTGTGTTTCAAGACCATATAGTCCTAGGATCTTATAGTTGTTGTAGACTACTGATTAAGGTCGGGAAAGGCTTGCATTTAGCTTAAAGGCGCTGTCAGTGTGAATTCTTTCTATTTTTTTCACTTTAAATCAAGCAAGCGCATCTCGTAAAAACGTACAAATATTCATAAAAAAAGAATGATGTTGAATAATGAATGAAAATATTATGTAAATAATAATAAATGATATAAATAATAATATATTCAATAAAATCAGTATCCGTCAGTGTATGTGTATTTAAAATTGCTATTTTATGTTATGTGTTTCATGACAAATACAACAGCGAATAAAGAGAAAAACTGTTTTAAAGGTGAAATTAAGTGGTGTGTTTGAATTTTTTAATGTACTCTAGTATGTTAAAATATGTCTATAAGTCCGTCAATGTGTACTTACAAGTATAATTTGAAAAATTTAATACCGATTTCCATTCTATTCAGTTATTGGAGTGTAGCTCAAAAACCAATGGACCGAATTTGATGAAATTTAAATGGGACCACACGGAAAGCAGCAGCTTTCAAATGAAATTTTGACAATCGGTTCACCCTATCGCAAGTTATGAGGTAACGAACATAAAAAAAGTTACAATCGAATTGAGTACCTCCTCCTTTTTGGAAGTCGGTAGAAAAGTCTTAGAAATGTCCGTTTACTTTTTGAACTTTTAAGTAAATCGCTGCTTATGATAAACCCTCATTTTCATCGACGTCGTGAATGACAGCACTTTAAGTATGAGATCTGAAGGTTTAATTTCTAACTTTAATTTAACCTAAGAGCTAAGCTAAGAAGTAATTTCTAGAACTTACCTTAAACCTGTAGGTTGTATTAGAGTTGTCTAGGCAAACATATTAGGACTGCGTGGTGGAAACCCATACTAATAACCATAATAATAATATTTATGAGTAGAAGACAAAATTAATATAAAATAATATTTTAAAGTTCTCAAATAATGACGTTGCCTCCGCGACTTTAAAGCATTACGATTGCCTTAAAATGAATAACTTTTTTTTCACAATATTTACCCACATTATGATACAATTTTTGTAATATTTTTTACATTTTAACAATTTTAATAGAAATTCTCTGATACGTTTTAATTTCATTTTCATTATATAACATTTTTTTATATTGCTCTGATATTTTGTAAAATGCCTTAAGGCAATGATTAATTTTTATTTTTTGAGAACATATTGTAGTAAACTTCTAAACAAACTAATTAAAAATGTAAAAAATACCAAATATACTGGGATAATATTTCCAAAAAAATCTGTGGTTCAGGAGTTTACTAAATATATAATATACCAATTAATTCATTCATTTCTTTTCAGATATATCAATAAACTTACACTTTTCATTAATTAATTCATTTTAATATACCAGTAAAATTATAAGAAATGCAATAAAAATGTAAAACTATTACGAAAATTTTATCAAAATATACGAAGAATATAATTTTCTAAAATATACGATTTTTTGGGAATTTTACTCTAAAATTGGGAAAATTTAAAAAAAACCTAAATTTACACCATTAGAATCAAATTCTCAAAAGAAAAAAAAATGTTTGTATCAATGACCATAGAAATTAGTTCTTCCTCCATTTTGAGTTACATACTCATTTGCTCCCCTGACGATACTGTCTCGCATAGAAATATACTCTGGTTAATAATAATGTTGGCTGCCACTTTAACTGGCTAATCTTCTGGGCTATGGCGGTGACTTAAGTTCGTCTACGGATCTCCTCATTTCTGATTCGATCACGTAGAGAAACCCCGAGCATAGCCCTCTCCATAGCTCGTTGTTCAAGTTGTCAGAGTCAAGTCACAGTTACACAAATAAGTCCTTCGTCAAATCACTTGCCTGTTTAAGTTACGTTCTAGTAACCAAGTGTTTCCATTACCAAGACCAATTACCATCGTCTCATGATTCTAGTCACTTTGCCGACATTATAGCCTACATAAGTCCACAATTTTGACCTTATTTTGACCTTGTTAATAAATATAGATTATATTAAAACTTGCATGACTACAATGTAAAGAAAATACGAAATAATACGTAAATTAGCCTAAGAAAGAAATCGAATTTTGTAGCATTAACCACCCAATTTATGTAGGTAAGTAAAATAAATCCAGGTAACGTTTTTCCTAAGCATCATGAATACTTCAGAAATATGGTTGTTGACCTTTCTTTTGATTATACGTTAAAATAATCAGGACACCGAAATATAAAATAATAATAATGTTAATAATAATAATGATCGAAACATAACATACGTCAACTCTAACATTTATGTCCGTTTTCACCAACTTTTTAGGTAACATCTAAGCCAGTTAGGTAAAACCTAGCATCACCTAAATAGGCTCAGGTGTTATCTAAAATGTTGGTGAAAACGGACAATAGACTCGTTAAATTGAAGTCAAAACTTGGGTGCTTTAGATTTACGCCGTAGTTGGCCATGCTACTTCTCAATTGACTGGTGATGACATGTCATCTGCGTAGGTTGATGAATTATAGTCGATGAGGAGCAAAGGTTAATTGCTCGTCTGCTTCTAGAAAAACATACTTCCAAACTAAGGAGCAGTTTTATGAAGACTTAGGTACCAAGTACCAAGACGTGTAAGTTTCTACGCACTTATTGCTGCCTGGTAGTTTTTATGCGTAAACAATGTTTGTACTCAATTTTAGTAGGGCAAGGAAACTCTGTGGTCTCGAAGAAAGCTCCTAAACGTTCTATAAACGTCAGTTGCACTAAAATAATAATTATATTATTAAGAGGTTAAGTTTATAATTTAGTTTTTAGGAATCTAATCTCTTTAACTAGTGACCGGTTTAGAAATTTCTTTCACAACCTACATTATTCGTGAGTTACATATGCTTGTTTGATTCATCATCATCACCATCATTTATCACCACGCGGATGAAACCGCGGGGCGTAGCTTGCATGTTATTTTATTGTCATCTTCTTTCTTTATTATTATGATAAGACCAGATTATACTTTTAATGGGTTAGTAATTTATTTCTTCAAAGGCATTTTATAGGGCATTTTTGAATATGATCTGTAAGGCTGCACACCATATCACGAATAATAAGGAAGAAAAACTGTGCTATTGGATGACGAGAAAAAGGCTCGGCTATGACTAAACCGTTTAATTTTTTAAGAGGAACCCATGGGCCGCGCCGGCGTTGGGGTGCGCTGGCCGGCTCAGGAGGGGCCGCTCTTTTGGGCTTTGGCCGCCAAGTCCACATAGGAGTGCCGGGGTCCGGGTGCTCTGGCGCAGACCCGAGGAGATGGGGCCCGAACACTTTGTTCGAAAGCTGCCCCGCGTTCCCGCCAAAAGCCCAGTGACGGAACACCCCCGGGGTTTTGGTGGGTATACGGACTTCCACATAACCACCTGTAATATAACTTCATCATAATATGTCATTTCATAAATCCTTATTTGTATTTTATATTAAAAACTATTTTGATACTTATATGGAAAATTTGAAAAATAAAATGAAGAATGACACGGACGACGTCAAGAAAATCGAATTTATTTTTTTGGACGGGGAGATATTCCGACCAATATAGAATAATTTGTTATCTAAGATTCCGAGAAGATTTGGGACCCGATAAGTGGAACAAAAAAGAGAGAAGATGGATATTGGAGCCTCAGACAAAATAAAAAAGTTATTTTGTCTGAGATTGGAGCAGAGAGATTCCGAGGACAGATTTCGCCCTATTTTACATGAGACTCTAGAATTCGGATTGAGTATGATGATGAACAAATGAGATGAAGCAAAGCGAAAACTTCTATTAAAATAAAGTTTTTATATTCACTTGGATTCCTATTTTGGGTGTCAAACAGAGAGTATTGATTTGGCAAATACTCAGGCATTCAGTGGACTCCGAATTCAGAACAAGACATTTATGGTATCCCACGCGCTCTTTATCCAGAACTCAACCAACCTTCAGAGCCAGAAGTTGACTAGAACCTTTATGTGTGTAACGTGCTGAACGAACTGACCTTTCAGGCGTTATAGTGAAATGTGATTCAGCCAGGTCATGTATTCTTTATTCATCATCAGCCTGTAGCAGTCCACTGCTGGACATAGGCCTCTCTAATTGCACGCCACTTAGGTCTATCTTGGGCTTCTCGCATCCAGTTTTTGCCAGCCGTCTTGCGCAGATCGTCACTCCACCGTGCCTCAGGACGTCCTACACTACGTTTGCTGAGACGCGGTCTCCACTCTAGAACTCGTTTACCCCAACGGTTGTCGGTTCTACGGCTAATATGGCCAGCCCACTGCCACTTCAGCTTGCTGACTTCATTTCTGATGCGATCCCTCAGAGAAACACCGAGCATAGCCCTTTCCATAGCCCGCTGAGCGACCTTGAGCTTGTGGACCATTCGAGCCATCAGTGTCCACGTTTCGGCTCCGTATGTCATGACGGGTAGGACGCACTGATTGAAGACTTTCGTCTTCAGGCACTGTGGAATCGGCGAAGTAAGGACGTAGCTTCCCAAACGCTGCCCAGCCCAGCCGAATTCTTCTATTCACCTCGTTCTCAAAGTTGTTTTTTCCTAACTGCAATGTCTGCCCGAGGTACACATATTTTTAAACAACTTCGAGAACGGCGCCGTGTATCGCAATCGGTTCCGGTAGAACATGTTCGTTGAACATGACCTTGGTTTTGTCCAAGTTCATCCGTAGGCCGATGCGTATAGAAGAGTCAGCCAGGTCATTCAGCATCTGTTGCAGGTCCTGCAGCGTCTCTGCCACGATGACGATATCGTCAGCAAATCGCAAGTGAGAGATGTATTCGCCGTTGATATTAATGCCACGTCCTTTCCAGTTCAGCGTCTTGAACATATCCTCCATTGCATTTGAAAACAATTTCGGGGAAATAACGTCCCCTTGTCTCACTCCTCGATGCAACGGTATAGGACTTGTTTGCTGATTCCGTACTTGGACGGACATGGTGGCGGTTTCGTAAAGACATCTCATCACTTGGATGTATCGCCATTCTATTTGGCAACGCTGCAGGGACTCCAGAACAGACTAGATTTCAACCGAGTCAAAGGCCTTCTCATAGTCCACGAATGCTAGACACAGGGGCTGATTATACTCTTCGGTCTTCTGTATAATCTGCCGCACTGTGTGAATGTGGTCTATGGTGCCGTATCCGCTCCGAAACCCAGCCTGTTCCGGTGGTTGGAATTCGTCAAGTCTACGCGCAAGACGGTTCGTGATCACTCTTGAAAACAGCTTATAGACGTGGCTTAGAAGGGATATGGGTCGATAGTTCTTCGGCAGGGTGTTATCTCCCTTTTTGAAGAACAGGACGACCACACTCCTACTCCACGCCTCTGGAGTTCTCCCTTCGAACAGGACAGCGTTAAAAAGCTTCTGGAGCTAGTAGCAGGTAGTATTCTTTATTATTATAACTTTATTTATTTCTAATGTTCCTTTTGATTTACTAGTTAACTAGCTAGGCCTTCTTCTAGGTAATCTAATCAGTGTAGGTAATCTATTACGTTACACACCTACCTAACCGTGATAGGTGGTATCCATAATGGATTTCCCAGGGAGAAAAAATAGGTCAACAGAGCGTTGCCTATACTTTTGAATTATTTTCTTTGCAAGTAAGAGCGCTTATCGCTTATTGCGTTTATCCTTGCGTAATCTTTTCCTAGCAAATTTCACACCTCTAAGAATATCAGGAATATCTTCGATATCTGGCACTTACGAACAAAAGTAGGAAAATACTGGTAAACACCCGGTGATTGAGTTCATGGTGGCACTCCACCGCTCCGCTGTCAAAACAGATATTTCACCTAAATACGGAACGAACCTCATATATTTCCGCATATACGGATAACCGCCGCTTTCGCAATACTCTTCGATATAGGTAAGGAGCTCGCTAAAAAAAAATATATTACAATCTTCATTTTTTTTTCGTTTCATAAGAAACGAGAAAAAATAATAGAATAGAAACATCGATTGCTGGATGTTAGTCACGTTAAAACTCGAACACTGCTTGACCAATTTGAATGATGATTATTTATTATTATTTTGTGTTTTTTTTTAGTACTTTATACTGACTCTTAACAGAATTAAAAAATCATTGTCAGCGTCATTCGTCACCACGCGGGTGAAACCGTAGATTTTCTTACTTTATCTATTTCTTCTATTACATCTCTAACTACACTAATAATAAAAAGGAAAGATTTAATTCTTTGCTAATAATGGATAAACTCAAAAACCACTAAACCGATTAAAAAATCTTTCACAATTAGAAAGCTACATTATTCCTGAGTACGTAGGCTATATTTAATTCAGCATCATCATCATCCACCACAGGGCATGTGGGCGAAACCGCTGAGCGTAACAAGTCTTATATGAATCAATTTTATTGTTATTCGTTAGTCTAGCTAAAACTAGAAAATGGCGTTACCGATATTCATAATTATTTTTTGTTTTGTCACTCCGATATAGGGGTGGTTAAGTAACAAAAATAACTCATCATCAACGTCGTCCATCACCTCGCAGGTGAAGCCGCGGGACGTAGCTAGTTTGAAACAAAAACCCCACTAATATTATAAATGTGAAAGTTTGGATGGATGGATGGATGAATAGAATAAAATGTTAGTTACTCTTTCACGCTCAAACGGCTTGATCAATTATGTTGAAATTTGGTATGGAGGTAGATGAGGCACTGGATTAACACATACGGTACTTTTCATCATCATTATCATCATCCATCACCACGCGGGTGTAACCGCAGGGCGCAGCTAGTAATAAAATATATTTACTGAAATGAAGCAGTGTTAGCAGTTTTTTATTCAATTACACTTCAGTTTAATATTTATTAAAAAAGTATCTTAAGGAATAATTGAATGAAAGAATAAAAAAATTTATACCATTCCCACTCTAAAAAGCTTATTTTATTCTCTAAAAAACAGTGAATAAAAAGGCCTTTAATTCACTGTTTTGGTGATTGAATTTAGAACACACCAATATTAATATTCGATCTCCATCTCAATGCTTATACAACTTCCTAGCGCATAAAAATACTCGATACAAACTCCTTGCGCTAAGAATTCTCGAGATAATATGTATAAACTCTTTGTGCAATTAACTCCTCGAGATTTGATTGGTCGATATTTGCGTTAGAATAAAAACTGTAGTGTTCATTGCTGCCATTACAGAAAAAAATATAATAATAACATACTCTTATGTTTGGTAATTATTCCAATTTTAATGTGTATTTTAATTAATGTAACCTTCCATTTTTCGTCATTAAATGTATAATTATTTTCATCATTAAATTATTAAATGTATATTGTCATAGTATAAAGTATAGTATGCAACTCTTGAATGAAACGGATTTATATCGAGGGCCATGAATCACTCGCATCGCTCAGGATTCTAACACTTGAATAACTCGCTACGCTCGTGATTCAATCATCACGGATCACTCCTTGCGGTCGTGATTCAGTCGTTAGAATCCTTCACTTACTCGTGATTTATTTATGGGCCTTGCTATCCGTCCTTTATTCACTAAAATATACTATTTATACCAATCCCACTCTAAAAAGTTTATTTCATTCACTGAAAACAGTGACTAAAAACGCTCTTTAATCTATTTTGGTGTTTGAATTTGGAACACACCAATATAATCGTTCTCCATCTCAATTATTATTTATACGTACAACTTCCTTGCGCAAAATATTATACTCGATACAAACTCCTTGCGCAAAGAATACTCGACATTCGAACTCTTTGTGCAAATAACTCCTCGAGATTTGATTGGTCGATATTTGCGATAAGGAGTTTAGCATTAGAATAAAAACTGTATTGTGTTCTTTGCTGCCATTACAGGAAAAAATATATAATAAATAATAATAAGAGGATTGCTCTTATATTTAGTAATTGTTCAAATTTTAATGTGCATTTAATTTACATCAATTTAACCTCCCTTTTTTCGTCATGAAATGTCTAGTTATTTTTTTTTCTTGTAGTCATGGTATAAAGTAGGTATAGTATGCAACTCTTGCATTGATTTATATCGACGGCCATGAATCACTCGCATCGATTCTAAAACGTGAATAACTCTCGCTACGTTCGTGATTCAATCATCACGAATCACTGCGGTCGTGATTCAGTCGTTAGAATCCTTCACTTAGGTACCTACTCGTAATTTATCTATGGCCCTCGCTTTAAATCCGTCCTTCATATTGCATAATATACTATTTGTAATCTATGTTTCCAGTTAATGAATGAGGCGATTGACATTTTCTCTCTTTTTCTGCCTAACTGTTGTTAGGATTTAGCACAAGTTTGTATCAGATAACTGTGCGTCTAAACTGTGCGACGAAAAACACACATACAAAAATTAATCACATATTCACTTACTAAAAAGTAATTTTGATTTTTCCATAACTTAATTATGCATATAATTGAAAAATCAATTAGTAGTCTGTCTCTAATGTATTTCACATTAGATTAAGAGTTCTTAAACACGTTTGTTAAAAGATAATTTAATATAAATGTAAAACAAATAATCTTATCATTTGTATTTGTGTATAATAGGATTAATTATATATTGTTTTTATATTCTAATTCTTTATTCCACATTTATATTGAATTATCTTAAAATTTAAAACGTTGCGTAAACATAGACTCACTTACTAAAAAGCAATTTTGATTTTTCCATAACTTAATTATGCATATAATTGAAAAATCAATTAGTAGTCTGTCTCTAATGTATTTCACATTAGATTAAGAGTTCTTAAACACGTTTGTTAAAAGATAATTTAATATAAATGTAAAACAAATAATCTTATCATTTGTATTTGTGTATAATAGGATTAATTATATATTGTTTTTATATTCTAATTCTTTATTCCACATTTATATTGAATTATCTTAAAATTTAAAACGTTGCGTAAACATAGATTAGGCGTAACATGCTCTGTCTTGCTTTCACGCGTGATATTTACAGTAATTGAAAAATTGACAGTGGGCCTAGCACTACGAAGAAATAATAGTCAGGAAGCATAATTCAGAATAAATTCCACACAAAAAATGGCCCTACAAATCAAAACAACGTATGATTCCAAATACAAATTACTTCCGAGGTTACAAATAGACATGTTCGGTGATTGGTTTAAATTCAGAAGGAAAGCAGGGATTGGTTTACGCGCGTGCTGCAACGTCTACAATGACAGCAGAGTCATAGCGGCGTGGACGGTATTATGCAACAAGTGGACTGGACCAACTCAATCATAAATCAATCGTAAATCTCGTATGTCTCGCGAAATATATTAATTTATTAAGTTTTTGTCTAGAAGACATTAGAAGAGATTCTTCGCAATGTAGTAATGAAAGATTATGAAACATTTAGGCTTATACATTTTACCAAAAAAAAAAAAGTCGTTATTTGCCAGCTGGATGTTTTTCAGTGGTCACAGAATACCTTCATTATCAATTTAGAAAATTCAATCAATTTATAGAATTACTTTAGAAAAGCACTGTGTTGATATTACTGACAAATTAATTAGGAACTCAGCTAAACCACTTTAAAATTCGGAGAGGGTGAATTTTCATTAACTTGAAAAATTAAACGTGCTTTAATTTGAAAAAATCAATGAACTGTTATTTTAATGCTATATAGTTACCTATATTACATACCAACTGTAGGCAATCGTTTATTGTTCATTGTCTGTAGTATCTCTTTAGAGCGTAAACGCTTTGGAAGCGCCAATTCGCGTTTTTGCTGAGTATTAGAAGGGTCACATAATAATGATTTATATAGTATATTATGTCAATTATTCTTACCTGATGTAATAGAACATTATTTGATTAACAAGTTCAAGTTCCACAGACTACATTTAGAAATTGTTTATTAGTTTGTTATTGCCGAGCGATTTCTACACACACACGTTTTTAAAATCAATCATAAAACCGGTCGCGCCAGTCACGAATCGTCAGACGCGGCTGAGGCCTCTTAGAGAGAGGTCAGAGAACGTATCGCTCTGACGCCCGCGCTTACACAACTAAATATTAGTGCGCTCAAAACTTCCTGATACATATTGAGGTAACATTTCTAAGTGGGATTCTAACCAATAATTTTATATGACATCTAGTGCATCAACAATAGAAATTTCATTGTTATAATGACATCGACCCTTGAGGGGCTAGTATTTTGCTATTAACCAAATTTCTTATGCTTATACATTGTATCCAGGAATCCATGCTGGAGCCGGAAACTGGTAGCAGGAACTATGTGAAGGTTAATAGTAGACACACCGTGTTTGGGATAGTATGAATCGTCTTTGCGATACCTTTTTTTTCTAGCTGGTAACCAGGACCTGATGCTGGATCTAGAAACTGGTAGCAGGAACTATTTGATAGTTGTTTTATTTGCTATTCTCATCTCTTATTGGTAGGTACATGAGTTAAATCTTACTTTTTTCTAGTCTATGCTCTTGTAGATAACATGTACTTGATTAACAATTATCACTTTATGTTAATTAATGTCGATATTAAAAATAAAATGTGTCCTGCGTGATATTTTATTTCACCTTTTTGACCTACGTCTATTTGTGACATAAAAACCAAAGTAGATAAGAAAAAATATACATTTATTATTTATTTTTATTAAATATTAATGCGCGCTATTTTTGTCAAGTGATAAGGCCACTGCCGCAGGGCGCGCTAGTAAGTAACTCGCTAATGTAAAATACCTAAAAGCCTACCTGCGCTACCTGCGCAGAATAAAGGCTCTTAAAGATGTTGATGTTTCTTCGGGACAAAGAAAAAAGATAAATATGATATTTTATATAACATAATTTAAAAAAACAGTAGGTACTTACTGTACCAACTGGTAGGTAGGTACTGCAGTTTTGTGTAACATGGTCCATAATTTTTTTATTATCTATAATTTTATTGTTTTCAGTCAAAATTAACGTAGTATAATTATGCTGGTTTTCACAGGCAGTCATACTCTTGTTTTTCTAGCTTAAGTGCAGCTAGGCACTTATTTTGCCGCATTGAATCGGCAAGCAAGCGAGAATAAAACATAACAAGCAAAACCATTGCACATCACATACATTACAATATTTAGTCCTGAAGAAAAAAGTACATCCTTAATTAAATAAAAATTTACTGACTTCATTTTGCATAGTATTGACTAGTATATTGAGTAATTATTAAACTAACTAGTAGTATGAGTAATTATAATTTTGCTATTATTTACTAGTAAAAGTGATCCCTGGACATTTAAATCGTGTATTGTTTCTGCACCACTTCACAACGAATGCTGGCATGATGATCCACAACTGAAGTTCACAATGATAAAAATGAAAATGTACGCGAAGATTTGAAGTGTGCTCGCTTGCAAGTAAAATGTCCGACT
The DNA here is from genome assembly GCA_917880725.1 of Selenia dentaria. NCBI lineage: Eukaryota > Metazoa > Arthropoda > Insecta > Lepidoptera > Geometridae > Selenia > Selenia dentaria. The sequence goes on along the minus strand of OU862896.1, from coordinate 25,514,978 downwards.
GATGACGTACTGAACACGACTTTTAAGCCCCGCCTTCTTGAACACGACTTTTGTTGGGTAATTTTTTTAACGCAGTTACAGTTCCTGACTATTATTTCTTCGTAGGCCTAGCACGAATAACTGCGTAAGTGTAACGTAACGTGTCGTTCACGTGAAACAGTAACAACTGCAACTGTGACACAGACAACTCATAGTTTGTACGCTGAAGCGTGACGCGTTGACGCTAACGATACGAATACCTTTTCGAAAATTGTGCTACGGTCTCTGACGGATGTTTTGAGCGCTCAGGTATAGCCAAGTTTATTAATTATATTAAAAAAAATATAGTATAAGAGCGTTAGTCTAAGCTATCTATAAGAATACCGTCCTACCTCTAAGTGATAAATGTTTGGATGTGTTTTCTTATCATTCTAACAAATTGTCCTTTTAATACAGTGCATGATATTAATACATAATTTAATACATACATTTAAGACAAAATTACTGTTTTTACTTTTTGACGTTTACCTAAAATTACCCGTAATGTACCCTTTTCTATAGCCATATAGCTGATAATTTTAATTAAGGGATTGCATAGCTAGTACTTGTACATACTAAAAGAATAAAAACTCTTTTCTACCTCTTAACATTGTCCGATTTCAGTGATTTTTTTTCATGCAATCAACACATGGTTTGCCATGCCCGTAGGTTTTGATATTTCAGAATTTTAAGTTTAAAAAAAAAAATTATATAACTTGGAAATACTGAAAAAATCAAAACGTAGGGGTATAGCAAACAATGTGTATATTGCATGAAAAAAATCACTGAAATCGGACAATGTTAAGAGGTAGAAAAGAGTTTTTATTCTTTTAGTATGTACAAGTACTAGCTATGCAATTCTTAAACGATATTCCCAAAAATTTTAATTAATTGAACAGCTGGCACAATGTAAACGTTATAAAACGTTTCCCTTTTATACGATCGATAGAACTATATCTATTTTAATCCCCTTACTGAAATGTCCGGTTGTCTCTTGGAGTTGTCTCGACCCCCATTCTCCCAGTTTGGCACGTAGGCCCTACTGGCCTCGTTCCGGGGTTATCGACCCCCCGGACAATACACCCCTTACACAATAACCTAGTGATGGGACAAGAGGCTTTGATGCAGTTAACGTGTTTTATACCTATAAAGTGTTTAGTACAAAGTTGATACGTACATGAGGGGTTAAATATTATGTTAAGCATGACCTAATACAGGACAGGGTTAGCAGTACTGTGCTGTGGAAAAGTTTAATAATATTAAATAAGTATCACGTATATAGATTAACAATGCAATATATGTACAGACTTAGAAATTACAGATTACCTAAACAAAAATAAACAATAATTATACGAGAACATACTAAGAGGCCGTAGCACAAACATATTGCGAAAACGTGTTCGTATCGTAAGCGTCAACGCGTCAATCTTTGACGTACAAACTGTGAGTTATCTGTGTCACAGTTGCACTATAACTGTGAGTTGTCTGTATCACATATATACATACAGGAGGATACATGACAGTTTGTACTGTTTCACGTGAACGACACGTTACGTTACACTTACGCAGTTATTCGTGTTAGGCCCACAGGTATTTTATATTTTTTTTAATTTTGTTAGCGATTTGTCAAAATCGACGGGTATCTAGGAGAGAATTTATAGCGAATCACTTTTTTCCCCCTTCCCCAATTCTCCCTCTCCTTCCCCTTCCTCCTCCAACCTCGTTTGCCAACCTATCCCATAAAAAAAAGAATAATCCTCAGGAGATTTCTTGTCAAACACTTGGTATTTTATGGTTTGCGTATTATTTTTATGTATCTACTCCTTCAATTGTATGTATGCATACGTAAACTAAAATTGAAAGTTTCTCCTGAGTATTATTCTCTCTTATAAGCTTCTAGCTAGGGTAAATGACAAGCAACTATACATATCTACCCTAAGGATAAATGAACTGTGTTACATATTTAAAAATCTAAAATATAGTAAGTATTTTAATTTAATAAGTTGTACAAGGTCAACAAGTCTAATCTTATATTGGTGTAGTTGACCTGACCCCATTTTCACGCGCGTGGCCCACGGGTAGTGTTGCCAGATTATTGCGGGACGTCCCGTTTTTCAGAACTATGAGCGGGACGCCGACATATTAAAGCTAGATGTATTTTGGTTTTAATAACTATGGAATTAACGTACCTACTTACGTAGAATTTCGTTGGGACCCCTAGCCTAATAGCCTTACTAGCTACACCTCGCGGTTTACTCGTGTGGTGATGAATGATGATGAAAAGTATTCTATGTCATTCCCCGGAATATAATCTGTCTCTTTGCTAATTTTCATCGAGATCCATTCATCCGTTTAGGTGTGAAAGCATAACAAACAAAGTCATTTTCACGTTTATAATAAGTATTTTAATATATAAAAATGAACCCCTATTTCTTCTGATAACGCTATAACTTGAAAACGGATAGAAAAATCTCGCTTATTCTTTTTGTGTTGTGTTAATTATTGCCAGGAGCCTTTCTTATGAAAGAAAAACCAAGTAAAGATGGTAGGTTATGGCGAGGCTGAAGGCCGAGCCTGCTATGCGAATGAAGTCGCGACCAGACGGTAGTTGAATATAAAAACCGACATTACTCACGTAATTAGCCGACGTTATCGAGCTAGATTTCGGGTATGTTCGATGCCCATCTTCACCGAGTTTACGCTGGTTGCCGCGATCTTGCACCTTTTTGCGACCGCGTTTTGATATTATTTGATATATTATAAATACTTAAACTCACTCGCATTTATAATATTAGTTTAAATATCTAGATTCGCCAGCGATTTACGAACATCATCAAAGCATGTGATTATGTAGACTGTTAGAACATCATACTCTAATTTGGAAATTTTCTCACTCTGTTGTTCGGAGACCTGTTCTGTCATCGAGTCATATTTATTTATCAGACATGCAGGAAAAGGCTGGGATTAATGACGCAATATTTTCAGGGTCCTAATGGGCGTAACGCAGGGATCTATTTTAGGACCTGTGTTGATCTTAGCATACACTAACAACTTACAATCAAGGACCTTTATGATATTGTGCTATACTCATATGAAAACTCTCTCATTTATTCAGCAGATAGGAAAGATAGTGAAGTAATAGTAAATAGTGATATGTCTATTTTCTCTGAATGGTTCTCTACGAATAATTTTCTTCTGAATAAATGGGACCATCTCGAAAGTATACTCTACCAAACTAAAATAATTTACGAAATTGGACTTTTCTGTAAAAAGGTATGCGTGTTCAAACATAAAAAAATAGGAACTTGAGAACCTCATTCCTTCTTTTGGAAGTCGGTTGTAAAAATATTATATTAGGTACTTAATTGTTAAAGAACTTCTCTTTTTCCTCCTGTAGCATACTTCGATGCCAATTATATGCTTAGGCGAGTTAAACTTGAAAAAGACTAGGTTTAATAGTTTTTCTAGGCATACTTTGACTCTACAATGCTCACTTATATTAAATTACTATGTCTGGGAGTCTAATGGATTTATTCCGAAGTACGCTTAGATATTCGTGAATCTAGGCCTATATATATCCTTTATACATTTTCAACAGACTCCCAAAAGGATGAAGTTCTCAAGTCGACGCGTATATTTTTTTAAGTATGACCACGGATACAGAGAGTCCGACTTTGATATTTCTTTTTTGTTTGGTAGCATATACTTCCGATGTGGTACTATTTAAATTTCATCAAATTCGGTCAAGCTGTTTGTGAGTTACACTCCAATAACTGAACAGTGTTTCGCCTATCTTGATGATATCCATATTGACGGTGAATGACAATCGATTCCATAAGTAGTTAGGGTCACTAAAAAGGTTAAATTTTTTACCAAAAATTTAACCGCTGTCATAACACCAAAAAGTGTGAAATAACTTGTCGAAGTTGGTCGGTACTTTTGAACTGTCATGGTACCGACTTCGACAAATTATTTCAGACATTTTAGTTTTGAAGTCGGTTCCTTTTTTAGATATTTTTTTTATAAACTATTCAGTTTACGATACATAAGTGAATATTGAATATATTTCCCCTCACTAGACCTTGTTGTGCTCAGGTTTATTTCTATCCTCGACTTCCACATCTACACCCTCCACAGGCAAGAATTTTTAATTTCATTATTAATATGTCGTTGGGGAAGTATGCTTCATACTTCGCTTCTATCAGCAACTAGCTGCGTCTCGCGGTTTCTCCCGCGTGGTGATGGATGATGATGATGATGAAAAGTATCATATGTCCCGGGATATAATCTATAACTTTGCTAAATCTGATTACGATTTGTTCTGCCGTTTAGGTGTGACAAGGTAACAAACAGACAGGGAGATAGAGTATTTTATATTATTTTTTATATTATTTTTTATTATTATTTTATAACACTCAAAGTAGTCTAAGTTACTCCATATAACATCAGCTATCTGCCAGCGAAAGTCCCGTTAAAATCGGTGCAGCCGTTTCAGGGATTAGATGGAACAAACAGACAGATAAACATATTTACATATTTTATTTGTAAATACCGTATATACTTTCATATGCATTTAAAAGCTGTTAATTTGTAATTAATTAAACATACACTCAAATTTGTATTATCTTTAGGTACGGATTTGAACGAGTTGAAAGGAGTTTGACGTCTTGGTATCGGCAGTCGAATGAGAAAAGAAATATGCAACGTTGTTTAAATATATTTTTCTTTTATACGTGGACTCGTACGTGTGGACCATTGCCAGGTTATTTTGAAAAAAAAACACATAGTTGTATCTAGTTAGATTTGTTTACAACTAGTCTGAGGTGAAGTCACATTCATATAATTAAGTCTGCTATATTAAGTCGCGGTTTGCCTTATTGGGCGGATACCTTACCTTAACTTTCTAAGGCGATTTACGAGGAAAACAAAACCAATGTTCCACATATTTTTGTACACCTATACCTACAAAACTAGGAAAAGTAAACGCAAATTAATGATTATTGCGTTACTTTACGGCTCGTCGTTAAAATCTTATCTCCATGTCACTTTTCTTACTCGCTCGGTGTGCATCGTACCGTTAAAGGCTGTGTGGCTCTAGTATAGGGTATGTAATTTAATATTAGTAATATTTATATTTGCGCTCGTTCTAATTTTACCGCCCTGAACTTCGTGTGCATCACAATTTGCCAAAATCTTCTTGAAAGGCCTCGTCGCCTTCCCAATGGCTGTGCCTAACGCCAAATCGATGGAATCGAATGGCATTCTCTCTTTTCTTAGTAGGTACCGAAAGGTAGGTATACGTCTTTGAAAATATAAAAATATTAGTTTTTACCAACATGTGTCACAAGAGATGAGATTGTTTTAAATCTTATTAAAATTATTTTTTACAGTGTATTGAGAAGTTATATATACCCGCGTGGTGGATTATCGCCCAACTCCTCTCTCTGAGAGGAAGGCTCGAGTCCCAGCAGTGGGAACAAAATGGGGTTTCTATGTTTTCCCAGTTGTAATCATATCATTACATCATGCAATACAAACACAATCAAGTTAAACGCCTGATAGAAAGCGCTGGCCCATTACAGATGCAGTGCTAATCAGAGCTAAGAACTGTAGTTTGGGTGGCACTGCACCGCGGTCGTCACCTCGAAACATTGTTTTTTGAATCCCCGTCCCGTAATTTCACATACTACTAACACGCCCATTCACACTGTAACACAGTAATGTATGCACATTATAGCTTCGTAGTACCTATTCTTTTAATTTAGGAATTGTGTGATACAGTTACTTTCTGATCGGGAAAAGCCGCTGGGCGTAGCTAGTAACTAATATATATGAAAAGCAGATATTATTTATTTTATACTAGCTGGTGCCCGCGGCGTCGTCTGCGCAGGATTAGTACTTCGAGTAGCTTATTATCTTCTCCAAAGCCATATCTATCTTTAAACCAATATTTCATAAAATGTTTACATGGTTATATGAGTAACTTTAAGTACTTACTAAATTAATCAGTAAACACTTATATTAAAATACAGTACCCACGTACAAATATAAAATTAAACACCATGGAAAAACTGTCATTACGTTGTATCACCCTTGAAAGTATTTGTGTTACATTTCATCACCCTTGACGGTCACCGAGCACGTTCTAGTGTATTGAGCTGTCAAAATGATAGCGTGTTTATGACTAAGATATCAGAAGCTGACACAAACTTTGACATTGAACATTTGAACTGTCATCATTACGATCTTAACGTAGCCGGAGATCTTGTTATTTTGTCAATAATGCCCAATAATATTACGGTTGTTCATAGGCCGAGTGATGAATGATGATGATGATGATGACTAAAAGTATCCTATGTGTTAATCCAGCGCCTCATCTACCTCCATACCAAATTGAATCAAAATTTCCCCCGCCGTTTGAGCGTGAAAGAGTAACAAACATCCATACATCCATACTCACAAACTTTCGCGTTTATATTACTAGGATATGTAGGTATATTAACTAAATCTTACTATACCATGCAGATAAGCACAAAGTACTTATAATATGTACAGCGTCTTAATAATTGGGGGCACACTGAGAAAAATCTAAAGCCGAAAGCGTCGTAACAACGGCCGATTTGGTTGGTATGACGGCAAAAAACCGACCAAACGTAATACGAACAAAAATGCCTTCTATGCAGAAAGCGATAAACCCCTTAGTTTACGGCGATTTCAACAAGTAGAATATGATTAATATGACTTGATATACTATTTGTTTCGTAATGTAAAAGTAATGAAAAATCAGTAAACATGGTAAGTCAGGTTAAAAACGAAGAGCTGACGATGATTTTAAACCGTTGTAAGGCGATTTTAACCGTACGTAAGTTAAAATGAAACTATTTTTTTTTTTTACTTTTTTAACTTCTATTTCTTATATTTTCTTATATTTACTGCATATAAGGTTATATTTGACTTTCGTAAGGCGTTTTGTACCCTTGTTTACTGTTCAATACGCCGTACGTTAATATTACTTTAACCGTAGGTTAAAGCTGTTCTACAGTATAGAGGCGCTATTTATCGTTAGTAACTGTGTACCATACCTATACCCTATTGAATAGGGCTTATTCAAAAGTATTGTAGACAAGCACCCGTGACCATAGCGGTTCAGTTGCCTGCCAGGCCAGGGACTACCACCTTCAAGATTTCAATGAAATGCTAGAAAATAAAAGAGTGCAGGCTACTGGAAGTGTCCAGTCTAGGTAGTCTAGTGTAGGGTCTATTCGATACGTTACATCGAACAGTTTGTATCTCATAAATCTTATAAACCGTTTGTACGTTTTCGCCTAAGAAAGCAAAAATAAACATAAGCCTTACAAAGTCACCTCACGTAAATACAATTCAGCCGTGTACGAACTAATTCGCCTTACCTCAGAATTTTTCTCATCGATCCCTATAATGCAAGCTTCCCATTAGCTAGGCAAGCTCTGCGGCTTAATGTTGACTTTGATAACCATCACGTTTTAATTATGTACGATAAATGTCGTACTACATATCTTCATAGAATACGTTTTGGTGATGAAATAAATAATTATGTAGGCTAAGTAATGTATTTTATAAGTAGAAGAAATATTTGTTTGTTTGTTTGAATTTAATAGGCTCCGAAACTACTAGACTGATTTCAAAAACTCTTTTACCTATTCATTCCTATATTACCCCTGATGAATACAGGCTATTACGTATATTGGTTCATGATCATCATCATCCATCACCACATGCGTGAAACCGCGGAGAGCAGATAGTGTTTATAACATTATGGGATTGAAATAAAAATATACATTCGGCCGATAATTTCATAACGCGAAGTCCGTAGGTATAACTATGTAATTTATGGGCACTGAAAATACTCGTATTTTTCTGTTTATTCTTATGACACCACCATCGATTGTAGTTAGGAATATCTCCATCCAAAGATATCTGGTAGATATTGCTTATAAGCGACAAGACCGCCTATTAGACAATGTTATATATAAGTTTATTTTGTAAGTATGTTTCGATGTTTAGTTGGTGAAATTTACAATAAAGTGGCATCTGCATGCGTAGTATCTATCTATTTGTCTATCTAATTACATAAAGTTCACTTACAATATTTGGCAGCAAAGCAGAATAAGCTAGTTTATTGTAAGTTTCAAAATAGGTTCTTACTGCAAATTTGTAAAAACAATATTACAATACAAACCTATTTAGTTCTAGCATCTAGCATGTCCAGAGGCATTCAATTATCATGAATACTCCTTGGACATAACTCATTGTTGACTGTAGTATTTTAGGACTTTCATAATATCTAAACCTGCAAAATAATATGCTAGGTGGTTAATGTAGAGTTCCATATTTCAGCGCGTGCTCTACAAAATAATAAAGAAAAATAACAGCATAATAGCTACGGAACTCTTTGTGTTAATTAAATAATGTATTTAGTTAATAGGCCTACTAAATATTACGCAATCAATGTCATTGAACATTATCATACAACAAAAACAATGTTTGCTGTCATTATCACTGGCTGAATAGATGTAGACGCGACAAGTTGATCTTAGAAAAAACAAAACGACAAACGTCAGTTTTCCCGCGTCCGCGCGTCACTTCGCCTCTCTCGCCGTGCTCGCTATACGCATGTCACGATCTCAGTATTGAATGGACAGACGGTCAGAAGACTTCGCTTTAAGCACAATGGCGAATTTATCGATTCAGCTACCGTTTTAAATTCCAAAAACAAATCAAATTGTGTTGTGTGTGTTATAAAAACAGTGCCTTGCGAGTGGTTGCTATATTGTATTCACTGAAATCGAACAGGTGAGTGAAAACTAGGTCAAAAATTGATTGCGAACTCATTTTAATTGTGTCTTCATTGTAATGTTTTCTGAGCTATTAAAGCTGGTTGATTTTTCGCGGTAAAAAGAATAATAAAAGCGTGGTTGTTAAGGAGGTTGAATGCTATAGGAGGTTGTATACAACCTTAATGGTTGTTTTTGTTTACGGAAAAGGGCATTATTGATTCGTCGTGATTGGAACGCGCCTGGTACGGTGATCTATGGCTTTTCGCGATATGTAGACACTCATCACGGGGTGAAATTCGCATGGGGGGTATGATAAAAAGCTCGTTGGCATAGCTCATTATGTTATTTAAATTATAATTACCACGCATACCATGATTAGGGCAAATATTTTGCAAGGAACCTAACCTAATAATTTAGTATTTAAAAAAAATTAATAATTAAAAGAAAACTGAGTGTTGTCTGCATATCGATATATTTCGTGCGATTTATGCGATGTTATGAATATAATGACGAAAGCACATAATATTATTATACACAATAATGATAGAAGGAGTATATTGACCTAACAAAGGGACTCGTATGTAGAGCTGACCAGAGAGCGTCTAATAATAATTTTGTTGACTCTACATTTCTGACGTTATCTTGTGATTTACTACAACATTGAACCTTATGACCTGGCATATAAATATTCAAATAAATTATTTGATATGCACATTAATTTAAATGCGTATGTGTGTAGGATGTGTTTGTTGTTATATCCTAGCTTCACGCAACAATGTAGAGTTCGTGATTATTGGTATATAGAGATGGAGGGCCAAATATATATAAATGAGCTCTTTTTTAACGTTAAAAACATTTATTAGTAATTAAAAATTAAATAAAATAATAATAATAATAACATTCTAATCTATAATTTATGAGCTCTTATATATTATAAACATGTTTCTATATATATATAACATATGCTATATATTTATCAGTGAAATGTACTTACCTGTATTAGGTGTACATCATCATCATCATCATCATCATCGTCATCATCAGCCCACATTCGTCCACTGCTGGACATATGCCTCTCTTATAGTACGCCACATAGCTTGGTCTTCAGTTCTCTGCATCCAGTTTACAGTGTAACAATTAAACTATATTCGTAGAATAGAGTATACAGCCCGCAATAATCATCATCATCATCATCTCAACGTCCACTGCTGAACATATGCCTCCCCCATATATTACAAAAGGACCGGTTGGAAGCAACCTGTATCCAAAGTCCTCCTGCGACCAACACTGCGCTAGCCGGTCCGTGGTCTCTATTCCAGAACCTTACAGCCACATCAGCCATCTGTTCTGCGTGCTGTGTGCCCTGCCCACTGCCACCGACTTACCTTTTGGGTTATGTCGGTAACTTTAGCTCGCCTACGGATCTCCTCATGTTTGATTCGATCACGTAGAGAAACCCCGACGTACATAGCCCTCTCCATAGCTCGTTGTGCGACTTTGAGTTTGCTAATGAGGCTCATATAGTAGAAGCCCGCAATAATAACGTTAATAAAATATATCCCCACTCCTTATGTAACGGAAGCCATGATGGTCACAAACATTCAAGATCTGAGAACCAACATTTCTGCCCAGAAGACAAATACTCACTTTACGTTTAGGTATTGGAACCTGGAACTCCATGCTTCTAAGGCAACATCTCTTTATCAGTTAGGGTCACTTTGTTTGTTAAGGGGCTAAATAATTTTTCCTCCACCGTATGGATGAGATACGGGCGAGGAAATCCAACTTGCCAGGCGGTCGGCCTCTGGTGCAGGAGAAACTTGTTGTCTTGGAGTTTGACTGGATCCGACCTCAGTGCTCGATATTCTACGACGAAGTAGTAGTGCGCAAGCGTAACTTTGTTATGTTAAAGAGTTCCTATAAGAGGCATTGAAAAGTGGAATAAACGGATAGTAAATTGGTACCCAAGAAATATGATAAGAAAACGAGGTAGACGGTTTCAAAGGGAGGACGAAATATAAATCGTAACTGGGAAAATATGGACATGGAAAGCTCAAAACAGAGCAGGGAAAGAAATGGAAGAGGCCTTCGCCAAAGTTGGGCAAACAGACAGGTTATCGGTCTCATTAGGTAAAGATTTAATGTTGTCATAAAAATTTCCGTGAGAACTCATAATTATATTGGAAAACCGGCAAACACTCACGTCTTTTATAGTCGTTATTAGGTACTCCGACCGGTGTTCGGGCAGTACTGACTGATGCCCCTTGCATCCTCATGGAGAGCGTGGTCTAGCCACGCTCTCACTGTTGGAGTAATAACGACTAGACCAGGGGTTCTCAAACTTATTTTGTCTACTGCCCACTTTGAGAATACATTATTTTTAGCGCCCTCGTTTTTTCACCTACTTAAAACCAACATAACTTCAAATTAAATTATTTATTGTGAGCTACAATAGCGGAGAGTTAGACATTCATTCTAAACGAGAGTTTTACTATAAATGTGAACCCAGTAGGCACAACAGCCAATGAGAATGATTATTGAAACACAACTTTATAGTATTCAGAAAGTATCTTTTCTGATTAATAAGTTTGTTGATATCAGTTTCCAAATTACTCAGGAACACAATAACGCCCCCTTTTTTTTCTGGGTCTCTTACTGCACCCCCTGTAGGCCTGGAGCGCCCACTAGTGCCACTTTGGGAAAGGCTGAAGTAGATGATAGTATGCCTGTTTTACCATTTAGATTAAATGTTAATGTAAAAACTCTGTCTGAAAAGCCTATTTATTATATAACTATATTTATCTATAATATGTATGTATTTAGAAATATATAAGTAGGTATGTTTATCAGTTGTCTAGTACCCATAACACAAGCTCTGCTTAGCTTGGGACTAGATGGCGTTGTGTGATAGTTGTGGAATATTTATTTATTTATTTATTTATTTATAACTATAGATAACTGTCACGGGCAGGCATGGTACCTACTATCAGGCGCACGGTTTTCTCGTCTCAGTATAAAAAAGGTCGTCACAGTATGTTCAATAACATTAATGTAATCACGCGAGATAAGCTTCAAATTTCAATTCCATTTCAAAATACCAATTACTAAACTAGGCTATTAACATTTCAATCATCTTGGTATTATAAGTCTAAATCGGTATATTGTTTCGCAAGCAATCAGTTAAAAGCTTATAAATTCGGATTTTGGAAAGGGCTGCTAAATACTAAGTGAAAACATGTTGAATGAGAGTGTGTGACCTCTGTGTGTCATAGCACCGGTTATGGGAAGGTGTGACACTTTAAGCTCAGGCGTAAGGTAACAATGAAACATACTTGCTGTAACAGCGTAACGTATTTCTAAATCTGTTACACTGATCCAGCACTGACTAGTAGTTACATATACACGCACACCCTATTACACACAGTCACTTATACACCAGCGCTCGTACCACCACACACACACCTTCACTCACATACGCACACACACACTCATACTCAAATACAGACATCCTCACACACGTCAGTGTTTAATATGTATTCAAAATATACACATATCGCGCACCATCAAACACATACACACCCTCACCCACACACACACACACACACACACACACACACACACACACACACACAATTCAGTTCTCATATATTCAAAATATGTTAATTATACGTACACCATAGAATAGGAACTGATACGTTCCTCGCTCACAAAATATTCCCATTTTTTATAATACCAATTGTGCAATAAGTGCAATTGGGTGCGTTACACTATCGCAGTTATCATACGGATCCCTAACTTTTTTTAAAATATTATATAGCCTATGTTACTCAGTGATAATGTAGCTTTCTAAGGGCAAAAGAATTTTCGAAATCGGTCCAGTAGTTTATGATACAAATCTTTCTTCTTTATAATATTAGTGTAGATTATAGACACATAGGAACGGTTACATTTGCCGAGCTCAAAATTAAATTACCTCACCCTGTAGGTATTCTTATTGTTTCTACTCGTATATACATGGTGGTTTCGCTAATTAATTTACATGAACATCTAACGACCTTCCAACTACTTACTAAATTGGATCAGTTGAGGCAAGCTAGTCCATTAGCTAAATAAATAGGTAGTGTGCTAATCCAGGTAATTAGAACTTCCTTTTGATTAAAGTGTACACAATTACTTGCTTTTTGTCCGCGATTTACCTGGAAAATCGTATTATCAAAGATGCAGTAGCAGTTTAACAACGTATAGGGAGGGAGTAGTGATAGGGAGTTGGCTATCATTTCGTAAATTTGATCAATTTACATATAAATGATTAAGTCAAGTCAAATGATCCGTCGTTGCGCTCATCAACGTGCTCACCGATGTCAGATACTTTGAGATATCACCTTGTACATAAGGTTGTTTTTCCAACCTTTCTTGTCATCTCGTCATTTGTTTTACGGGTGTTGTCAAAGATGAAACGATGTTTGCTCTTATAGAATCGTATGGCTGGATATCGAAGACACTAAAGATACCACGTTTAGCGGTACATCCCTTGACATTTGTAAGAAAGAAGGTTCTAAATGATTTGTTCATGTCTGTCTCTGGAGCGGCGGCCTTATTGTCTATCTTTACGGAGAATTAGAATGTGCTTCATTTTAACATCTGAACCCCATTCTGATCGAAACCCTGCGAGCCGATTGGCTGCAACCATCAATGGGAATGAGAATGAAGTGGCTTTTCATTCTCATTCAATTTAGACAATAAGGCGGCCGATCCTGAAAACGATGAAATTAATTAAACAGACATCCGGGGTTCTGCATTGTTTTAGGGCGCAGCTGGTAAAATAGGCAAGAAGGCTGTATAGCTTTCTTGCGTCATTTAGTCAGTCATTTATAATAAATATACGAAAAATGTAGATATATGATCACACTCACTAGCCCATATAGTAGAAGCCCGCAATAATAACTTTAATAAAATATATCCTCACTCCTTATGTAACGGAAGCCATGATGATCACAAACATTCAAGATCTGAGAACCAACATTTCTGCTCAGAAGGCAAATATCTCAGAAAACTTACGTTACGTTTAGGTATAGGAACCTGGAATTCCACGCTTCTAAAGCAACATCTATTTATCAGTTAGGGTCACTTATTTTCTTAAGGGGCTAAAGAATTTTTTTGTAGTTACATATACACGCACACCCTATTACACACACAAACACACACACCCACACACACACCCACCCACACACACACACACACACACACACACACACACACACAGAGACATCCTCCCACACGTCAGTGTTATTATATGTATATTCAAAATAAATATACGAAAAATGTAGATATATGATCACACTCACTGATTTGAGCTATATAATATTTCGAGAGAATATTACAGCTACGATTAGGTATTGTTGTTTTTATACACCAATAAAGGAACATTACACAAAGTCAATGGTGAGTATAGTTGGATATAGCTGTGTTGTATTTCTCCTGCCTTTCATCCCGCAGATACGAGTATGTGAACCATGCCTTATTTATCAGACATTCCAGGACCACTCCTTTATATTTCTTGCGGCACAATTATCGTTATTAACAAAGCCTGCTACATGAGCAAATAATGCTAACTCCCTAGCTATACTAGTCTTCTCGCGTGAATTCGATTCAATAACACGCACACTCATTTACGCTAACGTAAATAATAATTTATAGACCGAGCGAGTGCAAAGCACGAGTGAAGAGTCTTTGCAATAGCTTGGGTAGAAATGTTTTCGTATGTCTGTCTGTCCGATTGTTATCTACGGATCGCATTTCTCAACTGATACTCGTGAATTTTGGGAGCGTGTTCGATATTTATAAAGATTTCTTTGTCAATTCAGTTTTTGAAAATTGTTCATAATAAAAAGTATTACATACTTTTTTACTATTCTAAAATGAAACTAGATGGCGTGGGCAATTTTATGTGTGCGGTGAATATTTATTCATATTTAACCCTTGAAGTAGTTAAAAAATAAAAATATTCTGGCGCCAAATCGAACGGAAAAAGCGCGCGAAAATTCATTATTTTAAAAACTAGCGCGCGCCGCGAGCGTTTGCAGGAATAAAATCATAGTAAAACAGCTATTTGTTCTATTTTATATCTGTAAACGGCGTAAATTTACACTGGTTACCCAGTACATCTTCCTTTATTCTATTAATATGTTATCTGTTTCTATTTAGTCAAATTATAGAGGTAAAGTCGACCGAAAAAATACAAAAAACTTGAACCGCAACAAAAAAATAACAAATGAAATAAATTCTACAAACACCAATTTAATCTCTCAAGCAGGTGTAAAAGGAGTATACATAAAATCACAACTGTATAATAGACTTTGAAAACCTATACTACCAATTTTATAAATTATCCATAATAAATCCAAAAATTGTCATACAAACATATACTCTAACAG
The DNA here is from genome assembly GCA_917880725.1 of Selenia dentaria. Classification (NCBI taxonomy): domain Eukaryota; kingdom Metazoa; phylum Arthropoda; class Insecta; order Lepidoptera; family Geometridae; genus Selenia; species Selenia dentaria. The sequence goes on along the minus strand of OU862896.1, from coordinate 25,499,710 downwards.
TAACCAAATAGATCTCAAAGTCGTAGTCCCATTCGTTATCAAAACAATATGGCGGCTGCCTTTATCAAATTATGGGAATTGCTCACAAACTCATAATATAAGAGGATTATAAGCTATGCCAAAACATAAAACTATGATCTAAGCATAAAACTATGATCTCCAACTTCTGAACCTTAAAAGAAGCATTATTTAGAAATTATTAAATTTTCGTATTGACATCGCAACCCTTGTAATTTTTATAATCATTATCATCATCTCAGCCGTAGGACGTCCACTGCTGAACATATGCCTCCCCCATGATTTTCAAAAAGGACCGGTTGGAAGCGGCCTGCATCCAACGTCGTCCTGCGACCTTCTTCAGGTCGTCTGTCCACCGTGTCGGTGGACGAACTACGCTGCGCTTGCCGGTCCATGGTCTCCACTCCAGAACCTTTCGGCCCCATCGGCAATCTGTTCTGCGTGCCATGTGCCCACTGCCACTTCATCTGGCAAATTTTTATAATATCACTTTTTAAAGCACTAACGCCTGTTTTAGCGATCTCAAACATTGAAATTTAAAGAGAGAAAAATTCACATCCTCCGACGGGATTCGAACCCGCATCTTCTGACTGTCCGTGTCAGACGCCATTGACCAACTAACTTGATTTTAAACAGCTGCTATGCAGTGTCCTCTTCTATCGCTTGGGATGGTTGGTTGGGAGCTCTCAGTCGCACACATTCACTCGCAGAAATATTTAACTTTTTTAAATTCGACAACCGGAATTCGGGACTGATTTTTCGCAGGCAACCCTATACCACCATGTTCAGAATTAAATGATCTTTATTATCATATAATTTTCATTCAATAATCAGACCGGTTCAAAATGCTAGTATCGATTTACCTGTTTATACCTGGCAACCCTGAGGGTTGTGACCGGAAAAAATAGGCAACCTAACGTTTGCATATTCTATGGGCTTCATACTTTCGATTGATATTGAATTTGTCTAATAACCAAATCGGTGAATCATTTAAAAAAATATTATAATTAATTTATCATATCCTGGACTGAAATTTGCTAGGCAACCCATATGCTACATGTTGATTGACTTATTAAATTAAATATAAAATACGTTTAATCAAATAAGCATCTCGGTGAAGGTCGTTCTATATCAGGATCTTAGACTAGTAGAAGTCAGGTTCAATTTGTTGTAAAGACCAAGAATAAGTTACAAAGCAAGCTTTAGTGGATGCATTCCAACTCTGAATGCGAGTTGACTAGCTAGAGAATGAAAAATCGCGTGTCCTGATTTTGTTCGCTTCGTACTCTTGCTAAACCTTTAGTTACGGTTAATAAACATAAATATATCATTATTATCGAGGAAACAGAGTATCTAGAAAACTGCACAGAATCAACGACTTCTATCATGGTAATATTTCTTATTAACATTTCTTAGGCTTCGCAATTCTTGTACATTGAAAATAAACAACTTCAAATGGATTCAATCGCTACCCGTAACCATGTTTACTGAAAAGAGTTCTAAACGTCGTCGGGATAAAATCATATAAATTTATACACTATTTAATCTGTTTAATACATGTTGTCCCATATTATTGTCCCATATTATTATTATAAAAAAAAATACTAGGTTTCAGACAAAATAAAAAAGTCAAGACAGAATGTTGTGAACAGAGAAGTGAGGCCGGTTGAAACTACGCCTCGGCGTGTCCATACATATTTACATACAATACCTACAACGAAACTACGCCTTGGCTCGTCAGTCGAACTATCGCGGCGCGTGGAAGCAACACGTAAAGTTTTAATTATCATTTAATTTCAATTTATTAATTATTGATAAAATTTTAATAACTTTAATTTAATTTGAATTACCATGACAGTACCGAGTCACGCACATGTAGTTTAGAAAACCGGCCTCACTTCTCTGTTCACAACATTCTGTCTTGACTTTTTTTATTTTGTCTGAGATACAAGGTACTGATAGACACTAGCACGAAAGCATGCTATAGATGAGCTATTGCTACTTAGTGGTATGTGTGTCAAAGTGTTGCTTATGTAGCATGCTTATTACGAATGCAAATGTATAGCTAAAAGCATGCTAATAAGCATACTATTTTAGTAGCATATTTATCAGTACCTTAAAGTTGTTTAAATTCAATGGCAATATTTCTTTACCGGTAAGTTTGTGTCGCATGGTATTACTTCTTTATTTCGATCTTTATTAGCGACTATCAAATGGAGAAACATCTACATTGCGTATTTTTTTCTAAATTACTGGGTTCCTAGCTAGGGATATTGATTTTTCAAAAATCCAATATTGTAGTTTTAGTTCACCATCAAAATTAGACTAGAAACTGCCTTGAGTTTTATTCGCTATTCCTTGTGGTTTCGAGTTTGGCCATCCACGACTACTTGAAAAGTTCAACCTGTATACATACTCGTACTGACGTTTCACCAGCATTATGTTTTTAATCTCATGTATAGGCCACCCTACCAATCTTATTATTTAAGCAGGCCTTATGACGCATGTGATAGAATATGGAACAGTCCAATCCAATAGGTAGGCCGGAAACTGCATGAATAAAACAGAATTTAAAGGTGACAAAATGTCAACCAGCAGTTTTACCATCTAAGTATTATACTTATGTCCGAATGCGTTTCGTAAGTGGCGAGAAATCTCGACTTACGTAGGACGTCCACTAGTGAACATAGGTTACCTCCACACATTTCCAAACGGACGGTTGGAAGCTGCCTGCATCTAACGTCGTCCTACGACCTTTATCAGGTCATCTGTCCACCTTGTCGACGACCTACACTGCGCTTACCGGTTCGTGGTCTCCACTCCAGAACATTCCGGCCCCATCGGCCATCTGTTCTGCGTGCTATGTGCCCTGCCCACTGCTACTTCAACTGGCTTATATTCTGGGCTATATCGGTGACTTTAGTTAGTCTACGGATCTTCTCATTTACTGAGCCGATCGCGTAGAGAAACCCCGAGTACCTACGGTATGAAGGTTCAAAAGATATAAGCCTTTAAAAGCCTATTAGCCTTTTAAAGGTGAGACAGACACATACAGACTGACAGAAGGACAACGGAGGCTTAGTAATAGGGTCCGTAATCGCCTAAGGAAAAAAAACAACATATATACCTAATGCCGCCTTTATTGGAAGTTGTTAAAAACATTTGGCCCGGTTTATTACCTCCAAGGTTATTCAATGTACCAGGTTGTATATTATTTCCGTGTTTCCTTCAACATTGATGTATACTTGTTACTTTGCCTCCTAATAGGATTATTCGTCAAGAAATTGTTAGCCCCGACTCGATACTGTATAATCTATGACCACAGTCGCGAAGCAATTCAGCCGAAGAAGGAACTTTCTTGTTCTATTAATAGTATTTTCATGAATAATACAAAGTGGCAGTCGCATACGGCCTGCCTTAGTGCATTCAACTTAGACTATAAATGGGTTGATAATAGAGGTAGTACTTGCAGTTCATTATGTAGGCTTTAGCGCAATGAAACAGCGTATATATTTTCGACTTCATCACAAAGTTTAACTTTGATTAGGACCGACCTCTCAACACTAGAGGCTGGTATTTCAGAAAGGTTGTAAACCTGGATATGAGTGGAGATTTCACAGTAAATACATGATCAGCCCATTATGTTCTTATGTTCCCGTTGCTAGAACTCGAGCTTTCCTCAGAGAGAGGATTTGGGACATAATTCATCCTAGCTAGGTCCAGTGCGGATTGGTGGATAGGCTAGTCCAACCCATGTCAAAGTTTCAGGCCGCCCGAAGGCTTTCGACATAGCCTAACGATTGTTGTCCTAAGAGCAACCGGGACCTACGGCTTAACGTGCCTCCAAAGCACGGAAACGCTCGATTGAGTAATGCCACTAGCACACACCCATCCAATTCCTGACCACAGCAAGCGTTGCTTAACTTGTTGATCGGTCGGCAAGTCAAGCTCCGCTGCGAGCGTCGTCTGTTCTTGACAGTAAATGCCATAGAACATTTTCACAGATATGTACTGAAGCCTGGATTAACTGCTAATCGTTCTTCTGGAAAACGGCCTTCTTCATTTGGCTGGTGTGGTGATGTGGAGATTTGGTTGTTTTGCATATGTCGCGATTCGAGAAGCGTGATTGTGAAATTTTACAGAGAAAAACGCTCGGACGGTATTCCTCGGTGGCGGGGTCATGGCATGTGACGCGGATTGTCGAAGACGCGGATTCGAATGCCGTCCGATGACGTGTATTTTTCTCTCTAATAATACAAAGTTTGGTTTCTCTAAAGAAGCTTTATCAAATCAATTCAAATAATTCATTTGCTAGAACACAATATATACAAAGTCGAAATCTTATGAAATCATATAGGTCACAATGTATTCTGCATATTTTCTTTAACTAATACTGTCTAAATAATCCCGAAACTCCTGTATATTATAAAAACAATTCGAAAGAAGCCAATCTGATAATTGACTTTTAAACAGATTTCCATCCAAGGCCTTAATTTTATCTGGTAAATAATTATATAGAGTTATGCACATATTGTACACATTCCTTTTATATAAATCCTTACGGTTGATAAAGTAAATAAACAAACTTCACTCTTTTTTGGAGGGTAAGAATTTGTCCACGTTTTAAAAAAAAACAGGCTGTTGTTTCACTAAGGCACAAACATGTCTAATATACATATACGGTAGAGGAAGTATGTTACATGCTTTAAAAAGCGGTCTGCAGCTGTCTCAAAACCACGCCCTGTTTATGTTTATTTAGTGCTTTAAAAATCATAATAATATAATAAAAATAATTTGATAAAGAACATTTAAAAAAAATATTTGTATTGTTTTTGGGATGTATTTACGTCAAGCTAACATATATAATTATTATATTGAAAAAATCTATCCGTTACTCCAAATAGCTAGGACATGCAGACGCATCCACAGACAGACAGAGGAATATCCAGTGGAATCAGTGACAGAGGAATATCCATATCCAGTGTAGGCTTATAGTAATAATTAGCATGGACGAAAAGTAATCATTATTTGTAATAAGGTCTTGAAGCCGTAATAATCTAGATGAATCTGCGAAACCTTGCATTCTTAAAACCATCGCATTCTTCAAAACACTATATTATGATTTACATGTTTTTCCGCATACCTCAGTGTAGGAACACAATACGCGTCGTAACTTCGCAAAAATATTTTAAAAGCATCATGTAAATGGCCAGACTTCTGTGCGTCACGCTTGTTTAGTGATTGAAAATATGATTCGACGCAGACAGCGCAGAGATGTACTGTAAAAAGTTTTATCATCTGCTGAACAGGGTTGTCAGACAATGAAAAACTTGCATCTCCGCTTCTACACGTGTTCGTTTGTTATTAACAAAATTAATATAAGTCTTAAGGGTTCTTTAGGAATTATATTAATGTTGATAATAAGCTAAGCTCTCTATGAAGCCACAGACCGGAAAAGGTGATTAGACTTCAGACGAGTCACAATCCTCAACACTGAGGGAACGACTGAGGACGATGAAGGGTTCTTTCTTTCTTAATATTGAATTTCTTTGTGTGTTTGTTTGGTACGCATTCACGCATAAACGGCTGAACGGATCATAATGAAATTTGGCAAGGAGATACATTACATCCTGGGGAAGCACATAGTAATTTTTTTATCATTATCATTCATCACCACGTGGGTGAAACCCTGGGCGCAGCTAGTAAAGCATAATTAGCCCCATATGGAGCATCCAACCAATGAAGTGGCATCCTTGTGTAATAAAACTTATATATAAATAATTTTACTATTTATGGAACGTCAGTGCATGGACTCCTTCATATCATCATCATTATCATCAGACGTAGGACGTCTACTGCTGAACATATGCCTGCAAGCAATAATATTCTTAATATATTAAAAAGTACGAATATATATTTTTTAAGTATCTCGCACTAACGGCCGGTCCCAATAATCTATCTATCGTCAGTTTACCTTACTAGAGATAGATATTTGACACTATTTGTATGGACGTTATGTCAAATTTCTATCGGTAGTAAGGTAAACTGTGGATAGATAGATTATTGGGATCCCCCTTTAGACGCACAAACCACGTTGGTTTTATGGTTATGGTATAAACAAAGTATTTTACTTAGTTTTTTTTTTAATAATTATTACATCTATACATATAAATAAAACGGATGTGTCTGTTTGTAATTCTTAACAGCTTGTCACTAAATGTATATGAAAGTACTTAAATGAAAAATCAATTTTCAAAATGTATTTTTGTCTGTTTGTTCCGGCTAATCTCAGACTGGACCGATTTTAACGGGAAACTCACTGGCAAATAGCTGATGTCATAAGGATTAAATTAGGTTACTTTTATTTCATCATCATCAACCATCACCACGCTGGTAAAACCACGGGGCGTATTTAGTAATGTAATAAATATAGACAACATAACATGAATTTTCAAACAAACAAACAAACAAACTTCAATTTTGTTTAACACTTTCAATTTTATACTCGTGGCAAACGTTATTGACAACCCTGTCCGTAGAACGGCGTGGCCTGAAATTATGCGCAGTCGCAGAAATAATATTATCATTATTATAAATATCTTTCGATCAAGGCTGGCATATTTTGGGAAGCTTCACGTCACTTTATGGATATTTTCATTATAATGTAGGTATATCGGATATATATATATATTTCACATTTACTTATTGATGAGACGCTTAATAATTCCGTAGTAAGCTGTTCTTAGAACTATTTATATAAAGGGAAGCTTAACTAAAGCTTATGTTTTTAGCTTTTAGCTGATTTTCCAAGTTTATAACATCTAAGCGAATATTTTCTTAACAATTCCTAATTGACTAAGTAATTTAAATAGATTGTTGCATTTCTTCCATATCATTATTAATATTATGTGAGTGTAGATTTTTGTAGAATCAGTTTTATATCATATCGTTTATGTATAATATCCTTCTACATTATAAGCTCAATTTAGTAATCTATTTTAGCGCTATCTGTGGAGATTTATAATGACTCTGTGTTACTATAAGAAGTATTAATCAATTGTATTAGTCGATAGTCTTCCTAAGATTAAATAAATAAATAAATATTAAAAATATCTATTAACTACCGAACTAAAAATGTATTATGATAGTCCTTATTCTGTTAACAATAAAATCCAAAATTATTTAACATTTAGTGACACTTCTAAAAATAGGATTCTATTCAATTTTGGGTTATTTAAGGTTAGTTTAGTGACCGCTGACGATTGCCAAAACGTTCCTGTAGTCTCGACATAAAGGCGCTTGGAGGAATACCCCGGGTTTTAGTGGGTATACGGACTCCCACATAACCACCATGCTCCCCCCGGGGCGGTGGTATCTATAAAAGATTTTCCCGGGAAAAAAAAATAGGTTAGTTTAGCGAGCACGAAGTTACGTGACGACTAAACTGTCTAAAATATGCCCACAATTGAAGAGAAATGTCTAATTTTAGTGCTGTCATTCGAAAGTGTTATACTAATTTTGATTTTAGCCCAAACAAAATAAGTACTGCCATAATTCAGAGATTTTTAGTTAAGAGAATGCTTACAGAATCTACACCAGCCAGTTTAAAACTGCATGCTTCCCCGATGAGGCGACCGATCTGAAGAGCGGTCATCAAATACGACCCACAGTTCATCCACTTCCAAGAAGTACATTTCCATACATTATTGCGCTCCGAACGAACCTATCAAACCGTAATATTGTTATAAAAGCACACTCAGGCGCGCCCAAAATACTCATTTATATATACCCGATCGAAAATAAACAGGAACTCATCGCATTGCTAATAACAGGAACAAATCATTTGTGTGGATTTTAACGGAAATTGCGCATTCTTGTGCGAACAACCCTGACACTCATACTTTGATCTTAACCGGGCCTCAGCGCCTGTGAAGGGATGACCTTGCTCACCAAGGTCACCCCTAGACGTGTAGTGCCGTGCAAGCCGACGAAGAGTCCCCCGACTCTTCGCCAGTGACTCCACTACGGGGGAGACGTGCGAACCGTCATAGACGCAAAATAGACTAGATAATCAGATACTTAAACCTTCGCTGGCGGTGGATAGTGACAGGCACCATCGTGGTCCACTTCGCCATCTGGCTGGTGTTGAAGTCAGTATAATTTTTAGTAAAAGTAATTCACCAGCTTTAGTGAGAGCTTTGATTGCTACTTACGGGGTCGATTGTCATTCAAGATCAATGATGACATCATCAAAATACCCCTATTCCCCAACCACTCTAACCACTCTTCAGTTATTGGAGTGTAACTCAAAAACTGCTTGACCGAATTTCATGAAATTTAAATGGGACCACCTCGGAACTATACTCTACCAAACAAAAGAATTTTGATAATCGGTCCACAAAAAAAATACTCACAATCGTACATAACCTCCTCCTTTTTTGAAGTCGGTTAAAATTTAATATAACAAGAAACGACCAATTTTGACGGGCCTTTCACTGAAAATGGCTAATTTTATAAGAACAGCGACTGCCCGCGATTTCGTTCGCGTAGTAGTCTCGGCCTTCGGCCTCGCCATTACCCCCGTCTTTTCTTGGGTTTTCTTTCACAAGAAACTTCTGACAATAATTAACACAGGTAAAAAAAAATTAGCGAGATTGTTCCATCCGTTCTCAAGTAGCGTGACCAGGAGAAATACCTAGGGGTTCATTTTCTACGGACTTCCAAAAAAAAGAAGAGGTACTCAATTCGATTGTTTATTTTAATGTTTGTTATCTCATAACTTTCGACTGGGTGAACCGGTTCCCAAAATTATTGTTTGTTTGCAAACTGGTGCTTCCCATGTGATTCGATTTAAATTTCATCAAATTCGGTCCATTTTATTTTGGGTTACACTCCAATAACTGAATAGAATTGAAGTCGGTATTAAATTTTTCAAATTGTTCTTCTTATATATAAATTTAGGCCTAAAAGTAACCTTAGGCTTCTTTTAGGATTAGGGTTCACCGATAAAAGATAAAACCCAAGCCAAGCAAGCGCAGCCGTGGGCGGGTCAACTAGTTACCTATAAGAACAAACAATACCCAGCTTCGCCTGCTTGGTACAAATACGCTCTTCGTATAATATAGAATATTTCGTGCCTAGAAGTACTTTGGGTGAACCTCTTTATTAGTTTCGAGACGGTCAGCTACCTCAAATGTGTTTCCAGTAAACAAACATCTGGATCCTTTCAACGCAGATTTGTTTTGCCGTATGAGAAAGCATCATGTCCGTTTGATTTGTGGATTTGTTGTTACCCTTCGAAGGAAATTTTAAAGTACAATTAGCGTTTTTACACTGTATTTTTATATAAAGTAGTATAATTTTTTATAGCCCACTAACGCATGCTTAGCGAAACCAAACATTGCAATTTTTGAGAAAATAATATACATCCTCGGATGGGATTCGAACCCGCGTCCGACCGCTAGGCCACCGAGGCTCTCCGTCAGAGCATCGAATTTTACCTCTCTATTTAAATAATCTATACTAATATTATAACGAGGAAAGATTTGTATATATGTTTGTAACGAATTGGCTCAAAAAGTACTGGACCGATTTCAAAAATTCTTTCACCATTGGAAAGCTACATTCACCCTGAGTAACATAGGTTATATACGATTCATCATCACCATCATTAACCATCACCGCACGGGTGAAACCGCGGAGAGCAGCTAGTCTTAAACATAAAAATGAATCGTCAAAATGTATGTATATACGCATCAAGGGCGTACCCAGGATTTCAGCTAGGAGGGGGCAGGGGGCTGCTTATACCTGTTTCGAAAAGATCGTCTGTCGGGTATATTGAAACAAAAAATCATGAAAATTGACTTTTATTCATTAATTTTGATGATGACACAAAACAAAATATTATACATAATTATACCATACATTATGTATAATATATATTATTATATTATGTATGTATATATTAATTTAACAGTAATCTTCTCGGATTTGCCGCAAATTTGTCTATGACAGTCTTTTCAATAAACTCACTGTTGTCTTTTAAATAGTTGCGATGTACGCTCATCAGACATAAACCCGTAAACCTTTCTTCACCCATGGTGCTTCTAAGCCACGTTTTAACTCTTCGCAGCGTACTGAAGGACCGTTCTACGTTCGCCGTGGTGCATGGGATAGTGCTTAAAATAATTAATGCCTTTCTGACAACAGGGTAAAAAATGTTGGCTTCGTTGAACAGATCAATTACTTCTATGTCCCTTAATTGATCATCTGATAAAGCCTTCGTCACCCATAAATTATGCCAAAGGTTCAGTTCTCCGGTGATATCCAGGTTATAAAATTCTTGGAATGATTCTGCGTTTTTGTGTAGGTCTGTAATGCTGGTTTTTGTCATATACAAGGGATGTAGCCTGCTTAAAGCAAACGCCGGAGTATTTTCTTGGGAGAATCGAATATTCGGTGATGAAATGAGTGAATCAATGTATGGGATTATCAGGGAACGCCGCCAATATTCGTTATCATTGTCTGATGGCGGATTACTTCTATGTGTTTGCTTATGAGCAAGACGTGGAACCGAAATTTCTATGTTCAAATCCATTGCAACAGCTCGTGCTTTTTGAAGTATTTCATTACTTATTCTATCAGGAAACTCGCGGTCATTTCTGAGAATGTCCTTGATATTTTTGATGTGTTCCCCTACCGAGATCATGTCGATCGATTTAGCTTGCAGTGCGTTAACTACTGGTTCTAAAACTGCTGAATATTTGGCTATTGTTTGTAGAGTAACAATAAACACTGGTTTTGTAACGGCTGAATGCAACTGATATGCAGATTTTCTGGTGGCATTATTTCCTTCTACGGATAACGTTTCTAGAGATTTCACAAGCTCTGAAAAATGTTGAGAAAACTTTCTGATTGATTTATATTTTTCTGACCATCTCGTCTCACATAATCGTGATAGGTTTGGAGCGTAGTTTCGACGTGTAGTCGATTCCCTGAAAAACGTTATAACATCCTTTACAGTGGCGACAGTATTTCTAATTTCTGGCACTGCGTTCGCATCATTCACAACAAGGTTGAGTTTGTGACTTGAGCAATGAAAATATAAAGCACGAGGATATTTTTTCTCAAAATGGCTTGTACGCCACCCTCTTACTTGGTACTTGGTACTTGGTGGGCTGGCTCTTTTCCGCAACCAGTACGCCACCCTCTTTCCCTGCCATTGTAGAACAGCCATCGAATCCAAAACCTACGCAATCTTCGGTTGAGAGGTTAGAACTAATTAAGAAATTGTCAATTGCTTCGGCAATTGCGGAAGCATTTTGTGCTTTTAGTTCAACGAACCCTACAAATTCTTCTCTGATTTTCCTTTTGCTTTCGTCGTAGAACCGCACGCCTATTGACAGCTGTTCTTTCCCAGATACGTCTGATGTTTCATCAGCTAAGACTGCGTAAGCCATGGTCTTCTGAACCTCACTAATTATATTCTCCTTAATAACTTCGCCACATAAATTTATCAATTCGTTTTGTATTTTTGGTGATGTGTAAACTGCATTGCGACGGCACTTTTCCAGGTGACTCTTTAATCTGTCGTCTCCTGAATTGATTCTCAACTTCAATAAATCTAATAAAACACCCTCATCTGCTTGTTTGCCCCTAAGAGGCATATCATGTGTGCCGCAAAATACTATACAAGAAATAATTGATGACAATATTTGTCTGTTTTCATCGATTTCTTTTTGGTGTCCATTTTGCAGTTGGATGTCTACAGGAACATTTTCAAGAAAATTTTTTGCAGCATTTGTCGCCGTTTGGTGAAGGTTGGTCGTTGCATGCTTTCGGCAGTCTTCATGCATATTTTTGAACTTTATATATGGCCTGACCATAAACGATCCCAAAATTCCTCTCACAGTGCTAATGGGCGGAGGGAACAAAACACAATGCTTACAAAGAGCACCTTTTAGTCGCTTGGAATATACTAGCCATGGTGAATATTGATCCAACCAAGCATGGTTAAATTTTCTTTTTAAATGGCTTGCATCACTTTCAAAATCGTAATTTCTGGGCGGGATCCAAGGATTTTGTAACAACTCCCTCTTCTTTTCCGTCGATAGCTGGGTAGCCAACCCAACATAACGTCCCAGATCATTTTCATGACAGCCATCGTCCACTATAATTTCAGGATCGACGTTGACGTCATAAGTTTGTTGGGATGTCGATGGAGAAGAATAGTCGGCAACAGATATATTAACAGGTTCTACAGGAGAATTTGACGCTTGTCCAATGTTAGCATGCAATGATCTTGGCATTACATGAGTGGTTTTATCATGGTTGTCATTTTCATCGCTTCCACTGCTACTTTCCCGACCTTTTTTTCTTTTTTCGCGTGTCCTCCCTAAAAAATGGATACACAAAAATACTCTTACAGTGTTTAGGCGGGTTGTATAAGACGAAAATAAAGATCAAGTTTCACATTCTAATATATATGGTTTGAACGCCAAATAAGCATAACTAGGTAATTTGAAATAATACACTTGTTGTGACGTTAGAGAAAAGGGACTTTGTTGTCGGTATGGACTTATTAATAAATCCAAAATATTGCAAGGATCTTTCTTTTATGTTTTTTTTTTTACTTTTTAATCACAAAATATTCACAAATGTTATTTTAGCTATTATAACAAAACCACGTCTTGTAATTAATAAATTTAAATATTGTAAGTAATGCTTAAGATATACACTTACAAGAGAGTCAAAGCCCCCCATTAAATCAAATAATCATATAAGGTACCTACTTAAGTGTTTTGTTTTGACTCACCTCTTTCAAAGAATTTCCTGATATCCATTTGACGGAGTAATATTTCCATTTGTTGCACAGTAAACGTAAATCTCGTGTCGCCGCAACGAAACTATAAGACACTATGTCGTATGAAATATTCGCTCGTATTACACTCCGAACTGAATTGTATTCGAACTAAATTGACGTGCTCTGCCTCACGCTTCCGCTTATATATTGAAATATTCTTGCTCCCGAAATATGTAGAAAATACTCGACTCTATTTCCATCCTTGTCTTATACTTGCTATCACTGTCTTTTCTTTCCAGAATAGTCCATGCTAGAACGTTCTTCGCGGTATTGCTATTCAATACAAGATGTCGCTATTGACCGTATAAATTGATCTTGTTTCACACGTACCACAACCACACCACAGCCACAACCACACCACAACGACGCCATGTGGTCGGGCGTATATTTTGTATTGAAAATGAATATTACAATTTACACGTACCACATTTTGACGTTGTTATCGACCACCTGTGTAATACAAACACATCGCAAACACATCGCGACGGCAACGCCGCCACGCGGCGGCGGCACCGCGGCCACATCGCCACGACATGACGTCATCAACAGCACGCGCCTAGCTGGCGCCTGCGCTCCCCTCTTTCATTCTGCGTTGTACTGAGTTGCCGCGTGGTTGTGCGAAAAATTAAAATGTCCGACTCCGAAACTTTTGACACGGATATGTTTATTGAGGAGATTCGCAATTCGCCATGCCTTTGGGATCAAAGGACAGAGGAGTACTCCAATCGCATTTTAAAAAACAAAGCATGGGAAAACCTTTGCATGAAGTTTTATGAAGATTTTGATAGTAAGGAAACAAAATAAAAAAACAAGTGTGGTAAGTTTATTAATTAAGTACTATTTATTTATTAAACCGAGTATAATACCTAACAACACCATTCACGCTTTATTGTACTGCCACGATAATTCACCTTCAGGGCTCACAAAATAGTCGGCAAATTCATTTCTAACCGAATCTGCTCGAATGCCGTCATGATTTTGATCAAAGGAATGCATTTGTAACAAATTTGAAGTTATCGATAAAGTGTCATCGAATTTATAGCCATCTCGCTTGCGTACTATATTATGTAATACGACACATGCTTTCACTATGTTGCAAATTCAACTGACACGTTAATTGGCCTATGCAATATTCGCCATTTGTTTGTCAAAATTCCAAAGGAACATTCTACATATCTTCGTGCTCGTGATAATCTATAGTTAAAAATACGTTTTTTCATTGTTAATTGCTTGCCGCTGTATGGTCGCAGCAAATGTTTGTGTAATCCAAAGGCTTCATCACCAATGAATACCATAGGCAAGGGCCTACCGACAGGGGTAATTGCTTGCGGTCCAGGTAGATCTAAATTATTTCTTTCCATTGCATCATATAAACTGCAGTCCCTCCAAATAGTTGAATCAGAAGTTTTACCGTAGGCTCCTATATCAACATACACGAATAAATAATCGGCGTCACATACGGCCATTAAAACAATAGAAAAGAAATGTTTATAATTAAAGAATAATGAACCACTGCGTGGTGGATGAATAATTCTAATATGTTTCCCATCTACAGCCCCTAAGCAGTTTGGAAAATTTGCTTTCTTTTTAAATTTGTTCGCAATATCAAGCCACATTGTTTTATTACATGGTGGTAAATGAATAGGCTGGTATTTATCCCAAATCAGACGGCACACGTCGTGGACAATTTTGCTAGCAGTTGAAGTACCACATTTAAAAAAATCGGCGAGATCTTCAAACGAACATCCCGTTGCCAAATACCTGTAACAAAAAAAAAATTAAACACAAATAATAATGAAATGGTGTTATAGGGTGATACAGGGTGTTAGTTACAAAAGGTTGAAATAAATAACACTGGATGGAAAAATCTGCTGTTTCATACATTTAGGTCATGTAGGTATCTTTTCTACAAATTTTAATTTAACTATTATTTTTTCAGCTGCCAACTTACAAAGAAAATGGAAAAGCTTAAGAGACTCTTTCAACAGAGACCTTAAAAAACAAAATTCACAAAAAAGCGGTTCAGCAGGTAATACGAAGAGATACTACTACTTTAGTCAATTATTATTTTTAAAGCCATTGTCTGAAAATCGAAATACAACATCGTCTCTACCAGTACAAAACAAAAACGATGACATTGAACAAATCGATAATGAAGACGATAATACTACTGAAACGAGTGACTCTGAAGTTTGGAAGAGACCAAAATATATCCAGAGAAAAAAAGACGATGCAGAATATGGGTTAATAAAAAAAATAACAAGTCATTTGAGCGATCAAGTAACTGCGAATACTCGTACACAGGAACCTGACAAGTCCTGTGACAGTGATATGCATTTTTTGCTATCTTTATACGATAGATTTAAAACCATTCGCGATGATTGGAAACTGAATGCTCAGATAGAAATATTGAATGTAATTCAAAAATATCACACACCTACACGTAATGATAATTACAGTGAATATAGACAGGGGTATACGACACCAGCTTACCAACCGTACGAGCGACCATCAACGTCTGGGTATCGGCCGGATATGGAAACAGGCGTTCCACAGCTTCGCAATTTGCGTACTACATCCACACCAAGAGATGTTTCAGTGCCAGCATCTCCACTCAGCGTTTCTTCTCAGGCTTCAAACTACAATGATCCGATTATAACGGATATTTTCGGAGATTAATTACCTACCTCTGTTGATTTTTGAATGACAAAATAAATAAAAATATATTAAGTATGCTCTTTGTTTTCGCTTTCTACCCCCTCTACCACAGTTAGGTAATAATAAAGGCCTGAGCAGACCGGATACGTGGCGTTTGCGTAACGTACAGTCAGCGACATATTGACCTACGAAAGTGAAAAAACCACAGCTGATGTTGATCTCTATAAGTTTAAAATTGGGTTGAAATTCAGTTGCAGAAATTTTACAGATAATGGTAGGTCGATATGACGCTAACTGTACATGCATACTGTTGTAATAATAGGAAACTATATGAAACGTGCCCACAATCATAATCTTACTTTTATTGTTAACGAATTAAGAGGCCGTACATGGTTTTGCTCGCAACACTAGTGCCACTTTCATAAAAATAATAAGATATTTTTATTTATGTCTTAAAAAGATACATTGTTTTTAATGAATGTGGCACTAGTGTTGCGAGCAAAACCATGTTTTGCTCGCAACACTAGTGCCACTTTCATAAAAATAATAAGATATTTTTATTTATGTCTTAAATAAAAAGATACATTGTTTTTAATGAAAGTGGCGCTAGTGCCGCGAGCAAAACCAGGTAGGTACGGCCTCTTAATTTGCATCTGTATTTTATATTTTATAAATTAATTTCATCATCCCGGTGAGTCTGTCCCGGTAGAAGATGGAACTAATTATATTTTCTAAGCACATAAAAATATTTAACTATAAAAACAATTACTCACCTCAATGTCATTGCCAGACGTTCAACAGATGGTATGCTTTTTCTCATGGCCGTGTCTTTTTTTTGCAACTCACTATTCAGTTCGTTTAACAAGAAGTCAAATGTATTCTTGCTCATTCTAAATTTTTTATAAAATTTCATCTTGAACCTTCGAAGTTTAGGATAATCAGTTCGGAATTGGCTTTGACTTTTGTTTTCCAATAAAGGATGTACCCAATAAATTCTATTTCGACGAATACGCTGATTTCGTCGTCTTCTTCTTATCAATAAAAGCCATAACAAGGATAGCAACAACAATCTTTCCTCCATGACTACGTTCAGTCAAGCCGTGTTACCTCTACTAAAGCTGGAGTATAACTGCACATGACCACGTGTGGTTACCACGTCGCAACAACAGCGACAACGCAACCACATCGACATTTTGTCGGTACCACAACGCAACTGCAAAAAGCCGCTGCGGCACTATTCACACGTAACCACAGCTTGACCACATTATGTCGCTGCGACGTGGTGTGGTTGTGGTACGTGTGAAACAACCCTTACTGGAAAAAGTACTGCCGTCCGAAACTAGATGGCGCTAGATGTTGTTTTCTCCCAATTATATTCGGCTTTAATCCTAGATGGCTCTCTGATTGTCTCGGCGGAACCGGAAACTACGAGATGCGACGCTTTTGCGGGAGATTTAAATTATATTGCATCGCTAACAGTATACTAGAATTACTAGAGTCTGTCTAGTGAGCCGCGGCACAGATAAAACCGCAGCAAAAATCTTTTAGTTGTAAACACTGAATATACTATGAAATTTGAATTTGATACTTTCACTATTTTATTTTATAAACACTAAGAATCTTAAACTAAATCTGTACAGATATATACTACTTAAAATAATATGCAACATATTGAATATTATTTTATTTTAGAATTGAAAACAAATTAATATAATAAATAAAACCAAACTTGCATCAAAACCTTACTTAGTTTTTATTTATTCTGTCGCGTAATCAAAATCAGATTCCAGAAATTAAATTCTCGACTATGAGTCGTTACTGTCACTTTCATTATCGCAAAAAAATAATAAAAACGAAATAAAGAAATAAATAAAGTGTATCAAAACTTGATCAAAACATTTTGCGTTTCGTTTGACGGCGGCTGAAAGTCACTATATAAAATATTCTAATAAATACGTTGCGGCACGACCGACACGACTCACTATACATAGACTCTATATCGAATATTGTAGAATAATTAACTATAGAAAAAAAATCTGGCTGAAAAGATATTTTGTTTCCAACACTTCATTTTGCGCAGAGTAGGTAATACGTTTTTAATTTCTATTTGCCAAAAAAAAATTACATTTATTTAATCTTCTAGGGGGGGGGGCAGCTGCCCCCCCCCTGCCCCTACCTGGGTACGCCCTTGACGCATATAACATCCGAACGACATTACCGATTTCAATAATTATGTTTTTGTTTTGGTTTCTTAGATCAGCTGGGCTATTATGTATCTCACTTGCTAACAAATGTTGATTGAAATCTAAAAAAATGGCCGCTCTATGTCACTTTTTAAATCGAGATGAAAATAAATTAGCAATATCTTTAGGGTCCTGCAAGCCTTCGACCGTCACTGGTAAAGCTTTTTTTCTGATTAAGGTTTTTAGTGGAGTTTCAAAATTTTATAAATTTTTTATTTCTTCTTTGATTAGATAATATATCCATTTTAATTTTTTCTTCATTTTTTGGCACCAGTTCAATTTACTTTTAAATTCCCTGCGTGTCTTGGCCATATTCGAATATATCTCTCCAGTAGACGGTCTACCGGCGAGAACCCAACACTTGAAATATATTCTAGCAATCTCGTGGCTAGATCTAACGTGGAAATTCCATTTTTTCTAGGTTGTCCACCAGAGCAAAGAGAGGTAGTATCTCTCGCAGCATTTTGTAAAATTGTAACTATACTCGAATAAATATTGTCTATAAATAGTAAATGATCTTGAAAATGAGTGCATAGATTATTATTATCACAGTCTATACAATTAATAATAGTGTCAATTTTATCTATTCTAAAATTACATTCTTCACGATACAATTTAACTTGACTAGAATTACGTGTACCCCATATTATGCCCTGTAAAGGTCTATCAACCTCACTAACGCATTTAATTCTACATATATCGCTTACATCACAATTAATTACCAATGGAAAATGGTCGGACCAGAGAACATCTAACATCACATTCAAAGAACGAATAGTGTCAAATGCAGCTAGTGTCGTTAGACAGTGGTCCAACCAGCTACATGTACCGTGCGCCTCACTGAGAAAGGTATAGGTATTGCTGTTCAGTCCAAGTTTCAAAAGGTCAGCCCATATCCATGTCTGTTCGTCACAGAAATTTTGCAATTCATCCCCAAAGATGGTTCACGGGTGTGAATTGAAGTCACCTAGTATATAAGCTACTTGTACTTGATAGTCTTCGATAACAGAACACATACTAGCCAGACAATCTGTGAATTCCGGTATATTATCTATATTATTTTGTGGCATATACACACAAAACACAAAACGATTTCATACCTACAGTAATGTGTATGGCCGCAAGACGGTCACTTGAACACTCTACTATATTTACTTGGCTAAAATTTGACCGTCTCCATGAGATTGAGACTCCGCCCCAAGGTCTACCCCGAACTGGGCATTGACTAGTGTCCACAGCTGATTTGCCAACGCAGTCGAAATCCTTATCTATAACGTTAAAAAAATCAAGTTCATGGGGCATTACCCAGGCTTCTTGTAAACAAATAAGGTCCATGCTCTTACAGAGCGTCCAGGTGCTTTACTATCAGCTTCGTAAAAACCATGCAAGTTCCGTGCAGTTCTTAAACCTGACATAAACAGTTTTGAATGAAATCATACCATGACGCTCATTTAGGTGAACTGTTTGAATATTGTTTTCTCAAAGGTGAACGGATAATATTGTCTCTGGCATTCTAACAATTTACTATAACCAACATTGCAGACGCCTAGTCGTTTGTAAGCTAATAAACTGAGTGGATTTAGAGCGACATGTTAACGAGAGTCTGTACAAAAAAAACAGGTGAACGGTTTTTCTGCGGTTCTTGAATAGTAAGCCTGGGCAGGCCTGCTTTAAAACTGTCATGGTACGAATAAACCGGGCAGTTGTCTAGAAGTCCTGTTTTAAGAGCTCATAGTAAGGCCCCTGATATGTTGTACGCTTCTTTTAGCTGATTTGCAGTTAAAAGAAACAATAGACAAATTTGTGTTGTTAACATCCATACTGGTTTTATGAATCAAGAAAATTGGGCCTCGGCCCTCCTCCAAATGACCTCTCATCTTTTATCACCTAGGTACCTATCTACTACTTACCTACTTCCAACGCGAACGAAGTTGCGGGCAGTCGCTTAACAATAAATTTAGTTCGTAGGCAAGCTGATAAGTATAGGGAAAGGGTGGACTAATTTGATTTCATTTTAAAACCAGCTGCGCCCCGGGCCTTCACCTGCGTGGTGATGGATGATGATGATGGTGAATACTTTTATTTCTATATCATAACAAACAACTCAAAAAAATCAAACCATTCAAGCCTTTTTTCTATTTTTTTCGAAACCATGTCATTATTATGAACAGAACTGTTGATTTTTGTACTTGAGAGGAAGAAATATGTATTATAAAATATATTAGTACCTATATTATAAAATATATAAACATATTTTCTAAGTCAATATCCATAATAGTCCATACTATATTAAAATAACAAATTGAAGATAAGAAGACTTTTGATGCAGTAATTTTTTTAAGTGACGTTTTTAGGTTAGTTAAAGAAAAAACAGGAACCCGGAAGATAGGATTGATTTCTGGAGGTTGGATTTATTTTAGGGAAAGTTAGAATTAATTTTGGGAAACTTTTGGTTGCTATTGGGCTGGATAACGCCGCGGGGTGCGTTAGTTTACAATAAGTTTCTTACATTTCTACTTTGCTGTGTAGTGATAAAGTAGGTAGTGATGTACTTATATGCATCGCGGCGGAATTAGGAGCACAATGAATCAGGAACACGCATATCACGATACAAAGAACGCGACAACCTTGAACCAAATTAGTAGTGAATAACTGAGACACTCACCGCAATAGCCAATTTAGTACTTCGCTATACTACTCCTCATTGCTAAAATTACTATAAATACTACGCAAGCATGACATTAATGTTAATAAACCTTTCGTTAGACATACAATTTTACCCGGACTACCCAGGTTATATTTAAAATTTGTTTTTTATATCCAAAATATCTAAACCAACTGTAATAACTACTGTTTTTTTTTCTTTACTTTAATTTAACCATGTGGCCAACCATACATTTGGGGCGTTATATACATTTCAGGAGAGCGATAGTTATAAAAAATACCTCATTTAATAATTACTTTGATTTGATTAGTGACTTTGAAGGTCAGTGATAATGCGGATCTCACTAAAGCTAGAATGGGGAAAGAATAAAATAATTTAACAGGTAGACCTATTAAATTTTATACTTTCCCATAGTTACACATTAGAAAGCTACTTATATATCTACTTAACATTCATACTAGTAATCATATTCTGTTCATTATACATATTAATGAGGTAGGGGCATTGCATTTCAGTTCAATCAATGATTTCAATTTATACGAACAAGCAAGTGTAAATAAGGCGAGTACCCAGCTATTTGATTAAGTAATCAAGCAAACAATCCTTCGAATTCATTATTAGTTAGGCGTTAGTTACGTCATGCGATAAATTTGTATGAATTCGGTTACGTTCCTAGTGCAAAAATAGTTTGGAGGCTTTATTTTTGTTCGTGCTGCGTACTACTAAAATAACCGTTTAGGATTTTACTGTGTGCCTACTCCACTAGACATGCGTATTGTGCGACATATGCAAAACATTACGTGTCTTAAAACACCCTTACGCTGATACACACACAAGTATATCCCTCCAAACATGCCACACGGAAATAGCTGTAAGTAGGTACGTAGAATATAACGGCAAACGCGAACCTCGAATACAACAAAAAGAATCACGAAACATTATAAAACTGTCATTCAACCATAATCGAGCATACGTTTGCCAAAATTTTATGCGCATCTTTATTTAAGCGGTGATTCGGCGGTACCATCGATCGGGGCGGGCACGCCACGACGATAAATTTCTTTTTACGCTCACTACAGTCGAAGAAAGCGGTGCATGGTTTGCAAGTAGTCTCTCGTGACCGCACGCGGCCCGCGCTCGTCTCGCGCTCATGACCGACCACTGTCGTCTTCCAACTCGCCGGTCCAACTCTGCGGCGTTCTCAGGGACGTCCCGGGAATCCCGCTCCGAAACTCTCCTTCGTGCGAAAAGCGTCTGTCTTTCGGAAAGACCCCGCTCCAAATATGGCCGAGATACTCGAAGCGCAGACCCCAGTCGTCTTAGATTCACCGACAAAAAATTTTTTCCTCGTCAACAATCCGCTGATTCCAAACCCAGACCGACAAACAATGTTATCGTTAAACAAGTAAATAGAAAAATTGTCGAGAAAATCCCTTTTGCGGTCGCCGTACAAAACTTATCCATTCCGATGAAGTACGCGGATAGTCCGAAATCTAAGCATTCAACCTCCAAACCCTCACAAAACTTATGCAATCGTCGGATCGATAGTAACAAGACTAAGCTTAGTAATCCTTCTAAACAGGTCAGCGACAACAAGAGGCTGTGCCAGACTGTCGGCTGCGGGAAAGAGACGGAGAATAAGCTGTTGCTGCAGATCAGCGAAGCCGAGCAAGTGTCCGACTTTGAAAGGATTCTTAATTCTAATGCAATACTGTCGGAGCGCACTCAGGAACACGTGTGGCGTGGATGTGCTCCGGCTCACGCTCCGTCTGCATCTGTAGTGCCTCGCCCCCGCTCGACTTACTCCCTTTTCGCCGTCAGTCAGGCGTACCACTACCTCTTCCGCCAGCACGAGGAGTCGCTTCAACCACTCATCGACAAGTATCGCCAAGACAACGCTGAAGACAAAGAATGCCCTCCAAATAGTTTATTGGCCCAAAACTGGTATGAAAACTTGCAAGACTTATCCGAATTTTATGAAGACGATCAAGCTTTGAAAAAGGAAGTCGAAAATATAACCGATCGTATCATCGCCGAGGAGGTAAAATCGCCGGACAAAATTAAAGAACCTAACAAGCGTCACAAGTACTTTAATGTCAACTTAGCAGATTTGTTCGGTCTCCGAGTGAACGGGGAAGGCTTCTCGCCGTGTCGTGATGACCTAGGCCCTTCTCCGGACGTAGATAAGTCAAGTGAAATCGAAGAGGAATGGCGCGCACCGAGCATGAGCGCAAATTCCGATGATCGACAGAACCCTCAAGCCGATAGCAGCGTGGACTGTATTGCACAAAACTTGAATTCAGTCCAAATAGATAATGATGCAAAAGTACCGACAATAACCTTCAGCAATTGTTGCGACGGGCGCGCCAGAAGCGATCGGCCTAACAACACTGACGTCGTCATTCATCTGGCCGTACCTTCCATTGACAGCGACGAGGCCCGACCGCCTATGATGTGACCTCGTTCAGTCGATTAATCTGGACAATCACGAGTCAAACCAATCAACATGATAGCATTAGAATCAGAGTCACCCATGCCTAAAGAAGAGCTACTTCCGAAAATGGAGCCTCCACCAACCACGTCACAGAGAACATTGACTCGGTCGAGTGCTGTCAGTCAAAAATCAGTAGAGATTATGGTCCATCCGGAAGGGTCCAATAATCCACTGCACCGATCAAAGCTAGCCCCGGTCCGGTCGTCATCTGAGACTCAGTCTTCGGGGAAGAAAATGATGAATTTACGGAAGACGAAGAACTCTTCTATAGAGTCGACGATGAGCTTACCGAATCAGAAGTCTCTAGAGAAGAAACATGGGAGTCTACGGCATCAGAAAGCTGTAGTGGCCCACTCGGACATAACGTTGAGCACGCAGGCTTCGATTACAGATGACAGGAAGGCACTGCGGGAGGCATTGTATCAGGGTATATTCCACAGGCATAGAAGAACTATTTTCGCTGTAGGATCTTTTCTGAGAATGCTGAGAAGTAAAACGTCTAATTACGACTCCATAAGGTCAGACTCAGACGAGATATAGCAGCAGTAGAGCATAGTGTTATGAAATTTTGTAATAATAAAATAAACATTGGTGCAGACTGATTGTGCTTTTTGTAACGGAGAGAGTAACCAAATGTTTAGATTTAAGATGTATGTTTGTTTTGTATTAAAATGTTCCTAATTAGTTGTGACTGATTGTTTTAGTTGTAAACCCCGCTTGGATGTGGAGCTAGGCGTAGTGATTATGGTTGTTATACAGTAAAATAATTAATTATATGCGATTCTGTTATTATTAAATATAAGTATCTATATGATTTTATGTGTTCGTTACAAAATATTCTTATGCCAGATTACAGAACAATGTCCTGAACCCAGTACCAAAAATAACATCCACTATCAGGAGAAAATCATTGAGGTAAATTATAAATTAATATCAAAGCAAACAGCTTCTAGTTTTCGAAAAATACTGCACTTAATAGTTCCTAAAATGCGACAATCCTCAAAATTTCCAAATATCGTCAATATAAAAACCGCAGGTTTCGCTTTCGAAATATCCTTTAAATGGGTGATATTTTATTTAAACCTTTCATTAAACGATAATAGATAGGTCCTTTACAAACTGAAACAAAACATGACGATATAAATTAACATAGTAGCTGTGACAATTTTATTGTTCATGTTAGACGATAGGAAAATAATGATATTAATATCACGTTAAATTTGGAAAGTTACCTTACACGAAAAGTCGTTATCCATGATAAAGTTCATCAAATTAATGACAACATCTCCATAAAATCGCAAATAAAGTAAACTAATGTTGAAAATAATTGGTAAATCACGACAATACAAGCAATATATTCACGAAATGCGACCGCTTGATGGGCTATTACCATATCGCGTGATGCCCGATAGTCAAGGGCGGTCTACCACTAAACGATCACCTTGACTTTAAACACAAATTAGCTCAAATCCTTACTTCAAGCGACGAATTAACATTTTTAAACGCTACACAAATGCTTGGACTTTGACTTAATAGGTAAAATTGCATTCAAAAACTGTTGACTTACATACAATGTACAATCACTCGTGTGAAAAACCTTACTGAGTTATGACGATTTTTTATTATAATTTATAAAATACTCTAGTAGCGATTGCCCATTTGTCCAGTACCCTTTATGGCTATGTACTTAGATGTAGGTTGGTACCGAAGATTGAAGCAATTTGCTAGAGTGGATAATAATTTAATAGGACCAGAGAGACCGATCCCGGGTACGCCCAACCCGATATCATTCGTTAAAATTTGGACCTTGTACTGTAGTCTGGCTGCAAGATAATTTGTATCGTATGCTCTAGATATTAACGTTATGATTCTAGTGGGTTGTGGTTGACAACTACTAATGCCATTGGTTCGGTATATGCTGGAAGACCTGCATTTAATTTCTGCTACTTTTTATTACTCCATTTCATAAATTTTATTAATTTTCTAAAAATCTAAATGTTGAAAATTTAGAAACAATATCTAAGATACTGGTATACTATATTGTATGATTATCAGTTTAGAAAATGCGGTCCATTTTGTGCCTACCTATAATGTGTAATTTTTTGTTTATGTTTAATTTTATTTATTCCAAGGTACGTTATGCAATACAATTTAATGTAGCAATTTTTTTCTATGAAGTGGCAGAAACGCAAAACTTAGGAAAAACAAGAGAGGTTAATCATATTCGTAGATGTGGTAACCAATATTACATAAAATAAAGTTAAAATTGCATATTTTGTGTTTATTTGCGATTGTTGTTAGATAAATACGAATATTGTAGATGTTTAGCGGCGGAACAAAGTGGAAAACACATTTTTGGAACATTTTATGCACTTTTTTATATATTTGTACGATCCATTTTTGTACATGTTAATGTGTATCTAGATATTTATCATATACACACATTTGGTCAATGGCACTGATACATAAAGATTTTATGGTAACATATAAATATGTACCTATCAAATTAAATTACTTAAACTCAGATTTGATAAACTAAGAAAGGAGACATACAACCTCATATTATAATACAGTATTTCAATTTTACCTACACTCTATCAAGTAAGAAAGTTCATGTTCCTATGGTTTACTTAATCCTTTTAACAGAAAACACTGTCATGAATGACGATATAGTGACGAGAGAAGAAAAAACAGAGATTTGGGCAAATAGAAATGGCGGTTGAAAGATGATTAACAAAACAAGTAAACCATAGGACCAACTCAACAAGTACAAGAGATGAATAGCCTGAATAACTGAAAGAGGATCACCTTGGTGAACGAATTCTTACCAGGCGCTTGTAAACCAGCAGGGTTACTATGTATCTCAGTTGCAATCAAATCTTGATTAAAAATATGGCAGCTTTATGTCACTTTTGTCAACTGATCAACTTAATAACTGTTTGCTTATTAGCTTTTTGTCAAAACTGACATACAGCCGGTATTTTTCAAGATTTCAATCAATATTTGATTGTAACTGGCATACGTAATTGGCAGGGAGAAACGAGGGACGTTCTGAACTAAATATATAATAATAAACTAATCAATAATGATGTCTAAATGTTTAATGGATATAACCAAATAGAAAATATTTAATAAAATAATCAGAAGGATACAAATAACCTGCTAACTATGCAACTTTAACATAGCATTCTTAAATAGGTATCTTTATACTCGTGCATTCGCCATTGACACAAGCATAAAAAATAAAAAAATACATGAGCTTTGTAACTTTAATTTAGTGGAATAGCTTTTTTACAGTAATGGTTTAATTTGATTTGAGTAGACATATTTTACTAACATGTAAATAGAATTACCATATATTAATGAAGTTGTGAGAAGAAATGTATGTTTACAATTTAGTGTACACGTAATTATTGTTAAATACTTGTGTAATTACCTATAAATGTTTCACATTGTGTTTAATGTATGCAATAACTTGATTTCTTTATTATTAATACAACAAAAATTTTACATAAATCTTTCTAGCGTTTACATAATTTAATTTTAAGTACCTATCATTTCATAGTTTGATCAAAACTCGTACCTATATGTAGATATTTTTTTAGAAATGGTTAAGTAAATATTTGTTAATTAATATCGGTTAAATCTTTATTAAGTAACTTGCGGCCGGTCTCAATAATCTATTTATCGTTGGTTTACCTTGCTAGAGATAGATATTTGACACTATTTGTATGAACGTTATGTCAAAATTCTATATGTAGTAAGGTAAACCTGTACATAGGTAGATAGATTATTAGGATCCCCATTAGACGTATGGTTTACTAACTGTTAATGTTTTGATATCCTTTTAACTTTATGTAAATTGAACATTCCTTTACACTTGTACTAACTGTTACGTAAAAGAATCTGTCCGAATATTATAAGTACAGCAGGTATAAATAAGACTGCAAAAATTTATGAAAACAAAACAACTAAAACTTTGTGTTTTGTGTCGATTTGAACTTCATGGTGACACCAATTACAGTACTGGCATTCACATGGTATTTTATTTTGACAACCCCCATTTTTCTACTCTTAGGGTAAGTATAAATACATAAAAACCATAAATTAATAAGATGTTATTTGCATAAATGCAATTAAAACATTATAGGGACGTAAAAAAACAATCAAAATACTTTAGATGTTTATTGATTTAACTTCATTTACTTATGTATCTCCAAGCATTATTGATGTTAACATATAATAATATTACAGTAACTACACAACAATTTACAATTCTATTATACTATCAGCCAAACATACAAAAACTTTGGTTACTAGCTTATTAAAATCTTTACAATGGTGTTCATTTATATGTATTTTAACATGAGTATTTATTATAAAAATGAATTGAATGCATGAAATTTTTATGTACCTTAATCATTAAAGTCCGATTGAAAGTCCAAATAAACAATAAAAGGACTAGACTGTCACATGTTGCAAGCATAATTACATAAATTAGTTAATAAAACAAAACTATTTAGAAATAACAACGTTCCTACATTATCACATAAGGGAAAGTAAATCATCCATGATGAATATATACATTAGCTTAAGGCACATATACAAAAAGGCTTTAAGCCTAATCTAATAAACTGTAGGACTCAATATATACAAAGTGGCCCCAAAAATAAATTTATTTATCAATAATCATTCACCTCTACACTACATCACACAAATATATTTTCTATTTTGTTGTAGTAAATAATGTTTTCTCCAATTTTTCAAATATATTATTTACTCTGGAGCCTCTGACAGTCTTTCCGTAAATATTGCTTCACAATCACAACACACATGTGGAGGTTATAGTAATTTGGACAGATATATTCAAATACATATATATTACATACAATTGTAACTAGATTTATACCAATAAGTTCAAATTTTGGGAAGAAATCATTTATGCTACTAGCATACGCGACTACAGAACGGCTTTCTGTATTCGAGGGATTCAAATGCCAAACGTTGATATGTATTCCAAAATTTGAACTTATTTTCTCGTCTTGCATGTATTAATG
This sequence comes from Selenia dentaria, assembly GCA_917880725.1. Classification (NCBI taxonomy): domain Eukaryota; kingdom Metazoa; phylum Arthropoda; class Insecta; order Lepidoptera; family Geometridae; genus Selenia; species Selenia dentaria. The sequence goes on along the minus strand of OU862896.1, from coordinate 25,471,713 downwards.
CAGTACAAATAAATCTCTATAATATTCATATACTTTAAGCGACAGAGATCATAGTGATTTGTTAATTCTTCGCTATAGAATTCACTTGAACCGTGCTAATAATCATAATATCATCTATATACACGAAACAGCTTCTCGACTGTTCGTTACTAATTAATATAACTTACCCTCACTCTTAAAATAAGAAACATATTTGACACGCAAACTCACTATCAATGTATGATATTATTAGCTAAATACTATTCTTCGTATAGAGTTCATAAGTATAAGTCGAAAGTTCTACTTGCTGATATCTTCTATATAGATCGAAATATGAGAACTAGATATTTTTAAACGTAAAATAAAAAGTGTCCATTCTAATTCGAAACGTTTCTAATCAAACGTGTTCTGGATAAATCGATTTAAATTCACACTTTTTTCTTTCCTTTCCCATTGTCATCAAGGAAGATCTCTTTGAAATCATTGAGGAGTATATCAACGACATTGTTTTGCTGGATGCAGTCAACTGCGATATTGTGCGCTTGCTCTGCCGGGGCCCATAGTAGTGTGGGTCCAAATACTATAGCTAAGTTAGCCGTGTGCATGCGGTTTCGCTCACTGTATTGTGTTACCCTGTAAAGTTAAGGAAAATGTTATAAGATTAACTTGAGAAAGTTTTGGAATCCACAGTAAATGAACAAGTAATACGAATAATATACAACGTGTTTGGTAGGATTTTTTTAGCCTGCCTTGTTGGGCAGAAACTGTGCAACCATTACAGTACAGATATTATTTTAGAAGCATTACATATAAGTACCAGTACCACTATTTGTGAATAAGTTCGTCCGAGGAAGTAGTGCCAACATACTTATTTCTACCACATAGAAGGAATGTTCGTATAACTGCGTTTCGGTTTGAAGTGGGTGTCGGTAAAATTGCAGGATCATAGAACTAAATAACTTTACATCTCAGGGTGTTAGGCCAAGAGCAGTTCGTCATTTATGATAAAATGCATCTGTGTCAAGCACAGTAACCGCTTATCACCAGGTGGGCTTCTGGATGGCCCTGCGGCAAGGGAGCAATCGTAACGTTCCTAGACTTTTTGTACAAGACCCGGTCTTGTTTGGTACCACCGCAGTGCTAGATATTCATTAGACTAAAGAATTGATGTCTCGTGGTGATGAGTGCCACACAGACTGCTGCAGAAGCAACTTCAGGTAGATAGCTCTGGGTGGCACTTCTTTTGTCATACGATAGGTATTAGTTTAAAAAATTGACTTGAAAGTCTATAGCAAGTGAAATTACTGGTAAGATAGGCGAGTGTTTGACCACTAGCTCAACTAATGATTAGTGATGTTGCGTCAAAAGAGGCATCACACACCTTGACAGGCGACTGGCTCTCAAGGACATCTGGCAAACTACAGAAACGCACGGTTAAGTGATTCAAATTCAAATCATTTATTGGCCATATAACAGTGAACGTTATACAAGGCAAGTAATTCATATAACAATAGTAATTGTTATATCTAGCTTCGTTTTGTTTTTACATTTAATTTATTTAGTATGTTATTTATTTTATTATATTATTTATGTTACGTTGAAAATACTTTTATTAACAACTCAGTCACGTCAGTCACTCTTAATTTCATTCGTTACAGATTTCAATAAGGGTGGTACGAGTAGATAGCCAGGCGGGTACTAGACAGTGATATACCATCATGTTTAGGATTTTAACAAGATGATACATTCACCAAAAGCTCGAGGTAGGAACCGATTCAGGAGCCGCCTGAATGGCAACTGACCCACATTAACGTTTGAGCTATTGTCGCTTTTAAACCTACTATCTCGCTCTGCAACGTCATTTTCAATTTGTACGATTCTTGAATAGAGATATTACTTTAGTTTGTGTTTTTGTAGTTGACCGAGCGAGCAAAGCGTCTCTGCTTTAACTGGCCAAATTGACTTTTATATGTCCGTATGTTTGTTAAGTTGTATGTTGGTCTTCCTGTACAGGTCGCATTTATCAAACAATCTTAACGAAACTTGGTATACATGTTCCACTATTCAATATAATTTTTATCGTCCAACTTTTACTAAATAAGGGAGGAAGTTTGCTACAGTGCTATTCAACGACTGATTTGGACAACATTGAGTACACAGATTAGGTACCTGGCTTTAAAAGGCATTTCGAATATGAGCATAATTATTGGTGAAGTGTTGGCAGAGATAATAGGTAAACTGGACGACTTTGGTAATATTTAGCAAGAACATTTGGTAAGTACAGTCTGCAGATGGCTCAGACTGCGAAAAATTTCCGCTGGTAAGACTGTGCTCTCGGGGTCTACTGTCAGCAGAATTTCTAGTATAATATTTTTTCAAAGTAGACCTAACTTATGTAAATGCTTCGTTACTCATGTGCGAAACTGTCTTTGTAAACTGTAATTTTTTAAGATAATTAAGAGAGTAGATAATTAATTAATTTATTAAATACCTATAACATTATTACCTGTACGGTACAATAAACAATACACGTGCCAATGTCTCATTGTAGGTAAATTTTAAACTATACCTATACGTATCTTAGAATAAATAGATAAGACAAGGTGACTCATTTACCTGAGTAGGTGTTCCAATAGATATTTCAATGTGTCTCTGTTGCATTGCGGCAGGGAGTTGATGATGTCACGAAACGCTTTTATCTTGGCGTCTTTTGGTTTTATCGCTGAAATAGATGAAAATGGGTATATTAGAAAGGACATTTATACCTTATCGACCTAGAAATGCATTCGAATATATACCAATACCAAAGTACTTCGACGCGCGGCCCTGTGTAAGTAGAACGTCATCGCGATAAATAGACGATAAAAGTGGGAGAAGAGGCGGTGGGTGGGTGCGGAGGAATTTTCCGGCGATTATTATGAGATTGCCGCTAGAGCATTCGGGGTTGGCAGTGTTCAAATGTCATTGTTTTCTGTTCCGTGGGTATGCTACCAACAAAAAGTAGATGCGATGTGCACTTGTTGTGTGCCGATGTTGACATCCCTACACGCGTCTCGCACCAAACCGGCGTGAATCAACGCTAGTGGGGAAGACGATTCACAAGGACGAAGATTCTACTTATTTGATATTTACTTACTTTGCCAGTACTGTCTTGTGCTATAGAAGTTATGGTAGGTAAATACCGTTGAAGTGATAGATATTCCGCATCTGTATCCGTATTTACAAATGATTATGTTTATATTTGAAGATGTTGAAGGGCAAATAACGGTGAAAACGTGTAAAAGCTATCACTTAGTACTATTTCACTGTGGCATGTAAAATTTTAGAACAAATTGGATTCTGAAGGAAAAACTCGAGGTAAATTGCGATGTGCAACAGCACTCGAATCTTTACATGTAGCACTGCACTTATCTTGGTGTGGAGATGTGACATTTATCATCAGTGGAATGCATAAATGACGATACGAGCAAGTGCTGTCTGTGGGTAAGCACCATGCTTGCTCATAACAGTCGCACTGCACTCAGAATTATGTTCCAAGCACCATACAGCGCGTATCATCTTTGTTTCGTATTACCCACTTAGAAAGTCATTCACTAACTTTGTATCTATATTTACGAGGTATTTTTATAAATGTAACGTATATAAATGCAATATTGTTTTTATCCATTTATTTAGGAATTCAACTCCATCTGAAATGTTCAAACTTTGCCTGCAAAAGGTTAACTTATAGGTACGGAAATAGAATGTAACATTTAGGCCGGTATTCCAGAAACACGCCTGTAGTGAGTCTACGCTTGAGTACATATTTGAATAAATTTTGTATCTCTCTCTGTTCGGTTTTTCCCTCGTGACTGAGGATCGTGATCATCACGGCAGCACTTGACGAATCGACAGCAATTATGGATGTGACGAACTGTCATCATTGGCTCAGGTCTGTGGTCATCTCCACCGCGGCGTAGGAGCGAACGTTGGTGTTTCTTTCAGTTGGTCAGACCACCTGGTCAGAGACCGGCCTCGTGAACGTTTCCCTTTCACGTTTCCCACCACAATAAGCTTTTCCAAGCTGCTGTCGCCACGTCTGGCGATGTGGAAACTTTGTATATTGTCAAATTACAATTAAAGCTCAAGTCGATGTTCACAACTGAGCATCATTCTGGAAATACCAGCCTTAGTGATGCAGTAAACAAGTAGTTGACTACATAAACCTGACCAAATCTTACACAAAACTAACAAAATACATAAGAACTTACAGCAAGCAGCCAAGATCCTGTCGAACATGGTGCAAGGTATCAGCGGTTCTTTAAGCTCCCTGAAGAACAGCTTCAGCGAGCCGGTCAGCACGTGGATGTCGGTGTTGTTCTTTATCACGTCCAGGTGAGTCTTGTTTGTTTGGTCGATCTGAAGGTTGGAAAAATAACCTGTTATATTGCCTTTATAGTTAATAATGCACTTTTATCAAACTGGGATCACTATGGGGCCTTATTATGACCATTCGATCAAGGAACGCGCTGTGTTACGATATCTTCAAGAAATAATCGTGAAATCAATACAATTTTACAATAGTTCTTTGTACATATCGTAGCATTCTGCGTATGTATCGTCATAGCAAATAGGACCCCAATAGTGGATATTTACATGAAATGGAGTATAAACTGTAAGTTAAAGTAGGTTATTGTTATCAGATTAATAAGATGAGAGGTTCTTCATGAAAGATCTTGGTATAATATCAACATAATAATGGATATTCTGCCTTCAAACAGCATTCCAAAGGCATAGGTACCTAACTGTGAAAGGTAAGTAGCCCCAGTTTTGCGTAGGTTTTAGACTGACCGAATGCCTTCGAAATAGCCTAAACAAAGATATTAAAAAAATCTAATATTATGTGTGTTTTATTAAGTATACTTATATACCCATTTTTCTTTTCTTTCATGTTCTATGACAGGAACCGCTAAAGTTCCCTCCGAGACACGAAAGCGCGCCGTTGATAATGCCACAAGCGGTCATCCATCCAAATAACCGCAGCAAGGTTTGCTTTAGGTACTCGTATAATTGGATAATAAACAACGCTTCCTGGGTCTCAAAGAGAAATCAGAATGGAGTATCTTAACCCTGCATAAATATTTTATTAATTATTCTACAAATAAACTAATTAGTCAAGTAATTATACCGTCATAAAATCTAAGCGAGATTTGTTATATAACTGTTTAACTGTATATGTATATTTATATCTCAACATATAAATAGAAAGTAGGTACCTAAGTATGGCAATTACTGAATAGGTAAACATCCACGTCATCGGCTCACGTCTCAATTTGTCACATCCAGGTAGTTGTATTATTGTGGTTGTTATCCAAGGTATGATAATGAGAACTGTCAAACACAGATGACATTATTCTAGATGCGGGCGCAGAAATCGCACCGCCTAAGAAGTACGTTAATGACGCTTCGCAGCAAGGAGAGAAGTACCTAGGCGACGTCGGCCTAGACGAAAGACGAAAGATGAAAGACGTTGAAATGACGTCATAAACAGGCGTGTTTCCGCACACGCTACAGACAAAATGTGTCTACGAACTTAGCGCGACGTCACGTGACTTTTCCACAGGTAATGTCAACGCCATACTTACATTTTGAAGTTGCCGTTTGGCGTTTACGATAACAGATACATCTTTTGTCTAGGCAACAACAACGGAAAAAAAAATACTAAAAAAATTGAACCGACTTCAACAATATAAAGTGTTAAATAACTTGTCGAAGTCGGTACCATGATAGTTCAAAAGTAGGTACCTATTATCATATTGTGCGCGTAGGTACACAATATTGTGCGCGTGGTACCGACTTCGACAAGTTATTTCATTGAAGTCAGTCCCATTTTTTGGGAGATCGTCTTTTATCGCCCTTTTAGTGATCCTTGCTACTTAGCGTATGATTATCATTCACCGTCAATGTAATATGATAATGCTATCATAGAGATAGGCTAAAAACTTTTCAGTTAGAGTAATACTCAATAACCGGATATATTATAAGGGGGCGTCCATAAATTACGTGAGGTGTTTTTTAAATTTTCTGTTCCTTGCTCCCCCCCTGGTGAGATGTCGTGAGATTTTATTCAACCCCCTCCCCCATCCCCCAATCTCACGTGAGATTTTTCAAAATGTGGGTTTCTTACGTAAACTCGTTGGATTGTTATTGAAAAAGAAAAAAAAAATGCTTCGTGCTTTTATTTACGACTAGTTAAGACTAGTAATCAATATTGCTGAAAGTTTCATTATAATTGTAATAAAAATTTAACGATAGCATACTTAAATCGTAACTACTGTGATTAAAAATGAATATCTACTCTATTTTAGTCCATGGAGAATCATGCGCGGTCTCAAGAGAGACTATTGAAACCAACATATTCACATGATTTTCAGTAAAATCATCTGCTCCTTCAACTTCGTTCTGATCTAGCCACTCTAAGCCGTTGGCGCTTGCGCACAGTAACTCATTAGCTCATCTTGGTACAAAAATTAAATCTTAAGCATATACAATCTGGATTAAATGGACCAAAATAGTATAATTTTTTTTTGTTTCAATCAGAAGAAAAATTGCGTGATATTTCCCGAGATATCCCCCCCTCTCTCCAACGTAAGATTAGATGAGATTTGACTCGACCCCCTCCCCCCTTTAAACATCTCACGTATTTTATGAACGCCCCCTAATGAAATTTAACCGGGACCACACGGGATGAATCAGATTTCATTTAAAACTCATCATCAAAATCGGTTCAACCAGTCAAAAGGGTAACAAACATAAAATAAAGAAAAAAAATACAAACGAATTAAGAAATCCTCCTTCTTCGAAGTCGGTTAAGAATCTGATAAGATCGCACCGGTACCGGTACCGGCGTACCAATGATAATGAATTTACCCTATGAATTTTAACTATTTGGAGAGAATCTAACCGAGATATACATTTTGGTACGAGCTAGCGAGCTCAGACTCTGTATATGTACAGGGTAGACCAAAAGTGCATAGCCCATAGCACCAGACCTTGATTTTATTCTGCTGTTGTCGAGCAAATACTTATAAGTAGTCTATCCCCTTCTATGTACCCACACCAGCGTTACTTTGTTTTCCTTTGTGTACCTACGCACATTCGCACATATATAATAATACTAGATGCAGTAAGAATTAAGAAAATAAAATTAATTTTAGGAATAACTTAATTTTTTTTCTGGATATTTCAGTATACTTTCATTTGCTCGTCTAATACTACGTATAAAACTTTTACCCCCGTCACTTTTAGTCCCACGCACCCATGACCCCGAGACCCAAAGCGGGAGTTGAGTTTGAGTTAATGTGATCGGTCGCACTCTTACGTAGACACGCAATAACGTTGTCTCAGGAGAATATACCTACATACGCTATCACGTCATGGTGTCTAATCGATTTCGATCTATGAAGTGCCATGGTATTAGGTATTAGTGCTTAGTGCTTACCTCTAATCGGATCTTCTGCACCTGACTCAAATTCCCACTGGCTCGATAAAGTCCATCAGTGCACATGTTCTCCTCGCTGCTCTCGATCTCGTTGATGCACGCCACCACGAACTCCGGGACGCGCGGGCTGGTGGTGGAACACACCTCCTCCAGGTTTCTTCCGAACACTGGCTCATCTGATGGTGGAAGTTGATTGTGATATATTCAGCGCATAAGAGTGAACAATTACGAAGGTAAGTCAAAAGCTCACCAACAGATTTTTTAAATTTGCAATTTGCAATTTGCAATTATTTTTGGTTGGTGTAACTATTCAGTTCGAGGTTTTATTTTACACTTAGTGTTCTCTGAAGTACAACTTTGAACCATTAATTGTTAAAAGGTCTAAATTGTTTAGCTCTTAGTGCTTCAAGCTCTAAGTCTAAAGATGAATCACATGGAAACCGACGGTCAAAAATGTTGGTACAGTTAGCAAAAACAACCTTTTTAATTAACGTATGATGTGTTAACTGTTGTGTTATTTATAATTATTTATCATAATCTAGTTCTAGGTACGCAAACTTACTCACTGAAATATTTACAGAATTCCACTTGACTCAATTACTTTCGGAGTACTTACTTCCAAAGCCAAACGTCACTCGGTTCAAATTATTCAGTTAGGTCACCTTCATCAGTTCGTTGGCATTTTAATGTTTATCATACCGCAAAATACATCTATAAATTTATAATACATAGCTAATGTACTTTTGTATAATAATAAATAAAACAATGGCAGCAAAAACGTACGAAAGCTGTGCTATACTGTGCGTACTTACTACTACTTATAATATTACTGTGCAATTGCATTGCGTTTTAATGATATGACAAGAGACATTCCTACAAGCATCGACTTATTGCTTTTTCACTACTGTGCTGAGAGTATATTAATAAATATATATATTAATCAGTAATAGTTATATATTCAGCTGTTGTAACAGTCGCATGAATAATGCTATTAAAAAAATTGTCATAGGTGGAGCCAAAAGAGAGTTCCTTAATGCATTACCCATAATGCACGTTTTAATGTCTCATTATATGCAGTTGTCTAATTTATAATGTGTTCAGAGACCATATGGGATCACCTTTATTACCACAAACATTAGTGAATCCATGGCGGGAAAAAACAGGATGCCGCAATAGCTCGTGAGTTTTTTCGTGTTTGGAAATTAGTGTTAGCATATTTAGTTCCAAATCTAAATAATTGCTAAAATATATCAAACTCAAACTTTTTTGTTATTAACATCATGATATCAATTTAGATACAACCACCCACCTTAAAAACTAGGGGTATAGGTTAAAAATAAATAAAACACCTCTATATTAATCCATTAAAGTAATATTAATAAATATTTACATTTTAAAGTTGTATCAAACCCAAACTAAATAGCGACTTACCTTGAGCTATATCTGGAATATAAATATAATAAATATACTAGTTGATGGATATAATAATAATTATAACATTAAAATAGTCAATAACATTTTTTAAACTGGAAAGAATACAGAAGCCATTTTCAAATAAATCCATCAAAAAGTATACCTAATAATGTTTGCCACAAACTGTGTTTTAGAAACAAAAAAACTTAATAAAATTATTCAATTTAGTTCTGTTTTAGAGTATTCTTGCGTGTTGATTAAGAAGGTACACAATAAAATTGTTATTAAAAACCAAAACCAGTCTAATAGTAGTACAGCCATCAAACAAACACCAGATTTTGATATTTACTACCAACTGAAATCACTGTCGATTTTTTGAACAAGTTATACGTACGTAACTACTTTACAATAACTATCTACTCTACTCTACTAAATTACCGAATCGATTAAGCTGAACTAAAAAGCATCTAACACCAACTTATGTCAAAGTCGAACCTTTGTAGTACCCTTTTCGCCTCAGAACCTCCATAGGTGGTCTTCTGACGAAGAAGTCTCGCAACCTTCTCTTGACATGGGACTTCTGGATAGAATTCTCGGTGGAATCGCTGAGGTCTTCGTTGCTGCTGCCTCCAGCTGAAACCAGTAATTGTGAAATAAGAATGAAAGGTGAAAAAGTAGTTGAGAAGCGACAGATTGAGGCGAAATGACGTTCGGACTATCAATAAAAATTTATATATTATGTTTTGTTAATAAAGTAATTGTTTAAATGTTTTGGCTGAAGTTACACTACTCGAGGAATAAATGTTATAAAGTTTTATTGACAAGGGTTGATTTGAGTTACCCAATAACCGTTATCTTAGTTATATCAAGCAAATACTAAGGTATAGTTAACCCAATAGCAAACATATCTTTCTCTGTAGAAATACAAGATTAATAAAGCTTAGTACGTTGAAGTTATTGTTAAACTATTTGTATTGAAAAGAAAAATACTAAAATAAATTTTCTTTGATAGTCAAATACATAGACAGAGTAAAAGATCCCCAACCAGAGAGAAAAGTTAATCTATTAATAAGTGGTATCAGAATGCGAAGCCGGATGTACAATTCGACAAATTAGAAATTAGTAGAATGATAAATTGTTAACAGAATCTGCAATTTAATATAGTAGTATAATCACCACAACCATAAGAAATAGTATTGTATTCCGAACAAAAACACACATACATAATTATAAATCATTTGCTTTTTTCTACATATCTATAACATACGGTAAGTAAAATAAATAAAACCACTTCTTTGCTAAGATAAATATATATTCACATCAGTAAAGATAATAATAGACTGAAAAAAAACCCGTAAAATAGTGAGATGATTATATAGAAAACAAATCGACAGATTGATATAAGTAACACACAAAAATAAAACAGGCAACAACCGAGACGTTCACATATTAATGTTTTCAAAACCTTTCTATGTTATTTACCTTGCAGAATCCTCAATTTTGTCACAACTTTGTATTTCGAGAAACGTGAAGCTTGCTAATAAGTAACTGTTTAAAATGTTCATAGGTTAAACCACAGTGTTAAGACCACATTCAACGATTCAAAGACTTTGCATAATAACTCAACGATCACAGTTAACGATCCTGATGTCACAGTTAACGATTTAAGTATCACAGTAAAATATTTTAACATCACAGTTAAAGATTTTAAGTATAAAGCTACGAATCCGAAAGGTCACAGTAATTAACTCATAGGTCAATGACTAAAAGAACACAATTATTATCGGATCAATATTTACAATAAAATAATTATCACAGTTATTGGCCCCAAATGAAAAATATACACAGGCAAAACTGCTAACAATAATGCCAGAGCAACCAGTATTATGTATGTGGTATGTAGTGTGAATAAAATTCATGAAGTCCTCGAGATAAAACGATACGTTATCAACCACGGATAGAAATGATAAGCAAGTTAATTCTCTAGCTATTGCTAAATGTATGGCGTTAAGACATTAAACGCTGAGTTGAATGAATAGACAACACGCGCCTAACATAGAAACTAAACCTACTGGCGAATATACGACGCATTGTTTCCTGAATTGCTTTCTAAAAAAGGTTAAGGCATATTGTGACGTCACTGAATTGGAAAGAGATTCCTTGTCAGGGCTAGTTTAGTAATCCAGTTAAGAATTGTATCTGATTAGTAGTTTTTTTTCTAAATTAGGTTCAGGCACGCTGGTATTGCCTTCTTTTAAATTTATCAGGAGTTATTTTCATTCTCCAAAAGGTTGAAAGAACTCTATCTTGCCTGAAATGTGTCTATCTAGCCTCGCTTCTATTTCACGCTCCATTACATGTCGATTCATATTATCTATTCGTAAACCTTATCAGGAAACCTTTTGTGCAGCTGGTGTGCGGCGCTCTTTAAATTTATTTATAGTATTATATATAGGACATTAAGCAAGTAACGTGTCCGTACCATATTGCAGAGGTGGATGACTGTCGTACAGGTATCTAATATATGCGTCAAATATCAAAGTTTGTTAAGAAAAAAAGGTCATTCTAAACAAAAGAGGGTAGAAAAAATCCTTGTATAGTAATTGTTTTCGAACACGACTTCGTCTACGCGTAATAAGGTTATCGCGATCTATCAGGAACTACAAGTTAAAAGTGGGTAAAAAGTAGCTTATGTGTTAACTCTGAGTTTAAGATATTTCTATTACAAATATCAATAAAATATATAAATATCATTATCATCCAAACCAGTTGAGCTATCTGAGCAAAAATTACAAATATACCCCTCGCTTACTCACACTTAGATATATATATATATATATATATATATATGTATATATATATTAATATTATACCGTGTAGGTCTTAAAAAAAGTTGACGCTTGCTGTAGTAAATGTTGGTTCATCTGTAACCTGTGGTTCTCGTTGCACTTCAGAGACCTTCATTACCTTTTTGGAGTTTTAAGAGTGTTTAGAGTACGGGCGTATTTTAATATCTACATTAGTTTTTGGTCAATATTAAAACTAGAGCGCTCGTAGGACATGCGCGTACATTAAAATATTTCGCGATTCATTGAAGTCAAACGCGTTCCATAGCCTATTATCTATATGTAGTCATATCAAGTGCGTTCAAAGAGCGCGCAATCGAACATATAAACAGATATTTCAACAAAAAAAAACAGCGAGCACTAAACGATCCATGAACGTTCGCTATGAAATCGAACAAATAGACATCCGCCTAGAAACACTATTTCTGCCTCCCCTAAACTATTCTGCTGGATTTAATTATTGACAGAAACCGTAAATACTACGGGATTATATATAAGCAACAGTTAACATAAAGAAAAAGTTAATACGTTTGTGATGCTGGCTGGTGAATATTTGACTCCCAAAAATGTCCTTCAACTTAGAATGTGAATGCGTTTTTTCCGTGGGACTCTTGTTTGGGTGTACTTTTTCCGTGGGGCTTTTATTCGAGTTTTTCACTTTTGATTTCGCACTTTCGGCACTTTCCTTTCTCGTCTGACTCTTTTCTTTGTTCTTATTCATCACTTTACTAGATTTACTTTTAGCACTTTTACTTATCACTATATTCGGCACCAATGGGTCCCCTATGGTCATGTAATACGACGCTGCTTCGATCATTTGTACTGACTCCATGACAATAAAAACACAGTTCAAAAAATCTCTAAACAGTTCACTTTAACACTTTGTAAAAATAAGAACTACATAATTATTAAGAAAGTTTGTTACTTATTATTATAAGAATGGATCTTTTGTATATAAAAGTGTGAGTTTCTATTAAAATACAGTACGGTACTAAAAAGGTTAATGTGATCAGTAATTGTGTGTTATCGCCAGTTTTATCTGCTGATAAACGTACCGTCGGCAAAATTATAAGAAAAAAATTCACGTTCTATCTCTATATCTGCTTTTGTACAATGAGGTAGATAGGAACCTTCTTTTACCCTATATTAATTACTTAATCAATCAGTTCTAAAGGTACTTGTGATCAAGTCCTGTTCATATTTATTACAATTTTTTTTAATGTTTAATAATACATATAGATGCATAGTCATACAACTACCTACTTTAAAGTCCAACACTGTAATAATTGGAAGATAAGTGCTAGACGGATTATTTATTGTTTATATCCATATTATATTATATTCGCATATGAATGCTAAAGATCCAGCTAATAGTTATTTTTTCTGGTAAGTAAGGTAACACAAATTAATTAATAAAAAATACTTATTCATTGATAAACTAGAAACTTCTACAATAATACTTTTTTTGCTGACTCTACCTACACGGATCCTGATAACAGCAATGGCTATCGAGATATCGATTATTTTTGTAATTATCTACTAACTTATAAACATCTAAACTATATACTTGCGGAAACAAAGGCGTGGTTTCTTTGCGGCTTATACAATTATAGTTTGTCCCTACAAAAGTAGTGATAACTCTACGAAATAGTCATATCTCCAAATTGTACCTATTTCTACCAAATGGTAGTATCTGTACCATACATATTATAGACTCTTCTTCAACATAGAGATAAATTCTGTCATCGGGGATACATTCCAAAACAATATTAGATCATAGAATCAATAGATCAATTTCAATAGATTAAATTTAATACGTAAGTATTTTAATTTTATGTTCACGATGCAAGAGCAGATGACGCTGGGTGCTATTGTGTTCAAGGAAAAGTCACTCGGAACATAAGTAGTCCATGTGAGTAAAACTGTGACCCTATTATTAAAATAAAGTACAACTTCAAGGTTTCAATCAAGTTATACCTACACCTGTTTTCAGAAAAAGTAAAGGTAAGTCCTTATAACAACTTTGCTGGCCGAATAGTAGGTCACGCAATTATAACACGAGACCCGCCTGGGAATAAAGCTTTGATCAAAAACGGCCTGCCAGTTTATTATATGTTATTGATTAGTTAAACTGTTGCTAAGCACCTAACAGAGTGTTCCGGCAGTCCTTGAGAGCCTTTTGCTATTCTAGGTCTAGTACATCATCTTCGACCGCATCATCACTGTACTCTGAACACCAAGTGATATACACAGTACAGTGGACAATCACTACCCTGTCTCACTGTATATGGATGTGCCTATACTGCCTAAACACTTAAAGACACATATAGCCTCGTTGAGATTCTCCTCTGAAACCAGACAGCACTCCATCTACTGTTAGACCCACTCTCCTCAGAAGAGTACGTTTTATTTACTTGAAGGGTATCTAATATTTATACCACACTTTCCCCCAGTTTCTAAAACGTTTGCAAAGGTAGTGATTTGCTTGTGCGTACACTGAACTAAAATTCTCTAAAATACGATAGTTCTTATTCTGTTAATACTAAAATCCACATTCGAGTAACACTTAGAACATCAATTCCAAAAATATGATTATTTTATCAGATTGTGGGTAGTCTTACTGACCAAATAAATACTAAACGCTCATTGGTCAATTGTATTCTATGACGCGATATGTGACCAATGAGTGGGCAGCATTCCGTGTGTTAGCTGATCAAATTTTGACATACGTTCCAGAAACTGGAGGTTAGTCTTTAGTATTCTTTGTCTGTATTGTTAGATCACCGGCCGAAAAAATTGGTCTCAACCAGGGCCTCTCAGTATTTACAAACTAAAATTATATTGAAAATCGACCTTTAATACCTATAGCTACTTTTTTCTTTCATAAATGGTCTCGTACGGTATACATTTGCCATTCATCAAGTAAAACGAAAATGTGTAGTTGCATCAAGAAAGATTTGTATTTAAGTAGTCACTGTCCTGTTTGAGTCACAGATGCATTAAGTATAAAAATTTTCTAGGACGCTTGACGAGAACACAAAACAATTTTCATAATTCTGTACACTTTGGCTACAACTAGTGCAACGTCACGAACACATGTTAATATAACATAATCTACCATTATTTTAAGGCAAAACTCGAGGAAACACTAATATAATACCATTGGCGGACTTTTTCCCGCCAATCGCCTAGGTAATTCTTTTTTTTTCCTAATATAGCCTAGACGCGGCTTACGTATTGTGGCAATTTTAGTGTTAGATTATTTTATTATTAAGAGGTACGAGTAAACTGAAAATCGGTTTTCCCTTTTAAAACCCGTTATCGTTGTTTCGTGTTTATTGTCCTTTTTGCTTGAATGAAATCAACTATGTCGATCACTGCGGATAAATCACTAAAACTTATATTGTGCCCTTTGCTATGAATTGATATTCAGGACTTACAGGTACAGCAACAACGACCTTGCTCTACTATTAGTAGGTATATATATCTAGTAGGTAGTATCATAATTAAACCTAAAAGGATGATTAATAAGTAAATGTACTATATATAGAAAATGATTCACTTTATTTAATACTGGTATAATTTGGTAGTTGCAAGAGATTAGACATAATTGACGTCAACTCGAAATAATTGGAAAAATAAATAAACTATATAAAAATACGTTATATAATCAGTTCTCTACATAATCTTAATAAAACAACAAAATGTTTTTATTTATTTATCATCATCAAATAAATTCAAATAGGTCATAAAGAACAAAAACATATCTTTGTCAATTTTAGAATCACCGCCGAATGTCCGTATGATATTTTAAATGCGAATCGCTACACGTGGTCACCTGGTTACCCTTAAGAGAATTGCATAGTATATATTATTTTTATTTTTATTCAACCAATTTCACGGGTTTCACCCGGTCCTTTACAAAGGCATAAGTGGGGCTGTAGCCAACACTTAGAGGCCTGTTTGATATAAAAATACAATGTAGTATAAAAACAGAAACATTTTGGATGGAAGGTTACAGGTTATCTATTACAAAAATGGGTAAAATGGCATGGTTATTGAAATGTACTTATTAGTGATACGGGAGATAGTGGGCTATGGTCGAGACTACGGCACCTGCCAATTTCAGTCTCATCTTAAAATATTTAGGCAGGTGGTGACTTACCACTCACTAAACGGGCCCCCCATAAAAGCCACCATCAATGGTGACAAAAGGGGCAACGTTGGTGTGAATGGCTAAAGGGTGTCGAGAGGTGTGCTGCGGTTTCACTAGAGCGCTACTACCGGCGTTATGCCCTTTAACACTTCCACCCTTGGAGCTTTTTGTTACTTGCTCTTGCGTCTCCACCCCCAGACAGCCAATAAAGGCAAGCCGGGGGTCAGGGGTCTCATTTAGCCCCAGGGAGAATCAGGGTCCACGGTGTCGCCACTCACCGACGGCTCGCCACAAAGCCGCCCCTGCGGTATTATTATTATTATTATTATTATTACATACTTTGCCCGTACGTTTTCTTTTTTCAGTTTTTTTAAGTTCTAAAAAAGAACATTTATAGTACTTTGAAATACTGAAAAAATCAAAACGTACGGGCATAGTAAACAATGGCATGATTCCATGAAAAAAAAACACTGAAATCGGACAATGTTAAGAGGTAGAAAAGAGTTTTCTGTATTAGCATGGAAAGTACTAGCTATGCAATCCTCTTAAGGTTGCATTGATGGATGCTTCTGCAGTGCCATAAATGCTTCCTCGATGCAGTAGTGTGAAAGGATAAGCACTTGAGATGGTCACTATAGCAAGTAAAAATACTGTGCGAATGTTTATGGATCATAATAAATTATCAAGATATTTTTATTTACTTACTTAGGAAATTATCTTTTATGTAAATATTTTAAAATATGATATGTTAGCCTACTACATGGCTAAAATTTATATACATTTTAACCATTTAGGTTATAAATTATTAATAAATTATATTTATTGGACCATAATCAGTAAAATAATAAGTTTGCATAGATTTTGAATAAAAGAAAGATGAAAACGAATTATTTTTTTAACCTAGTATATACAACACTTTCACAACGTCACTTGAGTACGTAAACGCCATTGTTTATTCATTATTTTTTCATCAATTTACCTGTAACACGATAGTAAGGTGTAACTGTTAAAACACGCCGGTCACATAACTCACACGGGCGAAAAGAGTTCCGTTAATTTACCTACCCATACTGATACTTTGGAAGCCATCCGAGATGCACCCACAGAGCATTGAAGAGAAAAATAATTTTAAACACAAAAAAACCACTGATCTTAATGTTCTTACATTAAAAAATCACGTTATTTCAATATCACATCTTGTTATAAAACACGATTACGTCGAATAAAAAGACTGTATTTTTACTAGGACTAAAAAACGAGTTGCATGACCACAACTGTTAAATAAAATTAATAGATACGCACTTTAAATTCCGAATCTCGGAATTCAAAACACTGAACAATTAAAAAGTTATTGCGTAACTGTCACGTATAAATTTATTTTTAAATTTAGAGTCAACATAGGGCGTTCCTACTTGAATGTTCTATCAATAATGTGGCACAGGACTGAACGAGGAAAACTGTATGCTGCTATACCTATTCTTAAGTACATTACGTAGAGTAGCAGGAAGAAGATTCGTCATTCCATGTTGAAAAACAAACGTCACGTTTAACGATAGGTTCAAAAATTCTTGTTTACCACTACTTAATGGCTTTATAAGGAAACGTCGATCCTTTATTATTTTTAAGGTTTTGATGTCAACTGCTGACATTGTAAACTTTTTTATGGTCTCATTCTGATTTGTTCATGAAAGATCAAAGAATGTCAGTTTTTTTATTTATTACGTACAGCACGGCATTAAATATACATATTGTTATCTATTCTGTGGTACATGTTGTCCTAGTTTATTAATTTACCTACACTATGGTTTTGTTTTAGGTGTATACTAGCTACTCTCCGCAGTTTCACCGCGCAGTGATGGATGATGATAATGATATTGAATCTTATATAGCCTATTTTATTTCGGGTGAATGTAGCTTTCCAATGGTGAAAAAATTTTTGAAATCGGTCCAGTACTTTTTGAGCCAATTCGTTACAAACATACATACAAATCTTTCCTCTTTATAATATTATAGTATGATGTCGAATATATGTTATGTACATAGAACATTAAATAGTATTAAAAAAAAGCTTATTGTCACAAGATAGTTCTGAAACAGCTTTGATAAAATTCGGTTCTGTCTGCATGATTTGAAGGTGTTTTGATGACCTGATCTGAAATATAATAAGAGTAGATACATGCCACATATTAGTCCCTGGGCGTGTTGAAATTATGCAAAGACCAGTCTATATATGAATGCATAATCATTGAAAAAAATTTTTTTATGCTTTTTTTTAACGTACAATAAAATAATTGACCATATTAATCAGCAAAAGGATGCGTTCCTTCGAGTTTTGAAATGTCGTAATCGTGGTGGATTATTAACCGTTAACTCTTACGCATTCGTTGACGTTAGTTTAATTCGCAAATCTTTTGTTCTAAGCGTTACCATCCTGACTTATTAAGTGTATACGTTACAGTGCACTAGCGTATACAAAGTGTACAAATCATGAAACGTTGTTTTTGTGTTCTTCTCGTCAATCGTCTTAGAAAGTTTTAGTAATCCACCTTCTACTTAGAACGTGACTTCGACTTGAAGACTTAATGACAAATTTAAGTAACTAGCGTTGCGACGTCCGGATAAAGCCGGACATAGGTAGGTTTTTTGCATGCCTGTTCGGCCAAATTTCATGCCCGGCCTGTCCGGATTTTGTTTTTTACCTCGAGGAGACCGGAATGTGTCGCGCGCCGCGTAAACCAGATAGATCTCGTAAATACTCAACATCATCATCATCATTATCATCAGCCGTAGGACGTCCACTGCTGAACTTACGCCTCCGCCAGAAATTTACAAAAGGACCAGTTGGAAGCAGCCTGCATCCAACGTAGTCCTGCTACTTTTATCAGGTCGTCAGTCCAACTTGTCGGTGGACGACCGCTTGCCGGTCCGTGGTCCCCACTCTAGAACCTTCCGGCCCCATCGGCCATCTGTTCTCAGTGCTATGTGCCATGCCCACTGCCACTTTAACTGGCTAATCTTCAGGGCTATGTCGGTGACTTTCGTTCTTCTACGGATCTCCTCATTTCTGATTCGATCACGTAGAGAAACCCCGACCATAGCCCTCTCCATAGCTCGTTGTGCGAATTTGAGCTTGCTTATGAGGCCCATAGTAAGAGACCACGTTTCAGTGCCATATGTAATCAGACAGAAGACGTCTTGAAGTTTCCGGAAAAATACTCAGACGGCGCGATTTGATGATTCCTAGACAAACAAAGTGGCATGTCATTTGCCAAAAAGGGATTTTGAATTTCGTATTCTTGTGTTGAAATTTTGCCACAGTCTCATGTGACCAAGAATGTGGAATGTCCGGCCTTTTCATTTAATGTCCGGCAAAATTCGGCGATAAGTGAGTTATTCGGAATAATACATCTGGCAACCCTATATGTGACTGTGACTTGACTAATCTTGAATAAAAGTAACTTGAGGCAACTATAATAACTTGAGAAATGGGAGATGCGCAAATATACGAGTCCACTTGTAAAGAAAAAAAGAACAGATGATAAATATCAAAAATGTACCTACTACCTATATTTCAATAAATGTGTCTCCAACTGCTATGGATTTTTAGAACCTCCAGGTGTCTAGCAAGACCTGTATCAAAGTTACTGGTATTAAGTTAGTTGTATACTTACTTACATATGCTGGAGCAGCGACCCAAAATATTTCTAGGCCTCCGATACTATAAGACGCCACTTTACTCGATCCTGTGCGACACCTTGAGTTGCTTAAGGTCTTTCGCTACTTCATCCCTCCATCTGTATTTGGGCCGGCCGACTGGGACTCGCCCTTCCGGTATTGCCAAGTAAGCGTGCTTAAGTTAGTTGTATAATGTACCTTTTTGTTTGTTCCTGTTATTTGCATGCCTGGATGCAGGTGGTGTTCGTCCGAGGGATTCCAGGTCGGTGTTACTGCTCTGGTACGAGTGCAGGTCCGTCAGGGCTGTTGGGAACTGTGGAAGTACAGGGTACAGTTAGACACTGTTTTTGACGTGACGTCATATAAATCGATGAACGCCGGCTGCACGCACGAAAAAGCATGACTCATTGTCACGTTCCGCCTAAGCCGAGCGGGCGAGAGCGCGGAACAGGCGATAGAGAAGATCGGCCTAAGCGTTCGGCTTGTCTTATGACGTTATCACGTTAAATTATCGTCCGTAAACCGACTTTACAGTTACGTTAGGTTAGGTACGGTTTAGGTTGGGGACGATAATTTTATTGTATTAAGGTATATATACTATGTGGCCTTTACAGAGTGCCGAAGCAGGGCACCAATATAGTGGAAAGTGTCATGGTTTTTATGTTAATAGCTATTAATAGTTTGTTTTTAATTTTAAACCACATATGCATGTAGTTTAAAATGATTATATTAGTGCCCTTGATCGGCTCCGAAAACCCCTAGTTCGTTCCACCAAACATCCTGTATATTTAAAACTAAATACTTAAGAAAATAGCAATAATCTACACTAAGTGAGATAGACGGGTCGGGACAAACATGTTTAAGGCGAAACGGAATTCGCGGAGACAGCTTGTAAGTACAATACAATACAATACAAAAACTTTTTATATGCACCAAAGTAAATACAGCTTAAATAGTAGGCACAAAGGGGCGGTCTTATCGCTAAAAGCTATCTCTTCCAGACAACCTTTGGATGGATAGCGATTACATGATTGACATGGACGGTGGTGCAACATCACGAAGAAATATGTTATTACCTAGTATTATATGAAACACATGTAACACTAGATAATACTAGATAAAAGGGTAAAATTCTGATAAATAAAAATACACTTAAATATAACAATACTTACACTTACCTACACGTAATAATAATATAATACATATATTAAACTAAATATAAACTTACATGAACATAATATGTACTTAAACATACATAAATAGTAAGTAAGTAATACAACATAATAAGATAGTAGGTACCTACATTTATTACTTCGTAGGCTCTTGCTTCTAGTAATAGTTTATAATTGATTTATTGTTAATTCATGTCTGTTCTGTTTAACTATTATACGTATATTTAAATTGCACGTCCGTGGATACTCAAGGTTCTGGCTGACAATCAGCGCTGTAGGTCCGCCTGCAGCATCATGCTGAGCCATAACCCTTTTGGACGGGACTGCACACGACAGCGAGCCATCTCTTTTTTTATGTTATTTTTAAGGTTGTGTACTTTGAATGTAACTTGATTTGTTCTTGATAGTAATTTTGAATGCTGTTGTGTTCAGTATCTGTTCAAATAAATGCCTTTTCTTTCTTTCTTTCTTTCTTTCTAATTGTATTTCGCAGTACCTAATCATAACAACAACACTGACTCACCGATTTAATGACGTTGTGTATTTCTATATGCCACCGATCGATGCCTTTTTCGGTCTCATCTTGTATGAGGTATTGGTCGCAATCCACTCCCAGCAATAGAGACTTGTTGTGCCTGTTAATAACAAATATAAATAAATATAACAAAAAAGACGTGTGGAATTCGGAGACTGCCGCGGTAAAGCTATTGCATAGCTGTTTTTATCAACTTATGCAATTATAATTATTTAACCAATGCCATCTAGAGGCGAGTTGCTGAACTAAAGAGACAAGCGTGATATTTCAAAAAGTCATTAAAAGTTCTGCTATTCATCGATAGATGCCAAATCAACTTATGCAATTATAATTATTTAACCAATGCCATCTAGAGGCGAGTTGCTGAACTAAAGAGACAAGCGTGATATTTCAAAACTCCGCCGTTCTACCTCTCCTTCCCCCTCCCTCTCTCTCTCCAACCTCACCCCTTCTATCTCTTCCTATCTTCCTTTCCTGAAGGTCGGCAACGCGTCCTCGAGACCTCTGGTATTGCGGATGTCTGTGGGCGACGGTATCGCTTACCATCAGGTGATATACCGCCAGTAACCAAAAGAAGCGGCCAGAGAATATTTTTAAAAGCGGTTTTTAAAGTTACTATAATTTGATTACGATAATTATGCATTTTATGAAGTCAAGTATTTCCAAAGTATTACGACAATAAAACGTAAGAGCCCAACATACTAGCCAATACTGGAACTGTATTGACCTTCTCTTCTGATTTTAATTTATTCAATCAGGAAAAGTGCATGGTATAAAATTTACAATAGTATACAAAACAGGAACATTTTGGATGAGGGCGACATTGTACCTATAGGTAGGTACAGATACTTATACAAAAACGGCTATAATTATAAAGCATCACATGAACTCTTAAATTATAAGGGAAATGGCTATTAACGAGACTACGGCACCTGCCAATTTTGCAAACAAATACACGAGCCCCCTACTAAATGGGCTCAAATGGCCAACATCAATGGCTGACAAATGGAGCAACGTTGGTGTGGATGGATGAATATTAATAAATTTATATACGGAGTCCTATCCGACAAATCGCATAACCTTAAAATATCACCATCATCTCAGCCGTAGGTCTGCTGAACATAAGCCTCCTCCACAAATTTCCAAAGGGACCAGTTGTAAGCGGCCTGCATCCAACGTCGTCCTATGCGACCTTTATCAGCTCATCAGTCCACCTTTTCGGTGGATGACCTACGCTGCGGTTGCCGGTCTGTGGTCTCCACCCCAGTACTTTCCAGCCCTATCGGCCATCTGTTCTGCGTGCTATGTGGCCTGCCCACTGCCACTTTAACTGGCTTATCTTCTGAGTTATGTCAGTGACTTTAGTTCATCTACGGATCCCCACATTTCTGATTCGATCACAAGAGAAACCCCGAGCATAGCCCTCTCCATAGCTCGTTGTGCGACTTTGAGCTTGCTTATGAGGCCCATAGTAAGAGACCACTTTTCAGTGCCATATTTCATCACTGGTAACACACATTAGTCAAAGGTCTTGAGGCACTGATATATTTTTGACGAGAAGACTTCGCGAAGTTTCCGGAATGCTGCCCAGCCTAGTTAGATTCGACGAGTTCTATTTGAAGTTGGACCTGCCTGTGCCTAGTTTGACTGTCTGTCTCCCCGACCTAACCTGAGTTAATATGTAGCTTATGGATATACTGACCTTCTAGTGTGGATGGGTTTGCACTGCACCACGAGCGCGTTCCGTAGCGGGAGCACCAGCTCTAACCGTGCTGAGGGGCTGGGAGGCGTGCCGGGGGGCTTCGTACTCTTCTGGAAGTATGCAGAACATATTTTTAGGTATATATATTATACAGAGTGAATTTGTCGTCAACGTCGGTATTGCTAAATAGCAATTCACAAAGACCATGATACATGTCGAGGATGGGCATCAGTATTACCCGAACACCGGTCGGAGTAATAAGGACTAATCCTTATTACTCCATGCTGATTGAGATGGACGTATTATACCTTGGTGTAACATCTTTGTAATTTGATCCTGAACCTCCTGTCTGTGAACGAAAGGGTACCTGTATGTTTTAGTATAGACAGGCAATGCATCTGTGGTACGAATGATGTGCTTAATTTTATTGGTGAATGTTAGAGGTCCAACTTCGAGATAGAAGACATCAGCGTATTGAGTAAAACCGGCAAACACTCACGTCTATCTAGATAGACGTGCCGGTTTTACTTTTTAACCCTGATACAGAGTTAAATCACGGTGGTATCTCCAATGTCAGCTAAAGCAGTTTTGTCAAACATGCTTGGAAGTTTGAGCATTATTTTGACAACCTTCTTCGAGTTAAATCGAAATTGATGTACTGGCCAAATGGCGAGCAGCAGCGGGCAAAAGTTGTATGAAAATCCTTATCTGTTGTGGTTTAGCGGCCAAATAAATTACACAGTATACTCATATCAGCCGCGCGATTCTCTAAGAGCAAACATCGTTGCATCTTTGTCAACATTTGTTAAACAAATGACAAGATGACAAGCAACGTTGGAAAAACAACCTTATGTATAAGGCCGATATCTCAAAGTATTTGACATCGGTGAGCTCGTCGACGAGTGCATCGACGAATTATTACAGAATCGCACGGCTGTTGTATAATTTAATAATGGAACGATTTAAATAAGCCATGTTTGGGAGTGAAAAGCTCCGAAACATGGCAACCATCCTTGGTTGATCGTATCAAAGGTTTTATTTAAACTTCGAACTGGCTTGATAAATAGAAAGTTGTTTATTGAAAAATGTAATACGAGTATTTAAATAAAAAAGTTCTGCCTATGTAGTCTACACTCTATGTAGTTTTAATTCCCGCGAGAAAAGTATACAACCCTTGACCACAACTTGGCATTGATGGACTTACGTATATGTGCCGCGGCTTCGCCTGGGCCTGCATTTACACGTTCGTCTATCAATGCCTTTTTTGCTGGCCGCTGCAGTAATACCGGTACTTACTGAAGCTTGATATGTTTTCTGATCCTTGTAAAAGACGAGTGCTGTCGGTGTGAGGACCATGTAGCATTCCATCCAGTTCTTCTTACTCTTCTTACCGCCTTCCAAGAATTTCGTGCGCTTTATCGGGCCTTCGTGCAGAACGGGCGCCTGGAAGTATGTAAAATAGGGATAAATCAGTAATAATTAAATAAACTTTCAAATGTATTTATGTAAACAACTCTATAAAATGAATATGAAAATTGGTACGGTAGTTGTAAAAAAAACACTTTTAATTTTTGTCTGTTTGTTCCAGCTGATCTTCGAAAGCGCTGGACTGATTT
Source organism: Selenia dentaria (assembly GCA_917880725.1). Lineage (NCBI taxonomy): Eukaryota > Metazoa > Arthropoda > Insecta > Lepidoptera > Geometridae > Selenia > Selenia dentaria. The sequence goes on along the minus strand of OU862896.1, from coordinate 25,447,139 downwards.
TGTAAAAAAAGAGCAGGTTGACCAATCAGGTCAGGGGGCCGATTCCACTAACTAAATTGCAATCGAACCGTAGCTGAACTGTGACTTTTATACGTTTTCTTATTCTGCTATTGAGAAACAGCCCAGCTGCAGTTACGCTTCTGTTGACGCTAGCGATCGATCAAAACCTTGTTTTCTATTAACTCGATAAATAATGGACGCAACGCTAACTCATATTCGTATATAGTTGCGTATAATGTAAGTACTTATATTTAATATATAGTAGTGGCTAAGATGGCGTTACGTTCCAATTTGTCTCTAGAATAGAAATAGTAGAATGTTTTTTGGGTAATGATCGAACGGAAACCTGAGTCGAACTGCAGTTGCAGCGGGATAGATCATTGAACGTTGTGAAATAGTAGAATTGGCCTCCAGGTCAGTCAGGTTGACAGAGTGTTTACTGTGTGTGACAAAGTGTTTTGTTGCATTTTCACGAAGAATGCACTGGTCAATTTATGTGTACTAAACTCGAAGTGCCTAATTACATTTCCTTGACCGGTGGACAGTAATTAAATTCCTCAAATGAGTTTGAAACCAACAAAGCCAAAACCTAAGTTATATAATGTCAAACTCGTTTTTGACAGATAATGGTAAAAGACATTTTAGCAACGCTCGATCAATTCTCGGCTGAACATTACTTGATCTAAGGTTTGCTGGTACGCAGCCCCGAAGGAATAATCTCTTTTACCTTTTGTATAATGTATAGGTATATAACAGACCGCATCTACTATGTCTATCCCTTTCTGTCTGATTCTTGTTGTTTCGCTTTATATGGATAACTACCATAAAATTAAAAACTCAAAACTTTGCAATTTTAGACAGATAAATAATCATCCTCGGACGCGATTCGATCTCGCGTCTTCCGACAGTCCGTGTCAGACGCCATAATCCCTAGTCCACCGCCGTCCAAGCAACGCATTTTATCTCTCGATTTGCTTTTAACTGTCGTATGGGGACGGAGCGACATTTATTGAACAACTTGACGGCATTATCTAACCGAAAGAAGAGTTTTTCAACAGTTAAGTTTCGTATTGAGGTTGCAATATATATTATGTTGATGTCATATAGTACCAGGCAATCATGAACAACAAGCGTCTTTTCAAAGTGTATTTATACATGAACCCCAGTTTTTACCTCTGCAGGCGGTTGATAACTGGGAGTGGGTACCACGGTCCTTGGTGCCGGAACCGGCGACAGGACCCTTCTTTTCGCCGTCACGTGGACGGAATGAGACTTGCGGCCGTGCCGAGAGTTTGCTTGCCTGTCCCGAACTTCATAGTCCAGACTGTCGCCAGAAGATGACGCTGGAATCTGCAGGTGTTGCGGCCTTCGGGGGTGACCCAACATGTTCTCGGTGGACCCACCTGAAAAGTAGAGATGCTAGATTTGAGTTAAAACCTATAATTACGATATGCGTACACCACATCGACTCCAGTGGCCTCTAAATGAGGCAATCGACCGCCGAGTTAATGGCTCGTTGATGGCCGAAAGTTGGGAGCTGTTAGGCTATTCAGTTATTGGGTGCGAAGGTCGGTAGTTAAACGTCGAAATCTTATTATGAGCTTACAAAGTTTGATGATGGTTTCTGTATGTGTACTTGTATGCCAGCGGCTTCTTATCTCTGACAAGTATTGGTTCGATTTTCATGCGGTTTTGTTTTTATTTGGAAGCGTTTAATTGAAATCTGTTCAGCCATTTCCAGGATTTCTGGCTTCATATACAACCTAAAAAAGATTTCTAAGGTACTGCTTAAGTCATCGGTTTTGAGTTTACTTTCTTAGTGCTACTCTCTCATCTATCAATATTGAGGGTTAGTCAGATCAGGAGTTAGACAATTACTGACATAAATCTCAGCAATTTTTCAAGATAAAATCTTACGAACTGGAGCTCAATTGCATAATTTCTTGGTGCAGTTATTACACTAACCTCCGGGTTTTAGGGCTAAAGTCACTAGTTCCAGAGTCATGATGAAATATTTGAATTGACTTAAAAAACTGATGATGCAAATTACGCGGTACCTAATCGTCAGCTTGGAAGTTGATCTAATGTCATCATAATGCATCAAACTATTTTGAGAAGTAGATAGCTATTCCCCTTTGATACAGAATTTCAACAGTGATTTAGTTTTCAATAGCGTAATGTCTTATCGATCTTATTCAAACAGCAACCTACCTAAATTTCGTGTTTTCCTTATCAGGATTTAAAGTCGAACCATGGCACCAGCCAGCTGAGCCAGGGAGACACCACTCAAACACACCCACGCACAATTACAAATCAATATAAACGCATACTGACTACTACCTGAATTTCGTTATCACGGAAAAGCGTTTTGTGGATATTAGAAACATTATTAAATAGATAAAAAAGACAATCAATAATGTGGCTTTTGAAAATAAGGCTATCTTGCTTGAAGAAAAACAATAGCCCCTTTAGTTATACTTTTTATGTCAGGGAATATTCGGAAATGACAAAAACTTTGAAAGTTTGATAGATAAGGTAATCTTTTCAGAGACGTATTAGCACAGTTAACTTAGGTAGAGGTTTAGAAATTAATTTATAAGATCGATTATCAATTCAGCATCATCATTATCTTAGCTATAGGATGTCCACTGCTCTACATCATATCCTATATAGGACAGTAGGAATGGCGTCTTCCTGGATTCCGAAAAGGGCCTGTTGCCCTGTACCCAACGCTGTTCAGCTGACCTACGCTCTGTTAGCTATGCCGTGGTCTCCAACTCAATGTTACAGCCCATCGCTCGATTGTCCATCAGTTCCGCACATTTGAAGCGTACATATTGCTGATATAGATAAGTTTTTATAAAAGTTTTGTGTACACTTACTCAGTTTTTTGTTTAGCCTCCCAAAAGGTGGGCTGTCCGAGCTGGCCTTGCTGAAGCTTCGCTCCAGGTCTGCCCGGGACGAGACGTGGCTGTAGTCCAGCCCGCCATAGTCAGGTCTCATCGAGGACTTTAATGGGGTGTCCTGAAATCAAAGTGAAAGGTAACCTTAACCAGCTTTCCATGAAGAGTCCATCCAGTTTCTATCCATGATGGAGATATACAGGAAGATGGTTTTTCCCAGTACCATACCAGATATGACGTAAAACACTATCTGTTAGAGTAATGCTTTTTTGATTTCTCATCTTGTAGATTGGAAAGAGGAAGTAGTTCGCTGCTAATATCCATAGAAGTTTTCTGTGTGTTTCTTGGACAATATTGGATTTAACTGAAAATCAGTTTAATAATGCTTACGAGTGTCCCTTTTCGTTGGCTGGCATTTATTAAACATAAACGTGTAACTTGTAAAATTTCCTACATGTATGAAATACAATGTGGAATACAAGTTGAAGATCATTATAATATGGTAGATGTTAGATATAACCAATTTTCGAAATGAAACCGATAGGTATTTTTGTTATCACGTCCACGGCTCGGCCTAGGTGATTCAACTGTTTCAGCGTACTTAATTGAAGTGTTATATTTATTATGTAATCATTGTCTTTGACAAACTGCCTGCTATATAGTTTATTTTAAAATATCACATGTCATTTTGACCAACCTCAACGATCAGATCGAGTTACGTTGACCGTGGTCACGATACAATATCTCGTGCCCACAATAATATCATGAAATGTTTTCATCTATTCGGTTAAATATTCATGAACACTGATGGATAAAACTTTTGATTGATCTTGGAGCTTGATTGAAAGATTTAAAACTTGATTTGTATATCAACAAACAAACTACCTACCTGGATTGTAGCCATAAACCTCTCGCAATAATATTACTTTTCATTAAATTCTCTTCTGATCTCATTCTCACAGCTCACTGCGTTGGGCTCTACGTGGTTTTGTAGCATAATTTTCTATTATTTTTTTTTGTTTTTGGACTGGACTAAGTATTTCATTTTGGTAAGAAAAAATCTCAGACGAATGCTTGGTCTCACTCTCGCTGTCGAAGCGCGCGCGCGGAGACCAATCATTAAACTAAGGGATAAATATATTCTCGAACTGGATACAAACCAGTCTTCTAATTAACCCTGGCAGCCGTATTAAAGAGGATTATTTAGAAGATGTGGCTGAAGTTTACATGAACCTCGGTAACCTATGTAGGTTACATAGGTTACCGAGGTTCATGTAACCTGCACTGACAATGGGATAAGGCCCTGGTTGTTGATACACAATTTTATCTAGTTCAGGTACTTTTTGTGACATTAGTTAAAATTCAACAACAAACACTCTGCTTGATTGATTGTACTTACTTACAAAAATGAATGAAAATTTTATATAAAACTAGTTTCGAAACATACAACTTGAATTCGCTTAGAGTAATATTAAGGACAGTGATAGCAGAAGTAAAGCAGATACACAATATTTTTAATATCTGGCAGGTTAGCGATTGACCGCTGATGAATGCACTTTTTTTGTACCCGCCAAATACTTTAAATGCCTGGCTACTATGAATTTCACAACTCCTAGACTTTGACACAGAGCAACGTCTTCCAATGTTAAAAATCCTAAGAAGAACAAGAAGAACACCGTTATAAATGTTGGTGTAGTTTTTATTATGATATGATATTGTTGTATTGTTTTTGATTTGTATTTTGTTCTTATTTATGTTGTTTTTGTGTGTTTTAGAGTAATCACTGGAGTGGAACAAGTTGTTTGATTTGATGTTGATGATCTCTTCTAATCACCGACCATATTCTAAAAGTTTACTTTAATTTCTCCTGCAGTTTATGAAACTATCATGTAACAGATACTAGCAAAGTTGCGACACTCAAAGCAAGTCACAGAGGCCATTCACAAAGAATCTAATCTACGAAGAACACCGATGCATGAATAGCAGAATTTACTCAAACCGCGCATTTTTCATTACATGTGTATTTTATTCAAGGGTATCGTTCTTATTGCAGACATTATCAGTGCTTCGAAATAATTAAAAATCTCACGCTGTCACGCCTACTCATTCGGTACAGAACTCCGGATACGCTAAACTGCTATCACCGACTAGCGGCGTGCCACTTCCGACACAAGCTCAATCAGTTAAAAACAGCTGTTTGCTATTGTATAACAAGTTCCATTCATGGTACATACATACATAACGCCTTTACGGACCTAACTGGGTATACATTTTCGGTACAAATCCCCAAATTGCACCATTATTGTTTTGGTCTCATATAATAGGAGGCAAGCCTATATCATAGCCAGCCATCGTGACAGAACTAGCTTAGAGTGTAACAAGAGAAGCGTTTTTGGAATTGAGGTAGCGCGCGTGCTAATTTACTGTTTCAATGTTAGTAAATAAAAAAACTTAATAAAATTACTGGTAAGTTACTGTTTTGTAGTTTTATCGATTCGAAATTGACATTTGACAGTTGCGTGATGGACAGATGACAGATAAATTGGGCTGCCATATAAAAAAAACAAAAAGGTTAGTTCATCATAACGCCACGATGGTTCTGCCTTTGCACATACTCTACCTGTCAGTGGCCTCACTCGGATTACCCCTTCAGGGGTAACATTTCTAATAACCCTTCCTTAGCGGATCCTTACAACATAAAACACCAAAACTGCCAAAATTACAAGTTTGTAGACAATAAGTCAGTCAGTACAAGTAATAATATAAATGAGGTATGGTATATATAGATACAAATTATCATCTTCATTATTTTCGTATGCAAATAATATATTTGCATTTTGAATAACAGAAAAATATGCAAATGACTATTAAGGCCAATGGTTAGCAACAAACAAGGAAAAATATGTCATTATTTCAGGTGAATGACGACACTCGTCATGAAAATGGCTGGTTTAGCTTTATTCTGAGTCTGAATACCAAATTTGGTTTTCATCACACATTGTGGATGTTTTTTTACATATAATAATATATGTATGCCTACATAACGGTACACGTATTCTATAAAATCCTGGCTGATAACAGCCAGGATTTTATAGAATACGTGTACCGTTATGTAGGCCTAGTACGAAAAGTTCGAAGAGGTTTTAACTTTTTCTTTAATGTCAATCGGTGACGAGACAAGTCGCTCGTCCGATGTTCAGCGTAGAGCTTGCCCATAACAGTTCAGTGCCATTCAGAATTTCAAATTACAACAGTTCAAAGACCTGCACGGCAATGCACTGCGCTGATCACCCTGAGATATAAGATGTTAAATCTCTTGCCCTTTAATTTCGCTGGAAACATTGCTCTTCAACGAAACACAGTAATTTTTGCGCACTACTGCTTTACGGTTGATTAGCTGGCAAAGGTGTGGCACTTCCCCGGGTGGACTGTGCAAAAGTCCTACCACTACAAACATTGAATTCTATACAAACTGTAATACTTTCTAGCGCAATTGAGGAACTGTTAACTCATAGTATAAACCACAAAGCGTGGTGCGTTTTTCAATTGTTACAGCACGAATACTATTTTGGAAATGATTCAAAGTACCTATTCGCTGATTCCAATAAGGCCAAACGTGATGAAGTTAGATCGTGTAGTGAAAGAGTTACATTATGACCTTTACCATTACCACCTTTAGGCTCCCTGGTACAATAATATTGTACTGTGACTGTGACCTTACGATACGAATGTGATACATTTACGAGTAGGTAAGTAAGTATGGCGAATTTCAGCTCACTCTCAAGCTTGTTAAAATGCTTGGATACACATTTTGCACAAATATACATTTCTCTTTTAACTTTAATGTATGCCTTTTATTGTTATGTATTGTACCTAATATATATACTAAAAATACATATCTAATACATGTAGACTTCACCAATTTTGTATATATCTGTTATACGTATATAATTTTACTTCTACTAGATTTGTTAAAGGAATGTATGCCATGATAATGTGTGACGTGATGTTATGGAAGAAAACGCTTAGTTTGGTTAGCCACATCGACTGAAATAAATAAATTACTAATGAAGCAAGTATAATAAAAGCTTATGAAGAACTACGAATGAAGGTTGCTTGGATCGAAACAGTTCAAAAGGACAAGCGCAAAAGGAGATAACAGCAAAGGAAAACAAGGAAAACCGAACGGAGACCTACTATATACTACTATATTCTGCTACTTTGCCATCTTGTCTCTTTATAAAGTACATATAAGTAATAATAATATGTAAAAACATCCACATAAGGTGTTCAGGTATCAAACTAGGCAAGAGCTGTACTACGGTAGCCTTATACACATAATTATATACATATACATATCCAGACGCAGATCAAACAGACGTGTTCATGCAAACAAATGTTTGACCTGACTAGCGATCGACCCTGGGGCCAGAGGCTCAGAAGCCAGGGTTGCTATTGCTACCAAGTTTGCCAACCGGCATGTACAAAAGGCGTGGAACCACGTGGAAACAGCTTAGCGCATTTGAATAAAGTTTAGAACCGAGCTGGAATTACTATATATGTTATTTAATTAAGTTTCAATGAGTAGTTGCAGAGGGTTCGCGAAACCCTTCATCACGAGCAGTATTTAGTATCATTTAAGTGCGTTAATAATATCTATATTATAATTATTAATAATCCCCAATCCATAAGGATAAAATAAACTTATTTACTGCTTATAGAGTGAGACCAAACTCAAACTATTAACGCCAGAGTCCGTGATATAACTTATGAAACTCTATTCAAGTTCGAATAAACTTATATTGTAGTACATTAAATATGATTTACCTCTCTGAGCGAAATCATCGTCTTCCCCCGCTTCCCCAACTTAAACATATTCATCACTACCACTTCCGTTCACATAAAGTCCGACCTTCCATATCCACCACCGAAATAACACCACAGACTGTCATATCACATAATTAATTATAGCATTATTATTGAGTATTGATTTAAATTTGTTAATAAAAGGGAAAATATAAAGGATGTTGTTATGACTCGCAATACATAGCGCGAGTGACGCACACAGAGCACTGGCTTTTGTAATCGTATTCGAGCAGTGTTGGGACACTGTCGATGACACAATGTCGATAAATGCATTATGATAGTATGAAGTAATTTATAGCCAATGCGTGTTATACTGATATGAGGATATAAGAGACCTAAAAACGTGTATCGAATGAACGAATCGCAGTGACGAGAGGTAGGTAAAAATATAATTTACAGACAAGCCTCACAACAGAATTTAACTAGAACGCACTAGGAGTTAAACCATTTAGTAAACAGTCTTTAGTAGACAGATCACAATTTAATGTAGGATAAGGTGAGCTTCTTGGAAACAGAGCTACACCACTTAATTATCTTATGTAATATGAATTCCGAGTCAATGCAGAGAGTGACTAAATTGTAGTCTTGAAAGTTGCAGTGGTTGATTGAAGTCAGAGGGATACTGCTACTAAGTTAATTAATCGTTCACACTGGATGAGAAAGTTTGGTCGGACTGTACTGAGTAACTGTAAATTAATATTATTAGGTCACTCATAAACAGAAAAAAAATCAGAATATCAGAAACAGATGACAGTGTTCAGTTTCTGCCACGTTAGTGAGGTTAAGACACATACGATACAATTGCAAGTAAACTAGTAGTTTGACCTCGTCTAACACCATGCCTGTACTTTAAGCCTTTCGCCTTTTCCACATTCTAGTTCAATTCAATTTCATTTTAACAGCCCAGGGTTAGCGCGCTTATGAACCATTACCCCTAGCAGCTGCAATAAAGATTCCTAAATATAAAGATTGTAGGTTTAACTGTTAAAGCTCCCGATGCATGCATTTACATTTAAACAAAGGGTGAAATAATTTAATTCAATTGAAATCTTTGCGTCATAATTAGGCGATAAAGAAACACACGTCCAATATATGAACTGTACTGTACTTCCTCTTTTATTGTCATTTAGGCTGCTAGACAAGCCTCTATATTATTCTATATCGAACACTCTATTATATACTGTACACATTATCGTACTGTTATATCTCTATGTCCCATTAGTACGGCTCAAATATGATGACATGACATGACATCCAGCACTACACATAATATAGTTTTTTTAACACACGATAATATTAAATGCAATACTAAGTGACACTTTACTTTCTGTGATATTGTGACATTGCATAACCAAAGCGTGCTGTCAAACTCACTTGTCATAATTAAGAAACTTACTAAGATTAATTATACATCAACAATAAAAGATTAAACAATACATATTAGCTTACCTAAAAAACGTTAAATTTACCTTCAATATCGCGAAATACATTGCGTTTGATAATGCCATGGTTAATATAGGTAAATTATAAGAATATTAACTTAAATGTTAGTTATTATTGAATACAGCAAACAATATGAAACAAGGAAAAACAATTAACTAAATTCTCTTTCCGTTACTGTGATATTGCACCATATACCACAAAGACTACATTTAAGTATGTTAGCTCGATGGAAACTGGCATACAGATTGATAACATTGTATATTATATGTAAATACCACAAATGCTAAAAATAGCAAACCTAATAATTATTGCACCAATAAGGAATGATACTTATTCTACATAAACAGAGGCTTTTCTTATTACAGACTCAAGAAAAGTAAACAAATTTTCTGGAATAGCGTTTTGAGCTAGACTGTCTGACTCCGTGCTCTGTCCGCTCACCAGTGTTACCAGCTCAGTTTTATTTTAGTGGCTGCTTTTGTTTATTGTTTATTTTTTTATTGTGATGTGTTTATTTCAAATGTTGCCAGTTTTGTCTAAATTGTGCCAAAACATTACTATATACACCTAAACACTAAAATACATTTTTATAGATTTTAGCTACAAAGCGGAGCACCTGTCCTCGAAAAGTAGCTAAAATGTATGAAACTACTTTTATTTAGGTAGCTAAATAGGTCCCAAAATTTGCAAGATCTAGCTACAAAGTTGCTAATTTCCCATCACTGCTGCTCACGGTGTTTCCCTTTTGATCTATAGACTGCAAATGCAGGTGAGTAAGGTTCATAATAATCGCATTATGTACTAATATTAGTCGTACAGCTTCTGAAAAGATCGAAAAAAAAACTATCTACCACTGTGTGTATAGCTGCAGCGAAGCGCATGCTAAATTGTCCGTTTGTACGTCTGTCTGTCGATCATAATGCTTCACGTAGTAACTTTAAGTAGTTTACTCACAGATATTTTTGTTTATAATGTATGTTTTTATGCATGTGAAATTGGTATGTATTTGATTACGCCACACCCACGTGTGTGGTTTTATCCTTTAATCCAAATCCAAATAGCCTCTTAATCCTAAGCTGTTTTCGTTTTTGTGGTGTTGTTACTTTATAGAATGTCTCTTAGTTCAGTGTGCCTGTTGGCAAAGGCCTCCTCTAACAGTTTCCATTGTACTCTGCCTCTGGCAACCCTACTCCATTTGGGCCCCGCTGTTAATTTAAGTTCATCCTTATCATTTGTCTTCTCTTCCCCTGCTTATTTTTCCATCTCTGGGGTACCAGTCGGTGACAATTTTACTCCACTTTTCTTGCCGGCTTCTCTTGGATGCCCGATCCATCGCCATTAAAGGTATCCTTTAATAGGGTTAATTAAATAATATGTCAATAATCTAATATTTCCTACTTTATTTTTTCAGGTGTACCGTTTTCAAAATATGGACCCCCCAGCTTTCTCTTGCCATTTCTACACTGAGGGAGATAGAAACATGTAGTTTTCCATATTAATAGACCTTCATAAAACTATGATGATATACATAATATGTTTATTATTATGTGTGTCCATAGCACAGGGAAACCTAGAGCGTGGGTAAGATCATCTTACATTATTTTTTTCTTATAAATTTGAAATTATCGAACTCCGAACTCGTTTCTATCGCCGGTTATCGATCCCGCCCTTCCCAGCTCTAGGCCCTTATCAAGTACTTCGTTTCGCTGTTAGGAAGTGCGCTGCTATCAACAGTATTACTTGCAACTGATTACCGATGTGATGACGTGTGGTGGTGGGGTCTGGGGGTACGTCTGTTTTTGGGTTATACGATGTCATACGGCTGTACACTTACACAGGCTAGTGTCTGACTTACTATTACTAACTATCTTACTTGATGTTGATGGTATCACACTTAGACTAAAGCCGGGGCTCGACCGCAAAATAATGAGCCCGCTTACCTCGCAGCAATAATTTTCAGGCTCCACCGCGAAAGAGGCTAGCGGAGCGGTTCAACTATGAAAATTATCGTTGTTAGTTAAGCGGGCTCATTAATGGCCTCGCTCATTTCGCAGTCGAGCCCCGGCTTTAGAATAGCGATTGGTTCTCAAGGACAGACCTGCCGGAACACACTGTTAAGTGCTTAGAGACATATTGTTAAACTTGAGGGTGGTAGCTAACCAGGCGGACACCAGAATTGCCCTACTACTATGCTGTGGTAATCCACAGCATCATGTTACCTTCACTGAAAGCTCAAGCCCGAGCTGGGGATCGAACCCGTGCCCGTTTGATCGACGCCATTGTTATCTACTCCTGGACTAGCATCGGTTAATTAGACAGCTTAGTCTCAACAAGTGAAGGTACTCTATTTGAGACTAAGCTGTCTGCATGTTAGAGAATCCTGACTCAATATTATAGCAACATGTGTTGTGTATGTATCAAACTAGCCTCGCGAGATAATGGGTCTTAATTTATTTGCGCGGAACCCTATCATTATCATCATCACCATCTCAGCCGTAGGACGTCCACTGCTGAACATATGCCTCCCCCATAATTTTCCAAAAGGGCCGGTTGGAAGCGGCCTGCATCCAACGTCGTCCTGCGACCTTTATCCAGTCTGGAACCCTATATATCTACTTGTGTATATCTAAGGTGAACCCCTATTTCTGGTCACGCTATAACTTGAGATTTATTTATTTATCGAGATATAGAGATCGGATGGAACAATCTCGCTAATTATTTTTGTGTTGTGTTCATTATTGTCAGAAGAAGGTTCTTATGAAATAAAAAGCTAGAAAATATGGCAGGTTATGGCGAGGCAAAAGGCCGAGCTTACTATGAGAACGACGTCGCGGGCAGTCGCTAGTATATAATGTATATAAAAATGAATCTCAATTTCCCTTGGTCATCGCGTCACGCGTGAACGGATGGAACAATTTCTATAATTCTTTTTGTTGTGTTGTTAATTATTGTCAGGAGAAGGTTCTTATGAAAGAAAAATAAGAAAAGAATGGAGGTTATGGCGAAGCCGAAGGCTGAGCCTACTACGCGAACGAAGTCGCGGGCAGTCGCTATACAGTAATATAATAAAGAGGAAAGATTTGTTTGTTTGAATTGAATAGGCTTCGAAACAACTAGACCGATTAGAAAAATTATTTCACAATTCGAATCCTACATTATCCCTGATGCACGTAGGCTACTTATATATTTTAAATCATCATCATCCATTACCACGCGGGAGAAACTGCGAGTCTAAATTAAGAGTAAGGTATTCCTTATTGCCTCCACTGACACCAGTGGAGGCAATAAGGAATAACTTACTCTTAATTAAGTAAGTCAGGTTAACACTAACCTGACTTACTAGGAGGCAGGCTTTCTTAATTAGTACACGACCGCAGCGCCTGACATAAGTAAGTATATTTTTCCCCGCAGCAAGCGTTAGGGTAGGTCGGGGTGTGAAGGGCACTGCAGCAAATGAAATTACTGGGTGAAAGAGACAATACCAATGTTTCGGAGTGACGAGTGCAATGCAATGCTGTGCAGTGCCTGAGAGAATTGAGAGTCGGTTCACTTACAGTGCGGTCCCAATTGAGCCATAATCGATTTCAGCGCGATAACAGTCGGTCCCTTTCACCGTGAGCGTGATTACGATGGCCCACGCTACATCATCGATGACGTCGTAACTGCCGCCATATTGACGATTACATGAACCATGCTCTACACCATAATCGTCGTGAGCGTTCTGTCATCCATTACATTATTTCTTTTTAATCCACACACCACATAGTTAAGCTTCACACTATGCACGATATTTTTATGAATTTGTTTTTCGCGCGCAAATGGTTCGTTATTGCTACAACTCTGGTCCGATTTATCAACACGCTTACAGTGCCACGAGCGGTTAATATCGCGATATTTGTCTCGGACTGGCTTTGGTAGACGTTAGCACTGTGGGCAAAAATATCGCAAAACGGACCGCTGTGCTAGTCGAAAGTTATGAGGTAACAAACAAAAAAAATACAGTAGAATTGAGTACTTCCTCCTTTTTTTTTTGAAGTCGGTAGAAAATAAAGGGTAAGAGTAGATAAAATCCTATTTAAGAGAAAGATCTTTAATATTAAAAGTACTTCCACTACATACGACTAGTAGGTACTAAAAAAACCTGTAATGATAGTTGTAAGTTAAGAAAATAAATAAATAAATGTCGCTTAGCCGTGAGTGAGATGTGATGTATGTAGTTAATCGAATTTCCATTGGGCCTAGCACGAATCCTACTAACGTAACGTGGCGTTTGTGTAAAACAGTACAAACTGTCATTTATCTAGTGCAACTGTGACACAGATAACTCATAGTTTGTAACGTGTGGACGCTTACGATACGATTACTTTTTCGCAAATTGTTTGTGCTACGACCTCTGGCCTCTTATGAACGCATCCAAACGGTAGAAGAGAACATTGAATTTTTTTGTTGGATGGTACTGTTAAACTGTCCAATAGATGTCGCTCCGTCCCCGCAAGACGGTTAGTTAAATAGAGAGTTAAAATTCGATGCTCGGACCAGATTCTCGGTGGCCTAGTTGGTCAATGGCGTCTGACACGGAGAGTCAGAAGACGCGGGTTCCAATCCCGTCCGAGGATGTAATTTTTCTCTCTATATAAATTTCAATGGTAGAAGAGAAATTATCTAACTCTGTCACCAATTAATTATCATACTAGGTACATAAATTCATAAGTATATGACAGTAAGTATGACGTCATACATCACCATAACCGCCTACCACTTTCCCAGGCCATAAATTAAGATTAATTGGTGGAGGTCAACTGCAGATAACCCACGGATACATGAGTACATTATAAAAACCGCTGTGTGGGTCTCCTTGGCTGTGACCTTTGCTCTTCGGATGAAGAGGATAATGCAAATCATTTTAAGGCTTTTTAAATAACGGGTGCTATCCTCAATTCAGGACACAAATGGATTCTGTTAAATGAAAGGGGCGTCTTTTTTAAGGAGCAATATTATTCAAATTAATTTCGAGCGTCATTGTTATTAGTTTAGCCATTCATACCCTTGCACTGTGATTCTATGTATTTCTGAATATAATTATGGGCACGTGCAATAACATATTCATTCCGGAAAGATTTAAGATCCGAGAGCAAATATTTTAGAAAACAGGTCTTGTTCTTCGTGTGTGAGTGTGTGCCACTGGACATATAATTTTACGAGTATTTTGCTACGACTAACTTCACTAGATCCATTCACGTATTAGTTGATCATTATATCTGTAGGCAGAATGCCTATGATGATATTATTATTATTTTTTTAATTTATTGGGTAAACAAACAGTTACACAAGTTTATTAATAAATAAGGTATTTACTAAGAGTACAGTAATAAATGTGACACCAACACCGTTTACCACAGGTTATATATATACGCATTATATATGTGGCAGTTGAAAAGTAGCTAGTACTATTCTATTATGAAAGCAATTTTCGAATCTTATCTTTAAATATACTAGGACGCGTTGCCGCAATAGCTATAGAATTAAAGTGTTTATTATACGAATCCACCAGTCTATGAAGTGGAGAGCGTTTACCAGCGTTAGTGCGGCAGCGAGAAGTAGCAAACAATTGACAAGGGTTACGGCAGTGCGTTCTAGAAGGTACTCTATAACACAGCTTATTAATTATAGAAATACAATCATATCTATTATGGCACAGGGGGCCTACTCCCACCTTTTACGAAACTATCATAAATCAGGAGGGTTTTGTAATAAGCTTAAAATAATCATACTAACTATCGTACTCCCACAGACACAAAACAATCAACCAAGTTTAATGGTAAGGTTGCAAAGTGACTATTTTAAGAGATCGGAGTACGTATCTTCAATAATTTTACATTGGAACAATGAAACTTAGTGTCAAAAGCCACGTTAAAGTACGCGAATTGAGTGAACTATTTGATACTACGTCATCAAAACGTCTATCCTAATCCAATATTATTTTAAGCTTGCTATATTGACGTGGTGGTACCAAATTTAATGGTAAGGTTGAAACATGACTACTTTAAGAGGTGGGGGTACCCTGCCTGGTCATATAACAAAACTGATTCAATCTGCTCGCGTCTTGATTCCAGATTTACAAGTATTAAGTAATTGTTCATAGGATAGTCGATTATGATAACATTTGTATTGCATACAGGCTAAACATTTTTTTTGAACTCTTTCAATAGCTACATTGTATTTGTCATAATGTGGACATATACAAAACTTAACAAAGGTTCTTAGGTTTGATCGGAAGCTGTATAGTACATTCCTTCGTATAGTCATTATTTTTACCTACAGACGCCCTTAGACACATCATATGCTACGAGTACGATAGGTTTGAAAACAGGACTTTTGTTTCAAAAATTTCTACGACAAACAGTGATTTACAGACCAAATAATGCGCTCCTCAGCCAGTTTAGGAACCAGTTCCTAAGGGGATACCTCATCATCATCATCATGAGCCAGTATCAGTCCACTGCTGGACATATGCCTCTCCTAACGCACGCCACTGAGCCCGATCTTCGGCTTTTCTCATCTAGCTGCTACCAGCCACTTTGCGTATGTCGTCGCTCCACGTAGCCGGAGGTCGTCCTACACTATGTTTGCCGAGTCGCGGTCTCCACTCAAGAACACGCCTACCCCAACGGTTATCGCTTCTTCGGCTAATATGACCAGCCCACTGCCACTTCAGTTTGCTAATTCTTTTCTTCTTCAGGGGATATTTAAGGGATGAAAAATACAAAACTAACGGTACCTTATATAATTTCTCACTGAGCCAAAACTAGACCCTAGACAGATCAGAAACCGTTTTCTATCGTTCCATATTCCTATATTAGCTATACCAATAGAGGAAGTAGTGAAACCACCTTTGAAGATTTTTACTAAACTATTTTACAGATAGCCGAACACCAGACATATAACTCCGAATGGTGTGACTGTGATGCCGGAACAGTTGCATACTCTATTGAGTGCTAGCCTGATGGATTATTCTGAAAATGATATACAATATTATTTTGAACAACATACGTCAGAAACCTCGAAGCTTAACGTGATATTTATGCTAATGGAGCAAACAAGTGGTTACAATAAAATTACTAGATCCCACACACAGCCAATAGAATTCTTAACACACCCCGAACGAGCATTCCATCTCAGCCGCAACAGAACAGAACTCAATGGGCCCTTTATCGAAACGTTCGATTAATCAGCATGGCTCCATTCAATCAAACGTTTCGCCGGATGTGGTGCCGCGCACTATTGAGAGAGACAGTACCATAGAATGCGCAAATTGTTCATATTACAAACCTAGTCATGGTGAAGCGACGATGGCAAACGGCACTAAGGTGTACTTGTTTTGAAAGGGGGGAAATGGCGAGCACTTCCCTTTCGCTATGGGAGGGGGTATGTGGGGCTCAGACTCACTAAAAATCTCGGTGCCTTCCACCAAGGTAGAGCAAGATAGAGTCGCTTTAGCAGTCACCGTCGCGCCCTGGCGGTAGGCAAGGATTAATCTTAACCGCGCACCTCAGTGACTTTAAATAGGTGGATTTGCTCACCAAGACCGCTTCCTAGACTTGTAGGGACGTGTTGACTGGCCGAGTATCCCTGCCTCAGTGACCTCAATAATATGAAGGAGGGAGAGGCCGGCAAATCACCTCCTCCGCTCCTCGAGCTGTCTACGCCGGAGCGGGTAAGCCCAGACATCGTCTTCCCTTCATGTATATTTTCCCTGATTTTGCCTGACTTATCTACAGCCCGAGAAATCTATTTAAAACTGAAGTTTAGGTACTGTTCCGTTCTACGTTGGCACGACCACAGCCGCCATCTTGGCCTCTTGAAAAGCACATTGTATGCAATAATTAAACGCAACGAATTAGCACACAAGCATGGCTGTGTTGAACGTCTCGCGTTTGACTCATCGCGTTCCATATCGGACCTTCGCATGCAAATGGGTTTTTGTATCTTGTAAGTCTACCAGCTCCAAACTCCTGAGCAACCACAATAACTGTGATCCAACTGACATAGTAGATTTGTATTTTTCTAATGACTTACTATAGTACTATTGCTTTGATAGCTGTTCAGTTTGAGGGAAGTTTACAGTGATACAGTCAAACATTTGCATTACAAGAATGTTCAAAGGATACTACTTCTTTGAGAGAAGAACTTTGTGAGGAAGGATCAACCCACCGCAATAGATATTCTGCCTCTAAAAACAGTGAGTAACACACAGCAGGTAGGTAATTATTCCAAGAACTCAAGAAATAATGAATACCATAGGAACGCATTAATACCATTAAAACCATGTAGGAGCTATATTATTCTGCCATATCTGTTTAATGTTGAGTTTGGCATATTTTCTACCGACTTCCAATAAGGAGGAGGTACTCAATTCGACTGTATTTTTTTTGTTACCTCATAACTTTCGACTGGGTGAACTGATTTACAAAATTCGTATTCAAAATTTTTGTTTCAAAGCTGATGCTTCCTGTGTGGTCCCATGTAAATTTTATCATATTCACTCCAGTAGTGTTTGAGTTACACTACTGGATTGACTGATTTTTACAAAAGTTATGGGATAGAAGTCGGTATTCAAATTGTACTTGTTATAACCACACACGTTGCAGTTCCTGGAAAAGTAGGTTGATTTCTGCGAAATCTATTGTATTATTGCCGAAATATGGCGAATCACGGCTCCAAGGGTTAAAATCCAAACAAACAGTGCATGTTCTGGGTACAATAATTTTGGCGATAGGAATTTTCTCATTAATCCTGCAGTTATTTAAGTTAATGTAACTTCAGTACGATAAAATAATTATTTTTCAAGCAGGGTTGAGATTCGTCTGTATTCCACCTGGGAATCGGGCCCTTAGCCAAATATAATATTATTAATGTCGTTTTAACTTGATTTGTGTACGCGATAGGTATGTTATCCATATTTCATCATCTTACTGAATACGCAAAACAACTAACTTATAGAAAATTGTGGAGATGGAGGTTAAATGATGTTTACCTCAATTTCCTAAAGTAATGGTCTATTAAGGCTTTATACAAATCACACTAATATTATAAAGGTGAAGGTTTACAAAAGCGAAAGGTGAAAAATTGTATTGTTTTGTTCACATAATATATACTTATGTTTATGTATATCACTTGAATCATCAATATCATCATCGAGTCTTGCATACCGGTTACGTTACCTAATCGACATTTCTATATACGGCGACGATGACCAATGGTCTTTGATCCGTATATGCTAACAATCTCCGGAAGACCGCACCCTTAATACGTCATTATGGACAGTGGGGTATTCACTAAAACTGTCCATTTTCTACCGACTTCCAAAAAAGGAGGAGGTACTTACGCAATTCGCCTGTATATTTTTTTTATGTTTGTTACCTCATAACTTTCGTAAGGGTGAACTGATTCACAAAATTATTTTTTTTGAAAGTTTGAAAGCTGATGCTTCCCATGTGGTCCCATTAAACTTTCATCAAATTCGGTCCAGCACTTTTTGAGTTACACTGCAATAACTGAATAGATTGGAAGTCGGTATAAAATTTTTCTAATTGTACTTGTTCTTTCTATGCAAGTTTACGTTAACAAAGCCAAGATTTATAAATCATTGTATCTGAAACTCAAGGTATTGGGACGCATAGAACACTCAAAGATATAATATGTATATTATATATTATTATATTCATCCTTTTGATTAGGCCTAATATCTTCGAAGATAGTTCTTGTAAGGAACAATAGGTAACAACGATGACGAGCACCATTATGCGAGCCATGCAAATATGAAAGACTAGCTGCGCTCCGCGATTTCATCAGCATGGTAAAGGATGATGATGATGAATCAAATATAGGCTATGTTACTCAGGGTGAATGTAGCTTTCCAATGGTGAAAGAATTTTTAAAATCGGCTCAGTAGTTTTTGAGTTTATTCATTACAAACATACAGACACACAAAAATACAAATTTTTCCTCTTTATAATATTAGTGTAGAAGTGTAGAAAAGTCCGTGACTGTAAAAGTTACTGTTATAGTATTTTTTTTTTATATTTTTACAATTTTAGGAAAACTTACATCTAGGTCTAAGAACTAGGATACTTAAATATTGTACTAAGGGACATTTACAAGTTACCACATATAGGAATTTATGTCGTTATTTATTGTTACGTCCTTTGAAAAATGTATTTGTTAAAATGCAAATAATAAATATGTTATTCCAAAGTATTGTCTGCATCACAACATATAGTTACAACTGGAGAATGTACACTGATTTCGAGGTTTTGTGATATTTTATCTTAACCCTTTGCGTACCAGAAACGTAAATATACGTCAGTTGCATTCATAATTTTTTTGTTTTAATTATCACGGTATAGGAAGGTTTAATATAATAGTACAAGGATTTGAAAATAAAACTAGTCAGAGTTGCACTTACATAAAATTATATATTTTCTGTGTAGTAAAGTGGCAATTGTAGCGAGAAAATGATTACATATAAAATATGTTGAATTGTTAGTTTCCACCAACCTAAGGGCCTTTAGTGTTTTCTAGTGACCATCACAAAAGGTTTCGTTTTCAAGTAACTAACTGGCTGTGGGAAATGCATTGCAAATGTGCTACTTTCTATCCGGCCCTGCACTTTGTAAAAAAAAAGTGTTTTTTTTTATTCTGTTCCTCTGTGGATTCACGGCAAAACCGAGTCTTATGGGAAATAGAAGTTTACGATTGGTACATAAAAGTAATGTCTAAAGCTGCCAAGAGATGTCGCTAAACTTAACTTCATAAAAATTTGTTTTTACCGAAGGAGAACAAACAACCATTCTATAAGACCCGCTTTGTCTAATGACTAGCTTCTTTGTTATTCGGTTTCTGTAGAAAACTTAGTTTACAAGAATTCGGCAGTTATTCAGTATGTATGAAAAGTGTCATTCAAAACCGTAAAGAGATGGCGCTCAACTTTTTGGGCTTGGTATAGGACCTTGTGGGAAATGTGCAACAGTTTTGCAGGTGATTAGTATGAAGTGAAGTATTTACTAGGGTAATAGATGAAGGTGACAGTTAATATATTAACTACTTTTAAAGGAATGTTCGAAGACAAAAGTGATGCTTAAAACTACTAAGAGATGCCATTATTAAGAAGCCGATAACTAACCATTAGAAACCTTCACATTTTAGGCGTAAATTGGAATTGTAACTCGGATAGAATCCTGGCCAGGATGCAGCCTAAACCTCTATTATTACAATAGCACTGACCGCAGTTTCGTCCACATGAAAAATGCTTATATTGTAAAAAACTATCAACTGATAAGCATTTAAACGCTCCCGTCATCACCTGTATGTTCTAACTAATGTTGATTTTTAAAATGGGTGACATAGTGCCTTTCCTAGCGGGACTATATCGGCGGGTAATTACCTATGAACTATGAATTCTATAGAATAGGGGAAACTCCAATATTTAAATTTATATGAGGGGAAATAAAAACTCCATTGTTATGAGGCGCGGGGACCGCATAAGGGATAACCACTAGTCACATATAATACTGCACTGCACTTTTTTATTGTCCCTTAAATGTTTTAGGTTTATGTATTTATGTTATTATTTTGGTATTTATACCTATTTGTTACGTATTTTTATTGTTGGGTATGACACTTTTCGAGTACTTACATGGTAATAATATGATATTACAAGAGTACGTATTACATGTGGTATATCCTATTTGTAATATCTCGCTATGTTATTGTTATTTTTCCAATGTTTTTTTATCCATGTTTACTTATGTTTGCTTTTAAATATACAATGGGTAGTCTGGAAGAGATCGTTCTGAGCGATAAGACCGCCCATTGTTGCACCTAGTTTTAGGCATTGTTTTTTATTTTATTGTCTAATATTAAGTTATAAATGTGGTGTCTTAATAAAGTGTTATCTATCTATCTATCTATCATTCCATCTTAAGGTTGCCTGGAAGAGGTTGCTTTTAGCAATAAGGCCGCCCATTGTGACACAATTTTTGTAATTATTACATTTAAGTTCTCATATTGTTATGTTTTTGTGAACAATGAAGTATTATCTATCTAGACCATTGAATTACTTTCTTTAGACAGCCGTTTGCCAACCAAAACAGCCTATCTGTGTTTTTAAACGTGTGATAAAAATGTGTTTTAAACTAGTTTTATAACAACTTGTTAATTTTGCCAACCCTGTGGTCCACACTTCTTTTTACGAGAAGATCCGTGATCTAGTAGTGAGAGTATTTCCGGGTTTATTACGGTATACTAAGCTATGCTTAAAAGATATACTTATCATCATTCTAGGGTACGTTCCGGGAAGCGCCGTCAACGCTCACAACTGTCAACTGTCAACTGTCAACAGTAATAGTCCCAATGTTCGAGCTGATACGGTTAGTGTTGTGTGTCGAGATAATACAAAAACTAACTGTGCGAACAATAGTAGTGGTCCCTCGCATAGCAAACGAGTACGGAAGAGGGTAGACCGTTTCGTCTGCTCGTAAAACATTCACCCACCCGCAATTCCTCAGTTCATCCGTGATCATGGCGCTTGCAACAGTGCCGAAATATCGGAAAATCTTAGAAAATGTACATGGTAATTATCCCGTTGATAATTTGAATACCTCTTATTTCGCGCTCCGGTTTGCCGTTCCCTTTGGTTG
Organism: Selenia dentaria; assembly: GCA_917880725.1. Taxonomy (NCBI): domain Eukaryota; kingdom Metazoa; phylum Arthropoda; class Insecta; order Lepidoptera; family Geometridae; genus Selenia; species Selenia dentaria. Next base: position 25,425,229 of record OU862896.1, on the reverse strand, counting down.
ACAGTGACAGCTCGCAATGATCACCTAACATCCGCGAGCGTTGTGGTCGCGGCATGAGCGTTTTCGGTGACGTCATCGATGACGTATCGAACGCCGCGTGGGATTTCAGCTTTCCGGAACGTAGCCCTAGTGTTATACTATTTCGACTCTACATCTTAGCTTTGCAGTATTATAATAGGTATTACCTCAGGGTATGGGTTCTGGTTGCGCATGCGCACGGCCCGGTACTGCGTGATCCTCGGGATGACGAGCGGGGGGCGCTGTTCCCGACTGTACACAGCACATTCTTCTGGCGTGATCCACTGCAAACAAAGAAGAAAGAACGTTACAATTTGTCGAGAAATTATGTTCCGAAGTGTCCGTTTCAAAAGCTGCAGATCGCTTCTGATACCTATCAGCTAAAACACACACTTTTATTTACGCCGTGAGTCTCAGATGGATCTTTATTATTATACTAATAATATTATAAAAAGAAAAGATTTGTATGTATATTTGTAACGAATGGGCTCAAAAGGTACTGGACCGATTTCAAAAATTCTTTCACCATTGGAAAGCTACATTCACCCTGAATAACATAGGCTATATAAAATTCATCATCGTCATCCATCACCGCGCGCGTGAAACCGCGGCGAGCAGCTAGTTTTTTATACGGCTTAATAGCTTTACAGTAGGGTCTATTAGTGATCAGCGGGCACGGCAGTGCCTCCGACAAGTCGAGTAAAAAAGCGGCACGGCCGTACCATCCTTTTCTCGATGCAGTTCAGACCATTTTCGACCCCCTATAACTTCGTTTTGGACATAACTAGAAGCCTGAATTTTCAGTAACCAAGCTGGCATGTATACGCACAGTATACGAGTATCCTACATGTCATTTAATTAGAACTTGTAGTTTAAGAACTTTAACTAGTCAAAGTTTCTTAATTTTGTCACTCACTCAATAAAACAGATTGCCAAGTCAATCTATTTTATTGAGTGAGTAACAAAATTGCCAAGTCAATCTATTTTATTTTAAACTTAAAAGATTTTTAATATTGATATGGTCAGGTCACTATCAGTTGTTAGGTTATAATTTAAGACAGTTTTAGCTAATTACGTAATAATTTAAGACAGAAGGTCCCTTAACCCTTCATACACCGTGATTTTTAGATATTTATGAATGAAACGAACGCAAATGTATGTCAATGGTACTCAAAGGATTAAGTAGGGACTGAATAATTAACTGACTTGGTATTACATGGATCTAACTACTTTTTACGGTAGAAGATCTGAGTAGCGTTGCGAGACTTGTCTTTTTTACAAGTTTTGTTTTGATGGCATAAATCTTACATGCTCCTTCAGAATAACGTCCTGTATTTCGCTCGTAAATGCCGAATAGAAAACATTATTTCCATTCAGTGGGCCTTGCACGCAAATTTGCGCAAGTGTAACGTAATAGTGTCGTTGACGTATCATACAAACACAGCGGTCCGTTTTGCGACATTTTTGCTCACAGTGCTAACGGTCCGAGACAACAATCGCGATTTTGACAGTTCGTGGCACTGTAAGCGTGTTGATAAATCAGACCAGAGTTGTAGCAATAACGAACCATTTGCGCGCGAAAAACAAATTCATAAAAATATCGTGCATAGTGTGAAGGCTAACTATGTGGTATGTGGATTAAAAAGAAATAATGGAATGGATGGACCGACTTTTACAACTTTTACATCAAAAACAAGGGACACCACTCACGACGATTATGGTGTAGAGCATGGTTCATGTAATCGTCAATATGGCGGCAGTTAAGACGTCATCGATGACGTAGCGTGGGCCATCGTAATCACGCTTACGGTGAAAGGGACCGACTGTTATCGCGCTAATATCGATTATGGCTCAATTGGGACCGCACTGAAACTACCATTTATCTAGGACTACTGTGGCACTGTGAGCCTAGCACGAATAACTGCGTAAGTGTAACGTAACGTAACAAACTGTCATTTACCTGGGACAACTGTGACACAGATAACTCATAGTGTGTACGGCGAAGCGTGACCCGTACGGTACGAATACTTTTTCGCAAATTGTTTGCGCTACGGCCTCTAACGATACGATTACACTCACGCAAATTTTCGTGCTAGGCCCACTGTACAGGCATCATGCTAAATACGAGTAACTATATTATCTACCCGCAAAATGTTGAATAATGATTGAAAGTGAATACGTATATTGATAATGCGGAACAGAAAGATTTCCTTTCACCATCTGATATATCAGATCGGCTTGGGTAACATCTGCACATTGCAGACACTGGTCTTTCTGTTTCACTTCCTGCGCCAAATGTAACACAGCTGATCCTTACTAAATGTCTGATTTATATTAACGAGTTGGTCTGGCATTGGCGCCAAATTAACTGTTTTTTTTAACAAAAAATTGACACAGGCTTTCTTTCTATTGTACCTAACCGAAGATAAGGAAAATTATTTAAAAAAAAACGACTGTCAGACCTTGATCAAATTTTAGTAGGACCACATGAGAAGAGCCAGCTTAATAATATAAAAAGAAACATCTGAATCGGTTCAGTTAGAAAAGAGTTAAAAGGACACAAATCAAACACATCAAAAAAACTATCGAATTGAGAACCTCCATCTTATTTGGAAGCCTGTTCAAAAGTACTTGGACTGCATGGTCACTCAAGCGTAGACATTGTCAGCAGTTGCTGGTTGGTTGGTTTCTTCATCATTGACCTGATGATGATTGACAACAGGAAATTTACAGCAAGGTGGTTGGGTAATTTTAAACACCCAATGGTGAATGTTAAGTCACCTGCCTAAATAATTTAAGATCATACTAAAATTAGCAGGTGCCGTAGTCTCGTTCATAGCCCTTATCACTAGTTCATGCCAATGGCCCTTCCATTTTAAATTGCTTAGATAGAAAATGATGGTTTTTTCTTTGGTTTTGCAAAGCTGGCGTTAGTGCTTTATAACAATTTTCAACACACTTGCTCGTAAAGCGAGCCTTATATCGTTTTTAGGGCCATAAACCGAGCTCTAACACACGCTTGCACAATAAAATTTTAACATATTGCATATAAGAATTATTCCTACAAAAAAATAAAAAATTTATTGTGCAAGCGTGTGTTAGAGCGTATTCTCAATTTAATCGGATAATACAGTTTTTTGTTTCAACAGCAACAAAGAAGTTTTATGCTGCTGAAAATCCATATACATTTTTGGAATTAATCAACGTGTATGTTCTTAATGAAGTCAAACATCATTATCTAATTATTGATTTCAATTATGAATTTCGCAATAGTTTGTTATAAAATATTTGCATTTTATCACTTATGATGATAATTTGAAGTAGGCTTCTCTCAACATGCAATGAGCGCTTGCAAAAAATCTTGGGCGCAATTTCGATTAAGGGGCGTCACAGACCCAAATACGGTTATTCAGGGCTATTTAAGTCGTATCTTGTACATCTAAATGAATGTAGAAAATTTCCAAAAAATATATGAATTACGTTGATTCATGCTCTTTAATCGTCTGAACTTATTTTTTGCATATGCATATTCTTGTGGTTAATAAAAATTATAGCCTGATTGATAAATTTTATTAAAATACTCTATCTAATCTTTTATTTTTCCGTTTATCTATATAAAACCTACCTATGCTAAGTTAAGAATAATCTTTGTTCTTCCAAACGTGTGAAAGGATTTTAATTTTAGATCATTTTTAATCAATATATTACCATTATTTTAATTTAAGTTCATATTCTGTTTTTATCGTATTTGCCGCTGTGTGGTAAATGTTGAAAACCGTCACGTTTTGTTGAAAGACGTGAGTTCTGCTCATTTGTATGAAGATTGAGGACATTGATATATTATGACGACTATGAAATTGAAAGGCTTTGTTAACCGCTAAAGTCGCTGGATCATCTTCAATTACTTTATGTAACATTTGGTATTTCCTGATGCGTTTTTAACAATCATGCTTCTAAATACCAATCGTCGATTTGACAGTGCGTTTGCCATTTTAGATACTTTCATCGTGCTATGATTGTACCTCGTTAACGGTGTCCAAATGGTTTTCTATCATTCATTTCGTTTATAATGGATGAACCTGCTGTGATCATTATGATGCAAGCAAGTATAAAACAAATGCTATCTTACATAACAATAAAAGTACACGTTGTAAACGTGTATGATAAATGAAAATGAAAATTTATTTAATTCCTGCATAAAATACCTTAAGCTTATCTTTAATTAAAATTATAACTATTTTTTATGGGATAGGTTGGCAAACGAGCAAGCGGTTAGCGGCTCACCTGATGGTAAGTGATACCGTCGCCCACGGACATCCGCAATACCAAAGGTCTCGAGGATGCGTTGCCGACCTTTGAAGAAGGATGATAGTAATAAGGAAGAGGTACTCGTAAAAGGGATCAGGCCTCGGGAACCTCCCACAAACCGACAAAACGCAATAGCAAGCTATGTTACTTCATGTCGGTGTTATGTGGGAGTGTGGTACTTCCCCGGTCGTGCCGGCCCATTCGGCTGTGAGGTTACAGTGTGGCACTACCACCGATAAAACTAAACAAATCATACAAGGTATGAATGCAGAGAGATTTCAATAATGATGCAGATTTATCTAATGATCGCCACAATAGGCTCAGCCTGTATCGTGACGACCTGGGTCAGATTTAACCTTACACCTCAGCTGACAAAATAATACTAATATATAAGCTTCCGCAGTCTTTAATGTTAAGTACAATTTGTTTTTTTTTGTAATAATTTTGGACAATAAAAAAAAAGTACCCTTTAGAATGTATCAAATGTTCTTAAATAGTATGCAATAAGTTCAAAAAATAGCATAATCGCAATTCTATGAGCATCATCCCCGCATCAGCTCTTACGGTTAGTTTTAATTGTGTATTTGATTGTGTACATACTGACTATTAGTTTTTATTGACTAATTTTATTGATATCATTGACGAATTATTGTTATTTTCTTTTTGTATTTTTTTTTTAATTAATTAATGTAACTGGCCATGCCGTTTTCATTAATAATAATAATAAATATATAAATAAATTTTAGTAACATACATCTTATCGAACGATAGTTTTTCTTCGTTACGAGATAGTTATTTTTTTCGAACGGGCTACTTGCTGTTTGCCTCTACCGTCGTCATTTACAGCGTCACCGGACGGGTGGCGAGCGCAGATGGCACTCAGCCAGATGCGGGCGCAGAAGGCGCACCGCCTAAGGCGAGCGTTGAAGACGCTTCGCCGCAAAGATAGGAGTAGGCTACATGGACTTAAGGACCTTCGCCAGGAGAGAGGAGAGTCGGAGAGATCTTAGGGATAAATATTTGGTAGGTACTATTTATTTATGTTAAATTGACATTGTCCGCCCGCGGCAAAGCTGTCAGAATCACAATTGTTCTACGATAAGCTTTAAATCTCGTATCAGGGGATACGGATACTTTTTGTATGTTGTATTAACTTCTTACAACATCAGCTTTGCCAGTTAATCTCCCGTCATAGTAGATTTCGTTAGGAGATTAACTAAGAAGAAACACGCAGGCATACATGCCATAATTAAAAAAAATACAGTATTTTTGTTAGAAATCTATATATATGTCAAAATGAGCCTCTATTTCTCCTGGTCACGCTACTTGAGAACGGATGGAACAATCTATCTATATAGCCTATCTACGCGAACGGAGTTGCGGGCAGTCGCTAGTACCGTTTATATGTACCTACTTTCGTATGTTGTGTATTTTGTTATTAAAAACTGACTCTTCAATTCTATTTATTTGTATGCAAAGTAGGTATGTATAGTGAGTATGTGAAATTCTTAGTTTGAGTAATAGCAATATGAGATTCAAAGTTACGGCTATTGGCAATATTATTAGCGTGGAATATCTATAATAACTGAATTGCTAACCCACCTAACAGTATAAGAACTGATAATACGTAACTGGGTACTTGCTCATTTTATATTGCAGTTTAATACTGGTATTGTGCTGCCAGTTCACCTTGGTTCAACGTTTCCTTAGTTAACAATAAACACGGATATGCTTTCAGTTCTCACCCAATCTAAATAACAAAATGCCAAGTGACTCATTGTGAGTAATCTTTGATAGGGAGTTGAGAATAGATATACATCTCTCAAACAGAAGTCATTTATATCTGACTGCAGATTGGCTGCAAGATTGAGACGCAAAATTTACCATCATATAGGAACATTTAAATTAAATTTAAAAAGTACACCATGAATGCGAGTTGGTTATAGAAAAAAGCGAGAACTTGTATTCAAATATAAACTGAATAAGTTTCATTACTTATAAGATATAGGAAGAAGTAAAGTCTTTATAATTATTTTTATTGTGACAGTTTTTTTAATAGATTTGGAAAAATGTGATTCAGTATTAATTAATATATTTTTACACATTATTATGCATTGCCCCCACGAGCTGCTGTACATACCAAACCCTATAACAGCTATATTGCCAGCTCGATGGCAAAAATCTATAGTGAAAGTACATTAACTAATTGTTAAAGGTCATAAAAAGCGTATAATTGTTGACCAAACAATATTTTTAATTTGAATTATTGTGGCGGATGAGGTCTGGTACATCTCTTCATTGATAAAGCAAATAAATTATTCTTATTCTTGATACTTTAAGAATAATTCAATTAATGAACCCATATCAGCCACAGTGGTCCCGAAAATCACAAGAGGAATCTATATAATAAAAACGAAAGGTCACTCACTCACTCATCACGAAATCTCAGAAACTACAAGTACTAGGAGTTTCAAATTTTGCATGCGGGTTCTTTTTAGGACGTAGGTGCTCACTATGACGGGATTTTATGAAATTCAACTCCTAAGGGGGTCAAAAGGGGTGAAAACGTTTGTATGAAACTCCTTTGTTTTTGAACTTATAGTAGTAAAAATTTGTATTTGGATAGGTCATTCAAAATAAAAAAATGTTGGCCTAACTTTTTTTTGGATAGTGGTGGTTTAAAAGGGTGAAATGGAGGGATGAAAGTTTGTATGAAAAGTTTTGTGTTTTCGAACATACAGTGATGAAAAGTAGCATTTGGACAGTTTAAAATGATGATTTCAATATTTATTGACAGGGATGACTTAAGGGGGTAAAACGAGGGATGTATAAACTACTACATATTATAAACTGTGGAGGTCAAATTTCTGTACAATAAAAACTATGCTAAAAACCGACTCAGGGGATGTAGCGAGTGAAAAATAAGTTCAAATTGTTTGTTTGTCTGTCTGACAAAAAAATGAAATTTTGCATGGTGGAAGCTTATATCCCTGATCAACATATAGGATATTTTTGATCCTGGTAAATTAAAGAGTTCCCGTGGGATAATAAAAAATCTGTAATTACCGTATCCCGCGAGGCCACGCGAGCGTAGCCGCGTGCGGGTCAACTAGTGTTTAAATATACTCGTATAACGACAGCGAAACACCAACATCCAAATGTTGATAAAAGAATAGGTCTCAGTAATTATGGGGAAATACCACTTTCTAATTTTGATAATATTGCACCCAGTGACGCTGGGGAACACCCACTGCAGGCCCGATTTAGCCGGCTTAAGACAAAAGGTGACGTCATGGAGGTTGTGATTGTTCAACCGGTTCTGCTAACTACCGTTACGTGACCATGACGAGGCACTGATCGAAGTTGTATAAACACTAAAGACAAATAAAGAAAGAAATTAAGACAAATGACATCCTTGCATGCCAACGAAGTCCCGGATTCTGTCGTACAGGGCTCGTAGCACAATTTGCGAAAAAGTATTCGTATTGTAAGCGTCAACGCGTCACGCTTTGACTTACTGTGTGTTATGTGTGTCATAGTTGCCCTAGATAAATGACAATTTGTTCTGTTTCACGTTACGTTACACTTACGCAATTATTGACTCTTGTAACTTTTTAAGTTGTGGGCTGGATAAGTTAGCAAAAACAGTCTGATGGTTTTATAAACTTGAAACATTATTATCCTGATAAAAAATAATTTCATTTATTGCGTAGACAAGGTGCTATGATTATATCGATTCGCTCGATTGCTAAGCACACGGGTCTCGACCCTTGTGAAACACCTGGAGCTTTTACAGTCTTATCTTTAATCCGTAGAATCGCATTGCCTGTAACTGTATTTTTTTGGCTTGCCTATAACAGATCAGTGTCATTCAGAACTTAAAAATAAAACAGTACGAAACACTGCAATCCATTCGATATCCTGCGATATAAGATGTTAAATCTCTTGCCCTGTAATTGCTGGAAACTTTGCCCCTCAACGAAACACAGTAATGTTTGCACACTACTGCTTCACAGTTGAATAACTGGCGAAGGTGTGGCACTTCCCCTTGCGGACTCTGTATAACTCCTACCACTACATTTTGTCGGCAGCGTGGTATAAACAAATGATTTCCTAGAATGTATGACCAAGTCCTTCATTAGTTTCCTGTTTTTTAATATTTCAATGTATTGTTAATTCAGCAGGCTGAAGATGACATCTGTTCATGATGCTGCTTCACACTTCAGAATAGTAAAACACTTAATAAAAGCCCATATAACCACCAGGCAGCAAGTCTAATTTGGTGGCTATCAGCGCTAACATCAAAACGTTATTTTGAGCTACCGCGACGAGTCGGCCAGCTGTGCGATTCTCTAAGAGCAAACATCGTTGCATCTTTGACAACATTCGTGAAACAAATGACGAGATGACAAGGAACGTTGGAAAAATAACCTCGTGTACAAGGGCGATATCGCATAAAGCATTTGACATCGGTAAGCTCGTCGACGAGCGCAACGACGAATCATTAGAGAATCGCATGGCTGGTTGCATTGACCGTGCTCAAGAACAGACGCTATAGTGTCAAGTAAAAATTAATTGAGTTCGCGATGGTTTCAAAAGTTCAACGCAACGCCAAATTAACTGCCCACGAACTCTCGAGCCAATGAAATTGGCGATTGACTCTCCGCCTAACGCTATTTGCTCTACCTACTCAATATGTGAATGATCACATCGTCATACCGTAAGCCGTAAGCTGCAATTTGTCTGTCTACCCACATTGGAGGTCAAGGCAGCGTCATTGCCTTGACTCGGCTAAGAACCGGTTAACGCCACATCCTCAGTGATGCTGAGTCCCACCTGCGTTATTAATGAATCAGCTGGTATACTAATGGAATTATAATCTGGTGAGTTACAACTGCGAGAATTATGATCTAAAGACTTTTTAACATTAGCAACATTGATTTTTTCGAGATTTTGGTGCTATATCTGTACGCAAAGCATTAGCATACTGGATGCTTGATTGGCGTTTTGGAGATGAGATAAAAAGCATTAGAAGCTTGCTTGAGACTTTTAGTTGTAGTTTTGAGTTGAGACTCAGAGCCGTGGGGATAAGCAGCACGAGTTGTAGATCGACTTTGTAGTCAATGCTGGTCTTTAACTTCCAAAAAATTTACTTACTTATTTACTCCGCTGGCTCAGCGACCCAAAGTGACTCTTGGCCTCCATGAGAACACGTCTCTGGTTTCGCTCCAAAAAATTTAGGTATTGCTGTTTATCATGGCAATACTGCCAGTATTTTGGGAATGTTGCCCATTGGACGTGGTCTTTTGGACTAGCGCTGTATGTTCGTATTATTTTTATATAAAACAGGGAGATAGTCGAATAGATTGTACTCCGCCAATGATAAATTGGTATGATGATTCTTTGTTCGTTGGTAGCTCATACTTTAGAAGTTTCCAGAACAAATCTAATAATTCAGAAAGAATACACAGATCATAAATTTATAGAGAGTAGGTACCTATACAGGTTCAAATAAAGCAAGTTACACATAATGACGTTTTGGTTTGGGTCCCTTCAGCAACAGTTTTGATGAGGATCAAAAAGAATACAATATAAAAAATACGTATAAGAAGAGTCGAAAATATATAAAAATAGTTATTCGTGCGTAAGTGTAGCGTAACGTGTCGTTAACGTGAAACAGTACAAACTGATATTTATCTAGGACAACTGTGACACAGATAACTCATAGGTAGATTATTTGTCGAAGCGTGACGCGTTAACGGTTACGAGACGAATACTTTTTCGCAAATTGTTTGTGCTACGGCATTTGATTTAATCTAGGATGGGATAGTTTCCGTTTTTTGCTAAAAGCTAATTTTATAGTATTTTGTATTGGCACCTTGAGCTGTTAATCAGTTATACGGTTTGGCATGTTTGACTGGCCGAAGTTTATACCCTGTTCTACTACATTTGTTTACTAAACTATCTTAGATAGCTAACTAGGTCAAATATACTAAACGAGTCATAAATTAAACAGCTCCCTTACATCAATGATACCAAAAGTTGAATCACCTCGTTGACCTTACGGAGTCAATGCAAGAGCACCCATTCATAAAAGCCGACGTCTGTCCAATTCTAACATCAGCTAAATTGGTGGGAGTGGAGCAGGACGGAGAATGGTGAGGGAATAAAGACAATGAGGCACAATTAGTTGGCAAATGGATATGACCATTCATTGAGGAGTTATTTTTATCGGCTGACTTGTGTAGACTGATTAAAATTTATATATACACATACATACATATAGACGGATGAAAATTACATAATTTGATGTTTTTTTCTATACTGTTATGGAAGAATGAGATGAATTAAAAATATCAAAATACGTACTATATTAATAGGTTTCTACTAGGTGTGGCCAAGGAAACCTTTTTCGGGTTAAGAGATCTAGGTACAAGTACAATTTGAAAAATTGATTACCGACTTCCAATGTATTCAGTTATTGGAGTGTAACTCACAAACTACGGGACCACACGGGAAGCACCAGCTTTCAAACAAAAAGAATTTTGAGAATCGGTTTACCCTATCGAAAGGTAGCAAACATTAAAAAAATACAGTCGAATTGAGTACCTCTCCTTTTTTAGGAAGTCGGTAGATAAGTGTTAATATAAGAAAGACGGGCCACATTTAAAAATGACAATTAGAAATGACCACTTCTTTAAATTCCAAATTCTAAAATGACCACTTCTTGCATTGATCACATCATGAATGGCCACTTGTTAATGTGACCAATATTGTACTGTTAGGTCTACCCCTTCGAAAATATCCATTGTACTTACATAATAATATGCGTGCGTAATGAAACGTTCTTGTAAACGTATATTGGGACTTGATGAATGAAAGATGTGTCCTATATTATTCTTTTGACGGGGTCATTTTTGTAGAAATGGCATTTTAAAGAAGTAGTAATTGATGGAAATGGTAATTTGTAGAAGTGGTTATTTCTAGAAGTTTTCATTTATAGAAAGTAATTTATCGAAATTGTCACGAAATAATCTGTCATTTGTAGAAACGGTAATTTAAAGAAGTCGTCATGTTTAATAATAAATAATATTTAATCATAAACAAGACATAATATACATTTTAAGATTTTATTTAGATATTGTCATTGAGGTACTCGTATTTAATCACAATACGTACAAAATATACGGACCAAAATAAATTCTAATCAATTGTAATAATGATCAGTGTATATGTTAAACTTATGTTGTAATGTATTAATAAATTATAAGACAAATGGCGCAGAATCTGGTGTATAAACGATGTACTAAAGAAAATTAGACGAATAGGAATTTAAATTGTAGACGCATCTGTAGAAAAAAACGAAAAAAAAGTTTAGATATTTCTTTCAAACCCTTTTGAGACGTTCCAGCATTGTGCAAAATTAACAAATAGGTAAACACTCACAAACTTATGCATTTGTATGATAGATTCTACGTAAGGAAGTTCAATATCGGACACAGATAAGAGAAACATATGCCCGACGAAAGATTTATGTACATCGTACATTATTGCTGTCATATGCACTATACGTGTTTAATTTATATTGTTATAGTAAAACAAACATACTTAACCCGCGTCGTATGAACTATTGAGTACATAACCTTTAATAAGTGGGTAAACATTTTAGAATGAAAACTGTAGAACAATTCGCTATACCAATAAGGCCTTAAAGCCGCTATAAAATCGCTAGTAATTCCGAAATCTTATCTTCATAACTTATTACGTCTCAACCCAAATATCCCGTTGGACCCTAAAATTGTATATAACTAAGTTCTCGCCTTGCATTTGTAAATGCATTATAAACACGTTTCTATTACATAAATATACACACGGATATCGACACCTAACGATAATTCGCCGTAAAGAGAGAAACTCATTGTCACTACGAGGCTACATCAGATCCTGTACGAGGCTACGAGTGTACGAGGCTACGAGAGTACGAGGCTACGAGTGTACGACGATACGAGTCTACGAGGCTACGAGGCTATGGTAAAGGGCTTATTTCTAAACGCTTTATACACTTCTTATATTTCTAACGTATTCTACTCTGAGTATATTGTCATCTTCTTTTCTTCATATTAAAGTTTGAATGTCAGTAAAAGAAGATGTACTACTGATGGCCAGGCTATACTTTTTATAAAGTCAAACAATATGATCATGTTCTAGTAAATTTCTGATTTGGTTTCGCTTAAAATTATCGAGATAATAGCGTTTAAATATACCCCCGGGGAAGCAACCCTCGGCGCTCAGACCGTGGTAAAGGGTAAGTCCCTGAGGTCACTCCTCACCACACCATAAGGGAGGAAGGTGTAAGAACGATGATGACAGCAACTCTGTGTTTATAGACGTGGTGCTCCCAACAAATAAACAAAGCGAGTAAGTATACTTCTTGTATTTATATAATAATACCATAGAATTTATCCTCTAACTCTCAATTCTCTAATTAGAAGCTTCATTAACTTCGCAAGGAATCACTTAATTAGTCTGTCCTGGTTCAAAATAACCTTATACCTAATATAAACTTGTGGTATGAGGTTAGAACACATTGTTTTTATTTTTACACGTAAGTATATATTGTTTATTTTTCCTGCAGAAGACTATATACAGAACCTCCAACGGGGATAACATGCTTATCTAACGGAGATAATTATAGATTTCTTTCGTTTGGGGTTGAAACTATGGGATCTTGAGGCCCAGATGCGCGGAGTTTACTGGAAGCAGTCCAGCTCCAGACGCCATAAAGAAGCTACTACTACTACTAAGTCCGGGTTCCTCCGGATTTGTCCTAGTTTAGAGGGCATCCGGAGAGCGTCCGGGCGGGGTCTCATTTGTAGTCCGGGGTTTAAAATTTAGAGTATAAGGCCTAACATAAAATAAAATCTTACAACAATTTGTAATAAACTGTAATACGATTCTGTTTTCGTACATTTAAAATGATGATAAAAGATGACTAAATTTAAAGACAAGATCTGAAAAACCTGTTGTCAAGTCTGGATTCTAGGCTCAAAAAATTCAGGGTTTTCAAGCGTCTTGTCCCGGATGCCAAATTTCAGAGATGGCAATCCTAGAAGATGGCCATTTCTTGTGATCGCGTTTACTTACCAGATTGATTTTTTCACCGTCGAAAGAGACTGTATACTTGCGTATTTGATATAAGTTTGAACTTGAACCTGTACGAGTTCCTGAGAAAAAGGATCTTGACTGACATACATACAGACTGACAACAAAGTGATCCCATAAGGGTTCCTTTTTCGAGTTGAGGTACGGAACCCTAAAGAACAAGTTGTTCTCAATCAGTCTTTTTTATGCTGTTTTGCCGGTTATTAGTAATAATTTAATGTGTCAAACTCACGAGAATTTCAATAGAAGTAATGTTGATTGATGTTGATAATAATAGTTTTCTAATGTCAGTTCAAGATAATCGCATACACAAACTCATATTCACTATAATTATCACGTGTGTTCTCTCATATGAAGAATTAATTACTGGTCTGTCAACACATTGATTTGGCAATCTGCGAGTAATTTAAAATAAGCGAGTACTGGTCCCGCGATCTTACTGCGTAAACTCTCTGAGAATGGGTATCGGACATGCCCCAAACTTAGGACTAATTACGTTGGTTTTAATCTATATAATTATATAAAAATGAGCCCCTATATCTCCTGGTCACGCTAAAACTTGGGAAAGGATGGAACAATATCGCTAATTATTTTTTTGTTGTGTTATTTATTGTCAGAAGTTTCTTATGCAAGAAACACCAAAAAAGATGGGAGATTATGGCGAGGCCGAAGACCGAACCTACGAGTACTATGCAAATTCGCGGGCTAGTCTATACTAATATTTGATAAAGGAAATATTTGTAGGTATGTAAGTATCTTTGTAACGAATTGGCACAAAAAGTACTGGACGGACTTCAAAAATTCTTCCACACTTGGAAAGCTACATCCACCCTGAGTAACATAGGCTATATATATTTATTTATATATATATTTACTTTGTCTGTCTCAAATTTTATAACATTACCTGTTTTATTATAAGCACCTTTGAACGTAACCTAACGCCCGTTACGCTCGTAATGTCACCGCCAGTCTCAACGGAAGACCAGCGCCGGTTGTCCGCAACCAGCATGATGCTGAGTTGGGGCTGGCTCGTGGCAATACAACTCTAATACTAGCTACTACCTGATAAGTATGATTATTATCTGTTTTGTTGTATTGCTTTGAATGAATGTATTTTCTTTCTTTCTAAAAAAATACATATACAATACATACAAAAAATACATAAGTATAAGCTCCTACTTTTTGAAGTCAGTTAAAAATAAAACGAAGTCAACGACAGCCATTGTTGGGCTTTTTTCCCGCCATCCTTCAAAAAACTATGTCACTTAAAAAATATTGACAATAGACTAGTGTCAAGACAAAGCAAGTAAATATCTATATAGTGCCACCAATTTATCTGTTCAGGTGGGCAAAATTGGGACTACAGTATACATACATATATACTTACTAACTTTCGCGTTTATAAAATCAGTACGATTATAATTGCAGAATATGCAGATTAAAGAGTGGATTGAAAGACAGCCCTATGTTTTGTTTCTCTGTTTTCTTGGTGAATTTCTTAGGTTGCAATACCAAATTCTCCACTAGCGACGCTGTCAACTGCCGTGCGATTCTCTAATGATTCGTCGACGAGCTCACTGATGTCACATACTTTATGAGATATCGCCCTTGTAAATAAGGTTGCTTTTCCAACATTTCTTGTCATCTCTTAATTTGTTTCACGGATGTTGTCAAAGATGCAACGGTGTTTGTTTGTGAATAACTGCGTAACGTATGTCGTTCACTTAAACAATACAAACTGTCATTTATCTAGGGCAGCTGTGATAACTCACAGTTTGTACGCCGAAGCGTTGACGCTTACGATACGAATACTTTTTAGCAATTTGTGCTACGACCGCTGTACAAAGTGAAGATTAGGCGCATATCACACTGCAGCTGCACCGGACACCGCTGCGGTGTGCGGTGCTGTGGTTTTTAACTAACATATAAGAATATAGGTCAGTTAACACACTATTATTGGTAAATAATAAGCTATAAAACCATAGCATTCCATATTGGTTTATGCGTCATATTGTTTTCAATAATAGCGGAATGTCTAAGTAGTTATACCTAGTTGAAGAGTTCGCACGTATTTGGAGTTTTCATAATTTTGTTTCTTAATATTTATATGGTAGATGCATATTCTGAGTACTCATGTAACTTGTTATTATTTAAAACGCCTTTAAAACGAGTTTGTAAGCTTTGATTGAGCAGTCCGAACACACAAACTTTTTGCTTTCACGCGTTGTTCCGATTGTTCTTTTTATGAACAGAAAGGTACAAATAGTACGAGTCCACATAAAACAAACAACGTTGACAGTTATAATACCAGTAATAACTGTCTTCGATAAAACGCACATGATAAAAGGATGTTTTACTCTAATTTTAGTATATTTTTAGCCGAATTCGTCACATTCCCTCGCGCAGCGCCACCAAAAGTCGTATAAAAATTTACGATTTCCGATTTGACATCTTCCATATTGACACATCAACACAGCGTTTACAGCCGAGAATGGTGCCACTCTCTTAGCTTCACTATCAACATCCTAAATATCATTTTATTTTTTAATTTACCCAAACGCAAAATTAACTTTGTAGTTTATTTTCCGTTCCGCTTTTACTGGTGGCGCTACTATCGTCACTGAACTGATTTTTTAGTACAAATAGTTTAGTTCATATTCATTGTAGTCTTTGGTTTAGTTCCCGATTTTCCCGCATGCTTAAGCATGTTGGTAGACATTTAATAAAATATTTTTAATGTTAAAGCTTCCCGTACATGGCGCCGAAGATGATCAAGACGGGTGACATCAGTATAGACGTAAAAACGATAAGAACCACTAAAGTCATTGTGTACATGATTCATAATTTGACTTGAAGAATGTTTAATAATAATTCTATAAAAATATACTTGTTAGTCTAGCTTAATAACTCGGTTGATACTTGATAGAGTCAGTGATGCGATCAAAGGTGGAATCACACCCGGTCTCATGGTCTTTCTCAAGTCTAGATATAGTCACAGAATTACTAATATATACTTCCATGTATATGGAATAACTAATAGATACTGTTTGTTATTCTGGGACTAAATCTAGAAAGGAGACAGGCTTTCAAAGGACACACGGTAAGGTAGGTAGCCAGGAGAGTAAAAAGTATATCTACCAACTAGTTACCTACCATGCTGTGGATTTCATCATAATGCTACCTTCACCGAGAGCTGTAGTCCAGTCATAACGTTGAAATACAAGTACAATTTGAAAAATTTGGTAAAACTTTGGTAAAAATCAGTTATTGGAGTGTAACTCAAAAAATACTGAACCGAATTTGAAATTTAAATGGGATCACACGAGAAGCACCAGCTTTCAAACAAAAAAAGAATTTCGAGAATCGGTTCACCCTATCGAAAGTTATGAGGTAACAAATATAAAAAAATATACAGTCGAATTGAGTAAGTACGGTAGAAAATAGTTAGACAAAAATATGAACCTACAAAAAGCAAGCGGAAAACTAAATTTTGGATATTACGTGGCCTAGAAAAGCTTAATTTGAAAAACTCGACCAAGATTTCTTGGTTGCATTTGCCGCCATCTTGAAAAAGGCGTTTACGACAATTGTGGTGATATACTATTTTTTACTTTTTATGCTCTATAATTTAAGTCATATACATGTTTCAGCTACCGTTCATCCTTATCGAGATATCGATAGAAAAATTCAATAATGTAGGCGGTGAAATTCGTTTTTTGCAATTTACTTTTGTTTTGGTGATAGATATCGAAAAAAACGCATAAATTACTGTTCCACAAAAACATTTTGTCGGGTAAAAGTAGCATATATGTGGTAACCCTGGATAATAGATATATCTACGTTCTAAATTTAAGTCAAATACGTTGAGCCATTTCAATATAAAAAGTACTAAACACACGAACTCACTCGCTTACACTCGTTACTTTTTCCATTAGTGTGAACCCAACTGACATCCCATATCCATATGGTGGGGTTACCTCCTTAAAAAGCTCATCATTCCAACCCATTCTGTATCTATCACATAACTGTTTACGTTAACATTGTACGTATGATTCACGGGCCCTACTGTTGTTTACTTAAGCTATGGCAGGAGAGCAATAACCTAGTTGGGCTGACCTTTGGAAGTACTAAGGTAACTCGAATGAAGCAATAATGAGTTACATACGAGAACATGTTTTAAAAATTTAAAATATAATTAATGTATGTTAATATACATTAATAACTAATGCATATTAATGTATATACTTCAAAATATAATTAATGTATACTTTTAGGTATTAATAATAATCATGCTAATATGTGAATCTTGCATGTTCGGATGTTTGTTACTCACCAAAAACGGTTGAATGGAATTGGATGAAATTTGGTGTGGAGATGGTTTGTTCCCGGGATTTTGTTATCCTGATTTAACTTGTAGTTCGCGTTATTGCAAGCTTATACTAGTAAACGGTAAATTAAATATTTATTTGAATTTCTGTTACATGATTGCAATAATTTCATAAAATATCGGGTATTTAATTAATATCATTTCCAACAATATTCTGCACACAGTGGCGTGTAAATATAACAATAAAATATAAAATCATTATAGCGAATAATTTACTATCTAAACAGATAATTTAAGAATGCAAAGTCGAATTATCAATTAAAATGTTACATGTTAACATGTCTATTATTATGTAACATATAAATTAAGTTTTATTTAAATTTGTACTTATGTCTAAGCATTTATGGGCCTTACTTATAAACGCTGCTTAACTTTAAATGACGTTATTTAGTACCGCACAATGGAAAAATGTTCTGCGTTGTACTAAGTGACGTTATTTAAATTTAAGCAGCGTTTATAAGTAAGGCCGTATGTCTTTATGTTTGTGTCTATTACTGTTGAACTAATAAATAAAAGATTACTATTATTTTATTATTATTATTCCGTTCCCGGCTCTTGTCGTAGAACCATGCTGGTTAATGAATCCAAGAGAATCAGAAGGTCTAAATAATTTACGAAACGAGCTGAATACCAGCTTATGCTCTAACTAAGGTGTACTGATCCTAGATCCAATCTATTTTCTACCGACTTCCAAAAAAGGAGGAGGTACTCAATTCGACAATTTTTTTTTATGTTTGTTACCTCATAACTTTGGACTGGGTGAACCGATTCTCAAAATGTTTGAAAGCTGGTGTTTCCCTGTGGTCCCATTTAAATTTCATTAAATTCGGTCCAATAGTTTTTGAGTTACACTCCAATAACTGAATAGAATGGAAGACGGTATTTAATTTACCAAATTGTACTTGTTTTATTTCTTATTTAGTTCACAGCATCCACGGACCATAACATAATTTAAACAATTAACAATATATCTGTCATTCTTTCTCAAAACAGCCCATGTCCCAGAAATGAGAACGTAATGGGCTTATAATGGTTTAGATTTAGTAATAAAAAACCGCGTAAATGTGTACTAGTGAGTTGCTATCGAGTTCCACGAGTAGTAGCATCTGTTTATGTTACAATACAGGAAGTAACGGTATTTTAATTTGACTACGGGAAGGATGACGTACTGTTTCGTATTCGAACATAAATTATGGAAAACAAGCGTAAACCCGCGCGTCTCGTGTGATGAAATCTTGAGACGCCGGGAAGTAGGAACACCTAACCGAGTTACATTAAAATAATGTAGTCTTATGTTTACAGTGTAAACTTGTTGATATCTTTTATGGGACAATGTATACGATTCTATAATAAAGTTCCCAATGTTATCCGAGATTTGCCTATTAATAAGTTTAAAATTACTATTAAAACTAAACTCTGTCAAAAAGGTTATTACAACATTTTGGATTACTTGAAGGAAAAAACAGCTTGGGACTGATCACTCCAGGATCTATCTACTCGTGTATTACCATGTCCAAGTGTAGCGTGTCTTGCCCTACTGATACCATTATTATGGTCTCTTTTGTAAGGCACACTGGAGCTAAACATAAACGAACATTTGTTATATACATTAAGAAATTGGCAATACAAAAAATGTAAAAAGACAAGCCCGCTGAGTTTCTTGCCGGATCTTCTCAGTCGTGGTCTCGTTCCGATCCAGTTGTCGATTTAAGAAATAATAAATGTAATTTGACAATTTGTAAGCGCCCCGTAGGCCTATACACATTAAACGTTTTATTTTTTCATTTTCATTTCGGATGAAAGCGTACTTACTGTTTCTTTTTATAATAAAATTATAATTGTTGGTCTTCCAATAAATAAATAGATGAAGGTACAAATAAGTCATAAATGTAAATTTTAATTACCAAGGTCTAATGTGATTGCTGTATTTAAGTTGTGGAGTTTAATACTTAAAAAGTTACAATTTATCTACTTACATAATAACTTAAATATAGTAAATTACCTAAAATATATAGTTATTAGTATTTATGTATTAGAGTTTTAAATAGGACAATATAGCGTTAAAATAACATAATATTGTGCACCACCGTCTACCGCTTTTTATGATACTCTCCATCCAAAGGTTGTCTGAAAGAAATCGCTATATGCGATAAAACCGCCCATTGTACTACCCTAAATCAAGATTATATTTTGATAAGTTACTTTTTGTATGTTTGGTTATGTGCAATAAATAATTATTGTATGGTATTGTATTGTATATATTAACGTGTGTATGTCCCTACATCCATAAATCATTATTTTGAATATTTCATCGTCACATTCGTTACTCTTGCTTGGTTTGCACTTGGCAACTTTTTCACGGAAGGTTTATTTATAGCTATGTACAAAAACCTTATTAAGGCGCTGCCCAAAGTCAAAATCCGTAAAACGGTATGTTTTTCGCACAGTCTAGACGCACAGTTATTGGTATAAACTTGGAATAAATACAGCGCATAGTTAAAAGCTAAAAAAAGACTTATATAATAATATAGCACAATATTTATCTGGCACTTTGAAGAAAAAATCGCAAATAAAACGACGAAAAAATCTTTCGTTTCGAATTTCTCAATATTGTAGCGACAACTACTATATATTTTGTAATCAGAAAAAAGGTAATTTATATTAAGACGCGGTCCAACCCCAATTTTAAAATAATTTACGATGCTTTACGTAAGGTTGAAAATTGCTTGTTAGATTGGACGATGTAATGCGAAAATGCGTTGATTTTGTACGTTTTCTTTATATTTTTCGATATATACCTACTAACACAATTGAAAAAACTGCAGGTTATTTCTTTAGTACTACACGTTGGCAATGTTTTACCTTAAAAAAAATAGTGTTATTGCTGAAAATACTGAGAGTTTGGACGTGAAAGTTTATTTTTGTGGACCTATTCAGGATTTTTTTCTGCTGAAAGAGAGTTATGTTTATGAAATCTATTCGGTTATTACTCTTTTCCTATTCCTTTTCTAATCTTTGTATTTTTTTTCATAATATACTATCGATCTGTTTCGTTACACTAGGTCTTTAAAAATTCTGCTTTTTCTTTAATCAGGGTACGAGCGCGCCTTAAAGAAATATCTAGATTTTTAACCCTTGTGGCTTCTTATATTTTGAAACAAATTAAAACTGCGAAGAAGTTATCGTGTTTACAGACGCACGCTTGGTCTTGTCACGGCCAGTGCTTCACCCGCTCAAATACCTAAAAGTTTGCTCTTGCAGGGCCTTAACCCACCGGGATCTCACAGAGGCAATCGCCATAAAGATGAACATGACGCTCGTAACCAGGGTCGACGTATTGTCCCTAACCTAATGTGAGTGTTTGACATGTTATTCCTGAGTAACATTTATTTCCAAAAAAATCACGTAGGCTCCGTCTTTCCAAAGACAATAATGTTATTAAATTGCGCCACTGTCTCCAACGAAATAGAAAATGTATTTTTTCTGTTATGCTCCGCATGATGCCCTATTGTTCTCACTTCACAATTTTATCATAACAAACACAATGGCGCTCAGCAGTTGGTGTAATGCTTGAAGCGAAAGTGGTTTACATGGATTAAAATAAATACCTAAAGAAGCTCTGTTATTATAATTTAAGCTCGGGGTTTCTCTACGTGATCGAATCAGAAATGAGGAGATCCGTAGAACAACGAACGTCACCGACATAGCCCAGAAGATTAGCCAGTTAAAGTGGCAGTGGGCAGCGCATCTAGCAGAACAGATGGCTGATGGGGCTGGATAGTTCTGGAATGGAGACCACGGACCGTCAAGCGCAGCGTAGGTCGTCCACCGACACGGTGACGACCTGATAAAGGTCGCAGGACGACGTTGGATGCAGGCCGCTTCCAACCGGTCTTTTTGGAAAATTATGGGGGAGGCCTATGTTCAGTAGTGGACGTCCTACGACTGAGATGATGATGAATGTGAGTTGGTAATTTGTTATAAAGTTGAGCTCCTTCATACATTAGGGTTTTCTTAACGTAATTTGTTCGCGGTTAATGATATAAGCATCCACTAATAAAGGATTTATTGAAACACAATATCACCTCATGGAAGTCATAAGTACTATTAACAAGGAAGCAACATTAACTAACTACGCATTGTAATAATGTTTAATTTGCGCGTTTGCGAATTAGTATTCAACCAGATATTGTATGACGTGTCGCGTGTTAAAGAATACGCTTACAGCGATATTATATAAAGATGACTTTAATGTTCCTTTTCAAAATAGAGGTCAATTTATGGTACAAAATTCAAATTTCGAATATACTTTACACCTCGTCGTCACTGACGCGCCGCTAAAATCTACGGTGAAAACATGACGCTGGCAAATGCACATGACGTGCGACGCCATATTCCTCAACGGAGAGTTGAGGACAAGCTTAATATTTTTTTTATCAGCTTCATCCACCAAAACAAGAACAGACTGTTACATTATTAACAAGTCACAGTCACTTAAATAAGTCTAATATTAACTAACTGTCCTGTCTAAAGTCTAGTTCGGACTATGCCAGTAATTTAGTAGCTTAACTTACTCGCTACTGCCCAGAAATCGTTCGCATTACGGTCGAGTACAGTACACAAGTGAGTGGTGTTTTGCAAAATGAACGGGTTGCATTTTAGCGGCCTACTCGACACCTCGACTAATCTACAGGTTCGGACTTGATTAGCCGGTGAATCAGTAGGCACGGGGGGGGAGGGGGGAGGTGCTACTCGCCCCAAAAAAAAAGGATAAAATGGATCGACTCGACTAAATCGTGCACTAAGGTACTAGACTAATTTGTTGCGGTTTGCACACTTTTAGCCACTAAATTACTCGCTACTCTACTAAATTACTAGCCTATCCCGAACTAGGCTTAAGTCCTAAGGAAATCGACGAGGAAACACATAAGGAACACTTAAGGGTTAATAATCCAACACTATTATACGTAAAAACCGAAAAAACTCTAATATAACATTAAAGAACAACGTTTTTTTAGCATTTCCTCTTTTGACGTGACATTGGCAAGAATGTTATGAACGTTTGCACATAATTAAAAAAAGAACAACGATATTCATTATCTGTGTGTCTTTTCCCGCCATTGGAATCGTATATTTACATTTCAACAAGCCTTATTCGCTATGACCATCAAACAAGTAACCTGGCTCGTTAATGATGCTCGTCGCTTCATGGAATGATGGTAAAATTGTATGGACTTCACGATCATTGGTCATCATCATCACATAGTCATAGCGAATAAGGTTCAAGGGTTATCACTCCGCTGCCTTTTGTGAGTTAAGCCAGCGAATTGATCAGTCACTCCCCATCGTGAGCAAGCTCTCCATAACGAGAGACGTAGGTACTCGTATCGTACTCTACCTTATAGAGTCGTGGCGAGTGCGTAAATCTTGGCACGGCGTCCGCTTGTCTGTAGAGTTACGTGACTGTCCACAGGTTAACCACGCTCTATTCTATCTATGTATGGGTTACCACTAAGTTTATTATAAAGTATCATCCGATTATGTTTAATCTCTAAAAATGTGAAATTTAGTTAGCGTGAGACTTTAAAATAGCATAGTAAACTATTTTTGTTCTATTATTGACAAAATAGGTTTAAAGAAATTTATTCTCATAAAATATTAACATCCCTTACATGAGAACAATATTATACATATACAATTTAACCGTTAATTATTGACCAAATGAGTGTATAATCAACATATTGTGGGTGATAACATGAATTAACTATGGACTCTAGATATTTGAACTTGTGTATGTACGTAAGCACCACGAGATGTATTGTAAAGTATTAAAAGTAAAGCTTCAGACCATTGCATTTAAAATAAAAAAATATGCAAAATATTTGCATAAGTGAGTGAGCACTTTGACAATCGTTTAGTAAAATATTGTTATCACTAGCTCACTACCACAGAAAGGCTTCGTTCTATTATATTCTCTTTGGCTTCGTTTATCGATCGAAATCTGCGCGCGTAAGTGCATGTCATCTGCAGGCGTGAAAATTTATTTGTAATTCGAACGCAACGAACTATGAAACATCTAACCTTTTTTGTACATATTATACTATTTACTTTATACTCATTACTATTCAGACGAGGTTCGTACTTAAAGTATTTAATGTCTTTATTTTTAAAATAAATAAACACAAATTTAGTTAGTACTTAAGTATCATTTATTATTACTTATATACTTTATATTAATATCTTATGAAATCTTTTTGTTTACTTGAGTGTGACGAAAAGTAGTGTGTGCCAACAAAGTTATTCTGCGTCTCGTATTACAACTACTCGCGCCAAAACACAAACTTTGCAGCCTTTCATAACAAATAAGTAACTTCTATATTGATAAAATTACAATGTAATCAACTTGAAAGTATTATCTATCCAACAACTTGTTTATTAAATTTTTATTTAAATAGAATGATCCAGTTAGTAGTTATGCACGGTAAAACTTGACGGAAGCGCTCGCAGCGGAGCTTGACTTGGCTATCTTGACCGATCAACAAGTTAAGGCGCGGTCGTATCCTGATTATAGTAAAAAGCTGAATTTTTAAACACCTAGTGTAACGAAACAGATCAATAATATATTATGAAAAAAATACAAAGGTTAGAAAAGGAATAGGAAAAGAGTAATAACCGAATAGAATTCAAAAATGTAACTCTCTTTCAGCAGAAAAAAAACCCTGAATAGGTCCACAAAAATAAACTTTCACGTCCAAACTCTCAGTATTTTCAGCAATAACACTATATTTTTTAGGTAATACATAGCCAACGTGTAGTACTAAAGAAATAACCAGCAGTTTTTTCAATTGTGTTATTAAGTATATATCGAAAAATATAAAGAAAACGTACAAAATCAACGCATTTTCGCATTACATCGTCCAATCTAACAAGCAATTTTCGACCTTACGTAAAGCATCGTAAATTATTTTAAAATTGGGGTTGGACCGCGTCTTAAGCAACGAAACTAAGGGCCCTTATTCGCTATGACCATTCAAAAACGTACCTTGCTGCGATACGATATCTTCAAGGTACGATCGCGAAGTCAATAGGTACAATTGTACTATCATTCTTTGTAGATATCCTAACATGCGGGGTTACGTGCATGAATGGTCATAACGAATAGGGCCCGTGCTGTTCGACCAGTTCCAGCCCCATTTTCTACAATTCTTATTAGAATTAAAAGAGTAATAGAATTATTAAATTAACTGAATCAGCGTTCAAATCTGCCTGAACATTTTGTGCTGAGATAGGCCTTTTCAGCAACTACCTTAATTAGTAATAAGTACTTATAAGATTTTTCTTTTATTTTTAGTTTCTATTTACGTATTTTTAAATTTCATTGTGTAGTTTAGCTGAATAGATTTATTTTCTTTCTTTCTTCTTTCTATTTGTGGGAAAGCTATATAGGCTATAGCTATAGGCTCCGAATATTAAAGGAATTAGTCAATTACCAAATCCTCCAATTTTAATTGTGTTTAAACGCCTACAAATGAATGTATTCATGAAAACAATGTACCTATTCATGTACCTACTATAATAATTAATCAATGAGGTAAATGTCAGTAAACAAACAACAAGCTTGCTTTATCAATGAGGTTACCAATTACAGAGTTTTAAGGAAAATGGACTCAAATATTTCCCCAACATCTATATATATACAAACAATGGTGGGTATCTAAATACAGACAGACATAATGTTTCTCGAAATCGGCAATCAGAGCGCATCTGTTCTGCAAATGCTATCAGAAGTGACATCTTGACAACAGTTATATATTGTTTTAGCCAATGTGTGCCTTTTTTAGGTATTACTAATTAAAAAATGTCTGGATTCTCTTGGATATTTAGTAAAGATTAAGTTTAGGCATTACTTTAAAGCGATAACGCCTAAGCTTATCTACGCTAATATTATAAAGAGAAAAAATGTTTTCTTTGTTTGTTTCTTTTCGTTTGTTTGAATTGAATAGGCTCCGAAACTACTTGACCGATTTGAAAATTCTTTAACCATTAGAATCCTACATAATCCCTGATTAACATAGGCTAAGCGAAATTTATAAAAAAGTATAAAGGCTACGCCATTTTCATACGGTTAGAAAACCGGGCATAAAAATACGACTTTCTTACAGTTTCACACCCGGACCAACTCCGGTTTACGGGTTATCCATTATTTACGACAGAACCTGTATATTTTCAAAAATTTAGGGATCCGTATGGAAACTTCGATAATGTAACCCATGTGTGAAAATAATACCATTACATCCTTATATCGCGTACGCTGCGGAAACTATTGCCAATAGAGCAAAGTGATGTACTACAGTTTTATAGAGGATATTAAAATCTACAAAAATGACTGCAGTCCTATATCTCTAACTATTACAGTTATGTCACAATAACTACTTTTTCACGTTAAAATATGCAATAGTAAGGCCGGTACAAACTAAGCCACGTTATTCGTACTTTGATATTTAATCCTAATATTTAAGAAGAAAGATTTCATTGTTTGTTTGTAATAGAAGCGCAAAAATTCCTTAACCGATTCAAAAAACTCTTTCAACGTAGAAAGCTACATTATGCCTGAGTAACATACACTATATCTGATTAATCATCAGCATCATCCATCACCACGCGGGTGAAACCGCAGGTCGCAGCTAGTTCATTTTTGTCGAATGCGCTGTTATTCTTACTTGTGAAACTTCTTTTTCTAAGGTAAAATTAAATTAAAGTGAACCTGCCCTACATACTGTCTATATGTATTATATTTGTTTATATTTTTAAATGTCAACTTTATTGTTGTGTGACTGAAGGTAGAATATTACATTAAACTAGCTGGTGCCCGCGACTACGTCTGCGCAGGATAAGTACTTCGAGTAGCTTATTATCTTCTCCAAAGCCATATCTATCCTTATACCAAAATGTCATAAAATATGTACATGGTCAAACGCAATTGCTATAGTAGTATTATATGATTAAATTTTAATACTTAGTATGTCAATCAGTAAACATTACGAAACATTAAGTATTAAGTAAATTAAGTAATGAAGTATTACTTAATAAATTTGATGAAATTTAAATGGTACTACCTCGGAAGTAAATTATTTAAAAAAAATTTGAGAATCGGTGAACATACAAATCAAAATACATACAATCGAACATAGAACCTCCTTTTTTGAAGTCGGTTAAGAAATCATTACTTTGCTAAAATCATTATAATTACCCATTTCATAATCAATATTAATAATTTAAAACACACCTACGTACAATAAACAAATTAACTTCTCTAACTATTGCTATCAGTTTGAAATGGGTGTCACTGTCCATGTTGTTCTGAACACGACAGCTTTTATCTCGCATTTGGGTCGAGCTGGCCATCTGGCTAGAGGTCTGGCGATCCCAATGCAAACCTAATACTGGAGGCCGATTCTACTATTTCACAACTTTCAACAATGTATCCCGCTGCAACTGCAGTTCCACTCCGGTTGTCGACCGATCATTACACAAAAACCCCTTCTACTATTTCTAGCGCCAAATTGAAACGTAACGTCATCTTAAACACTATCGGCCTTGTTAATAAATTTGGCTTAGACCTGGAGTAGTTAAAATATCTATCTGTCAATTTTTCGCTTGCAGTAAATGTCACGCGTGAAAGCAAGACAAAGCATGTGACGCCTAATCTATGTTTACGCAACGTTTATTAATAAAGGCCTATATTACTAGTAGATCTGCGAAAAGTAAACCAATAATCATATTAGCGGCAATTTTTCGCAGTACTTTACAACCATATTATCTCGGAAACCACTTGACCAATGCTCATATTCGAAATTCCTCTTTAAAGTCAGATATCTAATGTGTGTAACGAATTTTATCAAAATCGGTCGGTAAATAGCGCCGCGATAACCTTCCCCCCTTTTTAGGAAGGGTACCCCCTCCACTCAAAATCACCGACGACAAAAAACTTATATTAAAATTATACATGCATACCAATTTTCGTCAAGATTGGTTGAAAAATGCGATCCATACAAGAAGACCAACGAACAACCTAACAAACATACGGACTGATAAAAGTCAATTTGTCCAGTTAAAGCAGAGACGGTGCGCTCGCTTAGCTCGCTAGGTCTACTAATATATTCATTATAAGTACATTAAACGCTAACATATAGGTAAGAATATGAGTTAGCGTCGCATTCATTATTTGTCGAGTTAACAGAATATAAAGTTTTGATAGATCTGTGGCGACATCTCTGGTGGCACAACTGCAGCTGGACTGTTTTACAATAACAGACTAAGGACACGTTTAAAAGTCACCAGCAGTGCAAGTACCGTAATAGTCGTTAAATTTGTCGAGTCGCTAAGATCGATAAAAAATCGTATCGCTCCAAGCAAGTATGGAAGTCATATCGGCGACGTATACGATCGTCAAATTGTCGCCAGTATATCGATTATTACGAATTGTTTGCATTCCACAATGCGTCCTTCTGTCATTTGAAGATTACTACGATCAAAAGAAGGTCGAAGTCAATTTATATTTATTTTCAATACTAGCTGCGCCCCGCGGTTACACCCGCATGGTGATGAATGATGACGATGTTGATGAAAATTATCCTATGTGTTAATTCAGCGCCCCATCTACCTCCATGCCGAATTCCATCAAAATTCGGCCAGCCGTTTGAGCGTAAGAGAATAAAAACTTTCGCATTCATAATATTAGTCAGTAAGACCAAACGCAACTAAACAATATCCCCATTTCCGTCGCCTGTCGATAAGCTACTCGTATATCGAGGTCATTTTCAAAGCTGACTAAACAATCGTTAAAATCGATTAAATAGACGATCTCAAACGTAATCTAACAATTCCATGCTAGGGTTATCGTTATAATCGTAAAAGCTTATCGAATGTTTCTACCGATAGCTTAATTTTGTTACTTACTTGTGATATCGACAAAAGATCGATATAGCTATTTCGAAGTATGACGAATTCAAGACTCAAATTTATCGATCAGTAAGTTCGGTACGTGCACAGCTGTTCAGTTACGGTTCGATTGCAATTTAGTAAGTAGAATCTGCCCCCTGTAATAGTAGCCACTTATCACATCGCACTCACTGGCTGTTCTGGCGTTCAAACAACTAAGCCAACACACTTAATCTATGACCTAAGAGAAAGGCAATAATAGAGAAATTATTTTCCGTATAGGTATAGGATTAGCGATTAACTATACGTGCCGAGACTGTGCTGTGTAGAAGCCGTGATAGTGATAACACATGTGCCTTCCATAAGTAAGTGTTAGTAGAGGGAAGAGTGCTACTAAAATTGATCGGCAAGTAAACAAAGCAAGCAAATCTGACCTCTGCGACATAGACAAATAACACGGCGCTCACGACGATTTCATGCAAGAGCATAGCACTGTAAATGCCTTAAATGACGTCACTTACGACTTCACATTTGCTTACCGTTTGCCCACTCACACGACGGGACACTTGACCACGCTAATAGTTCTTATGGCGTGATTCGGACCACACTACCTCTTTTCCACAGATCACAGTGTGACTTTACCTCCTTTATGAGGAAATAGAGGATGGCGGGAAAACCCAACAATGGCACACTAAAAAAATAAATTTAGATTTAAGTCTCAGCCGTAGGACGTCCATTGATGAACATAAGGCTCCTGCATCAAATTCCAAAAGTACCGGCATATCTTATGAAGCACTTAATGCTAATTAATATAATAAATGCGAAAATGAGATTGTTTGTTTGTTTGTTTCTTACGCTTTCACGCCTAAACAGTTGAACGGATCGTAATAAAATTTGGCAAGGAGATTGATTATACCATGGGGAAGAACATAGGATACTTTACATCATCATTATGCATCACCACGCGGGAGAAACCTCGGGGCGAAGCTAGTAATACAGTATAATGTAAGAATGTATATCTAATTACAAACAATTAAGTTATCTGACACAACATAGAATAAAAACTAAATATGCGTAGAAGACAAACGCGGAATCATAACAAAGCATTATTTTGTGCGTGCGTACACATACATACTGTTTTATATTGTTTTTTTTCTTTCACAATAACAGTCAGTGGACCGTGGCTGAATATTTTCTATCTCATCTAGAATGTTAATTTTTTTTTTCTTCGTTGTAGGTGTACGGTCAGAAGCCTTTAAATGGGACTTCTGGTGTTTTGTAATTAATGACATTATCGATAATTTATGGTCTTTTTTATTTATACGCTGATAAGAATTGCTTTTATTTTTACCGTGAATGGCGCGTAAATTACACATTACTGCGTTGTTGGTAGATTTTGCTAGTACGGTAACCTCTCGCCAATAAATTATATGGTTAATTAACTAAACTCATTCGCATAAAGTTCAGTTTACTCGTGATCGTAGCGTTTGCAACAGTGCTAAAATTAAGTAGTGCCCGACCGAAACCGGTTTTTCAGCCGAAACCGAAACTTTTAATAAGTTACAGTTTTGGTTTCGAAAATTATTTATTATATAACTATTTACCGAAATTTACTGTTTTTTTTAGATTTATTTGCATATATATATATATGCATATATATACAGTTAAATTGTATTTAAATAACAAAAACAATCGTTAAAGTCGTAATAAAAATATTTTTTATGTCATGAATATACAAGACTTACTCTTAGAAGTAAACTTAAAAAAAGAAACGGAAATTCACGAACACTCGAGTTTCGGTGGGACCAAAAGTTTCGGCTTTACTGTGACCGAAATCTAAACTAAAGCCAAAACTAGACTTTTTGGCCGAAACTGACCGAAACTGACCGAAACCGAAATTTCGGTCAACTAAAATGTCAAAGACTCACTCAAACACTCCCTGTTTGAGTGAGTCTTTGACATATCCCATTTTTAATGTAACTCAAAATGACAACTACCGAAACAAGTGCATGCAAAGGATGCAAATGTAAATATTATGGCAACACTTACCGAAAGCAACAAATTACACATACATTTTCCAACTGCCCTGATATTGCCCAAAGATACAGCTAAATAGGGTAGATTTCTTCACAATAGATTTATAGCAATTATCATAAGCTAGTTGACTAATAGACCGACCAATAATTGCGATTCGATTTGCATTATTGCATGTTGCCAGTAGTTAGGTAAGTCCGCAAAAACTACCGAAAAATTCAAAACACTGATTACGTTAGTTCAGTTAGTCTTACGAGTAGGAAATTTGAACTTATTAGGAGAAACATATTGTAAGATTTTATATGTAAACGAGAATATATAATAAGTATGTTTTAGCATATTTTTATTGTGAAGGCAATACTATTTATAGATTTTCGGCCTTACTTATAAACGCTGCCTAACTTTAAATGACATTATATAGTACTGCAAAGTAAAACTGTTATGCGCCATACTAAATGACATTTCTAATTTAAGAAGAGTTTATAAGTAAGGCGATTTTTAAGGTTATATTTTAAAAAGCAAAGCATGATTATAGAGCTACGCTTATTTTAAATATCTATCTCTAATACATTTCGCAAAATTTTTAATCGTATTCCAAAAAGGAGGAGGTTTTCAATTCGGCTGTATTTTTTGTGTTGTTTTACTTCAAAACTTTTTTCTCAATGAACATTTTATTTTTTAATTTGAATGCTGGTGCTTTCCATATTAGGTAAAGAGCAGTTTTATTACAATTTTCAATTTGCATATTATGATGTCACTGGAAATCCTATATTTTCCGAGTTTACTTGAGGTGTCTAGGCGCTGTCAGCTTAGTGCGTGGCTACGTTCAATTTCCTTTACTTGAAATCAAGCAAGCGCAACTTGTAAAAACATAATACAAACAAAAAAAGTGCACTCTTAAATTAGAAATTAGATTAAATGAATATAATATAGGTATATTAGATAGATAGATGAACCCCTATTTTTCATGGTCACGCTATAACTTGAGAACGGATGTAATAATCTTGCTAACTCTTTTTTGTTGTGTTGTATATTGTCAGGAGAAGGTTCTTATAACAAAATAGACAAGACCAAGAAAAGACGGGAGGTTATGGAGAGGCCGCAGGTCTAGCCTACTACGTGAACGAAGTCGCAGGCAGTCGTTAGTTTATATATAGATGTATGTCATATTTGACAATATTAATCATTAAAATCCCTTTTATCGATGAACATTAATTTTATCGATCGACAAAGTACCGCAATTGCACTGCAGATCTCTAAATTTTGTATTGAGAATAGGCTTTGCTGTAACCCGCTGCACGCAAATGTTAGGCAAAACTTATCTAATCTATGACGAAAGCTCATGTCATAGATATCATAGATGACTAGCAGACACTAAACTGCCGACAGACACGTCAACTCTGTGAAAGTAACAATGATTAATACATTTTGTAATTGACATTTCATATCGGTTGGATAACTCGTATCTCGTAATTTGGTTATTCAATTGAAACGCACGATATGAAATAATTTTAATGGCAGCGCATTTTCTTCTTCCATAACTGCATTAAAACTGTCCCATTCAACTTTAAATTACTGTTATTCTTAAAAAAACATTTTTCCTAAACATGAATTACTTGCCGCGCTCCGCGGTGATGCACGCGTGGTGATGGTGATGATGATGATGAATTAAAATGTTCATCAGGGATCCAGAATTGTAATGGATGTTTCAAAATCAGTCCAATAGTTTCGGAGTCTATTCAATTCAAACAAACAAACAAATCTTTCCGCGGTCTAATGGATGATGATGATGATGACGAATCTTATATAGCCTATGTTACTCAGGGTGAATGTAGCTTTCCAATGGTGAAAGAATTTTTTGAAATCGGTCCAGTACTTTTTGAGCCAATACGTTACAAACATAACTACTTACATACGTACAAATCTTTCCCCTTTATAATATTAGTATGGATAGTTTATATGTATATAAGTATGTAGGTATCTATTATATAAAAATTAACCCCTATTTTTTCTGGTTACGCTATAACTTGAGAAGGGCTTTACCGATTTCATTCATTTTTTTTAATCTTTTCTAATTCTTAGTAGAAGGGTCTAACATAAAAAAAAAAGAAAAGATGGGAGGTTATAGCGAGGCCGAAGGCCGTGCCTACTACGCGACCGTAGTCGCGGGCAGTCGCTAGTAGGTAATACAAGTATAAAAAAACCGGTATCAAAGACGAACACCGTACGTGTTCATATTAAATAGCACACATAATTTCAAATGAATGAAGTTATTAATAAAGAATTCGTGTGAAATAAGACGTTAGCATGGCAGAACGTGTTTATCGTTAATTTGACAGTTTAACAGCGAATAGTGGCAACACTAATGACGTATCGTTTTGTATTAGCGTAACCACTCTAGTGCCACCAACTTATCTGTTCAGGTGGGCAAAATTGGAACTACAGTATACATACATGTCATACTTACTAACTTTCGCGTTTATAATATTAGTAGGATTATAAATGCAGAATATGCAGATTAAAGAGTGGCTTGAAAGACAGCCCTATGTTTTCATTCTCTTTTTTCTTGGTGAATTTCTTAAGTTGCAATACCAAATTATCCACTAGCGACGCTGTCAACTGCCGTGCGATTCTCTAATGATTCGTCGACGAGCTCACCGATTTCAAATACTTAATTAGATATCACCTTTTTACATAAGGTTGTTTTTCCAACGTTTTTTGTCGTCCCGTCATTTGTTTCACGGATGTTGTCAAAGATGCAACGATGTTTGCTCTTACAGAATCGCACGGCAGATAAGATGGTGGGACTGTATGCCGATCTAACTATGCGAGAAAATAAAATACTACTTTTTAAACAAACATTTTAAACCAACATTAATTCTATTATAGGTACCTGATATTATTGATAAATTACTATCAAAATAACTCCTGGTCAGTTATTTTGTAGTCACATGAGAAGCAAAAGCTTTCAAATAAAACATAATGATAAGAAAATCGCTTCGCTAGTGTGCCCAGCACTTATTCTGCGTAAGTGTAACGCAACGTGTCGTTCACGTGAATCAGTACAAACTGTCATTTATCTAGGGCTAACGTGACACAGATAACTCATAGTTTATTAACTGAAGCGTGTCACGTTGACTTTACGATACGAATAGTTTTTCGCAAATGGTTTGTGCTACGGCCTTAGGTAAAAGTTCGAGTTGAGGTTACACATAAAAAAATACAGACAATTTGAGAACCTCCAGCGTTTTTGGAAGTTGGTTGAAATAAGTACTTCTTGTTTTTTTTTTAGAAGCTGCTAGGTCCACAGACATGTCCGTGGCTTTGGTAATACACGATTTAATAAATTTTTTCAACACTATAGATTTTTTTTTAATATTTATTTAAAGTCCTAGACAAGATTGTATAGATTCGAAATAGGTTTCCAAGTGATTTTATTTTCATTAATGGACGACTCATTATTAACTTCTTACAAATACTTAATATCTAAACTCATCTAGTACAAAAACTTATAATTAAAAGTAAAAAGTTTTGTGTTATTTTTTGCTCTTTTTTCCTTTTCTCATTTTTCTTTTTTTTCCTTTTTTTACAATTTTATCTTATTTCTAATTAAATAAATTTACAAATCAAATCTAATAAAGAGTCATCCAGCAGCTCTAACCTCTTCTTCTTAAAACTTCTTGGATTTAAAAACCTATGAAAATAGCTTAGCCAATTAAAAAGAATAGACAATATATTTATAAATAGATTTTACAATGCCGTTTCTTAACCAGGTTAATCTTCCCATTCTAATGTTTATTAACTGTTTTACTTCCAATAAAAGGTTGAATTCCACTAAATCCGTATTACATATTGGAATACCAAGAAATATAATGTGGTTACTGAGCCCTTTTAACGTGTTCTCGGAAAGTCTCTATAAATTGGTATTGGGACATGCATTTCTTAGAGTTTTGTTTAGTTACATATTCTACTGAATTTCTTTTTCCGGGATGGCCCATTTCTTATGTTTTTAGTAATATGTAAACAATTAAGCCATTTCAAACAATCGTGTAGGTACACTACAAAAAATTAAAACTAATATATAAGCTCCATGGTGGGGGGAAGGAGTCCAAAATGCTGGCAGCATTGCCACGCTGGATGGCAATGCTAACTTTTTGCCCATATTAGGCGCCAGCATTTCGGTCACCTGTTGCCTAAACCGAACGTTTCGCCAGATCCCTAAACAAGTTGATAGCGGACGGCCCCCATGGGCCTAAAGTCTTAATTAAGTTATAGATACTGGAGGTGTAATTAGTATTAAGATTATAAGATATAATATTAAAATAAAGGTAATAATGAGAATAAAAACATAAAAATAAATTTGATATTAATGGATCGACACTGCTAAGTATTGTAATTATTTATTTGTTATTTTCGTATATTTGCACGCCTGCTAGCGTAAAACACGATTACTTAAGCCCTTTTATTAATTGGCATCATTGTAAACCTATAATACCTAATAGCAAATAATGTAACTATCTGTAATCGTGTAGATTTTACTTCTGTTGTGAAAATGGCATTCACAAGAATATAGGAGCACCAGCAGGGCTATTATGTATCTCAGTTGAACAAAATGTTGAAAGAAATCTTGAAAAATGGCGGCGCTATGTCAGTTTTGACAACTCCAATAAGCAAAAACGTTTAGTGATGATTGGAGCTGACAAAAGTGACATACAGCCGTCATTTTGATGATATCAATATAAATGTGTTAGACTAAGATACGTAATATCTCTGCTGGTTCCCAAACTAGGTTTTTGACCCATAAGCACAGAATAAGTGATAGTATCGTAGGCCTATATCATCATCATCATCGTCAAGACGTCCACTGCTGAACATATGCCTCCCCCACAAAATTCGAGCTTCGACTTCAGGCCTATATAGCATAAGTTTATATTTACTATGTAGAGTCGAAAATGTGAAAAAACGTTTAAAAATCTTATATTTTTAATTTAAATAAAATGGTTTAAATTTAAACTACTTCATTTCTCATGGTAACAGTAACTATGTTACTTAAAAATGAGGTTAATTTAAATATTGTTTCACTGAATCTTCTGGCGTGGTTAGCTTCATAAGCCAGGTTATTTACAACTCCTCTTTTTTGGATGTCGGTTAATTGGAATTGAACAATTGAAACTGGGTATTAAACCAAGTACTTTCTGATTTATCATTTTAGATAATATTATATTGATTTGATTCATACCAAAAAGGGTTCACGGTTCAAGCATATTATGCACACTTAATACAAAATAGCATAAAAAGTTGTAATTAAAAGTACCTACTAAAGTTTAAGCAAGTCACAAGTAAAAATGGTTACATACTACATCATTTTTGCAATCGCCAGTTCATCTTATTATAAAACCGTTCTCACAATATTGAATAACATCATTGTGACGTCATATCCGATTGGAGTCAGACAGTTCCATACATTGTGGCCATAAGGTTGAATACTCAGTCACACATCGCATTATGAGCCCATTGTGTTCGTGACCTAACTTATATTTGAATTAATTTGACAGATTTGGGTACGCCCTGTCATTGAGCGGAAGACGTATTTTTCTATGCCTATCTTTTTATGCACGTATGTCGAGGTTTCTTTAGGGTTCCCTACCCAAAAGGTAAAACGGGACCCTTCTAACTATCACGGTTCATGAAATACAGCCTCGTGACAGACGGACAGCGGACTCTTAGTAATATTAATTTAATTAATTATTATTATACTTAGTAATAATTCTAAAAATTATTAATTTTTTAATTTTATAAATTATTAATTTAAATTATTTTATATTATTAATTACATTAAATAAAATTAAAATTATCAATAAAAATTAACTCTTAACATTATAAAATTTAAAATAAATTATTATTATACTTAGTAAAAAATAATTCAATTGTCTACAGAGTGTAGACAATTGAAATTTTCACAGATGATGTATTCTGTTGCCGCTATAACAACAAATACAAAAACAGAATAAAATAAACATTTAAGGGGCTCCCATACAACAATGTTAGTTTTTCCAATTTTGTTCTTGGTGTTAACTCTTAGTAACGATATCAGGTAGAAACTTGAAATGTTTATTATAGATAATATGGTACGGAACCCTTTGTGCGCGAGTCCGACTCGCACTTGGCCGATTGTATTTATTGAATACTAGCTGTGAATCCTGGCTAGGAGGCCATGGCGATGGGTTAACTCATTTATGGGGGATGCCAATAATCTATCTATCCGCAGTTTTCCTTACTACCGATAGAAATTTGACATACGAGTAACGTCCATACAAATAGTGTCAAATATCT
Source organism: Selenia dentaria (assembly GCA_917880725.1). Classification (NCBI taxonomy): domain Eukaryota; kingdom Metazoa; phylum Arthropoda; class Insecta; order Lepidoptera; family Geometridae; genus Selenia; species Selenia dentaria. The sequence goes on along the minus strand of OU862896.1, from coordinate 25,388,046 downwards.
TAAACCGGCGATTGATAGATTATTGGGACCGGCCGATAGACGTTTGCCATGATCCGTTCAACCGTAAGTCTGAAAAGGTAGTAACTTTCGCATTTATTTATGCGAAAGTTCACTACCCGTAGTAGTATTAGTGGCCCGAAGTGACCCTACGGGCCACTTTGCACCTTTGGCGGCTGCCCCAAGGATGTCAGATGAACTCAGGAGGAAAGATAGATAGAAAATTCTTTATTGCACAAAATTAAAAGTACATAGGCGAACTGAATGCTAATTAGCATTTTCTTCCAGCTTACCTTTGTGTGATAAGGAAGTGTGTTTGGTAGTGCTTTATTTAAAACTTGAGAGTTTCTATAGAACAGATATTTTTAGGTAAAGTATTGATAAATAACAAACTATTTATATACTATAACTTTACATATACATATAAATAGCATACATATATTCAAACTGAAAATTAGCTTAATTATTAAAATAAATTAGGTTTATTATTTTGCAAGGAAAGGTAATGTTGATAAACTTTGGATTTGAAGGTTTCCAAGGAGGTTTCCAAGCTTTGCGAATTTCAACAGGAAGAGAATTCCACAACCGAATTGCAGTGACTGTAAGTAAGTGTAAAAAGTGTAATTATGTTGTGGAAACTCAAGTAGAAGGTGGTTTGAAGAGCGCATAGAGCGTCCATGGGAGGAGAGCAAAGAGTAACGTTCTCTTAGGTAATTTGGGCAAAAGGGATAGATGAGAGAGGATGGGGGAGGATAAGGTGGGAAACACAGCTCGTTGCCAGGTACATACAATTATTTTTAAGCCGCTAGGTTCAACGGTACTCGGCCGGCAGTACCGGCACATTCTTCTAATATATTATCACTGCTGTGGGCCGAGCTCAAAAATCTGCTTAAGTGTAATGTTATCGTATCGTTTACGTATTCAGTACAAACTATGAGTTATCTGTGCTACTATTGTACTGGATAAATGAAAGTTTGTCCTAAATACGTTAACGATGCGATTACGTTACACCTAAACAGATTTTCGTGTTCGGCCTACTTGACCTGAGCGTTGGCAGGCCATGTGAAGCTTAAACTACAGTAATAAATACTTTCATAAAAGTAAAATTATTAAAAGTACAGATTTAAATGTTTTCATCAATATAAGGCATGCTTAAACGTTTCAATATAATGTACGGAATGTAAAAGGATATAACGAATGAGTTATTCCGATTTACAATTACCTTACTTTTCGTTTTATAATCGAGCATTATTATTGTTGTAATACGAATTTCATTTTCAATACTTTGTAATCGATTTAATAACCGACTTTAAAAAAGAAGGAGGCTTCTTAAGTCGACCGTATATATTTTTTATGTGTGTTCGCGGATAACTTCGTTGTTTATGAACCAATTTTGATGATTTTTTTATGTTTAGTAGAGTATACTTCCGAGGTGGTGACATGTGAATTTCATGACATTCGGTCCAGCAGTTTTCTAGTTACACTCCAATAACTGAAAAGTGTTTCGCCTATTTTGATGATTTGATAATGTCATCATTGACGGTGAGTGACTATACATCCAGTAAGCAGCAAGGGTCTCTAAAAATGGTGAAATTTTTTTTTTCATAAAGTGGAATCGACTTAAACACTAAAAAGTGTGAAATAACTTGTCGAAGTCGGTATACCATGTGCACATTATTATGATAATAAGCACTTTTGAACTAGCATGGTACCGACTTCACACTTTAAGTTATTTCACACTTTTTACCATTTTTTGTTTAAAACTTTTTTGACTTTAAAACACTTAGGTAGAGCTTAAGGGTCGTTCGTGAAAACAGGCATTAGTCCCAAAACAAAGAAACTGAAGGGATAAGAAAGCTATTTACAAATATTAGCCAGGTATCTTGTTTTTGGCAGCAACGCACCTAAATCATGAATGAAGCTCATTAATGATTTTACCACTGATTCTAGGAAGTTTATTGTCTTGTGTCCATGGCCCTCAGAATAATCAATTTCATGGAAACGAGAATTGAAAGAGTTTTGCCGATAGGCTAGTTTAATACGAACTTACAAGTAATTTACTAATTTGTTTTTAATTTTTGCTGTAAACAATAGTTGATAATTGAATTGATATAATTATTTTTAATTTCTGATATTGGTGAAAGCACCTATCGGTAAAAAATGGCATGTTTGTTTACCTTATCAATCAACAAAAATATAGCAAAATATATAACCTAACCTAAAAATTTAACGATTAATTACTAAATTTGGGTTTAGAATACAATTTTGAAATGCAGTCATAGATCAAAAAACAGTTAGACAATAGGTATAAGAAATGAAATGATTATATTCACTACAAATAGAGATCTTAGTTTTTATTTTAGTTCAATCTATTTTATCGGTAACCGGCATGTGAAATTGTTAATGATGAAATGTATTACACTTTTCCATATAGGAAGGAAAAAAATATGTGTATGTTATTATGTATGAAATAATAAAATTGTTAAGTATGTAAAATGAATGAGAAAGTATACTATTGTAACGCGTATTGGAAGATATTTCTGTTTTGGTAAGAAAACTATGGTAAGAACTAAGTTTTGTTGTTCACTATAGATATTTCATTGTAACCCCAACATAAACTATATTTTAATTATTGTTTTAGACTTTCGCGGTTGTTAGCTACATTATAATTATTACTCACGGGATGTACACCACGATTAGGCAGTTAGTAATTAACTACAACTACTAAGTATTAACTTACAATCGGGTTCGAGGGCCAGTGGTATCCGTAGTAAAAGGGTGAGAAAGAGGGTAGACCGTTTTGTCTGCTCTTCATAACTTCGAACTTTTTTCACATCCACCCGCATATTCTTCTCTCTCAGAAGGTTTTTATTTTAAAGAAAAAAATAAGAAACGATGGAGGTTATGGGAAGGCCGAAGGCCGAGCCTACTACGCGAAGTCGCCAGCAGTCGCTAGTATATTCTATTAAATAAAAATGAACCTCTCTTTATTCTGGTCACGCTATAACATTCATCTTTTTTTAAATGTTTTCTAGTACTTCGTAGAAGGTTCTTACAGTAAAACAATAAGAAAAGATGGGAAATCGAAGGCGGAGCCTACTAGGCGAACGAAGTCGCGGGCAGTTATCTACTCACTCAATAATAATAATAATAGGTAAATTTAAGTGCCAAAATAACTCAGCTTTGTCACTGTTCGAAAGATTTACGAGTATAAAAACGAATATTTACAAATTGGTCTCATTACTTCTGCAAATGATGCGTACATAATCTCAAGTTATATCCAATTAAAGACAATTAGAAATTACTTAATAACGCAGTAGCGTTGTTATGCTTACTTAACTGAATTTACATTTTTATTTGGCTTTGTGTGAAAAGTAAGCAGGCAGGTTAGAAAGTTAAGAATGAACTTTGCTCTGTAATATTTTCCAGGTTATAAATTAACATGAGAAATAATTTTTCGTTTATCTTATTATCAATGATGTTATTAGATATATAACAAATTTCGTTGGTTATTTTATCATAGGTACATATAGTTATTTATATATCGAAAAATATAAAGCAAACGTACAAAATTAATGCATTTTCGCATTACATCGTCCAATCTAATGAATCTAATAAAGCGATTTTCCATCTTACGTAAAGCATCGTAAATTATTTTAGAATTGGGGTTGGACCGCGCTTTAACTAAATCTAAAGAGTTGCGTCCCTTCCATGAGAGCATGGCTATCACACTCATATTATAAAAGCAACATTTTGTGAGTGCGTCTGTATGTTTGTTACTCCTTCACGCTCAAACGGCTGGTACAATTTTGATGAAAATTTTGTATGTAGCTAGATATAATAAAATTATATATTTTGAGATAGAAAACTATCGCGAGTTATGTTCATAATTACGCTTTAAAACCGGCTAGGACTCGCGTAATATTTACCGGAGATACTCTCCGACCAGTTTCGAACTTATTTGAAGTTCTTCTTCTGGGACTCACTCTTGTGCACAGCGGCTAGCGCGGGCCACAGCACGTAACTGGCGCTGCGACGGTCGCGCTGTGTCTGTCAGATTTTTTCCGTCCGAACTGTCACTTACGTCAATGTCACTTTCAGTGTCACTGTCACTACCGTTTTTTAGTATATAGATTATAAATGAAAAAATATATGTTGATAGAAAAAAAAATGTTGATAGAACAAAATATATATATATATGTTGATAGAAATGTTTCTAACCATCAACCACAATATGATTCAGTGGCTGCAACAATAACAATTTTTACAAAATTAATGATTAATTAATTAGTCATCCCATTAGATAGAATACTGAGCTGTTTGTGTTGAAATGCTGAATGTTGACGCATTTGTGTTTACATAATTTTATCCTCTCTATAAAGTACTTAAAGACGTTGTATGTTGTTGCCTTAGTAAGGTGACTATGGCTGTTAAATAGTTTGTGTGAGTAACTAGCTGAGCTTCGCGGTTTCACCCACGTAGTGTTGGATGATGATGATGAAAAGTATCTTATGTGCTTCCCCGGGATGTAATCTATCTCCTTGCCAAATTTCATCACGATCCGTTCAGCCGTTTAGGCTTGAAAGCGTAACAAACAAACTCACTTTTGCATATATACTATTACTAGCTGCGCCCCGCGGTTACATCCGCGTAGTGATGGATGATGATGATGAAAATTCCTATGTTAATCAAACGCCGCATCTATCACCATTTCAAATTTAATCAACTTTGTACCAGCCGTTAGAGGGTGAAGATGTAACAATTTTGTATGTACAAACACACAAACTTTCGTCTTTATAATATTAAGTGCGATAGGAAGTATGGACTATGGATAAATAACCGAAGGGTGTAATTGTTAAGATAGTAATAGTTTAGATAGATACGATTTTCTTTATTTTTCTCTACAGCGTTTCAATAGTTACCACTTTTTTTAGGTACATATTAGATTAGGGTGACCAATGAAAGACGTAATTAACGAATTATAAAGATTAACTTATTTGTATCGTTATTTAACAGGAGAGGTGTGTGCGCGCTCTCTACTGCCGGGTTCTATCCAGGCGGAACGCAGAGTTGTAACTGACTGAACTGTGCCCTTCATACTTAAATATTATATAAAACTATAAGGGCTGTTATTGTGTAAATACGTAAGAAAGAGAAATACTCTCATACTACTTACTAGAGTGGGGCGGATTTATTTTGTCATACATATTCCAACAGTACAGTCGCCTGCAATAAGATGTATGCATTCCGTTATTTTCAAAACTATGATACAGCACTACATTTTATAATTATGTAGACAAGGATAATTTTAAACAGTCAAATATCACAAATAACTTCATTTTAGATTATTTTGCAATCACATTTTAACGAAATTGAATGCTTAGGAACTTTTGCAAATTTTGAAATGTATACTTCTTATTGCAGGCGACTGTACCTACGCGAAAGCTGGGGTAAAAAAGAAAATACCTTCTTGATATTTTGGCTATGTCACGCGTATAAGAAAAGACTAGATTTCAGCATGTTTTTATCTTATTTATTTGTTTAAACTTTTTAATATGTGTCGAGACAGCGTTCAATGAACCCAAACAATTTGTGATTAAAAAAATATTTACATAGAGAGGAACTTCTGATATACCTGCATTATACGTATACAAAATGTGGTAGATATTCATGTAAAGGATCTCTATATACTTAGTAACACGGGACATAACGTTGGCCAAAAAAAATCCCAGACCCCCCAATTTTTTTTAACAATTTTTTTTGGTGAATTTTCCCTTTTTCTCCGAAATCGTACCTATTTACCACCATAACATTTCTAAAATCTGTTTTAGACAGGATGTTTTTAGTTGAATTTGGTCTCTCGAAAATTCACAAAAAAAGTTAAAAAACATTGGGGGGTCTGGGATTTTTTTGGCCAACTTGTATTCTCCAAGTGGGCCCCCGAACACGCTCATTTGGTATGTCGGTCCCTCTACCAAACACCCTGTATATAAGTATTATAATTATTTCAGTTCACTGTCAACCTGTTAATAACCTAAGAATAATGCCTAGAATACGAGTATTTAATGTCAAACATCACAACGCTACAAATTTGCTATAGCTTCGAAATGATAACAAACTCATTCCGATGGTATTGTTCTCAAAGTATATTTACGCATTTTTACCGTGTTCCATCTCTCGAGGTTTAGTAAAGACGTGTTTAGAGAAAGGTTTTCATATTATCATATGTATTATATAATCATGTCATATCCGTGGAGTGGGGCCTGGTGACCTGTGATACAGGCTGTTTAAGCCTACTTCAGGCTCCAGTCCTAGCAATGCAGGTATTGTGGAATCAGTATAATTATATTCTTATAATTTTGTACACATTATTGCAAGGATAAATAAATGCTATTTATTATTAATAATAATAATAATTGTTCGGAGAAATTGCACATACAATACTTCAGGTATTATTGTCATGTTTTGCAGATAAACAACACAGTAAACATAAAAGATGAAATATATAAGATAAAGACTTTATAACATAAACAATAGATTTATAAAATAAACAGGTTCCTTAAGTCTTTATTCATATACATTTATGGCCTTTTTCTATTGAAGGAAACATACACGATTGAAACGTTTGTAAAGTGGTTTCTAAATTTGCCCTTACGCCAAATGCTCTACGACAAATGAATAGAAAACTGTTATACAATATACATAAATAAATCTTAGTCATCGTATTTAGCTGATCACGTTGCATTTCGAGTTGGTAGACGTGCATTTAAATTCCAAGGTAAAACTCTTAAGGCGTAACGTATACTTTGAATACGTAATAAAAAGCCTCGACTTGCGTATTGCGTATATACTTTGACGAGCACCATAATTAGCTGTGCTGCTCATTAATATTCTGTCATTAACGCGTCAACGATTAGAACATTAGGCTTATGGACATTGCAATTGATAATTAGATATAAATGTGTGGAATTCGCAAGCTTTCGATTAATTATTTAAATAATTAGTTTTAATTGCCAGTTTTTACATTAACATGAATGAGACTTACCTCGTCTTCCTCATCTTCGTTGTAGTAAGGATCCAATAGCAAGTTTTTCCAGAATATAACGTCAGGAGTGACGGCATACGCGTCGTGGTCCCTTAGATTCGCGTATAAGGGACTCTCGCGTCCAACTCCTTCGGAACTAGCACTGATAGAGCAGCTTTCCACTTCGACGCTGGTGCCACAAGAGCAGCCCTCGTCTGTATAACTGTAACCGTATTCAATTTCTTCGTAGATGTTCTCGTCAGTGAGAGCGTCGCGGACGGGCTCGTAGCCTCCGTCGTCGCACGGTCGGTCCGGCGTCATGGCTGCGACTGGACTGTCAACACACCTGTCGGCACCGGCAGTACCGGCACCGCCGTCTCCCACCTCCTGCAAGGCGTACACTGTGTACGCCGCCGGCTCCAGCACCTCCAGTTCGCTAACCGTATCGAACGACAATCGCGAAACAGTTGCCTTATTCTGCGACAACACGCGACGCAGGATTGCGTCGGAGTTGTGAAAGCCGCTAGAGTGCGACCACACGGCCGCGTACGCATTGTTTACATCGTTTTCCGCGTCCGAGCATTCCTTGTAACTCCAGCACGTGCTCTCCGAATCGCTATCCGACTCTATAAGTTTACTCCATTCTTGAGAATCGTGCATAGTTTCCACGTTATCATATATAGAGGAGGTGCTTGAAGACGTTTTTAATTTGGGCCTTGTTACCTCATCGTTTATTTCACTCACTTCCTCAACTTGGGCCGGTTCACTTACGTATTTTTGTTCAATCACTTTTACACACTGAGCTTGTTCGTAATTGTTCGAAGGAGTCGATTCACCATCACTACATCTATCTAGACCGTTCTCCACTGGTACCGTCATGTCTGCCGATTTATCTTCACTCATTTGGCCTAAACATTCGTCGAATAAATTCAGGATGCTCAGAGATACTTCTTTTTCATCTGGGGCAAGGTTTTGCTGATATTGGTCAAGTTTGAAGATTTCTTTTCCGAGCTGCGATAGAATCCCGTCGAATGCGCTGTCTGGGGAAGCGGCGGTGTGTGGTTCTTCCGGAGACGGCGGGCGCACGATGATCAGAGGGTCGTATTCTTCGATAGAGGCGCGGATCGCAGTCAACCACGCGATAATAGGCTGCGCAGTTTCGGCTGGCAGTGTGGCCGCCACGGCGTTCGGAATCCAACTTGCAGCCTCACACGACATTGCGCCGCTCACCGACCGATAACCGGTGTATGATTCAACGCGCGGGATTCCGCGAAGGGCCAGGCTTTGACGTCTCCATCGTACCTATTGCACAGTACCGGCCACTGTGTGCCGACACCACGTCACGATACCGACTGCGACGACATTTGCACTCGACCGCGATTGCTTATCGCTTCTTCCTAATTATATACGGCGGACCCATCTCTGACCTTTGCGATAATGGACGTGTGTTTTTGCTTTTTTGCTGTACGTTTAAATAAAATCATTTTGTTAAATAAAATAATTGGACACTGTTCACGTTGACGGTAAATTAAGTACCATAGAGATGCGAGTTGGGATTTCCGCGCGATGTGTATGTTTGCGCGTATTCCCGTTTCAGTGAGGTCGGACGGAAGCGTGCGCGCGCGCCGCGTCCACCACGCTAGTGCTGCGCTCACGCCGCCAATTAATGCGATGCGTTCATTTAATTCCTCTGTAGCCTGTGAGTCTGTGACCGATATTTGTGCGTTATTTCTAGTGAGTGGCCGGCGCGGACGCATGGCGCAATCTAAAAACTAAAAGCAAATGCACATTGCATTAGATAAACTCGCTTGCTCGAGATCAATCTCATTCAACATTCACATGACGGGCGTCAGGGAAATAGTTAGGTAGGTATATATAATATAAAATACAAATATTTATTTCGGTAAATTTCATAGGTTTGGAACCCTCTTTTAAGTATCAAAATACTAATTAGAGAGTATCGCTCTTCCGTAGTAGGTATAAGTTATTATTTAGAATAAGTAAGTACCAACACGATATTTCCTTGCAAAAGTTATTAGATTATGTAAGGCCCACTTGCACGTTTGCTCGGGTTGAATAAATAAGTCTACGAGTTTGTAAACTTGCGTTAGTCATATCAATTCTTAACTCTCATTTTGCCTTGCACGACTATAAAAGATCACCGGTTTTGCTAAACTGACATTTGTAATCTTTAGATGGGAACATTGAATTATCTATGCGCTTATATTGTAACCTGACCAATAATGAATTAATCGAAAATAAGTTAAACTTATATCTATCTCTTTGGCACTACAGTACAATGTATATAGACTTTCTTGTTTATCCTTTGTTGTATGAAATTTGACGACTTTTTATTATATACGTATTGTCTCGTGTCATTTCTTCCAAAGAGTACATTATACAGCAGAATGTAACCTCAATTTCTTTTGACACAAAACTTCACTAACCCTAGATAAAGACTTAACCCTGGGAGGGGTAACCCATTGCTGGGTTAAATATCAATACATAACCATAGATTTTCTCCTAACCTTTAATGGTGCAAGATAAATTAATTATAAAACCCCGTTTTAGTAGTTGACTCTGAGTTATTGAAGCTAACTCTGGAACGTGCAAGTGGGCCTAAGTAAGTTATGTTGAGTAGCGTAAGTTAAGGAACCTAAGTTAAATAGGTACATAGGTTATGTTTGATTATAAATTTATGTTTTAGCGCAAATATCTAAAATATGTAGAGTGCGTGTTGATTTATGTATGAAATATGATGAAAAATGTTATAAGGAAAAGTATTAATATATAAATATTTTGCTCTCACTTATAGTATGTTAGCGAAACGTAATTTAAAATAAATTGTATATTATATTAACAAATTTTTGTAATTCTCAGAACGTCCTCCATATGTCCAATGTTATCATGTTTATTGAACCCGAGTTTGTAGGTACAGAGTAAATAAGTAAATGTAAGTTTTCCTGTACCTGATAATAGGCTTCAACACAATTAAATGTACTTTGTAGACATAATCATGCCTAGCATTTATTATATATATTTTTTACAAACTTACTTCAGGCTAGTTGACAGTTGTAAACATAATACATCTGCCATGCGATTCTCTAATGATTTGTCGTTGCGCTCGTCGATGAGCTCACCGATGTCAAATGATTTATGCGATATCGCCCTTGTATATAAGGTTGCTTTTCCAACGTTTCTTGTCATCTCGTCATTTGTTTCACGGATGTTGTCAAAGATGCAACGATGTTTGCTCTTCGCACAGCTGTAGACTGTAACTTTGGTTATCGATGGCAATCTTACGTATGTACACACATCAAAAAAAGTTTGAGATCACTTGCATAAGCTGACATAATTTCTTAAATTGAACTTAATCAACAAATCATTAATTAATAGAAGGTTTATATTCAATGTAATATAACTCCTCCCCTGGCTTGAACACATGCGGTGAGCCTCCTGGGCATGCTGAGAATCAAGTTATCCAGCATTTCTTGAGGTAACCTGGCCCTTTCTCGAATAGCAGCTTTCCTGAGCTCTGGCACTGTCTGGGGACGTGGCTGAAGGTTCGAAACAGCTCGCTTAAGAGCATCCCACGCGTGCTCTATTGGGTTTAAGTCAGGCGAAGCGGCAAGCCAGTCTAATCTTGTGATGTCGTATTCTCGGAGAGCAGCATTGACTCGTTGAGCTCGATGGGCGGGCGCATTATCATCGACCAGTACAAATTGGTGTCCATGGTTTACTCGGAATGGTCTGACAATTCCATCAATAGCAACTGCTGATATACATGTCTGATGTCATGAAGCCTCGATACGGGATCAAAGGATCAACCAATCAAAGTGATCGCAAACTTTTTTGGACGTGTGTAGGTAGGTACCTAGTTACCTACGTGTTTTTTAACCGACTTCAAAAAAGGAGGATATGTTCGTGTGTATGTATTTTTTTATGTGTATGTTAATCTATATTCATTTAATAATTAATATTAATAATCGGTCCTCAAATGGGGAGACATTTGAGGACCGATTATTAAAATTATTTTGTTTGGTAAAGTATACTTCCGAGGTGGTCCTATTTAAACAATGACAATTGACAATCGATTCTGTAAGTAGCGAGGGTTACTAAAAATGCTGGAAAAATTTACCAAAAAATGGAACCGACTTCAATACCAAAAAAAAGTGTTAAGTTACTTGTTTTTATATTATTTTATTAGCATATTAGCATATTTTCAATTACAAAAAAAATATTTTTCAATTCAAACTCCTTAAATAGTACATAACGAAATTCGTTTCTATAAGATAAATACTTGGACCTGGATTCCGATTTCAATTAGTGCCGAAAGCACCTCAACACCAAGATGGGATTATGTGAGACTTGTGAGAGTAAGTGAGACAGATATTCTTCCGCGAAGCAATATTGTTAGGACGCTGTAACAAGTTAAATCAATGATAAAACTCAAAATTAAATGTCAAACTTAAATGTCTTTAGTTTAATGTACTTAGGGCCCAGATACACGAGTGGCTTGAAGCAGTACATGCTGACTGCTTCAAGCTGCGACTGCACAGTGAACTAGCAGTTGCAAATGTTTCGGGCCTTTGGCTGTCAAGCGCCAGGCATACACGGACTGCTCGAGCTGTCGACACGTCGCACGCGCTTCCCGCCCCTGGATTGAAATTGTGACTTGTTGAGCAGTCCGTGCTCGAGCAGTTTCAATGGCAGCTTCTGTGACTATGACTGCAAGAGCGATCCGTGTATGTCGGCTTTAACTTGTTTCGATAATTTCGAATAGGCCTTTATTTTCGTTGCTGTGATAGGTACTATTTATTTTCTCCATCAACCAACCTTTTTCATTGAACCTTAGTGTAACATTTCTACGGTTCAATATTGCCAACATTGCAGAAGAAATTTTCGCACATGTATGCTAACAGTATTTTAGAGCAAAGCTGTTCGCGTTTCGTTAATGCATAGCTCCGTACTTAACACGTTTTACTATCTGCGTTTTGTAACGAAATACTGCAGTAGAAAGGGTTATGTTATGAACTTTAGCTATTATGACCTAAAATTAGGCCAACCCACAACAAAAGTTAAGAGCAGTAGAACTCTTTGTGAATGAGTTCGACAGAACGTCCGGAGTAGTAGGTACTGCCACTATACCCTTCTCTACCGTGAAGCAGTAATGTTCTCAATACTGTGTTTTGGATTGGAGGCATACTTTGGTACTGTATTTATTGTTTACCACTTAGCACTTACTTCATTACCTACACAAATATGTTATATTAATCTATATCTATACTAATATTATAAATACATATGTTTGTAACGGATTGGCTCAAAGAGTACTGGACACATTTCAAAAATTCTTTCACCATTGTAAAGCTACATTCACCCTGAGTAACATAGGCTATATAAGATTCATCATCATCATCTATGACCGCGCGGGTGAAACCGCGGAGAGCAGCTAGTTATTTATAATTAAGTAGTACTCATGCTATTTTGTCTTTCTTAATTTAATTAAACTTAGTATGCCTATTTTAGGCCTAAATAGTGTTCAGAATTTTGCACAAACTTTATGTCAGATATTTCATTTCGCAAATATATGTTTAAAAAAACATAAGTATTCGTATTTATTTTTTCGTTTAAATAAATATATAAAATGTAACTTAAACATAACATCCGCCAGGTATTATATTCATCTATGGTAGTGCTCTCTACTCTATCTCTACCTTACCTGTACCCTACGTACTGTTACTTGCTAAGGTCTTGATACTAAGAATTTTTATTATATAAATAAATTTGATAGAGTATGTAACACAAGATATGACACAAAATATCTTCTTTTCTACCAGAGAGAGAGAGAGAGAGAGAGAGAGAGAGAGAGAGAGAGAGAGAGAGAGAGAGAGAGAGAGAGAGAGAGAGAGAGAGAGAGAGAGAGAGAGAGAGAGAGAGAGAGAGACGATCCCAATAATCTATCCATCCACAGTTTTACTACTTACTTACGTCCATACAAATAGTGTCAAATATGTATCCTACTAATACTATCCTATTTATATAATAAATAATAAAAATTTTTTCAGCGGAAGTTTCACTAAATATTTTTTAATATCGTTTTTTGATAATGGATTTCCGCAAAGTAACGCCTGAATCAATAAATTGTATAGGATACTTTTCATCATCATCATCATCATCCATCAACAAACGGTTGAAAAAGCGTTATATGCTAGGGCACAGCACAGACAAAACAATAAGATCTCCGTCTACGTCAAGATCGTAATAATGACAGTACTGTCAAAGTTTGTGTCAGTTTCTGATAGCTTAGTCAAAAGCCAAGTCAATTTGACAGCTCGATACACTATACGTGTTCAGCAACTGTCAAGCGTGATGATATATAATGACAGTTTTTTTTCCCATGGTGATTAATTTTATTATATTATTCTTGTTTACTGATTGATATTCTATGTATTTAAATGTACTCAAATAATACTATTATAACAATTGCGTATTGTATTGTACATATTTTTTTACATTTTAGTATAAATATAGATATGCCCTTGGAGAAATAATAAGCTACTCGAAGTACTAATCCTGCGCACACGTAGTCGCGGGCACCAGCTAATCTCTAAATAAACCGACAATAGATAGATTATTGGCACCGGCCGTAAGCCATCAACTTTGCTTGTCAAAGAATTGGAAAATATTTTTTCTAGTACATTACGTATTCTACTGAGCGTACCATTATTGTATTATAAATATTATAATCAAACAAAACATCGTATGGTATAGGATTGCCGGCCAAATATTTGCCGTAAGTATAGATACCAAATTACCACCTTCATAGGTACATAGATAGATTAATTATCTATATATCAGTGGTTAAGCCATTAAGTGATCATTTCACACTGTGTTGCCATGGACCACCAACTGTTTGGTGGTAATATATCTACAATAAATGTACCTAAATAAAAAAATAGGATTGTTCTATCTATATATAAATAAAATATAACATAGCATCGGGTGACCGAAATGCTGGCGCCTATTTTGGGCAAAAACTTAGCATTGCCATCCAGTGTGGCAATGCCGCCAGCGTTTTGGCCACTATTCCCCCCACCGTGGGGCTTATAGATTAGATAGTTATTATTATTATTATTTTATTTTATTTTTAATTACTAATAATTGGCATAATATTATATAATTTTTGTTTCTAATAAAACATAAAATTTTATTTAAATACACAATATATTTAATATATGTTATTTTATATATTATTTCCTCAAATATAAGGAAATTTTTATATGACAGGGTTGAGTAGGTGCCCTAAGTATCTACTTCTATCTACTATTAATATTACAAAGAGGAAAGATTTGTAAGTATGTTTGTAACGAATTGGCTCAAAAAGTACTGGACCGAATTCATAAATTATTTTACCATTGGAAAGCTACATTCACCCTGAGTAACATAGGTTATATAAGATTCATCATCATAATCATCATCATCCATCACCGCGCGGATGCTACCTGCTAGTATCTACTATTATTAATACGATTGCATTGCATATTTTTTATCTTTAGTAACTTCTGAATCCTTGGTTCTTTTCTTTGTATCAGTATTTTTCGAATTTTTGTGAAAAGAATTGCCAAGTAGCCAAGCCAAACATTTCCATGATTAATTCGAAATTCAAGTTTTGAATGTATCCTTCTATTTGGATGGGTTCGCGGACCATTTCGGCGTCGGGTGCTTCCAGGGACCGCCAATCATAGATAAATCCCACTAATATTATAAATGTGAAAGTTTAGATGGATGGATGGATAAATTAAATTACTCTTACAAGGTTAGTAATTTGTTTTTACCTCCACATTTCTCGAAAAAACTTTTTTTCACACCGTACCCAGACCGCCGATATGACGTCACGAGGTCAGGTGCACAGATATTGTGACCGGGTTGTATATAGTATGTTTGATACTCTTTCACGCAAAAACTACTGAATAGATTTTAATGAAATTTGGTATGTAGATAGATGAGACGCTGAAATAACATATAGGATACTTTTTCATCATCATCATCATCCATCACCACGTGGGTGAAACTGCGTGGTACTATATATTGGGTGGACCACAGGTTCAGAACCACTGATCTATATGATAGTGTAGTCAGTGATACGAAACGTATATAGATATTGAATCTATATATCGTTGCAATATCTTAATCGGATATCGGCCTGCCCTGAAACGATATATCGGTGAAACACTATATTGGTCTATATCGCGCATCGAGAACCGATGCCGATGTCCGATTGAAATATAGTATCGAATCGAATAAATGAGCGCACCAAGTAGTAGTACTATTGTAGGTACTTTATTCTCTGACTGATACGATATATGATAGTGAGTGCGTGGCGTGAAAAAACTATATAGCCGTTTGTTCCAGATTGGCATATTATTCGACGGGAATCACCAAAAGTGATACAACTTTCATTATTAAATGTAAATACATAAACAAAAAATATTGGATTTAAGTACATTATATTAAATCTTTTGCATCTTGAATAACCAATAAAAACGTAATCACACAATATTTTCATGAGCGGTTTATTATATCTATTTTAATATCGCATGAATACGTTACGATATGACGCGTATGAATCAGTAGGTATATTATAATTAGCTTCAGAAAATATATAGTTTTGAAATCCGATATCAAATATCAATTTAATTATAGTTGTGATTTTGATACTATGAAAACACAATATTACCCACTCCTATAATATAATATGATGGTGGCATAGCAGATACTTTACTCGTATCTGTGACTGATAACTATGACAAGTTTATCATACTTCAATATCATCATTAAATTAATGATGATATTGATATAAAAATTGATTGATTGGTGCAGATGATATTATTGATATCATCTGCACCGTTCAATCAATTTTTTAAAGTTTCAGAAGGCCCTTGCAGGCATGAAACTATTTCAAAAACCAAACTTAAACACAGTAATGCTTTTAGCACACACCAGCTCATAACACGCCCGACGCGTTCCTTTGGTTTACGAATGAAACACTTGCGTGTGTTAACGACCTACAGCGGCATCTAGCGATGTGGCTCCGAACTATTACCATGCAAATCACGTAGTACTAACTACTCATGTAATCTGTGCAGTAGCGGTACCAGTATAGTAGATAGTAACATAATTGACACAGATTAGTATATTAGTTACTATGAAGTGTGTTTACGCTACGTGTTTTGTTCTGATTCTGTGTGTGGATGTTAACAGTTTTTGTAGTGATATTGTAACACTATATAGTTACTTTTTGTTTTTTATACAAGTTTTTTCTAGTTTTTCAATGCGACTGTTGTTTTTTTTGTACCTAACATAGGTACTATAGGTAGGTACTTACTGATTTGTAGCGCGATTAATCCGCCAGTTGTGAATTGATTTTGACTTTTGAATTTTATGTTTGGTAGGTACCTAATACTTCAAAGGTCCCATATCAATTTTTAACCGACTTCAAAAAAGCAGGAGGTTATATTATGTTCGTATGTATGTATTTTTTGTGTGTATGTTAGTCGATTTCTCCCCCATTTGTGCGCCGAGACTCAAAATTCTTTTTTTGTTTGGTAGACTAAAATTCCAAGGTGAGGGGACCACCTTGGAATTATACTACAGATTCGATAAAAAAAATACCAAAAATGGAACCGACTCCAACACCAAAAAAATGTGACATAACTTGTCAAATTCTTTTTTTATCTTTTTTTAAATGATTTCTACTTAGGATTTCTAATATTTCGTAGGTTCTTACATTAAAAAAATAAGAAGAGATAGGAGGTTGAACGAAGACGCGGGCAGTTGCTTGTACTATATAATATAATATATACATACAGCTCCACAAGTAAGTATAAAAAACTCCACTTTAATTGGTACAATTAGTGATGGGACGAGTACAATTGCTTGAATTGGGTGCGACGGGTGACTGGACGGAACATCTGCTCACAGCTCGTAGTATGCTGGTATTTACTATACAGTAGCTGGGAAGCTATGTTAATAATTCTTTTGTTTTAATCTAGCATTATCACATTTAGTGGTTAATGAAGGTGTGGTGGAAGTTGGTAACACAGTTGGTCGACCATCTTTGTTCGATCAGGCTTTAGTTTTAATCTTAAACATTAGGCTGTAGGTTTTTTTCTGAGATATGAGGCGGCTCACCAGTGGGCTTAGCACGAATAACTGCGTAAATGTAACGTGTCGTTCTCGGGAAACAGTACAAACTGTCATGTATCTAGGGCAACTGTGGCACAGATAAGTCATAGTTTGTACGCCGAAGCGTGACGCCACGGTAATATAATCTACGTTGACGTTGAAGATATGAAAACTTGTCGCAAACTGTTATCAACGATAATTACCACAAAATATGTATATTTTTTTATTTTTCGGACTTTTACACAACAAGTTCGTCATACTTTTCAGATATAGGAGTGTAACTCGAAAACCGCATGACCGAATTTGATAAAATTTGAATGGGATCACCTCAAAAGTATACTAATTCAAATAAAAAAATAATTTTGAGAACCGGTGCACAATAGGGGAGGAATCGGTAAACATAAATAAAAATACATACAGTCAAACTCATAACTCCTTTTGTTTGAAGTCAGTTAAAAAGCAGACCGTCTCCAATTTAGTCCGAACACGTTGACCGACGTACCTTTAGAAGTTCAACCACAAAATAAATAAGAATACGGTACAACTAGGTAAGTAAATATACATATTCATTAAGCTGTACTGCAGTAAAAAGGCAAATGGAAGGTGACGAGTAGAGCAGAGCAGTGACCGTTCGCCCGCATATATACATCTACTGATAATGGAACAGATGCTCTTTACCGTACCACACGACACTACGTTAGATTATTGTGGATAATTACATTTTATTAGTATCTTACACAAATACATAACTATAAGTAAATATTAAAAAAATATCTATAAGACCGATGGTCAGGTAGAAGTGGCCAAAATAGGTACTAGCAGCATTTACGCGTTAGATGGCATTTTTTGACCAAAATAGGTACTAACAGCATTTCCGCGTTAGATGGCATTTTTGACCAAAATAGGCACTAGCAGCATTTACGCGTAAATGGCACTTTTTGACCAAAATAGGTACTAACAGCATTTCCGCGTTAGATGGCACTTTTTGACCAAAGTAGGCGTTAGCATTTCGGTCACGAGTCCCCTCTACGGCCTCTACCAAACGTTTGGCGGATGGCCCTCACGAGCCTATCTTATGTTAAGCATATAATGCCTCGCAAGAGAATCTTATGCTAGACGGCCATGAAACACATAACATACATATCAAAATATAAACAGCCTATTTCATTTACCATTATATGCTGGGGCCTTCTCTACTTTTAGAGAGGTGTACATGCGAACCCAGTGCAATTTGGTAGATAATTGGATGGGATATAGGCCCTATATATATATATATGTATATAGGGCCTATATCCCATCTATATATATATATATATATATATATATAGGATGCCAGCCACATGACAAAGTTTTTAAGCCTCCGATATAACCTAACAACTGATTTGCTTTGATGGCCGCTATTGCCATAAAAATTGCTATTGTCATTAGCATCCATCCATCCTAGTCGTGGCCGAAATGAGATTGCTCAACCCAATTGAGCGGTAAGGACAAATTCACTGCGAGCACTTTTTATGTTACTTTGACTATTAAATATATAGTTATTTTATACTTTATAAGCCTTTTAAATAGTGTTCAAAGCGTCGTCGTTTCAAACTTATAATTAAATATCAGTTAGAGAGATGTCAGTATAATTGCGAAAAACATATACATACACTAAGACATCATATTAATAAAAAAACATCCAAATATAATACTTATCAAACAGTACTCTGCTATAGTTCTTGTTAACTTAACTCTTACATAATAAAAACGGTTTAGCACTGATGTGATATAAATACTAAAGTACATTAATAAATTAAAGTTATAATAGAATAACAATAATGAAAACCAAGCGAAAGTCTAAAAAGTTCTGTTTAATAGTTGTTTAATCATTGTTTTTAATTTGAAACGAACTTAATGTTCACAGCGCATCCTCACTATTATTTCTTTAATTTTTTATGGAGCTATTAATTTATCAACTCTATACCCCATCAACATGTTTATCGATACAATTTTAAGATGCGGTCTGAATAAAACTAAATCTATTTCGATAAATATAGAATTATATCCAATGTACCGGATTTTGAATGGAAGTTATTTTTAAACTTAACAGCGGATGCACGAAAATGTCGTAAAATTTGTCTTAACTGCATTAACTGCAGGGCTATTATGTACAACTCAGTTGCTAACAAATATTAATTGAAATCTTGAAAAATGGCGGCTCTATGTCAGTTTTGACAACTCCAGTAAGCAAAAATATTAGTAAGTTGATGACTGGAGCTGACAAAAGTGACACAGAGCCTTCATTTTATTAGATTTCAATCAACATTTGTTAGTAACTGAGATACATAATAGCCCTACTGAACTAAGTTTGTTTGTGGCATCGATGAAGTAACTGACTGAGCTAGGCCCGTATTCTTCTGTATGGATGCTCAGCTGTTTTGAATCCCGACTTGTGGTGGTGCCACTGCCTCATTGAAGCTTCATATGGTGGGTCCCAATAATTTATCTATCCACAGTTTTCCTTACTACCAATAGAAATTTGACATAACGTCTATACAAATTTGTATAGGTAGTAAGGTAAACCGGCGATAGATAGATTATTGGCACCGGCCGTAGTAGCTCGAAGCCTCCGCCAGGCCCACGAAGATGAAGACAAAACTAGCCCCCCTTTACTACCCATAGTATGGGTCAGGTCCCATATACCATCGCGTGTCGAGCGTATACACCATGTGCACGTACAAAAATTGCTAGGCCATGTCACGCGTACTCAAAGTGTATATACATTTTTATTCCTCGGGTTTGTTACTAATTTTGGCATACCACTAGTATAAACTTGCTTTTAGTTGGTCATACTATTCAAGAGTAGTTTTTTTTACTTACTACAACGAGCTCTGGAGAGGGTTCTCTACGTGATCGAATCAGAAATGAGGAGATCCGTAGAAGAACGTTAGTCACCGACATAGCCCAGAAGAAGTGGCAGTGGGCAGGGCATATAGCGCGCAAAACAGATGGCCGATGGGGAGGGAAAGTTCTGGAATGGAGAACACGGACCGGCAAGCGCAGCGTCATCCACCGACACGGTGGACAGACGACGTTGGATGCAGGCCGCTTCCAACCGGTCCTTTTGGAAAATGATAGGGGAGGCATATGTTCAGCAGTGGACGTCCTACGGCTGAGATGATGGTGATTTTTTACTTAATGCGTACACTTTTAAGCGTAGTTCGGAAAGAAACCGAAAGAAGTAGACATTGGACGGGATATTATTTTTATCTACATACATATAGATTTAAGAGATTTCTATTTCTTTGGTACGTATAGGTACTAGAAGGACGGTAAACTGTCCTATTCCTTGTCCGCCCCGTAATTTTAGTCCCAACTAATGTTATAAATGCGAAGTTAGTTTGTTTTGTTTGTTTGGTACGCTTTACGCCTAAAATCCTGAACGGATTCTAGATTCAAGATTAATTTATTTGTCATACGGATCGTAATGAATTTGTTCAAGAAGATACATGACATCCTGGGAAGGACATAGGATACTTTTCATCATCATCATCATCATCACGCGGGGCGCTGCTATTTGATTTTGTTTTTAATACTAGGCTCCATCATGTTTACTCTTTACTTTACATACAATAAATCTTGCGCACCGTTTGTTCGTTTCAGATCATGGCGTGAAATGGTGCATGGATATCAACATGCATGTATTCGCTCTAGAATAATAGAAACTGTTTCATTAGCATTTTCATCACAGTTACCATAGATAAACACTTATATATTATATTGGGAAGTTACTAATGGACCCAGTGCCAAGACCACCTTAAGGCAAAGACTATAATATATTTCTATTTTTTATTTATTTATATTAATTTAATAAACAAAGTGTCTGGTTACAGTCCCTCTACCATGACAACATAAATGTCATCTACAGTCGATACTCGATCTCGCCTACCTATTACGCTTGTGATTGGCGTACTCGCTGTCAATTTTAGTTCTACAATTGACTGCGACGTGGCACTGTTCTTTTTTCATACATTTTTCGCGGCAGTCCATATCGAGCATCGATTGGTTCCAATGTTGTAAGCTCATGGTAGACATACAGGTGTCGAAGCCATAAGAGGGATTAATTTTATCGAGAAATTACCTCATAGTTTTACTCCCACCGTAATGAACAAGCAGTCATTTTGTTTTTTCTAATCCAAGCTGGAGTGATTATATTTACTGAGCCATAGCTCCTAGAAACACAAAATAAGTTTCATTCGATAGCTAGACATGTATACCATAAAGCAACGGTAAATATTACCTAATTTTATTGTATTAAGCGATGTAAAAACTTGCTAAAAGAAAAAAAAAGGTTTACTGCTGTTTTTTTTTTCAGATAATTAGCTTTTTAAGAATATCTTAAGTGCTAAACTGTATTTTAACACTTTAGATATTTATACCCTGTACTATCGTTTAGAGAAAAAAACATGCATGGTTTTTTATCTCTGTTGATGATAAATGATGCTAAAAACATAAAGTAGTTTAGAACCTGTGACGGTTTGAATATGACCTCCTATTCCTATAGCGCATATATTATACATACTATCGAAACTATAATAATTTATATATTAATAATATTATATAAATATTTGTTCTAGTTGTATGATCATGTTACTATTTTTACTATTTTATATTCTTTTACATTGTTGTTATATGTGGAGGCTTGTAAATGGCTTTTCATTGTTAATTACCATGTACCATTGTAATTATAGCTGTAAGCTCCCCAAAGAAAAGGGCCGTCCATTAATCACGTGAGGCTCGAAAAGGGGGGAGGGGGTTTGGCAAAAATCACGAAATATCACAAGGGGGAGGGGGGTGTAGTAAGATATCACGTGTATTAATTTTTTTCGTCAAATACGATTCATTAAATATATCATGATATACATGTATAGTAGGTACAATTTATGTGTTTCGCATGATTACACCAGTCCGTTAATATTATTTTTATACCAATCAAAAACAACCTGCAACCTTTCCGTCTACACTTTTTATCATGGTCCTATTATTTAAAAATAATATTCCCCTGTATTTAAAGATAATATTCGAATAATTTTAAGATTCTTTGTAGGTACTAAAAATACACGTGATTTTCGGTGGGGGTGGGGGGTTAGTCTTAAACCTCACCACGTATCACCAAGGGGGAGGGGGGGATTAAAAATGGTAAAATAAAAATCGATTAATGGACGGCCCCTTAGTACTGACCGGGACATTTACCACTAACTCGTAAATAAATACACTTTCAACAAACGGCCATTGTTTTCTTGATTCTTTTTTCTACATAGTTTAAACTTCGATAAGTAGATCCTTTAAGAACCACGACAGCCGCAACTACTTATATATGGGTTAATCTGTTTTACCTTAAAACTAACGACATCGCCACTTTCGGGAAACTTACCTGAAATGAAACAAAAGCATATTAAAGTCGTTGAAAAACATTTGGGTTGTAATACTTGGGTTATTGTACTAGGCTAATTATGCTAAGTTATGATATAAATATAAAAAACCTTCAGTCTTCTCCAAAAGCTAACATAGTTCGCTTAAATAGAAATCGCCTCTGCGCGTAGGTTTCATCTAAATCGTTCCATTCTACGTATTCTCTACTTTCCTCATCCAGTTGGTTCTGATTATCTTTGTCAATGTGTGTTACCAGTGATGACTTATGGCACTGAAACGTGGTCTCTTACTATGGGCCTCATAGAAAAGCTCATAGTCGCACAACGAGCTATGGAGAGGGCTATGCTCGGGGTTTCTCTACGTGATCGAATCAGAAATGAGGAGATCCGTAGAAGAACAAAAGTCACCGACATAGCCCAGAAGATTAGCCAGTTGAAGTGGCAGTGGGCAGGGCACATAGCACGCAGAACAGATGGCCGATGGGGCCGAAAGGTTCTGGAGTGGAGACCACGGACCGGCAAGCGCAGCGTAGGTCGTCCACCGACACGGTGGACAGACGACCTGATGAAGGTCGCAGGACAACGTTGGATGCAGGCCGCTTCCAACCGGTCCTTTTGGAAAATCATGGGGGAGGCCTATGTTCAGCAGTGGACGTCCTACGGCTGAGATGATGATGATGGTGATGATCTTTGAGTAAAAAATGTCCTTCCATCTTCTCCTCTGCCCTAAACCGACTGCCGCCAAATTTATCCTTATCTCTGGCCTGGGGGCCTACTCCCACCTTATACAAAACCATCATAAATCAGGAGCGTTTTATAATAATCATACTTACTATCGTACTCACACCGACACAAAACGGTCAAATTTAATGATAAGGTTGCAATATGACTACTTTAAGAGATAGGAGTATGGACCTTCAAAAATTTGAAATTGCTGGAACAAGGAAACTTAGTGTTATAAGTCACGGCAAAGTACACGAATTGGGTGAAATATTTGATCGTCATCAAAACGTCTATCGTAATCTATTATTGTTTTAAGCTTGATATATTGACGTGGTGGTACCAAATTTGATGATAAGTATGAAACATGACTACTTTATGAAGTGGGAGTAAGGCCCAAGGTTTCAGTGAAGGTATGATTTTGATAACATCCATGGGCGTATATATAAGGGGGGGGTTAGGGGGTCCGGTCACCTGTAACTAACAGTGTGTTCCAGCAGCTATCTTTGAGAGCCAGCAGTCACCGCTCTAGATCTATTATCCATTTATTAGCCAATTATTAGATACCACCTTGAACTTATCATCATTGATCATTAGGAAGTAAAATAGTCAAGCACCGGCATATCAGGCAAAAAAAAAATTCACCAAAACATTTAACCGACTTCAAAAAAAATTTCAGATGTAGGAGTGTAACTCAAAAACCGCTTGACCGAATTTGATAAAAATTAAATGGGATCACCTCAGGAGTATACTCTTTTAAATAACTTATAAAGGGCATAGAAAGTTTTACTAGGTAGGTAGTACCTATGTAGCAGGGGAGGAAGTGGCTTGGCCAGTATCTTTACTATGTATGGTAAAATGATTTTAGGAAGTTAGGGCCTAATGCCACAAAACCATGTTTATGTTTGCTTATAATGCAGACCTAAATATTGTACTTAGAAACAGTAGTTAAGGATCGAAGGACATTGTAGCAAGTAAAAATACTGCTATTAAGTATAAGTAGTGCTATTAAGTAGGTACGCTGATTCAGATCCAATGTCTTATTATTAGAAGATAGATATTATGTATATTATACTTATTTGCTTCTTACCTTTAGTGAATTACATATTTTCTTTAAAGTCCTATAATAAATTATGGGCTAAATAAAGACATTAATAAATGTCTTTATTTAATACATTGCCATCTGGCGTTGAACAACGGAACCATAACTGAGTACGAAAGTAACAGTAGTTATTATAATACCACATGCGAGCGCGATGACCACAAACCCAGTTGCACCGTTCCGTCCCGCTTACGTCAATTGTCACTAGATGGCAGTGTTATGAAGGACATCACTACGAAAATAGTATAGAAATTATACAGATTATGATATCAATCAATGATGTTAAATTAATACAATATGTTGAATAAAGTATAATAATGTAGAACAAAGTTATGACATAGAAAAACTTAAATAGTTTTTGTTTAATTTAAATCGTTTCTAAATGTAATAATTATAATCTACCTAAACCTACTATACAAGCGTAGTAAGTATAGGTAGGTAGGTAGGTACTTAAACGTCGACACCAATGAAAAACTGTACATGATATTATTTTACCATTTTTTTTCTTTTGTAAGTACCAGTGCTTATAAATACGTATTGAAATTTATCTTTAAAGGTTTAAGTACCTATATTGTATAAATATTTTGTATAAGTCATCACACTAATTATTGTGTAAAACCCAAATTTAGGTCTTCGACCTTGCGCGGTCATACACTGCGCGAAAAAGCTTAGGTAGTAGGTAGGTAAGTTAGGTACCTACATAGTGAACGTGTTTCAATGTACTTAAAGATACACAATCAACTTTACATTTACCATTGCCAACAAATTACAACTAGACGCACTACTTATACCTATTTAAAAATAAGTACCTGTAAATATTGCTTCTTTACTTAAGAATTTTCATTACAATTTTACTATTACTATTCTACACATAAGTCATATTATTATATAGATTGGAGGAAGAATTTCTCTTTCTTCCATTAATATATGCCTAGGTAGATAGGAACCTAGGCATACACCGCCTTATTTATTATAGTTGAAGGTTAAACCAAGTCTAGCGTTAATTAAACTCGATAATAAATGTCACAGGTTTACTCCATAAACCAGATTTCTCTATGGCAACATCGCAAAACGAGCTAGGTTAGTTTAATCTGTGGTCTTGGACCGCCATTCCATTTTAACGTTGACGTAAAATTGATATCTAGAGTTGAGGTTATTTTCATTTTTACTTTAGAAACGGGATATTTACCATTACCACGTACCTATTGTATTTAATTTTAGGTCTCGATATTTCGGCACAGTTGCATGCGCCATGTTCACGAGTACACTGAGAATGCGCCATGTTCACGAGTAAACTGAGAGTCAGTTTACTAGTCTTTGTCATATTATTAGCATCATATTATTAACGTCATATTGTGAACATGGCGCATGCTACTGTGCTGAAATATCGAGAGCTCACAATAAATTTATACAATACTTACATGGTAAATATCCCGTTTCTAAAGTTAACTCTTGCATTAAGCCCATCACACACGATGAAGATACTATAAAATATATATTATTTTAGAGCAGATTCGGACATATTGCTCACCATATAATTCAATGAGCGACCACACACGGTGAATATACTATAATATTTTACCTTAGAGTAGCTTAAGATGCCACCGATATTCGAATGTTAACATACGCTAAAACTACTGCAGATCATGAAGACATCTTAAGATAGTGTCCGATACTGATCTTAAGATCAAATACAGAATGTTGACAAAACCGTTGCGGTAAATAGACGTCTGGTCTTCAGTTACCGAACAAATTTATATTTTCACAATAAAAACTAATAAAGCTTCACATTATCTTATGTACCTATTTTGTTTCGAACCTGTAGAAATATTTTTTGTAAATAAAAATGAAACTAACGTCTGACTAACGCGAATGTGTCAAACAAAGGAAATCATCGAAAAAGTGAGATTTTCTATCTACTAACCGAACCAGCGGTATGACAATTTTATCTTAGTAGAATTAAAAAAAAAATCTATGGGCCTAACCTCCATAGGTTTTTCTAGATTGTAGGTACTACGTATAGATCGATCAAACTAGGTAGGTAACTACTAAATCGATGTTAGTATTCTTGATGAAATAAGGCTATGTTATATTATTAGACTAGCTGCAGCCGCGACTTCGTTCGCGTGGCCCTTTAATTAATGTTTTCAATATAAACCCCATCAAAATTGGCCTTTTCAGAAATTACCCGGATTATAGAGGCAGACAGACAAACAATTAAAAAACTGGTAGGTATCGTGCAAATAACCATATGAAAGTGCAAGAAAAAGCTGTTTTTTTTCTGAAAGATCATTGTAAAGTTTAAATTCACTACGGTGTTTCCTGTGTTTTATGTGATCTTCTATCCAGATTCTTCGTTTATTACTTTTAGCTAGTATGACGGTTATATCATATTCACAGTCCCAATCATCATCTGAGGAACTGTCCAACAGGTCTAGCAACAAAATACGGATCATCGCAAAATAAAAAATATGAACACTCTGTATATTACAGTGTGAACGATCGAGACGTGCGGCTCCCGAGACGGACTCCGATAGAATGTACGCTTGCTATATATTATAGTATCTGCGCCGTGTGTGGTGAGTTAAGTTAACATAACTTTTACATTCGACGCTATAATATATATATATATTATCTTAGTCGTGTGTGATGGGCTTTAGTGAGTGATGTCAGTTTAAAAATTTATATTTTCATTTTGGTCAGGAAGTATTTTATTTTTTTGTGTAGGTAGGTATATCATGTTGCATTCTATTGCTTGAAAATGCAGTATTAACTTGCGGTTAGTATAGATCGAGTAGGTAACGGCTAGCATTTTTTTTATATAAGTATCAAGTATTTGATTGAGATTTGATAGTAAGCGTCACTACGATACCAGGCTCTGAATCAGTACCTCTACCACGAGTTAGCAACATAGATGTCATCTATAGTCGATACACGATCTCAGCTTGTAATTGGCGTACTCGCTTAGCTTAGCAATTTTAGTTCTACAATTGACAGCGAGGTGGCACTGTTCTTTTTTTCATACATTTTTTCGCGACAGTCGATATCGAACATTGGTTTCAATGTTGTAAGCCCATGGTAGACCTACATGCTCGTCGCCGAGATATTGGTGGATATGCGTCTAACCCACCTAGTAACTTTACAAGAGCAGTAGGAATTTTTGTAAAGGAGTTAATTCGGGGTAGTACGGCCACCACACTGTTTCTACCGTGAAGCAGTAATGTTCGCAATACTGCGTCCTGGTTGAAGATATGGTTGCCGGCGAAAATCGAAATTACAGGCACGTGATACTTGACAAGGGTCTCAGAGTTACGGGCACAGTGCAGTTCATCACTTGTGAGGAAATGCATCTGTTCTATGCTATAGTTACCACTTAACACAAGGTGGGCCTCGCGCTTGTATCGTTTTGAAAATCTCTAAAAAAACCAACTTCAGACCCCACACACCATACCTACCACTTACGCACTATAGCTTTGTGGCAAAATGATGCACTGCGACCAAGATGGCGACCTCCACAAGAGACCTACCACCTAGTCAGTCAGGTTTCGTCGCCTGTAACGATTCCCATCCTGACAGGAGGGGGAATATTCTTAAGACACGTCGCATTTCCTGAAGTCGTATTATCTATTTTATTATTGGCCAAATATCGACCGGTGAGCCTACAGGTAAACTCTTTCCTCACTCGGATGAATAAATATAGTAAACATAAAAGACATTATTCTTATCATTTACTGCTCAACTAAATAAATATGTATTTTCATATTTCTAATAACTATAAAATAGCGCACGTACCTACCTAATTAGCTTACCGATAAACCTGTATTACAGGAAATAGTTGCATTACAACTAACAAACCAGTAAAGCAAAATGTATTAACAGCAATAATAACAAACAAAACGATTTAAGAGGATTGCATAGCTAGTATTTCCCATGCTAAAAGAGAAAACTCTTTTCTACCTCATAACATTGTCCGATTTCAGTGATTATTTTTTCATGGAATCATGACATTGTTTACTATTTTTTTTTTTTTTTTTTTTTTTTCGAAAAAACTATGCCCGTACGTTTTGATTTTCCCATTTTTTTTAGTTTTAAAAGAGAAAATTTATGGTACTTTGAAATACTGAAAAAATCAAAACGTACGGGCATAGTAAACAATGTCATGATTCCATGAAAAAAATCACTGAAATCGTACAATGTTAAGAGGTAGAAAAGAGGTTTCTCTTTTAGCATGGAAAGTACTAGCTATGCAATCCTCTTAAATATCAATATTATTATATTATATATAATAGCCTAAGCACATAATCACCTAAACACTAAAATTCTGGTCAGAAATATTCTATAATAGATACTTAAGGCGCGTCCCATAGCAAATGATGCGCAGAGGCTGATGTTTAGAAGATATCATCGCGTTATTTCAAGGACATTTAAATAAAAGTACCTGGATGACGGAGCTTGGCTCGTAAGTGACAAGTGATTTTCTTGTTCTAACCTCAAACCGAACACTCATTGGCTTAGTATTGCTTAACAACGCCATCTATTGTCAAGTAGCTTAAGTGTTGCTATGTTGGTAAAACAGTTTAGTTGTTGTGCAAACTGATGGCCCTAGTTGCCGTAATGATAATGTAGCAGTTTATCATTGCCTGAAAACTCGGCTAAAACGACGTTTTCTAAAAATGTAACCCAGCTAGATAGATGTATCGCCCCCGAAACCCCCTGCAAACTAAATTTCATGTAAAATCATTGTCGCCGTTTCCGATATTCAGATTATAATATACCTACAAGAATTGTTCGTTTAGAGGTGTTACATAAAAATATCATGACGATCTTCAACATTTTCTCTACATTATTACTTACAAAAATAAAGATTAAAAATCGTGATGGGCTGAATGTGCCGAAATATCGAGAGCTCACAATAAATATAATACATGGTAAATATGCCGTGTCTAAAGTGAATTCTTGACCATGTTAGTTTAAAAACTTATAAAGGCTGAAATACGAGAAAAACATTGATTCCTTGCCTGTCCACATGAACTAAAAGTTGTTTTTTAAATTGGTGTGTGTACACCAATTTAAAATCGGATTAGATTTAATATCGGATTAGAATCGGAAAACGAATTTATAACACGATTTTTTTAAATAACTACCTTATTTTGTAAGTTTTTTAATTGACCATTATTTTTAAATACCTTTTATTTTGTAAGTTTTTTAATTTACTATGATTTTTAAATACCTTTTATTTTGTAAGTTTTTAACTAATTATTTTTTAAGTACCTTATTTCGTAACTTTGTTACAAAAATTTTTTTTTAAATACCTTATTTTACATTTTTGTTATTAACTATTATTATTAAATACGTTATTGCGTTATGTTTTTTAACTAACAGTTTTTTAATACCTTGTTTTGTATGGTTAACCAACTATTCAAACATCGATGAGAATTTTCGGCAGAGGTCACGTGGCTGTCGCCCAGAACCAGATTCTCAAGGTAATTTGCTCCGGGATGCGCCTTAAGTTTGTTTATTGGTTACAAAATGGGGTTAGCAGAGCTATTTCGGTAACTCCGGTTTCTATGACATAACGTATATATTTATTTCTAATCTGCGCTAGTGTTGTGCATAAGTTTAAATATTGATTTTCATTAAGGTTAACGACCCGACTTTTTGTTTATCATTATGCCTCTATATGGGGACACATAATAAATTACTTATATTTTTTTACTGTACGTCTTTAAAGATAAATATAATTTAAGTGTTTGTTTGTAATTTAAAATTAACAACTATTCATCAAATGCATGTATAAGTATACGGTAGGTACCTACATGAAAACATCAATTTTAAAAATGTTTGTATGACTATATGTATGTTTGTTGCAACTAATCTCTAAAACGGCTGGACAGATTTTCACGAGACTCACTGGCAGATAGCTGATGATATAAGGAGTAACTAAGGCTACTTAGATATAATTACGAAAAAAATATATGAAACTGTCTCTGTCTGTCATATCACGCGCACGCCTAAACGGCAAAACGGATCGTAATAAAATTTGCAACGTTATAGATTATATTCAAGATAAGCACGATTCCTTTCATCATCATCATGCATCACCACGTGCGTGAAACCCTGGAGCGCAGCTAGTTTATATAATATAAAAATGTATCCTTTTTTACCTTGTTCACGTGATAACTTGACCGAATTTAAAGTTAATATTATAAATTGTCCAAAACAACGTTTATAAAATCCAAGACACATTTTTTAAATAAAATTCATAGTAACGTCATGGTAGTCTGTGCTTTATTACCATTTATTTTCAAAGGCACAAACTGCGAAAATATTCGTATCGCAAACGACAACGCGCGCGTCACGCTTCGGCAAACTATGAGTTATCTGTGCCAGTTCCCTAGATAAATGACAGTTTTTACAGTTTCCCGTGAACGAACCGTAACGTTACATTTACGCAGTTATTCGTGCTAAGTCCACAGCGGCCATAACACAAACAAAGGTCAACGCGGCCAGATTCGGCGTACAAACTATGAGTTATCTGTGCCAATTGTCCTAGATACATGACAGTTTGTACTGTTTCATGTGAACGAACCGTAACGTTACACTTACGCAGTTGTTCGTGCTAGGTCCACAGAGGCCATAACACAAACAAAGGTCAATGCGGCCAGATTCGGCGTACAAACTATGAGTTATCTGTGTCAATTGTCCTAGATACATGACAGTTTTTACAGTTTCACGTGAACGAACCGTAACGTTACACTTACGCAGTTATTCGTGCTAGGTCCACAGAGGCCATAACACAAACAAAGGTCAACGCGGCCAGATTCGGCGTACAAACTATGAGTTATCTGTGCCAATTGTCCTAGATACATGACAGTTTTTACAGTTTCACGTGAACGAACCGTAACGTTACACTTACGCAGTTGTTCGTGCTAGGTCCACAGAGGCCATAACACAAACAAAGGTCAATGCGGCCAGATTCGGCGTACAAACTATGAGTTATCTGTGCCAATTGTCCTAGATACATGACAGTTTTTACAGTTTCACGTGAACGAACCGTAACGTTACACTTACGCAGTTGTTCGTGCTAGGTCCACAGAGGCCATAACACAAACAAAGGTCAACGCGGCCAGATTCGGCGTACAAACTATGAGTTATCTGTGCCAATTGTCCTAGATACATGACAGTTTGTACTGTTTCACGTGAACGAACCGTAACGTTACATTTACGCAGTTAGTCGTGCTAAGTCCACAGCGGCCATAACACAAACAAAGGTCAACGCGGCCAGATTCGGCGTACAAACTATGAGTTATCTGTGCCAATTGTCCTAGATACATGACAGTTTGTACTGTTTCATGTGAACGAACCGTAACGTTACACTTACGCAGTTGTTCGTGCTAGGTCCACAGAGGCCATAACACAAACAAAGGTCAATGCGGCCAGATTCGGCGTACAAACTATGAGTTATCTGTGTCAATTGTCCTAGATACATGACAGTTTTTACAGTTTCACGTGAACGAACCGTAACGTTACACTTACGCAGTTATTCGTGCTAGGTCCACAGAGGCCATAACACAAACAAAGGTCAACGCGGCCAGATTCGGCGTACAAACTATGAGTTATCTGTGCCAATTGTCCTAGATACATGACAGTTTGTACTGTTTCATGTGAACGAACCGTAACGTTACACTTACGCAGTTGTTCGTGCTAGGTCCACAGAGGCCATAACACAAACAAAGGTCAACGCGGCCAGATTCGTCGTACAAACTATTGAGTTATCTGTGCCAATTGTCCTAGATACATGACAGTTTGTACTGTTTCATGTGAACGAACCGTAACGTTACACTTACGCAGTTGTTCGTGCTAGGTCCACAGAGGCCATAACACAAACAAAGGTCAATGCGGCCAGATTCGGCGTACAAACTATGAGTTATCTGTGTCAATTGTCCTAGATACATGACAGTTTTTACAGTTTCACGTGAACGAACCGTAACGTTACACTTACGCAGTTATTCGTGCTAGGTCCACAGAGGCCATAACACAAACAAAGGTCAACGCGGCCAGATTCGGCGTACAAACTATGAGTTATCTGTGCCAATTGTCCTAGATACATGACAGTTTGTACTGTTTCATGTGAACGAACCGTAACGTTACACTTACGCAGTTGCTCGTGCTAGGTCCACAGAGGCCATAACACAAACAAAGGTCAACGCGGCCAGATTCGTCGTACAAACTATTGAGTTATCTGTGCCAATTGTCCTAGATACATGACAGTTTGTACTGTTTCATGTGAACGAACCGTAACGTTACACTTACGCAGTTGTTCGTGCTAGGTCCACAGAGGCCATAACACAAACAAAGGTCAACGCGGCCAGATTCGGCGTACAAACTATTGAGTTATCTGTGCCAATTGTCCTAGATACATGACAGATTGTACTGTTTCATGTGAACGAACCGTAACGTTACACTTACGCAGTTGTTCGTGCTAGGTCCACAGAGGCCATAACACAAACAAACGGCGTCAACGCGTCCAGCTTCATCGTACAAACTATGAGTTATCTGTGCTACAGTGGTCATAGATAAATGACAGTTTGTGCAGTTTCACGTGACCTACACGTTACGTTACACTTACGCAGTTACTCGTGCTCTATAAGCATTACTATATTGTGTCTCATCTCTGAGTATCGGCTGTCTATCTGTCGGTAGGTAGGTACATCTCACACAAGGATGAGGCAAGGTCGCTTTCATCACCCACGCGAAGTGATAACTGCAGATAACTGTTAGGTATGTTTACTAATATGTACTTATGGATGTTGTTTTATCCATTAGATCTTATATGACAATTACACAATGATATACATATCACATGCCGACAAAGAATAATATTACTTTATCTGTCGAACGACCCGCACTCAATAGAAATTTCATTGTTATATTGACGTTTGACACGTGAGGAGATGTTGTTTTTATAATATACTAACTGCTTTCCGCGGTTTCACCCGCGCGGTGATGAATGATGATGATGAATCTTATATAGCCTACGTTACTAAGGGTGAATGTGGCTTTACAATGGCGAAAGAATTTTTGAAATTGGTCCAGTACTTTTTGAGCCAATTTGTTACAAACATACTTACATACAAATCTTTCCTCTTTATAATATTATATAGTCATAGTATAGATTGGTATAGTTAGATACAATTTGAAAAAAAAAACCGACAATGAATACCTGCGCTCCGCGGTTACACCCGTGGTTGGGTGATGATGATGAATCAATATATTTATATATTATGTTCATATGGGATAATGTAGGATTCTAGTGGAGAAAGATTTTTTTCATATCTGTCAAGTAGTTTCGGAACATAATAAATTCAATCAAACAAATCTCTCCTCTTTATAATATTAGTATAAAAATGATAAACCAATTTTTTTTTGCTGTAGGGAACCACTACAACATTATCTGGGTAAGTATTTTGTCTACCGACTTCCAAAACGGAGGAGGTACTCAATTCACCGTATTTTTTTTGTTTGTTACCTCATAACTTTCGATAGGGTGAACCGATTCTCGTGTGGCTCCATTTCATCAAGTTCGGTCAAGTAGTTTTTGAGTTACACTGCAATAACTGAATAGAATGGAAGTCGTTATAAAATTTTCAAATTGTACTTGTTTATATGGAAATAGATAATCTCTCAATCAGATAAAGACATAATCAATAAATTACGGTAATTTTTTTTGATAAATACTAAGGTATAACTACTAGGTAAACAGTCCCTACATAATACACAGATTTTTAACTTATTTATAAATAGGAGGAGGTCCGATGTTCGGCTGTATGTATGTTTTTAATTTTATATGTATACGTATGTTCACCGATTTCTCCCCCATTAGTGGCCGATTCTCAAAATTCTTTTACATACTCCTGAGGTGGTCTCATTTAAATTTCATCGAAATTCGAGCGGTTTTTGAGTTACACTAAAATAACTGTAAAGTGTTTCGCTTATCTTGATATCCTTATTGACGGTGAATGACAATCGATCCCGTAAATAGCAAGGGTCACTAATGGGTAAAAAAAAATTTGACAATGATTTTCATTCAGGTTCAAAGTAGCTATTATCACAATAATGTGCGCACGGTACCGACTTCAACAAGTTTCACACTTTTTAGTGTTGAAGTCAGTTTCATTTTTTGGTAAATCTTTTATTTTTAATGACTAAGGGTATGTACCTACAATACGTACCTACTTGCATAAGCTCTTTCGCATGAAATGATTAAATTCAACACTGTAACACAGAAAATATAAACAAATCACGTTTCTCAAACAATTCAATGTCCAGTGAATACTATAGTAGAACCAAAATACAACGGAAGACCAGTACAATAATAGAAACCAAACTATTTCTGGTTACAAGCCGTGTCCAGTTACCCACAACCCACAACCGCTTGGTCCGGCGCCAGACAGTCTGCCCTACATACTTCACCAATGTATATATCTATTCTTAGTATACTATTAAAAAACATTGCACTACAAATAGTTCCCACAATCAAATTCCACTTATAAGTAAGTACCATTAAGTTCAAATTAAATTACGATAGTTGACAGAGGCTACTTTAAACTGTGTCGGCAAATTAGAACTGAGTTTAATTTAGTACGGTTTTGCAATGTCAGTGGTGTTTACGGAATTGAAACCAGCCGTGCGATTCTGTAATGATTCGTTGACGAGCTCGTCGACGAGCTCACTGATGTCAAATGATATATTTGTGCTCTTATACACAAGGTTGTTTTTCCAACGTTTCTTGTCATCTCGTCATTTGTTTCACGGATGTTGTCAATGATGCAATGATGTTGGCTCTTAGAGAATCGCGCGGCTGTTGATCTAATATTGATTGTTTGTGGGTTAAACTAAACATTGTAATATCAATACTAAAAACGATAATAAAAACAAATATTTAGTTCCACTTCTGCTGGAATAATGCCTATGGCAGTGATGCAGTGGGCACCACCCTAGCCCTCCCGCATAAACTGCTAATAGGAAGTAGGTATACAGAATAAGCAAAGAAAAACCAATTTACCAAATACGATTCGACACGTGTTCCGACTCTACACGAGGCATCCTCAGGACGAGGTTGACTCGTCATCTGGGGCCTTACTATACTTATAGCTTACTAGCTTCATAAAAACCATGCAAGTTCCGTGCGGTTCATAAACCTGGCATAGGTTTAACAGCTTTGAATGAAATCATACCATTACGCTCATTTAGGTGAACTGTTTGAACATTGTTTTCGCAAAGATGAACGGATAATGTTTTCTCTGACATTCTAACAATTTTATTTATACAATATTGCAGACGTCTATACGTTTGTAAGCTGATAAACTGAGTTTTTCGAGCGACATGTTAACGATAGTCCATACAAAAAAACAGGTGAACGGTTTTTCTGCGGTTCTTGAATAGTCTGGTCGGTCTGGGCAGGCCTGCTTTAACGTTGTCATGGTAAAAATAAGCAGGGCAGTTTTCTAGATGTCCTGCTTTAAGAGCTCATAGTAAGGCCCCTGGTCAACATTGTGGTTGATTGGGTTGTTTTGTGTGTTGCTTATTCTGTACAATTCATATTCTAGTCAGGTCTCGCTATTTTTTAAATGAATTTCCGCATTGTAACAATAAGCTTGAACCAACAGATTAATATCATAGGGTATTAAAGCTGACCCGCTAGCGGCGTCGCTCACTTCACCCTCTTTCAACTTTCCAGAAAGCCTTCCTTAATTGATGATTACCTACAACATAAAGGCATCAACTGCCGAAATCTAAAGTGTATAGCCTCAGGCTAGTTTAGGCTTTGCTTAACATTATACTAATTTGATGAATTAGTATAATGTTAGTTATTTATACTAATATTAATTAATTTAAAAATTAATTAGTTTTAAAATTAGAGGAAATATTTGTATGTAAGTATGTTTGTAACGAATTAGCTCAAAAAGTACTGGACTGATTTCAAAAATTATTTCACCATTGGAAAGCTACATTCACCCTGAGTAACATAGGCTATAAAAGATTCATCATCATCATCCATCACCGCGCGGGTGAAACCGCGGAGAGCAGCTAGTATATTACATTACAAGTGGTTCTGTGAGAATGGAAGACCTCGCATTTGACTGAGGGCTGGCCTCAGCCATTAAAACCATGCAATAACCGACACATTCCCTATTCCTATGGCATGTGTGAAATCCGTCCATATACAACTTAGCAAATTTAGTTTTCGAAATGTGTTTCTCTGTAAGGAATTGGTAATTCTTTGGAGAAAGTTCTTGAACCAAAATAAATTATCCCTCTTTTCTCCCCTCTCTACTCCCCTCTTTTGGATTTTATTTACACAACAGTGCGCGTCTCAAATTTGATTGAAATCCGTCGATAAATAACGTTATTCATCAAACTTCCTCCTTGCCCTCCACTCACTCCCCTCAAGTAAAATCGCAACCGACTAAAAAAATAAATAACTTAGTAACATGTGTACACATGTTTCATGATTGATTTAAAGTTTTTAGTCGATTGCGATTTTTATTTGAAGGGAAATTTCGATAAATCGGTATAAAAATGCGACCTGTAGGCATCGCCTACAGACAGACATGCAGACAGACAAAAGTACTTTTCAGCCAATCGCGAAACTGAGACGCTATCAAGCTATACGCTCGCTTGGTCAATTGTATATACTCGTAGATAATAATAATACTTACTGATATCAAAAAATACAGAACGTCAATTTGCCGTTAAAAAAAAATTAAAAAAACGTCAATTCGCCAATAAAAAATGTATATCAAAAATGCAGAACGTCAATTTGCCAATAAAAAAATTTAAATAAAAAATACAAAACGTCAATTCGCCAATAAAAAAAATTATATAAAAAATACAGAACGTCAATTTGCCAATAAAAAAATGTATATAAAAAATGCAGAACGTCAATTCGCCAATAAAAAAATGTATATAAATATTTTTTTTATTGGCGAATTTGCCAATAAAAAAATATAGAAATAAAAAAATATACAACGTCAATTTTCCACTTGATCAAAGAGTTTTAATTAGTAGTTTAAATATTGAAGCCTTGACATAGATAGGTTAGCAGTTTTTATTGTACCTAATTATCTCAGTATTTAGTTCTCTTATAGTTCTAATAGAAGTAAGAAATGTATACACAGTGGTTATGTGATCGTAGATTAAGCACGGTTCAGATCAGCTAGAACAACGTCGGTCGG
The DNA here is from genome assembly GCA_917880725.1 of Selenia dentaria. Lineage (NCBI taxonomy): Eukaryota > Metazoa > Arthropoda > Insecta > Lepidoptera > Geometridae > Selenia > Selenia dentaria. Next base: position 25,350,363 of record OU862896.1, on the reverse strand, counting down.
CTTGAAAACTGGATTTTTCTACTATGTGATTTTTATATTTATAGGTTGTATATTGTATATACCAATTGAAAAAAATAATGTTAAACTTATTTTTAACATGCAAAGACATATACCACGTACTTGCAATTTAAGAGAGAAAATAAACATCCTCGGACGGGACTCGAACCTACGTCTTTCGACAACAGTTTAACAGCCTTGACAACAAAGAACAGCTTTGACGGCATTGAACAGCTTTGACAGCATTATCAAACCGAATCAAGAAGAGTTTTTCAAACATTTTTATTATATTTAGCTTTCATATTGATGTCGCAACACTTCATATAATTTTATTATATGATATAGTAAATAAAAAAATTAGTTCGCTTTTAAACAGTACAATTCTTATATTTTTTACAATACATTGGTGGCAGATGACAACAAGCCAAAAGCGAAATACCTAAAATTATCCACGTCTTCTAAATAATGTCTTCTCCATTATATTTTTTTCCGTTAATACAGTTTTTACAGCCGCGACATTCGTTCGCGTAGTATGTTCAGCCTTCGGCCTCGCCATAACCTCCCATATATTTTTTTTTATGTAAGAACCTTCTACGAAGTATTAGAATATATTAAAAATATTAATTAAATCGTTAAAGCCGTTCTCAAGTTATAGCGTGACCAGGAGAAATAGGAGTTCATTTTTAATATAGATAGACTAGCGCCCTAGATAGCCGGCGACTTCGTTCGCGTAGTAGGTTCGGCCTTCGGCCTCGCCATAACCTCCCGTCTTTTCTTGGTTTTTCTTTCATAAGAACCTTCTCTTGACAATAATTATGACAAAAAAAAGAAGTATTAGCGAGATTGTTCTATCCGTTCTCAAGTTATAGCGTGACGAGGAGAAATAGGAGTTCATTTTTAATATAGATAGACTAGCGCCCTAGACAGCCGGCGACTTCGTTCGCGTAGTAGGTTCAGCCTTCGGCCTCGCCATAACCTCCCGTCTTTTCTTGGTTTTTCTTTCATAAGAACCTTCTCTTGACAATAATTATGACAAAAAAAGAAGTATTAGCGAGATTGTTCTATCCGTTCTCAAGTTATAGCGTGACGAGGAGAAATAGAGGCTCATTTTTATATAGATAGATATATATATACGGGTACAGTTTCGTTAGACTGTTGTTCGCCATTATTAATCCATCATTAATTCAGTAAATAAGTATGTCGCACAAATAGCACTGTTATCGTTGACCCAGTTCTCATGCAATCGGTTTGCGCGGGCGGTGATTATCACCAAAGGCTTTGAAAGGCCATGCATAACGGACATTTAGATTATATTGAATACCTATATGACTGCTTATTATAGAAGTCTAGGTCTAGATAACATCGGTAAAAAAAAACAATTGTAAATCAGTTATAGACACTAGAACTGTTCTCACTGCAACCTGACTTTGAACAGGTAAAGAACGGACTACTCGGCTATTTGGATCCATTGTGGTTATTCGAGGATCCTTATAAGCAATCTATATAAAAGAGTTGAAAATTGAAACCCGGCTCTCCACTGCCTGCAAACACGGAACACAAACTATAAACACGGGCCGGACCTAATACCGCCACACACCTTTCACGAGGCATAAAACAGGAGCATTTTGTAATAAGCTTAGAATAATCATACTTCAGGCATACTATCACCAAACACACAATAAAGACGAACAATATTATTTTAATACTATTTAACATTGGAACAGTTATACTTTATGTCATAAGTCACTTCGGAGTACACGAATTGTATGACGTCAACAAAACGTCTAGCGTTGATCAACAGGTACTATTTTAAGTTTACTATATTGTCGTTAAGGTACCGAATTTAGTGGTAAGGTTGAAAAATTACTACTTTAAAAGTTGGTAGCAAGCCCTCAAAAGAGATGTTACGTAACAACTTGGAAAAAGTCAAAAAGGTGTAGGTATAGGAGCGCAGCTAGTTTTTAATAAATATTATTTAAAATATGTTAAGAAAAATATATAAAAATAAGACACAATAATAATTTTTGAAACTCTTATTGCTGATATAAAATTATCTTAACATTAACATTAAAATTCAAAGGGTAGATAAATATTTAGGAAAGTAATGTGAAATCAATCAATTCAAGGGCCTTAAAAGAAAATTGATGGCGTATCGTTCTCGCACGCACTTTCGTTCGAATCAGAGTAGACTTGTGTTAAAGTAGCAACCTCATTTATAATATCTCTTTTTAAGCCAGGCTTATCTTCCAAATTTTGAAATAAGCCCGGCTTAGAACTAAATCGCGTCATTCTGAAAACTAGCTTACTATCATACTTATAATTACCAATAAAAATGTAATGCTGGACCAAAGTCAGGTGGGATTATGTTGTCCCTTGTTACGAGATTATTATTATTTAATCCCTTTGACCACAGTACCTACTAACCTACCTACAGCCGGAAAACGGAATGTATATGCTACCACGGTGTGCTGCATTAAGTATGATCCCTCCATCGTATAGGAACAACTCTGCCATGAGTTGGCAACATAAATGTCATCTATAGTCGATACTCGATCTCGCCTACATAATAAGCTTGTGATTGGCGTACTCGCTGTCAATTTTAGTTTTACAATTGACCGCAAGGTGGCACTGTTTTTCATACATTTTTTCGCGGCAGTCTATATCGAGCATCGATTGGTTTCAATGTTCTAAACTCATGGTAGACCTACTGGTACATATATACACAGATAGGTACAATTCCTTATTTTACAATTATCAAACTCTTTATTTTAAGTTGGTAGTGGTTTTTGGGCAGTCATTTGTTACAAAGTTCCTAAAAGCGAAATTTTGATTGTCTTTTGGTACCTTGTTTGTTCTTCTTAAACTTTTAAACTGCCTATCGATATGATTTAGGGATTCCTTTTCATGAAATATCCGGGTTTTAATTCAATCGGAAGATTTCATGTAACTCCTGGTTTGCACCGAAAACATTAATAGGTAGTGTTTTGAAATGTACTTGATAAAATTAATCTCGTAACTTGTTTTGTTGAGGTTTGCTTTCCCACTGCAGAAAACTGTAGAGGATTGCGTCGTTTCTGAATCTCGTAACATGTTTAGTTCATCAACATGTGTGACAGTGCGTACACTACTCTATACATAAAACCACAGACCATATATCCACTGGTCTGTGCATAAAACAGTGTTTACAACATGTGTTCATGTGAATGTTTAGGCAGTGCAAACTCACGGTTAGGGATACTTTTAATAAACATATTGCTACTTACGGGATGAAAACCGTGGTAATTATTTAATTGAGCTCCCGATATTTCGACACTGTTGCTAGCGCCATGATCGCGGGACGACTGGAGAATGCGGGTGGGTTGATGAAACATTAAGAGCAGACATATCTGTCTACCCTCTTTCTCTGTCTTTTGCTGCGTGCACTATTGGAACTCGATCGTAATTCACGACAGAACACGCTCACGGTTTTCATCCCGTAAGTAGCAATATGTTTATTAAAAAAAAACGTGAAAGTTTAAAAAAAGGGATACTTTTGATTCCGAGAAAAATGTCCCTCTAAGATAGCCACTATGCGTAGTATTGCGTATAGGCTAGTGATAAACATCATATTTATAAAACGCTATACTCATCAAAATTACAAAGCTGCTTATCTTTTCTATACCAATTTCCAAAAAAAGGAGGAGGTACTCATTTCGACTGTATGTTTTTTCTACCGATTTCCAAAAAAAAAGAGTAGGTACACATTTCGCCTGTATGTTTTTTTATGTTTGTCACCTCATAACTTTCGACTGGGTGAACCGAATCTCAAAATTTTTGTTTGAAAACTGGTGCTTCCCGTGTAGCCTCATTTAAATTTCATCAAATTCGGTTCAGTAGTTTTTGAGATACACTCCAATAACTGAATAGAATGGAAGTCGGTATAAAACTTTTCAAATTGTACTTTAAGTTATAAAATCTCTAAGCCTATTTCCGTAACATAACTTGTTACAAATACGATCTGCGATTCGAATGACCGTTGCAGTAGATATCGGAACTATGTCACGTCGAAGCAAACAAAACTAGGAAGATGCGCACACGCACCGTAGCGGTGAAAGCGGCCAACCGGAATGACCCTAAACACCACAGAATACGTAACAGTGACACGCTCAATAAGGTCTTGAGTCTCTACTTAATGATCGATAGTCGATAACATCAGTCTATCGTGGAATGACAGATTATACTTCTGTCGTCTCTACTTTGGCCCCATGCCGTACTACTGCTGTTAAAACTTGTAATTTGACCTCAAGTGCTAACTTTTTAGAACCTGTGTACCTGTGTTCAGGTACACAGTTACACAGGTACAGGTACTTTCCATGACATTCCATGAATTGAAATGACACTATTCTATTAATTACGAGTATGACTGTTTTTACTTCCTGACATTCTAATGTATTAATATTTAATTATTCAACTATTATTTGACTTGTATTTTAGATTAATTTTCTTGTATTGTTTTATTTGCCATCTCTCAACACATTTGTACGCCTATACTCGTATGGGCAAAACATGACGAGCTTTAATGTTATGACAAACTACATCTTTATACAAACTATGTGTGTGTATAAAACTCATGTTTTCTGCAAATAAATGATTATCTTATCTTACTGTAATAATAAAATAATATAGCCTTGTCATTTAGACCATTTTTGTAATAGATAATCCATGTCACCGTCATCCCAAATTCTGTTTTTTTATTATTTTTTATTTATTTAACAAAACAACTAACAATTGTACTTATAAAATAGGCACCAGTAATAATAAATGAGATGTTTATTATACTAATTTGTATTTTTCTATACCAAACAGGCCTCCAAGTGTTGGCTACAGCCCCACTTATGTCTTTGTAAACGACCGGATGAAATCCGTGATAAAATTTAAATAAAGGGAATATAATAATAATATTATAATATAGTAATACAGTAATAACACAGACAGGTACAGGAACTCAAGTACAGTCTTAGATAATTAGGTAATTCTTCTAAGGGTACAGTTCTTATTTTTATAGGTACTTTTGAGGGTTACATTTTGTCCAGATCAGAAGAACATAGAGGCCAGCAAGCCCTTACGTACTATAATACCTCGAGAATTAGGGATTAAATGTATTTTTTTTAATAAACACCCGAAATATAATAACATCTAATGTATGATGGTATCTCAGATTATGAAACAAAAGGCAGATGGAGCGTACCGAACATGCGAGCGTCGCCACCAAAGCAAATACAAATTCAAAAGCAAATACAAACCCGCGCTAGTGCTATACGCGACTTGTCCGATGCAACACGTAACGAATGGTTCGTAATTTTAATGTAAAAAATACCGTCTTGTGTTTTTAAACACTGTAAAAGTTGTTCTCATAAAGAAAAAAAAGAAGATGGAATATCCTTTCACAGATAACTATTAATTATTTGACTTATATAATTTTTAGTCAACATAATAACTTTAAATGTGACTCGGAACACAAAACTTCGACAGTCATTCACTTGTGTTGCCAGTATTTATTTAAATTAGTTAGCCGTTTTATTGCTAAAACTACATTTAGAAGGTCTAGGGGTTAGTGATGTAACGAAAGTTTGTTTTTTAATATCGCAAATGCGGATATTTTTTTATAAGTCTCGCTCGCACGGTTTTTATTCTAAAAAAAACCTCAAGACATCTTAGAAAATACTTTTTATGTCAGGTTTTTATTAAAGTTAAAAATGCGAATACTTGTCTCGGTCGCACCATTTTTAGGGTTCAGCACCTCAAAAGGTAAAAAGGAAACCTTTATAAGATCACTCTCTTGTCAGTCTGTCTGTCCGTGTGTCACCACCGATTTTCTCAGGAACGGGTGAACCTAGCAAGTTGAAATTTATACCAGATATTGAAGTTTATAGTCCCTATTAGGTATATAAAAATCAAGGTCCGTCTTTTTCGCGAAATAGTGTAAGTACCAAACTTTACCTTAATTTTCAACTTTTTTTATTTTTCGGTATAAGTCTAGGTCAACCGGAAGTATCCTATAGGTTTTGGGTCGAAAACCCATAATATGGTAGTTCCCGTTGACCTAGAATCACTAAATTTGGCAAAAAGCTAGGTCTTATAGAACAAATTAAGGAAAAAAAATAATATGGGCCTCTAATCTCCAACTGTGGTTGAAGTCTGTGAAGAGAAGAATCTGAAATAATTTGTTACCTACAAATTTGTACGGAACCCGAGATGGGCGAGTCCGATGGAATGTTCTGTATGTTAATCTAGATTAAAAACTACCTGTGTGCCAAATTTTATTCAAATCAGTATAGTCGTTTTTGCGTGAAAGAGAAATAAACATCCATACATACGTACTTCCACTCTCACAAACTGTCGGATATATGCGTAATAGTTAAAAAAGTAGGATACTATTAAAATATTAAACAAAAACAAATAAACAATGAATTGTGATATATTTACCGAACCTTATTTATTTATTGTAATTTATTTAGTTATTAATAACCATTATTTTATCCATAACCCCTCACCAGTCGATTGTCAATATAACAATGAAATTTCTATTGTGTCTGGGTCGTTCGACTGATGAAGTAATATATTACTTTAGTACTGTATGTTACAAAAGAACGTTTAACTTTCCAATATTATAACAATTTGTTACAAAAATGAGGGAGTTAATTTTTCAATATCTGGTAACTCTACACCCACACAGATGCACGTGTACGTACAGTGCAGTGGCTCGTTGTCACGCACACATAACTATAGATGTGGCGACACTCGCGAGTTCGGCGCGCTCCATCTGCCTTTTGTTTCATAATCTGAGGATGGTATGTAGTCCATGTAGAACAAATGTATAGAAAGTTTTTTTTCTTAAATTATTTAGGTTATTAATTTAGTAAAATTACTTGTCTTATCATAAAACTTGACACTGGCAGAGTAACGTCAAAGAAGAAGAACATAATCCAGGGGCAATTCTACTATTTCACAACATCTAGCAATCTATCGCAGTTCAATTCAAAGTCAAAGTCAAAGTCAAAGTCAAAATCATTTATTCAATTTAGGCATCAAAGACGCACTTATGAACGTCAATTTTTCATTAAAATGTACTTTAAAGCCTACCGCCGCGTTCCAAAATACATAGAGCCAACCGAGAAGAAGCGGCAAGAAACTCGGGGCCATTCTTTTTATATAGATGTTTTTACAATGTTTTTACTTAGGTACTACAAATATTAGCTCCAGTGTGTTGCCTTACAAAAGAGAACATAATAATGGTATCAGTAGGGCAAGACACGCTACACTTTGACATCTTAGTACACGAGTAGATAGATCCTGGAGTGATCAGTCCCAAGCTGTTTTATCCTCCAAGTAATCCGAAATTTTGTAATAACCTTTTTGACAGAGTTTAGTTTTAATAGCAATTTTAAACTTATTAATAGGCAAATCTCGGATAACATTGGGAACTTTATTATAAAATCGTATACATTGTCCCATAAAAGAATGACTTATTCTGTGGAGACGCGTTACATGTACGGATAGCTTGTGCTTATTTCGCGTGTTGATGGAATGAGCATCACTCCTTTTATCAAAACTGCTAATGTTTTTCTTTACATACATTAGATTTTCATAGATAAACTGAGAGACAACAGTTAGAATGTTTATGTCTTTAAATTTCTGTCTAAGGGAAACTCTGGGAGCCAAACTGTAGATTGCTCGTATAGCCCTTTTTTGCAGTATAAAAATAGAATTAATATCTGCAGAACATCCCCAGAGCAGTATGCCATAAGTCATAACGCTATGGAAATAACTAAAATAAACTATTCTAGCTGTGTCTACATCAGTTAATAGTCTAATTTTTTTAACAGCATAAGCTGCTGAACTGAGCCTACTAGACAATTTTTTAATGTGGGGACCCCATTGCAATTTAGCGTCTATAGTAATTCCTAAAAAGACTGTTGACTCCACAAGGTCCAACCCTGTTCCATTCAATTGTATATTGGATTCTACTTGTCTCACATTTGGTGTCGAAAATTTTATACAATTAGTTTTCTTCTCATTGAGGAGAAGATTATTTGTATTGAACCAATTCACAACTTTAGCTAATGCATTGTTAACATCGTCATAGTTTAGTAACTGCCTTTTAATTTTAAATAACAGTGAAGTGTCATCTGCAAACAATACAATCTCGTTATTCTTCTCTACATAATAAGGTAAGTCATTAATATAGATTAAAAACAAGAACGGCCCTAGTATTGAACCTTGTGGAACGCCCATTGAGATTATAGAGCCGGGCGATTTTTTACCATTTATGTCAACCCTTTGAATTCTACCATTTAAATATGAAGTCAAAAGGTTGAGAGCCATGTCCCTAATACCGTAGTGTTGTAATTTCCTGACAAGTATATCATGTCGGACGCAGTCAAATGCCTTAGATAAGTCACAAAAAACACCTAAGGCATCTTGAGAGTTCTCCCAGGCATCAAACACATCTTTTATTAGTTCTATACCTGCGTCTATAGTAGAGCGATTCCTTGTAAACCCAAATTGATTTTTATGGAAAATTTTGTTTGCACTAAAATGAGTTTCTAATTGATGTAATATGATTTTTTCGAAAATCTTACTTAGCGTAGGTAGTACAGAAATAGGCCGAAAATTTGTTGGATCAGTAGTACTACCAGATTTGAATAAAGGAACCTAAGCCAAGAGGAACCCAGGGGCCGCGCCGGCGTTGGGGTGCGCTGGCCGGCTCAGACGGGGCCGCTCCTATGGGCTTTGGCCGCCAAGTCCACATAGGAGTGGCGGGGTCCGGGCGCTTTGGCGCAGACTCGAGGAGGTGGGGCCCGGGCGCTTTGGCGCAGGCTCGAGGAGGGGGGCCGGGGCACTTTGGTGCAGGCTCGAGGAGGTGGGGCCCGGGCGCTTTGGCGCAGGCTCGAGGAGGGGGGCCGGGGCACTTTGGTGCAGGCTCGAGGAGGTGGGGCCCGGGCGCTTTGGCGCAGGCTCGAGGAGGTGGGCCCGGGCACTTTGGTGCAGGCTCGAGGAGGTGGGGTCCGGGCGCTCGGCGCAGACTCGAGGAGGTGGGGTCGCTGGGGATTATCCCCTGTGGCTGACGTAGCAGGCGGTGGGGCTACGTATCCGACCCGCCGCAGGGAGACCACGGGCGTCCAGACACGGGGAAGTCTGGCGCTCATTGTTGTCGGGTTTGGTCTCCGAGGTAGTTGCGGCGTGCCATGTGTTCTGGCGTGCCGCGAAGAGAAGGGTCCGGCAACGGACAGCCGCGGCGGGTTCGCGGTCGTGTGGAAAATCTGTCCCCCGTTCCCGCCGAGGGCGGCAGTGACGGAACACCCCGGGGTTTTGGGGGGTATACGGACTCCCATATAACCACCTACCTCCCCGTGGTAGGTGGTATCCATAAAGGAATTCCCCGGGATAAAAAAAAAAGGATCTACTTACTCGTGTATTACGATTTTAAAGTGTAGCGTGTTTTGCTCTACTGATACCATTATTATATGGTCTCTTTTATAAGGCAACACACTGGAACTAAAAATAAACGAAATTTGTTATATACATTAAGAAATTGGTGATAAAAAATGTAAAAAGATAAGCCCGCTGAGTTTATTGCCGGATCTTCCCAGTCGTGGTCGTGTTCCGATCCGGTTGTCGATTTAAGAAATTTTAAATGTAATATGACAATTTGTAGGCCTAAACAGAATAAATGATTTCATTGCATTTCAATTTAGCTACTATTTTATATGGTGCTGGTGCTAAATGTTCTTACCGAATATTCGAATAATATTCGAAAAAATCATCCAGTTTTTAAAACTTCACAGCCTATTATCTCGGCAATCACTTGATCAATATAGGAAATTCCTATTTAAAGTCAAGTACCTAACATGTCTACCTACCAAATTTTATCACAATAACTCCCCCCTTTTTGAGAAAAATTACTTAAATATCGCCGACGAAAAAAAGTTATATTGAAAAGTACACATAAAAATGCATGAATACCAAGTTTCGCCAAAATTGGGTAAAAATGCGACCTGTACCCTGTACAGGAAGACAACATATAACCTAACAAACATACGGACAGATGAATGAGAGACCCTACTCTTGCTTGGCCATTAAGACACTGCTATATACGAATATGAGTTAGCGTCGCGTTCATGACCTATCAAGTTAGCAAGATAAAAAGTTTTGATCGATCGCTGACGTCAACTAAAACGTAACTGCAGCTAGACTGTTTTTCAATAGCATAATAAGAAAACGTATAATTTTGCATAGATTTCAGTTGGAACAGATGAGGGGGCACACATTCTTATTCTGCTATTAGAAAACAGTCCAGCTGCAGTTACGTTTCTACTGACGCCAGCGATCGAGTAACATTTTATATTATGGTAACTCGATAGATCATGAACACGACGCTAACGCATATTAGTGTTTAATATATACCTATTATATAGTAGCGTTTACGATACGTTTACGTGACGTTACGTTCCAATTTGTCTACAGAAATAGTAGAATGGCATTTTGGGTAATTATCGAACGGCAACCGTAGTCGAACTGCAGTTGCAGCGGGGTGGATTATTAAAATTTATGAAATAGTAGAATTGTCCCTCTGATCAATATGAAAAAGACAAAACATAACTGAGTCAGTTTCCCAATCCAGTCGAATGAAAGAGATATTTGCTAATAAGTCTCAGAAAAACAAAACCATATCTAGTTCACTCGTTCTTGCTAAATCTAGATCATTGAGTATAAATTGAAAGAAAAGGTCAATCGACCAGATCATGAGGTCAATTGAATGCTAATTTCGTGTGCCGAAACGGCCATTAATTAAAGGCTAGTTTGGTCGTCAGCCGAGCTTTATGCAGGGCCGATGCAAATATCGAAGTAAGTTTCATTGAGTCGCCTCTTGCATGTCCCCATAATAATAATGTAATAGCCAGCATCTGGGTGGAAAATTTTCGGCACCCTATAATATTTTATTAATCTATATTAATATTATAAAGAGGAAAGTTTTGTATGTATGTCTGTAACGAATTGGCTCAAAAAGTACTTGACCGATTTCATAAATTCTTTCACCATTGGAAAGCTACATTTACCCTGAGTAACATTGGCTATATAAGATTTATCATCATCATCATCCATCACCGCGCGGGTGGAACCGAGGAGAGCAACTAGTAATATATATCATTCTACTAATTAAAAACAACTTAGCTTTACGTTGCAATTAAGACAATAAATTCATATACTCGGACGGGACTCAAACCCGCGTCTTCCTACAATCCGTGTCAGACGTCATTACCACTAGTCCACCGAGGCACGACGACCGAGCATCAAATTTTAACCCTCTACGGGTTTTAACCGTCGTGTATTTACATTGATACATCACTACTAGTTAAATGGGACTAAAAAAGTATGTCTCAGGGCTCAGGGCAACAAACACAGTGCAGTGATGGTACTATTACCAAAGTACTTATAGCGGTCGGGGTTGTCAGTTTTTAAATATTGTCATGTTTTCTGTTGCTTAAGTATCATAGAGAAAACCAGACCCTTTTCTCTATGGTAGGTATTTATTTATTTATTTTGGTAATTCAACAGCGTTTACAATTAACATGTACACTAAATATAAAAACTTAAAATATGGCCAAAACAGAATTACTCAAATTAAAAACAATTTACAGAAAAGTAATAATAATACGACAAAATATATGTAAAGGACAAAGATAAGATACAGGCACAGGTCATATTACAATTACAGTGAGAATAGCAAGAATAACAGGTATGTTTGTGAGTTGTGTGTGTGTGTGTGTGTGTGTGTGTGTGTGTGTGTGTGTGTGTGTGTGTGTGTGTGTGTGTGTGTGTGTGCGTGTATGCTACCAACAAAACGGAGATGCGATGTGTACTTGTTTTGTGGCGATGTTGACTTCCCCATACGCGTGTGTAGGGAAGTCTCGCGCCAAACCTGCGTAAGATATTAAGATACCGCAGACGCAAGTATGTGGTTATATTACTTGTAAACTCTATTCAGACAGAAGGGTTCCTTTTCCTTTAGAAGTACGGAACCCTGAATAAGCTTATCGGATCGCAGTTTATTTGTGTTAGATCTGACACAGTTCCAATAATACATAATTGGTTGCAGTCACACTGTTACGTAGCCACCACTTTCGCGACGCTCTAATTGCTAGGCCCAAAGGTTAGTGAAGCCAACGCCTTGACCGGGTTTGAAAAGATATTTGGCAGGAATAGAAAGAAATATCGTTTTCCAGTTACAAACTCAAATTGTTTTTTTGGACTCTAAAATGCGTAGTTTTTAGGGGTCAAAGTTAAAGTCAAAATCATTTATTCAATTTAGGCATCAAAGACCCACTTATGAACGTCAACTTTTAATTATAATGTACTTTAAAGACTCTACCGCCGCGTTCCAAAATATGTAGAGCCCACCGAGAAGAAGCGGCAAGAAACTCGGGGCCATTCTTTTTATATAGATGTTTACAATGTTTCTACTTAGGTACTACAAATATTACATTTTATGGGTGGCAGAGAGACAGCTTGCCAGAAGTGGAGTATTCCAAGCATCTTTATCTTCTATATAATGTCGAACTTTATAGTAAGCTTTTTTTATTAAAACGTTTTTTACAGTCAACTTGAATTTGCCCTCTGTGAGCTCAGTTATGTGATTTGGGATTTTATTGTAAAAACGCACACAATTTCCTAGGAATGACTTATTAGTCTTCGCAAGTCTAAAACTAGGTACAGCTATCCTATTTGTATTTCTAGTATTAAAAGTGTGGTGATCACTATTTAACTTATATTTATGTACATTTTTACGAACATACATTATATTTTTAAATACATATAAGGAAGGCAACGTTAATGTGTTGATTTCTTTAAATAAATCTTTCAAAGATTCACGGGGACCCATTTCGTATATAGCTCGAATAGCACGTTTCTGTAGGATGAAGATGGTCTCTACAGCCGCTGAACCCCATAGCAATATCCCATATGACATTACGCTGTGGAAATATGCAAAATACACTAACCGCGCCGTAGAAGCGTTTGTTAGCTCTCTTATTTTACATCTCTTATCTTACGGATGCATCCGATACCGATATATAGTCGATACTTGGGGTTTGCCGGTATTACGGCGCGGTTAGTATAATATTTTGAATATTTCCACAGCGTAATGTCATACGAGATATTGCTATGGAGTTCAGCGGCTGATTAGATCTTTATCCTACAAAAACGTGCTATTCGAGCTATATACGAAATCTTTGAGAGATTTATTTAAAGAAATCATAATATTAATTCTTCCTTCTTTCTTTTTCCTTATAACATAAAGATATGTTAAATAGTGATCACCACCCTTTTAATACTAGGAACGGGTGTTGTTTGCGGACACTGCCTGGTCTGCTGTGAATGCTTACACCAACTCAAAATAATCTTAATTGTGTTATATGTATTAGTTAATAAATTTAGTATATAATATAGTAAATAGTTAGTTAGTTTAATATGTTCCCCATGTATGTATATTTGTTGCATGTAATAAATTAATCGTAAGTAGTGAAAATCCCAAAAGTTGAAATAAGGCACGGACCCTGGAGTCTGTAAAGTGTAGTTTAAAAAAAAACTAGTAATAAAAATAGGCTAACTGTAAGCTAGTTTTAGATTTATGAAGATAAACGTCGTTCCTAGGAAATTATGTGCGTTTTTACTATAAAATCCCAAAACTTATTACATCCTACTGTAACATTTGAAGGGTATTCAGAATCTACAACACAAGAAATCAAATTCTTAGTGTAGGTTCTGTAGCGCAGTCCTAGTTAAATTATATCTATAACTAAAATTTAGTTATTTTTCGAAGGTACCATTGATCTATAGACATACACCAATGTCCACATAATACTACTATAGTTAATAAAATAGTATTTTTATCAGGGGCTAAAAATAAACAACTCTAGGGCACTCTGGTACATCACACAACCCAATGACTTCACATTTTTCGTAATGGACTCTGAAAATAGAGCTTAGAGAGAGGGTGGCTCAGAACACCCTCACCCACGGGTTTCCTACTTACTGTTATTTGATCTGTGCCTTCAAGTCCCGCCGGGTGATACCCTGGCAGGAAATTAAACTTTCATTTTGATTTATTTTGTTCTGTACCAAGTTGTATTTTGTCTTGAAACTGTTGGCCGGATTATGTTATCGATCAAGCCATTTTGTTTTCGATCGTTGATATTAATCTTGCTTATAATACATATGGTAGATTTGTTACATTATATATACAAGTACAATTAGAAAAATGTAATACGGACTTCCATTGTATTCAGTTATTGGCGTGTATATCAAAAACTACTGGACAGAGTTTGATGAAATAAACGGGAAGCACCAGCATTCAAACATAAAAAAACATACAGTTGAATTGAGTACCTCCTCCTTTTTTGGAAGTCGGTAGAAAAGAACAGAGATTTATTAACACTTTTTATTATAATATTATTTACATTTCAGACTTTATTGAATCTTTGTTAAATCACTCGGGTTTCACTTTTACTGATGAGAGGCAGAGTAGGTAACCTTCTATATTTTAATTACAGTATTATCCAAAACTTATATAATAACTTATCATAATCATAATCAGACCATTTTGTTCCCACTGTAGGGACTCCAGCCTTCTTCTCAGAGAGAGGAGTTGGGCCATAATCCACCACGGGGGCCCAGTGCGGCTTGGTGGATAGGTTAGTGGCCAACTCATGTCGAAGTTTTCAGGCCGCCGATGCCGAAGGAATAGCCTAACTACTGTTGTCCTAAGACAAACAACCAGGACCGACGGCTTAACCCTCCGAAGCACGGAAGCGCTCAGTTGAATAATGCCACTAGCACACACCCATCCAAGTCCTGACCGCAGCGATGAATTGCCTGATTGCTTAACCTGTTGATCGGTTAAGATCGCCAAGCCAAGCTCCGCTACGCGCTATATAATAATATCTATACAAAACAATATTACTGGCTTGCTGAAATGCATCGACGTCAATCGCTAGAATGCGAGTGTGGTCGAATGCAAGATCAGCAGATGTTGTAACAGCCCGTACGTAACCCTAAGACATTAAATGCTATACTTATAAACGCTGCCCTAAGTAACGTTGTTTAGCAGTGCGCACAGCAAAATTGTTCTGCGACAAACTTAAGCAGCGTTTATAAGGCCGTAAGTTGTCAAGTCTTGTGTGTCTGTAATTTCACTGGTAACCATAACTTCACCCACACATATTGCGGACATTACTGCTTCAAGGTAGTATGGAGGCAGTACTTCCCCTGACGAGCTCATTCACAAAGAGTTCTACTGCACTAATATCACAAATTGTTGTTATTATAGCACTGTTTGTGTGTGTAATCGACAATATTTATCGTTAATACATCGTTTCCAGTCATTTGGCGTCGTGCCCACTTCAATATCCTTTGTTCCTGACTCGTATTGAAGGGCCACCAACCTCTTTATCACTGTTATGTACCTTGTGGCTTAGGTTACAGTCACTATTTGGTCACAAGAAATATCCATAGTAACTGTTAAATGTTTTTTGGATTAGGTAACAGTTACTATCTAATCATAAAACAACACACATAGTTGGTATAAGCTCGCTGATCAGTCCACAGGTACGCTCGCGTGGCAGCGCTGCATAAGTTTGTATTTTGCGAAGAACCTTAATTCCTAAAGTTATATGATTATTAACGGGATATTTACCGTGGTAATTATTTACCACGGTAAATATCCCGTTAATAATCATATAACTTTAGAGAACAACCGTGATAGTTTAAAACAGTGTTTTACCTTAATTCCTATTTAATAAAAGTAGCCTAAGTTACCCCTTATAACATCAGCTATGTATTAGTGCAAGTTCCATCAAAATTGGTCCAACCGTTTCGGAGATTAGTCGGAACACACAGATCACGAGAAAAGCTAAATAGTTTTTTTTATTAGGTAAAATCAGATACCGTACCTATAGACTTTCATATTTATGTAATAGGTATATGCGTTTAGTCAAAGGGCAAGTTTTATTAAAATTGAAGTGTCTACACTTCAATTTCATTTATATATTTACACTTCTTCACTAATATTATAATGATGAAAGAAAAAAAAATGTTTATATGTTTGTAATGAATAGGCTCCAAAACTACTGGACCGATTACAAAAATCTTTCCACCATTAGAATCCTACATTCCCTTATGAAAATATACTGAACTATAAAATATTTTCAAAAAATTTAGGGATCCGTATGAAATTTTTTTTATTTTGATTATGTAAGGATGTGAAAAAATTACCAAAAAAGTCCTTATATCGCGTACGCTGCTCAAACTATTGTCCATATAATATTTGTCTATGCTTTTGAGCATAGTGATGTAGGTACTACAGGGGGTTCCAACTGCAATCGAACCGTAGCTGATTTACACACATATTCTTATTCAGCTATTGAAAAACAGTGCAGCTGCAGTTACGTTTCTATCGACGACAGCGATCGAATAACATTTTATATTATTGTAACTCGATAGATTATGAACACGACGCTAACTCATATTAGTGTTTATTATTTAATATTTAAATAATACATGGTAGCGTTTACGATACGTTTACGTGACATTAACCGAGCCAGCTAACCCTACTACGCGAACGAAAATCGCAGTCAGTCGCTATCGCTAAGTATAGCAACAAGAATGAGTCCTTTCTTTTGAGTTTTTTACCTAAGTATATATAGTATTTTATGTTTTTTGCTACATTAGTAAAACTTTATTCGTATATCCTCGGTAAGACATGGTGAGATTATAATGCGGGGCCACTACTACAACGACATAATAGACGTCCTTCTACCCCGATACGCACATAAAAGCAACTATAGTATCTACATAGTTTCGTTCCCTAATGTTTCCGCCACCCATCCAGCCACCCTCCTCACATAGCCAACCCCTCGGTGAGGAATGGGGTGGGGGATGCTGCAGTGTTCCAAGGTCACGACCTTGACCTTTAGGATCGGGAGATCACGGCTGAAATACGGCCTTGTGTGTTGGAAAGCCGATTTGTAGGAGCGTACGAGTATAATAATGATAAGGAACCTAAAAATATGAAAGTTATTTTCTACGTTACAGTTTCACAGTTATAATCTCAGAAGAACTATATTGTATTTTGCTCCCTCATAAAGTTTTTAAACTGACTTGGTCACTAATGCAAGAATTAACTTAAGAAACGGAACTTAAAAAACTTTAGAATTTACCATGTATTTTATTTAATTTTAGCTTTCGATATTTCGGCACAGGTGCATGCGTCATGTTCACGAGCAAACTGAAGTATCTGCGGGTAGGTTCATATTTGCAAAAACCGAAGAAGTTCCGAAAAAAGCTCGCGAACAGATACAGTGAGTTATGTGTGTCGAGACCCAGATCGAGTTCAAAGCGATTCTTGTGTCATTGGTACTCGTAATAAGTCGGAACGCAAGAAACGTGATAGGAAGAGGGTAGTTTCGTCTGCTCATAACAATACCTACCCGCAGATACTTCAGTTTACTCGTGAACATGGCGCATGCAACTGTGCCGAAATATCGAGAGCTCACAATAAATACAATACATGGTAAATGTTCCGTTTCTAACGTTAATTCCTGATAAAGTTGTTCGGCTGATGAACCTATAGGATATGGTGTCCATGGACTCTAATCTTAGCAATCTTTCATTAAGCATATATTATCAACCCCTCATGTGTCGATGTCATTATAACAATGAAATTTCTATTGTGTCTGGCCGAATTTGATGAATTAATAGTATTCACCTGAATCCGACTCTACATTATTTATTGAGAAAACTCTACCTACTCGCTTGTTTCACTTTTGTACATATTAAACAATGTGTTTACCTGTTAAATGCATACAATGTAACATACAAAACACATTTTCTCGATAGGCCAGAATTCGGAATATGTCAAGGAGACATTTTTATTTATAATAATTTGACATTTTGACGGCTCTATCTATACTAATATTATAAAGAGGAAAGATTTGTATGTATGTTTGTAACGAATTGACTCAAAAAGTACTGGACCGATTTCAAAACTTCTTTCACTATTGGAAAGCTACATTCGCCCTGAGTAACATAGGCTATATAAGATTCATCATCATCATCATCATCCATCACCGCGCGGGTGAAACCGCAGAGAGCAGCTTCCTGACGTTTGTTCTGGGGATTACATTTTTATGATGTGTTAAATTGCCTCTTTTAACGCAAGCACTCCTAGTGCAAGGTTTATACACTAATAAAAGCGTTGTTTTTATTTGTTAAGTAGGGTTAATAAACTGTTCACGTTAATACCACCCTATTGCTGAAAAATACCGCTGCATCGCTAAAATATACCGCTCGATCACTACTCTACAAAGACTCTACCGTATTGTAGTAGACTCTACAGACCGTGAAGCCTATAAAGCAGTAGAGTCGTTGACATTATCAGGAAGTCAGTTAGGTTATTACTCGGGTGATTATCCTCTTTTCTGTAATATGTTAATTTGTTAGTCACATCACAACACACGACCAACAAACAAACACATATTTCCTCTTTATAATAGTAAGAATTAGCGACTGCCCGCGACTTCGGTCTCGTAGTAGTATAACCTCCCGTCTTTTCTTATCTATTTTAATGTAAGAACCATCTACGTAGTATTAGAATTAAAAAAAAAGATGATTGAAATCGGTGAAGCCGTTCCAAGTTATAGCGTGACCAGGAGAAATAGGAGTTTATTTTGATATATATATGTATAGATTATGGCAACATTTCGACGTAAGAAAACCGTGCACTGACGTTCTTGTGATAAGCTAAGCATTTCCGGCTGAGATTTGTTTATATTATCAGTTACGAATCTAATGTGTATGTGAGGAACAAAGCTCGTTCTGGATGAATCTACAACTGTAATAGACTTAAATTTAACTATCAGGCAAATGTCATGCTTGTTAAGTTGTTTGATACGAGATGCAATCCATCAATGTGGTTTCGAATTGTTACCTCATCCCCCATATTCACCGGATTTAGCACCGTCCGACTTTTATCTGTTCCCAAAGCTGAAACAATTTTTAGGTGGTAAACATTTTTTTACAAATGAAGAGGTTATAGCCGCCGTGGACGCTTATTTTGAGGAGTTAGACGAAGATTTTTTTAAAACGGGTATAGAAGCCTTACCGGGTCGATGGAAAAAGTGTTTTGAGCTCGGAGGAGAGTATGTTGAATAATAAAAATACACTCAAAATCGTGTGGTTTCATTAAGTATGTTAGGCTAAGAACTTTTCAAATGACCCTCGTAACATAATATAAAACGTAAGCATAACAGTATGGTGCTAGCTAGTGAACTATGTTTAAATAAGAAAAGAGTTTTCTTGATGTCTATTACTAGAGTCGTGTCGGAATGTTTACTGTGACAAGGTTACAAAGCGTAAATTAAATAAATGAAATCAAATACAATGGATTCGGTCCAAAGACTAATGACTATTTATTGTATTTATAATAATCAGCTTCAACTGTAAACAAACGCATGTGACATGATAAAACCAGGGACCGTTAAAACAGCTGTGTATACACTTTACTTATTTTATACTAGTCTGATCATGGCTTTGTACGCGTGTATGTGTATATATACATACAGGCTGTCCCGATAATCAACGATAACCTGGTACCAGGAGAGAAGCTATGGTATACAAGTTATGAAAAAATAAGATGCAAATTCCATTTTTTCCGCTCCATGTTGGAGAAAGCTTACTCAAAGTTTAATGACAATAATTTTGTGAACCACAAAGGTGCAAGTTGGTAGCCGGCTACACATAGCAGCAGCAGACGACGTGTCGTCGCTTCATGTCGCCGCGAAACGTCGTCGCTTCATATCGCTGCAGTCATGATTTCGAACCCGACTGCAGATATCAACCAGGTTTGAAAAGCGATACGAAAGGGTTTACTTTAAAAGCTTTTCAGTTGTGTTACTACGTAGATTGGTACCCGCGAGCGGCACTACTGATCTGCGGTCGGGTGACAGTGTCGTCTGCCGCTCGACGACGCGACGCTGGCTTCGTGTCGCTAACTACGAATGTTTCATAGAAATACATAGAAACCAGTAGTGTTTGCTGCGGCTTCATGTAGCTTCCAACTTGCACCTTTACTCGTCAAAACTTAATTTATTATACTAAATAATAATGTTTATTAATTTGATTTGTAGTTTCGATTAATAGCACTGCTATTTGAGATTAAATTATTAAGGAAAACACTGTAAACAGATTTAAACTTTTTCGAATTATGTCTATTATCGCTTGGCTAAGTGATATGGATTTTTGCTTATTTTTTTCATAACTGGTATATCTTCCTCTCGCCCGAGACCAGGTTATCGTTGAGTTTCGGGACACCCGATATATAAGAGCATATATATTTTGCAGAGATACTGCTTGCAGAGTCTCTGTAGACAGATTTTAGATGGGGTTACTTTGTTTGCATCGTAGTCGTAATTAAACTCGGGACCTGTTTCACAAACAACGCTGACATAACCGTCTGTAGCTGAGTACCGTGCATTTCTACTAAGAAACAACAGTTTCAAACCTTGATTATAAGTGAACCGGTCGGTTTAGTTACTGCTCAGTCGTAGTGTCGTGTTCATTACGATTACTGGTAATCAGATACTGGTTTACAATAAAATTAATAGATAGGGTCAAGGTTTCTTGTTTAGAGGACATTGTTATTGTCTACGTAAATTGCTGCATTCATAATAAACTAAATACGCCCCGCGGTTTCTCCTGCGTGGTGATGGATGATGTTGAAGATGTTTTTTGTTTTAACCATCACTGTGTCAGAGCGCCGGAAATAAAAAATAATTATTCAAATTGGTAAAGTCGTTCAAAAGTTATGCGCGTACCTACATACATTTCGGTGATAAATTTTTATTTATATACATGCAAAATCTAAAAAAAGTTGTAGCTTCCTTGTGGTATTCTTTACTATATTATCATATCAACTAAAGGCATACTTGAGGCACCAGTGGATAAAGATATATATATGACTCCACCAAAATTGAAATACATATAAATTTAAGATTCAATACTAGATAATAAGGTCGCTAAAGTTTTAATAATTATCATTTTTGTTAATTATTATCAACAAGTACAATCTGAAAAATTGAATACTGACTTCCATTCTATTCAGTTATTGGAATGTATCTCAAAAACTACTGGTTTGAACTAAATCTACTTGACAATAGATGGCGTTGTTAAGCAACATGCCAAACAAACATTCCAATCTAATACCTGTAAACGAGTAATTCTTATATGTACTTATATATGTTTAAATATAATCTGAATATCGAAAACGGCTCCAACGATTTTCATAAACTTTAGTACGCAGGAGGTTTCCGGGGCGATACATCTATATAGCTAGGTTTCATTTTTAGAAAACGTCGCTGTATCCGTGTTTTCAGGTAATGAAATACTGCTACAATATAATTATGGCAACTAGTGTCATCAGCTTAAACAACAACTAAACTGTTTTACCGACACAGCAACACTAAAGCTACTTGACAATAGATGGCGTTGTTAAGCAACACTAAGTCAATGAGTGTTTGGTTTGAGGTTAGACCACGAAAATCAATTCTTAACTTTCAAGCAAAGCTTGGTTTTACCCAGGTACCTCTTAGATACCTATTATGTTGTACCAGGTACCTCTTAGATACCTATTATGTTGTACCAGGTACCTATTAGATACATATTTATGTATGTCACAAGATATACCACGACACCAAATGAAATATTCTGGTATTCGCTTGAAAACATCTGAGAGATTGCTAACGAACACTCAAAACTTTGAATTAGGTTACCAAAATGAAAACAGAGCTTGTTAGGTTGGCTCCGCTGGAAATTGAACGTCAAAAACACGGGAGAAAGATAATTTATGAACGGCCTTCTTTCGCCTACCTGGATAGAATATAAAATTATTCAAAATTATCACATTACCGTGATATTGTGTTGATGTATTTAAATATAGAACTTGGTAGAAATACATTGCTAGTAATATGCTCTAAAATTCTTTAAGCTGTGGTAGTTACACTAATTAGAATGACAATTCTAAATAGGTATATGATTATTGTATTAAGCACTGTCATTCGCAAGAAGGTATTATACAAATTAGGACTTTAGATTGAACAAAATAAGAACTACCATATTTTATTAAAAATAGTTTTTACGCCGCTAATCTAGTTTGGTGTCAAGCGAATTACTAACCTATGGTTGCCTAAACCTCAGATAAAATAAAAAAGTCAAGACAGAATGTTCTGAATAGAGGTGAGACCGGTAAAACTACGCCTCGCCGTGTCCATAGATAGACACACAACACGTACAACGAAACTACGGCTTGACTCGTCAGTCGGACTATCGCGACGCGTGGAAGTAACACGAATTACTTTAATTATCGTTTAATTTAAAATTTATTAATTATTTTAAATTTAATTTGAATTATTATGGCAGCACTGATGCACGCACATGAAGTTTAGAAAACCGGCCTCACTTCTTTGTTCACAACATTCTGTCTTGACTTTATATTTTGTTTGAGGCCTAGGCCTAGATTTCCTATTTGTGTATTTAAGTACATTTAATTGAGGGTTTAGCTTGCTTCCTGCTTCGTACAGCTAACCTAACTGTTACAGAGAGCACACGACAATGGTCAACACTGCATCTACAACAAACTTCCAAGATTCCCTCACAGAAGTCTAAGTCAAAGTCAAAATCATTTATTCAATTTAGGCATCAAAGACGCACTTATGAACGTCAATTTTTCATTATAATGTACTTTAAAGACTACCGCCGCGTTCCAAAATATATAGAGCCTACCGAGAAGAAGCGGCAAGAAACTCAGCGTCCCAAGCCGTCTGCAGTTGAGCGTCCAGTCATCGTACTATATACATCAATGTACGGCCTCACTAATAAACATATCTGCACGGATTAGTTAAAACATCCATCTGTCAATTTATCGCTTACCTACAGTAAATGTCGCGCGTGAAAGGAAGACAAAGCATGTTAACGCTTATTAATGTTTACGCAACGATTAAGTATTATTTAAAGCCTAAGTAATTGCAATAAGCCTATATTTGTAAAATTTGGTAAAATCTTGAAAGACTTAATATTCCCAGACAAACGCTCCTAACGGCCGGTCCCAATAATGTATCTATCGTCGGTTTACCTTACTAGAGATAGATATTTGACACTATTTGTATAGACGTTTTGTCAAATTTTTATCGGTAGTAAGAAAAACCGTGGATAGATAGATTATTAGGATCCCCCATAAGTGATTATGGTGTTTTGTCAATCTGTACCTTACCTTACTGTACCTTAGATGATGAAACAATTTTATATTTACCAAAAAATGCAATCGAATTCAACAATAAAAAGTGTGAAATAACTTGTCGATACCATGATAGTTCAAAAGTACCTTTTATCACAACTTTGGTAAAAAAAAACACCCTTTTTAGTGACCCTTGCTACTTACGGGCTCGATAGTCATTCGCCGTCAATTACAATATAGATAGACATCAAGGCGAAACACTTTTCAGTTATTGAAGTCAAAAATCACTTGACCGAAATTGATGAAATTAAATAGGATCGCCTCGGAAGTACTTATACTCTCTCAAATAAAAGAAATTTTCTTTTTGAAGTCGGTTAAAATAGTATTTTGTTTTTTTCTTTGCCTATCTTTGTTATTAGGATCCGGAACAAGCACGAGGCTCGGCTGGTGTTAAGCGGTAACTTAATACTAGAACTCGTTCACATGAAGTTGCAAAAGTTAGAATTGCTCATAAATAGAAAAAAATCGAGTGCAGGAAAGCAGTCCTCGTTTTAGGCATTTTATCCTTTTCAATGGTGGAAGTCACCGGCTTATTTTTAAACATTTAATTGTTAGTATAAATCTAATAGTTAATATCGGATACCGTCAGATTTAGTAACCTGAAAAGCAGTTTCAGTTTGAGGCACTAACAAACCAACGTGGTTTGAGGTTATTTTATTATGACTTCTGCTAAAACGCGGCAAAATCAATCTTATCTTTTTTAAAGGACCGGCAGTTGTTAAAGGAAAACATTCAACCAACAAACGAAAGGTCATCTAACTCAAAATGCGGAAAAAAAACCACACACCGACAGAAATTATAAAATCAGCATTCAAATCTGGCAATTAATTACTAAAGGATTTCAATTACAACAATAGACCTTATAAAAATCTAACGTAGAGTAGAAAATGCTCTGTTTTATGATTATCAGTCATGCAACAGTGAGAAAAATAAATTTTAATTTACGTATGCATTTTGATGCTAAACATAA
The DNA here is from genome assembly GCA_917880725.1 of Selenia dentaria. Classification (NCBI taxonomy): domain Eukaryota; kingdom Metazoa; phylum Arthropoda; class Insecta; order Lepidoptera; family Geometridae; genus Selenia; species Selenia dentaria. The sequence continues at coordinate 25,326,013 of OU862896.1, read as the reverse complement.
CATTCGGCGGGTATTGCCATTGTGAAATTATGTTAACATCGCCAAATTGCGCTGTTTGACGAAATTGTCTCGAGTTCAAGTCCGTTTTAAACTAAATACCTATTACAAAGGTTTGTGTGGCAACTTTCTTAGAAAGTAAAATCACGTGAAATTGAGTAAAGTGCCCTGCATTTGTACGTTATTAGGCATGAATAAAAATACTTTCATTTCTGCCCTTTTTCCCTTTTTACTTGGACAAAATATGCTTAGCTACGGTAAACAATAATCGATATAGATGTCGATTAATATTGAACTGACTAATCTGTGTTTTGTAAAACAATTTTCACAAAATTCTTTACGAAAGTATGGCGGGAAAACAACTAGACTATGGGTGCGTTCCGGGAAGCGCCGTCAACGCTCACAACTGCTTTCACTGCTCGCGCTCCGATTTGCCGTTCCCTTTGGTTGACAGTGACGGCTCGTAATGATCACGTAGACCCATCTAAGATCCGTGAACGTTGTGAGCGCGGCGTGAGCGTTTTCAGTGACATCATTGATGACGTATCGAGCGCCGCGAGTGATTTCGGTCCTTTCTGGAACGTAGCCTAGGTAAATTGATTTTGCTTATTCCTATAATTGTGTTTGTTCCAGTTTTATGAGTAGTATATAATATAGTATATAGAGTAATCGTGGTGGATAATGTTGCATGAGTGCAGGTAAAGTGTACAAAATCATGAAACATTGTTTTTGTATTTTCCTCGTCAATAGAAAGTTTTAGTTATGCATACACATGCAACCTTACTAGAACATGACTTAGACAGGACAGTGACTTAATGGCACACTTTTATGCAATTGTGACTTGAGTCTGACTAAGTATACTTGAATAAAAATTAATATGTAGATGCATATAAAAATATGTAGGTACCTATTTATAGTGCCAGCAACTGATGTGTTCAGGTGGTCAAAATTGGAACTACAGTATACATACATACATAACATACCTACTAACTTTCGCGTTTATAATATTAGGATTATAATTAAATAATGTGCAGAATAAAGATTGGTTTGAAAGGCTGCCCAATGTTTTGATTCTCTTTTTTCTTGGTGAATTTCTTAGGTCTTAGGAATACCCAATTTTCGACTACGCTGTCATCAGATAAGATGGTGGAACTGTACATTGATAACTTGATGCATGGCAAATGTGCAACCATTCGACTCCAATCACAAAGAAAACAATACCAATGTCATTGAAATCGTATCAATAAAAAGTAGGTCTCGTCTCGTCATGAATAATTTAGCACAACTTATTTATTGCACGTGCTATAAGTCACATCACATTTATTAAATTAATGAAACATTTGAGTAGTTATAACGTCACGCGAGCGCACAATAAAATAAATACCTAATTAATTTAAAGCTCTTTTATCAGTGGAATTAACAATTACACGCTTCGCACTTTTGGCATTTCGTAACATTTTTTCTTGTTAGTTAGCATTTTATTATTAAGTATAGCATTACGGCTGTTTATGTAACAAGTGACATGCTGTTTTTTTTTATTTTTTAACAATGGCTTAAACCCGATCTTTCCTCTCGTAGAGAGTATTTATTATGGTAACGTAATGCACTCCGTGGGGCCAGAGCGGTTTCGTAGATATTTTTTTGTATGGTATTTTTTGGTTATGTTTTATTTTAGTAACTACATTATAATTTTAATTATTTTTTTATTGGAATCCTCATGAGTTTGACGCATATTAAACTATTACTGTTAACCGGCAAAACACTCACGTTAGGGATCGAATACGTCTCGCCGGGTTTCGGGCATGTCCGAAGCTCATCTGCAAAGTAAATGCGCAGCGGAGTCTACGGCCACTGGCACTATTGCCGCACTGGATGGCAATGCTGCCAACATTTTTGGCTACTTTTCCCCCTACCATGGCATTAGTTTTTAATATATGTATGTAATTCTATTTAAAATTATAAATTAAAGTAATTATATCAATATATAGGTATATTCTTTCAGCCTACAATCTTCAATATTCTATCATAAACAGCCAGTGTCTGGTAATACGAGAGATCTCGAAAGTGAACGCATTGGCCTCGAATCACAGAGACTGTCGCTACCTATCACCTGTTTGCATGTAATGTATGGAGATTCAGTAGAAGGTTTCATGAATACTCGATTCGTACAAACTTTGTAGCCTTTAGGATTTAAGATATAAAGCAGATAACATCGGAAAGTTTTAAAAAATAACGGTAAGAAGCTCATGCTGCACTAAGATACCCTGTGCAGCGGAAAGCATAGAAAAACACAATAACACAACAACAACAAGCACTTTTATAGTATTACTTTTTTAAAGCACTAACGCCTGCTTAGCGATCTCAAACATTGGCCTAGATGGTCATGGCGTCTGACACGGATGGTCAGAAGACGCGGGTTCGAATCCCGTCAGAGGATGTGAATTTTTCTCTATAAAAATTGCAATGTTTAGCGAGTTAAGCTTTGGGTTTATGATTCAGTCAGTCTGTCTGTCAGTAATCCTCATCCATCACCACGCGGGTGAAACCGCAGGGCGCAGGTAGTTATATCAATATATCTTAATCTGTCCGAATCAGCAAGACTCATTCGAGTTAAGTTTCATTCATAAATCTATTGTTATTTTTTGCGCTGATGCGGACGGGTTAAGGCGTCGTCATCGTCAACCGAACATATTTATTTATACCATAGAGATTGAAGATCGCTAAGCAGGCGTTAGTGCTTTAAAAAATTAATACTTATTTTAGTAAGTACATAGTATAAAAAATTAATTAGAAATACGGGATTACTCACGTAATATTTATCGGATAGGTCCGACTACAGTTTCGACCACATTCGGTACGTAGTAACTTATTTAATCTGTGATTCGGTGGCCTTTTTCAAGAAGTGTTCGGGACACCCGCGTCGATGACGTCTCGCTTAGCACTCTAGTTAGTAGTAGTTTTTATAACAAAAAAAATAATACTATAAAAATTATAAAGGGTTGGACGTCAATAAACATGCTTCTTTCGGTTGGATAGTACTGTCAAATCTGTTCAATAGATGTCGCTCCATCCCCGTAAGACGGTTAAATCAGATAGAGTCAAAATTCGATGCTCGGACCTCGAGTCTCGGTGGCCTAGATGGTCATGGAATGGCGTCTGACACGGATAGTCAGAAGACGCGGGTTCGAATCTCGTCCGAGGATGTGAATTTTTTTCTATAAATTTTTATAAGAAACACTGTGATCTTCACACACATATTTGCTCCGACAGGGATTGAACCTGGGATCCCGTACTTTGAAGACAGGGTTTCTATCAACTGAGCTAACGGAGTAATCTAATGCGCTTTATTTTTTTTTTACCAAATCACATGTATGAGATTCAGATTCATTTTTTTGTTAAACTGTGTCACAATATAGATCTTAAACATTATATTAGTCCCAACAGCTTGGTCCATCATACTGGACATACAATAGTATTAGAAAATAACTTAAACCTAACAATAGTAATTTATTTTATGACAACATTACCTACATATAAATAGCCTAACGCAATAATAATAAATAATTAGTTATCTACATTCAATGTCAAATAATAATAAAATATGGGTATAAATTCAAACCAGGTATATTATTATATTTAAACAATCATATCACCAACACTTTAAAATTGTCATTTAAAAACTTATTTACTTACTTTATACCAAATAACGTTTATTTATTAGAAACATAATATTATGATAAAAAGTTTATAGTTGAGTTCTCTGGGCTCTTTTCTACCATACCATACATATACCAAGTTTCATCGAAATCTGTGCAGACGTTTTTAAATTATGAGTGAGCATACAGACAGACAGACAGACAGTTTTTTTTTCAAAAACGTCTTATTCTTGTTTAGTAAGTAATTTTACGTCTTCTGACTCACATTTTTTTAATTTGTCCTTCAAGTACAGACTTTTAGTTACTATATTTGACGCTGAAAAAGACAAAGAGTCGGCGTCACAATCCAGTTGACGATTCTTTGTGGAGAGTATAGACCAGACAAAGCTAGGTTGGAAAGAACCCAACAAATATTGTTATTTAGTTATCCTAATTGTGTGTTTCTTCGAGTTTTCACGTGTAATAATGGTGGATTATTATCCGCTAAGTGCCTAGTACAGTGGTTCTTAACCGGTGGTCCCTGGGAACACCCGAAGTGGTCCGTGAAACCATCCAAATTGAAAGATACTTTCGAAACGGGAATCAGTCTTGTAGATTTTGAAACCAAATATGGCTATTTCTTTATACTAATATACTACATGAATGAATCGACAAGTGACTAAAATATTAGTCTTAACTTTGTATTGTTTCATATGTTTCTGTAATTCGTCTTATTCAAGAAAAAGTGATACTGAAAACTGAACCAAGGACTCAGAAGTTAGTAAAAGTATACAGTCACAAAACTCATAAAAATAAAAATAAAAATATTTAAATACTTTTCAAATTTTTTTTGCATGTTTTATCTATTATAGATAGTACGACATTTCCGGCATTTACATATTTAGCTACTGTATATTATATCTTTGCTCAGTTGGTGGTCAATGGAAAGGCAGACATTTTGTGAAATTGATTCCTATTCATTTCATCACTAAAAGGTTAAGAATCACTGATCTAGTGACACTACATGATTGAATATGCATGCATGAAGCCAATATTAATGTTTACATACACAACTTGAGGTAGCAAATGTGTGCGAGTCTACTTATAAAAGAAAAATACACAGAAGCCAGCATTTTAGCGACGTGATCATACTTTCAGTAGATGCTTTCTCGCCAAAAGCCAAACATAAACATTTTGCAAATGGACTAAAAATGATCTATTCCACCTTTTCGCAATACCAAGCATAATACCAAGGTATACAATCACTTGAACAGTTTGTTCCCATCCATTGTCGGCTTAACTGTCGATGGTAGGTGGGACTAAAGTCATTAGAATTGATGCTATCGTGGATTGCAAGCATCACACGGTGGCAATTGTTGGAGCTTCTGAAAGGCAGATGAAGATATCAAAGGCAGACAACCTGTGATTAAATCCGGACACCGATTTCTACGAAATTATTTAGTATTAAGTCATCCAAATTGTGACACGCTATAAGTATATTTTTATGCTATGCCGGCGGCTCGTAAGTCTTCCTTCGCTACATTATGAAGCTAGCATGGTTTGGGTAAAGGCGGGCAGGGAGAAATGCACAAAACACCATGTGCGAAACGTCAGTGCTGGACTTATCGCCCTCGTATATGATGAGATGTATAGTTTAGTTTCTCATTACGATTATGGATAGACTTGACCACTGTCCCAAATGTTAAGAGAATGACGTGATAGAAGACACAGCACGCAAGCTTATAATATAAGATACCAGGTGAATCACGATTTGTAAGCTCTAAGATTAAATCTATGAGGAAATCACACCAAAACGCTGTAACATGTAAATATGAGTGTCAGTAGTTTGGGGAGATTTCCCGAATCTTCCGCTCCTCTGAGAGGAAGACCCAGGGACCCGGCTTGTCTTAGTTCTAGGTAGTACTAGCAGCTGTCTTTGATAGCTTTATTTTAAGTGTCATCTACCTTTGACCGCATTATAACTCATCATAAAATATTACATATTATTTTATGCCAAATCAGACAATGAAGTGTCGCAGAATGTCGCGTCTCGTGCGAAGAAGTATCCTTTGTCTTCAGGGGTTTGTGAGGTTGTGACTATGGGTTCCGAATGAAAATTAGTGACTTGTAAATGCATAGTCTGTTTTGTCCAGACAGTGTTTTCGTTTCATATGTAAGATTCTAGTAAAAAATGAAACTGTATCAAGGGTGTTTTGTCAGCATCTCATAGGCTACGTTCAGGTAAGGGCCAGAATCACTCGCGGCGTTCACATACCCATTATTCATCGATACGTCATCGATGACGTCACAGAAAACGCTCACATCGCGACCACAACGCACGCAGATCGAAGGTGGGTTTCCGCGGTCGTTGCGAGCTGTCTCTGTCAAAGCATTAAATAAGTACAGGATTCTTTCGATTTTTGACAGATAATTTGGCGCCCATTTCACGACCGCGTTAGTGTTCAATATGGCTTGGGCATGCTATGCATTGGAACCAAAGGGAACATCAAACCGGGGCGCGGCAGTTGTGAGCGTTGACGGCGCTTACCGGAACGTACCCTTGGTGTCGCAAGCACGGGACCTTTTGGATGTTCTGTGATCTCAAGTACGCTGTTAGGACATCAGTCCATCCAGTTTTCATTCACTTTCTCATAATCATAATTCTAATATTGCTGCCACAATTAGAAAGCAGGAATCGCATAGCAATTATGCAAGTTGCGAGTCTGTCGGTAAATGTGACAGTGCCTTGGATTCTTTCACGTTGCGATCGGGTAGTGGGAAAATAATTGACAATGTTCTTGAAATTCTTGACAATTACGGGCATGACTGAATACGGCGATTTATGGAATGAAGCTAGCACAGAATAGTTGTTCATCTGTTAGGAGGTTATTTTTATATAAATCTGTAATTGTATACAGTTATATGATAAGATGATGGTACTGGCGGTCGCAGTGTCCTCCAGAACTTTAAGCTGTAGTAGGTATTGTTGTAACTGCTCTGCAAAACTTCGAGACATTTTTTCATTTTGTATTTACCCATACTATATTTATTTATTTATTTATTTATTCTTTAGCACAAAACAAATGTACAAGGAGGACTTAATGCTAAGTAGCATTTTCTACCAGTCATCCTGGAGGTGCAAGAAAAATTGTAGCGGTGCAGTAAAATAATATATTTGTAGAGAGATATTAAAAATATAATAAATACTATAAACATTTGTATAGAACCAATAATGAAATAACAATATATAAAACATATAGAGAGTAACAGCAGTAAAACATCTATCTATAAGATAAATATTTTCAAAACGAGACATATTTAATATACATAAAAGACAAATGGTGGTGAAATTATTAATTAAGTACTGTTTACATTAGTGGGACAGATCAGGAACATGGGATTTGCGAATGAACTATAGTGCCCTTTAAACCACAGTTAATGCTTCCAGACCACAGACCATATAACCACGGTCTGTGTTCCAGACGCACAACATTGGCTTAGGCGTAGAATATCTGTACCAACGGATTTGGTATTTTGTTACATATAAAGTTATTTGTCTAATACGTTAATAAGATCGTGAATAAAATTTTCATAATAATTAACTCGTTCATTTTGTATGCAACGAGCTTAATTTTTTTCTCGCGATGTTTTGTTGTAGGTAAAGTTGTGTGTATTAAAAAGTAACGAATGAACCATACTTAATTTGGTCTTGTTTTCGACAACACTAGAAAACTTGCTCGACGCAAACTCCGTCAAGTTATTTGCTTTAAATTCTTGAAGAATGAGTTCGTGTTCAAGAAGTTTCCCAATTCGAACATCGGTTGACTTGATTTGCGTTCTGGCAGTATTAAAGCATAAATTCTATAACTTCGTCAAATATAACGTACGTGACGAATTATGCACTATACGCTCTATATAAATTCCTAGAAGTGATAGAAATTCGAATTTCCTTAACTTTTAACCCTTAAATGGTTGTATATTGGTAGCAAAGGCCTGGGTTTAATCACTGGCTTTCACCAGCAGACGTTGGTAGGTTATTTGTGATTTTGTCTATATTTTTATTTAGGCTAATTTCTGTAACTTATGTGACTAGGGGCCGATTCTATTATACTTACATAACTGCAATCGGACCCGTAGCTTAACGGTGACTTATGATTTCGTTTTTCTACAGACTTCCAAAAAAAGGAGGAGGTACTCAATTCGACTGTTTTTTTTATGTTTGTTAGGTACCTCATAACTTTCGATAGGGTGAACCGATTCTCAAAATTCTTTTTTTGTTTGAAAGCTGGTGCTTCCCGTGTGGTCCCATTTAAATTTCTTCTAATTCGGTCCAGTAGTTTTTGAGTTACATTACAATAATTGATTTTTACCAAAGTAAAAGAATTGAAGTCGGTATAATTTTTTTCAAATTGCACTTGTTTATTCTGCTATTGAAAATCATTACAGTTGAAGTAACGTTTCTGTTGACGTCAGCGACCGATCAAAACTTTATATACATATTATGCTAACTCAAAAGATCTTGCACGCGACGCTAACTCATAACCGTATTAGTAGCGTTTGATGTATAAATAAAATATAGTAGCCTTAAAGTTGAAATAAAACTCCTAATTGTCTATAAACATAGTGGAATGGTTTTGGGTATTTATCGAACGGCAACCAGAGTCGAAGTGCAGTTGCAGCATGGGGTCACATAATAGAAATGGCCTCCAGACATGAGAAATGGCCGTAGCACAAATAATTTCCGAAAAAGTATTCGTATCGTAAGCGTCAACGCGTCACGCTTCGGCACACAAACTATGAGTTATCTGTGTCACAGTTGCCATAGATAAATAACAGTTTGTACTGTTTCACATGAATTACACGTTACGTGACACTTACGCAGTTTTTCGTGGTAAGCCCACTGAGTGTTATTCATTTACGTTCTCCTAACGCCTACGCCATCAAACCATATGTGTAATACGCAGGTAAGCAATTAAATTTTAATAGCGTGAATCTTTTTTAAACTCGAAGTTTCCTTGAGTTGCTGAAATCCGGCAGTCCCTATCCACACGTCACGTTAGAAAAATCTCAAGTTTGTTCTCAATGCCGCGCAATTTTCCACACGTCATACTAAAATATGCAAAAATGTGAGCACTACCAACTCTTTATGCGACCTGTGTGTCGCAAGTAGCAAGTCGCGAGTCTGGCGCCTGTCGACATCACACAATGGCTTTGTTGGATATCGGAGAACGACGCTCGAGTTACGTGCTGTTTGTCGTTTTATGTGTTTGTTGATAGAGGCTACATGAATGTCTTATGTATCTTTTAACCACTGTCTAGTAAATCATAGGCTGAGATTTGAGGCGCTGTCAGCTCAGCGCTTGGCTACGTTCAATGTCCTTTACATGAAATCAAGCAAGCGCATCTCGTAAAAACGTGCAAAATTCATAAAAAAATGATGTGCACTCTTAAATAAAAAAATAATCCGTCAATGTATGTTTATTAAAAATGCCAATTTTATGATATGTGTTTCATGACAAGTACAATAGTGAATAAAAATGTATGTTAACATATGTTTTTAATTCAGTCAATGTGTACTTAGAAGTTTTAGAAATTTCATACATTTTTGTGTAATTTTAATTAAATCGTTGCTTATGAGATAAACTACTTTTAAACCCCTTATTTTTATCGAGATCATGAATTGACAGCACCTTAAGTGTTTAACGGCCGGTCCCAATAATCTATCTATCGCCGGTTTACCCTACTAGAGTTAGATATTTGACACTATTTGTATGGACGTTATCTCAAATTTATATCGGTAGTAAGGAAAACCGCGGGTAGATAGATTATTGGGATCCTCCATAATTGTAAAATCACAGAATAGTGGCAGAGTTAACCCACTTTCTGAGGCTAGCAAACGATACCATGAACTATTTACACGTTGGACATAATTATGACTTTGTAGTTTGTTGTCAAACGATCACAAAGTACACTGGGGTTGAAAGTTCCACTGTTTAATCATTTTCTGAATAAGACTATGTGCTCGAAACGTCTGCTTTGACAGGCCAAATTGACTTTAATCTGTCCGTATATAGAATTGTTAGGTTGTTCGTTTGTTTTCCTGTACAGTGCCTGCAATGAGATATATACATTCCATAATTTTCAAAACTATGATACAGTACTAAATTGTATAACAATGTAGATTAGGATTATTTTAAACAGTACATTAACATAAATAACTTCATTTTAGAATAATTTTGATGTAAATATTAATGTATTTGAATGCTGAGGCACTTTTGAAAATTGTGAATTGTACATCTTATTGCAGGCACTGTATCTACAGGTCGGATTTTTCAATCAAACTTGATGACACTTGGTATATGCATGTAGTACAACAAGTACAACTTCCACAAATGTTCCTAAGAAAAGTATAACTCTGTCCCTCCATACCTGGACATATGTGTCCAATATTAGTATTAACTTTTATTTTATTTCATTTTAACTAAATCAATGCTTTTTATGAAGCCTTGACTTTTTATTGTCTCGCAGTATAGGCATTAAAAGTAGAGTATGCAGCTCGAGGATAAAGCCTGTCATCGTCTTGGGTGGCTTGAACTCCTCGCTTCACTCAGGACTCTACATAACACCCTCGCACCGCTCGCAAGGCAAATTTAAATCTCCGAGCTTAGCGCAGCGAGGGAATTAACTCTAGAGTCCCTTGGGCTCCGGGTCCAATATGCCGCTCATGAGGTAAGACACTGCTTTACTCCCTCGGTGCATGATCTACTATTATATTGAAATCAAAGAACGAATGCAGTACGATTCTGGCTTGGCCTACTTACTGCTTTAAATATCGTCCTAATTGATTATAGACAGTACGACCGAACGATGCGATTTATTCGCACGACGCACAAACTCACAGTCTCTTTAGTTTAGAGAGTCCTAATTATTGAAGGTCACAAGACAATTGATCGTGCGACCACAAGAAGCAGTTGCATCGTACGATGAAATCGCATCGCTCGCTCATACGATAGTTAGCCAATTAGGACCTTTAATGATGTTTTCATTGTATTTTTTTCATTTTCTAAATAAAATCCAATGTATTCGATAATGCAGCGCAGGTGGCGGCAGACTGGGTGTGGGCGAGCGTATAAACGTGCGTTGACTGTCGTTCCGAATCTTACCTATATAGAGTTTGCTCCGCGACTCGTCTCTCGTCTCAGGCCTACGAGTGCATTAGAAGTACATAATTATACCACATAGATACGTATATCATACTCGTATAATATATATGATGCACTGATCTACTTCCTCTGAGTATACTTGTCATTCATCATTATCAGCCGCAAGACGTCTATGCTAAACAAACGCCTCCCCCATAAACGCCACTTGGAACGGCTACTCGATAGGGCGTCGGTCCTACCCTACGTCTTCCGGTGCATGGTCGCCACTCGAGAACCTTTCTTCCCCGTCGGTTATCGGTTCTGCGAGCAGTGTAGCCCATTGCCACTTAATCCTGCTCATTTAGCTTTAATTTAATTTAATTTATTTTTAATTCAATTTAATTTTAATTTAATTTAGCTTCGGTGACCGTAGTTCTCCTATGATTCTCTTCACTTCAGATCTTGTCACGCAGGGGAACCCCAAGCGTATTTACCATTGCTCGTTGAGCGACTTTGAGCTTAATAATGAGGCCAAAAGAGATCTACCCATCCGCCGCATTAAACAGATCTTACAAACTCATCAAAATTTAGCTGTAATTGTACATAATGAAGGTTACATATTAAACAATAGTTAGTATACGACCGCTATTACTTTTCTTGGAAAGAACCATCAAGACCATAACCTGCCGTTACCGTCCAGCTAATGCACCATGAACGCTGTACTTTTTTCACACATCTGCATACAGATGGTTACATAACTGGACATATAGCGGGTTTCCGTATAAACTATCATGTACACTGGATATGTTTATAACATCGTTGGTATATCAATAGCTTCCTTATTAGTGTTGCTAAATAATAGGATTTTGCAATTTATATGCGATTACGCGATGATATATGATATTAGCTTGAAGTTGAGTGGCTTCGTAAGAGCTGGGTTAAATACCGATTAGGTATACCTATCTCTTTTACTACCTTGTTTACTGACAGGGACGGAATTTGCGGAATATTCCCGTATAACCGCACCGTCCGGTTGTCTTGGTAGCTACCACCTAAGTGCCAGATATTCTGCCAAGAAACGAAGCAATAGTGTATAAAGCTTTGCTGCTGTTAAAAGTGTAAAGGTCATTGTATCAACTGAAATTACTGGACTAATGAAACGTCTTTACTTTAGATAGTGTGTAGGTTCTTGAGAATTAACCCCTCGTTTATCGAAGGTTGCAAATAACATGTTGAGAAAGTTTTCATTTAAATACGTTAAATGAGCTTACATTTTTAAATGAAATTAAAATATAACCTCCTACTTTTTTAAGGTCGGTTAAAAACGAACGACAGTGTAAATATACGTAAGTAAAAATTATGTTGTCATATAAGTGACTACTAGTATTAGTATTAGTATTAGTAGTATTTTTGATAATAAATTATTAAAATTATTTAACTACGTACGTACTTACTAATAGTTTTGGGATGTCCATTTTATGGAAACTTGTACTTATTATGTTTTGTATAGAATGAACAGTGACATGATGCATTAAAGCAATCAACCAATCAATTGCACCGTAAATCCGACAAAAACAAAGCTAAACTTTACACTTCCATAACTATAAATAGCCATTCACCATCTTATCACCCTTGAAATAAAGATCAAAGTCCGCCTATCCTTAACAAAGGTCGCAGGACAGGATGATCAGAGCAAGGGCAATCCAATTGTCGCCATCCTGTCTCTCCCCTACTTCCTCTGTCAGTCGGAAGGGTCTTATCATCTGTGCAGTAAGGTCGATATCCCAACGGCGAGGGTACTGCGTAAATCAAGAGGATGCGGTATTGATGAATGTTTGTTTGGGATGTAAAAATAAGATGTAACCGTTGAATGGAGTTACTGGTTTTGTGAAATCAAAACATAGTATTGAGCATGTCGGAGCGTGCGTTATAAAATCCACGCTTTTATGACGTCTTCTTTATATATTTTTATAAATAGAATGTACGTACAACACATTTGACGAGTTTTGGCGCGAACGCGGAAAATCAACGTTTTTCCATTGTATTATTTATCAAAACTTATGCTTTTTTTCAGTGTTAATGTTTAAAATTGGTGGCGTTTTTCTCATTAAGTGCTGTTTTACGTGCATGAGTGTGGGCAAGTGATATAATGTGGTGAAACGTGTTTTTCCGTGTTGTTTCCAAAACTCCATAGAAGCTGATGGTAAAGTTGCCACCACTTTACGAAAGCATGACTTAGACTGACTGGACCATGACTGACTGACATTTTGGACTCAGACTGACTACGACTAATATCACCAGAATATTCTACTAAAGCTTTGTAATACAAATAACTTGACACTGGCAAATGCACGATAAGTGCGGGACCATTACCCTCTAAGGAGGGAAAACGAAAAAAAAAAAAACATATTTGACATTTATCAATTTACAGCCGTGCGATTCTCTAAGAGCAAACATCGTTGCAAACAAATGACGGGATGACAAAAAACGATGGAAAAACAACCTTATGTACATGGGCGATATCTCAAAGTATTTGACATCGGCGAGCTCGTCAACGAGCGCATCGACGAATAGAGAATCGCACGGCTCGGCTGTTGCATCATGGTGTTCCTGTGTCGGTAAAACAGTTTAGTTGTTGTTTAATTTGTTGCCATAGAGATATTGTAGCCCAGTTGTATAAGGATTCGACCCGGAAAAAAATATAGGTAAGTAGCAATTTTCCTTCGGAATTCGGCAGTCTACATATAGTCTGATTAATTTATGGTCTACATTTTGTTTTGCGTGGTAATCGATCCGTTTGTGTCATCCGCCATCTTGATTTTAAGGCTAATAATAATAATAAGACATGAAAAATGGTTAAAACGAAAGTTTGGAACATAATTTCCTACAATTTTGACTCATATTATTTCTTTCCTAAAATCGATATTTTCCGCCCTATACCCAAAAGAGAGGCGAATTTTTGTTTGTTTAACGGCTCTTTTATTATCAAATTTACATGAAAAATTTGTACGGACAAAGTTGTTCAGAATTAAGTTATTAATAATTTTATTCGTATCATTTTTTAGGTAAGGTCGATATTATTTCGATGTATACCTGAGCAGCGATTAGGGTAAAATCTTATCATTCTATTAAACACGTTTATTGTCAACTGTTTTGCCTCAGACAAAATAAAAAAGTTCGCTGTGACGTTATGATGTATAATTACGTAATGTGAACCTAGCACGAATAACTGCGTAAGTTTAATACAAAAAAAGATCGCGCGGCGAGAGTTTGGCTTTGACCTTCGGGTGGAGGGGATTACTGCGCATGGGTACTGTCGCGCCATGTGACAGAGAGAGACAAGAGTCCCTCGTCTTCTATGTGACAGAGAGAGACAAGAGTCCTTCGTCCCTCTAGCCACCCTGTGATACCCAATTTTTGACTTCTGCGCAATAACGGTCAAAGCCAAACTCTCGCCGCGCGATAACGTGTCGTTCACGTGAAACAGCACTCATTTATCTAATGCAACTGTCACTCAGATAACTCATAGTTTGTACGCAGAAGCGTGACGCGTTGACATTTACTCCTCGTATACGAACACTTTTACGCGAATTGTTTGCTACGGCCTCAGTTATAAGGTAACGAATAAAAATACTATAATTGATTTTGACTTTATTATGGCATTATTATTGATACCAAATTATTACCTATCTTTCCAAAATGACGTTGATCCAGTACGCAAATCCACATAATAAGTAAATATATATTTAGAATAATTTATTCTAATCATATGTAAGTAATAATGTACATTAATTCGATATACATATATCTATACCCGTCAATAGCTCAGCCGCCATTTTGTTGACGTCACTTGATGGAAACGGAAGGTCAGGATGAACTAAATCTGGGTTTTATGAACCGTGCCGTTATTGATGGTTTATTTGTGTACTAATGCTACATCAATACAGTTTGTAGATGCATCTACAGAAATAATAAATACGCAGAGTCGTTTAGTCGCGTGGTTCGTTCCCACATAAACAAAATGTTCCTACTTGATCGCTCGAATCTACAGAGCTATTACGTATCTCAGATGCAAATAAATGTTGATTGAAACAAGAAATGGCGTCTTTATGTCAGTTTCGACAAACCCCAAAGATGTTAGTACCTAAGCTGTTGGAGACTGAAGCTGACAAAAGTGACATAAAGCCGTATTTTGTTAGGTTTTATCAACTTTTGTTTGCAACTGAGATACTTGTTAGCCCTGCTGATCGCGCGATCAACTAGGAACAGTCGACCGTCTTGACTGAGTTGGCCAACTCGGCTTGGTTCTGAGCAAGTGATCCAGTGTTCGATTCATTCCCCGTTCGAGCAAAATTTAATGGTGAATTTGAATCTCTGTGTTATTTGTTTGTATCTTTGTATGTGTTCCATGGTCTTCCCCGATTGCTGGAGTGTGAAAGTGTTATAAATCAGCCCATTATGTTCCACTGCTGGGACTCGAGCCTTCCTTTCAGAGAGTAGAGTTTAGCCATAGTCCACCGCGCTGCTTGGTGCATAGGCGAGAGGGCAACCCATGTAGGAAGTTTTCAGGCGGTCCGAAGGCCTTCGACATAGCCTAACGACTGTTGTCTTAAGACAAACAACCCGGACCGCCGGCTTAACGTGCCCTCCGAAGCACGGAAGCGCTCAGATGAAAATGCCACTAGCGTTCACCCATCCAACTCCTGACTGCAGCAAGCGTTGCTTAGCTTGTTGATCGCTTATGATCGTCAAGCCAAGCTCCGCCGCGAGCGCTTCTCGAGGGCGAAAGTGTATTAATTAAATATTATCGTTACATTGTATTTTTGGCGGATTAATGTCAGTTTTGACAACTCTAAATAAGAAGCGATGCAAGGCAGAACTGTTAGTAAGTTGATGACTGGAGCTGACAAACGTAACATAAAGCCACCATTTTTTTAGATTTCAATTAACAATCGATTGCAACTGAGATACGTAATAGCCCTGCAGGTCCAGGATCGAACCGAATCGTGCATGTGATGAGCAAAAATGATTCTTTTAAAGACATGATAATTAATTTTCTAAATCTAGAATGATTTAGAGATATTACAATCCTAATTTTATAGTTTCCGGTAATTACTTCGAACGGAATTTAATTATAATAATGCAAGGACTACCGTTCGTTGCTAGTTCCTTTTGTTGGTTAAATTGTTACTTGTATCTTATATAATAGCTTGTGGTTAATTTGAATTAAATTATGTTATTTTATAAAGGAAGTGAAATTCAATTATGTTTGCTCTCGTTCTTGTTTTTGAGATATTTTACAGGGATACCTACGATTTAAGGTGCGTTCGTTTTGCTTTTAGGGCATTGGTGGCGTTGTCGTTGATGGCTCATTTGTTAAAGCGTTCGTAAAACGTTATTTTTGCAACTTTTGCCACTTTTGCCCACACCCTATACGAACGCTCAACTGCCATGCGATTCTCTAAGAGCAAACATCGTTGCATCATTGACAACATCCGTGAAACAAATGACGAGATGACAAGAATCGTTAGAAAAACAACATTATGTACGAGGGCGATATCTCATAAAGTTGTTGACATCGGCGAGCTCGTCGACGAGCACATCGACGAATCATTTGAGAATCGCACGGCAGAGCATACGACCTAAAATCGCATGATTATGCTGTCAAATACATAGATAGCTGTCAAAAAACGATCACAAACAACCATGCTCCGGACGTCGGTGAAAAATTGCTAATTTTTTCTAGCTTTCCGAGCGCTGACCAAAAAGAGACATGAACGACATTTTCACCCACAGATTCCCAATTCGAACGCCCCTTGTGCTAAAAACGCTCACAAGGGCTATATTCAAACGCAGTAATAAATACCTAAGTACCTAAAAGGTATACGAATTTTATCTGGAGTAATTATTTTCAATAATGCTACCTATTACATCCTAGGAACCGACAGAGGTGTAAAAACAAGCAATGTCGTCACAAAAGATAAAAACTATCTTAAGCTTATTTATTACTACTAGCTGCGCCGTGGTTTCACCCGCGCGGTGATAATGATGATGATGATGAAGCAAATATAACGTATGTTACTCAGGCATATAGCTTCTACTGGCGCATGAATTTTTTGAACCGGTTACCTATGTAGTTTTTACCTTTATTCGTTCCTAATAAACTATCAAATTGTCCCTGTTTATTATTACCAAGGTAGGTACGAATAATGTGGCCTATATAGATTGTACCGGCGTTAATATTGCATAGTTTAACACGGAAAAGCAGTTATTATGACATATAGTGCATATGATACTGCAGACTTTATTGTAGATATTGATGTCCTCTATAACACTGCACTACATCACTTTGCTCTATCGTCAATAGTTTTCACAGCGTACGCGATATAAGAAGGTTTTTTGTTTTTGTTTTATTTATCGAAGTTTTCATACGGATCCATAACTTATTTATATTATTTATATAAGTGTTTATATTTATATAAGTATTTAATATCATATATAAGTATGTAATATCAGTCATCGGGTTACCATAGTACAGGCTCTGCCTAGTTTGGGACCTGAAGACCTTTGTGTGAGTGTTGTCCCATATTATTATTATTATTATTATTATTATTTAAAACTTTATATAACCTGTTACTCAGTGATAACGTAGCTTACTAACGGCAAAATATTTTTTGAAATCGGTCCAGTAGTTTTTAGTTTATTCGTTACATACAAAAATACAAATACATATATCCTCTTTATAATATTACTAGTGACTGCCCGCGACTACGTTCGCGTAGTAGGCTCGACCTACGGCTTCGCCATAACCTCCCATCTTTTCTTAAGGCGAAATGAGTTCCAAATTTCATGATTCGACTTCGCGAAAACTTAGTTTTTCAACGCTTAAACCTGATAACCAAAGTTCGAAAAAAAACGTAGTGTAAATTGAATATACGTCCTTATGAAGTATGGGAGCCAATACACGATTGAGCAAACTTGGCTCGATAGAAAAAAATCGGCAACATTCCCTAAATTTTGTAATTTTTCTTACGTGCTTCGTGGGAAAAAGCATTTTTATTCAATTATGGGCAAATATATTTCAATGAATGTATCATATTCGAATTCCCAATGAAATTCACTAGTGAACTATGGACTCCTTTATCATTCAAATTTAATCATTTGACTGTACAAAATAAATATACAAAGTATTAGCACGTATTCCATTGAATTTTCGCATTACGTAGTCCATTCTGGTAAGCAATTCTCAACCTTATGTAAAGCATCGAAAATTGTTTTAAAATTAGGGTTGGACCGCGCCTTAAGGAAAAACAGGGGTTCATTTTCATATAAATAGACTAGCGACTGCCCGCGACTTTGTTCGCGTAGTAGGCTCGGCCTTCGGCCTCGCCATAACCTCCCGTCTTTTCTTAGTTTTTCTTTTATTACTACTACCTTCTCCTGACTATAATTAACACAACAAAAATAATATTGTTGATTGTTCCATCCGTTCTCAAGTTATAGCGTGACCAGGAGACGTAGGGATTGATGTTTATATATATATAGATTATTATAGATTAAGCGTTAGGAGTAGAGCTGTGGGCCTGGCACGAATAACTGCGTAAGTGTAATGTAACGTGTCGTTCACGTGCAACAGTACTAACTGTCATGTATCTAGGGTAACTGTGCGGGCTGTGTGTGACTGTAAGCTGTATGTTTTAATCTTTCTTCATACGTACCTACAATTATATACAGTTTGATGCATTTTCGCAAGAGGGCGCTGAACAGAAATCCACAACAATTATGTGTAACAGTAGTAGTGCTGCGAAACAGTGTTGGTGTAACACCGCATATTACAATACTGTAGGCCTATAGCACGAGTAACTATAAGAATAAGAATAACGTTTATTAGGATATAAAACATAGGCTAATTACTTACAAAATAGATTACATGTTTTGGCTTATATATTATAATATAGTACTCGTAAGTTAATCCCACACTAGGATGGCTTGTGTCGTGAGATTCAGGCCCTTCCTTTATAATTACTCCAATCTTTACATGAATTTTATATTTTTTCAAAAGATTGTTAAAATAATTATAGAACGTATGCTGACTTTGTACAAAAGGAATAATACTTAAATACTAAACAAAAATTACACAAATTCTGAAGCAATACATAAATAAACATATCTCAGGTTTATCTGTGAAAAATAGTTTATGCGAGGATAGGTGTGATTAAAATAAAATTAACGTTGCGTAAAGTTATATGATTATTAACGGGATATTTACCGTGGTAAGGTTGTGGAATGAGCTCCCCATATTTCGGCGCAGTTACATGCACGGGAAGTCTTCCCGTGAACATGGTGCATGTAACTGCGCCGAAATATCGGGAGCTCATTCCACAACCTTACCACGGTAAATATCCCGTTAATAATCATATAACTTTAGAGAACAACCGTGATAGTTTAAAACAGTGTTTTAACGTTGCGTAGTTTGGTGAGAGATGGACTGTGTAGGTAATTGTATAATGTATTGTTTATTTTCGTTAAATATAGCATTAAAATAATAAATATATGTATGTGTGTATACTTAAACAAGTTGTATACTGTATGTGTGCAAATATCATCAGTTCATGATATCCGCCATATACACTAGGTACAAAAAGTGTGCTCTCTTCCAGCATTAGTGAAGAGTAGGAAGATACTTTTAGGTATGGATGTATAATAGAATATAATAGGGGCCTGATCCACCAACCGTTGCATTGACATGATTGGGATATATTGTGAGTGTTATTTGTCACTACACAGCTAGCAGTTATCAAACAGTGACTGCGTAATTGTAACGTTACGTGTCGTGAAACTGTACAGACTGTCATTTATCTAGGGCAACTTTAACACAGATAACTCATAGTTTGTGCGTCGAAGTGGGACGCGTTGACGTTTGCGATACGAATACTTCTTCAATTTTTTTATGCTATGACCTCTGTTACTGCTTTATCCCAATCTACTCATAAAACAAACTCATCGTCGGTGATTTCTGTAAGTACCGACTGGCTGAATTCCTACTTTTTAACCGCCTTCAAAAAAGGAGGAGGTTTCTCAATTCGACCGTATATTTTTTTTATGAGTTCGTGGATATATTTGCTGTGCGTTGTGCGTGAGCCTAGAGCCGCCCTACACATTCCGTTTCACTCACAAATAACTTTGCTTCGTATTAACTGAGAAATAAAGAACAATGGCGAACTCCCATTACTGTCCATAAGAATGGCAGATGACAAATCACTGCGTCTATAACCTCAGCTATAAATATCTTGAAAAATAAACATCGGTGCTTAATGGTATTTGTCTTTTAGCAGAGGAGGCTAGATTCAGTCCTAGATCAAATATTTTAACGAACATTCTTGCACTAAACATATATGGCAAAATGTAACTTAAGTTTTAATAAGTTACATTTTGTCATATATGTTTAGTTATTACATTTTTCCTTTTTTGAAGTATATTTAATATACTCTTAAATTAAGGACTTTTTTTGTAGATGAACTTCGAGATGAGTGTCAAAAAGCAACAGCTCGTAGCCAAAACAAAAAGAAAACAAAGGATCTGGGGATGCTTGAAACCTTGTTCGACGTATTCGATTCCTGACGTGAGTACAGGTTAATAATAATAGTTTAATACGTGTCACACTCACGATTTCAATACCATGAAAACAATTCGATTATTACTGATTAAATTCAAATTCAAATATCTTTATTGCATATCACATAACAATAACGGTTTAAACATAAAATGGTAGTTCCTGTGATACCCCGTTAGGGCACTGCAACTTAAGAAAGGGGTACATTATTTGAACCTCTAATCATAATTATGTTAAACAATAGCTATGAACTACAACTTCAAATCATTATTTATGTAGGTACTATTATTTTTATGAAAATATTCCAAAAGTATTACACGACGTAAAATTTTAGCAAGGAATTAAGTTACTAAATAGATTATATTAAATATATATATAAAAAGTAATTGTCAATAAAAGTATGTGCGTTTGTGAAGGAGTGTGTATGGTGTAAAACATTTTTGCTTATTGGAGTTGCCAAAACTGACATAAGGCCGCCATTTTTCAAGATTTCAATGAACATTTGTTAGCAACTGAGATACATAATAGCCCTGTCGTTCTAGACACGACCATTTATATTAAGTATAGTATTATTATTATTATATTAATTTATTATTATAGAATATTTATATAATCTCTATTTTACCCAAGTAGATACATATCGATACCTTAATTGGCAAACCAGCCAACTCCACTTTATTTCAAAACTAGCTGCGCCCCGCGGTTTCACCCGCGTGGTGATGGATGATGATGATGATGATGATGAAAAGTATCCTATGTGTTAATCCAGCGCCTCATCTACCCCCATACCAAATTTCATCAACATTAGCCCCCCCGTTTGTGCGTGAAAGAGTAACAAACATCCATACATCCATACATACAAACTTTCACGTTTATAATATTAATAGGATTAATTAATTAATTAATAGGATGATTTTTATTGTGATTTTGTATCGTAACGGTCACTAAGCGTGATTTGCGAAAGAGACAAGTCCAATATTATTTGAATATTCTGCATAAATCACTGTAAGAAAAACAGCCAACTCCACGCGTATTGGAACGTTACGATTTTGACAGCTAACTCCACAAAGGCAGCCATTTTGTATGGCGCCTCAGCCGTGTACGCTTGTGCTCCGTAATTTTATTAAGGATTTCTGATAATAATCGATGAAAATTAATACGGTGTTGAAAAATAGAACAACTTGAATACAAGGTATGTTTATTATTTTAGTTTTTATCCAAACATCAATTAATAATACAGTAATTTTAACTTTTAATACCTACATGGATTTAGCCGATTTGCTTTTTACTTTTTATTGCAGTGTTGGGATTTAGCCGTGTTAATATATTGTTTGACAACACTTTAATTAATTTATTAACTTTTTTAATGTACAGTTAGCATCATTACATATGTCACAAAATTATAACATGAATGGACATGAATGGAAATTCAATTAAGTTGTAAAATATATTAGGAGCTTTTATTTTATCATATTTTTTTTTCGCTTATTAAGGCACAATCTTTAGTGGTTTTACTGTATAACTTACTATAGACTTTTATTTTATGAACTAGTGCATTGAAGTGCTTATGGTAATGGGCTTTATTTGTTTTCTCATACAGATGTCAAGGTCACGTGCTAAAAAAATACTGCAAATAAGTGTTCAAAAACAACAGCATGAGCTTGATGAACCCAATAACCCAGACTCTGCTTTGTTTATTAATAACCAATATCCAAAACCTTACGATGATTTGCTTGCTTCTAATTCTGTTGCATTTTTTGATAATAGCTACATAGATTGTATTGAAAATAATCAGCCTGGTGTGCATGACATTAGCCCTGAATTACTTAACAATAAAATAATATTAGATGACCAAATATGTTACAATAATAATATGGAAATAGTTGACAATGTTATTATTGAAAACTTAATTGAGCTCGAAATAGAAATCCATAGTCCAAGTTTACTGTCTTCTCGCCCTACTACACCATTGAATAATGCAGCTGCCTGTAATACTTTTGAACCAACCAATGAGGTCCTATTTAGTAGTAATGATCAATTATTGAGTGATGTTTTGGTCATTTCTGTTCCACATGAACAACCAATACTCCATGAAGCTATACCTGCAGTCTCACCTGCTTCAACTGAATCGATGAAAAAGTTAGTCGATTATAGTGATTCTGACTCAGAAACTGAGGAACCATTAGTGAAAAGAAAGAAACGTTGTCAAGTAAAGAAAGATGAATGGGTTAGTGAGATTAACAAAAAGAATAGAGAGAAGGGTAAAGAATATTGCAGTAAAAAGAAAGTGGATGGAGAATGGAAAAGGAATATAAGGAAACCAAAAAGAGTTATGAAGCCTCGGTGTACTTGTAAAGAAAAGAATAAGAGTGTCATTAAGTGCCATAGTATCTCTGAAGATGACAGAAAATTATTGTTTGATAAGTTTTGGGATATGTCTTGGAAAGAAAAACGAGTTTATGTTGATAACTTAGTAAAAGTTATACATACAAATAGACCAAGAGGTAGAACAGACCCTAAGAAATCAAAAAGAGCTAACAGTTTTATTTACTATCTAAAAAAGGGAGAAGATATGATTAGAGTTTGTAAAACGTTATTTTTAAATACTTTTTGTATTGGAAAATCATGTGTTTGGAGTTGGAAGTCTGAAGTTATAGGCAAAAATACTGATGAACGTTTAGAAGAATCTACTACCAGAAAGCCATTTGAACAAGAAAATAAAACATTGCACTACTTTTTACAAGAGTTACCAAAAATGCCTTCACATTATTGTAGGAAAAGAACAACACAGACATACATACAATCAGACATTTCATCCAAGCGACAACTTTATGAAATGTATATAGATTATTGTAAATCGAAGATCGAAAAACCTTTATCAATTGCTACTTTTACAAACACTCTCACCATCCAAAAAATTTCTCTATTTAAACCGAAGAAAGATTTGTGTGAAATCTGTAATGGATATAAGATGGGTCATATTACTAAAGAGACTTATGAAGAGCACATAAATAAAAAGAATGAAGCACGGTTGGAGAAGGATAGTGATAAAGAAAAAAAAGAATTTGTCTTTACTGCAGATCTTCAAGCAGTTCTTTTAGCGCCACGTTCTAACGTATCTTCAAATTACTATAAGACCAAGCTTTGTGTACATAACTGGTGTATATATGATATGAAAACTAGTCATGGTCATTGTTTTCTATGGAATGAGGCTGAAGGTGGGCTGAATTCTGATGAATTCGCAACGATACTAACGAAGTTTTTTATTGACAAAGTTATTTCAAAAATGAGAGACGATAACAGACACATAACCTTGTACACAGATGGGTGTACATACCAAAACCGAAACGTCATTTTAAGTAATGCTCTCCTCAACACAGCCATGCTGTATAATGTAACAATTGAGCAAAAATATTTGGAAGTAGGCCATACCCAAATGGAAGTAGACAGCATGCATGCAATGATTGAAAAAAAACAAAAAAATCAAGTGATTCATGTCCCAGCAGATTATTATCTGCATTACTATCTGTAAAAATGCCAAGAAAACTAAACCTTACACAGTTGAATACTTAACCTACTCTTATTTCAAGAATTTCAAAAATATAAATTTCTACAATTCTATTAGACCAGGAAAGTTGAAGGGAGATCCCAAGGTATAATCCCCGGCACGTAAGATTAGCTTTGGTTTCGTGGTGGGGGAAAACTTGCGCACTACATTTGTTGTACATTTTGTAGTGCGCGAGTTTTCCCTCACCACGAAACCAAAGCTACGTTCCGGGGTCTATATAAAATTATAAACAGTTAATTATAATTGTAGTTACATTAATTCAATTGATTAATTATTACCTACATTAAAGTTTGTGCTTCTTACAGGTTACCGATATACGAGCCCTCAAGTATGCACCTTCGGGGGAGATTTTTTATAAACTTAAGATTTACTACAGAATATACATTGCTTAACCAGCGTAAGAATGCTAAAATAAATAAAACTCCATTTGAAAATATACCCGAACTCTACACCGAACGCAGGAAAATAACTAAAAAGAAATACTCCGATTTACAGCAACTAAAGAACTCAATGCCCAGAGACTACCAAAATTACTATGAAAACCTTCCTCATGAAGACTGAATAAAGTTATGGTTTATTGTATTTTTAATTTTTATATTTCTTTTTCTAAATAAAACATTTAAAAATTTAACCAATCATTTAATTTAAAATTATTCCTTTGAGAAAACCCGCCAACTCCCAGATCATATATTTTAACAGGAAATATGAATCAGATAACTCCAAAAATCGCTGTATAATTGTAATGAAAATCAATAAAGCCTTGTACATTATCAAATATAATAGCTTACAATATTATACACCAACGGGTTTTAGATTTTTTCATAAGTAGTCTACAAAAAAAATTATGAAGTTTTAAGCTTCTCCTGAAAAATTTACTCAAATGGAGTAAGCTGGTTTGCCAATTAAGGTATCGATATGTATGTTGTATAATGTAGGTTAGTGTGTATGTTAAGTATTTAGGTATTTTTAGTAACTTTAAATGTTTATTGTGTTGTATGCCAGTTTATCATTCAAATATTCATTAACTGAATAAAAGCATTTTATAAGTAGTAAACGTTTTAATTGTTTAATAGATTCTTTATCTTTGACTGCATTTTTTATTATTTCAGGTAAGTGATTATATAGGTTTATGGACATCTGCAACGGCCCAGATAGGTAATAAAAGTATAAGGAATAATTAGAACCGGCATTGCCAATTTTCATCTCTATACCTACCTTACATAGTCTATAGTCTATACTATCTATACTAATATTATAAAGAGGAAAGATTTGTATGTATGTTTGTAACGAATTGGCTCAAAGAGTACTGGACCGATTTCAAAACTTCTTTCACCATTGGAAAGCTACATTCACCCTGAGTAACATAGGATATATAAGATTCATCATCATCATCCATCACCGCCCGGATGAAACCGCATGAAACCGGATGAAAGAGCAGCTAGTGCCTATATAAAGTTAAACGGCCGGAGGAAGAAACTTTCCAAGATGGAATCAGACATAGCTTCTGTGACCTGTAGATCAGTCATTTTACGCGTGCGTGATTTGTGGGACATAGCCACTTTTAATTTATTCCATGTACCCCTGCCGTCTTCATTACAATGATTACCTATCAGTTATCTTCATAGCACAAAAATCAATTGTAGCAAGCACTATATATGTTAAAATTTCACGCTGTTCACTATTCACAAGAAAAACATCGTTCGAAACACAATATATCTACGTCAGCAAATCCATTTATTACGTGATTTGCAACATCCATGGATACCGAGCTATTTAGGACTCTACCACTCACGAATTTTGTCTCACTTTACAATGTTTAGTTTCTTTTTTGTAAGGAAAATGTTTTGTAATTTATATTGTTATCTAAAGTATTGAGATACTAAAACTTTTCAAGTAACAGAGAATATAGAATATAAAAATAATAAAGACTGCAAAATACAACGAAAACTTGTAGGTCCGTGATAAGCATGGCGCGGCAAACTCTTGATATAGACGACAGAAGTTTTATATAAGTACACTATTTGCAATATCAAATCCATACTAGAATATAAGATCCATCCATACTATAAGAAAAGTTTGTAACTATATCACTGTCACTCTCTATGTCTCTGTTTGTTACGATAAGTTTGGATAAATAAATAAATAATATAATTATATAATATTAATTTTAATATATTAAAATTAAAAATATTAAATTATTAAATATATCCCGAATAAGGTAATAGAATAATTTTCATTATCATCATCATCATCATAGTCATCATTCATCAAAACGCGACTGAAACCGCGGAGCGCAGATAATCCTACTAATATTTTGTTATAAAAACTAACGTGGTTTTCACTCATTATTAAATAGAAATACGGGATTACTCACGTAATATTTATCGGATAAGTCCGACTATAGTTTCGACCACATTCGGTGCTAAGCGAGACGTCATCGACGCGGGCGTCCCGAACACTCCTACTAATATTATAAACGCGAAATTCGTATGGATGTGTGGATCTTTGAAACGGCTGGGGCAATTTTGATGAAAATTGGTATGGAGGTAGATGAGGCACTGGTTTAACACATAGGATACTTTTCATCATCATCATCATCCATCACCAAGCGGGTGAAAAAGCGTAATATGCTTTGGCACAGCACATATAGACAAAATAATAAGATCTCCGCCTACGTCAAGATCGTAATGATGATAGTTCTGTCATAGTTTGTGTCAGTTTCTGATAGCATAGTCAAAAGCCAAGTCAATTTGACAGCTCTATACACTAGACGTGTTCGGCGACCGTCAAGGGTGATGAAATTGACATTTTTTTTTGCCGTTGTGATTTATTTTATTTTATTACTTTTTATTGTTTACTGATTATCATCAGTAAAGTAAACTAAGTATTTAAATGTACTCAAATAATACTATTATAGCAATTGCGTTTGACCCTGTACATATTTTTTGACATTTTGGTATAAAGATAGATACTTATGCTCTTGGAGAAGATAATAAGCTACTCGAAGTACTAATCCTGCGCAGACGTAGTCGCGGGCACTAGCTAGTAGTGTATATATAACTTCTGTCTGGGACTTCAATATCCCGTCCCAAAATACATAATCTAATTCTCATTGTAGTCTATGAATTGTCCACGATGCCAATGAATAGATCAGTCACAGTTGTGGTTCTCATGAATAGCGACCACTGGACCGGAGAGCCACCGGTTCGATATCCGATGTTTAACTGGAGGAAAATTTATTCATTTATATATTATCAATTTTATGTGGTTATGTTAGTTGAAGATTCATACATTATAACATCTCGACTTGAGATGAGATTTGACAGTCAATATACAAAGTTTACTCAGTGTCCCGAGCACGAAAATCTGCTAAGTGTAACGTTATCGTATCGTTAGTACAAACTATGAGTTACCTGTGCCACTATTCTAGATAAATGACAGCTTGTACTAAATAACGATGCGATTACGTTACAGATTTTTGTGCTCGGCCCACAGATCTGTACCTACTCAAGATGAGATTCACTACTTCTGGAATACGGTCCTTACATTAATACATACATATGATTCCAATGAACCACATGTATAAATATATTACCATGTATTATATATTATATATACGTATATAAATAAGTAATGACACAGAATAAATAATAATAAGTTCGTTCCGAAATCTTTCAGAGCCGTCCTTGAGAGCCAACCTCGATCGCTTCATTACAGACTATACAGGGTGTTTGGTAGAGGGACCGACATACCAAATGAGCGTGTTCGGGGGCCCACTTGGAGAATACAAGTTGGCCAAAAAAAATCCCAGACCCCCCCAATTTTTTTAAACAATTTTTTGTGAATTTTCTATTTTTCTCCAAAATCGTACCTATTTACCACCATAACATTTTTAAAATCTGTTTTAGACAGGATGTTTTTAGTTGAATTTGGTCTCTATACACCTTCAGGCCAAGCAAAGCAAAATTGGATATCTGGATTTTGAAGTTTAGAATTTTATATAGAGAGAGATAGTTAATGGTTAAACGCTCGGGTTGGCTTTAGAATCGTGACCCCTGAATTTGGTGAAACAAAAACTGTGGGTGGGTTTAAGGGGTTTGTATAAAGCGTATTTACAACATTTTAGCTGCCGGAGACACGCCAAAATAGTCTAAATAGTTTTTTAAAGTTTCAATAAAACACCGTAATTTTGATAGTGACAGGTGACATAAATGACATTAATGCGTAAAACGAAACGTTTCTAGGTAACTTTTAGCCTTTTTTGACATGTACGTTGTATGTAAGTTCTTGAAACGGAACGCAAACATCGAAGATAGCGTAATGTCACTGTCGGAATACTCGCGTCATTCCGTTACTTCCGAGTGTACGTGAATGTTTTCTCCTGTTTTTCTGCGCTTTCTTTTGATATCTCAACGACTTTGCTACGATTTTGGACTTCGATTTTGCGACTAAAAATAAAAAAAGATCCATTCATCGAAACTATAAATGCTATAAATTATGTCTATAAAATATAAGTTCTAAAAATAACAAATTGTTTTTCAATTTTAATTATCAGACCCATACTAGTAGGAATGTGTGTATATTAGTACTTAATGAATTGGCAATGTTACTTGTCTGTGACAAACCTATAGGTTAGGTTAGGTTTGAACTGTGACCCACCAGGCGCGAGCCGAGCGAGCGTAGCGAGCGTGCCGCGGCAGCGGCCGGCGAGCGCTTCATCAAACTACTTTTGTTCCAAATCTGTACACAATAGTATATCAGTAGCTATCTAATGAATTGGCAAAGTCACTTGTCTGTGACATACCTATAGGTTAGTTATAGTTAGTTAGAATAGGTCGAAGTCAGTGACAGAACCGACTCATAGCACCCCGATTTCAAGCAGTCTTGTCGGATTGCAGAGCCGACGCGGGAGTGGTAGTAGATCGAAATGCAGTACTTAACCTCAAAATACTTAAACAAACATAACTCGAAAACTAATGGTCTCCGGCGGGTGGGGTTTTCGGGGGGGCACTACCCGAATCCCCCCTCCCCCTCCCCCCGAATTCAGGCGCCACGATTCTAAATGTTTACCTGAACAGAGCCTGCAGGTAACCTGATGACTGATATACATGCATAAATACATATATACACACCCAGACCCAGTTCAAACAGACATGTTCATACGCACAGTTTTGTTATTCATAATATCTGAGCTAACTTAATTTCGATTTCAGTCAGTTTAGTTCATATTTCGTTTAAAATCATGCACAGGACGATCAGTGTTGGAGTAATCAATTGCAATGTAGCTACCACTGCGCGAACCGCCCAGTCAAAAAAAACTACTCGTAATACGAGTACAAACTAGCTGCTGAATTTTGACAACAAAAACAGACACACAGACCCTGAACATGAAACAGTTCTAAATGGTTCTAAATCTAATCTTAACATAATAAAGAAGTTCCTACCCGTGCGATAACCTCATTAGTCTACCTACCACGTAGTTTATTTGTTTGTAGTTTTATAAAACCAGTCAAGCCTGGAGTACGGCTGCCATTGCTGCTATTCGACCGCAAAAGTACCGGTCGGTGATACTCGATAGCATGAGACCTTTTGTACTAAGGTTCCATTCAACCACAAACTACCTGCAGACTATGCGAGTTATTGCGTATACACTGAGGGGTTACCCTTGGTATTCGCACAGGTTTATTTATCTATACAGATAAATAAAAAGTATCCGTTTGTAATTCCAAACTAACAGTTTTTCACTAAATTAATATGAAAGTATAATACGGTACTTACATATAAACAATAATTAAAAATATTTGTCTGTCTGTTTGTTCCGGCTAATCTCTGAATCGGCTGGATCGCTTTTAAGGGGACTTTCACTTGCAGATAGCTGATGTTGTAAGAAGTAACTTAGGCTTATTTTATTTTAGAAATTATATAAAATTCTGTCTGCTTGTTACCCTTTCACATCTAAACAGCTGAACAGAGCGTACCTATTCAATTGGCAAGGTTATAGATTATATCCCGGAGAAGCACATACAATACTTCTCATCATCATCATCATCATCAATCAAGCCTACTTTCTTCCTTAATTTGATAGTCAGTGTTGTTGCGTTCGAAGGTAGAACTTGTAATAGTGAATATGGTTCTCAAAGACGTATACCTACACACGCCTACACACCTTATTTGATCAACGATTATGGATTTTATCACTGTTACGCTGGTATTCCACTCGTCAAATATCTTTGACCAATGTACATTTGATCAAACAAATTGGATGAATTCATCCAATTCACTAACAACACCGGTATTTCATCAAAGATTTTGAAATTTCAATCAAAACGTATACGAATACAATCTCGTGGGCGATTTCAAAGACGATAGTTTTCATAGATGCTTAAAATCAAACTGACGCAAACTATACGAAAAAATTTTGGACTAAGAATGTTTGACGAGTGGCATCCGTCAAAGTTTGAACATAGAAATAGGACCAAGAAATCTTAGCACCGTTATTCATGTTACTGTCACTAAACGCGCTTGGCTGAAAACATAGATTTATGACATATGTAAATAGACGAATTCTGTGGCTGAAAAATAGGATTCAAACAAGCATGACCTCAGCGGCCAATCCTAGCAACCTTGCGCTGACATCGCTTCGAAAAAAATAATAGCTTTCGATTTCTATATTATATCGTGTCCCGTGAAGAAAAAAATTAGTCAACTTGAACAGAAATTGTCTACCAATAAAACAGTTGATTTTAGTCGAACTTGAGCAAAATATAGGTAGAACGCTATGATTACGAGCAACTATTTGGTACTGATTATTATATAGCTATTTCTGTTATTTTTTTTAATAATCCGTGATTTCAGGTGTTCATAGTAATACTATTTTTGTAAGTATTGCTAATATGATTTTAAATCAGTCGCCTGCTTAGTGATACCAAACAGCAATTTTAGAAAAAATCACATTACTATACAGTATGTCCCAGAACTCAACGTCAAACCGAAACGGGGTGACAGGATTGCTTGTAATCATGAGAAAAATCAGAAAAAAAATCTATCCCATGCGATTTGGAAATCATGGGCATTTAAGAAAAAAACCTAGAAATTTGGTGAAACTGTAACCATTTTTCGGTTATTGTGGTTAATTTTTATTTTTGTTCATTTAAACTGGAACCGTAACCCTAAATAACATTTCTAGGACCACAGTCAAAAATAATGACACAACTGCCCCAAGTTTTCTAGGATTAAGACTATTTGTTAAACCATAAATTTAAAATTTTCAAAATTTATCGATTTTAAAAACAATGTACTAAAGTGCCTTGACAAGTGCCATTAAAAGTACGCGCATTTGATCAGGATTGTAATACTTGTTAATTTCATACTAAAATAACTAGTAAAATAATAAAAACCTCGAGTAACCCGATTTTTGCTAACCCATTTTACTCAGTTCAACCTCTCACCCCGTTTCGGCTTGACGTTGAGTTCTGGGACACCCTGTATATTGCCTGACAGTCTCTAGTGACTCTACATTCGGATAATGTCATTCGAAACACAATAAATATACTACAAACTTTACAAAAGTATTCTCGGTACTAGATGATAATGATTGTAATATGTAGGTAAAATTATATTACCGGAATATTAATTTATTTATTGATAACATATTATTGTTTAACCAAAGTATTTATCAAACAATAGAATAGTTAAAAACAGGAAAGATTGCCTATATATGTTTTGATTTGTATTAGTATTGCATGAATGTTTGTCATCCGATATTATGTATTGTATAAAACAATATAAAACACAAACATCGTACGTGTAGCCCGAGACATAATTGTATTTCTCTTTGGTCAGGTCCAAACCGTAGAAGTAAACCGACCAAAAAGGCACCATTGTCAATTAATGAGGCTTAGAATGCAATGAAAAGGTCACAACCTCAATTCCACAGTTTCTGGTTTCGCAGCTTCCTTTCACGTTAATTTTTATTTGTCACGAGCCAAAACTCCAGTTTTTATTACACTGAATTGCTACAATCATCGTTGTACGCGGAAAATGTTAGGCAGCCGGCGATGGATGCCGAAACATTACAACGCTTCGCGGAAGACAACCTTCGGAACCTCTCGTTTTTATTACATTTCCACGTCTGAAAGGCTAATAAATACAACCATACTGATAAAGTTAAAGTCTTGGCAAACGTCACTATAAGAAATAATGAAACATTTAGGAATGTAGAGCTGATTACAAGATATACAAGATGCATATCTTGTAATTACGAGTAGTTATATCTATATTTCATTCAGGGTTTTCATGACATTCTATCATAGATAGAGAGTAGAGACTGACTAGGTATTCTATACATTAAAAAAAATAAAGTAAAGACAGACGTCAAAATTTCAGTAAGTATAAAACTCGCTTCAAAATTACAGTGTTTTAAATAACAATAACATACCGGTGGGTACCTCTCATCTTCAGCGTTGAGAAGGTCACCGACTGAAGATGCCTTCGACTGGTTCGCCAAGTGCCTTCTGCTATTCAAAACATAGGATAACTCATCCAGGTAACGTAGCGTAAGATTCGCCATGATGCACAAGATCACTGAATAAACACTAATATCTCCAAATACACCGATATTATCTTCACAACACTGACCACTCACGTAAAAGCACTAAACAGTTGATGAGAGACGCGTGCACGTACTATCGCGTCCATTGCTGGTGCTCGACTGAAGACTGTAGGTAAATTGGCTGCGCGGTTCTGCGGTCAAAGATGAGATTGTGTAGATTGGATTGGGAAAGATCAAATATATTAATCTGTATCTTGTGCTATTCAATAATTGAATTGGTACCTACCTATCTATAACTTAAATATTGGGAAGACAAAATTGATTTTCATTTGTCTCGTGTTTGTTGAAACTTCGATTATCATTAATATAACCTAATAGTCAATTAAGCATGTGTATCTTGGGCTCTTTATTCTGGTCTATTGTAATTGGCATATTCTATTGATGATTTTTGGTTGCTGATATGTGAAATGAAGTATTTTACACTCGTATTAATAAAATAGAATCTGCGATATTAAAGTAACTTTCGAGTCTGTCAAGACAAAGTTTCACGGAAATCAGGTAGGGAGTTCGACACGCAATGGATATTTACGCGTTATACTGGACTTATTTTCTATTATGAATGCGTGTTGTTTAAAGTAATATATTAAGTTTTATGTATCATACTAAAATGGAAACTGATTATCATTTCAAATGTAGAAATAAGGTGTAAATGTATCTAACTTCGACCTCGTGGAAGAGTCAAGAGTGTCGTACTACTACATATATTATGTAAGTTTTTGTATGTGCCTTCATATACTTTGCTTATTAGGCTGTGTGTTTTTCGCCGTTTTGACCGGACCATGTGTCTCTTATTCAAATGGAATATTATGTCTTGATTCCAGCAGCACTATGCCTTGGGTTCGAGTGCCCCAGATCGTCCTTTGATCTTTTCTTGTTAACGTAAACATGGCTTTAAGGGGTGAAGATATTTTTTTTTATATTAAAAGAGCATTTTTCAAATGTAAACTCCTCGGGTTTGCTGTAAGCTGCAAGACATACAAATTTTAAGTCATATGACCTAATTTCTAAGCTATTATTTTAAACTGCCAATGCGGTAGGTAACACATTGGATCAATCTTTCAACACATTCAGTTACATGGTAGGTAACTCTACACTACACATGTTAAGCGACGTCTTGAATAGCTGTGCTGCAAGACAAGGTGATAAAATCATCGGCTTTATGACAAATAAAATTTTAGATAAGGCACACATAGATTGAATATAAAAACTACATTAGTTCATGACAATTTGCTCATTATTCTTTGCATTTTCCTATAAAGAAAAATAAAATCGAAAGCTGCATTTGGATTATAGATAGCACAATATAAAATCTTTTGTTATTACGAAATATAGACAGACAAAAAAGATGAAACCGGCTCTCTATCTGCCTAAATTGTCCAGCTGTAGTATTTATTTAGCTCCATCATTACTTATCAAAACAATAGGAAATAGACAAATATGATGCGTAAACTATTTTTGAATGACACGGCTTGTTTTTTTTTTCATTATATAAGTTAATAGTTGATTCTAAATATAGTGCTTAGTTTCTAGTTTCGTATTCTGGGCGTAACGTAACACACGTGAGTTATTTCAGTTGTTTTTTTTACGTTATTTCAGTGCCACATCTTTTTATAACTACACATAATGCTGACACTATTACTGTTATGATGAGCAAATGTCATTATAGAAAGGCCTTGCTAGTGGACTCTCCACAAAAAAAGCTGTAAACAAATAGTCAACGTTCCACTCTTATTTAATGTACCATTTGCATGAAAGAGACAACCTCATATAATACAGGTTCGCCTAAGGTGAGATACAAAATATCATTTTAATAATGTATGTAAACTTTTGATGTATATACGAATATCAAGTTTCCTATCTGAGCAGCGCACTCTTTGCCGCAGTTGCATCTAAGTTTTGCGTTCCATTTTCTCAGTGCCGTTGATTCCGTCGACTCTACATTTCCTATGTGTTACGTAAGTGCTTATTATATTCTTAACTCTACAATCCAGTTTCATCTGTAGAAATATCTTTACTATTATAAAATTTCTTACAAATATTTCTGTGAAGATGGTGTTTTTTATTGCAATATTTGTCTTAAGTAGGTTTGTTACGTAAATTGTGGTTTAATTTCAGCTCTACAATTTTGTTTACAGTTTGAATTTGATACTTTTTTTGATGTAGCCGTTTTATTTAATGCGGTAACAGCTAGGCTTTAGCTTAACCTAGGCTTTAACCTAGGTAGCTAGGGATATCATTCCCCTGTTACAATTTAAGTTGTTAAATCTCATGTGCGTGTTTGATGTCTGGTTTGAAGGGTTCATTGTTGAACTACCCTCGATAAGTGTGCGCACATTACTGATTCAGTGTAGATGTAGGTATTGTGGTAGTAGGTACTTCCTCGGACGAACTCATTCACAAAGAGTTCTACCGTTTTCAGTAAATATATAATATTATATACATTTATAATAGACAAATCTAAAAACCTTCGATATTGTGTCTTTAAATATTCACTAGCGACTGCCCGCGACTTCGATCGCGTAGTAGGCTCGGCTTTCGGCCTCGCCATATCTCATCTTCTCTTAATTTTTCTACCGACTTCGAAAAAGTATAAGGTACTCAATTCGATTGTATTTTTTTTATGTTTGTTACCTCATAACTTTCGACTGGGTGCTCAGATTCTTAAAATTCCTTTATAGTTTGAAAGCTGGGGCTTCGCGTGTGGTCACATTTAAATTTAATCAAATTCGGTGCAGCAATTTTCGAGTTACACTCCGATAACTGAATAAAATGGAAGTCGGTATTATATTTTCAAATTGTACTTGTCTTTCATAAGAACCTTCTGACAATAATTAACACAACAAAAAAGGAATTAAGTAGCGAAATTGTTCCATCCGTAAATTGTGATGACCAAGGGAAATAGAGATTCAATTTTATATAGATAGAGTAAGTCACCGGTCAGATCAGATATGATAAATAACAGCGAACAAAATGTCATGTTACTTAATAAACAGGTCTTTGAACGTTTGCATTTTATTACGTTATAAATACATTAATAAAGCTGTATGTAGATTAGTGACATAGTGACACAGTCTGTGTTGCTTAATAGTATTGAGAAAAAAATAATTAAATGGCATTCAGAATCCCTCAAAGTTGTTCCAGTTGTAATCGTTTAATATATTCTTGTTTTGTCAAAACATGAAAAAAAAATGTTAACCAAAATATGAAACAGAAGACTTCAACACCTAGTCGGTACCATGATAGTTCAAAAGTACCAATTATCTACCGACTTCCAAAAAGTAGGAGGTATTCATTTCGACTGGTTTTTTTATGTTTGTTACCTCATAACTTTTGGGTGAACCGATTCTCAAAATTATTTTTTTGTTTGAAAAGTAAGTGCTTTCCGTGTGGACCCAATTAAGGCGCGGTCCAACTCCAAATTTAAAATAATTTATGATGCTTTACGTAAGGTTGAAAATCGCTTGTTCTATTAGACGATGTGATGCGAAAATGCATGAATTTTATACGTTTTCTTAATATATTTCAATATATACTAACACAATTGAAAAAACTGCTGGTTACTACTTTAGTACTATATGTTGGCTATGTATTACCTAAAAAAAATATAGTGTTATCGCTGAAAATTCTGAGAGTTTGGACGTGAAAGTTTATTTTTATGGCCTTGTTCAAGATTTTTTTCTGCAGAGAGCGAGTAATATTAAGGAATTCTGTTCGGTTATTACACTTTGCCTGTTCCTTTTCTAACCTAAGTATTTTATTCATACAATATTATCGATCTGTTTCGTTACACTAGATGTTTAAAGATTATGCTTTTTACTATTATCAGGATACGAGCGCGCCTTAAATTTCATCAAATTCGGTCCTGTAGTTTTTGAGTTACACTCCAATAACTGAATAGAATGGAAGTCGCTATATACAATTTTTCAAATTCTTCTTGTAATATAATAGATTGCCACCACGAGCTGTTAAACATGCTAAGCCGTATACCCTTTGTCGTCATCAACAGTTCAGTGCCATATTTTAACTCAGACTCAACGTGCATTTCCCGGGGGAACGAATAACCTTATTTCGCAAACGAAGTCGCGAACTGATGCTTACTAATCGTTAATACCTAAGAAATCAGTATACACCTATAACTATCAGATAAATAAAATTGAAATGTCTGTTTGTAATTCAAAACTAAGCTTTTTCACTAAATGCATATGAAAATACTGTACTTACATAAAAAACTAGTTTTTTTAATTTTTTTTTCTATTTGTCTGTTTGTTCTGGGAGACAGCTGAAGTTATATAGGGTGTTTGGTATAGTGACCGACATACCAAATGAGCGTGTTCGGGGGCCCACTTGGAGAATACAAGTTAGCCAAAGAAAATCCCAGACCCCCCAATTTTTTTAACTTTTTTTTGTGAATTTTCCCTTTTTCTCCGAAATCGTACCAGTTTTGCTTTGCTTGGCCTGAAGGTGTATAGAGACCAAATTCAACTAGAAACATCCTGTCTAAAACAGATTTTACAAATGTTATGGTGGTAAATAGGTACGATTTCGGCGAAAAAGGGAAAATTCACAAAAAAAAGTAAAAAAAAATTGGGGGGTCTGGGATTTTTTTTGGCCAACTTGTATTCTCCAAGTGGGCCCCCGAACACGCTCATTTGGTATGTCGGTCCCTCTACCAAACACCCTGTATATAACGAGTAACTTAGGCTACTTTTATTTTAGAAAAAAAAACTCTGTTTTTTTCTTACTTTATCACGCCTAAACGGCTAAACGGATCGTAAACAAATTTGGCGAGGTTATACTCCGGAGAAGCACGTAAATGATACTTCCATCATCATCATCATATTTTTTTTATTATAAGGAATTAATTATTATAAAATTCTTTATTATATTATAATATATACATAACAAAGTACAGGGTAGACACCGTCTAAGCTAACATCGCTTTTATTAGTCTTTTTATAAAAATACAGTTATGAAGATCTTTAACTTTGTAAATCATCTTATAGTGTTAAGTTATGAGTATTTTGTAACAGACCCATTTATTAAGAATCATCATCACTCATCACCACGCGGGTGAAACCGCTTAGCACAGCTCTTCCTATCATTTGTAACAGACCCATTTTTTAAGAATCATCATCATCCATCACCACGCGGGTGAAACCGCGTAGCACAGCTCTTCCTATCTTTTGTAACAGACCCATTTTTTAAGAATCATCATTCATCCCACGCGGGTGAAACTGCGAAGCACAGCTCTGCCTATCTTTTGTAACAGACCCATTTTTTTAGAATCATCATCATCCATCACCACGCGGGTGAAACCGCGTAGAACAGCTCTTCCTATCTTTTGTAACAGACCCATTTTTTAAGAATCATCATTCATCCCACGCGGGTGAAACTGCGAAGCACAGCTCTGCCTATCTTTTGTAACAGACCCATTTTTTAAGAATCATCATCATCCATCACCACGCGGGTGAAACCGCGTAGCACAGCTCTTCCTATCTTTTGTAACAGACCCATTTTTTAAGAATCATCATTCATCCCACGCGGGTGAAACTGCGAAGCACAGCTCTTCCTATCATTTGTAACAGACCCATTTTTTAAGAATCATCATCATCCATCACCACGCGGGTAAAACCGCGTAGCACAGCTCTTCCTATCTTTTGTAACAGACCCATTTTTTAAGAATCATCATCCATCACCACGCGGGTGAAACCGCGAAGCACAGCTCTGCCTATCTTTTGTAACAGACCCATTTTTTAAGAATCATCATCATTCATCACCACGCGGGTGAAACCGCGTAGCACAGCTCTTCCTATCTTTTGTAACAGACCCATTTTTTTAGAATCATCATCATCCATCACCACGCGGGTGAAACCGCGTAGCACAGCTCTTACTATCTTTTGTAACAGACCTATTTTTTAAGAATCATCATCCATCACCACGCGGGTGAAACCGCGTAGCACAGCTCTTCCTATCTTTTGTAACAGACCCATTTTTTAAGAATCATCATCATCCATCACCACGCGGGTGAAACCGCGTAGCACAGCTCTTCCTATCTTTTGTAACAGACCCATTTTTTAAGAATCATCATCATCCATCACCACGCGGGTGAAACCGCGGAGCACAGATCTCCCTATATATATTTTATTTATGTTTTAGAGTAGGTAATTATTACGACACCCTTATTTATTAAACTTGTGAGTACATACATCCGTCCGCTTATGACTCGGCCTGTATCCGCCTAATTTCACAAGTGTGACTTCACTAATTACCAAGATTGCGGTAGGCAGTTGTAAACCTAATTATAAGTACCAGTGTAATTATAGTTAAGTACAAACAAGATAAGTACCTATTTGTGCTTTAAAATGAGGTCGCAGATATGGTTATTAAATAGCGCGGGTAAATTTTGAAACAATTGTTAATGTCAACCCGCTGTGACATTTATATTTTTCCCATTGTTATTTTACGACTAAAAATCTGTATTGAAGTTTGTTTGTCTGGCATCGTGTCTGTTTGTATGTCTGAGCTTGAACGTGGTTATTCGTTCAAGGGTAAGACAGTCTAGTGCATAGATAGTGGTCTGATTTGTTGCAAGATTTTCAGTTGTACGCACATAGCTTTAAGGCGAAATGAGTGTAGATTAGGACCTAATTTCATGATTCGACTCCGCGAAGACTTAGTTTTTCGACGCTTAAACCTAATAACCGAAATTCGAAAAATAAACGTAGTTTAAATTGAATATACGTTCTTATGAAGTATGGGAGCCAATACACGATTGAGCTAACTTGGCTCGATAGAATAAA
This sequence comes from Selenia dentaria, assembly GCA_917880725.1. NCBI lineage: Eukaryota > Metazoa > Arthropoda > Insecta > Lepidoptera > Geometridae > Selenia > Selenia dentaria. The sequence continues at coordinate 25,286,647 of OU862896.1, read as the reverse complement.
ACCGGCAACATTCCCTAAATTTTGCAATTTTTCTTAAGTGCTTCGTGGGAAAAAGCATTTTTATTCAATTATGGGCAAATATATTTCAATTTTCAATGAATGTATCATATTCGAATTCCCAATGAAATTTATTAGTAAACTATGGAGTCTTTTACAATTCAAATTTAATCATTTGATTGTACGAACTAAATATAAAAAGTATTAGCACGTATTCAATTGCATCTTCGCATTACGGCGTGCAATCTGATAAGCAATTCTCAACCTTATGTAAAGCATCGTAAATTGTTTAGGATTGGACCGCGCCTTAAGACAATACTACCGTTGTTAGACACTTTCGGGCCTTTTTCTTTGTAATTGGACTCGTACGTTTGTACATTTGCCATTCTCAGTACATTTTCAGTTGGAACCCAGATACGGTGTATAGGTATACTTATTTATAGTAATATGAATGCTTAATATACCTGCTTCTTTTTTTGTTTATTTCTATATTAGTGTCCGAATTAAATTAGGTATTCATTTCATATAATTAGTTATTCATATCATAAAGCCATATAACTCCGTATCGATGTGCATATGATAATTTCCGTGTTTTGTAGATATGTATATAGGTACCTAATTAAATTCAATATTCGTCGTATATTTTAGACTTAACTTTTTTATCGTTAGGTTACGAAACAAGTGCGAGGCCACCTGGTGTAAAGTGGTAACCTTTGTCAAGTCTCGTGTACTTTTCTACCGACTAAGCGACTTCCAAAAAAAGGAGAAGGTACTCAATTCGACTGTATTTTTTTAATTTTTTTTTATGTTTTTTACCTCATAAGTTTCGATAGGTGAACCGATTCTCAAATTTCTTTTTTGTTTGAAAGCTGATGCTTCCCGTGTAGCCTCATTTAAATTTCAGCAAATTCGGTCTAGTAGTTTTTGAGATAAGTACTCCAATAACTGAATTTTACCAAAGTAATAGAATGGAAGTCGGTATAAAATTTTTCAAATTGCACTTGTAATTTCACCCCTATCAAACCAGAGCACAGTAATGCGAACATTACTGATGCAGTACTTCCGCAGACGAACTTGTTTACGAACAGTTCTACTGCTACTGCTTACTTGCCTATTCGTTTCACTTTCAACCTATAAGTTTTATAACAACACCATAAACTATACAATGTTCGCTACTTCACGTGTCCATCATAATAAAATACAGAATATCTGATAGTTCATTATTATTTACTGCTACACGCAACGTACAATATCTGTACGTCTGTTCATACGTTTAGAAATATTATTCTGTGTTCCATTCCCTCTTGATAAAGAAATAAAGGGAAAAGTTATAAAATTGATACTTATAATAAAAGAGTAAAGGCCAAAAAGTATGTACATGGAAGAAAAATAAACAAAAGTGTGGATCAGAAGACGTAAAATTACTACAAGAATATGATGTTTCTGAAATAAATGTCTGGTCTGTCTGTCTGCCTGTAACTTAAAAACTACCGCACAAATTTCGATGAAATTTGGTATATGGGTAGAATAGAACCGGGAGCTCCCAACTATAAACTTTCTGATATAAACCCAAGATGGCAGCTCGATCTCTCTATGCTACGCGGTCTCATATAAAACTGGGGTCTTGATTGAATGGTCGATGCGAATGAACTTCTATGGTACGGCTAAAAACCTAGTATAACAATATTTTTCAATATATGTAAATATTTACATTATAGCCCATAAATACCAAAGAAATTTGTCCTCTGAAGAATCTCTATTCTCTTGCAGTTTACTATGATTCACGTTATTCTTAACAATATATGTCCAATAATTAATGTGGCTCCGTCTCCCGTAGACTACGCGAGCGATGCCGCAGCGGGTCAGCTAGTATATTAATATGTACTAAAAAAAAGTTTAAAAATATATGAACTTCTTGGTTTTTGTTTCTGTTGCACAGACGAACAAACCAATTGATTGCTGATACCGTCACCCTTCCCTCGGTAAACATATGCATTTCACTGCTAACTATGCATTTGTGGTCCGTGCTTGCAGGTGTTATGGCAATGTGCAGGCCAAAGGCGATACACCTGTACACCACTCTACTATTTAATATAACAACCCGCTTTATCGTATGTGTCGATCTTATGAGGTCTGCATGTATGCGCAGCGAACTCGACATTTTTCATCAAACCGACGCGGTCCAACCCCAATTTTAAAATAATTTACGATGCTTTACGTAAGGTTGAAAATTGCATGTTATATTGGACGATGTCATGCGAAAATGCATTAATTTTGTTCGTATTCTTAATATATTTCGATATATACTAACACAATTGAAAAAACTGCTGGTTACTAATTTAGTACTATATGTTAGCTATGTATTACTTAATAAAAAAATATAGTGTTTTCGCTGAAAATTCGGAGAGTTTGGACGTCAAAGTTTATTTTTATGGACCTATTTAGGATTTTTTTCTGCAGAGAGCGGGTAATATTTAGGAATTCTGTTCGGTTATTACTCTTTGCCTGTTCCTTTTCTAACCTATGTAATTTTTTCATACAATATTATTGATCTGTTTCGTTACACTAGATGTTTAAAGATTCTGCTTTTTACTAATATCAGGATACGAGCGCGCCTTAACTTTAAAAAGTCACTTCATGATTATACTATATAACTACTAAATATTCTAGATTCTTGACGTTGTATACCTTTTACTAAGTCAATTACCTGCAAAGATGTTTACAATATTTAGTTCAACAAATTTAACATGTTAGTTTAAAAATCCAAGTTTCTTTAATTTGTTAAATATTTTTGTACCAAGTTTATAAAATGAAATAAAAATAAATTTCTTATTGTGTGACACCACAGGCTTTATAATCTGTTTTGCGGGCTAATCAGAGCTATGCCTTGGTCTTGGTAACTTCATAGTTTCCGAGATATCGGCCAAAAACTTTTTTAAGATTGCGCTCGTAGCTTCCTGGATCTGTCAGCATTTTGTGATTTTATGATCAAGTAAGTGACCCTAAACCTTATAATAAAAATTGATCCCCGTGCGAGGTTAAATTCTATTTTTATTGGCCTTGTTGTGTTTCTAGGAGAAAACAGCAATGAACTCTCCACTGGTTGGATACTCTGTGGTTTGTTGCTGTAAAACTATTTTGTCGGAGTACGCTCGCCTTAAGATGCGCTCGTATCCTGATAATAGTAAATAGCAGAATTTTTAAACACCTAGTGTAACGAAACCGATCGATAATATATTATGAAAAAAATATTAAGGTTAGAAAAGGAATAGGAAAAGAGTTATAACCGAACAGAATTCATAAATATAACTCTCTTTCTGCAGAAAAAATCCTGAATAGGTCCACAAAAATAAACTTTCACGTCCAAACTCTCAGAATTTTCAGCGATAACACTATATTTTTTTAGGTAATACATAGCCAACGTATAGTACTAAAGTTATAACCAGCGGTTTTTTCGATTCTGTTAGTATATATCGAAAAATATAAAGAAAACGTACAAAATTAACGCATTTTCGCATTACATCGTCCAATCTAACAAGCGATTTTCAACAATACGTAAAGCATCGTAAATTATTTTAAAATTGGGGTCGGACCGCGCCTTGACCCTTTGCGTACCATTGAAAGAAAGAAAACGTATTTATTCAAGACACACACAACATCACATTACAAACATATGAAATAATAAAAATAAAAAACAAGATACTTACATTATGAACAACAAAACCCGTATGGAAAACAGCGTGGTGGTGTGCGTGTCATGAATATGGGTCCCGACTAAGGACAGAATCCTTAGTCACTGATTTTCAGTCGCAACCCATAGTCATCACGAACCTCAGCAAGTCAGCAACGATGCGTCCGAGAAGAATCGCGACATTCGGCGACATCGTACAATTCGTTCCTACGAGTACCTATATCTTATGTACCTTGGTACATTGTTATACAAAAATGTATTTAAAAAACAAAAAATGTAACTAACATCGGTAGGAGTGTGTTGGCGACACAACTATAGGATACTATATACTATGTATTGGCGAGTTTAGCCACCACACCGGTCGGAGTTCGGACTCGATATATTGAGTCTATGGTCGCGCAAAAACAATAATTAACTATACTCGTGGGAGTTTTGGCGCGAACGCGGAAAAGTCAACGTTTTTGCATTGTATTATTTATCAAAACTTATGCTTTTTTTCAGTGTTAATGTTTAAAATTGGTGGCGTTTTTCTCATTAAGTGCTGTTTTACATGCATGAGTGTGGGCAAGTGATATAATGTGGTGAAACGTGTTTTTCCGTGTTGTTTCCAAAACTCCATAGAAGCTGATGGTGTGGCAACGTGGCACTGGCAAATGCACGAGAAGTGCGGGACCATAACCCTCTAAGGAGAGAAAATGAAAAAAAAAAACTATACTCGTGGTCTGTGCTGTCACAATTGCAAACAAACAATCACAACGATATTCTGATTTATCTATGATAATGATAACAACCCATGCTTTCCGAGTCGTGTCAACACTGCTTTCGGCGATATTATTACTATTTTCCATTGACGTAAAATGTACGTGCGTTTCATTCATAAATCTATTTAATTATCACGGTATAGGAAGGGTTCAATACGGAAGTCTGTGTGAACTGATGACAAGCAAAACCACATGTAAAACGAAGCATCAACAATATATGTAAATGGTCTGCATGCGCCATCCGCCCGCCACTGTTGTTTCCGGCGCTTTCACTTGCGATTTAATTAGTGATGTATCTTACGTCATCGTATGCCCACTGTTACGTCAAAGTCATAATAACAATAAACACTGACCCATTACGGTAATGCCACAGAGTAACTAATAGTAGCTTAATGCACTGGTAGTAGTGCCACAGATTACTGGTAGTGCGTATTGTCGCAGATGTTGAAAATGATTTAAGTATTCTTAATTAAGCGACACTAATTTAAATATGTACCTACCAATGGTTTTTAAGGCGATGTTATTGTGTATTGTAATGATAGCTGAGCCCGCGGTTTTCCCGCGTGGATAACTCTATGGAACCCTAATTGTAATTATTTTTAATACAAACTATCAGAAACTGATACAAACCTTGACAGAACTGTTATCATTACGATCGTCGTAGGCGGAGATCTTGTTATTTTGTCTATGCTGTACCCAAAAATATTACGCTTTTTCACCCGCGTGGTGATAGGTTATAATCACGATGATGATGAAAAGTAGCCTATATGCTATTCCAGACTATAATCTATCTCTGTGCCAAATTTCATCCAGATCCGTTCAGCCGTTCTGACGTTATTGAGTAACAATCATCCATTTACCCATCCATCCATCCAAACTTTCACATTTCTATTATTAGTATGGGAAGTGGGATTATTGGGATAGTGGGATGGGATTTACTTGGCCTATACATTTATTTATTCATCATAAGTATTTCAAATAAATTTAATCTAACTACAAAGTTATTGATATAAACTAAATCTACCTATTAAATAAAACTAATTCACTAAAATATTTCTAAATTATAGATAAAAAAACAGCATTTAAGTCCCTGTCTACGGGTAGAGTGCCCAAAAAGCTGGCAACGTTACCTCGTTGAATAGTCAGGCTGATACGTTGCCCGAGGTAAGTACCAGCTCTTTGGTCACCTGTAACTTCTTTGAGGCGTCTGGACTGCTCTTTCAGTAAACGCCGTGCATCTGGACCCCAAGAACCCATAGTTTCAACCTCAAACGGAAGAAAAATATAATTATCTCCAAGACAAGCATATTTTCTCCGTTTGAGGTTTTCTATGAGAGTTTAAATTTTAATATTTTTTTTATGGGATACTACATTAAATAACTTAACATTTTTAGCATTCATCTATAAAGTCGTAAACTAATAAAATGCCCTAAGAAGCTAAGAAGCCCTAAGAAAAACAACATTTTGCCCTATATTATACTTATCAAGATACAGAATTTTGCAAAAAAATGCAGTTAATTTTAGAAGATGTATGCGAAATGCGAGTAGGCACTAAAATGTGCAATTTCCCAATTTTGGCACACATTTCGATATGTGTTTCGTAAAATAGTTTCGACATCTGTATTTTCTAAGTGTAATTCGTAATTCATTAACAACGGACCGACGAACATAAGGTTCTGTAGTTATTGCATTGTGAAAGCGTGTTGATTGCTTCAAATACGTACGTACGCATTTTTATAGTAAGTACCTAATTATTCGCCAAATTAAGCTAACTCATCACAATATGACTTCTCTACCACAATATATACAGGATGTACCAGAACTCAACGTTAAGCGGGCACGGGGCCAAGAGGAGGGTACATACCAGTTCCTGGAAAAATAAAGTAAAATAATCTTATATGTTTTTTAAAAACCACGTTAGTATATTTACTAACTATATAATATATAATATTTTACTGTGATTTTATTAAATCACAGTAAAATATTTAACTTTGAGGTCAGAATAACAAAAGATATGAATAAAGGTGTCGGTTTTTTGCCAATTATAACTTAACCAACTCATATGGATTTTTTTTATTTTTCCTGGAACTGGTATTACCCCCCTCTTGCCCCGTGCCCGCTTGACGTTGAGTTCTGGGACATCCTGTATATGAAATTAATTATGTGTTATAAAGTATTGTAGCAAATGCATAATATTGTGTCATTTAAATACAAACCTACTGTGTGTGTTCCAAATCTTGAATGATAATTATTAAAAAAGAATATAATTTTTTTAAGTTATTAGGAAACGATACAAACACGAGGCCCACTTGATATTAAGCGGTAACCTCAGATGCATTTCCTCACGAGTGGCGAACTGCACTGCGCCCGTAACCCTGAGACATTAAGTTGTTAAGTCTCATGTGTTGCCGACATGTAGTTTCGCCGACAACTATACCTTCAATCAGAACGCTGTATTGCGCACAAATAGAAAAGCTATGGTGGCAGAACTCCCCCGGAACTCATTCACAAAGAGTTCTACTGCTCTTTGCTCTCACCTATGAAAGGGGTGAAATTTTTGATACGGTCATATAGCTTTAAAACTTTTTTAGGGCGAAGTGGTGTTTAACCCGTCCGAATAAGAGAGCCCCCAATTCATTCATAAATCTTTTGTTATAGCGTAAACCTGATGGGAACAGAGTAAGGCCCACTTGCACGTTTGCTCGGGTTGAATAAATAAGTCTACGAGTTTGTAAACTTGCGTTAGTCATATCAATTCTTAACTCTCATTTTGCCTTGCACGACTATAAAAGATCACCGGTTTTGCTAAACTGACATTTGTAATCTTTAGATGGGAACATTGAATTGTCTATGCGCTTATATTGTAACCTGACCAATAATGAAAGAATCGAAAAAAGTGAAACTTATATCTATCTCTTTGGCACTACAGTACAATGTATATGCCTTAACCTTTGTTGTATGAAATTTGACGACTTTTGCTTCTATACGTATTGTCTCGTGTCATTTCGCCCAAAGAGTACTTTATACAGCAGAATGTAACCTCAATTTCTTTTGACACAAAACTTCACTAACCTAGTTAAAGACTTAACCCTCCCACATTGCTGGGTTAAATTTCAATAAATAACCTTAGATTTACTCCTTACCTTTAATCGTGCAAGATACATTAATTATAAGTCCCCGTTTTAGCAGTTGACTCTGAGTTATTGAAGATAACTCTGGAACGTGCAAGTGGGCCTAAATGGTTTACCAAGTTAATTATATAACTAAGTGGCATTTATATAGAATATTATTACATACAGTTATATAGCGCAGTGGCATCGTCCATAAAACCACGCGAGCAAATTCAGGGGATTCAGCTAGTATACACATCAGGTAGATGAAGAAGAAGTTGCATTAGTGGACTCACAGATCACGGAGATAATTGAAATAATGTATTTCGCCAGAGAAGCGATTTACGTGGAAGCCTACTCTTAGTAAATAATATGCATCATGTTACTACTCTTATTGCAAATGTATAAGTTAAGATGGTATGTGATGTAAACAAATTGTTTAAGAGCTGTCCATCCGTTATACTTTCCATACTCGTACGCGAGTGGGTTTGTATCAACTTTTTATTTGAATACATATTGTACCCATTGATATCTTGAGCACATGTTTTTTTTTTAATTTATTAAGTACACAAAACAAGTTAAGCCGTTACAAGTTAATTCCGCGTTGGATCGCCACAGCGTGCACACGTGAATGAAAATGGCTCAAATGCTGTCCAAATATTAAAAACGGGTCTTGCAATTGCCTTCGCTGAGTTCGCTGAACTATACCTACTGAGACTGAGATAAAATAAACATTATACTTTTTATATATTATACTTTTATATTATTTGACTTTGAATATTAATAGACGCACAACAATACTACAATATATAATACCTATTATTATGTTATTTAATAATTAAAATCATTATTTCTAGTCTAGAGAAATTTGATTAGGAAGGAACAATAGCGTTTCAATTATTTTCACAAAGATAAAAACATCAGCTGCTAAGAAAAGTAAAAATACGCCATAACTATTTTATTATTCCACAAATGTGGCAAGTCATTAATAGACTTCTGAAATTCTTATCAATATAGTTTTACTGTAACAATCTGCTGGATGCTAGGACGTACGATACGACGTCCAAAATGTTGGAAGGGAGTCACAACACGCCTACATACGATACAATTTGCCGGATCACAGCAGATTGCTACAGCATGTTGCATTCGAAATTGCATGGTGTGTAGATTGCTTTACAACCATATAGATGTACATAAATGATCCAGAAGGAGCACAGAATACTTTTGATCTGACCTGGATTGTAACTCAAAGCATGCGTACGATATAGAAAGTTATTTAGACTAAAGCTTACAAACACAAACAGGTCTCGAGTGTGGTTCTTATGAACATAATAAGCACAGACCATATAAATGGTTATATGGTATGTGATAAAAAGTGAGTATATGTAAGACAAAACAATTATAATTAATAAACATCTAGATAATTTAGTGATGCAGGCGTTACTTTGCGGAAATCCATTTTAAAAACGATATTAAAAGACAACATCGTTCTGAAGATGCCTCGTGTAGAGGGGAAACACGTGTCGAATCATTTTTGGTTTCGTGTGTTGTTTATTCTGTATACTTCCTATTTGCCGTTTATGTGGGAGGGAGGGCGGTGCACACAACATCTCAACCATTAGCATTTTTCCAGCGGAAGTGTCACTAAATATTTCTAATTAAAATCTAGGTTTAATTTTTTGCATCTGAGAAAGATAAGTGAATTCCGAAAAAGCCTTTTAAAAATGTGTTTTTTTATTTGACCAATTTTGGCCTTTCTCATCATCATCATCATCTCAGCCGTAGGACGTCCACTGCTGAACATAGGCCTCCTCCATAATTTTCCAAAAGGACCGGTTGGAAGCGTCCTGCATCAAACGTCGTCCTGCGACCTTTATCAAGACTTCCGGTCGGTGGACGACCTACGCTGCGCTTGCTGGTCCGTGATCTCCATTCCAGAACCTTCCGGCCCCATCGGCCATCTGCCCTACCCACTGCCACTTTAACTGGTTAATCTTCTGGGCTATGTCGGTGACTTTCGTTCTTCTACGGATCTCCTCATTTCTGGTTCGATCACGTAGAGAAACCCCGAGCATAGCCCTCTCCATAGCTCGTTGTGCTACTTTGAGCTTATCTATGAGACCCTTAGTAAGAGACCACGTTTCAGTGCCATTATTCATCACTGGTAAAACACATTGGTCCAAGACTCTTGTCTTGAGGCACTGAGGTTTTTTTTGGCCTTGCATATATCATAAATAAACTCACAAAATGTAAATATATACTTAGAATAATCTCTCTACAAACCACTTATATTAAAAAACGAGATTCTAAATCACACAAAGAATGTTTTTAAAAATCATTGTCATTTTTACTGAGAAATACGGGATTATTTCGCCCGCACAAAACTATGACATTACGTGCGCTACGAGTTGCCAGCCGCAGTGCTAACCGAGACGTCATCGATGCAGCCGTCACAAACACTCCTTGAAAAAACCATCGGATGTGGTTGAAACTATAGTCCGACCTATACCTTAAGAATTACTAAAAATATGGGTTGGCTTTAGAATCGTGACCCCTGAATTTGGTGAAACAAAAACTGTGGGTGGGTTGAAGGGGTTTGTATAAAGCGTATTTACAACATTTTAGCTGCCGGAGACACGCCAAAATAGTCTAAATAGTTTTTTAAAGTTTCAATAAAACACCGTAATTTTGATACTGACAGGTGACATAAATGACATTAATGCGTAAAACGAAACGTTTCTAGGTAACTTCTAGCCTTTTTTGACATGTACGTTGTATGTAAGTTCTTGAAACGGAACGCAAACATCGAAGATAGCGTAATGTCACTGTCGGAATACTCGCGTCATTCCGTTACTTCCGAGTGTACGTGAATGTTTTCTCCTGTTTTTCTGCGCTTTCTTTTGATATCTCAACGACTTTGCTACGATTTTGGACTCCGATTTTGCTGCTTTGCTGTACGACACCTGCTTGCTCACTGGACACTGCGATTGCCTTTGGAAGATTTGATAACTGGTACCAGCTCGACGTGCTCATTAGTCATCGCGATGGCGTCTCCTGTGCCTGGACCTTCATCAAGGGCGGACTTTGTAGATGACGGACCCGTTTCGGACCGGCATTTGTACACGGAGGAAGTTGTACAAATGTGGAGCCTACCCAAAGTTGTGCGCGAATTGGGAACCATTGACCAGTGTCTAAAATTCGCTGAAGAAAACAACATGGTGCAACGCCAAAAAATGTGCTGCACGCATCGCACCCCTATGCGTTTATCGAAAACAAACAAATCGTTAGGGGCTTGGGTGTGCACCAAAGGCCAGTGCAAACAAAAAGGGAAAATATGCCGAAACACTGGGACATTTTTTGAAAATGGCAAGATCGACATAAGACATGTATTTTATCTCATATATGCATTTGCCCACAAATGGACTTTTGACTCGGCAAGAAACGAAGACCCTCTAAAAGAAGAGAAACAACAGTGCCTGAGTACTTCAACATTAAGTGATTGGTACAGCTACTGTCGAGAGTGTGTAGTTATTTACCAACTTGAAAGAAATGAATATGTGGGCAAGATTGGAGGACCTGGAAGAACTGTACAAATAGATGAATCAAAATTTGGAAAGAGGAAGTTTAACCGAGGACGCCACATAGAGGGACATTGGGTCCTCGGAATGATTGAAGACGGGTCAGAGGATCTTCGATTAGAAGTGTGCCCAGACAATGTACGCTCTGCTGAAGTGCTGGTGCCTTTAATTAAAAAACATGTGGAAGAAGGCACCACCATCCACACTGACTGCTGGAGAGCATATGATTGTCTGGCAGAAAATGGTTACATCCATAAAAAGGTGAATCACTCTGACCCGGACAATCCTTTTGTAAGTAGTGATGGGACTCATACTCAACGCATCGAGTCCCAATGGAGAGCAGTGAAGCGTTATTTAAAAAAAGACAATTATAATAATACTGAAAATTTCACTAACTCCATCATAGAGTATTTATGGAGAAGAAATGTGACTAAAAATAAAAAAGACCCATTCATCGAAACTATAAATGCTATAAATTATGTCTATAAAATATAAGTTCTAAAAATAACAAATTGTTTTTCAATTTTAATTATCATACCCTTACTAGTAGGAATGTGTGCACAATAGTATATTAGTACCTAATGAATTGGCAATGTCACTTGTCTGTGACAAACCTATAGGTTAGGTTAGGATTGAACTGTGACCCACCAGGCGCGAGCCGAGCGAGCGTAGCGAGCGTGCCGCGGCAGCGGCCGGCGAGCGCTTCATCAAACTACTTTTGTTCCAAATTTGTGAACAATAGTATATCAGTAGCTATCTAATGAATTGGCAAAGTCACTTGTCTGTGACATACCTATAGGTTAGTTATAGTTCGAAGTCAGTGACAGAACCGACTCATAGCACCCCGATTTCAAGCAGTCTTGTCGGATTGCAGAGCCGACGCGGGGGTGGTAGTAGATCGAAATGCAGTACTTAACCTCAAAATACTTAAACAAACATAACTCGAAAACTAATGGTCTCCGGCGGGTGGGGTTTGCGGGGGGGCACTACCCGAACCCCAAGAATTCAGGCGCCACGATTCTAAATGTTTACCAAAAATATATCTCAAACTCTTAAGGGGATTGCATAGCTAGGACTTGTCCATACTAAAAGAAATAACTCTTTTCTACCTCTTAACATTGTCCGATATCAGCGTATTTTTCGTTTAATCAACACATTGTTTACTATGCCTGTAGGTTTTGGTTTTATCAGTTTTTTAAATTCTTTAAAAGTTAATTTATAGTACTTTAAAATACTAAAAAAACACTGAAATCTGTCAATGTTAAGAGGTAGAAAAGAGTTATTTCTTTTAGTATGGACAAGTACTAGCTGTGCAATTCTCTTAAGGCTATATATTTCCTGTAACAAGTTTCAACAATCACTCACTAATTTGTCGTAGCGAATTTTTCCGAACTGAAGGTTCTGGTGCTGTCTCACTTTTGTCCCTCCGTTTCCAGCATTGCGTTGAATGTTGAAGGTGACAACAAGTCTTTGTACTGCTATGCATGTTTTGGTCAGGGAAGGGGGCTCTTAACGCGAATGGGCATTGAGCAAGTAATGGAGACGACTCTACGAGCGGTTTAATGATATGTGAGTAATATTGCTCATTAGAAATGTATGGATGGTACAGTACGGGCGGTAACGCTGTTATTACATAATCGACTTCTGAAATTACACTAGATTGTATGTCATAGCAGTGCATCCGTATTATCAAGATTTTTGTAGGACAGGTGATAGAGGCTCATAGACGGTAGAGCCACGGGATGGAAATCAGTTTATCGTACTGTAATAGGTATTGAAAGAAAAGAAAGAAAGATATTATTTATTTTGGACATCAACCACACCACAGCAAACAATGTAAAATGATGCAGCAGAAACAAGTTGGTACAACACCAATAACTTTAGTTACTAAAACTACATTAATTATGTTAGACAACATTGTTAAAGTTAACAGATTTAATAATTAAAATAAATTTAAAATTTACAAATTATGTAAACATTACGCTTCCCGATTGTGACATATTTAATGATAGTTGGTCTAATATTGTAAATTAAATGCTGACATTTTGTGAATAATATTTAATTGGACATTTTATAAATGATTATTATTTAAGTTTGACATTATATAAATATTTTTTATATTTTAAATAACTTCATTAGTTGGGATTTTGTTTTGTTTCATTTAAAGACTGATAATATGCATAATTGCAAGTGCGTTCATATAAATAAATAAATAAATAAATTACTTAAAAAGAAGAAGTTGCTCTCGTGTGCGGCCCAAAAAAAAGGACCTAGGTACCTAGGTAGGTATTGTAAACGCGAAAGTTTGTATGTATGGATGTTTGTTAGTCTTTAACGCAAAAACTAATGAATGGATTTAAATGAAATTTGGTATGTAGATAGATGAGGCGTTAGTATATCTATATTAAAACTAAACCAATACAAGCGATGTAACAGATGAGCATAATTACCTTTATAAAACTAACTAGTGGTGTAAAAATTTTATGGATCTAATATACCTATATAAGTATTCGAAAAGAAAATATGATCATCTAAAACCAATGATCCAGTGAAAAGTTATGCGTAGTCATACATATATGTATAAAATTCTGGCTGACTTGCTACCAGCTTCGCTCGCGTGGTCTATGAGATACAAAGCCATATAAATAAAACATAAATATATGTAAGATTGGTTTTGTACATACTGTGTGTTCAGGCAAGAACCGGTATTCATTTTATTTAAGAATTTTATTTCTATTATTGATACCAAAAACAACTTTGTAACTTACTATTAACACAAAACACAATATAAAATAAATTTCAATAATTACACACAACACTAAAGCACACATTGCTGTAGGTATAACAAGTTAGTTATATTGTGATTTGGGATACAAATAGTATAAGCTTACAAAGTTAGAGTGTTTAGAACCCTAGCTCTCACGGTAGGACATCCTGTGTTTGTGAGAGCTAGTTCTTCTTAAATGTGCAAATAGTTGGATATTTATAGCAAATATCTCTTCTCTATCGATTGCCTATCTAGAAGGAGTTAGTACGAGTGTTGAGTTTAGTTAGATGTGTATGTATTGTACTGTGTGTGATTTAGATTTGAATTCGCAGTAGTTGTTCGGCATATATACTTATTATATGAATTTTACTCTCTAAAATTGCAATGTTTAGGTGCACTATAATTTATATCAATCAGTACAGTTGTGGCACAGATAACTGAAAGTTTGTATTAAAACGAAATGATTATATTCTCTTTGGTTCGTATTTTGTATTACAAAGCGTAACACGTCACACGTTATTCTTTTGTTTGTGTTGATGATGAGAAATTGCGAATATTCTTGCACATATTATTCGTATCACACCGTGATGATCCGCGTGTGGGAAAAAAAATTATTTAAAAAACTGTTTGAGGATCTTGTCCCCAATTTAAAACCCGTAAATACAGAGACATTCCGCACTTCCGTTCATTCGTAATTTTTCATATCCGCTTTGCTAACACGAAATAATAATGATATTATAAGCCTTATACCCTTCCAATAAGAGTCTGATAAAACCAAATACACCACACACAACTTGATATTAACTATATTTTAAATACAACCACATGACAATTTCGACCTTATAGTCATTGTTGTTGAGACGAATATACTTCAGTTAAACTTTATTTATATAAAAAACTACTCAAATATCCACGAATATGAAACAAAGCAATAGCTACCTTATGCCAGGCGAATAGAGCTTAAAAAGTTACTAGTAGAGCTGATTGTCAATTTGTATTGAAAATCAACAATGCACCGGATGCGAGCAATGGAGAGGATTATGTTACCTGTCATGGTGGTACTAACATGAATGGTAGATCGATTTTTAGGGTTCCTCGACAAAATTATCGTAGTCCTATACGTTAACCTTAAAAACGAACAGTGGGCTTGGGAGCCTTCAAGAAAAGAGCCTATTCCTTTCTCAAAGGCCGCCAACGCGGTCGAGACCTCTGGTATTGTAGATATCCATGGGCGACGGTGATCACTTACCATCAGGGGAGCCGCCTGCTCGTTTGCAACCTATTCCATAAAAACATTAAAAAAAACTTCTAGAATTTCCTACTCATTTCTGTCCGCCAATTCATTCGCGTTGAAAAATGTTTGTGATCCCTTAGTTGAATTAGGTTATAGCTACATATTTAAAAAACTTAAGTCTGAGTAGTCTCCGTTACAAGCTATTTTGTCAAATTATGTTATTGTATAGTATTTTTAAAGCCACCGCTAATAATACACATCTGCCTACAGATGTCATAAAAAACACGTAGCAACTGCATTTTCTACCGACTTCCAAAAAGGAGGAGGCACTCAATTCACCTGTTTTTTTATGTTTGTTACTCTAACTGATTCTCAAGATTATTTTTTGTTTGAAAGCTGGTGCTTCCCGTGTGGTCCCATTTAAATTTCATCAAATTTGGTCTAGTAGTTTTTGAGCTACACACCAATAACTGTATAGAATCGAAATCGGTATTACATTTTTCAAATTGTACTTGTTATATTGGTATTTTGTATTTGTACCGACCACGTAGACTATTTTCGAGATATCTAGGAATAATTCTACACTATAGATAGAATAGAAAGATACCGTCATTTGAAAAAAATACCGTAATTAAACTTTCAATTCGTATAAAATGTGTTAGGAAAAACGATTTACTTACTTGTTCTCCGCATGAAAGAACTGAACATGACAAAAGATATAACGGTAAAGGTCTACGGAACCCTGGAGAACAAAACTTGAATCACATCTGATATTATTTAAAAATTAGTAGGTACTGGCAACACCTATACTTGGGCATGATGTTTAATTTAAACAGCAGCTGCGTAAAGTACAGTCGTCTGTAATAAGATGTATACATTCTATAATTGTCTAAAGTGCCTCAGTATCTAATTTAATAAAACATTAACGACAATATTATTGCAAAAATAATATTATTTATATTATCTTACTGTTTACATTATTATGCATATTTTTAAGAAATGTTGTAATGTATCGTAGTTTGGAACTTGTGTAATGCAGGCGACTGTACCCACTTGAAATGAAAAAAGTATAATACATGCTCCGTGGTTTCACCCGCGTAGTGATGGATGATGATCAGGATGAGTCAAAATATATAGCCTATGTTACTCAGGGATAATGTACTCGTAGCATTCTAATGGAGAAAGAATTTTTGAAATCGGTCCTGTAGTTTTTGAGTTTGTTCGTAACCTAGTACAAAAACACAAATCATTTTTCACGTTATACTATTGTTAATGTAGGTATAGTTATAAATATGTTTCAAACCGTATACCTGATGAAAATCTGTAAAAATAATTACCGTCAATACAATAAATCTATTCAATTACAATGATTTACAGAGAAAATTAAAGGTAAAATATATTTTTTTGGTAATTACATAGATACCTACTTTTTAATTGAACTAGAATACATAGGTATTATATGTATATGACATAACGACGATTTCTTATTCTTTTAAGATTTTACCATTTAAATTACTTTGCTTTATTTATTATTATTTCTTTTATTCAAAATAAAATCTCGGATTTCATACGGTCCTTTACAAAGGCATAAGTGGGGCTGTAGCCAACACTTAGAGGCCTGTTTGGTATAAAAATACAAAGGAGTATAAAAAAAACAGAAAAAATGTTGGATGAAGGGTAACATGGTACTTATAACTATTACAAATATGGGTAAAATGGCCAGGCTATTGAGATGAACTTATTAGTGATAAGGAAGATAGTGGGCTATGGAAGAGACTACGGCACCTGTCAATTTTAGTCTCATTATAAATTTTTGGGCAGGTGGTGACTTGCCAACCACTAAACGGGCCCCCCATAAGGGCCACCATCAATAGTGACAAAAGGGGCAACGTTGGTGTGGATGGCTAAAGGGTGTCGAGAGGTGTGCTGCGGTTTCACTAGAACGCTACGACCGGCGTTATGCCCTTTAACACTTCCACCCTTGGAGCTTGTTGTTACTTGCTCTTGCGTCTCCACCCCCAGACGGCCAATTAAGGCAAGCTGGGAGTCAGGGGTCTCATTTAGCCCCAGGGAGAATCAGGGTCCGCGGTGTCGCCACTCACCGACGGCTCGCCACAAAGCCGGCCCTGCGGTTTATTATTATTATTATTAATTACTATTCTTGAACATGTTCCACAATTGTAGAAATTGTAAATAATCGGGAAGGTGGACAGACGAATGGATGTAACGAAGTTATAATGGTTATCTAGCAGCATTTCAGAATCTTAGAAAAAGCTTCCAAAGATATTGCTGCAATCTTTTTAATCTAAAATAAATAAGTACAAATAAAATACAGAACCCTCAAATTATACTTATACGTAAATAAAACATATTATTTCTAAGTACTATTTCATTTCTTATATGTATGTAAGTACTTTAGTAAACAAGGCAAAATCTTTAACATCTTACAAATACTCTTTTTATGCCTTTGTGCTTGGACTGCTATGGTTGTAAATTTGCCATTCCAAAAGTTAAGTAAATATTTGGAGTTGCATCTTGTAACACTTTTATATACTTATAGACAATTCAGTCTCGTTATGAAATCTGTCATCTATATTTATAAAGTGATTCCTAATTTACCTTGCTCATCGCATCACGCGTGTACGACCAAGTATACAGATTTCGATGAAATTTGGCAAGATAGATTGTATACCGGGGATGGACATTTGGATGGATACTTTTCATCATCATCATCATCATCGTCCATCACCACGCGCGTGGGGGCGCATCTATTTAAACATAAAACGTTGGGGCACTGCTATTGTTATGAGCAGGTATCGTGCTTAACACCAGACTAACGCCTTAATCGTCTCGCCACTTGATCGTATAATTGTAGTTAGTTATTCGTACCGTGTAAATAATTAAGCTCAAAGTTGCACAACGAGCTATGGAGAAGGCTATGCTCGGGGTTTCTCTACGTGATCGAATCCATAGGAGATCCGTAGAAGAACGAAAGTCACCGACATAGCCCAGAAGATTAGACAGTTAAAGTGGCAGTGGGCAGGGTACATAGCACGCAGAACAGCTGGCCGATGGGGCCGGAAGGTTCTGGAGTGGAGACCACGGACCGGCAAGTGCAGCGTAGGTCGTCACAGACGACCTGATAAAGGTCACAGGACGACGTTGGATGCAGGCCGCTTCCAACCGGTCCTTTTGGGAAATCATGGGGGAGAAAATCATTCAGCAGTGGACGTTCTATGGCCGAGATGATGATGATGACCGTGTAAATATGAATGAACGAATCATAAATCATTCGGTACATACAAGTGCTAACAGGCTCCCAAATCTATCCCCGACAAAAGTTCGGATCTCACGATCAATCGTCTTGATTTATGTATCCTTTCTTCCTAACCCGGTCACTTGACAATGCTTGTAGCACTCTCTACTACCCACTGACATACCTATATCCCATAGAGCTGTATTGGCAATTGCAGATTTCGATACTAGATATTTATTTCCGCTAATCTATGACCATTAATTTAGAGAAAACCTGAATTTACTCTTGAGTAAATTAAGAGACTTATGAAGAACAAGTAGGTAATTTAGAATAATACTTAATTGGTCAAATAGAAAAATAAATGAATGTGTTAATTATAATTAATACCTCTATTGTCCCTTTTAAAACTGTTGAATGTTGTAATAACATTAAAAACAAATAAAATTTACAATGATAAATTTACAATGCATTTGTGTACAAAAGGGCCAAAAAGTCAAGATCACTATATAGAAGAAAGAAAGAAAATACATTTATTCTGCTTAATAACAACATAATGAAAATATGAAAAAAAAAATATCTTTAAATAGAAACTAAAAATAAAATAATATCAGAGAGTAGGTACTTATTTCTAATAGTTGATAGTTGCTAAAAAGGCCTATCTCAGCACAAAATGTTTAGCAGATCTGAACGCTGATTTTCATATATGCATAAAGCGGGTGTTGGACTAAAACGAAAACTATGACAATAACATATACAATTTTGAAAATAGTTAACAATTAATTTAAAAAGTACTACAACAAACAAGGACCCCATACACAAATAGTTATTGGCTGAGTCAATAAAATTTAAATTGTAATTAAAAGGGCGCACTACTAAAACCATACACTGTAGAACACACAATATACAATATTTTTTTTTATTTAAATAAAATAAAATATATTATATACTTATATTTTTTTATTTAATAAAATAATAATTAAATAATATATTATAATAAAATAAAAAAAAATTAATCTACTTATATTTTTAAATTTTAAGAACAATTATTATTTAATAAAACTTTTTAGAACGAAACATTTGATTGTCAGTTACCGAAAGCTGAGACAGATTAACTGAGAAAAATATAATTTACTTATATATTTATTTAATAAAATAATATATAAATAATATATTATAATAAAATAAAAAAATTAATTTACTTATATTTTTAAATTTTAAGAACAATTATTATTTAATAAAACTTTTTAGAACGAAACATTTGATTGTCAGATACCGAAAGCTGAGACGTCATAAACATTATAAATTATCCACAGTCAGTCTAATAGATACACCAAGCATACAATCGAACTTATTATATGCCACAGTTAGCTTGTGGCATACACCATGTAGTCTGTGCATATCGTATCGTCAGTATTATGTCTGTGATCATAAACTAAACGTTTAGGATAATAAAGTGTTAGAATGAGTGAGTGAAGCCTTTTAATAAATATTTACCTATATAGGTATATTTTAATGTAATAAATACCTATATAGGTATATATTAATGATAATATTGTCTAGTTTTATCAAAATCTGCTTCGTAGTTTCATATTGATGCACACACCTAAACAGGCAAAAACTTTAAGCAATATATTTTTGGGTTCTAGATCAATAACAAAGTACACCGCAATTATAATTTTCCAAAACTATTGAAATACAGATAACTATAACAAAAACAACATAATAAATAATATTAAGGCGCGCTCATATCCTGATAATAGTAAAATGCAGAATGTTTAAACACCTAGTGTAACGAAACAGATCGATTATATGTTATCAAAAAATACAAAGGTTAGAAAAGAAATAGGAAAAGAGTAATAACCGAATAGAATTCATAAATATAACTCTCTTTCAGCAGAAAAAAATCCTTAATGGGTCCACAAAAATAAACTTTCACGTCCAAACTCTCAGAATTTTCAGCGATAACGCTATATTTTTTTTAGTTAATACATAGCCAACGTATAGTACTAAAGTAATAACCAGCAGTTTTTACAATTGTGTTAGTATATATCGAAAAATATAAAGAAAACGTACAAAATTAACGCATTTTCGCATTACATCGTCCAATCTAACAAGCGATTTTCAACCTTACGTAAAGCATCGTAAATTATTTTAAAATTGGGGTTAGACCGCGTCTTAAAATACATATATATTTGGCTCAGTTATAGTTATATCACAGAATAAATCAGGCACTGGGCGCGCGCTATGCCCCTTGAATCGCATGCAGGCTTGGAGCTATAAATCGGACGATGGCGCCAAAAGCCGCACATTCGCGCCTGATCCGCGCCTATCCTATCCTTCCCTATTGCATTTATACATAGACTGTGGTTATATAGTATGTATGTATATACCTACATAAAATATGTATGTTTTTGACGTATAAACTACAGAGTGTGTCTATCCGCGCCTCTTACGAGTTATTACTTCGATGATAGACTTAGGTTATTTAAAATAATACTTAGTTCATATGTAAGTCCAGACATTGTGGGCGCACATTGTGATGATGATTCGTTCGCGGCCATATTTGTTCCGGCGTAACACATTGCAAACGTCTAACGGTTTTCTGAGGTTGTAGACACAAAAACTATCGCGGGTAAAGGCGGAGACTTTATAAATAACAATATTTACTGCTTATGTTGAAATGTAAGACTAATATAAGATTTCATAACCAACATGCGAAGGGATGATACTCGTACAATTGCATTATAGGCGTGTATCAGTAAATTCATCACATGTGTGTTTTTAAACATATATGTTAAAAAACACACATGTCAATAACACGTATATATACGACCTTAATTATAAAAGCTATATACAACGTCATTTAGTACGGCACAGAACAATTTTGTAGTGCGCATTGCTTAATAACGTCAAATTCAAATTTAAACTCAAATAATTTATTTGCCAGAATACTAGCATTAAATTCAGCGTGCAAGCAGACGTGCCAATGATTGGTCTGAAGTTGCACTAATCATAACTACAAATTTAACATTATCTTAATTAATATTTGTAATGCCCTGAAAATCTAAATATTCTTTAACATTATAAAACAATTATCTAAAAGCCACGTATTAAGCCTCTTTCTAAAGATTTTTCCATCTAACTCACAGACCAATTGGTCTGTGATCTACGAGTAACTGTTTCAAATCATCAGGTAACTTATTTTTTTTTTTTTATTTAGGTATACCAACAAGTGTTACATTGTTTCTTACATTTAAATGATCATACAATACCTAAGTATAGCTAAGTTACAGTATGTACATAAATGCTAAATGCACACCCAATTAAAGGTACACACGGCTTCTATTCAAAAAAACATCGAGAAAATAACAAAATTTTCATTATTAGCCGTAAATATGTATGCAGTGACAGTGAACTATATAGTGACAATTTAAAATTTAGTTAGTAAGTGTTGTGAGCAAATGGCCACGCAACTATATACTTTTATACACATATACCCATTTCTTTTATAAATGTCCTTATAGCACCGAGGTTGATATAATACGTTTAAGCAAAAAGGTTATAAGCAGTGCTTATAAGTAAGGCCCTCAGCTACTGGAAAATAGTCGCTATTATCCAGTAACTGAGGGCCTTACTTATAACACATGCAAATACACTCCTATTTCTCCTGTCACGCTATAACTTGAGAACGATTGGAACAATCTCGCTTATTATTTTGTGTTAATTATTGTCAGGAGAAGGTTCTTTTGAAAGACAAATCAAGAAAAGACGGGAGTTTATGGCGAAACCGAAGGCCGAGCCTACTTCTCTAAGTACTATTAATAACTATGTTACAAATTAAAAAACTGTTTCAAAACTTGCAAATTGAAACAAGGCGTTATTTATTTTCTTTAGAAGTCTTGATTAACGTCCAGAAGTATTGTTTTCATATCTTTTATGATAAATTTATTCAATATAAAATAGGTACCTATTACAATTTGAATATCACATTCAAATTAACTTGAACAAATGAAGAAAAGACGGGAGTTTATGGCGAAACCGAAGGCCGGACCTACTTCTCTAAGTACTATTAATAACTATGTTACAAATTAACAAACTGTTTCAAAACTTGCAAATTGAAACAAGGCGTTATTTATTTTCTTTAGAAGTCTTGATTAACGTCCAGAAATATTGTTTTCATATCTTTTATGATAAATTTATTCAATATAAAATAGGTACCTATTACAATTTGAATATCACATTCAAATTAACTTGTGCACGCAGCGGTCAGAGCTAAAAAAATAAAAAGACGTTAGGACACTCGTGACTACCTACATAAAAGCCTTCAATATTGCCCTCCTGTTTATGCTAAGAAGAAAAAAAATACCGAATAAGATAACTATGACGGATGTCAAATCATACATACTGATTATCATGTGAAAGAGTTTGGTTTCATTTGGAGTGCATGTACAATAAATTATGCATTTTATCAATTATCTAGTGAATAGTGTCAAGTTTTTTTAGTATTTTGTTTCAAAAACTTAGTGAGATATGATGTAAATTTCACATAGTATGACGTCATTATAGAATTCGAAAATGGTTACTACTACATAGATAGAAAGATAAAACATTTATTTGCATCTTCAATACACACGTACATTCGTTTATACGCCATATTTTAAACATAACAACTAGCTAATTAAGAAACAGTTAAGTACAAAATTACCTTAATATTAGCAGCTTATTAAAAAGTACGTGTGTGTTGGAGCCTAAACAAATAGGTCACGGCTCAGCGAGTAAAATTGCTCAAGGAGCAAACACTGATTTTCAGGTATAACCCTCGAGATGAGACGAAACGAATCCGTCATAAACAATGAGAGACAAAATTTGTCAGAATTTACTAGATTAGTTATGAATAATATTACTACTCAATATTATCTTTTGGAGTGGAGACCACGGACCGGCAAGCGCAGCGTAGGTCGTCCACCGACACGGTGGACAGACGACCTGAGGAAGGTCGCAGGACGACGTTGGATGCAGGCCGCTTCCAATCGGTCCTTTTGGATAATCATGGGGGAGGCATATGTTCAGCAGTAGACGTCCTACGGCTGAGATGATGATGATGATGATGATTATCTTTTAAGTTATGATTGGGCCTAGCACGAATATCTGCGTAAGTGTAACGTAACGTGTCGCTCACGTGAAACACTGCAATGTATCTAGGATAACTGTGACGCAGATAACTCATAGTTTTTACGCCGAAGCGTGACGCGTTGACGTTTACCATACGAATACGTTTTCGGCAATTGTTTGTGCTACGGCCTCTGTATAGTGCAACCTTCTCCTTAAATCAACCTACGTAACAAAGTCTATAGCGAATCGTCCGTCGACCTAGCTGACGAAAGCTTATTACTATTTCATTTTGTTACCTGTCTAACCACACAAAAACTTAGTTTTTGCAACGGCTAGCCACTTCTTAACATCTGTGGCCTAGCTCCGGCGGATCGCTTGAATATTTATATAGAGAGAGAATATTACATTCAATTTATAATCTTTCATTTGGAAATTGTTGATTATGCACAAATCTTGTGTAATTTTGTAAAATATACTAAATGCAAATACATCTTCATGCATTTATATTCTTAGGTTTTCGTTTACGATTGTTAGTACAGTATTTTATTTATATATAGTACAAGCGACTGCCCGCGACTTCATTCGCGTAGAGGCTCGGTCTTCGGCCTCACTATAACCTCCCGTCTTTATTGGTTTTCTGTCGTATCGTAACAACCTTCTCCTGATAATAATTAACAGAACAAAAAAGAATTAGCGTGATTGCTCCATCCGTTCTCAAGTTATAGCATGACCAGGAGATATAGGGGCTAATTTTTATATATAGACTAGCAACTGCCCGCGACCTCATTCGCGTAGTAGGCTCGGTCTTCGGCCTCGCTATAACCTCCCATCTTTTCTCGGTTTTATGCCATAAGAATCTTCTCCTGACAATAATTAACACAACAATAAAAGAATTAGCGAGATTGTTCCATCCGTTCTCAAGTTATAGCGTGACCAAGAAAAATAGGGGTTCATTTTTATGTATAAGATGAAGATAGATACATATCTATTTATTTATTTTCATGGATCAACAATGGAATCTATGTACGGTATACTTAATAGTCTAACGCAAGATTAAGATATGTTTTGTTTTCTTTTTGTGTAGATTCGAACGGATGTACATTTAGTATTACTGAAGTTAAATGTGCATATTTATAGTTGTTGCATAGAATGAAATTTCAATCTAAGTAGCTTGAGTTCCATGTCAATACATCTAAGACATAAAATATCTTCCAGTCAACCTTATGATGTAAATGGCTAAAATGTTTGAAAAAGGTGGATGGTGTACATTAACAATAGGGTCAAATGTATACTGAACACAATAAAATGTCTTCCAGTCAACCTCATGATGTAAATGGCCAAAATGTTGAAAAAGGTGGATGGTGTACATTAATAATAGGGTCAAATATATAGTGAACACAATAAAATATCTAAACATATAATTGAATTTATTTTACCAAAAAATGGAACCGACTTCAATACCACAAAGTGTGAAATACCTTGTTCATGTTGGTAACTTATTAATATTTAATTTAGTACCATGATAGATCAAAGGAGGTACCTATTATCACAACATTGTGCGCATGTAACCGACTTCGGCAAGGTATTTCACACTTTTTGGTATTGAAGTCGGTTCCATTTTTTGAAAAAAAAAAATTTCGTCATTTTTAGTGACCCTTGCTACTTACGAGATCGATTGTCATTCACCGTCAATGATGATATCATACGAGTAAGATATGCGTGATTTACTTTTTAGTTTTTGGAGTTTAATTAAAAAACCGCTTGACCGAATTTAATGAAATTTAAATGGAACCACCTCTGAAGTATACTCTAGCAAAAAGAATTGTGTGAATTGGTCCCCAAATGGGGAAGAAATCGGTTAGCATATACACGAACATATAACCTCCTCCGTTTTTGAAGTCCGTTTAAAATTTATCAGACAATATTCAAATTACTTTATTTAACAAAACACACGCTGATCTTTAATTAACTCGAAAAAAGATGAGAAATATTTAAATGAAAAACGTGACACTCAGTGCGAGGCGTATAATTTTTTTCATGAACTGGAATCACTCACGTAAATAAGTCTGAATGTGGCTTAGTTTGAACAATGCGTTAACGATACGATTATGTTAAAGTCACGTGGAGCTTAAGAAAAAGAGTTTCGCAATAATTATGAAACCAATTAACTAATACGAGTACACATTGTTGTTAGATCAGCCCACACCTCATTATTGAAGCTTTGCATCATACAAATCTGCATATCACGTCCCGTAGGGAGCACAGACTACACCGCGGTCCGTGACTGTTTCACACGACCATTGTGCTCGGCTCACTTTCACATTGCAATGTCGTCTATTAGTTGCGAACGCAACACGTAATCATTTTTTTTTGCACCGGATTTTACTTGGAAGTTATTATTGGCGGGATTTTATGATGCTAAGAACCATAGGCAACATTACTGCAATCTATTTTAAAAAGCGCCATCTAGTTTTGATGATTTTGAGCTTTTTGCGGTGGACCGCTTTTTTGTATGACTGATTGCTGGTCTGTTTTTGTATATTTGTCTATGGAATAATTAAGAATCTGTTTGCATTGTAATAATGCTATGATTACAAGTAAAATTAGACAAAGTTGAAACTGAATTCTATTCTATTCAGTTAATGGAGTGTAAGTCAAAAACTACTGGACCGAATTTGATGAAATTGAAATGGGGCCAGACTAGAAGCACCAGCTTACAAAAGAATTTTAAGTATTGGTTCAACCAGTCGAAAGTTATGAGGTAACACATAATAAAAATAATACAGTCGAGTTGAGTACCTCCTCGTTTTTGGAAGTCGGTAGAAAATGGAATTATTTTTATTTATTTGTTACTTCTCTGCTACTGTGACTCTCTGCTGCTAGGCGGTTTCCCCTGCAAATATTTATTATTTATAGATTAGTAAAGAAGTATAGATTAAATATTAACACACAATGTATTCCACAAGAAACTGTCATGTTACGAAGGTTTCTATTGGCCCGGCCCTTTACCTTACACATAATTTTATTGATAGAAATGTTCATCAATCAATAGGTATATATATAAGAATCTAAGGACGGTATTCCAGACAAACGCTCGGTTGTGAATCTACGCTTGAGTACAGACAGATCTGAGTAAATGTTGTATGGCATTTACTGTCAAATGTTAACACATGTCGAGCGAGATTCATAACTGAGTTTCTTTCTAGAATACCGACCTAAGTCTTGACTGACTGACAGACAACGCACAAGCTAAAGGCCTATTCAGACCTGAGCGTTATTCGCTACCGCTGTGGGTAGCGAAAAATACCACGCGGAACTCGATGGGTAAATAGTATGAAGTTCCATAACTGCAGCGAAACTTGTACCGCCTAGTGAGGCGGTATTTTCTCTTATTTGGCGAAACTAGTTCCACCGCCCCGCTAACCGTTGCCAACGAATATCTCTACCGCGCGCGGTAGAGGTGTAAAATTCAACAACAAAGGGGGTAAAATGGGTTAAACGTATGCATGAAAGACCTTTGTGTTTGAACTTATAGGAATGAAAATTAATTGTTAAATAGTTCATTTAAAAGAAAATAAAATGTTTTTTAATATTTTTGACAGGGAAGACTTAGAGGGTGAAATGGAGGTTGAAACTTTGTACGGAAATTTCTTTGTTAATTAAATAATTTAAACTTATTAGTGTAAAAATAAGTATTTAAAAAAAAATATTCTACGCGGATGAAGTCATGGGCAAAAGCTAGTCTAGTCTAGTATAAAGAAATGTGTAAGTGTACGTATTTATCAAGTGACAGTGTATTTATATAATTCAGTAACTTCATTGTAATCTGTATAGGACACGTGTGTCCGGGATATGAGAGCGCACGTGCGGCTCAGGTGAGGACATGTTCATAAGCGGAGATGACAGCGATTAAGCGATTTGTCAAACCTCGTATTTGTACGTTATAGTAGGTAGGTACTTAGGTGTCACGTACTTAGGTGTGATACCTATCCATAAAATTGAAACTAGTTAAACTATTATTATTTACCCGCAAAACACTCACGTTAGGGATCGAATACGTTGATCCGGGTTTCGAGTATGTCCGATGCTCTTCTTCAGGACGAGTCATCGAACATGTTCGAACCCCGGGTCGACGTATTCGATCCCCAACGTGAGTGTTTTGCGGGTTAATAATAATAGTTTAATATGTGTCAAACTCATGAATTTCGATACAAAAATTTGAGTTAATGCTAGAATTTTCAGATAATACTCTATTTCTAGCCAGTTAAATTTCATCATTCTCCGCTGCACTACCAAGCTGCACTACTGGTAGTGCAGAAGGCCATTTATAGCCCCCGCTGCACTACCAGCTGGTATATAGTGTCGTGGGCAATTTAGAATCTGCATACATTGCCGTTACCCGATGCACTACCAAATATTATTTCATACGTACATATTCAACTCCTTTACAGGGTTCCGTGTTGATTTTTGTTGTATGCTGTGGTTTTTCTTACTAACTGTACTAAGTACTGTGTTTATATAAATATATATATGTGTGTATATACAACTACATAATCTGAGCTGTAGCTTTTCTTGAGATGATTATGAAGTGACAGCTGTCAAATTTACATTCGATATTTAAGAGTATTTATATCTGCATCACAATGAAGCCCGCATTAACCGTATGGCCCAAATGAAGAACTATGACTACGACTTGGTCGTGCCACTTTAATCTTATAACTCATTTAAGACAGACTTTATCAATCAATCGGAATAAAAACATTTGATTGCGTTCCCTAAAGTATATGAGATACTCGTGTGTGATCGATGGACATGCCAGATTTAGGTATACTCACCTATAAAAAAAATTTATTCGCATTGCATTATATTGCATGGGAATCTCTATAAAGTAGGTATATATGGTAGCATATTAATCTTTTAGTTAAATTCAAGAACATTATATTATACATTAAAATATGTTATTTTATATAATAATCGCCCTTTCCCAGTAATAAAGCCTCTACCTAACAATAGTCAATTTGTATGGTGCTACCGAGCGTGCGTGACTAGACTATAAATTAGGCACTTTAGTAAGCCTTTTTGTACCTTTAGAAAAGATGCTTAAATGCTTCAATAATTTAGATAAATGGACTGAATTATGTATTTATTTAGTATATGTATTTAGATGAATGGATGTATTCCTATTACAAAATATGTTTACAAAAATACCAGATCCAAATTCAGCCCTAAACTATTTGCATAAATTCAGTCACATATTAAAAACTACTATGAAAATATTATTAGTAGAGGTTAGAGGTAGGTAATAGTTGAGTTATGTAGTACACCTGTGTACGCTGCGAGAAATGGCTGTTCCAGATAAACACTTTCCCAGGATAAAAATAATCCTGTCCATACTATTGCATAACCTAAGGAGTCTACATTACATGAAGTCAATTTTTTTATACAAGACTACTACTACATAAGTGAAGTGAAAAGACGGGTAAGGGTCTTAGCAGTTAGTACACTTAAACGACTCCTCTCCCACCCGGCAAAAAGAATATTATTCAAATTTGGGCTTTAGTTATTGATGTTTAGATATACTTTACATTGGCAACATAAAATTAGCAGACAGCTCGCTGTCAGCGACCCTGCTGCCGTCAGACTGCTCGGGTAGTTGACGCCTGACGCCTCGCTTACCACGCATTGCAAGAAAGCGGTCTGCGAGAAGTCCGCGCGCTGATTCCTAGTGGACACAGCATTGCTTCAATGGGAACTGATCACGAACTGTGTTTATCACGGAAAACGAAAGAGGTCGGCGCGTGGACAGCTGGGTGCTTACTAGCTGTCGCCGCGTGGACTGCAAGCAGTCGCCTTAGTTTAGGGCGGTGTTGGATCAGAGTCGTATAAATGCGCTATGACCTTCAGTTGGTCGATTTAGCACGCTGTCAGAGGCAAATTCGCGTGTTATTAATGCACTGCATTCATCATCATCATCTTTTGTACCTTGATTCGGGTTTTATTCGCCCTAGAAATCTGAACTACTGGCTACAGTACCTTAGCTAACAAAATCTGCTTCAGAAAGGAATATCGCCAAGGCACTATGGTATCACCAACCAAAATCGGTCTAACTCTAGTTAACCTATCTTCAGTGGCCCGAAGCAGTGTAGTACGAAATACAAATAACTGCGTAAGTGTAAGGTAACGTGTCGTTCATGTGAAACTTCAAACTGCCATTAATTAGGGCAACTGTGACACACACAACTCATATTTTACTTTGTACCTATGCCAAAGCGTGACGCGTTGACTCTTGCGATACGAATACTTTTTCGCAAATTGTTTGTGATACGGCCTATGGTTTCCTCTTCTCTTAGGTTTCATTTTCAGTGCCAGAGAAAAAGATTCTAACTTCGTTATCATACGGAGTACAGCATTATATTAATACTAGGGCTGACCCATCCTATTGGACACGCGTCTATGGGCCACAATCCTCGCTTTGAGAAAGTCCCGCGTTCCAGCAGTTGGTATGAGACTATATAGATTCCTCTATGAAGTATGCTATTAAATAATATTAACAATGCCAATGAATTATAAGGTTTCTACTGAAGGCGAAGGTCACAGGTAAGCACGGCGGCTTCGTTATTGAACTTATTAGCGATCAAGGGCAAAGGGAGGGGGTGGGGGTGATGAACGATGCATTGATAAGGCTTTAGGGTTTAGAGGAAATTGTGATTCATATCGTAAACGGTTTGTTGGGTGTTATACTACAGGCGTTGGGCTTTAAGTTAACCCAGAAACCATAAAACATTTGACAACCGCAATAAGGATGTGATAAGACCGTCATATTAAACTATCAAAATAATATTTAATAAAATAGACTTATTTAATATTAAGTATTAACAACATATTTAGTTCTAGATGGTAGAGTTTTCTACTACTTGAAATGAGATCGAAATTGTTATACCTATACCTATTTGTCAATAAATTGTACTGTTAAAATAAAGTAGAAGTAAAATAATCTAAAAGGGTAAGGACCATGATGCCTGTAATGCGTAGATATAATAAATATATACACAAATAGTGAGATGTTTATTAAGCTTGTTGTCGATAGGATAGGCATAGAACTTTATTATCAATTTAATTAAACCTCATTTAAGAGTTTGTTATAAGATTGACTTCGATTGAATTTTGAATCACCAACCAACAAGAAAAGAGTTGTTTGATATCAATAGGATTTCCCTTTAGAATTTATTAATTTAATATTTTAATTGAATGTGATAACAGAAATGTATATAACGTTTAATATAATGCATATAATTAATTTAATATAATTTAAAGTAGTAAAAACCTGAAACATTATTCGGTTTTAGAAGAGATATATTGTGATTAATAAAAAATATGAGAAATTTCTCATCTTTTTTATTATGAAAATTAAACAGAACATTGTTAATAGTTGAAAAGTCGTTACTTTTATGAAACAATAGTTTTTGAACGAAGACATTTTTATGATGTTGCGGCAAAAATAAGAATTGAGTACCTTATTACAAGTTGGGTGAAATTTATTTTTGTATGGTTTACGAAGACTAGAAAGCCAAAATAATAAACGATCTATGAAATAGTACGAAAAGCGTATGTGTGCGACTTCATACCATTTACATAAGTACTTATACAGCACAAACTATAATTTAACTAGCGCGACTGTGGTACAGATAACTCAGTTTGTACTGGGCCCTAGCACGACTACGTAAGTGTAATTTAACGTGTAGTTCACGTGAAACAGTACAAACTGTCATTTTTCTAGCGCAACTGTGACACAGTCAACTCATAGTTGGTACGACAAAGCGTGACGCGTTAACGCTTACGATACGAATACATTTTCGCAAGTTGTATGTGCTACGGCCTCTGTATACGACGATACGATTACGTTAAATGTACGCAAATTTTCGTGCAAGGCTCACAACTCGCATGGCACTTGTTGTACTTTCATAAGAATATCGTTCAAAAACTATTGTTTCATAAAAGCATTAACTTTTTTTTAACTATTAACAATGCTCTGAATCTCGTTGCTGGATAATACTTTCACCTTCACGCTCAGTATGTCTCGAAATTGCGAACGAAGCTAAAAACGAATTGATGATAATTACTGCTCACAGTAATTTATCATCGTTTTTATTTTTAGTTTATATCCGTTCACTGTTTTAATTATCAAAGGCCTTTTAAGCGTTTTGAACGCACGCCCACTTGTCAAAGTGACAGCTGCTATTATTATTTTTTTATTTATTTACAAGTAAATAAGAACAGTAAAAAAAATAATTAAGAGCAAATAGACATTCTTACATACAGCCTGCGAAAACTACTACGATTGCAAACTAAAACATTTACTACTTGTTACATTTTTGTAATAATTATATTAATAATTTATATTAATATAATTATATACAGGGGAAACTAACTAATTAAATATTCTGTTAAATACAATATCGAGTATCTATTTAAACCTTTATATAAGTGTGCATAAAAAAGGTATACTTCCAAAAATAAAGTACTATACGCGAAAAATTCATTTTTTTGACCTTAGAACTTGAATAAAAAAAATTCCATACACGGGAATGATGGGGAACTTTTAAATATTATTTATAATTATGTTTTGAATAATTTTACTGATTTTCAGCTTGTTGGGAGTTTATGCACCTTCGAATGTCTAAATTGACCGGACTAACTACATCCAAAATATAATATCATAAATGCAAAAGTGAGTTTGTTTGTTACGCTTTCACGTTTAAACGGCTAAACGGATCTTGATGAACTTGAAAATGAAAGGAAACAGATTATATGCCCGAGAAAGACATATAGGATAAATTTCATCCTCACCATCAGCTATGAGATAATTTTAAATAAATAAAAATTTTGTAGTTTGCATAACGCGCAGTAACTCTTCAACCAAAAATGCAAACATATGCGTATTACAAATCATATATTGTAAATCAGGTAATAAGCCCCGGATTTCTTGACGCTTCTTCTCGGCTTTATTTATTTATGGAACGCGGCAGAAGCGTGAAGAAGATCTAGAGTGCATTATTGATTAATTATAGTTCATAAGAGCATCTTCGGTGCTTATTGCAACGCGGCAGAAGCCTCATCCAGAGTGCATTAATGAATTAATCG
This sequence comes from Selenia dentaria, assembly GCA_917880725.1. Classification (NCBI taxonomy): domain Eukaryota; kingdom Metazoa; phylum Arthropoda; class Insecta; order Lepidoptera; family Geometridae; genus Selenia; species Selenia dentaria. The sequence continues at coordinate 25,254,000 of OU862896.1, read as the reverse complement.
ATGTTCATAAGAGAATCTTCGCCGCTTACTGCAACGCAGCAGAAGCCTCATCCAGAGTGCATTAATGAATTAATCGATGTTCATAAGAGAATCTTCGGCGCTTACTGCAACGCAGCAGAAGCCTCATCCAGAGTGCATTAATGATTCATTGATGTTCATAAGAGCATCTTCGGCGCTTATTGCAACGCGGCAGAAGCCTCATCTAGAGTGCATTAATGATTCATTGGTGTTCTTAAGAGCATCTTCGGCACTTCTTGCAACGCGGCAGAAGCCTCATTTAGAGTGCATTAATGATTCATTGGTGTTCATAAGAGCATCTTCGGCACTTATTGCAACGCGGCAGAAGCCTCATCCAGAGTGCATTAATGAATTAATCGATGTTCATAAGAGAATCTTCGGCGCTTACTGCAACGCAGCAGAAGCCTCATCCAGAGTGCATTAATGATTCATTGATGTTCATAAGAGCATCTTCGGCGCTTATTGCAACGCGGCAGAAGCCTCATCTAGAGTGCATTAATGATTCATTGGTGTTCTTAAGAGCATCTTCGGCACTTCTTGCAACGCGGCAGAAGCCTCATTTAGAGTGCATTAATGATTCATTGGTGTTCATAAGAGCATCTTCGGCACTTATTGCAACGCGGCAGAAGCCTCATCCAGAGTGCATTAATGAATTAATCGATGTTCATAAGAGAATCTTCGGCGCTTACTGCAACGCAGCAGAAGCCTCATCCAGAGTGCATTAATGATTCATTGATGTTCATAAGAGCATCTTCGGCGCTTATTGCAACGCGGCAGAAGCCTCATCTAGAGTGCATTAATGATTCATTGGTGTTCTTAAGAGCATCTTCGGCACTTCTTGCAACGCGGCAGAAGCCTCATTTAGAGTGCATTAATGATTCATTGGTGTTCATAAGAGCATCTTCGGCACTTATTGCAACGCGGCAGAAGCCTCATCTAGAGTGCATTAATGATTCATTGGTGTTCATAAGAGCATCTTCGACACTTATTGCAACGCGGCAGAAGCCTCATCTAGAGTGCATTAATGATTCATTGACGTTCATAAGAGCATCTTCGGCGCTTATTGCAACGCGACAGAAGCCTCATCTAGAGTGCATTAATGATTCATTGATGTTCATAAGAGCATCTTCGGCGCTTATTGCAACGCGGCAGAAGTCTCATCTAGAGTGCATTAATGATTAATTGATGTTCATAAGAGCATCTTCGGCGCTTATTGCAACCCGGCGGAAGCCTCATCTAGAGTGCATTAATGATTAATTGATGTTCATAAGAGCATCTTCGGCGCTTATTGCAACCCGGCAGAAGCCTCATCTAGAGTGCATTAATGATTAATTGATGTTCATAAGAGCATCTTCGGCGCTTATTGCAACCCGGCAGAAGCCTCATCTAGAGTGCATTAATGATTCATTGATGTTCATAAGAGCATCTTCGGCGCTTATTGCAACGCGGCAGAAGCCTCATCTAGAGTGCATTAATGATTCATTGGTGTTCATAAGAGCATCTTCGGCGCTTATTGCAACGCGGCAGAAGCCTCATCTAGAGTGCATTAATGATTCATTGGTGTTCATAAGAGCATCTTAGATGCTTATAAATAGAATTAGCAAGACATAAATACAGTTACATTGGAAGAAAAACTAAGAACCCAGCAGGTTATACCTAGGTTAGATACAGTTAATTGTACCGCAGCTTAGTTTCAGTTGACCCATTCGCAACGGCTTGGCGGTTGTAACCGTACAATAGAGTTTCTACTAATTATTCCCTCGCGCAAATTATATCGTGCAGTATAACTGGATGTTAGAAGCACCAATCGATACCTTTCGATGTTTAGAAATAAGTAGAAATCTTGATGCAAAATGAAAGTCTAGCTGGAAGTGTTAAACACTTTTTTGAACACGTAAAGTGAGCCTTATTACATCTCTTTTAGGGCAATAACCTGAGCAAAACACGTAACATTATACGTAGCACAATAAAATTATAACCCAGTGCTTAATAGAATTGTGAATTATCCCTACAAAGTTAAATTAGTACTTTACTTCAAGTTATAGGTTAGTAAACAAAGCGTTTTCAATTTAACCGGGTAATACAGGTTTTTTTTGTTCAACAAAGAGGTTTTTTGCCGCTGAAATTCCGTATACATTTTTGGAATATATAAATGTGTACGTCCATATTTAAATCAAGCAAAAATTATAATCAAATTATTCATAGTTCACAATAATGTGCTGTAAAATATGAAAATATATGCATTTCATCATACATAATTATAATATTGAAGTAGGCTGTATGTTCAATCACCTTGCATTTGGGTCGTGGAAAAAAACTTGCGCGCCATTTTCTTAATTATAATATATTTTATCGTATTTGGTCGCTGTGTGATAAAAGGCTTAATAAAAGCAGTATAAGTTTCTTTTTCCTGGCTAATAGTAGAAAAAATCTCGTTGTATATTTTTGTGGTCAATTTTATTATATAGCCTCAGCTTCCAGAAACGAAAGTAATGGATTATGGAAACGACATTAATCCGCAGGTCGTTTTATAGAAGAACACTAATCAAGTGGGGTTAGACAATGGTAAGTAGGTAACTTATATGCTTTGGTATAACATTATACGACTTGGTTACTAGTATCTACTAATGCTAGGATTCGCGACAGAAACGGGATAAACGGGACTAAATATCCCGTTATTGTATTTGTGTTAAATGATTTCATACTTGTTTTAAACCGACTTAAAAAATGGAGGAGGTTATACATCCGACTGTAATTTTTTTTGTGTATGTTCACCGATTTATCCCCATTTGTGGACCGATTCCCGTCATTATTTTTTGTTTGTGTTTTTTTAGCTTCTAAGGAAATTTAAATGGGAATACCTAAATTTAAATTTCATCAAATTCGGTCCAGCAGTTTTCGAGTTACACTCCAACTGAAAAGGGTTTCGCCTATTTTAACGATTTGATGACATCATCATTGACGATGAATGTCAGTCGATCCCGTAATTAGCACGGGTCACTAAAAAAATTATTTTACCAAAAAACAGAACCGACTTCAACACCAAAAGTGTGAAATAACTTGTAGAAGTCGTTACCATGCACACAATATTGTGATGATAGGTACTTTCTAACTATCATGGTAACGACTTCGACGAGTTATTTCACACTTTTGGTGTTGAAGTCGGTTCTGTTAATTGTTTTTTTATAATATAGTTTGTACTAAATGATATATCACAGAAAATCGAAAGATCTCTCATCGAATTGAAGACAAAATGTCACTGAGGTAATCCCGCATTTTCCAAGTTTCCCAGAAACTTCCGGTTTGTCGTTTCCTAAGCAGAAGCGGCAAGAACATTTGGTACCCACAACATATAACTTTAGCAATATTGGTCAAAGTATTGTCGAAAAAATATTAGTAATTTTTGCTGAATTTCGATAACCTGCAGATAGCTCAAACTGCGAAAAATTGCCGCTGATAACGGCCGTTTTCAATAACCTATCTATCGTCGGTTTCCCCTGTTAGAGATAGATATTTGACACTATTTGTATGGACGTTATGTCAAATTTCTATCGGTAGTAAGGAAAACTATGGATAGATAGAATATTGAAAACGGCAGTAAGACTGTGCTCGCGAGGTCTACTGTTCACAGAACTACCAGTTACCTGCATTATGTAAAAAACCTTCGTATCTGGTAGTGCATCTGGTAACCGTACACGCTGCAGTGTAAAAGCGAAACTGCACGGCGCACGCGCACGCGCATGTTGTTGGTTGGATGCGCGTCACATTCAGCGCGGAACGGTTGTCGCCTTTCACTGGGCGATGTGATAGGGCCTATGTCGGTCGGTGCGAGTACAATACATTACATAGGTAGATAGATTCACAAATTATTTCACTTAGACATTCAATATAAAGACTTTGTTTATTAGTGCACAATATTTAACGAGGTGGTTTGGAATCGATAACTTCTGATGTAAATAAACATATTATGTATATTTTTATAAATCCACCGCTCTAGGCCTATTCTGTGATGTGGCGGTGCATCGCGTCGTGCGTGCAGTCGCACAATGGTTCTTAGCCGTGGAGCGGCGAATATGGGTTTATAATAATAAAAAATATGTATTTTTTTTCTTTTACTTTTATGACCAGTTATCGAATTCCAAACCGCTCCGTTCAATATTGTGCACTAATAAAGAATGTCCTTATATATTTTCAGTAGGTACCTACCTAATTCTTTAAGCCTATTCTGTAAGGTATCTTCTCGCTTAGCACTGACTTACGAGAAACTTCAGTATTTTAAATTTTAAAATATACATTTGCATTACTTTGAAATACTGAAAAAATCAAAACGTACGGGCATAGCAAACAATGTGTCGATTGTATGAAAAACAAATCACTGAAATCGGACAATGTTAAGAGGTAGAAAAGAGTTTTTTCTTTTAGTGTGGACAAGTACTAGCTATGCAATCCTCTTAAGAAAATGAAAAAGCAATCGTAGTTGTTGAGTTAGGCAATATTACCCTTGCTTCTAATTATCCCCAGGATGTTTCGCCACAGTTTCGACATTTCAATACGACGTTCAAGAAACTGATGCCATGGAATACATAATAATAGATTCTACGTGGTAGTTAGGTTCAGTATTAACTACTTTGTACTCTGTGTGTTTGTATTGTACTTGTGAAGGTATAATTGTTTTGCGAGATATATCAGGCTAAACTTTATGTGGTTGCGTAGAGTTTGTGCTCTACGCAATGCGCCATGACGCATATCCGAGTATGGAGATATAGGAACAGTTAGGTACTCCAGAAATAACGCATCTTTGAACGGGCTTATAAAAAATATATAAAAAAGTCCCGATTGACTGACTGACTCACTGACAGACAACGCATAGGCTGGCCGCTTGTCGGTGAGACTTGAAACTTAGAGGGTGCTTTTGTCTTAATGGGTAGAGGTGTTATACTAAGAAAAGGCTTTTTCGAAATTCGACTTGAAAATCTTTGCATGAAAGTCCTGTGTTTTTGAACTTCTAGGGCTAAAAATTTGTATTTAGATACTTAGTTCCTTTAACATAGAAAAATGTTATTTAATATTTTTTGACAGGGGTGACCGTTCAAAATCTAAGAATTTTCCATACACAGTTTCTTCCATCTCACCCCTAACGGCCGTTTTCAATAATCTATCTATCCACAGTTTTCCTTACTACCGATAGAAATTTGATATAACGTCCATACAAACAGTGTCAAATATCTATCCCTAGTAGGGTAAACCGACGATAGGTAGATAGGTTATTGAAAACGGCTGTTAGGGAAGAGGTGGAAGAAACTGTGTATGGAAAATTCTTAGATTTGAACTTATTGGTGTAAAAATCTGTATTTAGATGGTCTATGATTCTGATTCCATCTGCAATGGCAGATGGAATCAGAATCATAGCAATGACTAGGAGTACTAGGACCATATCACCTTGGTGAAGTATCAGTAGTTCGGTTATTAATTTAGTCTGGTTGACCGAACTACTACTATGAGACTTTTATATCTCAGTAGTCCGGTTACACACATCACCCGGACTATGAGCTGCATCTTGTATCAGTTCGGTGCTGGCGAAACTCTTTGTTAGCGATTGTTTTTAGTTACTATCTAAATATGTACTTACATTAGTAGGATGGCTATTCTTAGCTTGTATGCTTTTACACCACCTATATTTGTTTTAATTTATAATCTCGCGATTCACGCGTTGTTGCTTGTAGGAATTACGTCCTGTAAAATTTGTTGGAAAGAATTTAATTAAAAAATGAATACAACGAATATTCCAATCGATCCCGATATTGTACTGAAATCGCGAATGCTCTGAACTCGATTAGACAAACAATGATACATGATCGATATCTATTCGAATCGAATTTGCTGGTTATCAAAAAGTTCTGAATCAGACTCAGGTAAAACAAGTAGTTTTTTAAAACATATCGAATTTAAATATTCATTCAAAGTCAAAAGTGAATATTAGGCATATAAGGAAATCGTCTAGGCGAACGTGCGAGCTCATCGACTGCATTGTCACTTAACATCAGACAAAATAATATTGTTTTTATTCTATGTTTCAATTTAGTGACTTTTAAACATTATGTTACATACATTATATACTTACAAATAACGCAACAAAAGCTTAAAATAAATATACTATCTAGATAGGTAGCTTACCTTATTCTAAAAAAGTATTAACAACCTTATTACAAATGGTGTTAGACTGAAGTTGCAATGGGTTCCGTTTCATATAGATATTAGAGGTAACGAGGAGGCCGAAAGATTAACGAAAGTAGCGGTTACAGAAGACACCGATTACGAAATTAAACCTTATTACATAGAACATTTATTTAATTGCAAAGAAATTATAACGCATTCAAAGAATATTTCGACGAAAGAAGCATGGCAAAAGGCATTTGGTATAAAACAATTCAGTGTCAACCTCCTCGTACCCTGGGTTTGTAAGATCTGAAATATCTAGAAATGATGTTGTTCTTGCGCTTAGGCTACGGTCTGGTCACTATCCGTCACAGATAACCCCCTAATCTGTGTTATCCGTGTAACAAGTTTGCGTTTCTAATGAATAAAACTGCGTCGCCAAATTGTGAACTGGGTGGCACCCTTGAAGATGTTTACCACCTTCTTATGGAATGCCCGAAAAATGATAGAGAAGATCTTTTTAATATTTTTTGTATAAACAAGTTAGATTTAGGTTCATTTATTAGTATTTTAGGTTCACCTGCGTGTGATGCGGCGAAAGCCATAATATAAGTTTTTTTAAGAAATAAGTTTTAAGTCAAGTTTAAGTTTGTAGTCATTTAAGTTTAGGGTACGATGGGGCTGGCATACCATGTTGGGAAGAGCCCCTAAACAAACAATGATAAAAAAAAGACAAGATCATGCGTGAAATTATTCATGAATTCAGACAAGGGTCACTAGTGCATAAATCATTCCCACCCCACTAGACGTTGAAAAATAATCTACCATATGATTACAAAAAAAAGGTATGTACATACAAAAATACTATTCTTTACTTTGATTTAGAGAGATTATTGAGGGATAACATCTAAATATATTTAGGTAGGTACTAAGGTATCCAACGCTAAGATAGCCCAGTGCTTAAGATAGCCCACTCTCTATAAAACGAACTTCCACTAACACAAAAATTATCAGATTCCATGGTAATCTCCAAACACACCCGTACACAAAATGGCAACATAGAACAATAACGCGCGAGACGCCATTTAGAAATCGCGCGTCAGTTAGGCTTGGACGTCCAAAAAATCGTGCCCGTTATAACAATACTTCGACAAACTTTTTCCATTTTGACTTTTAAAAGTGCAAATTCAGTTGATTTTTTGAGTGGACTTTAAAGAACAATCTTTCTAGCATCGAGTTTCATGTAAGTAAGTTAATTTATCTTATCATTGTATATTTTTGTTGTCTTTACCTACATTTGTGAAATATCCCTATGATAGCCCACTCCATAATGATTTATGATGGCCCAGGCCATCTCAGTCAGTAATTATTTTCGATGTTGATTGAAGAGCCCACTGTTTTATTTTAATTGTTGTTGTTTTTTATAGATCTCATAGTTAAATTCTTGATAAAGACAGTTCAAAGTATTAAAAAAAACGCTGTTATACTTTTTTATAGGTAATTTCACAATAAAAAATACCATATTCCTATGAAGGCCCACTTAAAATTACGTTTCAAAATAAATGATCCAAATTCAGCTTTTTTTTCGTTTAATTATAAAAACAAGTTATAAAACTATACACCACGGAAAACTGTTTAGTTTTTATTAAACAATTTTTGTTTTTTAACCTATTTTTATTTTTGATAAATTTAAGATTCTTATCCATTAGCATTAGCCATAGATTAAGGCCCAGCTCTTTATAAATTGTTAATAAAGAATACAAGGTCTTCTAGCTTAAATTTGAGTGCTTTAAAATGTTATTATTTTATTTAAAAATATGAAGAAGTCGTAAATTTAACGTAAATATTGAGATTTTTATTGCGGGCCATGATGGGTCGCTATGTTTCTAATATGGCCTACAGTCCATGTATAATAAAATGTTATTAGTAGCTACGTATTTTACATATAAGAAACAAATGAACACATTATGTATTGCTTTGTCATATATACAAGCTACATCGTGGATGTTATTAAATTCATTAATAACTTATTTTCGACATTTTATACAATTATGTAAAAACACGGACCATCTTAGCGCAGGAGACCTTATATGTAACTAGGTACTATGATTTATTTTTTACGCGTATACCTCCTACTGGCACGCAGTCATGAAGCGTGACTATTCGAAACAATGGTAAAAGGAACTTGATATTTAGGTGTGTGGTTACTCCCGCTGGCCATTTAAAGTTGAATCTAAATGCCAAATGAATGGACTGCAGATTGTACTTGTACGAAACAGTATGGTCAATGAGGGCATGAGGGAAACCACATCAAAATGTCAGCATTCCGAATAGATCTTAGCTCTTTTGATATAATATACTTACAGCCGTATTTATAAACAAGTAATTACTTGTTGCTAAGTAATTGCTCAATGAAGTAATTACTTGACGATAGTATACTTAAACATTTATTTATTTATTTCTTAAGAACAGTTATAGCATCATTACAGTTTACCCAATACAATGCTACACTTACCTAAATCTATTTTATTATATATTATAACTTATTTATTATTTCATAATTCATTATTTTCACATATTTTATATGCAGTCTCTGTGAATTCTGCAAGGCCACAGAGAAAAATATCCGTCTCTTCAGAAATTAAATTTAGTATTCTGACAGCGCGTGTCATGGGGACAAATTTGAGCAGATTTGTCCTATACGTCGGCACCCTATACGTAATGATGCTATAACTGTTCTTAAGAAATAAATAAATAAATAAACATAAAATCTTATTCTATAGTCGAGCAATGAACGATACTTACTAAAGTATGTAAATGACCAATCCAAATTGGGTGTATCTTTTTACACTTGTATTAGGTTGTTGTCAAGGGATTTTAATTTTTACGGGATAATAGATCCTTCACAGTTTAGACTTGTGTGCGAATGTCATTTGTATACAACTTCACTTTTGTAATAAAAACTAAAAATTTACGTGTTCTCATTGCTTAAGCAAAGGAAATGGCGACTACTCGGCTAAGAACTCTAGCTTTTGATAGTTCTAACTTCAGGCAAGTTAAAATTATTGCTTAAGTAATTACTTTCCTTAAGTAATTACTTTTGCTTGTTTATAAATACAGCTGTTTGACTTAGGTACCTAGACTATACAGGGTTGAAACTTTCAGCGGGGCAGTTAGGGGAAGTACCTAATCCGTTGCAGCTACTCGAAAATGGTCTTAGGAGACTATCCATAATTTTTTATGGAATTTTGATCCCCATTTACAGATTTTCCAAGAAAAATACAGCTAGCAAGAAAATAGCCACCAAAAACCATTTTTTGATGCCAATCGATCCTGTTTCTAATACTGATCAAAAACTTCTATGGAACCAACCGTCGTTGGATTACTCAAAAAGTCACAAATTGCAAAAAAAAATTCCCGTACATTTTGTAAAGAATTTGTGTAACTGAATAACAAAAAAATAAAATAAAAGACAAATGATGACGTAGAATATAAAAAAAAGTTAAAAAGATAAAAAAAATATTACTTCGAAATACTGAAAAAATCAAAACGGGTAGCAAATAGGGCTTGCATTCGAATATTCGAATAATTCGAATATTCGAATACTGACATTCGCAATATTCGAATATTCGATTAAAATCAAGTTAGATTTAGGCAGTACTTGGTGTATGTAACTAACTCTAGAAGCTAGAGAGATTTATAAGACCTCACAGAAACGAGACAAAGTTATAGAACCAATTACTAACTTAATTATGATTGCTTGATGTATACGAGTAAGACCTGTTAAGAATGTTTGTGTACCTAGTGTACCTACTTACTTAGTCTAGTATCTACTTACTACCGTGTTACCGTTACTTACCGTGTTTATTTACTTCTTGTTGTGAAATTTATTATTAAAGTTAATAACACTTAAAAGAATAAAAGCAGAGGTGATTCTACATAAATTATTAGATTAAACATAGTTTTTTTTCTGTTATTCGAATAATTCGAATAGTACCCGAAAAAAAATCGAATATTCGAATATCAAAATTTTCGAATATTTGCAAGCCCTAGTAGCAAACAAATCTGCATGAAAAAAATCACCGAAATCGGACAATGTTAAGAGGTAGAAAAGAGTTTTTTCTTTTAGTGTTGACAAGTACTAGCTATGCTCTTTAAGTAGAAGTTCAATAACATATAATTTTCTTAAGGAATTGCAAATGTACAAGTGTACGATTCCACTTATAAAGTAAAAAAACATAATACGAGATGAACATCAAGAGGACAGACATAGTATACAAGTACACATGCATATTGATCAGGTTGTGATCATTCAAGTCACCATTATCGACCCACAATCTCGCGTCCCTCTGCATGATATCGCCATATCTCGAAAACTCTGATATCAATCGTATCAATTGTTTGCGGTCAAGTACCTATCAATGTACATTATATGGTACTGAGGAAAATCTTAGCTCCATTCGTCGAATTTAGTTTTACACAAATTTTTAGTTCCTTTCATAAGTTATACCAAGTCGTCTCAACTATAAACAAAAAATTCGTCAACAATGGTATTTTTTATGTTGACATTATAGGTACAATAAGATACACAAATAAAAATCACAAATAATATAATAAGTAACTACTGTGCCACGAAGGTTATATGGTTATTAACGGGATATTTACCGTGGTAAGGTTGTGGAATGAGCTCCCTGAGAATATTTCGGCGCAGTTACATGCACCATGTGAGTAGTATCTGGTATTTTATCAAAGTATTCAATAAATAGCCATTACTCAAAATGACTAATTATTAAGAAATTACATAAAAAAATAACAGACTAATATGTGTTTTTTACTTCTCATTTGATGATGAGATTTTCCTCAAAAGTTCTCCTCTCAAAATTCTAGAGCAATACAAAGATTAATGTACCAAATTTTTTATTTAAAAAACATATGACTAAAAAACTGAATCATCTTTGTATTGTTCTAGAACCAGATACTTTTGTCACAAAACACACAGGTATGACAAAAAAAAATGGTTCATTAATCTGTGTACTAGAATACTGAGAGGAGTAAGGTACTTTTGAGGAAAATCTCCTCCAAATCTGTAAAAAATATTCACTTGTTACCATTTGGTACCATCAATATTTATTTACTAATAATAGGTTTCATATCGATGGTTGTGCCCGTATTAAAAAATGATCTCTTCTAACTACTACTCGTCTAGATCTATGTACGATAATTTTCTCATAAGTATATATAATTCAGCCCATTAAACCGAAGTAATTTGACCCTACGGTACCTACATACTTGCAATATAAATTAGTGTCACTAGTACCATTTCGCCTTACTTATATACATCGCATAAATCCAAGTAACGTCATTTAGTACGGCGGAGAATAGTTCTGTTTTGGAGTGCGCAGTGCTAAAGGACGCTATTTACGAGTATGTTTATACAAAGTTTATAAGTAAGCTCAATTATTGGTACTGTCCAATGTAATTAATAAGTAAACCCTGGAATCTGACATTAGTTTTTGGTATACCTACTAGTAATAGGTATAAAATATCACTGTACTAATGATGTAAAGGTGACTTTTTGTAGTCAAAGTCAAAGTCAAAATCATTTATTCAATTTAGGCATCAAAGACGCACTTATGAACGTCAATTTTTCGTTATAATGTACTTTAAAGACTACTGCCGCGTTCCAAAATATATAGAGCCTACCGAGAAGAAGCGGCAAGAAACTCGGGGCTATTCTTTTTATATATATGTTTTTACTTAGGTACTACAAATATTAGTTCCAGCGTAATAACAAACGAGAACATAATAACGGTATCAGTAGGGCAAGACACGCTACACTTTGACATCTTAGTACACGTGTAGATAGACCCTGGAGTGATCAGTTCCAAGCTGTTTTATCCTCCAAGTAATCCTAAATTTTGTAATAACTTTTTTGACAGAGTTTAGTTTTAATAGAAATTTTAAACTTATTAATAGGCAAATCTCGGATAACACTGGGAACTTTATTATAGAATCGTATACATTGTCCCATAAAAGAATGACTTATTCTGTGGAGACGCGTTACATGTACGGATAGCTTGTGCTTATTTCGCGTGTTGATGGAATGAGCATCACTCCTTTTATCAAAACTGCTAATGTTTTTCTTTACATACATTAGATTTTCATAGATAAACTGAGAGACAACAATACAGCAGTAATAAGATTCATCAAAAATAATTATATGTTCAGACTTGTGAAACAGTATTATTATGTACCTACCTACGTGAGTTGTATACTTATATATAGATTCAGAGGAATATCCATTACCATATTATCAAGCTCGTCATACGACTGCCCACTTCGTGATATAAGCCATCAGAATTGATAACATATCAGTAAAACATTATTTTGTCTTGGAAACTTATGGAGAAGTAAACTGTACATACACTTTTGAGTTAGAAAACTATTGTGAGTTGTGTCCATAATTATTCTTTATATTCTGTTATACCAGAATACTTATAAAGAATAATTCTTTAAACGTTGTTATGTATACATAATATCACGTGTGTGCTAGATACTTATAGAAAAGAAATTGTATCAAAAAAGTACAATTTGAATAATTTGAAACGGACATCCATTCTATTCAGTCATTGGAGTGTAACTAAAAAAGTACTGGACCGAATTTGATGAAATTCAAATAGAACCATTCCCGGACCAACCACAGGGAGTGTAGTTAGAAAAAAATAAGGTGCAGAAATTAGCTCACTTGTATCATTTTTAACCGATTTTAACTTACGTTATAAAGTCGAGTATGTAGGACCCGACCGGTTTCGCGAACCGAAACCGGTCGACTCCTACATACTCCATATAATGTGTTTAACATTCGAAAGTTTTAAACAAATACTTTTATTATAATGTAGATAAAATTATATAATACTTTATTGTTACACAAAAACGTTACAATAAGAGAACTTAAATTTAAGAATTACAAAGATTGTGTCACAATGGGCGGCCTTGTCACTGAAAGCTATTTCTTCCAAGCAACCATAACCACACCACTAAAAACTTGGTAAAAATACACTTTAACGAAAATAATGCAATATGTTATTTTTAAACACAACATAACAAATGGTCACACATTTTATATCCTCAAAGAGCAAATATCCGCAAAGCAGTGATGTTTTAAACACCTGTTTTTCGCCGGATACATTTTTGGTCTCATGTAATAGGAGGCGAGTCTATTGCCACCTACGGGACCCTGTTTCAGACTCCGGACTGCTATTGAGAATGTCTTTGTCAGAAAGTCCCAAAAACTGGCCAACCCGGGGATCGAACCTAAGACCCCGAGAGCCCAAAACGGTGCTTCCACTGCATCAAGAGCAAGCGAGCGAAGCCGCTGGCGGGTCAGCTAGTTTTATAATAAAATCATCTAAATCCAAAAAATCTAAAGTCCCCATCAGTATGAATTTACAGCTCTGGAGGAAATTATGAGACAAACTCTAAAATTTCCCTTTAAAGTGGGAAACTAAAGGGGATGTGACAGTAGCCCGAACCAATCCAATAAAACATTTGCACGTGTGCAAATGTTTTATTGGATTAACAGACTGAACACAGCGTGTCAACAGCCATGTAAGATCTTTGTTTACATTTGATTTGAACAGCCGTGCGATTCTCTAATGATTCGTCGTTGCGCTCGTCGACGAGGTCACCGATGTCAAATGAGCTTTATGAGATATCGCCCTTGTACACGTACATAAGGTTTTCCAACGTTTCTTGTCATCTCATCATTTGTTTCACGGATGTTGTCAAAGATGCAACGATATTTGCTCTTAGAGAATCGCACGGCTGATCTGCGACAGCATAATCTCTTAATATTTCAGATATCTGTCTTAGCTTTTATGACAATGGTGTGGCTATTATGTCAATGACATGTCGAATTCGCTGAACGGTACTTACAGTCACAGTCGAATCGAAATATGTATTTGATTTGAGGCAGAGTTAGGTAGATAGATATTGTAAACAATGCGAAGTAATATCAGCTGAGTGCTGGGCTGGACAAACAGTATGACCGATAAACTTAGATACCAGTAATCCCTACTTCCTCCTTCGTCGATTTGTACATACAGGTATAATATTATGTAGACTCAACATTGTAGATTATATCATAGTTATGTATACAAATTACCTACACTAAGCCGTACAAACCAGGGTTATCAAAATTAAATCACATTGATTTTTTCACTTTGAATCATAGTTCAAGCGATTTTTCAATAAGCAACATTGAATAAATCAAACTTATTTTTTCTTTCCTATTTGTAATGCTAATATGAAAGAACCGACCCAAACCCAATTCTACAAGTTCATAGAAAAACTTTCTTCAGTACTTAATCGTAAAGTGAGCACAAATGCATTCCCGAAAAAGACTTTCGGGGATTAAATTTATATTTCATTTACATTGAGGCAAAGACGAACACTTCAGCTTAATTTCTAACCTAAATTTGTTAAATCATGTAGTATTTTTCTTTATTTACTTTTATTTTAGGGCCTCTATTTCAATTTAGACTTTATGATAATATCCAGGAAAACCGCGGTCTTGTCAGATTCAAATTTAACTCCATCAAACACGCTTGATTCTATCTTGGTTCTATGTATGGAATATTAGGCTATGAAAACTTCATCCCTGTCTACTTTAAAATCAGAGATGTCTCATTCGCAATTTCACAAAGATTGATTAAATAAGACAAATCTTTAATATATGTAAATAACAAAAAAGAACCTAAAATAGATACCTGTGGTACGCCCATATTTAAAGACCATGAAAATGTTGCGCCAACCATCCCAACCATTTTCTACCAGTTCGATAAAACGATGATATCAAGAACAGGTCCGAAAATACCGTTGTGGGATAGTTTGCGATTCAGAGTGCGATGCTCCATACAATCAAATGCTTTAGGGAGGTCACAAAAACAACAACAGCATGATGACAGCTCTCTCAAGGACATACGTGACAACAGCATGCGTAGTATAACTAATTTAAATGAAGCTAAACTGATTTTCATGCAACATTTTACGCATGTTAAAAGAGTACAAGTTGTTCTAGCTAGGTAGATGATCTCTTGTGCAATAGTCCGTCTTGGTTGATATCACTGCAGTGCCAGAGAGCCTGCTTTGAAGCAGTAGTGTGCAAGGCACTGTACCATGTGAGATTACTAAGCGAATAAAGATTTAAAACGTCGAGCAGTGCTGTATCACTCAAAAGATCAATGTAACATTTAAACTGTCATGGAGAGGAGAGTACATAAATACAACTAGGCGCACTACCAGTTTTGTAACTTGACAGTATAAAGAGTTGGGTGTATAAACATATTGTACCGACTGCATTATTGTATCAGTATTCACATGGCGTTGTTTTCTTTTAATCATAAACAAATAATAAGTCTTACTATGCTACGGTCTAATTACGGGCACGTGTCATTACATGTGTTGATAACGCACAAAACAATATAAACATATGCTTATTTAACAAGCGTACATTGCTAGATCATAACTCAATGAAAGTATTTAATTCGGAACCTAAAACAAAGTATGTTATGTTTTTAGCTTCAGTTAGTGCGCAAAGACCTGGTTTTTGGGCATTATATATATTATAATACCATAGCTATGCTATTTGAATATCGTTGCTTTAAAATTTAACCATGATTACGTCAGTATTTAGAACACTTTGGTATCGGATTAGCAAACTATTCTATAATAATTAGATCTAAAAGTGTATTGTAGTTGTAATCATGGAACTTAATTGAAGTTGTCACTGTCGGAATACGGACCTTCTTCTCAGAGAATGAGATGTAGGACAGCGGAACCGGTACGAGTTAGTAGCCAAGGCAGTGCCCAACTCTGCCCAGTTTTAGAATGCCTGGAAAACAAAACACTTCAAGCACTTCTTAGTACCTAAAAATTTTGGTATACATTGTGGAGATTTGAATAATAAAACATTACCAAGGATTCGCAAGCATAGATCTAATACTCACATATTTAGTAGAGCTCATCCTTCTAACTCGATTGATCGCCTTCTTTTGTCCTCTCCTGTATTTATTCTGTTCACTAACACTAGATTTCAATGGTGGTGATCCAGCCACTGGATCTTCAAGCACAAACCAATCCGTCACAGAACCACGCCTAGGCCTCGGTATCCCAGGAGCACGTTTTACAACCAAAGCTTTAGATAACTCTAGCTTGAAGTCTTCACTGATTTCACTCACTTTATTCACTTGCAACACTTTAGGAGACGGTAAAGAACTGAAAGAGTTACTCTTACGTTTTTCTTTCACAGTCAACTCTTTATTCGACTTAGTGTACGGTTCACAATCACTTAGATAGGTCTCACTGAACAGTTCCACTGCTTTGTTAAACTCTTCCAAAAGATCTTGCACTGATTCTCTTTTGAAGATGTTGTCAACATTGGCACTGGATGCAGAAGTCACTGTAGACATGCTTGAAGTGGCTCCAGAAGATGGAGACAGGTCTGATGGAAACTCTCTGATACTTTTGAGGAAGATACCGTCTTCTTTATTGTAATACACGTTAGATATGTATTCTAAACTTTCGTTGGATGTCCATGCTTCACCCATGGAATCGCTTTCAAATACAGATGACTGTCTTTTCATTCCCTTTTTGTTCTTGCTAGAGAATTCTTCCTCTTCTTCTATTGCTTTAGGAAGGAATTCGAAGCTCTTACTTCTCTTGTATATAGGAGAATGTGAGCTTTTCTGTTTTTCTTGCTCTTTATTTCTGAAGAACCAAAATCTTTTCTGACTTTTGTAGTCATATTCCGCTTTACTCTCTCTTTTCAGATCTATCGTTGGTTTTGTCGGTTTTGCCTTTTGGTCTTCGTCTATCGTCTTCCATTTAGTTTTATCTTTGTCCTTTCCAAATAAAGATATTCGAGAGAATTTGTCACGAAAGCTGAAGGATTTCTTCAATGGAGAGATTCCTTCCTCGTCCGATGAAGGTGTCATCGGACTTTCATCAGGGATAACAGGGAGACACGACGACAAGAACCCAGAAGGTTTAGCGATTTCTAAACCAGAAGGACGTCCCCTTGGTATAAACGGTTGAGGCTTCAATTTCTCAGGAAGGTCTCCAAGCAGTCCGCGTTCGATCATTAGGAGACTTTCGGCGTTAAGTTTCCTTAAGACCTCCGGTCTTCTAACTATGGGTATTTTGTTTTTGTCCATGGCGGCATGCGTCATCACCGCGCCGAGGCGTGAATTCAACTAGCGATATCTCATATCTACAAACTGATAAACACTGATAACATTCTCTCTTGCTTATTTGAAGTTACTGTTTAGCTTCACAAAATATACTTACATATATAAATAAATACTGATGTCTTTGGGAACTGAATACTGGATACATAATTAAGATTACGTATAGAAGATGGAAGGAAGTCATAGCTCGAAGCAATCTCCTTAGTTTTAGTATCTGCTTGATTGATAAAAAGATCTTAAATAGTCTCGCCTAACAATAGTAATAACTTCGTTATCAAATTATTCTAACTTTCATTACATGACGCAGGTTTAGATATAGGTTGTGTATATTGTTCTGGTATAACCTACAATAATAACATGATATTTTGTTTGTTATCAGCAATTTCAAGGTAGTATTGCTGATGACACAGTCAAGAAATATTTGCACTCATTTAGATATTATTACGGAAATCTGATAATGAAAACGTAAAACACTAATAGAAGTTATTTTAGACAGTGAATTAAAACTACCCACTTATTTATAGTTCTTTTTTATTTACTTATTATTTTTGTACTCTGAGGATCAACTTTGTTTTTGTTCATATTCATATCATTTATTTCATCATGTTACAGGGATCTTCATTATTATACCTAATACAGAGTCATAAATATGTACCTACCCAATTTAGGGCATAGCAATATGAGTAGAAGCGGACCGGTATATTATTACTGTTTTCGTCAAAATTTATACATAAAAATTCGTCTAAACTATAATAACTTATAGTAAGTAATATCGTTTTAAATTTAAGTTTATATAATACAATTGATAGGGCGGTTCATTATTTTGTGGTTTCAAAATGTACCTACCTACCACCTACGTTTTCTAGGCATTGCTTACAGAATCGACACAATAGCATGAATTTAGTGTTCGTCAATAAACTAGTTAACTTGCAATTGACGACCTCACCTAATGAAAACTATAATAATGGCTAAGTAACTTATGTAAAGTTATGTACCTATATCCAAACGTCTTGTCACTATTGTTTCTCTTTATGAGCTAAGGAAAAGAAATGCCTCACACTGTATAGTTAATTTTGCGGTAGTGTGAGGATATTAGGTTACATAAATCAATTAAACAAATCCGCTATATATTATTTTTGTTTTTAGAGATTTTATATCTATGCATATATATGTGTGAAGATCCGATATATTTCATTCTACTCAGAATACCAAATTCCATCCTAAATCATTCCAAATTCATTCAATATTATATCATTTGTTCTTTTGTACCTAGTACCGCCGTTTGTTTTATTTTGGAAAAATCCTAGCCTAAGTACCAAAGTAGTAGTAGTAATTTTCTAGCGTCCATAATATTATATTGGTAGGTACAAGTTTGAGTATATAGCTAATGCTTCACTATGCACCATTTAGACTGTATAATTATAGCACAGACTATAGTTCTATACCTAATATAAATTGCCTGGTTTCCTGTCTCGTATGTCCGTCTAAGTGGGGTACCCAACCCAAACAAAACACATTGTCAATAATCTATGAATCTAGAGTCGTAACTTCGAAGATTGATTTAAAATGGCCAAATTCAAATCAGTATTTTTCTAATTCTAAAGTTTGAGAGGAATTATATTTTCGCCAAGTACGCTGAATTCACGTATATACTCGATTGTTTTAATATTGACATTGATGTGGGTATCATGTAGGCACTGTACTGCACATGCGAGTTGAGGCAAACTAACCTTGAGACGAAAGTTTAATCGATAACGTTAGTGACGACAATCGGATAACTGACTAACCTAACCAAATGATTTGTGGATCTGGAAATTGTTTCTCAATTGTAAATTGGATTTGCTCATCTTAATAATTGAGTTACGGATAACGTTAGAAATTAAAACTTTTGAAGTTTTTTGTACAGATCATCGTTTTGAATGGAGGACCGTGATGTATCCAATTTACCCAAAGATCACGTGGCCAAAGAAATTTATTGAACAAATGCTCTAGTTTTCAGTGATTTTAGTTATTTATATTAGGTTTCTATGTTGTGTATTTTTGATTTCCTGACGTCATATTTTCAAGCATATTTTAAGTGATCATTCTGAATCGTTCGTCATTATAATCATGGTGTTTTGTTATAAAATAGTTACGGACACACCGAGGAGGTCTGGTAATGCGTCGCCTAGAAGACTAGTATCTCCTGTTAGAAAACTGCCTAATGGTAAGAAACTATCAACTGACAGTAAGTAATATAATTTACCTGTGCTATTTGTAGTGGAAACAACTCATGCAATTGTGTAAGCCTGGTTACGAAAGGAATGTATATTGATATACCAGTATCATTATCTATATCCATATAGTAAGATGTCGTACAAGAAGTCCTTGTTTTGATGTTTGAATTGACACACTGTTTTGCTAAGATGTTGAAGGAACTATAAATAGAAAAACCTATACTGTGCCGCAGTATGCTACATGCTCACCGAATACTCCTGATAAAATAATATTTTTAAAAAGTATTGCTGCAATTTTTTGGTAGGCGCCTGTTTGAATGTCTATTACCTAAGCATGTAGTACTATTATTTATTTTGTGCTAAGCCTCATCATCAGCTATAGGTATTTTGGAGGCCTCATCCATCATAATCAGCTCTCGGCACTGGCTTCATGTACTTAGTAGTAGTACCCTTTTGGGGAGGAGATAATTCTGGCGAATAATTGGCTCTACTGGGCCAGGGACACGATATACCATAATTAAATATTTCGTAGTCTAAAACTGAAAACTTTGACGTCCCGTTTCCTTACTTTTAAGTAGTTTATTATTACTTTTAATTACTTAAAATGTTCCTTCCAAAAATATTACCGTCCCTCTATAACGGGACATATGTGTCCAATTTAAATATTGACTAGGTACCTATTACTTTATTTATTTTTATTTTAACCAAACAACTGCTCTTTTAAAGGTCTGAGTTTTTATTGTGTCGCAGTCTAGTAGGTATGAAAAGTAGGTTATGCACGTCGAGGATATAGCCGTCTCCGCCTTGGGCGGCTTGTACCCCTCGCTTCACTCACTATGTCTACCATGAGTTCACATTGAAACCAATCTATGCTCGAAATTGACTGCCCCGAAAAAATGTATGAAAAAATAACAGTGCCACCTCGCGGTTAATTGTAGAACAAAAATTGACAGCGAGTAATCGAGATCGAGTATCGACTATAGATGATATTTATGTTGCCAACTCATGGTAGAGGTACAGAACTATAATCCCTAATAACTCTACGAGTCCCTCGTTATGCTCAGGGTCCAATATGCCGCCCGTGACGTGAGATACAGCTTTACCCCCTTGGTGCATAATCTACTATCCCGACGTTTCGAAAACTTTTCAGTGAACGTAGTCTCATTCCAGTTCCCAGTTCTCTATCGCAACTGCTCGGCACTGTCGACTACGAAAATGAGAGCGTGCTGGATTCCATACCGGAGCGGGAATGGCGATTGCTGGCCGCGCTGGCACGCAAGCGTGAGGAGCAGGGAGAGAGGGAGAAACTGGCTGACCAGTTCCGGAAATTGTGGCAGCGGGAGAAGGAGGAGAGGGAGTTGGTAAGAAGTAAATATTACCATAATCAGACTAGTTAAGTTTTCAGAGTGATAGTACGGGGTGGATAGTACTCTCAGGGGTGGTAGTACGGGCCATTATAAGGTATCACACAGACGTTTTGACGTATAGTGGTTAGTGATGTTGTAACCGATCTAGATTACTAGATTATCGGTTCTCTTAAAAACTAGTTTAAATAAGCGACATCTGTAGGCAAACTCACAAACGACTACCTAAATTCCGTTTGAAGATTAAAGCAACCTTTAAATCGAGAAACCTAACTACCTTTGCTGCGCGCTGAGGTAGTTCGGCGATTCACCGATAGAGGTCGCATATAACAATCAAAAATATGGACAGTGACAGTTAAACAAATGTCAATCGAGTTTAGAGAAAATAATGCCACGAGTTGTGAGTTCCGGTGAACGGACGTTGATATTTTGAAAAAGTTCAAAATGCAGTGTAGTGATTGGACTGACGACTACGACGGGTTTGAGGCCTTTTTCATTACCATATAAGGTGGCGAAATGCGCCTCCGACTTCCGCCCCAACTTGTTGTTTTTACTGCAAGCGCAACCAACCTCACTTTGTCATCGGCCGTCGACTGTGCAACTGCTAATAAATTACTACGACTAGTGCTACAGAGTCTTTATTTAATTCGAACATCAATCTTCAGAACCCCCATACATTGGGTAAGTTTGAGTTGTGAAATGAAAGTGTACTTGACCACCATAAATTATAACCTACAATTGTAACCTTTGGTATGTACTCTCAACTTATTTACTGTATTTTTTTATGTGTTTTTCTGTGTTTGCTGTTGCTTCTCAACTTTCTTCTTGTTTCTATTTTACGCCCTTCTGGCAAACTTGAAAGGGTGTTGCTGGTGGCTCGCAATTCCCGAGGTACCTAGGCTAGTCCCTAATTGCTCGGTAGTGAACGGACCTCGTGGATTGTGCGCACTTTTACCAGCAACACACCTATTTACGCCCTTCTGGCATTCTGAGCGGCTGGTGGTTTGCATCCGCGAAGGGCCTAGCTAGTCCCTTTATGCTCGGTAGCGGAAGCCTTAGCGGATGCGAATTCTTCACCAGCAGCATTACCTCTTTGGCCCTTATGGCATCTCTTGTTTGCTGGCGGGCCACATCCCTAAAGGCCCTCTGCGAGTCACTATATGCCCAGTAGCAGAGGGA
This sequence comes from Selenia dentaria, assembly GCA_917880725.1. Lineage (NCBI taxonomy): Eukaryota > Metazoa > Arthropoda > Insecta > Lepidoptera > Geometridae > Selenia > Selenia dentaria. Next base: position 25,231,821 of record OU862896.1, on the reverse strand, counting down.
CAGTGGACCCACCAGCTCAACACCATACTGGACCCACTGTGACCGGAGCACATGTGCTTTTCAGGGTTCCAGTACGAGGCTGAATCCTTCCAGTACGAGGCTGAATCCTTCCAGTACGAGGCTGAATCCTTCCAGTACGAGGCTGAATCCTTCCAGTACGAGGCGGCATCCTTCCAGTACACGACGTCTGAACTCCGGCCGTCCTCTGATCTCCAGCACCGACCGCGGCCACCCTTCTCTACAGCGATTGCTGGGAATTTCTACCGGCGCGGCGGTGTGGAGCCGACCCTGCACGGCAGACCTGCTGCTGAGCATCGGCCAATACTAGCGGACCGGAGCTAAGTCCTTAAACAAGGAAGCTTGCCAAATTGCCATACCTGTCTGAGATCCACGACCCTTTTTATTTATTATACTTATATCAGCATCTCTCTTCTTTCTCTCATGCTCCCTTCTACCCTGAGTAGGTAGGAAGGTGACATTGGCGCCCCTACAAATTAGGATCAGACAGGTTGGTTTGGCAAACTTTCTTGGGTGTGGCTCTGCCATACTTATTCTGTATACTGTGTCTTATTGTGTTCCTTTCGTGTGTGTTAGTTATAAGTTGTGATTGGCCCTGTGCAGGCCCGGGGTCTGAGAATAGGCCGGCTGCAGCTCTGCATGTCGTAAGAAGCGACTGAAAGACAACGGGTAACACCCAGGGGGTCAGTAATCCACCCATTACCGTCTTCAACGAATTTTATTTTTACCTAAAATTAAATTTTAGTTTTTTTTACAGCTTGCATAATTAATAACTTTTCTTAATAAATATCTAATATTCTATATTCACCTCTGTTCAACTTATAAATAGCACACACCTTATTTGTAATTCTACCTACGTGTTATTTTCATCTGAAAAAATTATACCCTTTTAAATATTTTTTTTAAATTGACCTTGTATGACACTGTTCTCATTGGGTATATAGGTCAAGTATACTTTCACAACTACAAACATGAGTCTACAACTTAACTTTTTATCTCTGCAAAAGGCTGAATTAGCATATGAAGTGGCACTGCGCGGTGGCTCGCATACTGAATCTGTTCAGGACTTAAGGAAACAGATTGTGAAACTATCCAAAGACATGCTTTCTGAGGATATATTGGAGTCACACTTGGACCCTGAGGTCGATATAAGTGAACTCAAGGAGTCAATGGCAAAAGCAAAAAGCAACATTGCTCTCCTCAAAACTAAATTTGAAAAAAATCTTTTTTTAAGAACAGAAGTTTTAATCAACCATATGAACCACAGGTTGATTAGGATAAGTGCATCCAATAGTGAAGATTTTAAGTCGGTGTCTTCTAAACTAAATTCTCTTAACAAGGACTTACAAATCTTAAAAACTATTTTACCAACTTCACAACCTTCAACTAGTAATCAATCTGAGACTCCCTTAGAGCAACCTGTGCTATCTGTAACTTGTGAAAGAAATTCTATTATTTCTAATATTAATAAACTTAAATAATAATAACAATTTTAAAATAAGTAAATACATATCCTAGTAATTAATTCACCTTCTTAACATTAGCAAATCCTTGTCCTGAATAACTTGTTGACAACTTAAAATAAATAAATATTCTCAAATAAAACCAAATTCATGCTATGATTAAATTAATAAAGCTTTAAATATACAATCTTACAACTAAAACGCATATTCTATGTATCTTAAATAACTAAAATATATTTGATTAATGCAACCAAACTCATAGAGTGCAACTTTTTAATAATCTCTTACAATAATCTTATATATAAAGGAAAAATAAATCCTTATATACAACAAATCTTATAGGAACAGTATCTTATATACTTCTTGAATTCTAATAACTTGTGATTCTTGCTTATATTGATCATTATTTATATCTTATATACAACGATGGCATAAGATATATTATAACTTAACTACAATACATATAATGTACTACAAACTATACATCTTAACTTATATACCTACTGAATTAATTTAACTTCCTTAAATACTCTTTGTCACTCTCCACTTTCAATGGAATAGTGTTATAACATAGCTAAAATCATTCTTTCACGTGCCAGCCATGGTAATTCTTCAAATAGAGAGCGGTGTCCAAACTCTTTAAAAACAAGCCTTATTGGTCTGAGCGGTAGATAACTCACTAAACAAGCCTTTATCTATGTTATTTCCTTTTGATTAAATTCTCTGTCTTAAAATTTAATTTAACTTAGGCAATTATGGAACTTATATTCAAAAAAATTAAAATTATCCATGAATGTCTGCAATAAGTACTTAACTTATCTATGTTCTAGTGTGTATTCATACCTATAATGTAGCTAGCTGTCTTAGAAGTTAACTTCTGCAGCCTACAATTTCCATTCCTCTCAATATTGCTGTCAATAATCGTTTCTTGGGATATCTAATCCAAACGATGGGGGGGAATTCTAGGAGATACTTGGGTATGTGTCTGCACATAGACATAGTTAATAACTTAAGATCATATACTGGAGTTTCTGTAGCTTATATAAGATACTCAAAGTTAGGTCTTAGGTTAAGTATTTTTTTTCTTTCTTAGAACTGCTCAAGGCTAGTGAATTTTTTTTTCCTAGTAAAAAAATTCTTTCTTGGGTGGGGAGATATGTAACCGATCTAGATTACTAGATTATCGGTTCTCTTAAAAACTAGTTTAAATAAGCGACATCTGTAGGCAAACTCACAAACGACTACCTAAATTCCGTTTGAAGATTAAAGCAACCTTTAAATCGAGAAACCTAACTACCTTTGCTGCGCGCTGAGGTAGTTCGGCGATTCACCGATAGAGGTCGCATATAACAATCAAAAATATGGACAGTGACAGTTAAACAAATGTCAATCGAGTTTAGAGAAAATAATGCCACGAGTTGTGAGTTCCGGTGAACGGACGTTGATATTTTGAAAAAGTTCAAAATGCAGTGTAGTGATTGGACTGACGACTACGACGGGTTTGAGGCCTTTTTCATTACCATATAAGGTGGCGAAATGCGCCTCCGACTTCCGCCCCAACTTGTTGTTTTTACTGCAAGCGCAACCAACCTCACTTTGTCATCGGCCGTCGACTGTGCAACTGCTAATAAATTACTACGACTAGTGCTACAGAGTCTTTATTTAATTCGAACATCAATCTTCAGAACCCCCATACATTGGGTAAGTTTGAGTTGTGAAATGAAAGTGTACTTGACCACCATAAATTATAACCTACAATTGTAACCTTTGGTATGTACTCTCAACTTATTTACTGTATTTTTTTATGTGTTTTTCTGTGTTTGCTGTTGCTTCTCAACTTTCTTCTTGTTTCTATTTTACGCCCTTCTGGCAAACTTGAAAGGGTGTTGCTGGTGGCTCGCAATTCCCGAGGTACCTAGGCTAGTCCCTAATTGCTCGGTAGTGAACGGACCTCGTGGATTGTGCGCACTTTTACCAGCAACACACCTATTTACGCCCTTCTGGCATTCTGAGCGGCTGGTGGTTTGCATCCGCGAAGGGCCTAGCTAGTCCCTTTATGCTCGGTAGCGGAAGCCTTAGCGGATGCGAATTCTTCACCAGCAGCATTACCTCTTTGGCCCTTATGGCATCTCTTGTTTGCTGGCGGGCCACATCCCTAAAGGCCCTCTGCGAGTCACTATATGCCCAGTAGCAGAGGGACAGTGGACCCACCAGCTCAACACCATACTGGACCCACTGTGACCGGAGCACATGTGCTTTTCAGGGTTCCAGTACGAGGCTGAATCCTTCCAGTACGAGGCTGAATCCTTCCAGTACGAGGCTGAATCCTTCCAGTACGAGGCTGAATCCTTCCAGTACGAGGCGGCATCCTTCCAGTACACGACGTCTGAACTCCGGCCGTCCTCTGATCTCCAGCACCGACCGCGGCCACCCTTCTCTACAGCGATTGCTGGGAATTTCTACCGGCGCGGCGGTGTGGAGCCGACCCTGCACGGCAGACCTGCTGCTGAGCATCGGCCAATACTAGCGGACCGGAGCTAAGTCCTTAAACAAGGAAGCTTGCCAAATTGCCATACCTGTCTGAGATCCACGACCCTTTTTATTTATTATACTTATATCAGCATCTCTCTTCTTTCTCTCATGCTCCCTTCTACCCTGAGTAGGTAGGAAGGTGACAATGTAGCTTTCAGAGTAACCGCGAAAGTGTCAGACATGGCCTAACAGCTGTTGTCCTAAAACAACAACTGATACCTTAAATACACACACAAACGACACCCAATCATGTAGGTTCGACAACCACTCAATTTATACGAGTACGTAAAAGCAAGATCTCATTCAGGCAGCGGGAGTGCCGTCTCCTTCACGAGAAAACACGCTGGTGACTATCCAGCTAGTGCGAGCTTGGATGGAGTATGTTGCGGGCTGTCTTTTAACGATAGTTTCAAATTTTATTCTATCGATAATCCATGCTCGCAGGGCAGTTGCAATAATATGATGCCGTTATGTATAAGTAGATACGGTTCACTATACTCTATAGTCTGTATTTATTCATGGTCACAAGTTGGTCCACTCACTTTCAAAAACAAAGCTGAAAAAGTTAAACGCGCATATTGTAATCAAAAAGAAGACATATATTATAATTAGTACTCACGGGATGTACACCACGGTTAGGCAGGTTTTGGAGTTCCCGATATTTCGACGCAGTTACATGCACCATGTTCACGGGTAGACTGAATATGCGGGTGGATGTGAAAAAAGTTCGAAGTTTTAAGAGCAACTCGAACTCGATTGTAATTCCGAGGGCCAGTAGTATCCGCAGTAAATGAGTGATAAAGAGGGTAGACCGTTTTGTATGCTCTTAAAACTTCGAACTTTTTTCACATCCACCCGCATGTTCAGTCTACCCGTGAACATGGTGCATGTAACTGCGCCGAAATATCGGGAACTCCAAAACCTGTCTAATTGTGGTGTACTAATTATAATGTAGTTAACAACCGCGAAAGTCTAAAACAGAATACATATGGTAATACAAGTAGACATATTTCTCCCTATCCTTAACATATTAGACAGCATTAATTAGATCAATTACGCGTCAGAGAAAGACGACCAAGCAATCCAATTTTCGTAAAATAAAGATTTCGTCTCATGATCTCCACCTACCTACTGCCGATACATGTATACCATGTATTTCGACTGATTTGAGCGTAATGAATTTTCAGGTAACTAAACAAGTAGTTTACATTTCGACCCACTGAAAATTGTTGGCAGTTTCTTTAAATATGCTTCTTAACAATTCATCAATACAGGCGTTAATAAGAGGAAATCCATTTTAATAACTAAATTAAAAGAAATATTATTAACATTTCCGCTAGAAAAATTCTTATGGCTGAGATGCAGTGTGCAACGCGCTCCCTCCCGCATAGACTGCAAATAGGCAGTATACAGAATAAGCAACACACAAAACAACCCAATCAACCAAAAACGATTCGACACGTGTTTCGCCTCTACACGAGGCATCCTAAGGAGATGTTGACTCGTCAAGCGCTAGACCGACAGTTCATCTTTCAGGTAGAAGCAGAAACCACGCAACAGTACAAGCGGTACCTGAATCAAAAGCGGCAACAGGAGCGGTCCTGGCAAGAGTACAAGAGACTACAGATGTCAGCGGAACAGCAGATGAAGACGGGACAGATTATGGACTGTATTAAGCATAAGGAACGGCGTAGTCAACAGATACTTGCATGGAAGGAGGACCAGAAGGTAAGGTTCATTCGGTACCAAATCGTATAACTGGAGTATTGTGCTGTACTATGTACCTAGTATCCTACAAGACGATTGGTTTCGTACGATTGCTGAGGTCAGGTTTGTAAATTGTAACTTATCGTCTAGGTTTGACTTCTGGACTTTCTAAAATTCTACCCAGTTTCATCTTGACATTCGACTTGTAAAACAGTGCATAACCAAACTCTTTGCCATGGCCTCCATGGGTAGGTTCAATAATGACATCATCATCACATGTCTACATTTAAAATTTCATTAAAATCCCTTCAGTCGTTTCAGCGTTAAGGAGTATAATGAACACCCACTCCCAATCTTTAGCGTTTAAAATATTAGTGTGCGTTTACTCGTCTGAAACTTTGGGTATCTTCCACTTAGCTGGTTTGATTTTAACAAATTCAATTTATGTCAGACCACAGAACTGATAGACAAAGCATTAGAAGAAGAAGCACGTGCGATCCTAGCGGCAGACAGACGGTGCCGGCAGGTGGAGGCGGACCAGTGGCGGAGACACCTGGAAATGGCCCACGCGCAGAAGAAAGCACGCGACGCTGGCAACAAACGCAATGCGATACTTAGGGATGCTGCTCAGGTAGATACGACACAAAATTAAATCTCACTCTGCGGCTTGGGCACAAGAATAGGAAACCAGGGGCTTACTATCAGCTTTCTAAAAACCACGCAATGCAGTGCTTAAACCTGGCTTAAAGAGTTTTGTATGAAACCATACCATGACGTTCATTTATAGGTGAAATACCTATTTGAACATTGTTTTCCACAAAGGTGAACAGATAAAATAGTCTCTGGCATTTTAACATTTCTAACAATTTATTATAACCAACATTGTAGACGCCTAGAAGTTTGTAAGCTGGTAAACTGGGTGGATTTAAAGCACCATGGCAACGTCAGTCCATACAAAAAACAGCTGAACGGTTTTTCTGCGGTTCTTGAATAGTTGCCCCGGCAGGCCTGCTTTAATGTTGTCATGGTACGATTAAGCCGGGCAGTTTCCTAGAAGTCCAGCTTTAAGAGCTTATAGTAAGGCCCCAGGCATATGAAAGCTTCATACTAACACCGTGTTCGAAAACACTACTAGGTATATACACGCACAGCTATATGTGCGTGAGCAGTCACGGATAAGGCGCGGGGGGTGTGCACCGCTGGTTTTCTATTCATGTGGCTTGGGTGCCAATTGGGAGATATTCACCTTTGATTCAGTTCCATCCCATCTTTGCGTAGGATATAATAACTGTTTTCGTCGACTGTGTTGTAAGTTGTGTGGTAGGTGCAACGCCATTTCACTGAATCTTATATACGAAATAAGCCCGCGTGAAATTTTAAAGAAAAGAACATACCAATTTTATTATTCCTTCGTTGTATTTATCTGCAAATATAATGCAAGTTTTCTCTTTTCCGTCGTGCGTACTTACACTCGCTACTTGTCTTGCCCTTGTCAGACACTAACACAGTATTACAATGGTTAGGCAGTATCGTTTGCGCCATTACTGGCATTGCAGTGGCACCAACCAAAACGGCCTTTTGCACTAGAGTCCTCTCCTAGCAAGGCGGGTATCCTAGCCTCTTGTGATTCGCATCCCAACAGCGGAGGAAATTTAGCAATAAATCCTCCAAGACGCCTCCAATAACAATTTTCGTTTCCGCAGCGCCTAGCCATCACCAACGCTCTCAACAGCTGGGAGACCAGCATACGTTGTCAAGAAGTAACCGCTCTAGAAACAGCTAGAAGAGCCCATCACGCGGCCCACGCGGCCCTGACCGAAGCGAAGAGCGCCAATCTGGCGCGTGAGCGAGAGAGACGAATGAAGCGAGCGCGCAAAATGGCCATCATTACTGCTCAGATGCGGGAAGACCTCAGAATGGGACGGGGATCTATATGTCAGTAGACTAGTAGTTCTACTCGCACACTCTTACAGTGACCATTTCTGATATTGACTACTCTCATCATGGCCAACTAAACAATACTTTAGTCAACACCAAACGACCACTTTCTAAATTGACCACTCCATTTTGATGTGAAGTGCACGTCTCTATGTAGTTAAATGTATGTCCATGTGAAGTTAATATTACTAATAAAAAACCACCTAAACTTATGCCAATAATTGTTACTGCCGCGAAATTTGTATCTTCTACGACTTCTTTATACTTCCGACTGTATTCCTAAACTTTGTTACGAAATATACTTGTAGCAGTAATAGCAAATAAAAAAGATACTAGTTAATTAAAGGTAATCAAAAATTGGTTCAAACAATTTACTTTTTGGAAGCGATCAACTTTGTTTTCATAAAAATAAATTAAAGACCTGTAGGGCTATTATGTATCTCAGTTGCTAACACATTTTGATTGAAATCGAAAAAAATTGTTGCTCTATGTCAGTTTTGTCGTCATGAACTTACTAGCATTTTTGCTTACTGGAGTTGTCATAACTGACTTATAGCCGCCATTTTTCAAGATTTCAATCAACATTTGTTAGCAACTGGCATACATAATAGCCCTGCTGAACTAGATACCTTAACATTATTGACTATAATCACTTAGGGTTGTATACTTAACGTGGTTTCTAAGAAAAATCCTTCATTTAAAAATACAATAACCTGCACTTTTGTAGCGTCACTGTGCGTTACAGTCACGCTGAAGTTTTTACGTCTCTTGGCATTTGTGGAATAACGGCAGAGATGCTAAGAATTAACCCTTTAAAGCTAGCTTTCTAGACTTCTCTTTGTCTGTGACTATGGAAATGTCAGATACATAAACATACTACTTACATGCAATAATCAAAAGTTTTACAATAGATTTTTTCCTTTAGAAAGGTGCGGTGACAAATTAGGAGGTACATTTTGAAATTTCTACGTTATTGTCCATGGAAAACCATTCTCATTAATATCATCAATGTCTTGTTTTAGTCCTTTTGATGTTGCACACATAAAAAAACAGTCGAATATATCACTGGCGTTCCTATTGGAACATATCTTTATAAGAATCAAATTGTCTATTTGTTAGATTTAAGTATGTCTACCTCATATTTATTATAAAATAAATATTATTTAGATTGAACTGACTTTTAATTGTAATGATTATTGTTTGTGGATTTTTACCTAACACGTCCACCGTAAATCATCTACGATGCGTTCAAAAATCGTAAATTATGACTTGAACTACGGCAACAAATACATATCGTAATATTTTACATATTACGATATTCAAATATCATTATAGAGTTCTTCAATGTCTAGTGTACTTCAATGTTTAGTATTAAATGTGATTGTGGAATTAGATCAACACTTTCTTTACACGAAATTACTGGGTTAGTATCAAAATCCCCATTACTAAACCCCTCAGTCTGGTTTCGTGTGGGGCACAATACGGTTAGGTACTGCACTCGTTAAAATAACTGACAAATATCGAATACGATCAGCGAACTGCGCTGGCACTCATAGACTTCAGCAATGCATTTAACGTTGTGGATTACGATATCCTCCTAGTAATCCTTCGCTCTAATAACAGAATCTTCATCGGTTATCGATTGGTTTCAATCTCACCTGTACGGTCATCGACAGTGGGTTCGCCTAGTTGAATCTTATTCTTCGTGATGTAATACAAACGCTGGTGTAGCTCAGGGTGGCGTCTTTTCTCCTTTTCTTTTTAGTGTTTTTAGTAATACAATATTTCAAAATATAACTTTTCTATGTCACCTCTGTGTAGATTATTTTTAGTATACTCCACTAATTAAATTGAGTGAAGCAGTCCATGTTAGGAGCAAAGCGTTCAACCACTATTTCATCATCGATTATCTAGTCAAAAACAGTTTCAGTAACAAAATAAAATTTAATCAATCTTATCCCTATCTTACATCATTTGAATAACAACTTTTGTGAAGCTAAGTGGCGCTGTTGTAGAATAAGAACTGTAAAAAAAATCGAGTCTAATGTTTCACTGAAGCAGATACTATATTAGATAAAAAAACTCGTTAGTTGAACTGTATATACAAGATTTCTCCATCTATCTCGTAGTATTGAAAAGTAAATTTTTTCACTTATCAAAAAAAAAATTATCCACAGTTCACATATTCACATTCACAACAGCGCCATCTAGTGATGATTTAGGAACTACGCAAAGTATCATATCATAGGAAAATGCATATCCACACAAAAACAGCTGATTCCAAAGGTCAATAACCGCAAGTTCATTGAACTTGAATCGCTTACAGCTGTTCTCGCGTATCAGTCTGGTCTAGTGGTAGCATGAGCTAGTTTAGCTCTTGCTTTCTTGTACTTCCTCAAGGCTGCCTCCGCCCCGAGGAGTAGTGCTGATGCTGAACTGGTCTCGTAATGGACTTCGTGACCGCCAGATCCTGGAGCGTTTGTGGGGAGTGAAGATTGAGAGATGATGCTGTGACGGATTTGAATTGTGCCGCTTTCTGTATAGATGTAGTCGCCATTCTGTGGTAAACATTAATATACAATTAATGAACTCAATGAATTTCAATTTATACAAATAAATAACCGCGCCTGTTTGGAATAACTAATAATAAACATTATTCGTATTGATATTACAAGTACAATTTGAAAAGTTTAATACCGACTTCCCTTTTATTCAGTTATTGGAGTGTAATTCAAAAACTATTATACCGAATTTGTATTTGAATAAAATTTTAATGGGACCACACGGGAAGCAGCAACTTTAAAACAAAAAATGAAATTTTGAGAATCGGTTCATCCAGTCGAAAGTTATGATGTAACAAAATGAGTACCTCCTCCTTTTTTTGGATTAGTGTTTTTTGTATGTTTGTAACGAATAAACTCAAAAACTACGAGACCGATTTCAAAAATTCTGTCGCCATTAGAATGCTACATTATCCCTGAGTAGTACAGGCTATATTTTTCTATATTTTTATTTTGATTCATCATCATCATCATCCATCACCACGCGGGAAAATCCGCGGAGCCCAGCTAGTTAATTATTAAATGAAAGTAACCTAAATTACTCCTTATATGATCATCAGTTATCTGCCCGCGAGGGACCCATCAAAATAGATCCAGACAATTCGGTATGTAAAGTTTTTTTTTGGTATTTTTTTTATATTTTTATTTCGTAGATTAGGTCATTATAAGAAACAAATTTCAATATTTTTGTTTTATATTCAGTAGTTATTTTATAATATTTTTTTGAAAATTTGAATCCTATGACGTCACTTTTTTGCACAAATATGTAGTTGCGTTGAGGAGCCATGAAAAGCACGCGAGTAAAAAAAAAGAAACTAGAACACTTGACAGTGACACCTACTAATTCGTAAGTCTCTATTCAATCAAAACAAAAGTGCAAAAAAGTGACGTCATTTAGAGGTCAATGAAAGTCGAATTATTTCATCGTTTTTTGTTAAAATAAATGGCATCTTATCGTTTTAAAAGGTCAGAGTAGAAAAATAAGGGTTTGTAACATAAAATCTCGAAATGGTTTCGGAATTGGCATAGGTTAATTTTTTTTAGCATACCGAATTCGGAGATTCGAGATCAAACAGACAGCTATAGTAGATCCAACCGTTTATCCTCTTTTTGACAGATCTAATTTGTCAGTTAAAGTGTTGTGACCAAGTGATTATAGTGGACACGATTTCGATTCATTTTTCTATCGAGTCTGTGCGGAAAGAGAATAGTCCTAGGAATGGCGCCATGACCATGGCTATTGGCCATCTAGAAATACGTCAGCCAATGGGGAATGTTGAAAGGGCGTGGACAGGCCGTCATGGCATGGCCATCTAGAAACGCATCAGCCAATGGGAAATGCTGACGCATTTCTAGATGGCCATGCCCAGATGGCGAGGCCACGCCGTCCGGTTACACCCGTGTAGTTTCCAAGGTAAGCTATCAAATTCTGAGTTATAAGTTTTCACTTCTATCGGCAATTCCTATGACTGCCAATTTTTTTGTCTATGGGTAAGCAGTAGTATTTTATCAAGGTAGTAAAACTCAATGGTCCACCGCCGTTTTGTATTTGTCACTGTCACTCGCAACAAGACGCCCGTGCTAGTAATTATTTGCTGAGTTTTATATTGGAACTATAAAATGCCGAAAGGATCAGTGCTGAAAGGACAGACGAGAGAAATGGTGATCAAGCTTCGTAATTACTTTGAAGCAGAGTATCAAAATGGCGGCCCGCTTTTACCATTGTCGCAAGTGAGAGAGCGCGTTGCGGCCGCGTTAGGTATTAGTGCATCTACGATTACAAAAATTACTACCGAAGCCTACGGAACAAGCGGCATGCAGGAGAATAAGCTTCGTACGCCGAAGAAAAAACGCCAACCACGTCGTGTGACTTCGGTTGACAACTTTGACGCAGACGCTATACGCCGTCATATATATAACTATTACTTACGTAAAGAAGTTCCAACACTTAAAAAACTTGTTGCTTCTTTGCGTGAATGTGATTTGTTCCGAGGTCAAAAATCGTCATTGGTAAAGGTCTTGAATGAAATTGGATTTACTTATAAAAAATCGGACAAACGCAAAATATTGATGGAGCGTCGCGACGTAGCTTTTGCTCGTTGCGAATTTTTGAGCGAAGCCAAAAAAATTACAGATTGGTCAAATGTTGTTTTCACTGACGAAACTTGGCTGAATGCGAACCACACAGTGTCTAAGAGCTGGACTGATGACACCGCTGCTTCCACTACCTCAGTACCGATGGGAAAAGGAGAACGTCTAATCATTTGCCATGCAGGGTCTGTGAAAGGATTCATGCCAGATGCTTTGTTGGCCTTTAAATCCAAAAAAACAGTTGAGTACCACGAAGAAATGAATTCTGAGGTTTACGAAAGTTGGTTTAAGGAAATGGTACAATCATTGGAAGAACCGTCAGTTATTATTATGGATAACGCATCCTATCACTCACGCCAAATTGATAAAATGCCGACCCAGGCCGACAAAAAACAAGTAATCATTGACTGGCTTCAACGACATGGTGAAAATGTTGATAACTCCTTACTAAAAGTACAATTACTAAATATATTACGAACAAAAAAACACTTCCCAAAACGATATGTGATCGACGAAATAGCTGCAGAACATGGTCATTGGGTTCTTAGACTTCCACCCTATCATTGTCAATACAATGCCATTGAATTAATATGGGCTCAAGTTAAAGGACACGCTGCTAGAAATAACACAAAACCCCCATTCACGGCAAACAAAATGGTAAATTTATTAAAAAATGCATGTGTGAAAGTAACTGCGGAAAGCTGGCAAAATGTAATTCAAAAAACACAAGAAACTATAATGGCAGATTGGGATAAACACGTGGCGATAGATTATATGAGTCAACAATTAATTATAAATGTCGGCAATAGCTCGAGTGACAGCAACGATGAATCTGATTTTGATTAATAAATAAATAAAAATAAAAGATTAGATTTCGTTTGCTTAAATTGGAATTGGGGTTGCTCAAACTTTACTATTTTCTGGTACCAAACGGCAGACTTTAATGTCTGCCATCCCCAGCGAGCAACACGGAAGGGAGTAGCCTTAGCTAAAAAATATTGTTCAAATCTTTCTGTCATTTCTTGCGGGAGGGGAAGTTGCACACTAGCGCAAAGCCGCACTATTACATACAAAACATACCTGTACCGATCCATTGCCGATCATACTCACACAACCAAATCACTAACACATAAAAAATAAAGCACCATTCACAAATCTAGCCCCGCCCTCACCCCACAGTATATTATCAAACTCCATGGTCCATGCGGACTTGTACTTTGACAGAGGGGAAACGCTGTGTATGCCTACTCCCTTCCGTGTTGCTCGCTGGCCATCCCAGATTTAACCGGTAACAGCTTCGTCAAGTATGACTTGTACTTGTAATCATCATAGTCATCATAACCTTGTTCTTTTTTGGATATACACCAGGAGATAAACACGTCTTCAAATAATGCTGTATGTTTTCCTGAGGCGCATCAATATAACGGTTTTACATAAAAATAAATCCGATATTATGTGCCGAGAACGGAAAACACCCGTGTAAAAATAGTTCATAAACAATATCGATATCTCAATCGTAACTTCGTAACATCACTATGTTGATAGCCATAGAACGTAATTTTTTAAAAACGTTTGTTATTTTATGGAATTTATAAAAAAACTACTGCACTTATGGACTCATTTTGTGAAAGATGATTATTATACGGGATCAAGGAGCAAATTTAAGCAGTTGTCATATTTTTAAAACCTCGCATTTATAAGTTAACTTTTGCGTAACATCGTCATGTTACGTTCTATTGGTGCTGTCAAAAAGAGGATAAACGGTTGGATCTACTATAGACTCAAAAATTTAAATGGCGTATACACGTTCATATGCATATAGTCTACGAAGTAATAATATAAGGAAGTCTTAAAAAATGGCCCAATAAAAGTCGTGCTAAATCAATAACATCGTTCACGCCGCTATGACTCAGCTGTCATAGTAGACGTTGCAGCACGCGCGTGGACCAATCCCTGCTTTCTTTCTGAAATTTAAACCAATCACCGAACATGTATATTTGTAACCTCGGAAGTAATTCGTTTTACGTTAAAAAAGACCACTTTTTGTGTGGAATTTGTTCTAAGTTAAGCTTCCTGACATGGTACTTCGTAGAATGTAGTAGAAATCCGTTATTTTTTTACATTCCATACAAACACTTTAATCTAATACCTTTAAACGAGCTATTCTTATATGTACTTATATATGTTTAAATATAATCTGAATATCGAAAACGGCTTCAACGATTTTCATGAAATTTAGTTCGCAGGGGGTTTCGGGGGCGATACATCGATCTAGCTAGGTTTCATTTTTTTATAAAACGTCGTTTTATCCGTGTTTTCCAGCAATGAAAAACTGCTACAATATCATTATGGGCTACTTATGCATTATACTACTAGGGCAATCAGCTTAAACAACAACTAAACTGTTTTACCGACACAGCAACACTGAAGCTACTTAACAATAGATGGCGTTGTGAAGCAACACTATTTTCTTACATTCTTATTTTATTATAGTTCTCTCTCTCTCTCACACACACACACACACACACACACACACGCGCGCGCGCGCGTGCGCGCACGCACGAGCATACGCTCACACTCTCTCTTTCGCACTTTCTCTGTATCGCTTTCTCTCTCTTTATTTATATTACACTTAAGTATTTTTTTGTGAATAACCCATTTTATTCTCTAAATGAGTTTATGGAAATGAAGTTAGTAGACTCTTCATTTTTGTACAAAGAATGAACAAATACATTATTCCTTTGACTGTGTAGTTATGAACAATTGACAAGTAAATTAAGTTGCTTGTGTGACTCATCATTATTTACTTAACTTCATTATTATTATTTGTACTGAAAGTTGAATTAAGTGAAAAACGTGGATGATTATTTTCAAAATAGGTAATGATATGTTGTGAATTTAAGTTAATTAATATAATCTGAAATGTGTACCTATACAATATTGTTAATTTATATTTCATGTGACTTACCGAATGTAACAATCATTGTTATAATGGTGAATAAATTTCTGATTCTGATTCTTTATTAATTCGATTGTAAACTAGGTAATACCTGTAATTCTGGCCTAGATAGCACTTGGAGATCTTTAATCAGATGGCATCCGCCGACGAAGAACCTCCTGTCCTCAGATCCTGTCTTCTCATCAGGCCTGACGCAGCACAGCTCCTGGCTAGAGACTCCAGGAGTGAGGTGGATAGTGAGGTAGGTGTAGCCTTCTGTACGGTGCCGGTGCCAGAAATCTGTTGATATTGCTTCGAAGTAGATGTTTAGGGGAGGTGTATCTGTGAAGTACAATTTCAGCCACTTCAATTAAGCCAGTTTTAGGGTAAAACGGCGCTAATACGGAGTAGGAACATAAACCATATTATGGCAGCATAAATTATAATAAACAAGTACAATTTAAAATAAATAAAAACGACTTCCATTCTATTCAGTTATTGGAGTGTATCTCAAAAACTAATGGACCGAATTTGATGAAATTTAAATGGGACCACACGGGAAGCACCAGCTTTCAAACAAAAAAAATTGAGAATCGGTTCACCCAGTCGAAAGTTATGAGGTAACAAACATTAGAAAAAAACAAGTCGAATTGAGTATCTCCTCCTTTTTTTGGAAGTCGGTAAACAAAACAATCTTCTAATGTCACTGTCACTGAAAAAAATATGGAATATGAAAAAATTACCTACACGGTACTGTGGATCCACAATTTTTTTTCTTAACTTTAAAAACAACTAGAAGCCAAGCAAGTTTGGTAAAAAAAATTATGTAAAGGAATAACTCAGTCACAAACTCACCCATGCCAGAGTCAACCTCCAAACACAGTTCCACGATATGTCCAAAGTTCCAAACGTGAGCGCCATCCTTGCAAGCTGCTTCGGCGACGTGTGTTCTGCCGTGCAATGTGTCACTGCATTCTACACCTTCTGGTAACTACAATAAATGAATGAATGAATATTTATTTGCTTCAGTTTTGGGTACACTATTGCATAGTTGTTAAAGCACATAATACAGGTCCAACAAAACTCTACCTACACGGCGTGCAAATGTGTTATACAAGATTATATACGAGTACTTATGTGTTTTTAGAATCTACACAAAAATTATAAAAAATTAAACAGGCAGTAATTAAAAATAATACAAAGTGATTTTAGATATAATAATTAAGACTGTCAATTGATATACATGTTTGATAAGTCGCTTTTGTCAATTACTTCAATTAAATATCAAACCTTAATATATAATTTGCCTATGTTAGATTTTTATCATCTAAGACGTTCTTTATAGAGTAATAACATTTTTCAATAAGTCAAATAATTTCTTTTTAAAAGGATTTAGGGCAACTCTCTTGATATTGTCAGGTAAAGTATTGTACACTCTAATCGCCATACAACTGGCATTCCGTTTGGTAAGCTGTAACCGTTGGATTGGCGTGTTTAATTTGTAAGGATGTCTACTCTGACAAGCTCTTTTTATGACATCACAGTGTTTTTCGAATAGATGCGTTTTTTACGTATACACATATCTCGTAGATGTACAATGAAGGCACAGGAAGAATCTTAAGTTCTTCCAAAAATAGGATTAAGTATAATTAAATGGTTACATGGAATGAATGAAAATTGTTTTTTCACCAGTCGGAAAGGCTTCGTTCGTCGTACGTAATCTGTGCGTTAAAACAAATATCATTCGCGTGGAAAAAAAATTGTAACTAGCTGCGGTCCGAGGTTCCACATGCGTCGTGATGGGTGCTGCTGATGATGATTGTTTTTATTATTAAACTACCTCTGTATCAGCGTCAAAACAAAACAAAAATGATTTAACCACACACGTTGCAATTCCTGGAAAAGTAGGTACATTTCTGCGAAATCTATTGTATTATTAGCCATATATGGCGAATCGCCATTCAACAGGTTAAATCGGTCCAGCTGTGTTCAAGTTTTAGCGAGACTAACAAACAGCAATTGATTTCAATATATATTTAAAACGTGACAAACTATGTCCTAGTATCTACCCTTTTTTCTACCGACTTCTAGAAAGGAGGAGGTACGCAATTCGACTGAATTTTTTTGTTAGTTACCTCATAACTTTCGATAGGGTAAACCGATTCTCAAAATTCTTTCATTGTTTGAAAGCTGGTGCTTCCCGTGTGGTCCCATTTAAATTAAATTCGGTCCATTAGTTTTTGAGTTACACTCCAATAACTGAATAGAATGGAAATGGTATTAAATTTTTCAAATTGTACTTGTATTATAGAAAAATAGATAGATAGATAGAAAATCCTTTATTGCACAAAACTATAAGTTCATATGCGAACTTAATGCTAATTAGCATTTTCTTCCAGCTAACCTTTGTGTGATATGGAAGTGTGATTGGTAGTGCTTTATTTAAAACTTGAGAGTTTCTGTAGAACAGATAGATTAGGTAGAATATTAATAAATAATAAACTATTTATATACTACAACTTTACATATACATATGTATAGGTACACACGTATAAATAGCATAGGTACAATTATTTTAAAATAATTAGAGTTCCGCGAAAAGAACATCCTTTATCCCGCGAGGTTACTCGAGCCAAGCCGCGGACGGGACAGCTAGTTTATTTATACTTAACTAATATGATAGAAAGTTTAAAAGTCTGATACCTTAATATCATATTCGATGTACAACTCATCCATGTGGAAGCCCCCTGCCGACACCAGCTCTATCCTGACGTAGTACTGCCTCTTGCCGAGAGAGGGCATCACGAAGTTCACCAAATTTTTATGTTTTTTCTCCCATTTGTTATACAACTTTGTTAGCTGGAAAATAAATAAAATTATTGGTTTCAAATAACGAATGTTGTTAAAGACGATCTTCTTTGATCTTCCATAAGACTCATAAAAGTTGACTAAGGGACATGATGGCAATAGACCTCATATTACATGAGTCTATATATTACATCTTCTGTAAAGAAAACATGACATGTTCTGGCGAAATGTGAGTGTTTACACATCTCTGGCGAACCCTTCACGGATGTAAGGACGTGATTTTACATGTACTCGATTTTTTAAATGTGTAGTGTGACTGAAATTTAAGTAAAAAACAAACTATGTTGCAAAAAGAACATGGCCCATGAGGGGATCGAACCCGCGACCTTCGCGTTATTAGCACGACGCTCTAACCAACTGAGCTAATGGGCCTGATGATGCATGGTGCGAATTTACACACCCTAAACAGACATACTTTTTAATACATCACTATCTTAGTTTAAATTATATTTTATCTATAGTTTATCTTGTTCTAATTTATAAAATTTTCGTTACGCAGTGTTTAAAACAAAACTGCTCCGGAACGACCTGCCCGGTTCTTATGAAATTTGTGTGTACGTATCTATATTAGGTCTGAGAATAGGTTGTATGTAAAGTACTTTTAATCATCACCATCATCATCATCATCATCATCATCATCATCATCATCATCATCATCGTCGTCCATCACCACGCACGTAAAACCGCGGAGCACAGCTTGTAATATATATAATTCTTCTGTGCTTACGTTTGTCACCAACTCTTAAACGGTTGCACAGATTTGGACGACATTTTGTGTGAACTTCAATGAGTTCCTGGATGGTTTGAAAATACAATTATGCCCGGTTTGTGCAGCTGCTTTTGTTAAGTTACTGATCTTATTGTGAGCAAAGCCGCTGGCGGGCCGGCTAGTATAATATACAGTTCATATATCTCTTAAACTTGATTAGACTAGATATACCTGCACCTTGCAAGATGCTTGGAATACTCCACTTCTGGCAAGCTGTCTCTCTGCCACCCATAAAATGTAATATTTGTAGTACCTAAGTAGAAACGTTGCAAACATCTATATAAAAAGAATGGCCCCGAGTTTCTTGCCGCTGCTTCTCGGTGGGCTCTACATATTTTGGAACGCGGCGGTAGAGTCTTTAAAGTACATTATAATTAAAAGTTGACGTTCATAAGTGCGTCTTTGATGCCTAAATTGAATAAATGATTTTGCCTTTTTAGACTTTTTGCACCACATTACTGTAGATCGGACAGTAGCAGTTTAATAATTTATTATAAGTAAATAAAGATAAAGATAAATTTATTTACCCAGAGTAAAAGATACACAATATGAACAGCTTACTGTAAATAATGCGAGCATTATACTTTGCAGTAGAAATAGGCATAGTGGCTATACTTTTCCGAATGTACTCGTTTACTGTGTTTCGGTTTGAAGGGTATGGGGTGCAGATGAAATTACAAGTTCATAAATTAACAACTCTCAGAGTGATAGATGCAGTGCAGTGGGCCTAGCAATAAAATGTGCGTAAGTGCTACGTAACCCTATCGCCACGTATACAGTACAAACTATCAATTGTCTAGTACAACTGTGGCACAGATATCTCATAGTTTGTACTGTTAACGTTTACGTTACATTTACGAAAATTGTCGTTCTGTGACCAGCCAGGCTATTATGTATCTCAGTTGCTAACAAATGTTGATTGAAATCTGGAAAAATGGCGGCCCTATGTCAGTTTTAGCAACTCCAGTAAGCAAAAACGTTAGTAGTTTGAACACTGAAGCTGACAAAAGTGACATAGAGTGGCCATTTTTTCAGCTTTCAATCCAAATTTGTTAGCAACTGAGATACATAATAGCCCAGCTGGTATTTAGTACAAACTATAATTTATCTAGTACAATAGTGGCACAGATAACTTACAGTTTGTACTGAATACATAAACGATACGTCATACTTAAGCAGATTTTCGTGCTCGGCCCACCTGGCACGAATAACTACGTAAGCGTAACGTAACGGGTCGTTCACGTGAAACAGTACAAACTGTCATGTATCTAGGGCAACTGTGACACAGATAACTCATAGTTGGTTCGCTGAAGAGTGACACGTTAAAGATAGATAGATTAACTCTTTATTGAAACACCACAATACAAATATATGTTACAAATAAAGAAATAAGTATAAAATAAAATACAATCAAAAATATTTCACAATTAAAAGTGTCACAATGGGCGGTCTTATCGCTCAGAGCGATCTCTTCCAGTCAGCCATGCACAGAAAGAAATAGGCATAAACTTATAAAGGCGGTGGTGTATAAAACTAGTGTACTAAACACTACATATTATAGCAAAACTCAAGAATATAGCTAGAAAACATTACTTATAATATATACAAACTATACTTATATAATTATTAGGGATGGGCCGAAATTCGTTTAACATTCGGTTTAACCGAACTTCGTCAGGTTGAACCGAAATTCGGCATTCGGCCGAAATTCGGTTTATATGCCGAACATTCGGTGCAAAACAACCGATTTTTTTATTACACTTGCACCATCATACATAATAGGAATGAATTAAAATAACATATCTGTAATAACAGTGAAATAAAATTAGTCTGATATAGGTACTCATAATCATTTATTTGAATAAAGAAAGAAAAGTAATCATCAAACGTCTTAAAAATCTTTGTTTACTTAGCAATCACAAAATTAACTTACTAATTAGCCTTAGATATCTGTATTCTTAATTAAACAAAATTAAACTGCCTTCCTTACTAATTTGTTTTAGATATCTGTCCTACTTAATTAAACAACAAAATTAAACTGCTCTCCTTACTAATTTGCCTTAGATATCTGTCCAACTTAATTAAACAACAAAATTAAACTGCTCTCCTTACCAATTTGTTTTAGATATCTGTCCTACTTAATTAAACAACAAAATTAAACTGCTCTCGTTACTAATTTGCCTTAGATATCTGTCCTACTTAATTAAACAACAAAATTAAACGGCTCTCCTTACCAATTTGCCTTAGATATCAGTCCTACTTAATTAAACACCAAAATTAAAATGCTCTTCTTACTAATTTGCCTTAGATATCTGTTCTACTTAATTAAACAACAAAATTAAACTGCTCTCCCTACTAATTTGCCTTAGATATCTTTCTTACTTAATTAAATAACAAAATTAAACTGCACTTCTCAACAAGTCTTAGAATTCTCTCTTACCTAGTAAAACACAGTTAAACTGATATTCTTAATAACCTCTTATTACCTTAATAAAGTCTTAGAAATCTTTACATAGGTAGTACTTAAT
Source organism: Selenia dentaria (assembly GCA_917880725.1). Lineage (NCBI taxonomy): Eukaryota > Metazoa > Arthropoda > Insecta > Lepidoptera > Geometridae > Selenia > Selenia dentaria. The sequence continues at coordinate 25,210,408 of OU862896.1, read as the reverse complement.
AAAAATACCAAATTAAATTGGTCTCCTCAATAGTCTAAATTAAATTGGTCACCTTATCAGTCTAAAAAGAATGCAAAGTTTATTTAATTTTTGTTACAGATCTACTATAACAAAAATTAAATAAACTTTGCTTGCGTTCTTTTAACACAGTGTCATATATTAATAAAGTACAATTCGTAAAATGAATTTAAAAAAAGAATACTTCTAAGTAACGTATACCACCAATTAGGTAAATTTGACACTTTTACAACATTTAGGAATAATTTATTTATTATTTTGGACTATTATTAAACGGTATTTTCTCTAGTATACACTAGATAGTAAAAATAGATAGCTATCCATATTTGAAATTTACCAGAGGCAAGTTATGGTGCAAAAACACTAAAGACTCGGCCCTTTCTGGCAGAAGCCTGTTTCGTTTTTGTTCATACACATTTCCTGCTTCTGAGAAAAGTCGCTCTGAATATACAGAGCTTCCAGGAGATGACAAATATATCCGAGCTAGATAACTCATGTTGGGGAACTTGTCTTTATTCTTAGCCCACCAGCCATATGGACATTGATTTTTTGGCACCAGATCATCAGCGAGATATCTGTCAAGCTCGAACGCAATTGGACTTTTGGTTTCTTCTACGTTTGGTAACTTTACAGCTGCCAGTTCTTCGTAGCAGTTCCAGAACGTTCTGTGTATATCGTTGTTCGCCGACGAGGGACTCTGCACTGGCTGGATGACTTCATCACTGCTTGAATTTCCAAAATCCTCGCTCCTTCTTACAAATTCCGCCAGGAAGTTACGTCTTATCATTGGTACATTACTTTCTGCAAAAAAATTCATTTTGTAGCGTGGGTCCAACAGTGTTGCAAGATTGTAGTACCTGTCATCCTCAATCCCGCTAAACCGTCTATTCAGTTCTTCTGTTAGCGATATGCGCATTATGTTGACATTAGGGCACGCTGCTTGTACTTCGTCCTTGACCAAATATCTGGCCAGAATCGTAAAGCCGGGTATTACCTCTGATATACAGGAGTACGAAGAGCTGATCTTTTTTGTAATTTCCTCAAAAGGTTGAATTAAGGCCAGACATTCTTTTAAAAGATCCCATTGTCTTTCTGACAAATTTTGAAAGTTAATTGTGCCACTATTGTCCGATATATATAACGAAATAGCTCTCTTCTGCTCCAGTAACCTCTCAGCCATATAATATGTACTATTCCAACGGGTCCTCACGTCTTGAATAAGTTTGTGCTTGGGTGCATTGAGCTCAGTCTGTATCAGCTGCAATTTTTCTTGAGACGGTTTGGAGTGATTGAAGTGAGTGACAATACGGCGGCCTGTCGCTATGGCTTCTTTGACACTTTCCTGAGCTTCCAAAGCACCGTGAATTGCTAGTTGCAAAGTATGAATGAAGCATGTTTTTCCTACAAAAGAACTGTCATTTACGGCTTTCACAATGTTACGGCCGTTGTCTGTGATAATAACATGAATTTTGTTAGAGATATTCCATGACTCAGCTATTTCTTCTAGGACACACTGGATATTACGCGCCGTATGTTGGTCTGAAAATGATTTAATTTGTAGTACCCTATGTTGCAGTACAAAATTATTGTCAAGCCAGTGGGCGGTAAAACTTAAAAAGCACAGCATATTATTTATGCAAGTCCACATGTCGCTTGTGATTGTAATAGTTTTAGCCGCAGTTAGCTGGTCATAAATTTTTTTTTTTAATTTCTCATATATTTCTAACAGTACAGTTTCAGTGATGTATTTTCGGCTCGGAATCTGGTATTTGGGCTTTAAGACAGCCATCAACCGATTAAATCCAGCATCATCTACAACAGACGTCGGTTGATTGTCCACTGCGATCATTTCTGCTATTGCTCTGTGTATTTGCTTCGACCTTGGGTCATCTATTTTCCACTTACTTTCGAATGAGTTCTCAATGGATGCCTGACGTAAGGAGGACTCCATCGGCACAGGTACCTCTTCAGTAGTTTTTGACGTTGTAGCTCCAACTGAAGGCAGTATCGGATTTTGCGAATGAACAGGATGTTGTAATTGGGCAAATTGTCGATCATGCTTCACGCGAATGTGGTTGGTAAGAGCAGAAGTAGACGCTTTACGGCCAATGCCACCACGAGATATCAACGAACCACATACAACACATTTCACTTTGTTCTGATCGTCAGTTTCTGTATAAAATGTCCAAACACTTGATTTTTTTCTTCCACTCATCTTTATACAACACACAAATAAATATCTCTATACAAATAATACCACCAAAAACCACTTTAAAACAATTGATTTGCGTAATATAAATAATAGCACGTGACGAGCTGGTGACGTATTTACAACTGACCGGCCGCCTAAAGGGCCCGCGGGGTAGCGCGGCGTGCGGGCGGGGAACATTTGTAGCGAGGGACGGCCGTGCTGTTTACACAAGTCACAACATGAAAATGCGCGTCGAAATTGAACCGAAGTTCGGCCGAACTTCGGCCGAATTTTTCATTTATGCCGAATGTTCGGCCGAAGTTCGTATTCGGTTCAAACCACATTCGGCCCATCACTAATAATTATACTATACATATATACTACAAAATATATACATATACCATTTAATTATTATAACAAAGATAGTAGGTAAGTAGGTTTGCAGTTAGTTATTTCGCGAAGTAAAATACTTTGACACGTTGTTTAAAGATGTCCAGAGAAGGCGCGCATCTAATTTCGTAGGGTAAAGTGTTCCATAGACAAACAGCTTCAACACAAAAGGAGTTAAAGCTTATGATACGAATACTTTGTCGCAAATAGTTTGTTCTACGGCCTCAACTACTTCGGTTCAGTAGTTTTAACCTGAAAGTGCATTCATGAATCCATTCAAACAGGCATGCAGTGCATTTATAATATAAGTGTGATATTACCAGCGTGACCAACTCTTCGCCACCTCCCAGACGTCCAAACTCCACTTGGACCTCATACTGCTGCCCCAACAATTCTCCCCCATCAGTCTCCACCACATACGGATTCGTCTCCAAGTTGTTCAGGTCCGGAGATAAGATGATGCAGTTTTTGGAAATGTTGTGGTAGAGAGATAGGAGGGTTGCTTCTTGTTTGATGATCAGAGTGTCTCTGAAAGGAGAAGACCGTATGGTATTATAGGCAAGAGGATATGGATGGATATCACTGTTTTCGCCTAGAGTGGGCAAAGCCGTAGTCAGCTTTTCGCCTAGAGGGCCAAAAGCGTAGCCACATTTTCGCCTAGTAGACAAGGGTGTATTGAGCTTTTGACCTTGGGAGGCAAAAACGTAGCCCCATTTTCGCCTAGTAATCAAGGGTTGTAGCCAGCTTTTGGCCTAGGGTCGCAAATGCCAGCGAGATTTTCGCCTAGTAGACAAGAGCATAGTCAGCTTTTGGCCTAGGGAGGCAAAAGCGTAGCGAGATTTTCGCCTAGTAGACAAGGGTGTAGCCAGCTTTTAGCCTAGACAGCCAAGAGCCAGGTTTTAGAAGATCGTTAGGTTCTGAAGATACTCATCGAAAGATTTCATAAGTACAGTTGTAAGTACATCAAAAATAAAAACATTTTGAGTCGAGATAGACGAGTTGTTTGATAGTTCACACAAATTATTCTTTTTTTATGAGAGTGATGAGACGATCAAGTCACTCGCTTGATGTTATGTGTCTGGCTTGCCAATAACAGTTCGGTGCCATTCAGAATTTTGAACTACAACTGTACAATAGCTTGCATGGCAATTCACTGCACTCTTCGCTCTGGTCCTTAAAATATAAGATGTTAAAGGTAGACAAACTGAGCCTACATGTGCAACATATACTATGTAAATTGAGAGAGTTGGTGTGCACACTTGTCCTGTCTATACAACGCATATTGGCGTCACACTCAAAGGTAATTTCTTCAGGTGCTGTAGTGTACAGTGTGCTGTATACAGGCGAATTCAATCACAATGAGATCTACTGCTCTTAAAGTTACCTTCAGATAACTCACTCATTATAGTCCGAGTTATCCAAAACCACATGCATAGCTGTCCACTGTGCATCCTCTTCACCAACATCCTCTTGGCTCTTGAATAAACATCTCTCAGACATTGATTTCTCACCAAAAGCATCTCCAATTTTACCAACCACATCATCCAAACTCAAACATTCTAAATATGAACTTAGTAAACCAACTCGTTTCTTTTTTTCTTGAGGCAAAGGCATGATATAGTCCTCGTGGATATAAGTGAATACTTTACTTGGTTCAATGTCTTCAGTTTTAATTAAGTCATGGTATTGTAATTCATTTTCTGTAAGGCAGTTGTGGACATCTTTGTAGCGTTGAATTTCGGATGCTGAGAAACATTTCTCTTGCCATTTAAAGGAAAATTCTTCAACATTCTGTTCCAAGTTCAAATGGACAGTCTCATTTGTGTAGTCGTCAAATTTTGGGAGTGATATGACATCGTCTGGTGGTTTTAATCTGATCCTGAAATTACAGTTTTTTTTTTTAATTAATTGTAATTTAAGTATTTGACCTTTTTCCTACTTGATAGTTTATGATGATGCTATCTACTGTGATGATAGTTTACTAGGACTAAAATAGTAGGTACCTAACTGTATCTCAAGGAAAGCGGACACACAGTATGTACCTAATTACTTATTGAGTGATTTTCTTTCTGCAGTTTTTTGCTTCTGCCAGTTGGTAACTGGCCAGACGGGGACAAGAAATTGTTCTTTACTGTCTGTTATTGTACTTTTTAAACACTTTTTTTAGAATATTTTACTGTCTGTTATTGTACTTTTTAAACACTTTTTTAGAACTTTACTGTCTGTTATTGTACTTTTTAAACACTTTTTTAGAACTTTACTGTCTGTTATTGTACTTTTTAAACACTTTTTTAGAATATATATATATGATTTTCCCTTGTAATGTGAAACAAACGTGGAATGCTATAGAGTCAAATATTTTTTTAAAGACAGACAGTAATTATGCACTATCTGAGACGTCTAATTCACTGTTGAAAAGATTTTACATTTGTTTATATTTCAGATTGATTTCTTTCTAAATGTATGCAACAAATTGCATTATTCATTGCATTGGAACTAAATTATTTACAGCAGCCTACCTAGATGTTAAAAACATTTTGATTGATTGATTGATTGATTTGATTGATGATTTGATTGTATATAGATTGGATATTGTGCAAAATAAAAATCTCACACCTACAGCAGACTTTTGTATAGCTACATTGGGTTCCTTGAAATAAGAACAGGATTCCTTCAGGGATCAGTGCTGGGGCCAGTCCTTTATATAATCCTTTCAGTTCATGCTCAGCAGATATACCAGCAGTGTTAAAAGTTACTCTAGCAACCTTCACTCATGATAACATGATACTAGGTACTAATAATAATAAAAGGTATCTTATAAGAACCAGCTAGGAACACATAAACCTTTTTGGACAACTGACTAGAAAAACCAAGAATAGTTGGCATAGTTTCATATGAAGCAATACCAGCTTTTTTTATATTAGTCTAACAAGATGCCTACTGACAAGTTGTGGATCGACAACCTAACTCGCATGGACTGTGAATACTTGAATATGAATGCATTCATACAGAAGGCTAATAAGCATAAACACACATCTGGTTATAAAAATATACAGCTCATTAAACATTCACGGAAGATTCGGACGTCCACTCAATCGCAGTACTTACTTTATTTTTAAATCTTTCACGGAGTCCTGCAGCCAATGCACTCCAGTAAGCTTATTGCAACGAACAAAGTCATTCATAATTCACTATTTATGATGTACCGTGTACATCGCAACTGAAATAATCAGGAAGTTGATTGTTTTACTGGTTACTGGTAGAGATATGGTATGGTTCTCGGTAGAGAGTAAAATATTCCTTGCTGGTGTTACAATGTACTGTACTGATTAATTTTATTTTTGAGTGTGGTGACAATTTCTTTGTTGTGGCTTTTTGTTTTAGTGGTTTCTATAGCAACCAGTAAGCAGGGTGGCCATACTTTATTTGCTTAATCTACTAAACAGAGAAGTAAAAAACTACCAAATTCTAGTAACTCGAACCATTTTTCTTGTACAATCTATAATATAAAAATGAATCGCAAAATGTGTTGGTAGGTGCATAACTCAACAACGCCTTGATCAAATTGCCCAATATTTTTCTAAATGTTGGTTGAAGTCCAAGTATTTGAATCCAAGGTTTTTACGGCAAGAAAAATTCGAATAATTGTCGGCAAAACCCTAAAAACAGGCCTTTTCTTTTTCCCATACTAACGTTTTCTAACTAAAATGTAGAGTCAATTTGAACTTTATTGCAATTCAATAAAGTTCATATTATTTTTTTGTTTTCGAACATACAGTTGTGAAAATTAGCATGTAGACAGTTTAAAGTGATGATTTAAATATTTATTGACAGGGATGACTTACAGTGCGGTCCCAATTGAGCCATAAATGCCATAATCGATATTAGCGCGATAACAGTCGGTCCCTTTCACCGTGAGCGTGATTACGATGGCCCACGTTACGTCATCGATGACGTCATAACTGCCGCCATATTGACGATTACATGAACCATGCTCTACACCATAATCGTCGTGAGCGTTCTGTCAAAAGTGGCAGGTGTTTGTTTATTTCTACAACGTCTTTACTAGTGTCCCTTGTTTTTGATGTAAAAGTTGGTCCATCCATTCCATTATTTCCTTTTAATCCACACACCACATAGTTAACCTTAACACTATGCACGTTATTTTTATGAATATGTTTTTCGCGCGCAAATGGTTCGTTATTGCTACATTTCTGGTCCGATTTATCAACACGCTTACAGTGCCACGAGCTGTCAAAATCGCGATATTTGTCTCGGACCAGCTTTGGTAGACGATAGCACTGTGAGCAAAAAATTTCGCGATACGGACCGCAGTGTTAAAGAGGTGAAACGAGATATAATTTTTTTTTCAAAAATTCTTTGTTTTTAGAGTTACAGTGATGAAAAATGATAACTGGATAGGTAATTTAAAATAAATAGTGATGCTTTCAATATTTTTGTCAGGGATGACTTTAGGGGGTAGAACAAGGGATGTAAAAACTACTACATATTAAAACTGTAGAGGTAAAATTTCTGTACAATGAAAAATATGCTAAAAACCGAGTCAAGGAATGTACGGAGTGAAAAATAAGTTCAAATTGTTTGTTTCTCTGTATGTTTGTCTGTCTGTTTGAACGGGCTAATCTCCGAAACGACTAGACCGATTTAATTAAAATTTTGTATGGTGGTAGCTTATATTCCTGGTCAACATATAGAATACATTTGATCCCGGTAAATTAAAGAGTTCCCGTGGGATAATTAAAAATCTATAATTACCATATCCCGCGAGGCCACGCGAGTGAAGCCGCTGGCGGGTCAGCTAGTATCTACTAAAACAGTCGCATTACAATATTTTTTTCGTCTGAAATAGAATTAAATTAAATGAAATGGAATGCAATGAAATGAAAAACAATGACCAGTCCATGATCTCTTCTTTATCTAAGGTTGATGAAATTTTTATGGGACCAACTAAAATAAATAAAATTTCTACAAAAGTTCGCTTGCAGCTGGGTCAAAGTTTGCTCTCCAGTGTTCTTGGCGAGTGAGAGTACGAGACCATTCGCTTTGTGAGTGCGGGTTTGTTATCATCATCATAGTCGGCATCTTCATTGCTGAAGGTCGTGTCTAGTCTGAATGGTTGACCGCTCCATGTACTATGCTTTTCCACGTGGTTCTGTCTTTGGCGGTCTTAATAGCTTTCGTGATTGGCAGGTCGGTAAGCTTCTATACTGCGTCTGACCGTCGGGTAGGTAAGTGACCGCGTGGTCTTTTCCCGTCGACCTGGCCAACTACTATGAGCTTCTCTAGGCTGTCAGGGTTTCTACAAGCGACATGTCCAAAAAAGTTAAGTATCCGCTGACAGCCGATAGCGGATGGCCTTGTGGATATTCCGAGCTCCTTCAGAATGGATACGATGGTTCGGCGCGCAGTCCATGTGATTCGCAACATCCGCCGCCAACACCACATTTCAAAAGCATTGATTTTTGCCCTTTTTTTTTGTCTTATCGTCCAGGCTTTCGTTCGGCGCCGTAAAAGAAAATAGAGAAGACCAACGTACGCACCAGCCTTACTTTGGTTTTACGGGATGTATTTCGGTCTTTCCATATTCTAGTGAGTTTAGTCATCGCTGCTTTGAACATTTGGATTCTCCTGATGATCTCCTTTTTGCTGCCACCCTCGTTGCTTAGAAAAGACCCAAGGTAAACAAACTGATCAACAAATTCTAGGTCCCTGAGTTCATCAGAGCGAATTAGTCTACCAGATCTGTTTACCACTAACACTTTGGTCTTTGCCATGGTAATGCTGAGGCCAACTAATTCACTCTCTTTCTCTACTCTAGACAGAAATTCAGCCAGTTTGGGCTCAGACGATGCAAATAGTGTGGTGTCGTCTGCGTATCTTAGGTTGCTGATTTTACTTCCTTCAATTGATATTTCACCCTCCCAACCATCCATGGCTCGTCTCATTATATATTCGGCATAGATGTTAAAGAGAATCGCAGGTAGGATACAACCTTGTCTGACACCTTTTTGCGGCTTGAAGGGTTTCGGCAAAATATCGTTCACCTTTACAACTGTGCTTCCATCCTGATAAAGGTTTGCGATGAGAACCACGAGGTGCTCTGGTACTCCCATTTCTATCAGGATACTCCATAGAGATTCCCATCTAACACAATCAAACGCTTTTGAATAGTCGACAAAGCACATCAGCATTGGAATGTTGAACTGGCGGCACTTTTCTATGATCTGCCTGACATTCACAATCTGTTCCCTTGTACGTCATCCCTTAACAAATCCCACTTGCTCTACTGGCATCTGCCATGCCAAAAAGGCTTTGTTATAGGAAAACGATTTATACGAAGCTCCCAATGTTGCAAAACATGCAATTTTTTTTGTTGCAGAACACAAATACTAAATTTATGGTCTCAAATCTCTACACATTGAATAGCACTGATCAATCTCCTTCGTTTGTTTGATTCTTTATCCACGCGTCATTAGCGAAATTGCGCAACCTTGCACAACAGCAAAAGAAAGGATTTCTTCTCAACTCAGGAAAGGATGGTTATTATGTGACGGAGTTATGAGCTCACCAACCAATGAAAAAGCAACCAAAAGATGGTTACACCATCTTCTTTATATGGGAGTCGAAAAAAATAACCTATATATATATACTAGGTGATGGGCGGTGCGCGGGCCACGAGTGGCCCGCGTTTGTCCTTGTACATTAGTTTTTTGCTGCTAAACTTTAACCATTTAAACAGAAAAGTCAAAATTTTCATACAAGTTCAATTGCAGAAATTTTGCCTTTAATTACAGTTTAAGTCGGGGCATAGAAGCCATTCGGAATTTTAATTAAAAAAACTGGTCCTTGTCTATGCTTGTTAAGGGATTCAACCTTTTAGTGCAGTGGTTAACGTGAGCAGTTGCCTTGGAGACCAGCTTGAGAGGTGGAAAAATGATCTGCATTCAGTTGCGTAAAAAACCATAACTCCCATACAAGTTATAAAGCGAGCATTTCTTTTAGTGCAATTTAGGCTCAAGAATACAGCGGTCACCTTGAATTAGAAAGATAAAAAAGTGTGGTATGGTCGTAAGATTGTGGGTACATACCAGAATTCTTTTCAATTTTTGTTTAAGGGCTCTACTTCTAAGTGTGGTCGGTGGTAAATGTGTCACGAGAGTCTTCACAGGTATCCAAGGAAACTTCCTTCGAGACCTTTTTTCAAGCTTCCTTTTCATTACCATGGTTGTATATATATATATACGTTTACTGTGATAAATGAATTTACTTACTGACTAAGAAATTTATATCTTAGTTATTCTAATTATTTTAAATATACTAAGGATCATTATTATAAAAAACATTGTAGTATTTTACCATACATACCTACAATACAATCCTAGTTAATAATATGACATATCAAAAAACAGACAATCAATCAAATCAAGTCAAAATCGTACCTACCTCAAAAGGAAATAGAATCACTTTGTTGTCCGTCTATCTGCGTGTCTGTCTATTTTACTCAGGAATGAACGCATATTTTGCGATTTCACAAGAGAACCAAAATCTATAGGGAGCTTCCATTAGTGCTTAATTAAAATGTTGAAATTATCCTCGAAGCCATGACTCCATGACACATCACATGCAAAGGACAAACATCTGAAAACCGTAAATGTGTACTATTATATAACAAAATAGGTGAATGTACTATTACAAACCTATTATTTACTATATTATAATCAATAGCCGTATATAGGTATCGAACGAAAAATTAAGATTGGCCTGTAACCTAGTTTGTAACTTAGAGGAATAATATTAGATGCTTTCTTCTTGTATGGAACCATTGGTGTGCGAGCACAACTTGTACTTGGACGGGTCATTTTATTAATAATATGGTAATATGAACCTGTGAAGTGCCACTCTAACATTTTTTATAATTTTCGGAATGCATGACATGTGTCAGAAGAATTTTTGAGAATTCCACTTTTTAAGAATCCATGCCGCCAATTCGTTGCAATGACCATTGAATGTGTCTTATTGTGACCATGATAATCAACGAAGAAACGACAACTTTTAAGATTCGATGCTCTGCGATGGGGCGCCCCGATAGCTGTGGCTATGAAATAATACTCATGAAATATAGACACCGATAATAATACGCTAAAATTTATACAATAAGTAAATCCACAAAAAAATAATTTTCTACCAAAAACTACTACAAAAGTAGAAATGTAATAAATCTGGTCACGCTGCCAGAAAGATATACAAGGTGCGTTCGCTTAGCTCAGAGGCTAGGCTCAGACAAAATAAAAAAGTCAAGACAGAATGTTGTCAACAGAGAAATGAGGCCGGTTTTCTAAACTACATGTGCGTGACTCGGTACTGTAATGATAATTCAAATTATATTCAAGTTATTAAAAAAATATCAATAATTAATAAATTTAAATTAAATGTTAATTAAAACTTTACGTGTTGCTTCCACGCGCCGCGACAGTTCGACTGACGCGCCAAGGCATAGTTTTGTTGTAGGTTTTGTATGTAAATATGTATGGACACGAAGAGGCGTAGTTTCACCCGGCCTCACTTCTCTGTTTACAACATTCTGTCTTGACTTTTTATTTTGTCTGAGGCTTTTAGGGCATTGGTGGCGTTGTCATTGATAGCTCTTTTGTTAAAGCGTTCGTAAAGCTTAAAAACGTTATTTATGCCACTTTTGCCTCTTTTGCCCACACCCTATTCGAACGCTTAAGTGAAAATCGCATGATTATGCTGTCAAATAACGATCAAAAACAACCGTGTTCCAGACGTGGGTTAATAATTGCACTTTTTGGTGGCAAAAATACCGCTTTTTTAGCTTTCCGAACGCTGAACAAAAAGAGACATGAACGACATTTTCACCCACAGATTCCCAATTCGAACACCCCTTGTGAGCGTTTTTAGCGTTTTTTCGCTAAAGATATTCGAACGCACTAACAGAATACAGACTTCATCTTCTTTGGCTTTATTCACAGACTAACAGATGCTAAGCTTTATTGTTAAAAGACGTCACTCTGCCAGTGTCAAGAGTGTTGATGTACCGACAGCCGCCGGAGCACGGCAGAAGGCGAGCGAAGGCCCTCGTTTGGCTTCGCTTGCTTACGGCATGACGTCCACACTGATTCGTTTGCGCTCGCTCGTTACCCTCCGCTCGCTCTCGTTCGCTTGGTCTGTACGCGGCATCAAGCTCATAGCACAAAATTGGCACAAAAACTTTGAGCTGGTAATACCAGCTCTACATTTTTCTATTTGCGTAACTTTTAGACACTCATATAAATATTGTTTTATATTATCCAGCAATCGAAAAGTAATCATGAATCAGAAAACATCCAAAAATGTGTTATTTCTAATTGGTTTTGTGACCTGACACAAATAGACGTATAACATAGTCACTCACTCTTGTAGAACAGTAGCTGTGGTGTGTGCTTACAACACGTGGTAAGTAAATGTTTAAGGCAGTACTAAAGGAATCAGTGATTCAACAACAAAATCGTGTTTAGCAACGGAAATAAGTTTTTCATTATACCAGTAACACAAGCAATACGAAACTTCGCAGTTTTGGAGAGATCTTTCTATATTTGTAAAGTGAATTGAGTTTAAAATGTATTTATTACTTTTCGTCTTGGTATCAAGTATAGCATGCATGTGTATAGGGGGGCGTTCAGAAACTCAGAGTGCGGTTGTTTAGTTGTTTTCTAACTCGCTCTGAGGTACGGAACGGCACGGTTGTTTCTAACCTCAAACAGACTTTGACAAATTCGACATTGACAGATCACTTGATTCTTACATAATTATCTTTGAGAAGAAGAAGATGTTTGTTGTAGTCTGATTGGTCAAACTTATTTCAGATGCGGGTTGATGCCGTTTACCGATCGATTTTGATGGTTAAAAAGTTGCGGTTGCGGCCATGAGGTTTGGAACGGCGTTAGTGCGAAAAATTGCACTCCGAGTGCGCTCTCACAGAGGTTTTGAACGCGCTCCCGTACACTGGATATTAGTTTCAAGAAGGTAATGTATCTTTTTAGTGATTATTTTTAAGTTAAGTACTGTTCTAACGGAACGTAAAGGAACTCCCGCGCACCCACGCACCCTGTTATCACTTCTGCTCCAGATGCTGCCAGTGGCGTAGCGCTTCACATTATTTTACTACATTAACACTTTTATATATACTGGTTATTAAACCAAAGGAAAAAGGATCAAATCTTTTATTGCAACAACTCACAAGTACCTTACTTTGGATTTGTTTACAGGAACTCGAGTGGCTGAGTACCGGTCGGCCTTGCTTAAAATTTGATTTTATTTATTCTTCTCTTCTTAAATTGATTATTTAAGTAAGATATAGTTATTGAAATACATTTCTAAATTGGTTAGTTAATTAATTAGGTAGATACACAAAATACATGTTTTTAAATCATTTCCAAGATCACCAGGCAATTATACGATAAATAAATACTGCGATTCTCTCGAATCTTGACTAATTGGGCTGAAAACATTTAAGTTTATGTGTATTAAAGTGCATTAATAATATGCATTAGTGCCACTTGTATGTATTTAATTTTCTCATGCAAATGTTACTTTTTGAGCTCTCAATTTGTAATATTTTACTATCTGACACTGGCAGCACTGAATAAAAATAGTGACTGATCTAGCCGCTAGCCCCTCCCTCCCCTGCCCCTGCAGTTTGTTGAGCGAGTTTGTTTGTAACGGTACCTTCGATAGGTTTGTCGTTTGGCGTGTTTGTTGTGCAAAATAAACACGTAACAAATTTATTAAAATTATTATATCCGTTAGATCAGTGCTCGTAAACGCTATCTTATCGCGCGTTTCCAAATAAAAATCGATCATGATATAAATATGATTCATGAGTGACAGGTACTGAAACTTTCTAATAATTGGTGTTGTTGTTGTTGGTTGTAAGTTTACGTAATTAACTCAAATTTACGTGTGTGAAAAATGCCGTTTGCACGGAGTGAAACGCAGGTGTCAATGCCGATGAGACAAATCGGCTCTGACTCGTATTGGCGAGGAATTTTCGACAAGGTAATTTCTTCTATAGTAAATAAATTTTGTTAACCATGATCAACCTTTATGGTTCCATTTAGAAATATACCGGTTTCTCAGCTCTTGCTCCGGTCTTTATTAAAATATTAAATACCTATAAGTACCTACATACCTTCCTTTAAGTTAAGTATGGTGGTACTAAAGGCTTGGCAAATGAGCAGCTGGCATTATTGTAAATTTGCAAATCTTTGCATTGGTAGCTAATCAATGCTACAGATGCTGGAAATCAATTATATTTTTGTCACAGAGGAGAAGAAAACAAAACAAACCTAGCGAGGGCATTGTGTTTTTTGGGAATTGAATTTTTTTTTATTTATTTGTTTATTTTTATTAAAACAATACATCTATCATTACAGGCTTATCCTAATGCAATAGAGCAGTAGAAAAATAATAATAATGTGATCCTTAGGAACTACCCGTTGGATCATGATAAATAGAAGCATGTGTGTGGTAATCCAGAGTATAAAAGCTATCTATTCCAAGTTCCATTCCTCTATAAAGTGAGCCTATAAAGTGTGTCCATGTGTCTCTTAAATAGGTTTAACCACATTGCAGTTCCTAGAAAAGTAGGTTGATTTCTGCGAAATCTATTGTATTATTGGCCAAATAAGGCGAATCACAAGTCAACGTGTTAAGTATTTAATTATTAAATCTAGCAACCTTAATTGTCACACATATGGTGTGTATGAAGATGTGTAACATCTGATGGAGTCTGCCTAGAGTGCATCTCTCAGAGATGACATATTTATGCACCTCGATGTGAATTGCTTTGATGTGGGTATGATTCACGGCATTATGCACCTGATGTTGACATAGCTAGGATGCATCTAGGTGTTATCATATGGGATGCCCAACAAAAGACTTATTATCTATAAATATTACTTTGAGTAAACTATAGAATTAACCGATATTGCACAATTAAAAGTCCCAAAACTATGAGTAAAAAAAAGTTGTCATATATCCATTGAGCAGTTTCAGCATGACTAAGTAACAAACATATACACTGACTAACATACTCACTCACTCACAAACTTTCACATTTTTAATTAATTGGTTTGAAAACTCTCGTGAGTTTGACACATATTTATTAAATACTAGTGACCCGCCCCGGCTTCGCACGGGTGCAATGCTTTTACTAAATAATATACCTACCTACTACAGAATGAAATGTAAAGGGCCATATTGATCTATATTGGATGGACAATGTATTAAAGGTACTTAATTGGATAAGGATTAATGCTGTATTGCTTAAAATAACTTCTTAAATAAGCCATTTTTTCAAGTAAAATGTAAAGGTTAAAAAATGGTTATTGTGTGTGTTTGCAATGTAAGCGCAAAAAATGTGTTTATTTACAACATCACATTAGAAACTTGTAAATTCATCAGTGTTTCTCTACAATATTATGCATGTATCATACATATAAACCTTCCACTTGAATCACTCTATATATAAAAAAAAAATTCAAATTCCGCTTCAAAATCCGTTGCGTAGTTTTGAAGATTTAAGCATACATAGGGACGGACAGACAGCGACAGCGACTTTGTTTTATACTATGTAGTGATTAAAACCGACTTTACTCACGTAGTTAGCCGACGATATCGACCACTCTAGAGTGGTCGCCGCGATCTTGCAGCGTAAACTCCCTGAGGATGGGCATCGGACATGCCCGAAACCTAGGTCGATGTCGTCGGCTAATTACGTGAGTAAAGTCGGCTTTAATATTTAATGAATTGCTTCTGAATCGGTTGGCATTACCGCATGGATACTTGAAGCCATATCAACTGTAAATACATTATATTAATTATACATACAATACATAATCACATATTTTCTTCTTCGGGCTTTGAGCTTTCCTTCCAGAGAGAGGAGTTGGGCCATAATCCATTGGGCCGTTGGGCCCAGTGCGGCTTGACGAATAGGGTAGTGGCCAACCCATGTCGAACTTTCAGGCCGCCCGAAGGCCTTCGACATAGCCTAACGACTGGCTGTCCTAAGTGACCGACGGCCTCAAACACGGAACTATCGGTCACCCATCTATGTCTTGACTGCAGCAAGTGTTGTTTAACTTGGTGATCGGTTAAAATCGCCAAGTCAAGCTCCGCTGCGAGCGCTTTGTATACATTTATACTCCGTGGTATTCACATAAAAGCTGAGTCTGTCCTTCGTGTGGTATTAGTAAGTTAGTAATTATGTTAAATGATGTTTCAGAGCTACTCATATATTCGCTAATCTACTCAACTAATATTTGTCATTGTTTGTGTAAGCCTAATCATAGCATAGGTGTGTGATCTAATAAATAGCTAACGATAAGACAAGGGGAGTGTGCCTCGTGTTATCTATCGGATCGGTGGATATACTCATGTCCAGGTAGGTATCAAGGTGAAATTATAATGATGCCCAACTGAATTTGTCTAACCGATAATACTATACATAATATATGCATGTGGTAACTAACCAATGTGTACCACTTGTATCTACACCTAACCGATAAAATAGTCATCATCATCATCATCATCATCTCAGTCGTAGGACGTCGAAAGGACAATGACCAAATCACTATGGGAAGTGGCGCATTTATTTTTTTCCACGGCCATCGTTGAAACTTTGGGGAGAGTTGGGAAAATATAACATGAAAGTTAATGTATGAACGATTTATTAATATATGCAGTCTGTGATTATTTATATAACACTTCGAGTTATGAGTAAAAAACTTAATAATAGTCATCATGTCTAAGTAAATGAAAATGCATTTTCAAATATATATAGACATTAATACATATTTTATGGCGCAGTCGGGTTTGTTTATAATATATACATACCTATATATACATATATGTATATATATGTACCTTATTATAATAATGATAATAGAAAAAAGGGCCTCGTAACCTTCTCAGGCGCAGTTGTAAACAATCCTAGGCCTGTGATTGGCCGGACTCGCTGAGAGGGTTTATCCTTCCGTATCGGATTCGAAACCACGGCGGCGATGCGACAGGGATAGACATTATAATAATAGTAAAAATTGAGTTATAAATGCTAGTCACATGTTAATAAAAACGGAATGTTAATTGTTTTCAAATCTGTATAACTCAGTTCAGACTGATGTTAGGTTATAAAATCATATAATAACTTTTGCTTATTATATTATATTACACTCAATAACCTAGGTTTGGTTGAAGGCCGCGATAAAACATAAATAAGTTTAGGGGTCACCTGGAGAGCAAGGCCAAACTTGCTAAACCGATCCAAGCAGTACTAGCTCGCGGCAACGGCTTGCGCTTTACAAAGCACAAGTCAGACAGCGTATTACTGCGCACATCTATGGGCCGGGGCACACGCTTACCAGATTGACCCCCTAAACTCCATCCAACGTCGTGCCATTCGTATCGTCAACGATCCCATACTTACAGACGGTCTGGTCTGGAATCACTTAGTCTTCGGAGAGACTGCATCTCTCTGCGTATTCTACCGTCTGTACAACGGCGAGTGTTCGGAGGAACTATTTGATCTGATGCCAACACCTCTCTTTCACTATACTAACCGCACCGCTCGCTATAGGCGGGATGTTTACCCTCATTACCTTGAGCTACCTTTTTTTCCCCGTGTGGGGAATGTTCTTACGCATCCCCGCTGACCCGGGTAGGTTCGACGGGGTATGTCGGACTCATCATCTACGCGCTAACTGCACCCATAGCTGCAGCAAACAGACCACACCGACTAAACCCCACGGTGTTCCTACGGGCGCCTTGATACCGGGACAGCGGGTACGTTTTTGCACTCGTCCGTGGTCTCAAATTCAAATTCAAATTCAAATTCAAATTCAAAAATTATTTATTCAGTTTAGGCATCATAGACACTCTTATGAACGTCAAAAATTTTTAAATGATTCTACCGCTGTCTTCGGAAAAGAACCACCGCCGAGAAGAAGCAGCAAGAAACTCGTGGGCCATTATTTTTTCAAGTCTTTGTACATTGAGGTTACATATGAGTAGTATTAAAATAACAAATTTATTCAATAGTTGGCTATTAGGCAGAAGTGGAAAGCTTCCAGGCATCTTTGTCTTCTAAGTAGTGACTCAATTTATAATAGGCTTTTTTCATTAGTATATTTTTGACACGTAACTTGAATTTCCCTTCAGTGAGCTCAGTAATGTCTTTCGGGATTTTATTATAGAAACGTACACAATTTCCTAAGAAGGACTTATTTTTAGTTTTCGTGAGTCTAAATTTAGATACAGCTATCCTATCCTTATTTCTAGTATTAATATTATGCATATCACTATTTATTCTAAACTTCTTTATATTTTTACGAACGTACATTATATTTTCTAGGATATACAAAGATGGAAGAGTTAATATATTAATTTCTTTGAACATTTGTCTTAAGGATTCGCGGGGACCCATTTCGTAGATGGCTCGAACTGCCCGCTTTTGCAATATAAAAACTGTCTCTATGTCCTGAGTCTAAATTTAGATACAGCTATCCTATCCTTATTTCTAGTATTAATATTATGCATATCACTATTTATTCTAAACTTCTTTATATTTTTACGAACGTACATTATATTTTCTAGGATATACAAAGATGGAAGAGTTAATATATTAATTTCTTTGAACATTTGTCTTAAGGATTCGCGGGGACCCATTTCGTAGATGGCTCGAACTGCCCGCTTTTGCAATATAAAAACTGTCTCTATGTCCGCCGCTGACCCCCACAGCAGGATACCATATGACATTATGCTGTGGAAGTAAGCAAAGTAGACCAGTCGAGCAGTAGCTATATCTGTCAATTGCCTAATTTTATGAACCGCATATGCAGCTGAGCTCAGTCTTCCAGATAGTGCATCAATATGAGGACCCCATTGTAATTTAGAGTCTATGCTAATACCTAGAAAGACTATTGCCTTGTCAATTTTCAATTTATTTCCGTCGAGTAATACGTTTGGCTCTATATGTCTTACATTAGGCATGGAAAATTTTAAACATTTCGTTTTCTTTGCGTTGAGAAGCAGGTTGTTTGCGACGAACCAATTTGAAACAATAGTTAACGCGTTGTTGACTTGAACTAGTTCTCTATCTTTCCTATCTACTTTAAAAATCAGAGAAGTATCATCCGCAAAAAGAACTATGTCGGCAAGGCCCTCAACCATATGTCATTGATATATGCTAAGAATAAGAACGGACCCAAGATCGACCCCTGTGGAACCCCCATTCTAACCAAAGATCCAGAAGATGTCACGCCATTAATGCCAACTTTTTGCTGCCTATCAGATAAGTATGATTCTACAAGATTCAGAGCAGCTCCACGAATTCCATAGTGGTGTAGCTTATAAATTAGAGTGCGGTGCTCTACACAGTCGAAAGCTTTGGAGAGATCACAAAATACGCCAATGGCATCCTGTGAGCTCTCCCAAGCCTCCAGCACATGCTTGACTAACTGGACTCCTGCATCTGTTGTTGATCTGCTTTTCGTGAAACCGAACTGATTTTCGTGTAAAATCCTATGTTCATTAAAATGAGACAAGAGTTGTTGAAGCATTATCTTTTCGAATATTTTGCTCAAAGCCGGAAGCACAGAGACCGGTCTATAATTTGAGGGGTCGGCCTTACTACCTGATTTGAAAATAGGGGTGATTTTACTCATTTTCATTAGGTCAGGAAATGTACCTCTATCAATACATAAATTAAATATGATCATCAAATGTGGCGCTATAACTTCTATTATTGACTCTAGCATTTTTACGGATAATCCCCATAAATCCTCTGTTGCTTTAACGTTTAAACTTTTAAATGTTTTTATTATTTCAAAAGTAGATATATGTCGGAACCTAAACTCAGGAATTTGGAGCGGGAAGTTGTCTTTCAGAAAGCCCACTGCAACACAAGGGCAAGAATCAAGAGATTTGGTGACTTCTAGTGGTATATTGGAAAAGAAATTTTCAAATGAATTCGCAACATGACTTGGGTCTGAAACTTTTTGGTTATCTATTTCTAGCACATATTCTGAATTAAAAGATTTACTTTTGCCGGTCTCTGTATTAATAGTTTTCCAAACTGTTTTAATTTTGTCATTAGATTTTCGAATTTTATCCCTTATAAACAAAGCTTTTGCGCGTTTGCATACTGACTTAAAAACTTTTGAGTAATTTCTTACATAATCATGAAAATCTTTACTAGAAGTTAAAGATTTTTTGTGATATAACTCAAACATTATGTCTCTACTTTTTCGAATACCTCTAGTTGACCAGTCACCAAATTGTAACCTACCGTTGAGCTGCAGTTTTTCCTTCGGACAGATTTCATTAAATTCTGTACTTACTAATGAAAATAATGTACTATAAATGTCATGTGGATCTTCAAAAGTGAATTCCACCAGACTAAGTTTCAACTCTATATTTTGTTTAAGCTTTTCTAGTTTACCTTTTGTTAGCGGCCTATGTTCGATAATGGTATTTTTCTTAGTTCTCCCGATTTCGAATTTGATAGCGAGGCCATTGTGGTCTGATCTAACTCCCATCATTACTGATTTTTCTGTAGTCTTACAGTTTGAAAAAATATTATCAATGCAGGTGGATGAAGAGTCAGTTACTCTAGTTGGCTCACTGAACAAAAAATTCAAATTAAAAGATTTAAACAAAGAGATAAGATTAGTTTTATCAGTTGAATCTACCAAAATATCAATATTGAAGTCACCGCATACAATGATTGATTTATTGCTTTTAGTTAGTCTCTTGAGTACACATTCCATTATGGACATAAAATTACAGAAATTAGATGCTGGTGGCCGATATACACACAATAATATATGACTTTCCAGTTCTGCACAAGCAATTTCGCAGACACGTTCAACAGAAAAACCTACTATGTCAGACCATTCCTTAAATTTTATGTTTCTTTTACAAAGAATAATACACCCTCCCCCTTCAGCAGATATTCTGTTGAACGCACTGGCTACCCCAAAATGTGTAACATTAAATAACATTTTATCTGGTTTTAGCCACGTTTCTGTAAAGCCTAATACATCAAATCTATGTTTATCTAATAAAAGTTCAATGTCTAATATTTTGCCAGAGAAGCGGTTAATATTTTGATAAAATAGCGATAAGATGTCAGCACACTTCTCTGTTGTCTTGTTTAAAAGTTTAAACAATTAATAACTACATTATTACTATTATTAGTACATGTACTAAAAACTACAACATTGTCAATACTCTTTGTTATATTTCCTATAACTGCCTCAATATTGAAAGCTACCAAAGTAGCAATTAGCTGTCTGGATTTTTTAGGACAGTACATACTGTCCCATGTCAACTTAAAATTACAAATAAACTTATTGCAATCAAAAAATAAAAGTTTGTCACTATGACGACATGTCAAGTTATACATTAATGTGTTGAGTGAGTATATGTGCAAGTTCTCTTTTTCAGACAATAAATCTGAATAAGGGAAGGCACATAACATTATTTTACATGCCTTAAGTTCTAACAAAGTGGTTATTCTAGTAATAACCTCTTTTCTATCAATACCTAAACTATGACCTAAGTAGATAACAACTATTGATTTATTATCTATTTTTGAGTTTAATATTGTTTTTTCAATCTGAGCATAGGTTGCTCCCGGCATACAATAGTTCTCCACAGCACACTGCACTGAGTTACTTAATAATGAACCAAAGCCTACACCTATTTTGTCTGAAAATACCATGATTTTATGCGGTTGAACTGGATTAGAGCTGACATACTGCTCTCCGCCTGGGACCGTGTCTGTGATCAATGTTGGTCTGTTTTGATTTGACAGAGATGTTGAGAGGGCGCTAGTACAGTCTGGTTGTGGTTGAATGTGGCAGCTCGAGTGACTATTCTCAAGAGCCTCCACACACTCTACGTTCAAAGCCACCAGGTCCGTTAGTTCAATTGCAGTCTTGTAATGCTCACTTAGTTGAACTTGAGCTGTCTTGTAGCTAGTAAATATGTCCTGCAAGATCTTTTCTTTATGGAGCAGCTCAGAGCGGAGTTCCAGTGTGTCATTATCATATAACTGTCGAGTTATTTCCAATTCTTCCAAACAATTCTGAATTCTTTCCTCTAGTAACAACTTTTCTTTAATTAATTGAACATTTTTGACAAAATAGCTTTGTTTTTTTAATAACTTTTGACATCTTTTGATAGTTTTCTTAACTTTAATATATTTCTTTATTTTATTTCGGCTTTTAAAAAGTGGGCTTTTACAAACAGATTTATCTCCGGTAAGATCAATGGTTACAATATCTGAAGAGCACTCCAACTTGTTTCCGGCTAGCTCATCAAAAAGGTTCAAGGTGCTGGTGGTCTGTTCATTACACTTATCTGTGTGTAGCTGTGATATTACCTTATGGGCCTTATTTAATTCAAATTCTAGGTTGATTATACGACTTAAGGCTTGTTCATGAGTCTCACCACACTCCTTGAAGGATATTACAAAATTTTGGAGTTGTTCGCATTGATCTTGTGAGTCCAAGTATTTAGAATGTAGTTCAGCCAGTTCACCTTTTAGTTCAGTGTTTTTTGTGATGATCTTTTGCACTTCGATTTCACTGTCTTCTCTTTCTTGTAGTAGTTGTTCACTAAGGTCTTTATAGACTTTTAGTTGTTTTAGGGCAGCACTCAGTTTTTCCTCCATTTCCCTCGCCGATGTCTTGCGGGTCATAATAGGCATTTTGGTGTCAACTGATCAGTCAGCTCCTGAAACCACAAGTGAAACCGCTAAACAACTATTCAAATAAAGTTTGTATTACAGGTTTTCATACACAAGTCAGTCTCATAGCCAAGTCAAACAACAAAAAGAATGCCCACCAAAGCTTTAAATAAAACAATTAAAAAGTATTACTGTTTATACATTGGTTAATACTGTGGAACAGGTTAAAGTAGAAAATTAAAAATAGGAAATTACAAGTAAAAGTGAGACAGGTTTTAGAATACCAGACTTAAAAGGGAAATAGCATATACAAAAGTAAAAGTAAAATAAAAAAAGTAGATAAAAATAATTGGAAATATAGTTGTACCTGTTACCTACTGACTACCTACAGACTGCAGTAATTATAAAGATTTGCAGTTTGTAAAAATCAAAATAATACTATCATAAGTTACATACAAACATATTAGGCTATCAGTTTAATTCTGGTAGTTACACAATTTAGCAATATACTATGATAGTACAATTACAGTTTTTTCTATCTTTATATCAGATTATAGTGAGCACAATTTGAGATCTGACACAGCAATATAAGCTGCTTGTACCTAATTGTATGATGTGTAGTGCGATGTGTAGTTGTTAAAAGCATGTCTGAGGCAAGAGTTTTATCGTCAATTTTGCTTCCACAGTTATGTCAAGCAAAAAGAGAAGCAACGGTGCCAGAATGTGGATTGGACGATGCTCACCGGAGTGAGGCGTGTATAGGGCTAGAATGAGTGTTGAGTAGGTGCATTAAGAATGTTAATTGAACACAATACTCCCCGGGATTTGTGATGAACATCCGATCCAAGTCGTCAGTTTTGAATCCACCCGTTGCTTAGCCGTCAGTTGACAGCACAACTTTGTGCTCGACGAAAAACTTCTCGTAGTATGTTTCCCACACTCGTACACCTCATATAAGCACTAATAAGATGTTTACACTGATTTTAATTGGCACTGAATACTAGAAAATAATAATTTAATAATTTCTAAATACGGAGAAATATTTTGACACCTTAACCTAAGTGTTGCCACACGGCGAAAAAAACTCGGCGGCGTTGGTCGAGAAGACCCCGTCCCACTGTCGGAGATTCTCCATCTCCTCCTCTATGAGTGGACCGCGCGCCACTCATTACTCTGAGTACCGATGTATACCACTGTAGCAACATAATCGCAACTCAATAGTTTACAGAATACCATTTATGTCAAAAACTATCGATCGCAAGCCGCTGGACCGCGATCGAACCTAAGGCAGAGCGCAGACTTGAGTCACGATAGTTTTAAGACAGACTATTGCTTTACAAAAATTATGAAGACGCGCACACTTCAAACAAAACGTCTCATAGACAAAATTGTCTCATAGTCAAAACATATATAGATATATATAGATGTTCGACGTGTCATAGGCAAAACAATTTGGTTTTAGTTTTAAGACAGACTTGTCTATGTGAGGAAAGTCCTTAAAACTGTCGTGACTCTAATGTGCGCTCAGCCTAAATAGCGAGCAGACTACGAAAACCGTCAAAAACGACAATTTTCATACAGTTGAGTTGCGATATCGCAGTTTAATAGCTAAGAGAATAGGGCCCTGGTTTTTACTAATATTGTTACCTGGTTTTTACTATATGGTTAGCTTCATTTAACATTAACTTAGTGTTTGTTTCATGTTAATGAGTTCATAAATAAAAAAGTTATTGAGTAATAAAGGTTTTTTTTAAGCCGCCGTATCCCGCGGAGCCACGCGAGCGAAGCCGCTGCTGGCGATTCAGCTAGTTATTACATATAATTTGTTTGACGTCGAATGTCCACGTTTTCAAACCTTTTTCTCAGAATTAGAATGTTTGGGTTTAAAAGTATTCCATGTCCGGTTTGCTGTCTTTGTATCTAGTTTCATATATTATATCTTCTAAATATGTCATCATCATCATCAGCCTGTAGCAGTCCACTGCTGGACATAGGCCTCTCCAATTGCACGCCACTTTGGTCTATCTTGGGCTTCTCGCATCCAGTTTTTGCCAGTCGTCTTGCGCAGATCGTCACTCCACCGTGCCTCAGGACGTCCTACACTACGTTTGCCGAGAAATCAATCCTTCTAAATATGTGGGTAACTGTTACCCGAGGATTTATATATAAAATCTTCGGGTCACAGTGTTTGTAACAAAACTCCATTTTACTCAATAAATGAATTTATGGAACTACGTCTCAGCGAATCTTCGTTCTCGTATTAAAAAACGACCAGACCATATTGAATAAAGAGTTGACTCAATTATTTTAGGTAAGATTATCATTAATGAAGCACATTTTTATTTGAATATATTTAATAATTGTATTTTAAACATGTAACATAGCACTTAAATCATTTATTGTACTGTTAAATTTTTTCATTAATCTGTTTGACATTATTAATAATCTTACGATTACTGTATAATAGACTTCCTAAATTTTGACTTCTTTCTTCATATATATTATTTTGTAAATTTGACTTGCCCAGTGTAACTGACAATGTTATGAGGCCAATAAACAATTTGAATTTGAACTCGTCCGAAATGGCTTGACCGATTCTAATGAAATTTTGTGTGTAGAAAGAAATATAGAAAGAAGACAAAAAACAATAAATTTGATTCATAAAATCTTTTTACATAACATATTTAGTTAAACAAAAGTATGAATGACTCATGATGAAATCACTTTCATAATAATTATACGTACCTACCTAGTAATTTTTCCTCTAGATAAAACCTGCCCTCTCACATAAATGCATAAATCATGAAATCGAAACAATATCAAGGTCCTATCAGTAAAATCACGTATGAATCGATTCAGGTATTTCCCGTAGTGTTCTCATAATATATGACAAATATGACCAAAATAAAATATAGAATACGTATCCGGTATAGTACTGTTTGAACCGGGTTTTACCGGTTTTAGCATAATAAATTGTAATCAGTGAAGGATCAAGCTATTATGAGGTTCCCAATGCTGGGCCTACCCTACGCTTCTCAGATAGAGGATTATGAATATCCACAACGTGGACCCAGTGCGGGTTGGTTGGTTAGCTTTGTTGGGTTGGTGGTTTCGGAAAATCACCGAAATGGCCTAACAACGGTTGTTCTCCACAGCAAACCTGCGGAGGAAAAACATAATAGCGCATACTACCTCGCGCTCGTCAAAAATCACTACTAAGTGAATTTAAAAAATATCGGTGGTAGTGCCAAGCTGTAACCCCACAGTCGAATGGGCCCCACAATGCCACATTACACCTACGTGAATTTATATAGCTTGCTATTGCGTTTCAATCGGTTTGTGGGAGTTTCCGGAGGCCCGATTCTCCCTCTCCTTCTCACTCCCCCTCCTCCTATGCTCTCACCGTTTCTATCTCTTCCTTCATATCTTCCTTTCTCAAAGGTCGGCAACGCATCCTCGAGAACTCTGGTATTGTGGATGTCCGTGGGCGACGGTATCACTTACCATCAGATGAGCCGCTTGCTCGTTTGCCAAGCTATCCCATAAAAAAATTACTAATATTAAAGAAGTATTTAAAAAAATACAAAAGTTAACAATTTGATTTTAGAAATTGTAATATTAATCCAAAGTTGTAATTTCTTTCACGAAGAAGAACAGTGATGCAAGAAGGAAGGGTTAACATGGTAGATCAATTAAAAATGTATAGACTGGTCGGGCTATTGTCATGAACCGAGATTATTCATGTAATCTAGGAGGACAAGGGAAATGAATGGATGTAGACGGGACTAGGACACCTGCCAATTCTGATCGTATTTCAAATGTTTAGGGAGGTTGTGGCTTTCCACCCACGAAAGGATACCCTCCCCTGTTCTCATTTATTTCACAGATTTCATCCGATCTTTTACAATGGCATAAGTGGGACTGTACCCAACACTTTTGGCCTGTTTGGCATAAATATACATCATAGTATAAAAACAGAACCAGTTTGGACGAAGAGTAACGTGGTAATCTAATAAAAATAGTTATTATTATGGTATATAAGCGCCGCCATCATTGGCTACTTCTAGCGTTATGCCATGTATCACATCCTCGGAGCTTTTGGTACTTGTGTGTCTCATGTCAATCAAAACGTACGGGCATAGTAAACATTGTGACGATTCCATGAAAAAAAAATCAATGAAATCGGACAATGTTAAGAGGAAGAAAAGAGTTTTCTCTTTTAGTATGGAAAGTACTATCTATGCAATCCTCTTAAGATGAAAAAATATCTTGTTTTAACAGGTTTATTTAATTGACATGATATATTTCGTCTCCTTTAACAAACAAAATGCATTTTTCATTAGAGATAGTAAATAGTCTAAATAAATAGCAGTTAATAATATAAATAACAGTTTTTCGTTTCACGTAAGAATTCAATCTCATTACAAATCAGTTTACTGCGTTGCATCAACAAATAAGTTTCATCCTCTCAATTATAGATATTTCCATTGGGAGACATTTTCATCAACATGATTTAATCTAAAATTCAGATTAAAAAACACAGTTCTTTGGTTTAGTCTTAAAGTAACTCTCTCGCTCTTTGATCAATGATATTTGGGCTTTGTTCCAAGTAAAACATTTAATTTATTAATATTTTGAAAACGTATTTGATACTTTAAAGTTAACCTCTTCTTAGAATAAGACCAACATCCACGTGGTCACGGGTCTCAGCACCAGGGAGGCTCGGGGTCCGCGGTGTCACCATTCTAAGCTCTATTAACTATGTGATCTAGTATAAATATGAATCTAATTATTATTTTCTGTTGCAGTACGACAGAGACAAAGATGGCCGCATCTCGTACATCGAGCTCAAAGGCATTATCGAGTCCAGGGAATACGACAAAGACCTCCCCGACAACGTGGTGGAGAAGATCATGACCCTAGCTGACACTGACAACTCGGGATATTTGGACTTCAAGGAGTTTATAGGTAACGTTATTTAATACACCTCGCATTTTTCTACCGATTTCCAAAAAAGGAGGAGGTACGCAATTCGACTGTATTTTTTTTAAAGTTTTTTACCTCATAACTTTCGACTAGGTGAACCGATTCTCAAAATTCTTTTTTTGTTTGAAAGCTGATGCTGGAACAGTAGTTTTTGATGAGATACACTCCAATACTTAACTGAAAAGAATGGAAGTCGGTAATATTTTTTTTTTCAAATTGTATATGTTATATAAATTTAAACCGACTTCTAAAAAAGACGTCCTCCATTCGGAGGATATATTTGTTTGTGTGTTTGTTACACGATTACTCTGCCAATCACGGATTGTTTTCATGGCTTGATTCTTCTTCTTTTTAAAAAAGGAGGAGGTTCTGACTAGGGTTGCAAGTATTTTTTTATAAATGTTCAGCGATTTCGCCCCCATTTAAGGACCCGATTCTCATAACTATTTTTTTATTTGGCATATATATAGTATCCTGAAGTGGTCCCATTTAAATTTCATCGAATTCGGTCAAGCGGCACTTGAGTTACACTTCAATAACTGAATTGTGTTTCGCCTTTATGGATGATATCCTTGTTGACGGCGAATGACAATCGATCAGTAAGTAGGTATAACCCGCGGCACGTAACTCTAGCGCTGACCGTTATTGCGCAGAAGTCAAAAATTGGGTATCACAGGGTGGCTAGAGGGACGAAGGACTCTTGTCTCTCTCTGTCACATCGAAGACGAGGGACTCTTGTCTCTCTCTGTCACATGTGCGCGACTGTACCCATGCGCAGCTATCCCCTCCACATTTCGCTCAGCGCTAGAGTTACGTGCCGCGGGTTATAGCAATGGTTACTATACAACAAGGTAAAAATATTTTTTACCAAAAACTGTTACCTACCGACTTCAACACTAAAAAAAGTGTGAACTAACTTGTCGAAGTCGGTACCATGGAAACAATATTGTGATACTTAATAGGTACTTTTGAACTATCATGGTACAGACTTCAACAAGTTATTACACACTCCTTTTAGTGTTGAAGTCGGTAATTTTTTTTTGTAAATAAATATTTTATCTCATGTAATCTTCATAGTATTACTTTTTAAAGCACTAACGCCTGCTTTAGCGATCTCAAACATTGAAATTTATTGGATGGTACTGTTAAACTGTCCAATAGATGTCGCTCCGTCCCCGCAAGACGGTTAGTCAAATAGAGAGTTAAAAATTCGATGCTCGGTCCCGAACCTCGGTGGCCTAGTTGGTCAATGGTGTCTGACACGGAGAGTCAGAAGTCGCGGGTTCGAATCCCGTCCGAGGATGGATTTTTTTAATCTATAAATTTCATATAATCTTGTTATAATTGTTTGTCTTTTGTTCCATAACATATATGTATATCTATTGTTACAGATATGATGCACAACCCGGACCTAAAGGCGGTGTTCGGCCACTTCATGGCGAGATACGTCCACTCTATCATACCGCAGAGGAATCCAGTGGACACCACAGGTATGTTGATTATTCATGTGCGGAATAAAACTTTGAATGAACCAACGCTTTGGCAGACGCTTTATTAAACACAAAGTACAAATACAAATTTATTGATGACACCGATGAAGTCAAACAATTATTGTTAAAAAAATACAAAGAAATTTATAAACAGATATACGTTCATAAAATAATACCTATTTCTAAAATATTTAGACATCAAAGTTATGAGACATAACATTGTTCTATAACGGATGAATTGAAATAATAATAAATAACTTGACACTGGCAAATGCACGAGAAGTGCGGGACCATAACCCTCTAAGGAGGGAAAATGAAAATAATAATAATAGTATCAATAGCCTTGCCATTTAACCCATTTTTGTAATAGATAATCCATGTCACCGTCATCCTAAATTCTGTTTGTATACACTTTTATATATTTCATTACAAACAGGGTCTCTAAGTGTTGGCTATAGACCCACTTATGCCTTTCTAAAGGACCGGATAACAAAGCCGTGAAAAAGTTTAAATAAAAGAATAATAATAGTAATTGCAATAATTCACATTCACATTATTGGTATATTTTATTTTAATTAAATTAGTTATTAAAGTAATTTAATTATTATTTAAATTAGTATTAGAAATGTTTTCAGTTATCACGTTTCGGAAGAGAACGAACTGATTCTTTCTTCAATCGCTATCTTTACTTATCTCGCGGAAGGTGGTATCACATTAGATCTAGAATAGGGACTGGGTCTCGAGGACAGCTGTCTGAACCCATTGTTAAATGCTTAGCGATAACTTTTTCATATTGAGGGTTTTGGCTACAGCCAAGCATGCACGAGCATGTATCACCATATTGGTGATATCATTACGATCTTATCTTCACCGAAAGCTGAAGCTTGAGGTGGGGTTCGATCCTTTTCCCCCTTCTATCTGTGCTATAGGGTTGCCATCTCTAAAATTTGGAAACCAGAACAAGACGCGTGAAAACCCCCGGGTTTTAGAGCCCAGAACCCGCGGCGGACATGTCAATAGGGTTTTTAAACATAATATAATAAAAAAGTCATAAATCACATTTTTATTTCTTTTCAAGCCTTAAAATTAAATTTAGTCATCTTTTGTCATCATTTTAAATGTACCTAACAAAACAGAATATTATCACAGTTTGTTACAAATTATCTATGTTAATAATCTGTTAGATTTTTTATTTTATTTTAAACCCGTGACTTTAAATTTTTAAACCCGGACTACAAATGAAACCCGCCCGGACGCTCCCCGGATGCCCTTCAAATTAGGACAAATCCGGAGAAACCCGGACGGATGGCAACTCTATATCTATAAAATAAAGATATATTATGGGAATCGACATGAGTTGAATTGTGACGTATTATTACGAATTATTTTGGCCTATTAGTAAATGTGCGGTCTTGAGACCAATAAAATGCGGTGTCGAACTGTAGATTACACAACAGTTAGTGTGACAAATTGGAAATGTTTCGTAGTTACTATAAATATATATAAATAGACTATAAATTTACTTTTTAGAACTTAAAAAACCTTAAAAATCAAAACATACGGGCATAGTAAACGTGTGATGAATACATGAAAAAAATCACTGAAATCGGACAATGTTAAGAAGTAGAAAAGAGTTATTTCTTTTAGTATGGACAAGTACTAGCTATGCAGTATGCTCTTAAGCGTCCACAGCAGCCTTAACAGCCACGGCGTTAGTTCATTCAAAGATTTATTTTATGAAAATTTGTCTTTTGTTAGAATGTAATATATTTTAGGTCCACCCCTCACAGTTATCCGAATTTTTAAAATAGTATGTATAGTACTCGAAGTAATTAATTAAATATATCTATAAGTTAAACATGTGATGGTAATGCTCAATTTTTGTACATTAAAAATACAAAAGCTACTGCATATTACCGCAAATATAAATAAGTACCTAAAAATATATTTAATAAGCGTCTGTATTTAACAATGCCTATGCGCCATATCTAAAGATGCAGTACTTACATGAATGTAAAAACTGGAGTTATATGAAAATTGTAAAACTAGTAAAATATTTTTTTTATATGCAGCAATAGATTTTTCGAGCCTCGGTGGCCTAGATGGTCATGACGTCTGACACGGATAGTCAGAAGACGCGGGTTCGAATCCCGTCCGAGAATGTGAATTTTTCTTTCTATAAATTTCAATGTTCGAGATCTAGCTAGCAGCGAGCTAAGCAGGCGTTAGTGCTTTAAAAAATTAATACTATAAAAAATATATATTTCTCATCAACACTTGTATTTAGGCTAAATACCACTTATATATTTGTCCGTCATCAGCATCAATTGACTATAAGAACTTAAATAGAGCAAGCAATCATTTGGATCCAACGAAAATCTTCTCAATTGACTCCTCTATGGTTTTCTATTGAAAGCACTTAATGTTACATCCCGCAATGAATACTTACGAAGACCTTAGTTTTATATCTCGTAAATTTCAATCCCGTCTACATAGTTGTTACTAGAAGTATGATAGTAGAAAAATATTTAAATATGCATGCCCGAGCTTGCCGAGACGATATTAAAAACATGTACGGTTTTTTCTTGTTTTATTTAACGATTTGCATAATATTCTCTTGGCTGCCTTAAGTCCAGTAGCAGCTAGTGGTCATGCATTGTTGAACCTTGACTTGGGGAACAAATCTGAACATTGAATATTCATATATAAACCAACAGGGCTATTATTTACCTCAGTTACAATCAAAAGTTGATTAATATCTACAAAAATGGCGGCTTTATGTTACTTTTGTCAACTCCAGTCATCAACTTACTGACATTTTTGCTTATTGGAGTTGTCAAAACTGACATAGAGCCACTTTTTCTTTAGATTTCTATCAAATTTTGATTGCAACTGAGATACGTAATAGGCCTGCAGTACTAAGATGATTAGATTCCTCCATGATGACACAAACAAATGTAGTCTAAGTTCATATCGTGCTAAACCTATGCTCGGCATACTTTGTTGTAGTAGAAATTTTTTCAAGACTATTGAAATTAAGGTCCTGATGAAAATTATTTTCCATTTGTTTAATACGCAACTAGCTGACCCGCCAACGGCTTCACTCGCTTGGTCTTGGTATAGAGGTAAAAGTGCCGTTTTGGAACCTCGAGATCCTGGGTGGATCCCCGGGTTGGACAGTTACTGGCCTTTTCTGCCCAATAAATTTTGAAAGAGTGCCCCGTAGTTTGCAATAGACTCGCCTCTTAGGTCCAAAAAAGAACCATGCAAAATTTTAAACTTTTAGCACTCGCAGTAACGAAGTTTCATATAAACTATCAACCCCAAAAAAAACCCCTTAGGGGTTGAATTACATAAAATCCCGTCTTAGTGAGCACCTACGTCCTAAAAACCCGCACGCAAAATTTGAAACTCCTAGCTAGTTTCTGAGATTTCGTGATGAGCGAGTGACCTTTCGCTTTTATATAATATATAGATACATTAATAGATTTATAACTAAAACTAAAAAAAAGATTTCGTAAGCGCTAATACATTTTCAAATGAAAATGTTAGTATGATACATTATGCGGTAACGTTAAAATAAAATTTATGAATCAACGATGTTTTAATGCTGTGGGCACTTAATACAGTTTATTTATAACTAGCTGATCTCCGCGGTTTCACCGCCGCGGTGATGGATAATGATGATGATGATGAATTTTATATAGCCTATGTTACTCAGGGTGAATGTAGCTTTCCAATGGTGAAAGAATTTTTGAAATCGGTCCAGTACTTTATGAGCCAATTCGTTACAAACATACATACAAATCTTTCCTCGTTATAATATTAGTATAGATTATCTCAATTCCTAATTTTATCTAAATCCGTTGATCCGTTTCAGCGTAAATAAATAACATACACACTCCCATCGAAACTTTCGCATATATAAAGTTACTGTCATATATATTCCAATTTTAGAGAGAATAATTACATCGGACGGTATTCGTACACGAGTCTTCTGTCAATCCGTGTCGGACGTCGTGACCGCTAGGCAAAGCGAGGCACCCATCCGAATCTCTAGTTGATTTAAAACGTCATAAGGACGGAGCGAAATCTATCGAAGAGCTTTGCTCCCTAGAATTTCAATATTTGGTCTCGCTAAGCAGGCGTTAGTGCTTTGAGACGAAATATGCTTCAAATTTGAAAATTCGTCTTCACGAATATTTTAAACTAGACCTTTGAGAACGGTTTTATTGACAATGCTTTTTATGTATAAAAATGTACACAAAATACTTTAATCGGATATATTCACCGATACACATTAAAAAAATTGGCTCGATAGAAAAAAAATAGCTAACTTTCCCAAAAAGTCTTTTCCTTCCTTGAAGACGTTGCCGTCGATGTAATGAATCAACTCGATTCAGTTTCTATGGAAGATAATTAAACAAAAGAAAGAATGTATGCAATTCCAACAAATATTCAAATACTTAGCTCAGTTTTTTGTAAACGCGTTTTTTTTAATTACTTAACACAAAAATGTGTATTGTGAAAATTTTAAAGCGCGCACGTTGAGTGTATAATATAACCTTACATATTCGCTACCAAATCATATAAGTAATGAAAAAAGTGTGATAATTAAGTTTTGTTAAATTATATTTGAGCAAATTGATCATTACCAACACAATATGTTTTCTATAGCTATATGACTACTATACAGTGTGCTTGGTGCATGGACCGACAGGATTTTTTGGGGGGTTTGGGTAATGCGCTAGTTTTCCCCGATAGACTATCTCTTATGTCGACCCCTGATGTATATGTGTATTGTATGTATTTCTGTCTTGTAACATATCCTTGGAAAGGATAATAACTAAAGAACTTTTTAAAAGAAAGCTATATTCAAAATGGCTTTTAGTTTTTTTTGTGATGAATTTAAAGTTGTCACTTTTCATAATATTTACACGGATTTCGCACTTTGAAAGCTCAGAAGTTTTTTTTGATATTAATTGTATCAAGTAATAATTTATTCAGAATAAGGATACATTGTAGAATACAAGTTATTTTGTGGTATTACACCACAAACAAAACCTATAACCTAAAGGCAAGATCCGGGTGATTTAGAAAAAAATAATGTACCCCAAACCCCCCAAAAAGTCCTGTCTATCCATGCACCAAACATCCTGTATGCAAGACTTATATCTACTGTCGTAACGTTCTTATGTAATGGCATGCATTTAAGTAGTTGTTTTCCTGCAAGTTATATAACACCAGTGTAAATATTGTATGCCTGAGTAGTAGCATGTTACCACTTCTTGAATATATGATTATTTTATGAATAAATGTCAGAATTTGGTGTATGATTATGAAAAGCTTTATTAATATGTGTATACACAAGATTTTATTAGTTTTAGGGGACTTTTAACTCGCATAATTGTATAGACAAGTATTTTACACACTGTGGGCGGTATTCCAAAAAATCCTTGAGTCTTGAAAAGACTTGAGTCCACTCAAGTCGAAGTTCTAAACTGAGCGTCATTCTTGTAACTTGACGGTAAATGCCATACAACATTTACTCTGTTGGCCTACCACGAATAACTACGTAAGTGTAACGTAACGTGTCGTTCACGTGAAACAGCACAAACTGACATTTATCTAGGATAACTGTGACACAGATAACTCTTTTGTTTGTGCTATGGCCTCTGTAGGTAATTTTACGTCTTCAGACCCGCACTTTTTTTTCTTCAAGTACAGACTTTTTGGTAATCTGTACTAAAGCATGGATTTACAGATAGGTCAAAGCGTATTAAAACTTGTTTTAATTAATAATTACTATAGTAGATCCAACCGTTTATCCTCTTTTTGACAGATCTAATTTGTCAGTTAAAGTGTTGTGACCAAGTGATTATAGTGGACACGATTTCGATTCATTTTTCTATCGAGTCTGTGCGGAAAGAGAATAGTCCTAGGAATGGCGCCATGACCATGGCTATTGGCCATCTAGAAATACGTCAGCCAATGGGGAATGTTGAAAGGGCGTGGACAGGCCGTCATGGCATGGCCATCTAGAAACGCATCAGCCAATGGGAAATGCTGACGCATTTCTAGATGGCCATGCCCAGATGGCGAGGCCACGCCGTCCGGTTACACCCGTGTAGTTTCCAAGGTAAGCTATCAA
Organism: Selenia dentaria; assembly: GCA_917880725.1. Taxonomy (NCBI): domain Eukaryota; kingdom Metazoa; phylum Arthropoda; class Insecta; order Lepidoptera; family Geometridae; genus Selenia; species Selenia dentaria. The sequence continues at coordinate 25,175,411 of OU862896.1, read as the reverse complement.
ATTCTGAGTTATAAGTTTTCACTTCTATCGGCAATTCCTATGACTGCCAATTTTTTTGTCTATGGGTAAGCAGTAGTATTTTATCAAGGTAGTAAAACTCAATGGTCCACCGCCGTTTTGTATTTGTCACTGTCACTCGCAACAAGACGCCCGTGCTAGTAATTATTTGCTGAGTTTTATATTGGAACTATAAAATGCCGAAAGGATCAGTGCTGAAAGGACAGACGAGAGAAATGGTGATCAAGCTTCGTAATTACTTTGAAGCAGAGTATCAAAATGGCGGCCCGCTTTTACCATTGTCGCAAGTGAGAGAGCGCGTTGCGGCCGCGTTAGGTATTAGTGCATCTACGATTACAAAAATTACTACCGAAGCCTACGGAACAAGCGGCATGCAGGAGAATAAGCTTCGTACGCCGAAGAAAAAACGCCAACCACGTCGTGTGACTTCGGTTGACAACTTTGACGCAGACGCTATACGCCGTCATATATATAACTATTACTTACGTAAAGAAGTTCCAACACTTAAAAAACTTGTTGCTTCTTTGCGTGAATGTGATTTGTTCCGAGGTCAAAAATCGTCATTGGTAAAGGTCTTGAATGAAATTGGATTTACTTATAAAAAATCGGACAAACGCAAAATATTGATGGAGCGTCGCGACGTAGCTTTTGCTCGTTGCGAATTTTTGAGCGAAGCCAAAAAAATTACAGATTGGTCAAATGTTGTTTTCACTGACGAAACTTGGCTGAATGCGAACCACACAGTGTCTAAGAGCTGGACTGATGACACCGCTGCTTCCACTACCTCAGTACCGATGGGAAAAGGAGAACGTCTAATCATTTGCCATGCAGGGTCTGTGAAAGGATTCATGCCAGATGCTTTGTTGGCCTTTAAATCCAAAAAAACAGTTGAGTACCACGAAGAAATGAATTCTGAGGTTTACGAAAGTTGGTTTAAGGAAATGGTACAATCATTGGAAGAACCGTCAGTTATTATTATGGATAACGCATCCTATCACTCACGCCAAATTGATAAAATGCCGACCCAGGCCGACAAAAAACAAGTAATCATTGACTGGCTTCAACGACATGGTGAAAATGTTGATAACTCCTTACTAAAAGTACAATTACTAAATATATTACGAACAAAAAAACACTTCCCAAAACGATATGTGATCGACGAAATAGCTGCAGAACATGGTCATTGGGTTCTTAGACTTCCACCCTATCATTGTCAATACAATGCCATTGAATTAATATGGGCTCAAGTTAAAGGACACGCTGCTAGAAATAACACAAAACCCCCATTCACGGCAAACAAAATGGTAAATTTATTAAAAAATGCATGTGTGAAAGTAACTGCGGAAAGCTGGCAAAATGTAATTCAAAAAACACAAGAAACTATAATGGCAGATTGGGATAAACACGTGGCGATAGATTATATGAGTCAACAATTAATTATAAATGTCGGCAATAGCTCGAGTGACAGCAACGATGAATCTGATTTTGATTAATAAATAAATAAAAATAAAAGATTAGATTTCGTTTGCTTAAATTGGAATTGGGGTTGCTCAAACTTTACTATTTTCTGGTACCAAACGGCAGACTTTAATGTCTGCCATCCCCAGCGAGCAACACGGAAGGGAGTAGCCTTAGCTAAAAAATATTGTTCAAATCTTTCTGTCATTTCTTGCGGGAGGGGAAGTTGCACACTAGCGCAAAGCCGCACTATTACATACAAAACATACCTGTACCGATCCATTGCCGATCATACTCACACAACCAAATCACTAACACATAAAAAATAAAGCACCATTCACAAATCTAGCCCCGCCCTCACCCCACAGTATATTATCAAACTCCATGGTCCATGCGGACTTGTACTTTGACAGAGGGGAAACGCTGTGTATGCCTACTCCCTTCCGTGTTGCTCGCTGGCCATCCCAGATTTAACCGGTAACAGCTTCGTCAAGTATGACTTGTACTTGTAATCATCATAGTCATCATAACCTTGTTCTTTTTTGGATATACACCAGGAGATAAACACGTCTTCAAATAATGCTGTATGTTTTCCTGAGGCGCATCAATATAACGGTTTTACATAAAAATAAATCCGATATTATGTGCCGAGAACGGAAAACACCCGTGTAAAAATAGTTCATAAACAATATCGATATCTCAATCGTAACTTCGTAACATCACTATGTTGATAGCCATAGAACGTAATTTTTTAAAAACGTTTGTTATTTTATGGAATTTATAAAAAAACTACTGCACTTATGGACTCATTTTGTGAAAGATGATTATTATACGGGATCAAGGAGCAAATTTAAGCAGTTGTCATATTTTTAAAACCTCGCATTTATAAGTTAACTTTTGCGTAACATCGTCATGTTACGTTCTATTGGTGCTGTCAAAAAGAGGATAAACGGTTGGATCTACTATAGCGCTGGTAACGATGAATAATTCGTTCTAATGCCGATATTTGTAATGTACCCAAATTCTGACAACATAATATTCTGTCACGGACTAAAGGTGTGTTTTCAATGAAAACGTCTAAATCTTATTTTTCATCTTTTTGCCGGTATATTATAAAACGTAGACTAAAGAAAATCCCGGGTTTAATTCATGGTTAAAGCCGAGTTTTTGACGATAAGAGTTGACTTTGACGTAGTGTACTATGACGGCTAGGATTGTTATTGTATCGTGGGAGCCGAGTATCGAGTGCACTCGGACGATAATTGTTCGTGATCATATTAGTCTAGGATGTAGTCTACTATGTCTACACTATTACGAGTCAACTCTTATCTTGAAAATGCGGTTTAAAACGTTTTTTTACGGGAAATACCCTTAAACCAGGGTTTAAACTCGGCACTTTAGCCCGTGTTTTATAAGGCGGATTAGGTTTAAAGCTTAGAGTATACTACTCAAAGGGCTTTAAGATACTATTTACTCAAAAAAAAATGACAATATAGCCATTTACATGAAAATAAGATAAACATTTTTGTAATAATTAATTACTCTTAATGTTATTTCTAAGTTAGATCTAAACTGGATATATATACGTACTTACTGCGGGGATTATCTCTATGTTATAAACGTTATATGTTGAATATGTACTATATGTTTAACACGATCTAGTATATAATGTATATGTATAAATATTGTGTATATGTAAATGTATATAACCTAACCACAAATTTTTTTAGGACGATGGACAGGGTTCCAGCCTGTTTCGGCAGCTGATGGCGGTACTTATTTTTTTATCATTTTTTTATGGTCAGTGTGTGTTCTGTCTCATTTTCATTGGCTAATATAATTTCCTTTACTCATCATTTATTTGTTTACATGGCGTTATGCTTCGATGTTTCATTTCATTTGTACGTATAACATAAAGAGACTAAAATATCCGAGACGAAAAGTTTATTTTTATGTGTAATTTCTGTGCAATGTTTGAAATGATTGCATGCTCTGGGCTACTCCTACATTAAACCATACCATTAAATTTGGCACCACCACGTCAATATAGCAAGCTTAAAATAATAATAATGGTTTACGATAGACGTTTTTATGACGTATTATCAAATAGTGCACTCAATTCGCGGACTTTGCAACTGCGTTAGTGCTCTATTTGTGTTGGGCATTTTAGGTTATGATCCTGGAATGCACCATTAGGATCAATTTCGGCTAAAAAGGATCACGCCGTAAATATTATTGAAGTAGTATGTTCGACCGTATTGTATCGGTGGGAGTACGATAGTATGATTATTCTAAGCTTATAACAAAACGCTCCTGATTTATAATAGTTTCGTAAAAGGTGGGAGTAGGCCCCCAGTGCCTTTCTTTCCTTTAGTGTCAACGTTTTAATAAACCAGATATATATATTTTTGAGTATACATATTGGGGATAATTTAGTGTACATTCACATCATCAAAATTAGTTCGGATACATTCGTCTATTATTTATAATAAACTAACGATCCGCTCCGGTTTCGCACGGTTGTGTAATTTTAGATAACTATATAAAAGAGGCGAACATTTTTAAGTTGGTTATGAATGGTTTAGGATATACAGACAGAAATCCGCAGAAAGCTACTTTATTTTATACTGCATAATATTTAAGGATTATATCTGGCTCATACATACGCATAGCGTTCGAAATATTAAAGTCTACTCTACTCTCCTCTACTAAAAAACCTAATCCTAGATTGCCATCGGCAGTGTGGCATGACCCAAACTACCGGCGCGTGGTTAGGGCTGCAGACTGAGGAACCTCCTGACAATACGTGCCTTGTTTTGACAAGAGTACTTACTTACTGCCTTCTGTATCTGGCCCTTGATCCAACATATTTTTTTTTTTTTTTTAATTGTTTAATTTGTTGTTTATTGTTCACTGATTTCATCCGGTCATAAGGCATAAGTGGGGCTGTAGCCAACACTTAGAGGCCTGTTATAAAAATACAAAGGAGTATAAAAAACAGGTAAATGTTGGATAAAGGGTAACATGGTACTTATAATATTATAAAATAGAGTAAAATGACCAGTAAATAATAATAAAATGACGAATTATTATTACTGTTATTAGCAATATTGAAGGGGCCATGGCCATGACAACAAAACTGTGTAAGAAACGTGGAACTGCGTTAGCTTTTTTCACGGTCTGCAGATTATAATGCTTCCGGGCGATGAGCAAACGTTCTTATCATTTTATATTCTGATAGGTTTGGCTAAAATATGACTCGGATCCCAAGAATTTCATACTTCCTCACGAACGTACACTACGTACTATATTATTCTTGTTATTCGGTACTAGACGATTGAAATACCGAATCTATTTTCAGGCGGCGATTAGTCATTGTAAGTTGAACAAACATTGGGTATTTCGATGAAGCATCCAACCAGTGGAGCGCTCATAGCATATACTGACTTCTCATATAAACGTAAAAAATTAAAATGAAAATATTTATAGGTAAAAACATAGTAACACAACAAAAATATATTTATATATCAGGATCTAACCTTAATAATTGTTTTATGGCAATAGGAGTACGCTCAGCTCTTCATTAACACGAGGCTGGTTTTCAGCGCAATCCTTTGCTCGAATATAGATCTTACGCTCGTATTTATAAACAAGTAATTACTTGTTGCAAAGTAATTTCTCAATGAAGTAATTACTTCACGATTGAATACTTCAAAAGTAAAATCTTATTCTATATTCGAGCAATGGACATAACCCTATCAGAATTGTATGTATCTTTTTACACTTGTATTAGGTTGTTTAGTTGTAGGGATTTAATTTTTGCAGCATAATAGATCCTAACAGTTCAGACTTGTGTGCGAATGTCAATTTTATACAACTTCACTTTTGCAATAAGAACTAAAAATTGACGTGTTCTCATTGCTTAAGCAAATATAATAGTGACTTAATCGGCTTAGAATTCTAGCCTTTGATAGTTCTAACTTCAGACAAATTCTAGTCTATAAATTAAAATCGTTGCTTAAGTAATTACTTTTGCTTGTTTATAAATACGGCTGTAAACCAAGAGTACAGACAAGCGGGTAAAATAACTTTAATGATCATTGACATTTTAGTAGGCGCAGGTCGTCTGTCCACTGAGAAGGTGTACACGGATAAAAGTCGCAGGATGACGTTAGAAGTAGGCCTTTTGACATCTATGAGAGAGACATTCTGTTCAGCAATGGACGTCCTACGGCTGAGACACAGAATAATAAGTACAAGTAGCTGAGATGATGACAATTCTGATCATTGTTCATTAAATTAGAATTAATCTTGTGGCGGATTGTTTACTATACATATACGAAACGTCAACTTAAACTATGGGGTATTATGTCGTATTGCCTAGCGACCCGAAAAGCAGGGTTCCTAGTTGCTACCAACTGCGTCAACTGGCCAGTCTATGGGACTGACTCTGTATTCCGACAATACATCAAAGAATGATATAAATCATTGTATGAATGAAATAATCAAAAGATGTTCCATCTTCTTAAGACATTGCTTGCACAGAATTTATCTATTGGTCACTCGAAACTGTTGGAGCTCAACATTCAGAACAGACTTTCTACTACGAATAGTTAAGTCTTTCGGGCACATCTCTAGGACCGAAAACCCAATGAAAGACTAGTAGTCCAAGCTCAGGAAAGAGAGGTAGAGGCAGGTCTTCTACACGCTGGACGGATCTTATCAAGACCGCAACTAAGGCGTCCATGACAAGAGTGTTCTCGTAAACCAAATAGCGAAATCAGTAAACACCAACGCTGAGAAGACTGACGACGTTGAAGTCCCACTGTGTGCCACCATCTTTACAACCACTCTGTCAAGAGTGCCCGATTAAGAAGTTGAGACAATGTTTTTGCCTTTCTCTCTGACTATTGTGTCTGAAGTGAGAACAATCAACGACACTTAGGTAAATAAAAATATCATTGTTTTAACTTCCCTTGCTTTTGTTTATCTCCATATACGTGACTGGGCTTCAATGATGTCACCAAACTGCTGATTGTGGACGCTACGTTCAGCCTTGGGGGAGTACAGTGATACGTTAAATCTTATGTTGAGGAAAACCAAAGGAATTTCCTTTGAGAATATATTGTTATGTTAATTTTGACGCCGCCGCCTGCTGCTAGGCGGCACGGTCAGCTTTACACGTGTGTGTAGCCACAGAATAAATAATAGGTGTGGCTAAACGCCACGTGTCACGATAATGCTCCAAACACCTATTTTAATAGATCTTTGGTAAATGACTGTGGCATTCAGATATTCTACATACATTGGTATGGACTCTTGATTCTGTTAGCATTCTCTAAACTAAAAATCTCTAAAATATGGCAGTAGGTACTTATTCTGATTAGACTAAAACCCAAATTAGTATAACACTTCCGAATGACATTAAAGTTATTTCTGTTCGATTGTGGGTATATTTTATACGGACTAGTCGTCACGTAAATTGGTGTTCGCTAAACTAACGTAAAAATACTAAAAATTGAATAGAAATTCCTATTTTTAGAAGAATCATTCCATGTGTTACATGAATTTGGATTTTATTGTTGACAGAATAAGGATTTCGGTAATTACATTTTATTAGTTTAGTTTATAACATACAAACACACTCACAAACTTGTATTTGCCTTTGTATTATTAGTGACGTGCGAAAATATAACCGCGTGACCGTCACTTTGTAGGGGAACTTCCTTCGTTATTTTCATCGGCTCGCATAAAGATGGTTAGCTGGCGAAATCATTCTAAAAATTGTTCTAAGTTAAAATGCAAAATTGATAATTGACTTCAATAAAATATGTTTAGTATTATGAAGAAATGAATTGCTACCATTATCTAACAAAATATATGTAATTTTAAAGTCAAATTCATTTGTGGTTGGTGAATAGCTGCTAATATTCACTGGAGCTATAAAGAGATTTATAAAAACCGGTTGAGTGATAAAAATGATAAAATGATAAATTTATTTACCCAGAGTAAGAGATACACAATATGAACAGCTTACAGTAAAAAACTTAACTAACATAGAACACATTGTACTAAATCAAAAAAGTATATCAGTGAGCCCCAAATTAACCAGAGTAAGAGATACACAATATGAACAGCTTACAGTAAAAAACTTAACTAACATAGAACACATTGTACTAAATCAAAAAAGTATATCAGTGAGCCCCAAATTAAGCACAAGGCTTGTATCTTGGGACTCTGGTGCGAAGTTACCAGGAGACAGAACAGTTAATGATACAATAGAAGTTCAAGAAAACAAAATTGAATCGCAAATTTGAGTGCAAGACAGTCTTGCGCTCCAGAGGGTAGTTCCGCAACACAACACAATATAATTATTTTAAAATAAAAGCAGCTTAACTCACTTCTTATTACATCTGCGATCTTCCAAAGTAACGGACAAAAAAATATCTAATAGATTTTTTGATATAAGTAAGTACTTACCGTATGTACTTCCAGATGTATAGTAAAAAGTTGTTATTTGACATTACAATCAGAATATTTATTGGTATAGATTCTGGCCACTTTAACTGGCTAACCAGTTAAAGTGGCAGTGGGCAGTGCACATAGCACGCAGAACAGACGACCGACGGGGAAGGTTCTGGAGTGGAGACCACGGATCGGCAAGCGCAGCGTAGGTCGTCCACCGACACTGTTGACAGACGACCTGATAAAGGTCACAGGTCGACGTTGGATGGAAATTATTGGGGGAGGCCTATGTTCAGGAGTGGACGTTCTACGGCTGAGATGATGATGATGATAGACTCAGTCTCTTTATCTTGTGCATTAAGTCGACGCATTCACCACACTTCGTCATTGTTGTAGAAAACTGATTATATTTGTAAGATTCGATAACAGGAACTCAAATAACCGAAAAAAATTTTCAAATATTATATTCAACCTTGACTTGAAGTGTTGATAAGATGTAGATAATATTTACGGAATAAAATTATCGATGTAATCTATTATACAAATATTGCGATAAACTGCTCAACGGTGTTCTAAAGTAGGTAGATATAGGTAAATATTGGTTAGTTTTTGGACAGTGAAGCTCGTTGTATCACTGTATGACAACGTTAAAGCAGGCCTGCCCAGGAAGTAATACTATTCAAGAACCGCCGAAAAACTGTTCACCTGTTTTTTTGTATGGACTCTTGTTAACATGTCGCTAGAAATCCACTCAGTTTATCAGCTTACAAACGTATAGACGTCTGCAATATTGGTTATCGTAAAATGTTAGAATCAGTCAGAGAAAACATTATCCGTTCACCTTTGCGAAAACAACGTTCAAACAATTACCCTAAATGAGCGTCATGGTATGATTTGTATCAAAATTGTTTAAGCCAGGTTTAAGAACTGCACGGAATTTGCACGGTTTTTACGAGTATGAAGCTGATAGTAAGGCCCTAGTTTGCCTCACAAACTAATAAAAAGGCCCACCGCTTCAGAAAGAGTAAATGTAGGCATCACAACCGTGCCAGATATGTGGCCTTCAAGCCATGTGAGCTAACTTTTATATGTTTACATTTGAAGGTACACTGTGGACAAGTCGATAACTAGTTTATAGAAAACTAATATGTAAAATCTCGCGGTGACAACCGATATACAGGGGCCTTACTATTTATTACCTTTTTGTAAAAACCATGCAAATACAGTTGTTAAACCTTTTTTTTTGTTGACGCTGGGAAAAATGCATTACGGTATGTGGGACTCCCCGGTTCAACCGGTATACCCACTAAACTAACCCAGCATTCCGGCTTCGTCTGTGTGGAGGAGGACTGGGAAGTTGGCGGAGCCTCTACGTCCAGTCCCCCACCGACGACCGCCCGCTTTTACAGCGGGGCCTGCACGCCCCTCCCACCAGGAGGCCAGGGAATAACAGGAGTGCTCGGCCATTCCCGCCCGACGGAGGTGGTGAATAGGCCTAACTCTCGCTATTCACCACCGGGAGGCAGAAAGCGACTATCATTCAATCGCATTCTTCCGCCCCTTCTTCGTCTACGCAGTGGCGCCGCAAGGGGGTCTTCCTCTCTTGCGCGCTCTGCCGCCTCCTTTTGGGACATCACGTCTTCGCAAAAAGAGGCGACTGCTACCCAGTTCCCCTCACTCTCCAGCATGGCGCTGACAACGCTGGGGGCAGTTGTTAAACCTGGCTTAACCCTTCAGAGACGTGAATATACGTCAGTTTCATTCATAAATCTTTTGTTTTATCACGGTATAGGAAGGATTAAACAGTTTTAAATTAAATCATGCGATGACGCTCATTTATATGAACTATTTGAACATTAGCTTCCTCAAATATGGAGCTATAATGTTGTCCCTGGCCACGGTAACATTATCTATCGTGCTCCGGATTTCTAATAATTTACTATAACCAACATTGCAGATGTCTAGACGTTTGTAAGCTGATAAACTGAGCGGGTTATAGGAAAACGTATGGTGGGCAGTACTACCCCGGAAAACTCATTCACATATTCTACTGCTCTTCACCTTCGTTGTATACTCTTTACTCTTTAGGAAGATACAGATATGGTTTTATGTGTATGCGATAGGTGAGGGCATCACCGCCCGACTGCTAACTACTTAACCTTAAAGGTCAACTAGCTTTGAATTCGCGTTGCGTTTCACGTGATGACGTCAAGCGACTAAAACAATGCACCATACGTACCCGAAAGACCACGAAATAATACTACGTGTTTTTTTATGTGATTAGGTTACGGCACAAACACAAAGCCCACCTGGAGGTCAATTCTACTATTTCACAACGTTCAACAATCCATCTTGCTGCAACTGTAGTTCCACTCTTTCGACTCCTGTTGACATATTTTCTTATACTAACTCATAAACATTAATCATAAATTTCTACAAGACAGAAATGTGAGATTACATTTCTGCATTCTCTAGACAGCATTCGAACCTGTATCTTCTAGGTAGCCGATCTATGTGCTCTAGATAACTACCGATATCCTAGTCGAATCTAGTTTTCTAATATATTCTCTAATATATTATTATATCTATAATATAATATCTCTTGTAACAGTCATCCGTTTAATAACAGAATTTATTTAATCATTATATGTAATCGTAATTTAGTTCGTAGGTACTACACTGTTGTATTACCCATTACCATTACAGGGATAACCCCCCTGTCAAAATAGTTGTAAGTTTCTTATAATAAATAATTAAATAAGGTTGTGTTCAAAACTCGTTATGATGACCCAAAAAGCACTCGTAAATTCAAAAATTGAAATACTATGTCTTACTATGCTCCGGGTTTCTCTATCGGTGATCGAATCAGAAATGAGGAGATCCGCAGAAGAACGAAAGTCACCGACATAGCCCAGAAGATTAGCCAGTTAAAGTGGCAGTGGACAGGGCACATAGGGATAGATGGGGCCAGAAGGTTCTGGAGTGGACACCACGGACAGGCAAGCGCAGCGTATAGGTCGACCTATTAAAAGTCGCAGGACGACGTTGGATGCAAGCCGCTTCCAACCGGTCCTTTTGGGAAATTATGGGGGAGGTACGAGTATATGTTCAGCAGTGGACGTCTTAAACTGAGATAATGATGATGAATGCTACGTAATGATATTAATAGTTTTCTTTATCCCAGGGTTCCTAACGGTCTCAAGTGCTATCATGAGAAATTCAAGAAGGTTACGCCCGAACACCCGAGTGCATGTGTTGTTAATAGAAAATACGCCGGTTGTGTCGCTCCCAAACCGGAGAGGGACTGGCAACCCTACCTCTAACTCGCGTGGGTAATTGGACATTATAGTATTTTTATGTAGAATAGAATAGAATTCGTCACAGAAAATAGGTACATAATTAACCCTATTGTAGATCAAGTACCTTAGCTAGCTTAGCTACCTTAACAAATTATTGTTTACTGCCACAAATCGGTTCCAATTCAGCAATGCTGGTTGTAATCACCAAGCTGATCTTCTGTTGGAGCCGGCATCATGGCAATATTATCTATATTACCGTGACGGCATGTAGTTTTCATTTCTATTTCGTGTCTGGCACGAACAATTTGCGTAAAAAGTATTCGTATCGTAAACAATTGACGGACGCACAAACGTACCGCGCGATTTCGTACAAACTATGAGCTGTCTGTGCCACAACTGTACTAGATAAATGATAGTTTGTACTAAATTCAAATGGTTTTACGTCTACGATACGATAACGATACAATTACGGAAATGTTCGTGCTTGGCGCACTGATATTAAGGCCCACTTGCACGACGACCCACTAAATTCTTGCGCCAATATAAAATCATCGTTCTATTTGTGTCTTTTATTTGGAAGGTGATAAAGACAGAATTACCCTTTATAGTAGATAATGCACCGAGGGCTAAAGCAGTGCCTTACGTCACGGTCGGCATATTGGACCCTGAGCGTAACGGGGGACTCTAAGAGTTATTTATCTAAATTTAAGGAGTTATGTAGAGTCCTGAGTAAAGTGAGGGGTTCAAGCCGCCCAAGACGTAGATAGCCTTTATCTCCGGTCGAGATATCCGACTATACCTACCGCGTAAGTGAAACCGTCAAAATAACATTAAAATGTGTAATACGAGTACTTACGAAAGTTTCAATCAAGTTACATGTTGTCAACTTATGGATCATCGAAGTAATATTTTGAGTCGACGTGGCCGTGATAAAATACTAAACAGTAAAGAGTTGTCTGTGGTAAAGAGAGAAGAAAACCGTCTTTTGTTTCACATTCATTACAATCCCGCCTCTTTTTTAGGGTGAATAAATTCTTTTTACAATTCCCATAGATCTATGCTAAGAGTTTTGCCTACAAATTTTAACGTTCCAAATCCAAATCGCCTTTTTGGGAGTTTCATACAACATTACTTCCCTGGGGATGTAATGCCATGCTTTACGTCTTTACGAGATTACGTGACATGTAATTGGACATTGTCGAGCAGGTGGTATGAAAATACGTGTAACGTTAACTTGATTTAGTGAATGTCGTGCAACGTAAAAGTAGAGTTGGTTGGTAGTTTCATAGTTAACGGAATTATTGTATTGTAGTTGTATAGTGTTTATTACGTTACGTTCGCAATAGCAGACGGCCCATTTCTACAACTTATTTCATTTGCTATGGTTAATATACCAGGCGTCTAATTCGACTTAATAGATACCTATAAATTATTCTGTGGCGGTAACCCAATAATATGATTGAACATTAATTTCTTAACATGTTTGAGAAACTATGCCAATTGTATTCTGAGTTAACTAATGAACGCCAACGGAAAGTGAATTGTTAGAGTGTAAACCCCGAGTTACAAGATCTCATGTGAAATAGTTCGTCTTTGCTGGTACCAACACAAAACCAGGGCCGATTCCACTAACTAAATTTGTCCCAACTGCAATCGAGCCGTAGCTTATTTACACCCATATTCTAATTCTGCTATGGAAACAGTTGAATAACAGTGCAGCTGCAGTTACGTTTCTATTGACGCCAGCGATCGAATAACATTTTATATTATGGTAACTCGATAGATCATGAACACGACGATAACTCATATTAGTGTTTAACATTTAACTATTATATAGTAACGTGTCCGATACGTTTATGTGACATTACTTTATTTGTCTACAGCATTATAATGGTTTATTTGGGTAATTATCGAACGGCAACCGGATTCGAACTGCAGTTGCAGCGGGGTGGATTGTTGAAAGTTGTGAAATAGTAGAATTGCCCCCTAGGTATTTTAGTTTGAAGCGGTAGTGCGCAAGGCGCCAGTACTATTTATGTTCTTTTTAGGTAACATAATTACAATTTATTTGTGGAATCTTTTGATAAGCTTTCTATGTATATGCTACTTAGCTGACGTAGCAATTGACTTATGAGTTTAGTTTAGAAGTTTCCCTTTGAGAAATAAAAGAGCCTTTTTATACCACTCCTTAATTAGTAAATATTTATTCTGTGGTTTTTAGAACCACATTGAGTAAATCTGGATAAACGCTAGCGTTTAAATTTATTAATATATTATTGGCATATTACAGTTTAATTTTTTTCGTTGCTCTAGCATTACCCGTAACATAAAATATAACTCTAAAAATTTTTACAATTAACAGTTTTCACCTGTTTTAGGAGCTTTATCAACAAACATAAACACTTTTAAAGTAAACACCTCTAAGGCTGAGCGCAGACTTGAGTCACGATAGTTTTAAGACAGACTATTGCTTTACAAAAATTATGAAGACGCGCACACTTCAAACAAAACGTCTCATAGACAAAATTGTCTCATAGTCAAAACAGTTTCGTTAGATGTTCGACGTGTCATAGGCAAAACAAAAGACAGACTTGTTGTGAGGAAAGTCTGTCTTAAAACTGTCGTGACTCCAATGTGCGCTCAGCCTAATACTCCCATAGTAACCGAACCAAAACTTTCATTTCATATGCGGTTATTTAAAAAATTCGTTATTTGTTAAAAAAAGTATACGTGATTCAGAAAATTACTAAAAAAAGTTTATGTTTCGTTTTAACACCATCTTATCTTATATGTAAGCGTCCTTCGAGCCCTCAAATTACTTACTGCGCCTTACAAATTTCAAGAAACCAAAATGATAGTATCCCTTCTCAATATCAACCCCACCCCTTAGTATCATATACTAACCTAGGTATAGGTAGGTAATAATAAATCAATCAATTTAACACTTATTATTGCCAAACGGTTATGATTGATTCTTACAAGCAATCAATATACAACGAAAGAAAATTACAACGGCATGTTTAAACAAGAGATAGCCAAGATTTCAAAAAGCTTGCCATTAGTAAGCCAACAATCAAGATAAAAAAAATTTTTATCAAAAAAAAGAACGGACTTTCACGCTAAAAAGTGTGAAATAACTTGTTGAAGTCGATACCATGATAGTTCGAAAGTACCTATTATCACAATATTGCGTGATTACAAAGATGCATTTTAGGATTCAACATGCAGCAAATTCAACTTATTGCAAATTCAACATTATGAGAATTCAACTTTTTGTTCCTAAACGCAATTGTTGCAATGGAAACGTTAGTCAAAAGTCAAAAAAGTTTATTCAATTCAGGCGCATAATTTAAACGCACTTATTCATTATAATTTACTTGTGAATGTAAAGACTCTACCGCCGCGTTCCAAAATACTCGTATATACTACTAATATATTAATAGAGCCTACCGAGAAGAAGCGGCAAGAAACTCGGGGCCTTTCTTTTTATATAGATGTTTACAATGTTTTTACTTAAGTACTACAAATATTACATTTTATGTGTGGCAGAGTGACAGCTTGCCAGAAGTGGAGTATTCCGAGCATCTTTGTCTTCTATATGTCGGACTTTATAATATTCTTCTTTTTAATAAATCGTTTTTACAGTCAACTTGAATTTTCCCTCTGTGAGTTCAGTTAGTGTTTAGGGATTTTATTGTAAAAGCGCACATAATTTCCTAGGGATGACTTATTAGTCTTCGCAAGTCTAAAACTAGGTACAGCTATCCTATTTGTATTTCAAGTATTAAAAGGGTGGTGATCACTATTTAACTTAGTTACACTTTACAGTTTATGATACAACGGTACAAAACGCCATTATTCACAATCATAAACAGCTGAATGTTCGTACAGGGGGCAATTCTACTATTTGACTACATTCAACAATCTATCCCGCTGCAACTGCAGACTCCTGTTGTTCATAATTGCCCAAAAGCCATTCTAATATTTCTATATACACAAATTGACACGTAACGCCATTATAAATACATACTACAATATACGAATATGAGTTAGCGTCACCTACATATTTTACAAGTTGCGCCCCGCGGTATCACCCGCGTGATATCCTGTGTTAATCCAACGCCTCATCTACCTTCATGACAAATTTCATCAAAATTGGCCCAGCCGTTTGAGCACGAAAGAGTAACAAACACCCATACATACAACAACTTTCACGTTTATTATATTAGTAGGATCAAGTTAGCAGAATATTGAAAAGTCGGAAAAATATAAATTTAATAAATTTGAATATTATTTGGTCCGGCATCAATGTAGCTGGCGTCAATAGAAACGTACCTGCAGCTGGACTGTTTTCTACCGACTTCAAAAAAAGCAGGAGGTACTCAGTTCGTCTGTATGTATTTTTAATGACTTATTTACGTATGACGTATGACTTCTTTTTTTGTTTGAAGATGGTGCTTCCGGTGTGGTCCCATTTAAATTTCATCAAATTCGGTCCAGTAGTTTTTGAGATACGCTCCAATAACTGAATAGAATAGAAGTCGGTATTAAATTTCATCAAATTGTACTTGTTCATTATAAGAATAAGAAAACGTATCTTACTAAAAGTCGCCGTTTAGCGACGGTTCGATTGAAATTTAGTTAGTAGAATGGACCCCCAGATCCAGATTACCATTGAATTAAAAGCGTTTAAAGGTTTAATTACGTGATTGCTCATCCGTGCATAACGCCATCCACTGAACTAAGGTTTTCCATAGTATCTCGATCAGTTCTGATCTCAGTGCACGTGCCGTGACCTCCACCAGTATATGTAGACCTCTACACTATCAGCAAATATAATAAGAGAAGGGACATGTTGTAGTCCAAGGTTGTGTGGTTTCTATATATTTGTTTAATGTGAATGGTTTACCAAAAAGTGTGTTTCAAAAAATGCAATAGTACCTCAGTTATGTGTGTTAATGACTTAAGCTCTTAGATAATGTGGTCAGAAATGAGTAAAAACCAGATAGTGTGCAGATATAGATTGTTGAATCAACAGAGTTACAATTTTAAAGTGTTTAGTCGGACATGGGATAAAACTTGGTGGTGCTGTCGACAGGTCCTCGATTATTTTGGTATGTTATAGGCGTGATTGTATACATACATAATTTAATTAGTATGTAATACCTTAAACGAGTAATTATTTTATATATAAGGTCATTGTTAATTAGTGCACAATATCGAATGGGGTGGTTTGGAATCGATAACTGATCATTATTGTGTGTTCGTTGCGTTCAAACTAGATGACGTAACAGTCGCATTGCAAAATCCTGAATCGCGGTGACAAAACTCTCACGGAATATGTGTTGCTATTCTGTATTCGTATCTAACTAAATCGAGCAAAGCTCGGTTACCGAGGTACTCCATAATATGCTAGATATTGCCCGTGACATCGTCCATGTAAACTACACGATGAAAAAGGATAAAAAGTCGTCTATACATTCCTAAAATGCAATTTTATTTCTTAATTTCGTTCACATCCTTTGAACCGTTTCAGCGTGCAGAAGTAACAAAACTCACTCACTTACAATTGTATTTATTATACTAACTGCGCGCCGCGGTTTCCCGCGGTAATCGATGGTGATGATGATAAGTACCTAGACTTTGTATTTCAGCGCCTCGTCTGTCTACGTACTAAATTTCATCCATATCCGTTCAGCCGTTCTAGCGTGATCGAGTAACAAATCTCCATCCATACAAACATTCGCATTTATAATATTCATAAGATTATTAGAATGGTAATGTTCTATACATCCTTATTTGTAAGTACCTAATAATACGAGTACATATGAAAGTATAATAAATCAATTTTTAAATGTTTTGGCTGCTTGTTCCGGCTAATCTCTGAAACGGCTAGACCGACTTTAACGGGACTTTCACTTGCAGATAGCTGATGTTATAAGGAGTACTAACTTAAGCTTCTTTTATTATAGAAAAAGTTATATAGGGTGTTTGGTAGAGGGACCGACAAACCAAATGAGCGTGTTCGGGGGCCCACTTGGAGAATACAAGTTGGCCAAAAAAAAAACCCCGACACCCCAATATGTTTAACTTTTTATTGTGATTTTTCCCTTTTTCTCCGAAATTGTACCTATTTACCACCATAACATTTGTAAAATCTGTTTTAGACTGGGTGTTTTTAGTTGAATTTGGTCTTTAATACACCTTCAGGCCACGCAAAGCAAAATTGGTACAATATTGGAGAAAACGAGAAAATTCACAAAAAAAAATAAAAAGAATTGGGGGTCTGGGATTTTTTTTGGCCAACTTGTATTCTCCAAGTGGGCCCCCGAACACGCTCATTTGGTTTGTCGGTCCCTCTACCAAACACCCTGTATAAAACTCTGTCTCTCTGTCTGTTTGTTACCTTTTCACACCTAAACAGTTGAATGGATCGTAATCAAATTTGACAAGGTTATAAACTAATCCCGGGGAAGCACATATGATTATTTTCATCATCACCCACATCCATCACCACGCGGATGAAACCGCGGGGCACAGCTTAAGTATTATAAGCCGAGCCAGCTGATGATATGAAAATGACAATAGCAGTCCTCATACTATACTATAGACATCCGATTCATTTGAATTACCAAATGGTCTCTTTTGTATGCGAAATCAATTGATCCTTACTGACAGATTCCAACGAAGAGCCTGCCATTACCGCTGCGCCTACAAAGTTGATATTGTCAGCAGTTGACTTTTTTATATTGTACTAGCGACTGCCCGCGACTTCGTTCGGCCTCGCCACAACTTTCCATGTTTACTTGGTTTTTCTTTCATAAGATCCTTCTCCTGACAATAATTAATACTTACATTAATATTTACAACAAAAAAGAATTGTCGAGATTGTTCCATCCGTTCTTAAGTTATAGCGTGACCAGGAGAAATAGGGGTTCATTTTTATATATATAGATAGATATGCAATGCATCCACTCACTACTACTACCACTGTTTTTTGAATTCCCCCCCTAGTATTCTGTATATAGATCGATGTAGTAACTATTCAATATAATTACGTGTTAAATAGGAGTTTCTGACGCATGTCGCATGAACGTTAATAGGTTCCTTATTTACAAGACGTCTAAAGGAGTCAAACTAATAAACGCATAACAAAAAACGTGCCTATTCTTAATCAGACGATATAAAGATACAATGCAACGAGATACAATGTATAAGGATATTATATAAAGGATATTTGTTCAGAGCAAATATCAACACTTCCTGTACAAGCTACTTCAGCACATTAGATTGTCCGTCCGGTGTCCTTGTATAAAAAAAGGTTTACAAAAAAACGGAGCCGACTTCAACACCAAAAAGTGTGAAATAACTTGTTGAAGTCGGTAACATGATAGTTAACAAGTACATAATATCACATTATTGTGTGCATGGTATCGACTCCGGCAAGTTATTTCACACTTGGTTTTGAAGTCGGTTTCGTTTTTCGGTAAATAATGATTTCACTTTTTTTAGTGACTCTTGCTAATTACGGGATCGATTGTCATTCACCGTCAATGATGATATCGTCAAAGTAGGCGAAACACTTTTCATATATTGGAGTTTAACTCAAAAACTCCTGGGCTGAATTTGATGAAATTTAAACGGGACCATCTCGGAAGTAGACTCTATCACACAAAAAATAAACATCAAAATCGTTTCATAAACGACGTAGTATATATATATATATATATATAGTATATATATATATATATATATATATATATATATATATATAGTATATATATATATATATATATGTTCACAAAATTGAAGGCTACTGTCAATGCATCTGGAACTCTCATGGCTATCGTCAGCACTAATTGGATAACCTCTAAATCATATGTTATTGTCCTAATAACAATGCTTTTATCTTGATTTGAATTAAATAGCTCGTTATGGTCATGTCAAGGTGATGGGATCACGGTTCATTCATATGCTGTCTGATAGATGTGTTTCGAAGAAGGAAAAAAGAATTCACTAATGTAATTGTATTTAAGGGTCTGTTTCCTCATTGTTGTGATAATCTTGGTTGGCATGGTTACGAAATACGACAATGAAGAAGGCATTATGTATTCATTGGTTGTGTCTTAAATAATTTGTTTATATATATTTAATAATATATTATATAATCATCCATTGTGTTCCCACTGCTGGGAGTCGAGCCTTCTTCCAGAAGTTGGGCCATAATCCACCACCAGGCCAACGACTGTTAAACAACCGGGACTGACGGCTTAACGTGAATGTCACTAGCGGTCACCCATCAAACTCCTGA
The DNA here is from genome assembly GCA_917880725.1 of Selenia dentaria. Lineage (NCBI taxonomy): Eukaryota > Metazoa > Arthropoda > Insecta > Lepidoptera > Geometridae > Selenia > Selenia dentaria. Next base: position 25,155,860 of record OU862896.1, on the reverse strand, counting down.
CCGCAGCAAGCGTTGCTTAACTTGTTGATCGGTTAAGATCGCCTAGTCAAGCTCCGCTGCGAGCGCTTTCTATGTATTGTTATTCTTAAGATACTCGTAACATTGAGAAATTACAGCAAAACTTTGCAATTTTACATAGATACATTATGTATATTTATAAAGGTGTAATTTTCACTTCTTCCCTACTGGTGAAATTGATTGCTCAGCTACGTAAAGTTGAGCAGTGGGTAATACCAACGTCTCAACTGGGAATTGCCCAACTACTAATAGTTGAGCAGTGGGTAATACCAACGGCTCAGCTGGTAATTGCTCAACTACTAATAGTTGAGCAGTGGATAATACCAACGGCTCAGCTGGTAATTGCTCAACTACTAATAGTTGAGCAGTGGGTAATACCCGCTGATCAACTCCACCCGTCTCTACCGCTCAACGAGATTGCTCATCTGCTTCTTACCCACTGCTCATCTAGATGCAGTTGAACAGTATGCCCAACTAATCAACATGTTAAGCAAAAAAATTGTTGAGATACAGTACCTAAAATTTTCTATAGTACAAACTATGTCCTAGTGCTCAGTTTAGCAATCCAGTTGAGAGGGTAAGAATTAATAACTTTCTCTCAAAAATTGCAAAGTTTTAAGCGGCAAATGCTTTCAAAATTATATATGTAGTGTAAATAGGATAAATAATCTGTACAGTGTATATTTATGTCATATAAGCTTTACTATTCTCATAACATTTTGTATGTAAAGGTGTTGGTGTATTTTGAACAAAAAGCATGAAACTAACTTGGTATTTTTTCTCTCTTTTTTTCCTACCGTTTGTGTTATGTTTATCCCCTTCCTAATTCCATGAAATAAAATACAAATGTTTAAAATATCTGTAACTTTTTTTCGTCACATTTTTTTCACTATGAATTTCAACCAACGCGTGCGTTTAAAAATGCGAAATTGGTTAATTTGATTAAACCGTCTCTTAACCTCTACGCGGTGACGTCCGGTTTAATTGACTAATACGCCGCCGTGGCGTGGCCCGGCGCAATGGCTCACAAATTGATGTCACTCGGCTGTTGCGTGATCTATTTCTGAACCTAATTGTATTTGCATCGCGACTTGCTATTTTTGTACTTTTCATTATCTACTATTCTTTATCTTTGTACCCTTTTTCATTTAACAATTAACAAAATATTTTTCAAAACATTTTGGAACTGTTTGAACAATTTGTGAATAACATAAAATCCTTATTCTCACTCACTAAAAATATATTCGTATCATTTTAATTTTTTATCGTAAAAACTCTTTAAAAAATACATTATCAATCCCAACAAACTCCACGTGTAAATGACCTGTAATATCAAAACTTTAACACAACTAAAATCGACGAACATGTCCATTTTACCTTACTATCCGCTGTTCCAAAAACTGTTTACACAAACACAAATATGAAACAAATCAAAAACGAAATCCTTTCCACATTTCCAAATCTTTCTCCCCCCTTCCGTTTGTGTTGTGAGTCCCAAACAGCAACCCCACAAGCGCGTAGCAAATCGATCTTCACGTACTCAGATGGCACATACGAGGAGGAATACAGCTGCTGGCCCCCCGCCGTGTGCATGATCCTGATCTCCCTGGTGGAGATAGTCCTGTTCTGCTATGACGCCGCCCAGGGGAACACGCAGGCCAACGGTCCCATCGCACAGATCTTTATATACAACCCGCATAAGAGACAGGAGGCGTGGCGGTTTCTCACTTACATGCTGGTTCATGTTGGGTAAGTCATATCTTTGAATTTTTAGGCTTTTGCGCCTCTTATACTGTAAAATTAAACAACCGACGTTTGGAACCCTTTTCAGTGAACATGGACTGAGTCTACTCGTGACCATGTTCACTGAAAAGTGTTCGAAACGTCGTCGGGACAAAATAATACAAACTTATATCATTTATTGCATCATACCTACTTGTTACAGGGATCTTAAACATTATAATACACAGTCATATATGTATCCAATTTAGGGCATAGCAATATGTGTAGAAGCGGACCGAAATATTATTACTATTTTCGTCTAAATGTACCCTTAAAAAATTCGTCTAAACTATAATAACCTCTGGTAAATAATAGCTACTAGTTTAGTTTCGAACATTTGGTCTTTATCTTGAGCTCTTACTCGTATCATAAATATTCGGAATTTTATTATAAATATTTTTTTTCGCTCCAAGATCCGTTTAAAGTTATTTAATGTCACTCATATTTATGTTCAATCGTTTTACTTATTTTTATGAGATCGAAATGTATAGTAGACCAAAATAATAAAAAGCTTTGTGAAAGGCTTTTGAATTTTTGGTGTCACAATATTCAGGACCTCTAACTTTTTTGGGATGATCAACTTTATTGATTAAAAGTCTGGATGTGCCCTTATTTTATTTAAATACTAGCGACTGCCTGGGACTTTGTTCACCTAGTAGGTTCGGCCTTCGTCCTCGCTATAACCTTCCATCTTTTCTTGATTTATCTTTCAGAAGAACCTTCTGACAATAATTAACACAGCAATACATAAATATATATTTACTTTATTGAACTATAGAAATTGTTCGGAACCATTTTTTTCTATGATACACAATATTGTTAGATACAAGTAGTCAGCTTGATCCATCTTATTGTATCAATTTCTTCACAGTATTATGTGACTATAGACTAACCCCCTTAAATCGAAAACATTTAATTTTTTAAACCATTAACCGTCTGATATAGTGATCAGTAGAAATTGAAGCTTATTGATATCGATAACAAATAAAAAAACCAGTCAATTTTCAAGTATCAACATAAAAATTCAGAAATTACGTAAAGTCATCGATTCAAAGTCGTGGGATTGCTTTTAGACACTTGCCAAGAAATACAAACTTATAAAATAAAAGGTTATTTTCCTCTTTTCCAGCGTCGTCCATCTCTTAGTAAACCTTCTAGTCCAGCTGTTTCTCGGTGTACCCTTGGAAATGGTGCACCGATGGTGGAGAGTGACCTTGGTGTACCTGGCTGGAGTCGCCGCGGGGTCCTTAGCCACCAGCCTTACTGACCCCAAGGTGTATCTAGCCGGGGCATCAGGAGGTGTCTACGCCCTGATTGCTGCACACATCGCTACTATTATTATGGTGAGTTGTTCAGTTTTTTGGGCATCGGTGGTGGTAAGTGACTCGTGGTTTTCCTTGGATGTGATCAGTGAACGTGGATGCTGGGAATGGTCTATTGTCGCTGTATGATACACAGAGTTAACAGCACCCTCGGAACTAAACAGCAGAAATGTTCATCTGTTATTTTGGGCATTTTGTTATGTTTTCTCAGAAGTCGTCGCACCAGGGTGTGTATAGCTTTAACTAGCCATGACATCAGGGTCTCTGGCCTAACAACCAGAACGACCCCAAGCGAGAATCACTCTCTTCATGACGATAATATTCGATGACGGCGAGTTCTAACGCAGCGGGGAGCGGCGGCGGCGGCCGCTTGCGCTGCTAAAGCCGCCGCCGCTTCACCGTCCGTCCACGCTCGTTCCAGCGCCAACGCGCGGAGAGTGTGTCCATGCCCTGATGCGTGATCAGACATTACGTATAAATATATATATATATATATATATATATATATATATATATATATATTATTATTTGTGTTTGCTCACAATTCTTTTTATTGATTAGTTTGGACAGTGAACATGTGATTTCAAGAGGCTGACACTAACAACCTAAATATGACTAATAACAAAAGCATTTATTTCTACTACTTCAAAAATATTTTAAAATTGTCTACATGTGTTAATACTATCATGTTAATTTATATTAGCTTTTTTTAATTATAGGTAGGTACCTATTCAGCTCTTCCATAGTAGTCACCTCTGCGGCGTAGGCCTCCCCTAAATCCTTTCCCTGGCCTTCCTCATCGGTTCTGGTCCACATATAGTTGAATAAAAAACGTCTCTCTATCTCTTTTTTGGTTTTTCTTTTTTCCCTTTTCGCTCTAGTTCCACCAAAGGATTCCCAATCCTTTGGTGGTTTGGTCCACTTCTTATTTTCCAACCTACAGATGTGTCCCGTATTATTATATTATATTATATTATATTATATTATATTATATTATATTATATTATATTATATTATATTATATTATATTATATTATATTATATTATATTATATTATATTATATTATATTATATTATATTATATTATATTATATTATATTATATTATATTATATTATATTATATTATATTATATTATATTATATTATATTATATTATATTATATTAGTTTTGTTTTCTCGACTTTTGTCGGTCTTTCATAAATACCCCGTCCCGTAACCCACAGGAAAAAAGGTATTTATGTCCCACTTATTGTATCCTTGTTGTTCCTCTCCTTCGTCTTAGCTGCCTGGTTTGTCGTGTGTTTGTTGATTGCTGTGAATTTGGTGTAATAGTTGCGTTAAGTGTATCTGGTGTGTTTGACGAATCTTGTGTGTTTGTTGAGTCTGGTATGTTTGTTGACTGCTGTGTGCCTAGTGTGTTAATTTGGTTTTGTGTATTGTGAACGAACACGGTATCTCCTAGCACTTTACTTAGTATTGTGGATGTATGAATGGCTGCTTGTTTTTGTAGAATGCTGATATCTATGGTAGTTCCCAGTTTTTATTGAGATGTTTGCTTAAGCTTTTTGCTACTATGCCAGTTGCGCCTATCACTATGGGAATGACAGTCGTTTGTGTATTCCACAGACGACTGATTTCAGTTTTGAGGAGGTGGTATTTGCTCAGTTTTTCTATTTCCTTCGCGCCTATGTTGTAATCAGAAGGTACTGTAACGTCTATGAGATATGTTTTATTATTTGTGTTGTCAACGTATATCAAGTCGGGTCTATTGTGTGTTACGGTTACATCGGTTTGGACGGGTATTTCCCAAAGTATTTTAGCGGAATCGTTTTCTTTTACATGTGGCTGGCTGAGTGTTTCTTTCCACCAAAGGTCCGAAACAGCTATTGCATGCTTTTTGGCAAGACACCAGTAGACGTACTGGACGAGGTTATTATGTCGTTTGACATAGTAGGTCCCCGCCAGTTTGTCGCATCCGGATATGATGTGCTGCGTGGTCTCATCTTTGCTGGCACATAGGCGGCATTTTCCATCCACTGCCTCTTTCAAGATGTCTCGTTGGTGTTGCCGGGTTATTACAGCTTGGTCTTGTATAGCAAATATGGAAGACTCTATGCTTGGTGTTATCTGTTGTTTTTTGATCCATTTAAATGAGAGTACCGTATCAATATTGGCCTGATCTAAAACTTATTTAGGAAACTGTCCGTGCAATTGCTTGCTTCTCCATACATCATTCTGCTTTTTGACTATAGATTTTTTTATTTCTGTATCTGTGTGTTTGTTGCCATGTGGTAAGTTAAGTTCAGTTTCAATTTCTTGTGCTTCTTTGACTATTGAGTATTTGTCTCTGTTAACATCATGTTGTACTATTGCCTTGATGAGGTCGTCACTTTTGCTTCTAAATATTGATTGTATTTGACTATTTGTGTTTTGTACATGTACTCTACATTTTGAAGCCCTCTTCCTCCTTGTGCGACGGGTAAGTATAATCTGTCTACTTCTGCCTTTTGCTGATGAGCCTTGTTTATTGCTAGCAACTTTCTGGTTTTCGTGTCTATTTTCTTAAGATCACTGTTTTTGAAATTGATTATACCGAATGAGTAGAGTAATACGGGAATGGCGTAGGTGTTGATTCCTTTTATGAGATTGCGTGAATTGAGATGGGTGTTGAGTAGTTTCTTTATCCTTTTGAAATATTCTTTACAGATTTGCTCCCTAATGATACTGTGTTCTAATTTACCTGACTCGTGAATCCCTAAATATTTATATCTATCCCCAATTGCCAGTTGTTTGAAAGTTTCCCCACTAAGTAGTATATGTCCCTCACCTGTCACGTTGTTTCTGTGTCCTGAACTAATGTGTATGGTATTGCATTTATCTAGACCGAACCGCATTCCTATGTCGTTTGTGAATATTTCTACACTTTCCAATAGTACTTTGAGATTGTTTTTATTGTTTGAATATACTTTAAGATCGTCCATGTACAATAGGTGATTGATCCAAATACTGTCTTTAAGTTTGTATCCTTTCATTTCATACTTATTCAGTATAAATGAAAGGGGGTTGATAGCTAGGCAGAACAAAAGCGGTGAAAGGGAGTCGCCCTGGAATATTCCGCGTCTAACGTAAATTGGTTCAGTAGTTATTGATTCTTTGGAGCCACGGGCCGTCATAACCACCTTCCATGAGGGCATGGCCAGTTGAAGGAATCCCTTGATCATGGCCGGGCACTTATAGACATCAAGTATTTTGTGAAGCCATTCATGTGAGACACTATCGAAGGCTTTTTGATAGTCTATCCATGCCATGCTGAGATTCCTTTGAGATTGATGTGCATCGTCTAATATAGCTTTGTTGACCATGAGGTGATCTTTACATCCCCGGGCACCACGGCGACATCCCCTTTGTTCAATGGCTATTATGTTATTATTATGGCAGTGGTTGTACAACATGTCAGCCAGTACGGAAGTGAGTACTTTGTACATACTTGGTAAACATGCTATTGGCCTCCAGTTTTTTGGGTCTTCAGTGTTGCTATTTTTAGGTAAAAGTATGACCTGTCCTGTGGTGAACCACTCCTCTTTCGCTTCTGTACCGTTTACTATCTTTGTGAATAATGACGCTAAGTATGTATGAGTGCTGGTAAGATATTTTAAGTAGTAGTTTTGGATTTTATCAATTCCAGGTGATTTCCAGTTCAGTAGTTTTCGAATAGCAGATTTTACTTGGTATTCTGTGATTTCCTCTGTTTCAACTGTAGTGACGTCTTCTGATGAAATTTCAACCTCTTTAATCCATTTAGCTTGTCTGTTGTACTGCTCAGGGTTTGATAAAATTGATTTCCAGAATAGTTCCACTCCTTCTTTACTAGGGATTTTGATGTTTTTATTACTATTGTCTCCTAAACTTCTGTACAGTCTGTGTTCGTTTTCTTTAAATAGCCTATTTTGTTCCTTTCTACTGTTCATATCTTCATATCTCTTTATCCTACCCGCTAAAGCTTTTACTTTTTGTTTTAAAATTTCTGCAGTGTTGTTGAGTTCAGTTTCATTTTGAATGTTGTACTTAGTATAGAGTTTCTCTTTATGTTTCCTCATCCTGGGTGTGTCGACTCCTCTTTGAATTTCAGTCAAACGTCCTAATTCCTTCCTAAACTTTTCTATTTTCTTTTTAATTCGTTTTTTCCATGCTGGGTCTCTTTTTAGGTTAATGGTATTTTTGGGAGTGTAAGGTGTTTGGTTATTGTTTGTTATGAGTGTTTTGGCGGTGGCATAGATAATGTCGTTGATTTCCCTAAGATTTCTATGGGTGATTAATAAATTGGGTAAGTATGCGTTAAGTGTGTTTAGGTTTTTTATAAAGTTTCGATTAATTTTAGCTTTCGGTAGCAGTAGACGCTCTGCGATAGGAATCTCTTTAGTTTCAGCTAGTGTTTGAAGAAAGTGTAATACTAAGGGATCCTGAAGTTCGTCTACTTCTATGTTGCTCGTCAGCTGGTCCATAATTTCTGCTTGTTCTGGGTTGATTTGAGATTCGTGTGTTATTGCCGGTGTTGGAGTTGTATTTTGTTGCTGTGTATCAACTGAAATCCTGTCAGTGTTCTCTGTTGGTAGTATACCTTCTGCTTGTTTCTGAATCCTATCAAGTAGTTCTTGTGATATAACATTTTGTTTTATGATTCTGCGAGCTGGATTAGATAATGTGTTTCCGTTAAAGTTGTGTATTTTAGGGTTATTAGGGTTCCTATCCGTGAAAAGTGTTTGTAATCGGCCTATATAGCCGAGTCCGTCTGCTCTTGCCTTGAAGTAGCAGTACATAAGTTCTTCCAGTTCCTGTGTAGACCACTTTCGTCTTCTATCATCATTGAGTGCATTATTCGTGGTCGTTGCAGATGAGCCGGCAGAGTCTGTAGGCGAAGCCCTACTCTGCAAAACATCATCCGCCCCCTCCCCTCGTCGGTCGGCTGTAGTATCTTCGGGTTCCCCGACTCTCGCCCGCCTGTTCAGCAGAGAGCCGCTGACGGCTTGCATGCTGTCACGTCCAGCGTCAGCTCCAGACGTGCCCCGGCGCTCACCCCCGGGTAGCGGCCCTATACGTGTTACATTATTTGTGTTCTCCATGTTGAATGGGTTACCATTGCCCTGTTAGTCGCATAAGTTTCAATAGTACGCGTGTCCACCCCCCACGTGGTCTGGTGTTCGACCCGGACGTAAGGCTGGATTTTGGGGGGCATATTATATAATATAATATAATATAATATTATATTATATTATATTATATTATATTATATTATATTATATTATATTATATTATATTATATTATATTATATTATATTATATTATATTATATTATATTATATTATATTATATTATATTATATTATATTATATATTATTACGTATTATTCCCTTATGGATTTTAAAAGACTTTTTCTTTCATAATTTTCTTTAAATCTTGTATTTGTAGTACTGTTTTCTTTCTTATGACTTTGTTGTTAATTATGTTAGATAACTTCAGTTTTAACACACACTATCTATTTTTCGTTGTCATATAGCATGTATTTCTTCATCTTCTTTCCATAGTGCCTCGGCTTGACAGCCATATGTTAAGCAAAGAATCATTGTGACGCTACGTCGAAAACCTATTTCCCTCGATCTGTTTCACTATATCCTTTAGCCTCCTATATGGTTTCCTATTTAGAGCAGTTACTTTTTATTGTTGACGTAAGTTTAGTTTGTATAGCGTGATTCCAAGAGACTGTGAAAGTAACAAACTAATACACGCCTGTAAAGATATACCTTGGAATTTCCAGAACTGGTCGGAAATGGAGTTCGCCATCATTCAGCTGCTAGTGTTCCTACTCCTGGCGGCCGTGGACATCGGCACCGCCGTGCACGCCAGATACTGGGCCAACGTTGACCAGAACATCGGCTACGTCGCGCATTTAGCTGGTGCCATCGCTGGTAAGGACTTTACTTCTATGGCTTTATTATTAAGGCCCGTGGTCCAGAATGTAACTGAAAAAGCTACAAAGTATAGTGATTCTAGATTTGATACGTTTGATGCCCGCCCAAATGTGTTATCATATTAATAAACGAGACATTTTCTACCGACTTCCAAAAAGAGAAGGTACTCAATTGGACTGTATTTTTTTATGTTTGTTACCTCATAACTTTGGATAGGGTTAACCGATTCTCAAAATTCTTATGTTTGAAAGCTGCTTCCCGTGTGGTCCCATTTAAATTTCATCAAATTCCGTCCAGTAGTTTTTGAGTTACACTCCAATAACTGAATAAAATAGAAGTCGGTATTAAATTTATCAAATTATACTTGTTAATAATCTATACCAGTGGTGGCCAACTGGTCGATCGTGGCAGGGCAGATTTTTTTTTACCCCTTATTATTAATTTAAATTAGAGTAAGAATAGTCTCAAGTGTAAGCCATGGTTTAAGGAAATTTCCTTAAAGAAATTAACTTAAACCACGGTTTAAACTCGGGTGACAGCTGATGACGATGACGCGAGTTCCATAATTTTTGTTCACCCAAAAAGTGCTCAACGCTCCTAAAGAAATGTTCACTTCAATTAGCCTAAGTTACACCTTATAGCATCAGCTTTCTGTCAGTGCAAGTCCCGTCAAAATCGGTCCAGCTAGTGTCGGAGATTAGATGGAACTCACGATAGACAAACTTTTAAAAATTGTTTCTGTCATATGTACCGTTTTTACTTCCATATTGTGTAGAAACCCTGTTATTTTAAGATTACATTTTTCTTATTTGTTTATTTAAATAATGTTATTTTGCAGGTTTATTGGTCGGCATAGGCGTGCTTCGCAACCTCGAGAAGCGGAAATGGGAGAAGCGATTGTGGTGGGCGGCAGTAGTACTTTACTTCTCTCTGATGATAGCCGGCATACTTGCCAACATCTTCTGGACTTCACACTTTAAGCAAACGTAACGTCACTTGTCGTGTATTATAATGTTCTAAAATGTATTATTACATCACATCAAACCAAACGAAGGTTATAAAACTTAAGAAGGAAATATAGAAGAAAAATGGACTTGGTTAAATTTCTCGAACCTGCGTCTTTTTAATCACCGTACCAGACGTCTTTACCAGTCTGCCATCGAGGTACGCTACCTTTACAGAACTGTTTCTTTTAAGTGTTTTTTTAAACTTAAATCGAATGTTTAACGCCTTAGATCGAGGGTAGCATTATGATTGTAAAAGTGTCCCAAACTGTACCTAAGAAAGAGTTTTATAAGTCATGTAAAGAGTAACCCTGTTTGTTGAAGACAAGTGATATGGTATCTAAGGACATGGTTGTACAAAGACTTGTGAAGATTTTTCAACTATTAAACTCATAAGCCGACATTTCCCCAACGCTACCTCACGAGATAGAAGATTGTGATCAGTGGCTGAGGGACTAATCATGCTAACTACGACTAAGGGCCATTGTGCCATATATAAACTCCAGCACGTATTATGACCAAATGGAATGCATAAGTTGTCATAGCGTTTATTAGATTTTTTATTTACTGACCGTTAATTCTTTTTATATGAAAATGTAAACGTCTGAATAAGTCAACGTTGCAAATAATTCAGAGTCAAGTATATAAAGATTAATATTACATTTTAATTTAATCCGTCCAGCCGGCAAGTGAAATTAACAAATCATTTTCTTTTAACGGGTTTGCATTGATGTAACTTGAGTTATTTATTGTTATTACACATATGTAATTAAGAAAAATATAGATTAAAAAATGGTTGTATGTAAAGTCGGTTTACGGACGATAATTTTACGTGATAACGTCATAAGACAAGCCGAACGCTTAGGCCGATCGTGCCTGTATCGCTTGTTCCGCGCTCTCGCTTGCACGCTCGGCTCAGGCGGAACGTGACAATGAGTCATACCTTTTCGTGGGTGCAGCCGGCGTTCATTGATTTATAAGACGTCATCACTTCAAAAATGTTGTTATATTGTTTAATAGTACACGCGTAATAATTTTATTTCTTCAGGACAGAAAATGTTCAAAGAATAACGAGTTAAAGTCGAGTATGCATGACCATGTCCTTACGAATATGTTTTGATCTATGCTTACGAGGATCGATGCTTTGACAGCTACATCTATCTGTGTATATGTGTGCCTTGAAACTACATTATGTATTACTAGAAGTATTATAAAGTGTACTATCTTTCCTATGCTCAATGTAAGTAATTTATTGATTTTTCTAATATTATTTTTTAATGTCGAAATTTAAATTAAATATAATGAGGGGTTTTGACGTCCGTTTACGCTACCACCGCGTTCGCGTATTTGCAAACAGAAAGTAGTCAGTAGTTAGCATGAATAACTGCGTAATTGTAACGTAACGTGTCGTTCTCGTGAAACAGCGCAAACTGCCATTTATCTAGGGCAACTGTGATACAGATAAATCATAGTTCGTGCTACGGCCTCTGTATATCGTCGTACAAACTGTTATCTATTCTTTGTGATACGTGCACGCGCTAGTAGAGTTAACGGACGTGAAAACACTCGCACTATGCATGTAGATGGCGTTTATGTCTTATTATTTTTAAATGTGAAAACTATTCTCTCTTTCATTAATATAATATCGATCCTATGTGCCGCCGTCCTTTTATATTATTGAATGATTTAAATAAGCTTTTATATTTTATATTACTTCTTCGGGTAGCCCGATCATCATCCAAGTATCCAAGTATCATTTCGAAATAATTCCTATTTCCTTTGACGAGATTCGTATCCGCGACTTTTTGGCTTTCACTACAGGATTGAAAAGTTTGATATTTGATGTGTGTTAGCGACTAGGAAATGTTACCTCGAATATACCTCAAAATCAATTAATCGTATTAAACAACGTCCGAGCCGTTTAGAAGTTTTCGAAACGATCTGTTATGCTGGTAGTACAGTCGCCTGCAATAAGATGTATACATTCCGTAATTTTGAAAACTATGATACAGCAGTACATTTTATATTGAAATAGATAAGGAATATAAATAACTACAATTTAGATTATTTTTGACGTATTTTTTTATGGAATTGATCGCTGAGACACTTCTGAAAATTGGGAAATGTATACATCTTATTGCAGGCGACTGTACTATAACTATATTCCGTTGGTTGGACCACTCCACACACCACACACACCAAAGTACGAATTTGATAATACTTTTAATATTTTGTTTTACGCAGATTATTATTTAGAGCATACAGAGAGAAATTCCAATCAATATATTTTTGGTCTCTATATCAGTAATAAAGTACATCTCATTCACTAAAAAAAGGTTGGGGAAATTGTACAGTTTGTTACATCATATTACTGAAAGCATTATACAGAAAGCTTATAAATAAGTTTTCACTTATAGATAAATAATTAAAAACTAAATAAATACTATTAATTAGCAACCTAACATCGTACAGTGGGCCGAGCACGAAAATCTGTTTAAGTGTAACGTAATCGCATCGTTGACGTATTTAGTACAAACTGTCATTTATCTGGTACAATAATGGCACAGATAACTCAATACGTAAACGATACGATAATGATATACTGGAGCAGATTTTCGAACGTTATTCTGGAGTGAGTTCAAATCGAAAACTTCAAAAGTTAGTCGAATTTTGATATTTACAAACCTGAACTTGAGTTCTCGATCGATACTCATGCATTACAATTCATTTCATTGTACTGTTAGCCATTAACCATACAAGTCAATTGGAATGAATTGCTGCCTAGAAATGTGGTATGATTTCTGCGAAATCTATTGTATTATTGGCCAAATATGGCGAATGGCGAGTCTACGGGTAATGTCATTAGTGGAATATATTCCCAAAATCTTGTGGTTCGTTTTTGCATTATATTGTAATTGTCTCGCTTTTTCGATCGGTAAAATGTATATGAGAAAGAAAGCTAAATATATGTTCTTGCTCTAAAATTCAAAATCACAGCCTGGAACATGAAAATAAAATTTGAATTCCATGTTCAAAGTTGGTCTCTAGAGTTATGTGTGCAGCTGTCAATGTGCCAAAACAATTGTTTGACATAAATTGAACAAAAACTAATGGAAGTGAAAAAAATTATAAGAAGGTTAGCTAAGTGTTTTTTTATCATAATAAAATATGTACTTTTGCAACTTCAATGTCTAATATAAATAATTTCGTTTATTCTCGGACATGATATTCAAATATGAAAGGCAACGGTTTTTTTCATAAACATAACTTATTGCAAGAAGTTCAATATGTTATCTTATAAAACATACAAATAGTGCAGGATAATAATGTAAAACATAGTTTATTCTGTTTACTACTTTTTATTACATGTATAAGTTTTGAACCATATTAAAATAACCACTTTTTTTTTTGAAGTGGTTGCATAAATATCCAAAATCCGCCATTTTGAATTTTGAGTCTGCGAGTGATTGGATTTTGAAATTTGGTGAGTAGAACGGTATTAAATAAATTACCAATTTGAATGGTTTATTTAAATCATTCAGTTATATCTTATTTATGTTGCCATAATTATAACTTTATTATTATCTACATTAGATAATAGAAAGGGGTATTATTATTCAAGTATGAACATGTACAGCATGTAAATGCCTTATATATAAGTATACTATATAAGAACTATGTCTGCATATTTTTGATGCATTTACGAAGCATTTGCACTAATTTCTTAACATAGTATAAATATATCTTAATTATTTATACATGTAATGTCTTATGTCGTCCCCAAATAGACGGATATAGGGGGTACCCCACTTTTGGGTCACTTCTTCCTTAGGTCCGACGCTGTGTCTATAAGAGCGCCACCTTAGGGTACTCTTTAAGTCCGATCCTGTGCCTTTTCTTAGTACAAATTGTAAACTTCAAAGAGAAACATTTTCGATGTAAGACTTAAACTAAGGGTTTTTATTACGTTTTGTTTTGCTGTTGAATTTTATGATTAAAAATTGTAAGCTTAATACTGCAGTAAGATATAATATCATATAGAACAAAAATAATATTAACTATTACTACTAATCATGTCGTTATACGAAAGGTGAGATAGCCTACGTTCCGGAAAGTGCCGAAATTACTCGCGGCGTTCGCTTCGGCACACCCATTCCCTTATAAGCCCACGATCATCGTGAACGACTGAGCGAACTCGATACGTCATCGATGAAGTCACCGAAAACGCTCACACCGCGACCAGAACGGTCGCGGATCGAAGGTGGGTTTACGTGGTCTTTGTGAGCTGTCACTGTCAACCAAAGGGTCCGGCAAACCGGGGCGCGACAGTTGTGAGCGTTGACGGCGCTTACCGGAATGTACCCTAAGAACAACTACAGGCATATTCTTGAATATGTGATCACCATACAACTCTGGCTGGTTCTAGCACGAATTATACAGCATTAGGTCTCTCTGTGTCGCAGTAGGCATGAATACAAACAATAACATGCCACAACATCTAGGAACATTTCGGCTCACACCAATTTATTAATTGGTCCCGACCAATAATCGAATCTTAAATAATATTATTAATATAATATATAAATAATAATATTATAGAATAAGAGCAAACATCGTTGCATTTTTGACAACATCCGTGAAACAAATGACGAGATGACAAGGAACGTTGGAAAAACAACCTTGTACAAGGGCGATATCTTAAAGAATTTTTCATCGGTGAGCTCGTCGACGAAAACAACGACGAAACGTTAGAGAAAATAAAAACCCCAGGATAACTAACTAAGAGCTAACGGTGCCGTCTGTAGTAAGTAAATTCATGTTATTGTTAAGCAAAACAATTAGTAAAAAAAAGGTTGCACTTTTTAGCGACCCTTGCTACTTACGGAATCGATTGTCAATCACCGTCAAAAAGGACATCAAGACGTCGAAACACTTTTCAGTTATTGGAGTGTAACTCTAAAACCGCTTGCCTGAATTTTATGAAATTTAAATGGGACCACCTCGGAAGTATATAATCTTTCAAATAAATAAAAAATAATATTGTTAATCGGTACAAAAAGTACTGATAAAGCTCCTATTTATCTAGTACAACTGTGCCACAGATATCCGATAGTTAGTAAGACGTGTTAGTAAATTGTTCATACTGATACTATTTTGCAAATTATTCGTGCTAGATCCTCGGAGCGCTTTCGACTAGAAAGGCACGTTATGGTGTCGATTGTTTTCTTAGGTGATTAGGACATATCAAAACCTACAGGCGGTCCGAAAGCTATGTGGTTGGAGACATACGAGAAAGCAGCATATTAAACTCTAGGCGTGAATACATCTAATTATATAATTGCATAATATTAATTGAATAATAATTAGTTTATTCATTTCATAATGATAACAAAATCGGGGGATACAGTTGGGCGTTGTAGTTTCATTTCTATTCTATAAATAAAAAAAAATTATACCACTTGATAGCTAAAGGATCAAAGAATTCGTTACGATAAACTAGAACAATGGCGCATCGCGCGGGGTGGAGGGGGATGCCCCGCCATTTTGAGGTTATTTTGCTGCGAGATTTGCAATTAGTATAACTGTTGACTAGGAGAAACGTATTAACGTACAATACACGGCCGTGTCCATGACACATTCACACCTCATTATTTAGTGTATGCTAAAATATGCACAAACTAAACACAATATCAACAAAGACTGTTTATTTAAAAAAACATCTTTTTAAGTTTTAAACATGTTTTATTAGAGAATGAAAACATTGAAATTGAAGGAAAGATAAAAGAGTAGCTATTTTGTAAATTTTAGTATTGAGAAGCGAATGATTATTCTGTGTTCATATAAAATGTGCTTTATTTATTTCTAAGTTAATTCTAAGTGTAGAATATAAATTGAATAAGTAAATAAGTTTTGGTTTTGTTCTATTTTAAGGTATAAAAAAAAGAAAGAATTATTATGTATTAGAAGTATGTAGTTATTGAAGACAATTTTTTCATGTTTTTATTATGAATTCACTCGTCTAGTGCCTCATTTCACGAGCTTAGGTATTTTAAGTATTTACAGATTTCGATGGTCCAGTTCGTACCAAGGTTAGAGTATTGACTATAACGCCTTTGCAATTTTATAGAGAAAATTACACATCCGCGAACGGGGCTCGAACCTGCGTCTTGTGACAGTCCGTGTCAGACGCCATGAACCCTAGTCCACCGAGGCTCACCGTCCGAGCATCGAACTACAACTCTATTTGAAACTGTTGTGTGGGATCGGTGCGACATCTAGTGAGCAGCTTGACAGCATTATCCTACCGAAAAAGAGTTTTACAAACTTTTGTATTGATGTCTCAACCCCTCATAATTTTTATTGGGTTATTCCACTATTCCCCCTGAAATCCCTCTTAAGGGGAACGTGAAAGAAATGTTTAATAATCCCCCTTATACATCGACAGGACATATATTAGACAAGTATTTTATCCCAAAAGTGATACGTTATATCCTTATCGAAGTACATATAACCTAATTCCCCCTTAAGGTGGAATTCCGGGTGAGAATAGTGCAATAAGCGTTTTAATGTATGTTTTTTTTTTAATTTTACTGGTTCTGGTTTTAAGGTAGTTTCAGTATAATGTATATAATTATACACTTTTATCGAGTATGTAATGTTCCTGTGTTGTACTTTTGTAATTTGCACAAATAATTTAATGTTGTGATAAAAATGAAGATAATAAATGCCATTTTATTTTTATTGCTGTAATTTTATTGGTCAGCCCAGTTTATATATCCACTGATACGACGATAGTCGCGCAAGTAGCAGCACGTACAGAACTGTGGTCCGAGCACGAAAATTTGCTTAAGTGTAACGTTATCGTGTCGTTTACGTATCCAGTACAAACTGAGTTATCTGTGCTACTATTGTACTAGATAAATGACAGTTTGTACTAAATACGTTAACGATGCGATTACGTTACACACAGATTTTCGTGCTCGGCCCACTGAAGCGTCCGAGCGGCGGTCTGTTAGCATTATTTATAACTAGATAACTTCAGCGGTGTCGCTAGCTTCATCCTTCATTCAGGTGTAATTACTTATCCTTTAGTGTATTTTTACAGCAGAGACGGCATAGACAAGTAAACTATATATAAGTCAAAAAGATACATGAAAGTGGTAGTTCTTTATTTTTAAAATTATGAATCCACATTCACTTCACAGCTCCGCGGCTAGGAACCATTGGTGCGACTGAACGCACTATGGCGCCACTACATCACAGAATAGATAATAGTAACTACGCGAGACATACCTACACATTTTACTCCGTGAGTAGATTACAAAGTCGGGCACGATGCTCCGCCCGGGCCCGCCGTCCCCGTATAGGTAGTAGGTTTAGGTATAGAGAGCAGCTGTATAAGTATTGCGAGTAGGTAGGTTCGTACGTCGTTGTACCTATTCTAAGTGGGTAGGTATGTCTCATCGCAGTCACTGTTGTCTATTCTGTGATGTAGCGGCGTCGTCGTGCGTTCTGACGCACTATTTTCTTAGCCGCGGAGCAGTGACTATGGGTTCATCTAAAAAAACATATTTTTCTTTTATTTTCATGACCAGTTATCGATTTCAAACCACCCCGTTCAATATTGTGCACTAATTAACAAAGACCTTATATATCCATAGGATAATAAAACAGAACTAAAAGATAAAATACATTTATTAACAATAAAATTACAATATCACTACATTACGAACGTATCACAACATGAATTATACATCTTTCTAAACCGACAAAAAGCACCGCCATCTTATTATTGCTCATAAATACAATTTTGTTAAACTACAATAATTACTACTTCAATAAGTTAAAGGAGATTCACTAACATTTTCATAAATTCGTCCTAAATCCAATATAATTTAGTATAATTCATTTATTTATTACGCGTAAAATACATTTGTAAAAATATATGTTGAAACCAAGATAAAAAAATTATTTAAATAAAATAGTATATAATTAAAAATTGTATAGTTTATTAAATATAGAAATACAAGAAGGAATGTAAAAAAAATATAATAGGCGAGACGAACGTTATTATTTCTGAAATAAGATAATCGTGAAGTTTATTGATCTGGCCCATTAGTTGATGTACACAAGAAACAATACAATATTCAGGTAACAATATTTCAGACCATATCTAATATTACAAACAGGAATCATTGTATTTTTGTAACGAATACACTCAAAAATCACTGAAGCGATATAAAATTTCTATCGCGATTACAACGCTATATTATCCCTGAGCAACATAGGCTATACAGACTGACTGGTTGAACACTTTACATAAACAAGGACATGATAATTCATGGTCACATGAAACGTTTAAAAAAATAAAATTAAAAAAATACCGTTAAACTACAGAGGAAACCTTCATTCTATGAATGTGCTATAACTCGAAAATTATGGACACCGTCCGAACGGGGTTAATGACCCAAAGCGCCGCGCCGCGTTCAAAGGAATCAAGCTGCGTCCGAACGGGGTTAATGACCCAAAGGGCCGCGCCGCCCGCGCCGCGTTCACAGGAATCAAAGGATGCCGCGATCGTCGGCCGCCCGCCCGGCCGCGCCGCGCCGGTGTAAACAAACAAGTACTTACCTTGCCGCGCTAAGGCAAATTTTATTACTACACGCGCGCCGCGAGTGACCATGTTTATTGTTTTGAGTAGACAATTAAAGTTAAATTAGGTAAATATTAGGCACCTATTTTTTTTTCTTAATTAGAACGAGAATCGAGTACTGAGCACTATATATCAATATGTAAAGTGTTCAACCAGTCAGCCTGTATATTCTGATCCATCATCATCCACGACCACGCGGATGAAACCGTGGTTCTTCACGGAGCGCTGCTTGTGAAAAATTATTGTGACGTACGCAGTATCAATTAATACCACATTTTGATTTAATTAATACATTTTCGAATAAATATAAATTGTAATAAGTTAAGAGGGAATGTAATGCAATACTCCAATGGATAAATAACATAAACACTACATTGGACTAAAGATGATCCTAAACAGAAGAGATCTATAAATACCTAAGTTTTAATGAAGAATACAATTAATAACTTTAACATAATTGATAGTATAATTTAATTATAGATAGTATAGACACACCTAGTCATAGCGTTAATTCTTAATTAATTTACGATTGGAACTGAAATCTGGTTCTCGCGGAATGAGTTTATTTATAACCCACGGCTTTTTCTTCTTTTCGAGTTCTCTTATTGCTCGGGACAGATACAAAAAAAATCTGCTCTGTATGATCTGTGTCACGGCGCTTAAAAGAGGACAGACAAACTATTTGTCCTTTTTACACCCTAATGGAAGAATAAAGGCATAGACATGAATATTTTTAATGCCTTAAGTTAGTACAAGAACAAATCGTTAAACTGACGGTTATCGCCACGACTCTCATTTATTTTATTATTAATTTCATTAAAGTCATTTAGTTTAACCCTTTGGTTACCATCATCATCATCATCAGCCTGTAGCAGTCTACTGCTGGACATAGGCCTCTCCAATTGCACGCCACTTAGGTCTATCTTGGGCTTCTCGCATCCAGTTTTTGCCAGCCGTCTTGCGCAGATCGTCACTCCACCGTGCCTCAGGACGTCCTACACTACGTTTGCCGAGACGCGGTCTCCACTCTAGAACTCGTTTACCATTGACGTAAATTTACGTGCGTTACATTTATAAATATTTTGTTTTAATTATCACGGTATATGAAGGGTTCATACGTTTAGACAAACATGCGATTTGCAACTTAACTAGATATTAATGTTAAAATTAATGTGTTGTTTAGCGCTCTTCACATTTCAAGATACAATTTTTAAACATATTTTATAACCGAGTATCAACTAGTTTAAAGTGCTAATAACGCATTCACTGCGCTCGGAACCTCTCTACGAGTACTGTTACTTCCTTTGTCCGATATTTTCACTTACCGGTTTTACAAACAGCAATGATTGCAACCTAATACTTTGCAACAGAATATCTGATATTGTGGTGATACTCGCTAAGACAAATAAGTATAATAATGAACTCCGCTGAAGGATGATCTCGATGGACCAAGCAAGCAATCGAAAACTCAAGCCGCCTTATTAAAACGTGGACTAAAGTTAAGTTTAAACCATGGAAAATATATTAAATTTGCTTAACCATGGTTTAAACTCGTTAATACGGCGGATGCTGTTTGACAACTATCCGTTAACTATAAGATCTTCGTTTTTAACAATTCCACCGTGTAATGGTTCACACCTCCTGGTAAATATACAAAATAATTCCCAAAAACCGCGGACCGAAGGATTAAAGTAACAATTAGGACCTCGCCTTACGTGGATATATACCTTAACTTTTTCTTATGTATACTTAATTTAATAAAGCGGCATTTTTTTGTTTGTATAAACACGTTAATCTCGAGGCTACCAGTCCGATTTTAATAATTCTGTATATCATAGCCAGATTGATGAGGAATAGTAAAGGCTACGTTTTATACCTAAAAACGCGGGTGACCTCACAAAGCGTAGCTAGTCATGCATAAGTAGGGTTAATATGTAAAAGCATATTTTAAAATGGGGGCAAAATCTGTTAAGTGTTTGGTCCCGCTATGTAGCTTGTAACTAGAAAGATAAATAGAAACGTACTGCATTATCAAATCTTAAGTTACTTTCCTGTTGCAGTGACAAGATGAGCATATCGTTCGTTTGATAGTAAGCAACTTGGGTGCCAATAACAGTTGTAGTATTAGACATACCTTTAAATTCATTACATCGGAAAAGGCAGTTAAATACCGCTATTGCGACTCTCGTCGCCTCTTCGAGACATTAGTGGAACTTTTCATAATGGTTTTTATATCTATATAGCGAGGGTTAATTAATTAAGGTTTTCAAGGATAAATTTAATCGTCGATAGATAGCTATAGGGAACCATTGGCAAAAGCTGACAAAATGAACTAGCGAGTTAAATTGTCTGGAGCTTGTAAGGTTTTCTAAGTTCATAATAAGGCTCGTGTTGGTATTTCCTTATATCTACTGGTCTACTGTCTTCCACTGTCCGTCTCCACCTCTGAGCAACACCACCTCGTCTTCCGAGTCGCTGGTCTCCGAGAGGGGAAGGTCTTCCACGTCGAAGTACGGTTTTCGTACTATTTCTATAACAAAATTTTTAAATCAGTATAAGAGGAGTGAAGCGCTCGCATCGGAGCTTGACTTGGCGATCTTAACCGATCAACAAGTTAAGCAACGCTTGCTGCAGTCAGGATGGGTGAACGCTAGAGGCATTGTTTAACTGAGCGATTCCGTGCCTCGGTGGGCACGTTAAGCCGTCGGCCCCGGTTGTTTGTCTTAGGACAACAGTCGTTAGGCTATATCGAAGGCCTGCGAAACTTCGACATGGGTTGGCCACTAACCTATCCTCAAGCCGCACTGGGCCTGCGTGGTAGATTATGGCACAGCTTCTCTCTTTGAGAGGGAGATTTTGGACCAATTATGTATTTTTATTTTATGTAAAGAGGATTTGGCTTGTTTGCTTCAAAAAAGGTATCGTCATATAACAGTCGTATTCTATTTCGCAAGAAGACGTAGTTAAATAATATTCCCTCCACTATCGAAATGCGAACCGTAACAGGTGATGAAACTCGACTTACTAGTTAGCAGGCCTCTTGTGCAAATGTGTGTGTGCCTTGGGTGGTACCACCGAAGTAACAGATATTCTGCCGTGAAGGAATAGTGCACAGCAAAAAGATACAGCCGCGGAGAGCGTAGGTTTAGTAATAAGGTCTCGTAGTCACGAGCGGAACCCTAAGAATCACAATCATTACGAAAATCCATCACAGCCAACACCAATAACTATCACAGTAATTACAAAATCTATGACAGTCATCACATATCTAAATGAATGATGGTCATCATAAAAAAATATCATTATCATTACAAAAATTTATCATAGGCTTAATACAATCAATAAAAAATATGCAAATAGATTACTGTAAGTAGCGTCATAAAACAAAAAACTATCTATCAGCACTAAAAACTATTAGTCATAACAAGAAACAAACACAGTTATCACAAAAAACTATCACAGTCATCACAAAATCTATCACATACATCACACAATCTATCACATACATCACACAATCTATCACATTCATCACAAAATCTATCACAGACATCACAAAATCTATCACAGTCATCACAAAAACAATCCCAGTCAACACAAAAATCTATCACACTCATCACAGACTTATCAGTCATCACTAAAAACTATCACAGGCATAATACAATCATAAAAAATATGTAAATAGGTTACCGTAAGTAGCGTCATCGCACAAGGGCCGCTTGTCGTCGGACGGTATCTGCGTGAAGAGATATTCCCGTCGCGACTCTCGAACCCGCTCCCGGCAGCTGAAGCACCACGCAGCCGTCACCACCAGGGCCACGCCTACCACACCTGCCAACAAAAAAACGGTAGTAAACTCGTTTACGGACGATAATTTTACGTGATAACGTCATGAGACAAGCCGAACGCTTAGGCCGATCGCGCCTCTCTATCGCTTGTTGCGCGTTCTCGCTTGCACGCTCGGCTCAGGCGGAACGTGAAAAAGAGTCATACTTTTTCATAGGTGCAGTCGTTCATCAATTTATAAGGCGTTTTCACGTCAAAGATATGAAAAGTTTTGTCACGTTTTCTTATAATTGGACTCACATTGTTTGTACATACGAGTATGACATTACTCATGTTATGTATATATTTATAGTTGTATAAAGTGTAATTTTTTATTGAAACAGTAAATTCAGTCACTTGAATAATAATTTAATTAATTTACTTTAGGCACTGTCCTGTCTAAGTCACGTTCTAGTAGAGGATGGATGCATTACTAAAACTTTCCAAAGCGAGTGACGAGGAAAACACAATGTTTCATGATTTTGTAAATTTAAACTTTACCTAATATATAATATGGGACAACATCCACACAAGGCAGAGCCTGTACTATGGTAACCTATAACTGATATACATACTTACATATATAAAATAAAAATAATAAAATAATGACAGTTTTTCGCCTTATTTTAATAAACTGCTTTCATGGCTAAATCAAATAAATTATATTGAATTGTATAACATTAAAAGTTATGGTAGGCATTTTATTTACACAAAACAATTTACCTAGTACTTTCACTACACTTATGGGGTACTTAGTTGTTAACATTAGGTAGTAAGTTCACTGATTATACATAAAGAAAGGTCGATCGATAGCGTTCATACAAACTCGCGCGCATTGCTTACGTGGGCGGACTGCTACTACTGCTACCGGGATGCGTCGGGTGCGAGGGGTGGAGGTGTAGCGAGGCGTGTAATGCACGCGGAACTATCATTTGTGGCGCCTAAGGACTGTTACTTATTCTGTTTTTGAAGGCGGGAATAAAAGCGCGCTAACTAAATATGTTAGGTATACCGGGACCGCGTGTTACAATTGTTATTTCACCGATTGTGAACCGATTGTATCATTGTTTTTTGATGCATCGATTATGAATTCAAGTTACCTCCTTTTGATATAAACCAACAATACTAGAAACGTTTCAGCTTTAGCACCGTTTCACGGTTTCGTATAGATGAATTAGCCAAATTGATAATGTATTCACAACTTCCTTGGTTAGGTGCGAACAAGGAACTGTCATCATAAGAATAAGAATTTTACTGTTGTATTGCTACATCTTTTTCTACCGACTTCCAAAAAAGAGGAGGTACTCTATTCGACTGTTTTTTTATACATAACTTTCGATAGAGTGAACCGACTCTCAATTTTTTTTGTTTGAAAGCCGGTGCTTCTCGTGTGGTCCCATTCAAATTTCATCAAATTCGGTCCAGTAGTTTTTGAGTTACACTCCAATAACTGAATAGAATGGAAGTCGGTATTAATTTTTTTTTATATTGTACTTGTTATTCTGACAACTATTATAAATGCGAAAGTGAGTCTGTTTGTTACGCTTTCATCCCTAAACGGCTGAACGGATCGTAATGCAATTTGGCAAGGTTATATATTACATCCCGGGGAAGGACATGGAATACTTTTCATCATCTTCAATCATCACCACGCGAGTAAAACCGCGGGTCGTAGCTGCTTATATAAGTATGAGCTTACCAGCCAACATGACGAACACAAGCCGCGGCATGCCGAGCACGTTGTCATCGCTCTCCAGCTTGAACAGCACGTTCGGAGTCAGCTTCTCTTTGCTGTTTAACTGTAAGTACAATAAATGTTTTGTATACCATTCCCACTCTAAAAAGCTTATTTTATTCACTGAAAACTGTGATTAAAAAGCACTTTTAATCACACTACTTTATGTTTGGGGTTTAGAACACGCCAATACATTCATCCTCCACATCAATACGATACAACCTCTATAATAATAAGAAAATTATATACTATAATATATTACTCCTCATTTTAGTACATTATTTTAAATATTAATATGCATTTTAATTAACTTAACCGTCCCTTTTCTTCATTAAATGTCTATTTTCGCTTACATTATTTCTGTTTCCCGTAGTCATGGTATAGAGTTTAGTATGCAACTCAATAAAACTGATTTATATCGAGGGACATGAATCGTTCACTCGGGAATCAATCATCATCTGTCATTTGTTCTGTGTCTGGGTGTAAATTATCTGGTTACGCCTATTATTTTACCATCATTTCATACGATAAATTACTCATCCAAATCTTATCTGATGCTGGTATTACGACTTCCATGTGCCACGCAAGGGGAGTTACTTATCATTGTCTGACGATGAAACCTGTTTCTCGTCGGGTGACATCGCACCCGCGCCTCCTGCGCCGGCAGTCTGTTGTGGGTACTTGAATGGACCCCACCTACCGCGCGGTCAATGATCGATTTTCGACGAATTTCTCACGATCGTTCGCAATTAACATAAGAACTTGTAAACCCGTTAATTAAATACCTTCAAGTTGCTAGAGAAGAGTGACCTAGTGCAGTGTTGTGCACAGTAACCTGTGACCCAGATAGACTAGATGACCTGGACGATACCTACCTACCTGTGAGACGTGGTGAATTCCTCTGCAAAGGTGAGTAGCTCTCTAATGGTTTCCTGGTTTGTTGTATTAGCAGCATCACTGTGTATCAAGTACCTACATAAATTCTAGGATTTAGGTGAACCAGCAACTTATCCTGTTCCACATCTCTAATTGTGGCAGGCGCGCATCGCCCCCTGGTCAAACCTGGAGGTTGTATGCACCATTATCTATAATATTTATGTATTTAGAAATATACAAGTATGTTTATCAGTTGTCTAGTACCCATAACACAAGCTCTGCTTAGCTTGGGACTAGATGGCGTTGTGTGATAGTTGTGGAATATTTATTATTATCATCATGAATTACTCGCTGCGTTCGTGATTCAGTCGTTAGAATTCTTCATTTGCTGGTGATTCATCTGTGTTTCCGCTTTAAATCCGTCCTTTATTCACTAATTGCATAGTATACTAATTTCATTTTATATTGAAAAAAAAAATTAACAATAATACTGTAACAACTATACAATAAACAGATTAATCTTACAAATGTGGATTTATTATTCAGTCGGATCTAACCTTAATCCTTCCTATATCGTGATAATTAAAACAAAAGATTTATGAATGAAACTGACGTATATGTACGTCTCTGGGACGCAAAGGGTTACAAGCAATTGACATTGACAAGTCTTTGACAAATATTGTTAACCCATGGTATTAAGGACGTACAGTCGCCTGCAATAAGATGTATACATTCCATAATTTTCAAAACTATGATACAGCACTACATTTCCTAACAATGTAGATAAGGATTATTTTAAACAATCAAATAATATAAATTACTTCATTTTAGACTAATTTTGATGTCTATTTTGTTGAAATTAAATGTTGAGGCGCTTTTGAAAATTATAAAATGTATACATCTTATTGCAGGCGACTCTACCCACTACTGATCCTACAAATACTAGATAATTAAAAGTAAACAACTTATCAGTGATCATGAATGACCACGGGGAATTTACCCGTGACTATGGTATTTTTTAGCATACTAACTATAATCAGCAGGGCTATTATATATCTCAATTGCTAACAAATGTTGATTGAAATCTGAAAAAATGGCCGCTCTATGTCACTTTTGTCAGCTCCAGTGATCAACTTACTGCCATTTTTGCTTACTTGAGTTGTCAAAAGTGACATAGAGCAGCTTTTTTCAAGATTTCAATCAACATTTGTTAGCAAGTGAGATACATAATAATAATAATAATAATAATAATGCTTTCTTACCGCAGGGGCGGCTTTGTGGCGAGCCGTCGGTGAGTGGCGACACCGCGGACCCTGATTCTCCCTGGGGCTAAATGAGACCCCTGACCCCCGGCTTGCCTTAATTGGCCGTCCGGGGGTGGAGACGCAAGAGCAAGTAACAAAAAGCTCCAAGGGTGGAAGTGTTAAAGGGCATAACGCCGGTAGTAGCGCTCTAGTGAAACCGCAGCACACCTCTCAACACCCTTCAGATATCCACACCAACGTTGCCCCTTTTGTCACCATTGATGGTGGCTCTTATGGGGGGCCCGTTTAGTGGATGGCAAGTCACCACCTGCCTAAATATTTTAACATGAGACTGAAATTGGCAGGTGCCGTAGTCTTGTCCATAGCCCACTATCTCCCGTACCACTTATAAGTACATCTCAATAGCCATGCCCATTTTACCCATTTTTGTAATAGATATACCATGTAACCATCCATCCAAAATGTTTCTGTTTTTATACTACATTGTATTTTTATACCAAATGGGCCTCTAAGTGTTGGCTACAGCCCCACTTATGCCTATGTAAAGGACCGGGTGAAACCCGTGAAATATGTCAAATAAATGGAATAATAATAATAAATAATAATAAAACCGCAGGGGCGGCTTTGTGGCGAGCAACCGCAGGGGCGGCTTTGTGGCGAGCCGTCGGTGAGTGGCGACACCGTGGACTCTGATTCTCCCTGGGGCTAAATAAGACCCCTGACCCCCGGCTTGCCTTAATTGGCCGTCTGGGGGTGGAGACGCAAGAGCAAGTAACAAAAAGCTCCAAGGGTGGAAGTGTTAAAGGACATAACGCCGGTAGTAGCGCTTCAGTGAAACCGCAGCACACCTCTCGACACCCTTTAGCCAGCCACACCAACGTTGCCCTTTCTGTCACCATTCATGGTGGCCTTTATGGGGGGCCCGTTTAGTGGGTGGCAAGTCACCATCTGCCCAAAAATTTTAAAATGAGACTGAATTTGGCAGGTGCCGTAGTCTCTTCCATAGCCCACTATCTTTTTATCACTAATAAAATCATTTCAATAGCCTTGTCATTTTACCCATTTATATAATAGATTTATCATGTCACCATCCATCCAAAAGTTTCTGGTTTTTTTTATACTACTTTGTATTTTTTATACCAAACAGGCCTCTAAGTGTTGGCTACAGCCCCACTTATGCCTTTGTAAAGGACCGGATGAAATCCGTGATTTATTTTGAATAAAAGTAATAATAATAATAAATATATTCTGAAAGACGGTACGGTCGACATTTGTCGGGCATGCCGCCGTCCTGGAGAGTCACTCAGACATATTATTTCCGGTTGTTCTCATCTTGCTAATGGAGAGTACTTGCACAGACATAACCAAGTAGCCAGGATTATTCACCAGCAACTTGCACTTCAATACGGCCTTATTGAGTCTGAGGTGCCGTACTATAAGTACGCACCTACGCCTGTTCTTGAAAACGGTCGTGCTACGCTCTATTGGGATCGATCTATAATCACGGACAGGACTGTTGTTGCTAATAAGCCTGACATCGTGGTGATCGATCGATCTCAGCACCGGGTAATGCTTGTTGACGTCACCATTCCTCATGATGAGAATCTCGTGAAGGCCGAAAAGGACAAGCTCAGGAAGTACCTTGACTTAGCTCATGAGGTGACCGCCATGTGGGATGTTGACGAGACGATCATTGTTCCGATAGTGGTTTCAGCAAACGGTCTTATAGCAAAAAGCCTCGACCAACATCATAAGAGGCTCTCGCTAGACGGTTGGATCAAGAGCCAGATACAGAAGGCAGTACTCCTTGACACGGCACGTAGTGTCAGGAGGTTCCTCAGTCTGCAGCCCTAACCACTGGTAGTTTGGGTCATGCCCCGCTGCCGATGGCAATCTAGGATTAGGTTTTTTACAATGTTTTTTATTTATTATTTTTTATTGTATATAGAAATATTGTAAAAAATGTAATTTTAAGAAAAGGAAATAAATAATGTGAATAATAATAATAATGTTTATTTTCTTCAACATACTATAAAGTTTACAAAAATGGGCAGGAGTCCTCTTTTAGACATGTTATAATGCCTGTGCCAGAGGACCCCGCTCTTCCGTAATAATAGCCCTGCAGATTACATTATAGTATTTATTTAGTTCGAAAAATTATATTTGAGGTGGTTGATGTTTGTTACTTGAGTGAAATTTAGTAAAGAACGCTTATTCTAAGGTTTAACAGTTCTGGAAAATTTTTACTATCAGATGGTAAATATATAACGGTGTCCCGGTGCCCAGCATTGACAGAACGGTTTTTCAATACATTTAAAGAAGTAAGAATATATATATCGTTTATCCTACCGACTTCCAAAAAAAGGGAGGAGGTACTCAATTCGCCTGTTTGTTACCTCATAACTTTCGACTGGGTGAATCGATTTTCAAAATTATTTTTGAAAGCTGGTGCTTCCCATGTGGTCCCATTTAAATTTCATCAAATTCGGTCCAGTAGTTTTTGAGTTACACTCCAATAACTGAATAGAATGGATGTCGGTAATAATTTTTTCAAATTGTACTTGTTACTTACTACAATATGCCTCTCCTTAGCGATGTACCCGCCCACGTCAGCGGTAACAACCATCTCTTTCCCTTTGTATTCGAGAGGGAGAGAGACAACGAATCTGCCGTTCTCGTCGCTCGAATTGGTGCTGACTAGCGACTTGGAGCCGAGAGTTCGAACGGATAGTTTTACGTCAACTAAAGGTCCACTGTTGCGGTCTAAAGTTAAACCTGGAAATAAAATTAATTGTACTTACAAAGAAAAAAATCAACGTTAGTATATTACTGCCGACTTTTTAAATAAAACAACTGAAGAAGAGCAAGAAAAGTTAGAAGGACTATATTTACAAACCGAGTAGCTACGAGTACATTTGAAGAGATTTAAAAATAACGAAACCGTTCGCTCGGACAAAATAAAAAAGTCAAGACAGAGCATTGTGAACAGAGAAGTGAGGCCGGTTTTCTTAACATGTAGTGCGTGCATCGGTGCATCATGGAGACTTCAAATTAAATTAAAATAAATTAATAAGTAATAATTTAATGATAATTCAATTTTTACGTGTTGCTTCCACGCGCCGCGATAGCCGACTGACGAGTCAAGCCGTAGTTTCGTTGTACGTGTTGTATGTAATTATGTATGAACACGGCGAGGCGTAGTTTGACCGGCCTCACTTCTCTGTTCACAACATTCTGTCTTGACTTTTTTTAAATTTTACTTCACTATTATTTTGTCTGAGACAGTTCGTTGGTATTTTCATCGACACTTACAGTACTTTCCTCGAATTTGAGACGAAACTATAAAATTATGAACACAGTTTCTTTTAATTTTTATATTAGTTAGACTAACGTGACACCTATCCCATCTTACTCGATGGTCACTATAACCTATCTATCGTCGGTTTCCCCGATAGGTAGTGTCTACTATCTATTATCTAGATAATAGATAGTAGACACTACCTATTTGTTTAGAATATGTTACGTCAAATTTCTATATGTAATAAGGAAAACTGTGAATAGAGAGGTTTTTGATACCAGCTGTTAGTCGAACGTTGTATTATGTTTAGGATTGCCATCTCTAAAGTTAAGCAACCAGGACAAGACACGTGAAAATCCCGGATTTTAAAACCCATGACAACAGGTTTTATTAAACATAGTCAGTGTAATGAAAAATGTTGAAAACGCCAATAAATCACCTTTTTATTTATTTACAGACCTTAAAATTAAATATATTCATGTTTTATCATCATTTTAAATGTACCTAACAAAACAGAATCGTATTATAGTTTTTGGGGGGGACGGTGAATTTAGCGAGTCGGTTCGTTGGTTGATCGCGGCGTGCGATAGCGCAGTGGAATTAGGATTTGTCCCGCAAAAAAGTAATGAGTAGAATTTTTTTTCGGAATTACGAAGGTAAATTGCTGCTTATATTTTTTCCAGGTTTATCCCTTTTTTGAGCTAATTCGCCTGGGTTACGGGCACAGTGCGTGTGTCGTGGGACCCGGACTACAAATGAAGCCTCGCCCGGACGCCCTCTAAACTAGGACAAATCCGGGGCAACCCGGACGGATGGCGACCTTGTGTGACGAACCCTACTCACTTGTGTTCATGATATACTCAAATCACACTAATATTATAAATGTGAAAGTTTGAATGTTTTAATGAAATCACGCAGAACTACTGAGCTAATTTAAATTAAATTTGGAGTAGAGATGGTTTGGACTCGGGATTAAACACATAGGCTTTTTATCCCAATCCTACTTCTACGCGTAGTCCTTTGGGAACGCAATACTTTATTCCACGAGGACTAACGCAGTAAGCTAGTATTATAATATTAAACTATTACTATTTACCGGCAAAACACTCACGTTAGGGATCGAATACGTCGACCCGAGTTTTACTACCCGCCGGGAGCTTGCACTCGCCCTGAAGATGAACATCGGACTTACTCGATACCCTAACGAGTGTTTTACTGGTTAATATTTAAAGTTTAATATGTATCAAACTCACTAGAATTTCTATACAAAAATAGTATTACTAGTTAGTTATATTTTATACTTGTGGATATAAGACTCGGAGTGATATGTTGTTCTTACCAGTAATGTAAAGAGAATTAGGGTCCTCTTCCACTTTGATATCTTCGAATTCCCCTCCGGGCAGACTCTCGGTGTTCACTCGCTTCATGACGATGTCTTTGTGTTTGAGAACGCCGTCCACCACGAGCCAGGTAAGCATCTGAAATAGAGGGTAGATATGGATTATAGGGTAATGAGATAGATTTGATGACTCTCTCGAGTTTTAACGCTGATCAAGTATTACCTACTCTCAGGACTGGGCAAAATACTTGCTTTGCTTTAATCGAAATACCAATTTAAGAAAATACTGCATCGCATGTATATTAAATACAAAATACGTCCAAGTACGGTATTTGAAATATAAATACAAAATACAGTATTTTAGCTATTTTTAATTGAAATACGAAATACATACAAAATGAGTAATCTAGACCAGTACGGGCTGAAAAGTAGAGGAGAATAAGATTAACTGATCAGTAAAACCAGATTTTCCTTTCATTAACACTATATTTTTAAATGTACTGTCAGACAAACAGCTTCTTATTGACTGCTAAACAAAACAATATTTCTACGGGTCCCTCACAATCGCTAAATAAAGGTTAATTGTATTTTAATGTTAAATTGTATTTTGAAGCCTCAAGTATTTGAAATACTAATTACAAAATACCTCGGCGTCAGGTATTTGAAATATCAATAACAAATTACATTTTAAGGAAGTAATTCAATTACGTATTTTACATCTCTCATATTCGGTAAGTAGGTCCTTATTACCCCCAAATGGGGCTTGTAGGTGACCAATTAGCGCTAATTTGTTAAATTAGTAATAATGTAGCTAGAAAAGCCCTAGGGCGGTAAGTACTTTAAAAAAACACACTTCACTCTTTTAAAAAGTTCGCGTACATATAACCCTCATACTGGCAATAGACATCATGCATTCAGCCCAATGACAACAGAGGTTGCTTCGCTATTAAGCCTTGTCTTCGTATGAGTATAATAGTCATCAATTTTATTTTTGTAATGCCGGTTTTTTTCTACTTACCTCACAATCGAGATGTAAAGCAGAGTAGTTATCTAGGGTGTAAGCATCAATTGCAGCCTTACAGCCCTTGGCTACTAATCTACTATTAATTACAAGTAATTCAAATACGGGCAGTATTAATATTTATTTTACAAGCAAATTATGTCGTTAAGGGAAACTAAAATTTGAAGCCTTGTCGTCCATAACATTTTGTGGGTCACTATCTGTTGCGGCCAACGCTCACCCTCCTTGGAACATAATAATTACTCTCATTGTTCTATACGCTCGTCGGCCTTATCGCTCGTGCTGGTGTTTTAGTGTAATTTCAAGTTTTTATTTGCTTTTCTCTAATTTAACTTGACGCCTATAGACTTTGATATCTCTCTTGATTGGCTCATTTAATATTCATGACAAACTGGATTTACATTGTTCCTTTTTTATAGTGGACTCGTACGTTTGTACATTTGCCATTCCTCAAGTTATTTTGATGCATCTATAGTTGCATCAAGTGATATTTTCTACTGACTTCCAAAAAGGAGGAGGTACTCAATACGACTGTAGTTTTTTTTTTACTTTTTTGTGGATGTTATGTCATCACTTTCAAATGGGTGAACCGATTCTCAAAATATTTTTTTTTTGTTTGAAAGCTGCTTCTCGTGTGGTCCCATTTAAATTTCATCAAATTCGGTCCAGTATTTTTTGAGTTACACTCCAATAACTGAATAGAATGGAAGTGGGTTTCAAGGTTTTCTAATTGTACTTGTTATCAATTCAAGTAGTTGGGGTCAAGTCAGCCTGTCTTAGTCGCGTTCTAGTAAAGCGATGGATTAATAAAATTATCAATCGTACATCTGTGCGAGTCCACTTACTAAGAACTGAGTATCTATTGCAAGTTTAGTGCAAGCGAGTGCCACTCACCTGATCGTGATAGTTGTGCGCTCGGACGATCACTTTGTACTCTCCGGCGGGCAGCAGCAAATGGAAATGTGCTGCGTTTCTGGTCACTCGGTATTGTCGCTCCACGCCCGTGATGGCGACTATCGCATCGCGGATCGGGGCCTCTTGCTCGCTCCTAATGTAGCCCACGATACCTGAAGAACATATCCTCTCTATATAATTGACAGATTAGCGCTCGATATAATGGTGCTGATTCTGCATTCGCTAAACTAAAAATCTCTAAATTATGGCATTCCTTATTCTGTTTCAACTGAAATCCAAATTAGTATAACACTGAGCCGAGGCGCGCAGTGCACGACGCGATCTCCAAGCGTGAACACTCCCTAAAGAAGAACGTCTTACACGTTCGAAACGTCGTCGGACTTAAACCGGCATAGTACCAAGTGAGTGAAGCCGGTATCTTTATACTCGTATTAGTATAATGTGTGATACTCACGATAGTTTTCAAACTCTAATAGTATAACACTTTCGAATGACAGCACTAAAATTAGACATTTCTCTTCAATTGTGGGCATATTATTGGATGGATTAGTCGTCACGTAATTAGCTGCTCGCTAAACTAACGAAAGGATACCAAAAACTGAAGAGAATAATTCTATTTTAGAAATGTCATGCTACTTAACATGACACATGAAACATGAAGTTGGATTTTAGTTTGCTAGTTTAGCTTAGTTTTTTGAACCATCATTCGCTATCACTATCTCAGTTGATGGCCAGTGATGATGAGTTGGAAGGTGGTATCACACTAGCCCTAGAATTGTAACTTGCTCTGAAGGACATCTGCCAGACCATTCCGTTAAGTATATTTATGTACGATTTCCAATTGTGGCTTGGCAGGCACCATAAAATGCCTTACCATGATGTGGGTATGTTACCTGCTTTTGACGGGGAGTACTACCTATCTTTTTCTACCGTGAAGCAGTAATGACCGCGATACTGCGTTTTGGTTTGAAGGTGTGGTTACAGGCACATGAGACTTAACAACTTAATGCCTCAGGGTTATCGGCGCAGTTCAGTTCGTCACTTGTGAGGAATCACGCATTTGTTCTAGGCAGAGAGATTAGAGAGATAGAGAAATTTAATTAATGTCATTTAGTACGACGCACTACACTGTTCTGTGCAGTTCTAAAATATGTTATTAAAATTTAAGCAGCGTTTATACGTAAGGTTAAATATCTCCCATGGGTCTAGCACGAAAATTTGCGTAAGTATAAAGTAATCGCATCGCTGACGTATACAGTACCTACAAACTATCAGTTATCTAATGCAACTGTATCATAGATAACTCATAGTTTGTTCTGTATACCTCAGCGAGACGATTATGTACACTTAAACTTTTCGTTTAACCCGTACAGTGTCTACATCTTTTGGTGTCTTTCCGAACTACGAAAAACATTTTAGATAAAACATACTACACTTGAATAGTTTGACCAACTAAAAGCAATTGTATACTGGCGGAGTGCATTTGATCTTACAAAACAGATGTATAAAATGTGTATACATTACAGTTAGGGTGTACGCGCGACATGGGTTAGTACTTTTTTTGTACGTACGCATGGTGTACGCGCGACACGCAACGAGTTAACGTTCGTTAAACGCAATCTTGTGTAAAAAATATAGCAGTATCTCAATTTCAGATTTCTACGCCTTTTTTTTTAGATTTCCATAGACTAACGAACAATATATACAAGTACAAAAATGAACGACACGGCACGTTGTATGACATAACAACGGCCTTCAAGCTACACCACTCAAGAAAATTCTTATCGCGGTATCATTTCCTGGCAGAAGGTGAAAATTTCGAGATCAGAATATAACTTCATCGGTAACTTCATTCAAACCGCCGTGGTTACATATCGTAGACAATTTTATACTTACTTTCAAAACGCTGTTCGTCCTTTGGTGATAAGCAGCAACAAATCAACAAAAATATATTGTTTTAGACTTTCGCGGTTGTTAACTAAATTATAATTAGTACTCACGGGATGAACACTACGATTTGGTAGGTTTTATAGTTCCCGATATTTCGGCAATTTTCAATTTTCCAGAAAAAGAGCGAGAAAGAGAGTAGACAGTTTTGTCTGCTCTTAATTACATCGAACGTTTTTCACATCCACCCGCATCTTCAGTCTACCCATGAACATGGTGCATGTAACTGCGCCGAAATATCGGGAACTCCAAAACCTGCCTAATCGTGGTGTATATCCCGTGAGTACTAATTATAATTTAAAAATATATTGCATAGTTATAAAATAACATATACGCTAGGATTTTGTAAAGTGTACGATAACAATGAAACACAGCAGACTTATGTACCGGGGCAAAGGGCACATAATCGCATGATCTCCATTTCATGATGGACATTTGTTAAATACAAACTTATTTATTGTTTTGTATACCTAAGGTAAAGAAGCGCTCGCAGCGGAGCTTGACTTTGGGATCTTAACCGACCAACAAGTTAAGCAACGCTTGTTGCGGTCAGGAGTTGGATGGGTGTGTGCTAGTGGCATTGTTGAGCGCTTCCGAGCTTTGGCGGGCACGTTAAGCCATCAGTCCCGGTTGTTTGCCTTATGACAATATACTTGAAATATAATACAAAAAACTTCCGACATGGGTTGACCACTAGCCTATCCACCAAGCCGCACTGGTCCTGTGTGGTTGATTGTGGCCCAGCTCCTCTGAGAGGAAGGCTCGAGTCCCAGCAGTGGAAACATATTGGGCTGTTCATGTAATACCTACTATATAATCTATAATTAAAAGGTTTATTCTAAGTAATTTGTAATCTTGAGAGAAAATAATATATTATAATAACTTGTTGTTCATCAATTATCAAATTACCAAAACAATCTTATAAATTAAAACATACATTATTTGAATTTAAGTAAATTTAACCTACACTGAATAAATATGTTAAGGAGGTATCACATGATATCTAAGACTGTCCATGTTCAATTAAACCTATCTAACCCCCTAGTTTCTAGAATTTGTCAAAGCCTTGATTACTTGAATACTAAACGCTCATTGGTCAATTATGTTCTATGACGCGATGTGTGACCAATCAGCGGTCAGTACTCCGTCCGTTAGCTGCTCAAACTTTGAAGAACGTTGCAGAAACTGGAGGTAAGTAAACTTACCAGTATTGGCTTGTTCGACAAACTTCATGATGCCTCGTAAATTGTTCCTCCAGACAGCTGCGATTTCACTCTCGACCGGCATTTTGCAGCAGCTCAGTCCGACCGCTACCACCGGCGTGTTGAACCGTTCGTTCAGTAAGTCTATCAAATCTCCGTGCACTGTATCTGTAGTCTTTTTACAAGGGTACTTATCACTTGGTGTACGATTGTCCTGAAATATTCATGTTTTGTAATATATAATTAAGTGGGCAATGAAATGATTATCATTTATAAAAATAAGCTTCGACCTACGAAGAAATAATGTCAGGAAGCATAACTCATAACAAATTCCACACAAAAAGTGGTCCTTCAAACCAAAACGACGTATGATTCCAAATACGAATTACTTCCGAGGTTACACGTAGACATGTTCGGTGATTGGTTTAAATTTCAGAAGGATAGCAGGGATTGGTCCACGCGCGTGCTGCAACGTCTACTGTGACAGCTGTGTCATAGCGGCGTGAACGATGTTATTGATTTAGCACGACTTTTATTGGGTCATTTTTTTAAGGCAGTTACTCTTCCTGATATTATTTCTTCGTAGGCTTCGACCGACAAAAAAATGGACGCTTCAACTGATGGTAAGTGGCCAACTTCACCTATGAAAACCTGCAACATCGGCGCGAGTTTAAGACCCATTTTTAAAGGACTATATATTAAAGTTGAGTGGAAAAGACACCGTAAAGATTTTTATCAACTTCCTTAGATTTCGCTTTGTTCTTTATTAAAACATCTTATATTAAAACAAAACCAGCAGTCAACCATTTCCTTTTAGTACGCAACGTAATAACACGCCTGCATTTTTTCCTAGCAGGATAATTGTTTATAGACAATAGAGAACATAGTCAAGACTCCTTATACCTAGTAGTTTTTAATAACACACCAACGCCAATAAATGAATTACGCTCCTTTTTTCAAAAGTTTTAATCAAATAATTATTTAATGTAGTTTATTTAGTTACTGTGTTAGAGGAAAATAAGATGTTTTTGTACTTAGGAACATACAACGCGGTCACATTAACTAGACGCTTAACCATGTGACGTCAATTTGGCGCTTTGTACGGTGTGCAAAAAAAACCAGCCAAATGGCCTTTATTAAGATCGAGTAAAAATAGATTAAAAATTAAGTTTTTTAAATGAATAAAAAATATTTATTTATTTTGAAAGCTACTATACAACTACATATTCTGTGAAAATTTAAGGTGTCTACCTGTTACCGTTATTAATACCGAGCATAAAAATAGGAAAAACAACAAACTTAACTAAACAATAATCAAAACAAAAACAGAAAACAAGCCAAATTTAGCAAGAAAATTAGCCAAATTATCGACGCGTGTATCGGTAACAAAGATACTGACCGTACTGACACTTGACGGGCGAGAAAGGGGAATGCGGGAAAAAGCGGGCGGGGACCCGCATTCTAGCAATGCGTCGAGTTAATGTGACCGCGTTGTAATTCCAATCTTGAAAGTGATAGCTAGCAGGGGGCAATAAAATAGTACCGTACCACATCAGGTTTTATCAACAATTTTCCCTCACTGCAAGTTTAAATGTGAGATACGACTCGAACCAGCTACCGCAGTCGACGGCCACTCTCCCTAAGCTATTCTTGCTTTAAACTTGATACTGTTTAACTACACTAGTGATACACTTATATATTATACGATGGATAGAGAGCAACTATCGTCATCAACTCAGCCGAGGGACATCCACTGCTAAACATAGACCTCTCTATCAATTACCAAGAGGACCGCTAAGAAGCAGCCTGCATCTAACATCGCCCTGCTACCTTTATCAAATCGTCTGACCACCTTGTTGGTGGACGACCTACGCTGCGCTTGCCGATCCGTGGTCTCCACTCCAGAACATTTCGGCCTCATTTCCCATCAGTTCTACGTGCTATGTGCCTTCCTCACTGCCACAAAACCAACCATATTATTAATCAAAATTACCTGATACTTCTGCGCAAACTTCTCAAAAATATTCTTCGACAATTCCGGATAGGCAATATCTTCCGTCCCACTCGACAACTCCAAAACCAAATCATATTTCTCTGCTTCTAACAACTTAGTAAATGCCGTTTCTCTTGTATACTTCGTTAAAGGATTCAAGTCTCTCTTA
Organism: Selenia dentaria; assembly: GCA_917880725.1. NCBI lineage: Eukaryota > Metazoa > Arthropoda > Insecta > Lepidoptera > Geometridae > Selenia > Selenia dentaria. The sequence goes on along the minus strand of OU862896.1, from coordinate 25,117,532 downwards.
GTCAAGAAAGAATAGAGACTGCTTCCGAATTCTTCCTCCAAAGGTTGTACATCACATTTATCTGTTCCATCATATAGTTTTAGCACCTTATTGTGTAGAGGGTCTAGGTTTGGAATAAAGTGTAGTACAGCATTTTTTAAGAGACGCTTGTGGACTGGTTCTCCTAGGGAATAAGCAGTGGCGATGTGTCGAGCGAAATTGATCAGCATCTCTTGTCCGAGAGGTTGGGACGCGGAGAAACTGCCGATGAGTGCGATGTGGAATTTTGTTTCTTCGGGTGAGCCGATCTGAAAATAATTAAGCCTTTATTTCTGAAATTTAGGTACATTGTTTAACATTAAAACTAATTACAATATTAGCAAATAGGTTTATAAAATGTCGAGCGATTCAGTGTGTCTTATGGCGTGGTCCTGCAGCTGAAATTTTAATAACGTTTATCAAAAACGTCTCCAAGTATGTACATCAACTAGGTACATTTTGACCTAATCGATCTACGTATATTTATATATCAAAACCGACTTTACTCACGTAATTAGCCGAAGCTGTCGGCCTAGGTTTTGGGCATGTCCAATGCCCATACTCAGGGAGTTTACGCGGCAAGATCGCAGCGACCACTAACCATCGAAACCTAGGTCGACAACTTCGGCTAATTACGTGAGTAAACTAGGTTTTGTTATTTAATATTTATTTAATATCAATACTTGTGAACGTGCTCACGAGAATTTTCAAACTAAAATCGACCTAAGTTGTTATTAAGCACGCTTTGTAACATAGTATGTAATCCAGTGACGAGGCGAGCCAAACCGTGCGGCTAATGGTAAGCACTACGAAGTATAGTCTTGCTTGTCACTGCACTCGTCACCCGCGAAATATTGATTTTTCAGTCTCTTTCGCCTCGCGATTTCACTTATCATCACCCGCGAGACATTGATTTTTTAGTCTCTTTCGCCTCGCGATTTCAATTATCATCACTCGCGAGACATTGATTTTTTAGTCTCTTTCGCCTCGCGCTTTCACTTATTTGTGAATTATTTCTTCACGGCAGAATATGTGGCACTGTGTGTGGTACCAAACAAGACGACCTCTTGCAAAAGAGGCCAATACCTAGTCAGGTTACCAGTTTTCAGGCCAGGGATGAACCTGCTCGAGTATTAGAAAAACTTTGTTTACTCATAACTCTGAATGTGTACTACTTCCTGGGACGCAGTAGTTCCCAATGCATGTATGCAAGCTTTTTTCTCTTTGTTACACGCTGTATATTCAAGGTAAATATCAAGTCTTATTACTTCCTGCTTGATGACTGTCGTCAATTAGTTTATGATCGTCTAATGTAAATCCGTCATTAGCTGTAAGTTTAGAATTTGAGATTCATTGTTTATTTATATGTAAGAGCTGTGAATTTTATTCATAAGGAAATGAATAAAGTGGAAGACATCGCTTTAAATTGTAATTTTTAAAATATAGTCCATGAAAATAACGTTAATTACCACGGATTTAGGAAGGGTGGCATTTATTCTAATGATTCGCATGTAGTAGTTTTTCAAATTACACATCTCCACTGCACTTCACACCTACAAATGAAACAATAAACTCATAAAGTAATACACTGAGCGAAACGCTCTCATTAGCTACTAACACCAACTCATTACAATGCACACTGATAAATCAACCAATGACCAATGAACAAACACTAACTCCCGGCCGACAGCAGCGACCGCACTACGCGACGATGCGCGGTAAGAGCACGGTAATAGGTATTATCTATATATTGATTGATGCTATCTATATATATTTATTACCGTGCTAACAGTATCGTTAAGCGCATTACTACCTTGCGGCATTTGCTTGTTGAGTTGTAAACAGTTACATAGCAATAGCGGCAATGGATTTCGATAATGAATTGCTATACTTTTGTGGCGACCGGCGCGGCACCAATTTACGATTTTAGCCGACAAGTTCTCCGGAACTTGTTGCTGCGACACGTGCCATGTCTTTTCAATGTATCCCCACCCTTCCTAAATCCGTACTATTCCCCTGTACAATATCGCTACCCTTGATAAAGGGATTAAATATAATAACCACAATAAACACTTTGACCCAGAGCTTTCTGACCAAAAAAAAGTTAACACCAATAAGAAAAAACGTCTCCCAAAAACGGAAAGTCTACAATTCCAATGATAGGTACAGCCCGCGGCACGTAACTCTAGGGCTGACCGTTATTGCGCAGAAGTCAAAAATTGGGTATCACAGGGGGGCTAGAGGGACGAAGGACTCTTGTCTCTCTCTGTCACATCGAAGACGAGGGACTCTTGTCTCTCTCTGTCACATGTGCGCGACTGTACCCATGCGCAGCTATCCCCTCCACATTTCGCTCAGCGCTAGAGTATCGTGCCGCGGGATATACTAGCTGGTTTATCTATGACTGCATTTCAAAATGTAGTCGAAAACCAAATTTAGTATGTGATTACTAGATGTTTGTATCCGAAGACAAAAATTTAGTAAATGATATCCCAATTTTTGTATTCAAACACTAAATTTAGTAAATAATCAGCATATTTACGTACGCGAAGACCAATTTAAGTAAACAATAACCAATTTTAGGGTAGGTTATATTTTGCTATATTTGATGATCAGTTACATGTTTTCGGTTAATTTTCATTTAGTGATCATTGACTATTACTTACATTGGTACTGGAAAGTATTTATTTGACATTGTTTAGCAATATTTAGTGATAAGTTAAACATAAACCCTAAAACAAGCCTTAATAAATTACCTGATCGGTCATCTTCAACTGTTGAAAACTGGCAGTGACGCTGGACTCCCCACCTCTGTACTCCGCAATGTCAGGATATTTGTTCTCAAGTTCCGCGAGAGTAGCGTACGCTTCCAGCGCCTTGTGGTATCGCGTGTTCATTATGTTGTCTAGCACTCTGGAATTCAGATATAAGCTGACTGAAAACCAGCCAATAGCAGATAAAGGCCGATATAATAAAGGCCTATCAGTAAATGTATGAAAGGAGACTAACTAAATGGGTGTATGTGGGACAAGTGAATGGAATCGTTCGAAAGGGAAAGCCCAGGCGAACCATCCAAAATCAGATTCATGACGTTCTGAAGAAGGGCCAAGTCAATAAGAGTACTGTAAACCGACGCTCATGTATGAAAGGGTACTCATGTATGTAAGGGACATAAAAATCTCGCTCATGTATCATAGCACGTGGAAAACTATGGCCTCTGCCTACCCCTATGGGAAACAAGCGTGATTTTTATGTTTGTATGTATATGTATATCAGTGAAGTTACTGTTTCGGCACAGTACCAGGGGGTTCCACTCCACAGTTTAGATACGTTCGGCTCTCGGTCAACGGTGCCCAACGGAATATGAACGCTCGCATTTCACGATAAGTTTCAACAGTATAACTCTGGAGGCTTGTGTTATCTGTGGAGGCTTGTTATTGGTTTATCTTAAGCAACTTCTTAACTTTATACTGTAATTATAGCTGTAAGCCCCCAAATGAAGTAAAATAAGTATATTTAGTGAACCGATTTTGATGTTTTTTCCTTTAATTTGAAACCAGGTGCTTCTCATTTAAATTTGATCTGACCAGTAGTTTCTTTTTTATAAATACTTGTCAACAACATAGGGTGTAATAGAATTGAGTTGGTTTCAAATGTTTATCATAACAAATAGTTGTCAGAGGCTACGTTCCGGGAAGGACCAAAATCACTCGCGGCGTTCGCACACCCATTCCCTTAAAAGCCCACGGTCATCGTGAGCGAACTCGATACGTCATCGATGATGTCACCGAAAACGCTCACAACGCTCGCAGATCGTAGGTGGGTTTTCGCGGTCGTTTACGAGCTGTCACTGTCAAGCATCAAATGTATAGGATTCTATCGATTTTTGACAGAAAAGTTGCCGCGCATTTCGTGACCGCGTAACCGTTCCGCTTGGGGTGAACATTGCAAGCATTCATTCTAACCGGAACGCTAAACCGGGGCGCGACAGTTGTGAGCGTTGACGGCGCTTCCCGGAACGTAGCCAAAGTAAGATATCTTATTATCGGATCACGGATTTGAAATGGAGGTGACTTATACCGTGGGTAGAGGTTTGTTTTATCACGACAAAACAATATGTCCTTTAACCGCGTTAGATGTCGCTGGATACAGATAGTTTACTATAACCAGTATATTATAGATTTGTTGTCTCACCGAAAATCATACGCCGATGACCAGTGCTGGGGATCATCCGCCATCAGCGTGAAGTTGAGGCTCACGGAGCCATTCTCAGGAACCGTCACTTGCTCTGTCACGCTCTCGTACCTGGAAGGAAATTTCTCTTACATTATTATACTCATAAGGACGAAAACAGCTTCAAGCTATCGTTTAACTAATTTTTTTTTGCAATACAATAATTAAGGTATTATTGTATAGATTTAATATTATACTTTATGACATGGTATAAACTCTATTGCTGTATTTGGGAGAAGCCATTGAGAATACTTACTACTTTGTAAACATTTTACACATGTTAAAACCCCTTTGGTATTAGGGGTGGTGCACATCTCAACTCGGCCATAAGCATAGTTTTTAGCGGAAATGTCACTAATCTAACATCGTTTTTGATAATGGATTTCCGCAAAGTAACGCCTGGATCAATAAATTGTTTACATGTCCTCAACGACGCCAGCGTAGACTATAATTATATATAAGGGTGTTTATAGTAAAACTGTAGGTTACCCAATCCTATCGGCAGTAACGTTGTAAGTCCCGGACGGTAGGAGTCGCCAGTAGTCTCCGTCCCGCGCGGTCCGCACGGAATGATGGATGCCGCCGATGGATATCGTCGCGTTCGCAAGCCCGTGCCCGATGTGGCTGTGGACGAATCCGTGTACGCCTGTATGCACCTGGACAAATAATAGCCCATCTTTAGATTTATGTACAGGACACCTGTATTGAATACAGAAGCGAAAACTGTTGGCTTTTTATGTATTACTATCGACTGCCCACGACTTATTTCGCGTAGTAGGCTCGACCTTCAGACTCATTTGATTGTTTTTATAATAACCTTCTCCCGACAATAATTACCACAATAAAAAAGATATAGCGAAATTGTTCCATCCGTTCTTAAGTTATAGCGTGACCAGGAGAAACAGGGGTTCATTTATATATAGTATACATACATATGTATAGTATATATTTATTTAACAAAACAACTAACAAATGTGCTTATAAAATAGGCACCAGCAATAATAAATTAGATGTTAGGTATCGATATAAATACAACCCTATGTCCCACACTAGGAGAACCGGTGTCGTGGGATCTAGTCTATATATATATATATATATATATATATGTGTACGATATATTTATATATGGGTACGATATAGTTTTGTAATATTATTATATATTTTAGGTGGTAAGGTATATATTTCTATGGGTCATATATCACTTTAAAAATTAGGTTTTAGTGATAAGTAACCTGAAATAAAGATATATTATTATTATTATATAGATGTATTTCAGGTATGTGGATGCTTACAACATGAAATGATAAATGAAGTAGAATTCTTCGTGAATGAGTTCGTTCGGGGGAGTACTGCACCCATACCTTTTTCTATCGTGAAGCAGTAATATTCGCAATACTGCGTTTTGGTTTGAAGGTATGGGTGCCAGCGAAATTACAGGCAGAGACTTAACAACTTAATGTCTCGGGATACGGGCGCAGTACAGTCACTTGTGAGGAAATGCAACTGTTCTCAGCAGAGGTTACTTGATAACACCAAGTGGGACTCGGGCTTGTACCGTTTGCTAATACCATAAACATTAAAGGATACAACTTCCAAAATCCCAAGATAGTAGCCTCAGCGGTTTAGTTAGGATCTTGTGGTGTATCTGTTAATCTGTACAAGCCGTTTTATATATCATTAATAATTATAAGTTAAATTTTTTATTGTGATACAACTGTATGTATGTAATCCTTCCTATACCGTGAAAATTAAAACAAAAGATTTATGAATGAAACTGACGTATATTTACGACGCAAAGTGTTAAATACTTTAAAAGGCGTGTCGTGGATCATCAGCACCTGTGATCTACAGCCTTTTGCGGCCAGATCTGCTGTACGAGTATGGATCTCACGGTAAACTTGCCTAGTCGATAAACTGACTCTAACCTGTCCGTAGTATGGATCTAGCACCGATAGCTGTATCTATTACCGACAATTTTCGATAATTTGTTATATCGACAATCTATGCTCGCACCGCTGTCTGTGCCTTTCATTCTCGACTCGACTCGCGGGTATTGAATCCACAATAAACTTGTCACGTCGATAAACTATTTTGTATACATCGCATCTTGTCTATATCATGGATCTAGCCGCGACAGCTATGTCGCGAGTTTTCTTTTACTGATAATTGTATCCTATCGACAACGCACGGTCGCAGTGCAGATTTGGTACGCCACATTATATCTTGTACAATATAAACCAGTAGTTCTGTAAACTGCAGATCTCTTGAGTACTAACTTTCTTCTGATATTATCAAAATCAACCAGTAGATGGCGCCACAGTCCAATTCTCCTTTTTTAGAGAAAAGAGAAAATCTGCCCTTCAATTAAAGAACGCTGAACACCAAAAAATGCTGCAGTATCATAGAAACTGTATACCAAATTTCATCAAGAGTTGATTGTTTAATTAGTTAAAAAACACAACCTGGGGCCCTACTCCCACCTCTTAAAGTAGTAATGTTTAAACCTTACCATTAAATTTAGTACCACCTTGTCAATATAGCAAGCTTAAAACAATAATGGATTACGATAGACGTTTTGATGACGTAGTATCAAATATTTCACTCAATTCGCGTACTTTGACGTGACTTTTGACCCTAAGTTTCATTGTTCCAGTGTCAAATTTTTGAAGATCCGTACTCCCATCTCTTAAAGTATTCATATTGCAACCTTACCATTAAATTTAGTTGACCGTTTTGTGTCGATGGGAGTACGATAGTAAGTATGATTATTCTAAGCTTATTACAAAACGCTCCTGAATTATGATAGTTTCGTAAAAGGTGGAATTAGGCCCCCTGTACGTGAATACCAACATCCGGATGGATGAAAACAAATTTGACGAATTGTTGCAGAGGCTTCGTTCGCTTCGTTCACTCGGTCAAATACAAAATGTTCAAACACATACCTGTTCAATGTACTCGATCAGTGCTTCCTTGTTATCTGTCCAGTATTCGGGCAAGTCGTCCTTAGGCGGGAACTTGTGACAGCCGAGTTCTAGCGTCAGTTCCATATCGCTCGTGTGGAGATAGCTCCAGTCCTGCATGCCGCCGGCTAAAACGTACCTTCAAAACAAGTTAAAAGTATTAAAGCAAGGCCACGGTATAGGTGTATAAATTATCGTGTAATTATAGGTGTGTATATATATAGATAACTTGTCTCATATTATCGAGAATCAAATCTTTTCAATGCAATGTTATGCAGTAATTCAAAGTTTATAGGGAAGCGCTCGCAGCAAACTTGACTTGGCGAACTTCACCAACAAGTTAAGCAACGTTTCGGTTGTTTGTCTTTGGACAACATTCGTTAGGCTATGTCGTGGGCGCACTAGGCTCACGTGGTGGATTATGGCCCAACTCCTCTCTCTGAGAGGAAGGCTCGAGTCCCAGCAGTGGAAATATATTGGGCTGATTATGTTATGTGTAAAGTTTATAGTCAAAATTTATTTAGTTTTGTAGACAGCTCTCTATCGAAATCACCAGAATAGTTCAATATGTAAAAATAATACTCAGTTTGTTGTCTCACTAAAACTAGAAGGCTTGACTGATTTGAATCCTTTTTTGTTTAGTCGTTCTAAACCAACTGGTGGTTTAGAAATTAAAAAAATCTTCATCAACATAATTCATTACGACGCCGGTGAAAACGCGTGCATCCAATCTTTAATAATCAAATAATCAATTTAACAAAACTATTTTCGGATCACCAAACTTCAGATTATAAAGGGATGAATAATTACCACCCGAAAACGGATATTCTGACTTACCGTGTCAGAAGGTTTGACCACTTCACCAATGAGGAAGGATGTTGACTATATGGCTATTGGATACAAATTATGTTAAGAGTTTGAAAACTATCGTGAGTATAACACATTATACTAATATAAAGATACTGGCTTCATTCACTTGGTATTATGTCGGTTTAAGCGGGACGACGTTTCGAACGTCGTACACGGTAAGTTTACATTAAAAAAAAAAAAATGAAAATGAAATTATATTTATTTAAGACTAAGTGACACTAAATTAACATGTACAAGACAAGGCAAGCACGGAATTATAAAAACCAGTGAAAAGACAAACAATAAACAAAAAGGTAAATAAAAAAACACGTACCTACGAGTACGTGTTGCTGTGTGTAAAATAATAAGGTACCCGCTAACTAAATGGTACCTGTCTCAAAATGGACCCATCTCAGCATATGCTGGTTACTAACCAACGCTGGTCTTCCGATGGACCCAGTGGGTGACGTCATAACAGCACAACGACAACTCACCAACCGTAAAACAACAAACGCTACTACATAATTAATCATAAAATCCATGTAAAGTAAAAAAGAAAAAAAGAGATATATTACAATTATATGAATTAAATAGTAATTAATCAGGTGTTAAATTAATACATGTTCATAATAAAAGTCTCTAAATATTATTGCAGGCAAAATTTCTATAACATTTTGTGTTATTAGATAATACATAATTTGGCATCATATTAGTAATAACATACATAAGAATGAACAGTTGAACTGGATAATGCAAGTTGTAGACTTAAAGAGCACTCGTATCATGCTTCATAGTTTCCTGCTGCTTTTGATGCTCACAAAGAAATCCTTTCAATCTACGTCTAAAACTATTAAAGCTGTGCAGATTCCTCATTGGTGAAGGAACATTGTTCCAACACTTGGTTGCAGCGTAGTGGAAACTACCTCGGAATGCCATTGACTTGTGATGTTGCATGGAAAGTTGCATAGCGCATTGCCGGGAACTAGTTGACCTGTGACTCGTCATCGAGGACAGCTTATCATAGAGATACGCTGGCGTTTTATGTTTGATTACTCCAAAAAGAAGGCATGCTAAATGTAACTTGCGACGGTGTTTCATTTTGAGAATGTAGTGTCTGTTCAAGTATGGGGTCACATGACCCCTAAATGGGATATCAAAGCAAAAACGGGCACACGCATTCTGAACCCGCTGAATCAGCCTCTGTGTTTTTGCAAGCAGACGAGGGCCAAAAACTACGTCCATATAATGAAGACTTGATAAGACAAGTGATTCTACTAGCTGGATACGCAATTTTACTTTTATAAATGGTCTTATCCTATACAGTATTTTAAGTTTGTAGAAGCAACTTCGAACTGATTTTGTTATATGTTTTTCAAAACGCAGGTCACAGTCCATATGCAGGCCTAAATTTTGCGCTTCATACACACGCTCTATGGGATTGTTCATGAGCATCACATTTACAGATGGGCTGAGACTCGACAGTTGGTGCTTACTACCGAATATAAGGTATTTGGTTTTATTAGGGTTAAGAAGTAAACAATTATTATTTGCCCAAGCAGTTATACTCGAAAGGTCTTGATTTAGCTTGCCAATCGTTCTGTCAATTTCATCTGGTCGGCAAGCTACTTGCAAATCATCCGCGTAAATGTGAAATTGGCAGTGTTTAATATATAGTTTTATATCGGCCGTGTATAAAATAAAAAGGAGTGGTCCGAGAATTGATCCCTGAGGAACTCCATGTTTAACCGCTACTTTTTCAGAATCCAAACATGAACCATCACTACTACTGAGCTTTACGTATTGATAGCGATTGCTGAGATAGCTGTTAAACCATTGTAAAGTTTTCCAGCTAAAACCGTAAAAACTTAACTTGGACATTAAAAGATTAATATTCAGAGTCAAAAGCGCGGGAAAAATCAAGAAGAACTAATAGAGTGCACATACCCTTATCCTGAGAACAAAGGATGTTGTCGGTCACATCGAGTAGAGCAGTCACAGTACTGCGTCCTTGTCTAAAACCGGACTGTACCTCCGGTAAAATGCGGTTTTCTTCAAGATAATTGTTTAATTGCGTACTAACTGCTTTTTCCAAAATCTTCGATAAACAGGGTAAGATGCTGATGGGCCTAAGATCTTTTATTTCAGCTGGATTAGAAGTTTTAGGAATCGGACGGACGATTGCAACTTTCCAAACGTCAGGGAATACCGAGGTACGAATAGATTTATTTATTAAATCATGAACGAGGTCTATTGTACTTGGAAAAGTCATCATGAGCATATCTAAACTAATATTGTCACATCCTATAGCATTCGATTTTAAACTTAAAATTATTTTAGTCAACTTCTCAAAACTTATCGGTTCTAAATTGAATACAGCATCGCTATATCTATGGTGCTCAAAAAAAGTTAACTGAGAAATAGAGACATCAGCTGAACCAGGTATATTTAAAAAATAACTATTAATGATAGTAGGGTCATTAAAATTAGCGGGAAGTTCATTATTTTTTTAGGTAATAAACCATTTTTTAGATTTTTCCATAACAATTTTGGATATTTTAATTTATTATTTATGTTAAACTTAAAATAATTAGATTTTTCTTGAAATAGTGCTTGATTTACTATAGACTTCAGATCCTTGTAGTATTTTTTTTTAGTATCAGATTTAATTTGATGGTAATCCGCACAGGCTTCCTCCCGTAATCTCATCATCAATTTGATTGTGTCGGTAATCCACGGATATGAGCGTTTTTTAACTCTAATCAGCTTGAGGGGCGCATGCAGCTCAAATAGACATACCACGTATTTATTAAAAACATGCACTATTTCATTTACATCATATAATTGTGGTATTAGGTTCCATTTTATACCGTTTACGTCATTGTTAAAATTAGCAGAATTAATATTTTTTATGGATCGATACGTAATATGAAAAGGTCTGGGTTTAGCGCGTTTAATGTTAAAATCACATACAATGAGACAATGCCCAAAAAGGCATCCTACATGATCTAAAACAATTTTTTTTGTTTGCATATCAGTACAGAGGACATCGATCAATGTTTGGCTTGTATCCGTAAAATGTGTTGGCTCATTCACCACTTGAGTAAGATTAAAAGTTGATAAGAATGTTATTAGTTTATTTGTGTTACCATCATCATTGCAAAACAAATTTATATTAAAATCTCCTAATAAAATCAGATTATCATAATTTGTGATAGACGTAATCGAGTCAGTAAGAGCGTCAAAAAATAAATCGACACTGATCCAACGAGGTCGATACGCTGTGCCAATTACAAGCTTCTTTCCATTAAGGGTCACTGTGAGCCACATTTGCTCAACAGACTTATGCAAAGGGTCTACTGGGTGGGGACAAATGCGAACGTTAATACTCTTCTTGATGAAGTACCCGATTCCACCGCCTTTGGAGCGAGAACCTTCCCTTCTAGGTATATGACGAAGTCTATACGCGGGAATCACAGGGGCGCGCCCTTCCTCACCCTCTCTAAGCCAGGTTTCATTAATAGCGAGTATGTCAACATCATTCCGAACAACAGAGGATACAAAGTTATCGTGGTTAGTTCCCAGAGAACCAGCATTATACAAACCAATTTTCAAAAGTTTGTTAGCCATTATAATATTTAAAAGTTATTACGTGAAAGTGGATCAGATACGATGCTACATAGTCGAGTTCAACTCGGTCCGGTTTTTTATGAAGAAGATATTTTTTTTGCCAATATAAATAAATGTATATCCTGTGTGAACAAGACTGATGCTTATAATTACCAGTTATACGTTTTATTACAGAATGATATATAGTTATTACTTTGTTACCATTAATTATGCTGTTATAATCAACAGGGATTATGTATATAATAATAAAAATAAAAAGACGATTTCTAAAGAACAGGCTTAATGTGTTAAGTGTGTAGTTGTCAATTGCAAACAGTTGCGTTTTTAAAAACCCGCTCAATATCGGCTTCTGACCGAAATACAAACACCTGCTTCCCATCGTTTTGCCGCGCAAAAATACGACCTCTCTTCGTCCATGAGTAGCGCCATTGTAGTCTACGGCATTCCTCCCGAACCCGATGGAAAAGCTGACTGTTGTTCCTCGTTAAACGCTCATTCACGTACACCTTTTGAGGCGGCCCCGCCAGGCTGATATCGGCTGTATTAAAGTGACGGCGTACGCGCGCGGCATGTAAAAGCTCATCGCGCATGTGGCGGCGCGTTAAACGCACCACAACACGACGCACTCGCCCCTTCACCGCTCCCGCTGCTCCGCTGCCACTCGACTCGATCGCACCGACACGCTCAGCAAACACTATATCTTTGTCTTCGATTTGTACACCTAGTTTCGCTGACAGGATAGTGATAGTGTGTATGATATTTTCACCGTTTTGCTCCGGGAGGTGGCCTATGTCGAGATCACACAGCAGTGCTTCCTGATCTCGGTCATTTAGCGCTTGCCTGAGCTGGCTCACTGATTGCTTTAGCTCAGTAACCTCAGTCGATCCTAGCGCTAGTTCTTTTTGCTCCATTGCTTCGATTCGCCGCTCAAATCCGTCCATTCGCTGGCCCATGCCCGCCAATGAATCGCGAATTTCCTTGCGAAACTCGCGTGCCTCAGCCATATAAGCCGCCAGCTCACACCTCATCGCTTGAATAGCTAAATCTCCCGCGGAAGCGGTATCCAGGGATGGTTTTTTTTCTCCCACAAGCTGATAAATATTATCCTCGGTCGGAGGGTCGGTTTGAACCGCGCATATACCTTTAACAGGTGTACAGCTGTTATCACCTTTGCGTTGCGTTCTTTTACACTCTGGGCATGTCCAATCCTTACACATAGCTGCTCCCTCGGGAACTGCTACGCACCCTCTATGAAAAATACATGGGCAAGTAGTACATGTGGCGACCCCCGATGATGGTTTTAGGAACTTGCCGCACGCAGAGCATTTAGCCATAGTAACGCTTGAAAACGTACAGTGCAAATTTACGTGTTCTTAAAAGTAATGGTAGTAACTACCAGATGGCGCCAAAATGAATATCGATAGTGGGTTTTGTTATCCAATGTCAATTTTAGAGAACATAAAGTACCTACCCACATTCAAACAATTAAACACTGTTATATCACGATCTAGATCTTACAAGAATATGCACTATCCGGAGCACCACAGCGAACGCGAACACTCACACAGCTGCGTTGAACGTTAGATAATACTTTAACAATTGAATGGAAGCGATTTAGATATAATTACTATTTTTACGGTCGCGGAATTGCTCGCAGGTAACTTGACGTTATGCCGTCCGTGACGTCAGTGTCATAATTTGTACATTAGTACAAATTATGTTGTAAGGCTGACGAAGGGGACGAGTGAATGAATGATGAATGATTGATATTGTGACTGACTTGTTAATGAAAGCGTATCAACTATCAACACAACATAAATAATATAATAAATCATATGTAAAAAACATAAAGAAGCTAGATATAAGGAATTTCTACTATTATATGTAAATGACTTGCTTTGTATGACATCCTCTGTTAAAATATGGACCATAAATGATTTGAATTTGAGGCACCCGCATAGTAACATTATGTGTAAACTTAAATGCTTCACATTCTTTTTTATTGATAATAGATTAATGTTGAGTGTGTGGTTTGTGCGTGTATGTGTGTGCATATGTGTGTGCATATGTGTGTGTGTATGTGCGTATGTATGTTTACACACAGCCCCATGATACACTTACCATTTAGCACCGTTAGTAATCCCTTCTGGGAACTTCTCCTTTGGGTAGTTCTTGCAGGGACGTCCCAAGTGCATTTTCAAATGGGCCTGAAACAAGCATTACAATATAATTATAACATACTTTGAAATACTGAATAAATCAAAACGTACAGGCATAGTAAACAATGTGATGATTACATAGTTTAAAAATAGAAAAGAGTTATTTCTTTTACCATGGAAAGTAGTAGTTATGCAATCCTATTAAGTCAGCGGTGCCCATACATTTTCTTAGAAAGTTCGACCTAGCATAAATGTATGACTAAGAGAACGACAAAAATGTCTTCAAATCTTTGGTAGGTTATACCGTTATAATACCGTATAACCTACCAAATATTTACCAAGAAAAATAATTGCATCAGTAAAACAACATCGGGTGCAAAGTGTCAAATCTGTATTAATTTTTTAATTATCTTATATTACAAAAATAAATTTAAATAGGTATTAGTGATAACATATTAAAAATGAAAAATTTTTTTGGCAGTCTTCCGCAAAGTGTTAGTAGTTAGGAATATTCTCAGTTATTTGCAGTGCTATTTGCTTTATTAACGGATATGTGATTTCAGGTAGATACTTCACTCATTTCATATTTATTTCTTATTATCATATTCACTTCATGTTTCTGGACGTTGTTTTTTTCTTTAGCAAAAAGCTACAGTTGGTCGATGACTTATAACTTTACCTATTCTCGGAGATCGACCTTAAAACCTCTCGCGATTGACGATCGACCGTTAGTGCGTTCGAATAGATCACTTCTGATCGTATTTGACGAAAATAACGCTAAAAACGCTCACAAGGGGCGTTCGAATTGGGAATCTGTGGGTGAAAATGTCGTTAATGCCTCTTTTTGTTCAGCGTTCGGAAAGCTAAAGAAGAGGAATTTTTGCCACTAAAAAGTGCAATTTTTGACCTACGTCCGGAGCATGGTTGTTTGTGATCGTTATTTGACAGCTATGTATTTGACAGCATAATCATGCGATTTTAGGTCTTATGCTCAGTTGAGCGTTCGAATAGGGTATGGACAAAAGTGGCAAAAATAACGTTTTTGAGCTTTTCGAACGCTTTAACAAAAAAGACATCAATGAAAACGCCACCAATGCCCTCATAAGCTAAACGAACGCACCTCGTATGGGCACCTCTGTCTTAAGTGATCGCATTCGGTGCGTCACCTTTTCAGTGGTCTCCTTACCTCGCCCGCAAAGCCACTAACTACGTTACTTAATACAACGATATTATGCTATCTGGGACGAAACGAACAATTCATGCATTTAATAGTAAAAACTATGTAACCGACTTCAAAAAAGGAGGACGTTATATGTATGTGTTTATGTAATGTGTATGTTAGCCGATTTCTCCTCCATGTGTGGACAGATTCTCAAAATTATTTTTTTTTGTTTGGCATTAAGTATACGTCCGAGGTGGTTCCATTTAAATTTTATCAAATTCGGTCAAGTAGTTTTTGAGTTTCACTACAATAACTGAAAATCTTTTCGCCTTTTTGATGATATCATTACGGTGAATGACAATCGATCCCGTAAGTAGCAAGGGTCACTAAAAATTGTGACAAATTTTTTACCAAAAAATATAACCGACTTCAACACGTTATTTCACACTATGGTACTGAAGTCGGTTCCATTTAATGGTACTTTTTTTTATCATAAGTTGCTATGAGCTATTACATAAACCCTACATAGCCTGCGTATTTCGATATCTCACTGAGTGAAGGTTTTGATTATTCTAATAAAAGTTGGTGCCACTAGACCGAGGCAAAATCGGAACCGACGTCAACACCAAATAGTGTGAAATAATAATTCAAAAGTACCTATCATCACAATATTGTGCGCATATTATAGACTTCGAAAAGTTATTTCACACTCTTTGGTGTTGAAGTCGGTTCCGTTTATTGGTTAAAATAAATCCACCTTTTTAGTGACCCCTACTACTTACGGGATCGGTTGTCATCCACCGTCAATGATGATATCATCATAACAGGGGAAACAATTTTCATTGTAGTGTAACTCAAAAACTGCTGGACCGAATCTGATGAAATTTAAATGGAACCACTTCGGAAGTATACTCTACCAAACAAGCAAATAATTTTAAGGATGAAGTGATCATGCACAAAAAACATACATACATTTGAACATATAACCTCCTCCTTTTTGGAGTCGGTTAAAAAAACAATCGACACTTACATCAGAATACACGTGTGCTAGATGAACGAACATGTCATTGTCAGGGCTGAGATTCTCGCTGTGGTTGTCCTTATTGTCAGGGTTGCCATCGTAGGGGTAGTTGGCTACCAATGCACCACCGTGCAGGTTGGCAGACAGCACGAACGGAATCGATAGGGACCAGTTCATCACCGCCAGGGTCTCTGGTTCTTGGACCTTGTTATCCTGAAAATTGGAAAAATCAGAAATATATATTAACAGCTACGCATCGCGGTTTGGTGATGGATGATGATGACAAAAAACATCCTATATGTTATTCCAGTGCATCCTCAATCTTCACACCAAGTTACATCCAAATCCGTTCAGCTGTTCTGACGTGATTGATTAACAAACCTCCATCCATACAAACGTTCGTATTTATAATATTAATCTATACTAATATTATAAAGAGGAAAGATTATATGTAAGTATGTTTGTAACGAATTAGCTCAAAAAGTACTGGACCGATTTCAAAAATTCTTTCACCATTGGAAAGCTACATTCACCCTGAGTGACATAGGCTATATAAGATTCATCATCATCATCACCCATCACCGCGCTGGTCAAACCGCGGAGAGCAGCTAGTAAGGTATATTTTTAAGAAAACCATCAGCATTACGCCAACAACTTAGAATTAACATAAAAAGCCAATAGCAGTTTCTCACGAATAGTAAATAAGATAGGTAAATAACTAAGTGCATCTCAAGAGTAACAGCCATGTAGATAAGTATAAGATGAAAAATTTGAAACCGACTTCCAATCTATACAGTTATTGGAGCGTAACTCAAAAACTATTGGACTGAAATTGATGAAATTTAATTGGGTCCAAACGGGAAGCACTAGCTTTTAAACAAAAATAATTTTGCGAATCGGTTCACCCAATCAAAAGTTATGAGGTAAAAAACATATAAAAAATACAATCGAATTGAGTACCTCTATCTTTTTGGAAGGCGGTAGCAAAAAAGATCCCTGTGGTCCGAGAAAAATATACTATTACTTATTTTGTGTCAAGTAAAGTTGTAATATGTGTATGTATGTAATATAACGCAATAAAATAGTTATTATAAACATGTGCAATTTGAAAAAAAAAATACCGACTCTTCCCTATTAATTTGGTAAATTTAGTTATTGGAATGTAACTCAAAACTACTGGACCTAATTTCATGAAATTTTAATGCGACCAAACGGGAAGCACCAGCTTCAAATAAAAAGAATTGTGAGAATCGGTTCACCCTATCAAAAGTTATGAGGTAAAAAACATAAAAAAAATACAGTCGAATTGAGTACCTCCACCTTTATGGAAGTCGGTAGAAAAAAGATCCCCGTGGTCCGAAAAAAATATACTATTACTTATTTTGTGTCAAGTAAAGTTGTAATATGTGTATGTATGTAATATAACGTAATAAAAAAGTAATTATCTAAATGAAACATCCAAGATAATATATTACCTTTGTAGTCACATACTGGTCGGGGAAGTTTCTGTTCAAATCTCTGAAGTGGGCGTTGGGTCGGCCGTGCAAACTGCTGTGGTCGCCTGCAATACAAACACAAAAACAAAACCCAAATTAAGACCACAACAACGATGCTGTTTTTACAATACAATGGCAGTAATTCGCTTGTTCAGAACACCAAACTAAACTAGCGCAACTAACTAAAAACTATTTTTAGTAAATTATGGTATTTCTTATTTTGTTCACGCTTAAGTCAAAATTCCTATAATACCTGCAAGCGACTATTCTTAAATTTCCCTTTTTGTCTAATTGTAGGTATGTTTAGTGCAAATTTAATCGTCATTTAAGTTTGTGCTCTCTAAACTAGTCTATACTGATGTAAAACTACCCACACTTGAATAGAATAATCATATGTTTAGAATTATCGTTCTAAGTGTTACATGAATGTGGATTTTAGTAATATACATAATAAGAACTGCCATATTATACCAATAGCTCTTTTCTACCGACTTCCAAATAGGAGAAGGTACTCAATTCGACTGTTTTTTTTATGTTTGTTATCTCTTAACTTTCGACTGGGTGAACTGATTTCCAAATTTTTTTGTTTGAAAGCTGGTGCTTTCCATGTGGTCCCATGTAAATTTTATCAAACTCGGTCTAGTTGTTTTTGAGTTACCCTCCAATAACTGATTTTTACCAAAGTAATAGAATGGAAGTCGGTATTCAAATTGCACTTGTATTGTGCAGAACACTCAACAATTTTTTTTTAAGTAGTGGTTGCTCTTATTCTGCGTAGACTAAAATCCACATTCGTGTAACACTTAGATAGAATTTGAATACTATATTTTTTAAGTTAATAGAAAACGGTACATGCACGACGCCCACGAGGACCTTTCTCGATAGTACGTTAAAAAAAACTGACCAAGCGCGACTTCGACTCGCGCAACGAGGGTTCCTGACATTAAGAAAGCATCTAACATTATTGCTCTAACTGGAAATTTAAAACTACGTTAAAGGACAAACTTTGCAGTTCGATCCTTAGACGTGGTTATTGCATTGCACCACAAATAATAACTTCGTAATAGTAAATTAGCTTTTTTTGTTATTAAACTACATGTGACAGGAAGGTAGACGGACCACAAAGAGATCATTTAACCTTTATTCTTTTCAAGTACCTGCAGAACCTTAAAAATTGTAGGTAAACATTTAGGAGCATTTTAAATAGTATTGAACATGATGTGTACTATATATGCGCTATCAATGCACAAAAGAGTTGAACGTTAATAACTACACAAAATAGTTGTCTCTTCCTTTAGCAGTAATCCTTAGATAGAAGTACCAATAAACAGACTAATAGGAAGTACTAATATACAGACTAATAGGAAGTACTAATAGACAGACTAATATGATGTACCAATAGACAGACTAATAGGAAGTACTAATAGACATATTTATAGGAAGTACTAATAGACAGGCTAATAGGGAGTACTAATAGACAGACTAATAGGAAGTACTAATAGACAGACTAATATGATGTACCAATAGACAGACTAATAGGAAGTACTAATAGACATATTTATAGGATGTACTAATAGACAGACTAATAGGAAGTACTAATAGACAGGCTAATAGGGAGTACCAATAGACAGACTAATAGGAAGTACTAATAGACATATTTATAGGATGTACTAATAGACAGACTAATAGGAAGTACTAATAGACAGGCTAATAGGGAGTACTAATAGACAGACTAATAGGAAGTACTAATAGACAGACTAATATGATGTACCAATAGACAGACTAATAGGAAGTATCAATAGACAGGCTAATAGGAAGTACTAATAGGAAGTACTAATAGACAGACAAATAGGAAGTAATAATAGATAGAGTAATAGGATGTACTAATAGGACGACAGAATACGTGCCACTAGCAATTACCGGCTGTATATTTAGAATAGAAAGATATTTTTATCTTTATAGAAGCAGGTAATAATTGTGGTTACCTTCCTCACTTTTCTCGTATCCATCAGGATTCATGCTGGGCATCAGGTGTATCCTGGTGGTGTTCAGTAGCCGTTGAATTCTTTCGTCACCCTGATGACAATTTAACACAATAATATTATAAAAACGAAAGTTTGTGTGTTGCGGCCTTATTTATAAACGCTACATAAATTTAAACGTCATTTAGTACGGCGCAGAACAGTGTTGTATTGCGTAGTGTTAAACGACGTTATTTAAACGAAAGGGCATTAGTGTGTTTGGTTTACTCCTTCATGCTGAAACTGCTTTACGACTTTGGCTCACATTTGCAACGGAGACAGTTTGTATTCAGGATTGATCTTGAGTCAGGATAAAAGTAAGAGTGGTACACTTACCTTTTATTCTGACTCAAGGGTATTGGTATATCTGGGGATCGCGAAAATCTTAATCCACGCGAACGACGTCACTGGCAGATATTAGTATAATACAATACAATAAAACATGCTTTATTATACTTCAAAAATCTATTAGTTTTATAAAAGTACATGAAATCTATACTCGGTCCACAAACGGAAGAGACATCGGCTAACATACACATAAAAAATACATACACACGAACCTCCTCCTTTTTTGAAGTCAGTACAAAAATCATAGATAAGTGCGATCAAAGCGCAATGTATCGGTGTGTCGAGCGTAATGCAGTGCCTTACAGAACATTAATTGTAGGTCGAAGTGACATCAAGCGGACGACTTGCTTGCATTGTCACTTTATATACTGTATCATTGTATCGTTCTCCTTTTTATATAAAGGTGCTCAAATAAGGAGTTATATACCGGTCTTTTTTAATTAGTGCACAATATTGAACAGGGTGGTTTGTAATCGATAACTGCTGGGCTATTATGTATCTTATTTGCTAACAAATGTTGATTGAAATCTTGAAAAATGGCGGCCCTATGTCAGTTTTGGCAACTCCAGTAAGCAAAAATGTTAGTAATTTGATCACTGAAGCTGGCAAAAGTGACATAGAGCGGCCATTTTTTCAGATTTCAATCCACATTTGTTAGCAACTGAGATACATAATAGCCCAGCTGATCATTAAAGTAGCGGAAAAAAATTAATTACTATGAACCCATTTTCACAGCTCCACAACTAAGAACCATGGTGTGACTGACTGAACGCGACGCACCGCTACACCACAGAAAAGATAACAGTAACTACACGAGACATACGTACCCGCTTAGAATAGTACGTAGAAGAACGTAAGTAGGTTACCTACTCGCGAATGTTTAGATAGCTGCTGGGCTATTATGTATCACAGTTGCTAACAAAAGTTGATTGAAATCAAAAATGGCGGCTCTGTCAGTTTTGTCAGTTCTAGTCATCAACTTACTAACATATTTGCTTACTGCAGTTGTCAAAAGAGACATAGAGCCGCATTTTTCAAGATGTCAATCAACATTTGCAACTGAGATACATAATAGCCGTGCTGATCTCTATACCTTACATAGTGCCTTTACGACGGCGGGCCCGGGCGACGTCCAATTTTGCGACTTTACTTCTATCCGTAACCAAAACTAACGGATAATCCGAAATGATTACATATCACTAACCGTATTCGAAACCGATATTATTTTATTCCTATATCCATATCCATATCCAGATCCGAAATATCATATCCATAACATCCCTGATATCTACATATCTATATTATCAAAATACATTTGAGTTATATCAATCAATCAATCAAATCATTTATTCGCCAGAATACAGTCATAAAGGTCTTAAATAATATAAATGTGGCAAATTGTACTCAATCTGCAAGCAGACGTGCGAATTCTTGAACTTAAAAAATTAAGATTGTATATAATATTAAAGTAAATATCAAGTTAGAAAAAGAAAAAATGGTATTGTAATTAAAATAGATAAATGTCAAAATAAAGAAATAAATTGCATTAAAATCAAATTATTAACAAATCATTACAATTTTGAGTCTCTTAGAACTTCTTAACACTATAAAAACTCTTGTCCAGCAAATAACTAGTCAATTTTCGTCTAAAGTTATTGCCATTTAATATTTTAATGTCATTTGGTATTTTATTATATATTACTATGCACATATTATAAACATTCCTTCTGTATAAATCCTTCCGTGCTGGGGGTTGGTACAGAAGGTTGTCAAACCTTGCTCGCGCTTGACGGGTAAGAGCTTCACAGCGTTTTTTGAAATATAATAAATACACGTCCTTACCTTATAGTACTCCTCGCAAAGGTACTTCGCTAAGAGGAGAAGCATTTCACGGCCGACCACTTCGTTGCCGTGCATATTGGCTATGTATTTAAACTCGGGTTTGCCTGCAAATATATTAATATTCATGTACTGCCGAAACAGAGCAATTTGGGCTGCGTAAATGATTACATGCACACTACGAAGAAATAATGTCAGGAAGCATAATTCAGAACAAATTCCACACAAAAATTGGCCCTTCAAATCAAAACGACGTATGATTCCAAATACGAATTACTTCCGAAGTTATAACAAATATACATGTTCGTGATTGGTTTAAATTCAGACGGAAAGCAGAGATTGGTTCACGCGCGTGCTGCAACGTCATCTATGATAGCTGAGTCATAGCGGCGTGAACGATGTTATTGATTTAGCACAACTTTTATTGGGTCATTTTGTTAAGGTAGTTCATCATCATCTCAGCCGTAGGACATCCACTGCTGAACATATGCCTCCCCCATGTTTTTCCAAAAGGACCGGTTGGAAGCGGCCTGCATCCAACGTCGTCCTGCGACCTAAACAACCTAAGGCAGTTACTCTTCCTGATATTATTCATTCGTAGCATGCACATCATAATTCTTGAACTATTATCAGTAGACTCTTTATGAACGACCTCGTCGAGGGTATCGCAGTAATCGATGTTTAAACCAGTTAATCCATAACAATCTACCGGTAAAAGTAGAAAAGGTAATTAATCTAACGTACAATAACTAAATTAGAACAATGTCCTCCGGTTTTCGGAATGTTTGTCAAAGTTTGGTCAGCTAACAGACGGAATACTGACCGCTGATTGGTCACATATCGCGTCATAGAATACCATTGACCAATGAGCGTTTAGTATTTAGTTGGTCAACTAATCTAGGCTTTAATAAAGGTTCTAGAAATTGGGGGTGTATCCTTTTATGAATCATAACCGTTAGTTGAGTTGGTAGCGACCCTGCCTTCGTAGGAAGTCCCATGTTCGATTCCTGCACGGGGAATTTTTTTTAATGTCGGTTGGCACAATTGGTAGCAAGTCTGCCTTCAGAGCCACTGGTCTCGAGGTCGTTCCCCACTCAGGGTCAAACATTTGTGCCTGGGTGTAAGTCTTCAGGTTACCAGAGAACAGCCGCTGTCTAGTTTGAGACCTGACGATGTAGTTCCAAATGTTATTATTTAAATGATGAGCAGAGACGCGTGTGTTCGGGTCTTTCATGTTGTGATGTGCTATTCTGTATGTCCAAGTCCATGCCCCCTGCGGCACAGGGAATTCGAGTGCGGGGGTATGAGTTTTTAAACGTCGCATTGTTCAATAGTTTATGTTGACATAATTAGTCCAATATTTTCAGGTGGTAGTGCTCAGTGCCACGCTGTAACCCCATGGGTTACAGCCGTAAAGGCCCGCTACGACCGGGGAAGTACCACACTCCCAAATAACACCGACGTGAAGTTATATTGCTTGCTATTGCGTTTTAATCGGTTTGTGGGAGGTTCCGGAGGCCCGATACCCCCCTCCCCTTCTCTAATCCTCCCTACACCCTCACCTCTTCTATTCCTTCCTCAAAGGTGGCAACGCATCCTCGACACCTCTAATATTGCTCGTTTGCCAACCCCATAAAAATGAAAAAAAACAACAACTCACCAGGTATATGCTTGCCGGGTTCCTTCGTAACTTCCAAAACATACAAATCCCGACCCTCGACCGATTTCCCGATGCTTGTCAGCCTCGTGATGTCGGGGTACAGGTCTCGCAGCTCCTCCAGGAAGCTCTCCATCATGGTGAAGTTGTGGTGGACGAAGTCCGCTGCGGATAGACCGTCGATGGTGTGACGCTCTTGCCTGTTTAACTCTGGAGATTTGCCCATTTCATTTAGGATTATGTACTTTTGATTACGTTTTCCTATACGAGTGAAGATTTATATTATTATATTTTGGTATATTATTATACATTACATGTATTTAGGTGTAAAGGATTGGTAGCTGTGTTCAGTTACTTTATAGCAAAGCGTATTGATAATATTCTTTTCTTTTATTATTAAAGGGTTTTTCTCGACGTGGTATGCTTGAAAATAATAAACGTATATTATTGTAATTTATGTCATTTTGTTTGGGTGAAATGTATTGTTTTTTTTGTACAGTTATTTTAGGAGTATACTGAAATTTTTTCTAATATATAAATACTATATTTGTTCATAGTATATCAATACTCACCTACTTTTCAGTAACTCTATGGTTTTTTTGTTGTGTCTTTTACTATAATCCGATTTTAATTATATATGTTTATCACTGTTTATGTGGCGCTGGTGAACTTGGTGATTCCATGTGATACTAGTATTGGAGTAAAATTAAACCGGATGAACAATCCCATAGTCACGTGACATCTGTATAAGCCAATAAGAGCTCGACTTGGTTTAAAATGGTACCAATAGCAGGCGCTGGAAGCGATGCGGGCAGTCAAAGCAGTAATATTAAGTAAGACAACACATGTGCATCTGTTTCTTTTTTTTTTGGTAAAAAGATTATGTATAAAAGTTGATAAAACTACATTGATTTTTGTTTTTCCAATCCATATATTGAGATACATTTTTGGGTATGAAGTTTTACTGTCTACAGAAGATCTTGTAGTATTATTCTATAATTATGTTATGGTATAGAAGTCGTCCGTTTTATCATCTTTACTATACACAATGTACCTAACGTTGTATCTGGCCATTCAAAATTACATGTCATCCGTTTAATATCAAATTTTGTGTTGGTGCTGTATTTTGTTTGTTTTTTTTGTGTCGCCATAGGCGTTTGTCGGAATGCTTAACCATTTTATAAGAATATCTTAAATATATACATCAATACCCCACGTTGGGCGCCAATAATTCTGATCTAATCTACGCGCGCGAACTGAATGCATTTGAGACCAGAGCTGAAATGCAGGAGCACATTCTTCTGCCATTTGCACACTTCCCTAACAAGCCTACAGTGTAGTGTTGTCCTTCATATCTTTCAGTAAATTGTCAATTACGTTAATTCTCAAGCCGCGTCTTCGTGTTGATTTAGTTACCTAGAAGAACACCAATTAAAAAGTGGTCCTCAAACGTCAAAACCATATAAATTAAGATAGCTGCCCCAAGTTCTGTTAAAAACGCCAAGCTATTCATTCGCAACAGGATTCTATATTTTATATTGATTTGATATTTTAATCGGTCATAACCAATAATTTTGTTATAATTACGCTCTGGTTTTATCAAAAATTTATGATTTACATTTATCTTAATTTGAAGGTTTAAATAATATAGTTACAATATAATTTATCGACATGACCATCGATAATATGGTCGCAGCACTAGCGCATTCCTCAGAGCTGCATTCAGTTCTCGAGCGTAGTATGGCGCCCAACTTAGGGCTGCTATAGGTAACAACCCCACGTTGGGCGCCAGGATTTGGGGCAGCCGCAATATTCTCCGGCAACCTTACTCCCAGGTCTATTATCTTAATTTGATTGTAGATTAAAGTGGCGAGCCATGGAATTTGTTGAAACACTGAAGAGACCCCTCATCGGTCAACTCGCCGCATAACAATGAAGTTTCTATTGTGTATGGTAGGTTTGACGCTTGATATAATATATACACACAGTACGTACAAGAGTACCTTTTAAATGTTAAAAATTATATCCCGTAAAAGTGTTTGTTTTCTTCAGAGTTAGAGTTATGCATCGTGATTATTTATTTACTTATTTACTCTTTGCCATCATGCATGTGTTTTAGTTATCGTCATTTATTCCACCCACACACACTGTTACACATTACTACTACTACTACCATTCCAGTGGGAAAGAAAAAGCGAGGAAGAAACTAAAATGGGCAAATCAACAGTACGTAAACAGGAGTAACAGAAATTAACTTAATTTAAAAAACCCGACACCACAACGTAAAAAGAAGAAAAAAACCACACCAAGAAAAAGAGGTGTTATAATGAGATTTCTTTATATTATTATCTTTTATACTTCAGATCCAAATAAAAAATACACGGTTATTATACCAGCATACATTTGAATTGAAATGGTACATAAAAGTTTATATTTTATTTGTCAACATTCAAGCGCCAAAAATGGGTGATATGTATATGTACAGTATATGTATATTTTTATATTACATTCCTAACATTTGCATTGTCAGTTCCATGTCCTGGTATACCGTGCCAATGTAATTAATAAAAAATATTCCATATAATAACAACTATTGAAACAGATTAGAAATAAAGACAGTAATGATAATATTATTAGGTAAAACACAATTTTTGTGACATTTTGAGTGGTTGAATACAATCATTTATACGGAAACATAATTTATTAAAAAATAATTATATACGGTTACTTCAGAACGATAAAAAAATCTCATTATAAGTAGGTGTTAAATGAAATTCTTTTATTTGATGCATTATTTATTGTGTTATTCACATTTAGCCTAGTTACGAGTAGTACTCACATAATCGAGTACACATTCGAAAAGTACACACATCAATATAAGAACATTATTTTAGGTATGTTCTTTTTTAAATAAAAACCTGTTGTGTGTATGTGTTATGTGTACTATGCGAGTGTTACTCAGTTTGAATCGATGCAAAGTTTTTATACAAAGCATTATTGATCTCTGTTTCTATGCCGTAAAGTACTAATTCGTATAAATCAAACATGGTTTTTTAATCCTTATCATTCTGTTAGTATATCGTGGTTCATACGAATTTGCAAATTAAGGTGTAGAGATAGATGTCATTATTCTATTAACGGTAAATATTCGACGCTCTGGTACGCTACTACAACGTTTAACTGAGCATTTCATAAGAACTATATTACATAAAGTTTTATAACACATGGAAGAAGGCGATGCCAGTCTAATTATTCTTACAAATATTTGATAACTGTATTTAATTAGTGCTCACGGGATGTACACCACGATTAGGCGGGTTTTGGAGTTCCCGATATTCTAGAGCCTACCCGTGAACATGGTGCATGTAACTGCGCTGAAATATCGGGAACTCCAAAACCCGCCTAATCGTGGTGTACATCCCGTGAGTACTAATTATAATGTAGTTAACAACCGCGAAAGTCTAAAACAGTGTGTATTTAATTGACTTATATTTCTATGAATAACCTATATAACTTGTTATACAATGTTCCTGAATAATCAAAATGCAAAGTCATAAAATGTACCTATGATATTAAAATGGTCTATCCCATCTCAAGTTTGAAGCAAAATGAACACTATCTTCTTACTTGTATCATAACTTAAAACTAATCCCAATAAATTAAACAATAATTAACTAAAAATGTATAAAGTACTAAAAAAGACAATAATTGTTGGAATATAATTTTAGAGATCCAAATTAATACTGATTTTTTAAATAAATTTTGGCACAAACTCAATACGTATGTCGATAATTTACCACGACATATTACAAATAATAATTTATTTATCGAATCACAGTATTTTTCATTTCTTTTTTGGTAGACCCAAATATAAGATTTACACTATACTTTATACTAATTTTAAAAAACGTTTTTTAGTATAGTAAAATTTTACTATAGTTTAAGGTGAATTTTATCTTATAATTAAGATTTAATTCCATTATTGTGCGTAATTAAATAAGTTAATTTCTTTAATCTACAAAATAATAGCGATGTTTTACCTGCAATTAAAACATATATTAAACATACTTACCTAATTCGAAACCTAATTATACATGAGAGTAGCGTACTCGACTTCCGTTCCGAACAAGTCATGCTGTGATTGGTCCGCCCGCTCTCCTCGCCCAATTAGCGTCGACTCCGCCCCTTCCGCTCCCCTCAAATGTCAACCATCACCCCAGGTAGTGCGCCTAGCGCAACTTGGCTTCATTGGTTTTCTCGTGTTATGCCACCAGGCAGGTATAGAAAGTGTTAGGTTTCGAATTAGGTAAGTATGTTTAATAAATGTTTTAATTGCAGGTAAAACATCGCTATTAAACAACTGTACCGTAATTCGAAACCTAATTATACATGAGAGATGTGTTTGTTATCGCCTGGTGGTGATGGTGACGCCAATGTGATAAATCTTTAATAGGTATTGAATGTTCTGACGCCCAGCGGTCCAGGTTTCATTCACAAAACTTTTGTTGTCTGCGTAAGCATGAATTCTAGGTGTAGGAAAATTAGACTACTCATTTTAGTACATGAAACGTCCATTATTTGATTTGTCTGCCAAATCACTGCGAACAAAGAGTAAATAAGGAAGGTACGCCCAATTTCTCAATGGAACTGCTTGCAGACTTGAGGCAAGGTCAATTCATCAATACGTTCCACTAATTATGAGTTTTACCAAATTAGTAACCTTGGCACGTGTTGCTGTTCAAGGTTTATTTATGTGCTGATTTCAACCCGTCTTTTAACTCTCGTAATCACTCATGATGTTTTGAATGTGGGGCGGAGCCCCGAGCATTCTTGAATGAGTGTAGGCATTTAAATATATATTTAAATGCCGAGTGCAGTCAGTGTGCTGGACACATTACAACTGTCTGTTTCGTGAGAGTATCTGTTTTAAGACCATAGCAGTGCTAAAGTAGTTTGCAGTTCCGTAATTTAATTCTGGAAAAAAAACTTATAAACTATTGTGACATAGAAATAACGATGGCTACTATATTCCTTGAATTAGGTAGATAAAAACTATTTTCTTCACAAATGTTCTGAATAAAATTATTGATTTATTAAGGTATCGACTTCCAGGTTGGGGGTCGCGGTCGTCTTGGCTAAAATAGTGATTTTAGCTTTAAATATTTATATTTAAGTATTTTTATAATTTCGCCTTAAAAATGCATGAGGTAAGTATTCCAGATTTGTGAATTAAGAATATACTAAGGGTCGTTTTAATAAGATTGGTTAATAATCTTGCAAGATTAGACCACTTGGGGTTTTGTTGGTTTCCTGGGTAATTATCTCACGAAGAGTGCTATTTTTTTCCAAGCTAAACTTTCTCCAAGGAGCAGATAAGCCTTAACATTTTCTTGCATTATAGTCGGTTAGATTTTGATACATTCGTACATCTACGAGTACAAACCTTTTGTATCATTTCTATCGCACGCGACAATGGTTAGTCACCCATACAGGAAGCCGACCAGTCGGTCGGCATTGTTGGGACTCTGGATAGATTTGTAATCGTGAACGGGTAATCCAACGATCAATTTAACAGCGCCTTCATAAAAAAAAAAAACGATAACTAGCGGTACCAATGTTTGAAAAACATTGAATCGTTTAGAATAAAACATACCTAATAGCATCGGTAACTGAGTAATCGAGAGGTCTGCTAATGCGACGACTGTTTCTCACTGTAATTCAGCGATCAGGGAAATTCCTGTTGATTTGTTTTAAATCGGCTAGTATTTCTTATGGTATGCCGGGGGATAAACCCAACCCTACTCTGAAGTTCCAAGTCAGCCGGTGGGGCGTAACAGTGACCTTGGGAATCTAATCTGTCGATTGTGCAGAAATTGTAGGCACTCGTAAGCTTGGCGAAAGGCAAAAAGATAGGTTTCTTGTTTGCCCCACTTTACAAAAACTGTGTCTGTTAGTTTTGTAGTAGATCACTGTTTGGCAATACCACTCGGAACAGAGCTTCCAAAATAAATAGCTTTTCCATGAGCTGTGAGCTTTGATCTTACTCTAGTTCGTAGTAGGTTTTTAAGAATAACTAATCATTTCTGTGTATATTTTGCAACGAATACGAGGATGTGTAAACGAGGTACTCGCATATATTCACGGTTAATACAATAAGGTTTTGCAGTATTAGTAGTATCTGATGCGTCAGAAGGAATTCAAATTACTATTACAATTATCCCCAGCCTTGCTCAGTGTCAGGGTTTTTGTGATGCTCGCAAGCGCACATGTTTTTGGGGCACTGAGCTAAAGACAGATTGCAAGCAGATATTTTTGAGTCATTCGTATATAAACTAAAATAGTCTAGAAATAGTCATTGTAAATGAACTGAAGGAAACGGTGATTGTTTGAATCGACCGACAAGTGGTCCAGAGGAAGATCGACCTTGGCCATCCAGTCTACTCTTAGAGAAAGTAGCACGCAATGTTCGATCCAGTCTTCTCTTGGAGAACTAACTAGCTAACTAGCACGCAATTATGGTTAATCAATCTGAATTTTAAGAGAGCACCGTAGGTACTTCTTCAAGTTTTTTCAGATCCCAAAAACGGTCTTGGTGTGCCGTTGCCTTTAAGTCTGAGAATATTGCTAACAGCTTGGAAAAGACTGGCTTCTCATTTTTATGACACCTCGAGTGTGCATTTCGTCAACCACTTTCATTTCAGTTTAGTTAGATATTTTGCTGTAACGGTCGCTCGACAAAAGCAATGACAATTTCGTGTATAATGGTAAATAGTAGTTACTTATTATGTTTAGAATGTCGAGCGGAGCTCCGAGCATTCTTCGATGCGTTCGGTAGCTCGACAAAAGCAATGACCGTTTCTTTTTGCACGGTATACAGTCACTTATTATGCTTAGAATGCAGAGCGGAGCTCCGAGCATTCTTCGATGCGTTCGGTAGCTCGACAAAAGCAATGACAGTTTCTTTGTGAACGGTATACAGTCACTTATTATGCTTAGAATGCAGAGCGGAGCTCTTAGCATTCTTCGATGCGTTTAGCTTTGTTACGGTAGCTCGACAAAAGCAATGACGTTTTCTTTTTGAACGGTACACAGTAATCACTTATTATGCTTAGAATGTAGAGCGGAGCTCCGAGCATTCTTCGATGTGCTTAACTTTTGTTATGGTCGCTGGATAAAAGCAATGAAGTTTTCTTTTTAAATGGTACACAGTAGTCCCTTATTATGCTGAGAATGTGAAGCGGAGCTCCAGGCATTCTTCGATGAGTTTAACTTTGCTTAATGACCCTCACGAAGGGCTGCTTGTATGCATATTTTATTATATATCACCTATCACCTATCTCGATGCAAACTAAGCCTCTTGAGCTTTTTGAATGGTGTACGGAAGCCATTTATTACGTTTAGAATATAGAGCGGAGCCCCAAGACTTTTTCAACGAGTAATTTTTCTTGAGAACCAGTGATTGCAACCTTTTTTGGTAGCTGCCTGGCACGGAAGGGTTTCGAGTCAGAATCTTTTCGTTTTATTTCGTTGCTTCCATATTATGATTTCCTGTCCTATCCCGATGGGATGAGGAGGAATTATGCCTCTTGTCGGGCTGTAAAATTTGTTAGTTACACCGGCAACGCCCTCATGTTAGGGATCGAATATGTCGACCCGGGTTTCAAGCAAAACAAACTCATCTTTGGGTGTGCAGCAGCGACTGCAAACTACAGTTGGCCACTGCAGACATTGGCGTGTGCTGTGTCACTTTCTAGACTGACCTACTTTGACGTAGCAATGTGGTATCTAGGGTAGTGGCAGTTAGCCCGTGGTGTTCAGAAACTTATCTTATGATGCATAGTTTTTAGATGTGTTTCTTTGCGTTTTGTTTTACCAGAGGTCCAGGCCAATATTTCGTATGTAGGTTGTTTAACAACTACATATAATCCAGGGACTTTACGAAGATAAGCCAAAACGCGACCTGAGAATATATGTTATTCTACCAGCTCTGCCTAAATAACATTGAATTTTTCAGTTTTGCTACTTTACCTGGTGTGAAAGTGCATGAATATATGTAGAAGTTTTCTTTCTACATTTTCGTATTAGAATGAGCTTTAACAGATTTTAGCCAATCTGGTACATTAATCAGTCGATTGCATGTCATCTAAGAAACCATTTAAACTGTTTTAAGTCTGGTTTTGTGGAACTCTTTCACTAACGAGTGAACGACTTTGACTGGTTAAGCAAGGCAAAAAGTAAGCGTAGCGTTTGATTTCATTATGGGGATCACACCATAGCTAATGAACTCATAACATTGGAGATAGAAGCGTTTGAGTTTTATAGTATTGGACATTATTACAATATTGTTCAAAAGGTTGTGGTTCTATGAGCTGTTCTACATAACCTTTATTTTTCTGAAGCGTAAACTAAGATTATTACACGCTTTAACCATTTGAAAGTTCAGTGGTTTTAATTTGAGGTGCTCAGTAGGGCTTATCCTCGTTTGATTACCCACACATGTTTGGGTCTGCTCAAATCGCAGTACAAGTCAGAATGACTGTAGCTTGGATCGTAATTTACCCCGATTATATTATAGTTGATGAAAAATAGTAAGTGTTACTTACGGTTTGGTGATGAGCCGGAGCTAAACTACGAACCAGCACTTGAATCCGATACCGTTGGTAGGTTATCATCTTCTTTTTCCTGTTTTTATTCCGCTTCTTCCATCGTTGCGGCTGGACCAGTATAACTATCAATTTAAAGAATCGAAAATTCAACTGAAACAGTGTGAAACAGTTAAAATATTTCATTTATATCTAGAACCAGCGGTTGCACTGGCTATAAACAAAAAATAATTAGTATTGAAGCGAACGGTAACACCGTTAAAATATTTTTAGTAAGTATATATAATTGCACATGAACTTACTAGTTGGTTCAGGACTTTACCTGAACTTTCACCAGCATGACGCAGTCAGTAAAGTAAATATTTCGTACTTACGACCGCTCCGGATGAAAATCCAAACGCCAATGAAGCCAAGTTGCGCTAGGCGCACTACCTGGGGTGATGGTTGACATTTGAGGGGAGCGGAAGGGGCGGAGTCGACGCTGATTGGGCGAGGAGAGCGGGCGGACCAATCACAGCATGACTTGTTCGGAACGGAAGTCGAGTACGCTACTCTCATGTATAATTAGGTTTCGAATTACGGTACAGTTGTTTAATATCCTTTACCTATAATTAAACAACCTATGTTTACAAGTATCCTACACGAGAAACATTAAACTGTCTAATATGTTTTATTGCTGAATTTAATTCTTTGTTATTTTTTTAAAGTGGGTAAGAACTAGTATTTTTTATGCAGTATAACTCTTTGTGAATGAATTCGTCGAAATTCGGAGCCACCATAGATACCTATTTCTACCGTGAAGCACTAACGCTCGCATATATACTGTTGAAGGGTGTGAGTGCGAACTTTAAAACGGCGAAATTACAGGCACATGAGACTTGAACTTAACGTCTCGCGTGCTGTGACGAAACGCATCTGTTCTAGGCAGAGGTAGTCACCTCTACACACTCCTGGTTACACCAGGGTCCTTATTCGCTATGACCATTCAACAAGTAACGCGCGTAGATATGCTATGATATCTTCAAGAAATGATAGCAAATGTATTTAATTAAGTCTAGATATTTAATTTGAAATCTGATAGGGATAAAGCGAGTTTTGGATAAGTCGTAATTGTGTTTAGCAAAAGTCGTGCAATACTTTCTAAATCGTCGTTTTATTTCTGTTGTTTATTTAGACGGTCTGATAGAGACGGAATAAAGATTGAAATGGGTGTAGAATTATGCCAGCCCTTTCTTTCATATTCATCTTTTAATATACTTAGTGTATAAGTGTGTAGCAAGTCAAATAACTCAACAGTACGAATACACTGTTTATATATGGACTTCATAACTAAGCGCTCTTACCAGCTGATACACACACATACGTATTATTGATAGCTCAACTACCTGACGTTATGTTGAAGCGTATCGCTTATTAGAAAAACACGTTGCAGTTCATGGAAAAGTAGGTTGATTTCGGCGAAATCTATTGTATTATTGGCCAAATATGGCGAATCGCGAGTCAACGGGTTCAAATGTATAGCCGTAATCAAGAGGTACACTTCATCAAATTCTATCTCGTTGTTATTGGGTTATGAGATAACAACGGGACAGACTGACAGAAACAAAGTAGGTGTATAGTAAATTTATCAGACTTTGACGATCAGACGTCTTTAGTTTCAATATAGTTTCACATTTTATACTAAAACAAAACGCTTACATACAATTGACACTAACTTTTTCGAACGAATAGTTTCACAGATGTATAATTAGCTAATTATACATGGAATATTGACACTAACCTTTTCGAACGAATTGTTCCACAACTGATATATAATTAGCTACAAGAAATAGTGACACTAACCTTTTCGAACGAATTGTTTCACAGATATATATTTAGCTTTTTATATATGGAACATAGACACTAACCTTTTCGAAGGAATTGTTCCACAAAAGATGTATGTGTAGTGTAGCTACAAGGAATATCGACACTAACCTTTTCGAACGAATTGTTTCACATATATATATTTAGCTTTTTATATATGGAACATAGACACTAACCTTTTCGAACGAATTGTTCCACAAAAGATGTATGTGTAGTGTAGCTACAAGGAATATCGACACTAACCTTTTCAAACAATTTGTTTTACAGATATACAATTAGCTAATTAAATATGGAATACTGACACTAAAATTTTCGAACTATTTGTTCCACAACGGATATATAATTCGCTACAAGGAATATTGACATTAACCTTTTCGAATGAATTGTTTACAGATATAAATTCAGCTAATTATACATGGAACATAGACACTAACCTTTACAAACAAATTGTTTTACAGATACACAATTAACTAATTATACATGGAATATTGGCCTTTTCTAACGAATTGTTCCACAAAGGATATATAAGGCTAAATATACAAGTAATATTGACACTAACCTTTTCGACTGAATTGTTTCGACACCAATATAATTAGTTATTAAACATGTAACTTATTATCGCTAACTAGGCAAGGTTACAAGTCTATAGATAATCATACAACATGTCAATCCAGTCATAAACAAACATTTTGGATGAACAAAACGGTATGTGACGTGAGTTTTGACCATATTTTATTTATATATTTCATATTACGCTATCAGTAACGTTTTTCGTCGTAACGACTATATTAATTAGATTAAAAAGAAACAGCTTTAAATTTCAGTTTACTTATAGGTCACACTAAATTTGTCTGCCAATAGCAGACATAATACAGTAAACAAACTCTCTCATTTGTGCAAACCAAAGAGGTATGTTTTACAGGTACTATTTTCACTAACCACCTTAACACTTCTTTTGACTCCGCTACATTCCTGTTATAATAAATTAATCCAATATACTGTTTATTACTATACGTTATAATCTCATTTGTTACCACAACTATCATCTGACGTCACTTTCCAAATTGGATTCGATCACGTGACCAAACGCTAGTTTTAACAATTATCAACCGACAAAATACACATTAGGGATCGAATATGTTTCACCGGTTATTGATAATTTAAAGGTATCGATTCTTTAAGCATTCTCTAAACCAAAAAACTCTCAATTAGGGCAGCTCTTAGTCTGTTAAGACTAAAATCCAAATTTATATAACACTTCCTCCTGTGAAGCGCTCGTAGCGGAGCTCGATTTGGGGATCTGAATCGATCAACAAGTTAAGCAACACTTGCTGCGGTCAGGAGTTGGATGGGTGACCGCTAGCGGCATTATTCAACTTAGCGATTCCGTGCATTGGCGGGCACGTTAAGCCGTCGGTCCCGGTTGTTTGTCTTACGACAACAACTTAGGCTATGTCGAAGGCCTTCGGGCGGCCTGAAAACTTCGACATGGGTTGGCTACTAACCTATCCACCAAGCCGCACTGGGCCCGCGTGGTGGATTATGGCCCAACTCCTCTCTCTGAGAGGAAGGCTCGAGTCCCAGCAGTGGGAACAAAATGGACAGATTATGATTTATGATAACACTTCCGAATGACAGCGCTAAAATTTGATATTTATCTTCAATCGTGGGTATATTTTAGACAGATTAGTCGTCCCGTAACTTGGTGATCGCTTAACTAACGTAAAAATACCCAAAATTTAATAGAATAGTGCTATTTGGAAATGTAATTCTAAGTGTTACATGAATTTGGATTTAGAGGCCTTATTCGATATGACCATGCAAACATCTAACGAGCTGCGTTACTATATCTTATAGGAATGAACGTGAGGTCAATACAATTTTACTATCGTTCCTTGTACATATCGTAGCACGTTGCGTTACGTGCATGAATGGTCATAGGGAATGCTAATATATTAAATTGTAGTCCACCAGTTTAGTTTTGAATGAACAAGTGAATCGCTACCATATCTGTCAAACTCACGAGAATTTCAATAATAACGACTACTTCCCTAATGTAAATCTAAAGTAAAATTAGATTTTCAATAAATTTAACAAAAGTAACATGATTTTTAGAAAAATGATATCACAAATACAACTCTTATGGTGGCGACAGTTTGGTTTATAATTTTAAGCCAGTATAAGCCAAATACCTTATCATGGAATGTAAATAGGTCACGCCAAAGCCTTCGAAAGGACATCGCAATCTAGATTATATAACAGTTACTACCAGCAACTATCAACTGAAGAAACTGTTGTATAATCTGTGCTCCCATCCGTACAAAAATCGAATATTATTATGGATTGCTAACATTTGGCGTAAATTATCATTTCATGACGTGGTTCTTATGCGAGTATAATGTACATCCTTCATGCCCCAAATACTTATGTAGTTTTATCACAAAGAAGGGTTAAAATTAAATAATTTAGGCCCACTTGCACGTTTGCTCGGGTTGAATAAATAAGTCTACGAATTTGTAAACTTGCGTTAGTCATATCAATTTTTAACTCTCATTTTGCCTTGCGCGACTATAAAAGATCACCGGTTTCGCTAAACTGACATTTGTAATCTTTAGATGGGAACATTGAATTGTCTATGCGCTTATATTGTAACCTGACCAGTAATGAATGAATCGAAAAAAAAACTTATATTTATCTCTTTGGCACTACAGTACAATGTATATAGACTTTCTTGTTTATCCTTTGTCGTATGAAATTTGACGACTTTTTATTCTATACGTATTGTCTCGTGTCATTTCATCCAAAGAGTACATTATACAGCAGAATGTAACCTCAATTTCTTTCGACACAAAACTTCACTAACCCTAGTTAAAGACTTAACCCTCCCACATTGCACAACTATATATATATAGATTTACTCCTAACCTTTAAAGGTGCAAGATAAATTAATTACAAAACCCCGTTTTAACAGTTGACGCTGAGTTATTGAAGCTAACTCTGGAACGTGCAAGTGGGCCTGCATATAATATACAATAATATTATCCTTAAACTACTATTTGAGCCAACACTTTATACAAGTTAAAATGGAGAAGAATATGATGTTAACCTCCAGTGAAAATAATTTAGAAGAGCAGTCTTAGAAGAAATACTTGCTGTTATCGACTGTTAGCGAATAAAACAATATGTAAATAGATATCAAATAAATACTTAATCCAATAGAATAAATAATACAATTTAGAAAAGTAGGTGAAAATAAAGCAACTTTCGAGTTATCTATAGCGACTTGTCATCGCAGAGGCCGTAGCACAAACAACTTGCGAAAAAATATTCGGGTCGCGAGTGTCAACGCGTCACGCTTCGGCGTACTAACTATAAGTCATTTGTGTCACAGTTGCGCTAGATAAATGACAGTTTGTAAACGACACGTTACGTTACGCAGTTATTCGTGCTAGGCACACTGAGCTATTCTGATAATACTCATTCTAATCTTCGACACAAATCAGTACATTATTTTAAAACTTCATGCTCGCTTCGCTAGTGCCCGTCTCTTATGTAAAAACTAATATTTGAACGGCCTATCCTATACGGTATCCTACCACGAAAATTTGTTTAAGTGTCACGTAATCGTATCGTGTACAAACTATGAGTTATCTGTACCACAGTTGTACTAGATAAATAATAGTTTGTACTGTATACCTCAACGATACGAACACGTTTTGAACATTAGGTATGGACATTTTGACGTGATAACTCTTATAAATCGATAAACGCCGGCTGTACGAACGAAAAAGTATGACTTTCGCGTTCCGCCTGCGCCGAGCGTGCAAGCGAGAGCTCGGAACAAGCGATAGAGAGGCACGATCGGCCTAAGCGTTCGGCTTATCTTATGACGTTATCACGTACAATTATCGTTCGTAAACCGACATTACAGACAACCATTATTTGTGCTAGACCCACTGATTTATCTGTTCAGTATTAGTTTCTTTCAACGGTAGGAAATACATTTCAGGATAGGCGTGTTCAGAATAATTATCAGTGGGCCGAGCACGAAAATCTGCTTAAGTGTAACGTTATCGTATCGTTTACGTATTCAGAACAAACTATGACTTATCTGTGCCACTGTTGTACTAGATAAATGACAGTTCGTACTAAATGCGTTAATGATGCGATTACGTTACACTTAAACGCATTTTCGTGCTCGGCCCAAAGATATATTTAGAAAAAATGTCACGCTTCAACAATAAACACTAGCAGCAAATTAACAGCAAGTACAGAGAAGTGAGTGAGAGAAGTGACGGCAGAGTTGTCGTGAAGATGTAGCGACTTACCGTCAGGCAGGGAGCGCGCTCGTCGGCGCACAGTTAACGACACTACCACTGCATCCGTTTGGTTGGCTGGGACGGTGACAGTAATCAGTTTGGATAGGGCATATCTGAAACATATTTTACTGTATGAGAAACTGGTGGTGAAGAGAGAAAAAAAATCCTTAAGACGCGGTCCAACTCCAATTTTAAAATAATTTACGATGCTTTACGTAAGGTTCAAAATAGCTTGTTAGATTGGACGATGTAATGCGAAAATGCGTTGATTTTGTACGTTATTTTTCTTTATTTTATATTCTTATATTATTCTTTATATTTTTCGATATATACTAACACAATTGAAAAAACTATGTTGGCTATGTATTACCTAAAAAAAATATAGCGTTATCGCTGAAAATTCTGAGAGTTTGGACGTGAAAGTTTATTTGTGTGGACCTTCAGGATTTTTTTCTGCTGAAAGGGGAGTTTTATAAATTCTATTCGGTTATTACTCTTTTTCTATTCCTTTTCTAACCTTTGTATTTTTTCATAATATACTATCGATCTGTTTCGTTACACTAGATGTTTAAAAATTCTGCTTTTTCTTTAATCAGGGTACGAGCGCGCCTTAATATACCCAATTATCGGATTTCATTTTAAATTTCATTTTCATCAAATCCTTACACATACACGAACATTATTTTATTACACGCAAGTACAATTTGAAAAATTTGATACCGACTTCCATTCTATTTAGTTATTGAAATGCAACTCAAAAACTGCTAAACCGAATTTGATGAAATTTAAATGGGACCACACGGAAGCACCAGATTTCAAACAAAAAAAAATGAATTTTGAAGTTATGAGGTAACAAACTTAAAAAAAACATACAGACTAATTGAGTACCTCCTCCTTTTTGGAAGTCTGTAGAAAAGGGTTAAAAATCATATTAAAATAAACTGTTTGCGTAAAATACATAAATTAACTAAGGCGAATCCCGAAGTAAATGACCTTTAGAATGTGGTTCTGGGCGGTAGCTGATAGTAGACAGCCGCGTGAACTGCGCACGTTCCTATGTCGCCATTTCTCATCGATTTATGAATAACTAGCTGATGCCCGCGACGTCGACTGCGCAGGATTAGTACTTCGAGTAGGTAGCTTATTATCTTGTCCAAAGCCATATTTATCTTTGTACCAAAATGTCATTAAATATTTAGTTTCATTTCATAAGTCTAGTGTATCGAGCTGTCAAATTGATAGCGTGCTTTTTACTAAGCTATCAGAAACTGACACAAACTTTGGCAGAACTGTCATCATTACGATCTGAACGCAGGTTAGAGATCTTGTTATTTTGTCTATGCTGTGCCCAAGAAACACAAACTTCCACACATCCATACATGCATACATCCATACTCACAAACTTTCACATTTATAATATTAGTAGAATTGGTAAAAAAACATAAAAACAGGTCTTTCAACGAAAATATACATAATAAATCATTTTTATAACGGTTAATCCACTAGTGTACCTAATTTCAAATCAAGTTGTACTTCGTGTGGAGATGCAAGGAATCAGTATTTTTTTCCCAATATCTGTCGTTTTTTATACTTAAATAAATATATTTGATTACTTAAATTATAATTACTGCAAATAATATTTTAACCGTAAATTGTGTAGACAAAATATAGCAAATTGTCGTGATGTCATTTCATTTTGTTTAATGTCCCCGAAATAACGCGAAGATAGCTTCTAAACATCCATTTCTGCGCAGCATCTGCCATGATGTTTTTACAACAACCAAACTGTACTCAAAAAAAGAAATACCCACAAAAACTCTTACCCTGGAGCTCTAGCGGTAATATTGTAATCTCCAGGCAGTAGTAGTCTCCAGAAGTATCCGTCAGCGGTAGTGCGCACTGTGTGGTTAACACCTTCGACATAGATCTGAGCATCCTGACAACAAAACAAAGAACTATAAAAATCGCTTTCATAAACAAAGTTAAAATGATATAGTAAGCAATATGCCACCGTACCTTTACAGGAAGTCCATCTTCATCATTGACAGTTCCCTTGACTCCGAGGCTGGCTAACTCCATGAAGGCGAGGAGCGGTTCCCGGTTCATGGCCCAGTAATCGGGAAGCTCTGCCGCCGGGGGGTATTTGCAGCATGACAACTCGAATGTCACTTCGTAGCAGTTCGAGTGGAGATAGTTGAAGTCTTGCATACCTCCTGACAAAAAGAGAATAATAATTAAAATATCCTCATACACAAAATGTTTTACTAGTTCACTCAATTTTGGTTGTTCAGAAAAAGCTATTGATCATATTGACCGAGCGAGCAAAGTGCCGAGTGCTTCAACTGGCCAAATTGACTTTCATCTGTCCATATATTCATTAGGTTATATGTACGTCTTCCTGTATAGATTGCATTTTCCAACCAATCTTGACGAAACTTGATATGCATGTTCTACTATTTAACATTTTTTTTTGTCGTCAGTGATTTTGAGTGGGGAAGATACGAGTACTTTTCCTACAACGGGGGGAAGTTTGCTGCAGCGCTATTTGCTGTCCGTTTATGACAAAATTTGGTACACATTAGGTAAATAAAAGTCAATGTGGCCAGGTTAAAGCAGAGACGCTTCGCTCGATCGGTCAATTATTAAAGTTAGTACTAACCTTGTACAGAGTACCATTTCGCGCCATTAGTGATGCCGCCATCAAAGTTCTCCGGGGGACATTTGTTCCCCGCGCGCATATCCGAGTGCCGAGACGCGTATGTCTCAGCCAGGTGCTTGAACAGAGCGTCGTCAGGGGAGGGACTCTCTTCGCAGCACTCTTTGAGAGATCTGAAAAGGATACATTGAAATGGTGATGGCAATCATTTTAACTAAGCGTTTTCTGAGAAAATACATACAAACATGTATGTTATTTCTAAATATTTATAAATAAAAATGACCCTTATACGTATGTGGGTCGACCAAGTGGCCGGGAGACCTATCGGGCGCCCGAGGTACCGCTGGAACGACGAAGTTCATAAAGTTATTCGCGAACTTCAGGCCGCCAACTGGACTGAAACGGCATTAAACAAAGAAGCCTGGCGGTCTCTAGTGTCGGAGGCTAAGATCCACTCCGGGTCGTAGCGCCACTGCACTAGTAGTAGTAGTAGTATATTAAAATGAATCTCCATTTCCCTTGGTCATCGCATCACGCGTGAACGGATGGAACAATTTTGGTAATTCCTTTTTTGTTGCATTAATTATTGTCAGGTGAAGGTTCTTTTACAAGAAAAGATGGGAGAACTAAGTCGCGGGCAGTCGCTAATAGATTATAGAATAATCTTGGGAAAAATACTTCATCTGCGAAACATTCCCCAGTTCCTCGAACGTGGAATGGAGCCACTTAATAATTATTAAATAAATTTAATAATAGTTATTAAAAATTAATCCCTATTTCTTTTTGGTCACGCCATAACTTCAAAGAGATAAGAGATCGCTCTGAGCGATAAGACCGCCCATTGTTGCACATAGTTTTTAGCATTGTATTTTATTTTATTTTTTAATATTAAGTAATTAAAATTATTATAAGTAAATAAATAAGTATTTCTACTAGTAATTATATATCTATCTACTTGAGAATGATTTTACCCATCTTTTTTTAGTTTTCTAACACTTTGTAGATGGTTCTAACGGGAAGAAAAAAAAGAAAGTTGCGAAAAGAAGAAAACCCTCTACTACCGCATCGGTTATCGGTTCTACGACTGATGGGCCCGGCCGATCGCCCTTATGTTGCATAATTCTTTGAGTTATTTTGGCTACCGGCGCATTTCGTTCCAGATTCGATCCTTTAGCGAAACTATACTCTTATAAAAAACAGTTGTATTCTTCTTCTAACATCATCTATCATCTTCTTTCATCGATACAATGAGAGAAAAAATAGGTACTTCACAAGTTTGAATTACAATGCAAAGTTTCAAAGCATTGATATAGTAAGCATTATTTACTGTCGAAGGCAGAAATATCTCAGAACTGTTAGTAGTTCAGTTTAGTGATAAAGCATAGTGATGAATAATGACGTCACTTCTGACTAACAAGCAGTAATTTATACTTAATATTATAAAGAGGAAAAATTTGTCGTTTTAATTGAACAGGCTCCTAAACTGCTAGACCGATTTGAATAAAATCTTTCACTGTTAGAATCTTACATTATCCTTGATGAACATATGCTATATATTTTGATTCATCGTCATCATCATCATCATCATCTATCCCACGCGGATGAGATCGCGGAGCGCAGCTAATTTATTATATACTCAAACTTGTAAATTCATCTGATACAATTATACTACTAGAGTTTGATTTCAACACAACTGTGATGGCGTGGGTCCGAAACGATGCGCAACGAAAAGATTTTTTGAATAATAGATGCGATATGGGAATCTGTAATAGTCTCCTTGCCTTTCCTTGTTCTGTTATCAGAACAAGGAAAGGCAAGGCCTCATGGCCATGATGCTAGTTAAAATGTTAATTGTTCCTTTATGGCTGACATTAACGCATTGATTTGTCTTACGGGGGTGGCATTGTCAACTTCTGACCCTCATGCTCACATACATACAATTTAAGACAATAAAAACAAAACACAAACACTAACTCGGTCCGAATTTATAGTACAAGTATGGATCGTCGGTTGGATAAACTTATCATGTCGATAAACTGATTTTATTTATCGTATCTTGTTTATAGCATGGATCTAGCCGCGATAGGTATATCGCGGGCTGCCTCTTGTCAATAATTACTGTAAAGTTTTGTCCTTTCGAAAATCCAAGTTCGCAGTGTTGTTTCGTTTTGATTCGATACAACTGGACTCGTTCGAACACCCATACCTATATTTATGTTATAATATTATAAAAAGTCTGTAACTCGAACACTCTATTTCTCTGTTTGACTGACTGAACACGTTATATAGAAGTAGTCCGTATTAAACATAAAAATAACTTTAACAAGTACAATTTGAAAAATTTAATACCGACTTCCATTCTATTCAGTTATTGGAGTTTATCTCAAAAACTACTGGACCGAATTTGATGAAATTTAAATGGGACCACACGGAAAGCACCAGCTTTTGAACAAAAAATCAAAAACAAGAGTTTTGAGAATCGGTTCACCCAGTCGAAAGTTATAAGGTAACAAACATAAAAAAAATACAGTCGAATTGAGTACCTCCTCCTTTTTTTGGAAGTCGGCAGAAAAGGTACGCAAATAAACAGCCAACGAAACTGTCTAATGTGCCCGGAAACTTGACGTCAGTGGCCGTAGCAAACAAAATTTGCGAAATAATATTCATATCGTAAGCGTCAACACGTCACGCTTCGGCGTACAAACTATGAGTTATCTGTGTCACAGTTGCCCTAGATACATTACAGTTTGTACTGTTTCACGCATTGCTACAGCTCATATATTGAGTAGCTGCAGACTTTTAGTGAATTAATTGTACAAGAGAAGCACTGCCACTATAGCTATTTCTACTGAGATGCACTAACGTTCGCATTCCGGTTTGAAGGGTATGGTTGCCGGCGCAAATACAGGGAAATAAGACTGAACAACTTAATGTTTCAGGATTATGGTCTTGGAGTCTGGAACTTGTTGTTTTCTTTTCAGGTTTGATTGCAATGGGGTCTATAACTCAATTATATTATAAATATAGTTGACCCGCCAGCGGCTTCGCTCGGTTGGTCTTGGTGTAGTGGCGAGAGAGTTATTCTTTTAAATTTCAATAACTTTTTTTATTTATGAACCGATTGACATGAAACAAACAGTAAATGTTAAGAGAAGATTACCACAATATATAAGTGAATCGTCTAAATCGGATAAGCCGTTTGTGAGATTAGCGTTCACAAACGCACATACAAACAGATAAACAGACAATCATTATAATTTTCAAATATATTCGTTTATAAGTCTCAATAATATTTTTTCTCATATCTTCCATGTACAGACAGCGATCCGTTACATTTTTATTATATATTATATATAGATACACAATATAATATTATAAAGAGGAAAGATTTGTATGTTTGTAACGAATTGGCTCAAAAAGTACTGGGCCAATTTCAAAAATTCTTTCACCATTGGAAAGCTACATTCACCCTGATTAACATAGGCTATACAGAATGTTTGGTAGAGGGTCCGACAAACCAAATGAGCGTGTTCGGGGGCCCACTTGGAGAATACAAGTTGGCCAAAAAAAATCCCCGACACCCCAATTTTTTTTAACTTTTTTTGTGAATGTTCTCGTTTTCTCCAATATTGTACCTATTTACCACCATAACATTTGAAAAGTATGTTTTAGACCGGATGTTTTTAGTTTTTACAAATTTTACAAATGTTATGGTGGTAAATAGGTACGATTTCGGAGAAAAAGGGAAAAATCACAAAAAAAGTTAAACATATTGGGGGGTCGGGGATTTTTTTTGGCCAACTTGTATTCTCCAAGTGGTCCCCCGAACACGCTCATTTGGTTTGTCGGTCCCTCTACCAAACACCCTATATAAGATTCATCATCATCATCCATCACCGCGCGCGTGAAACCGCGGAGAGCAGCTATACGTAATGCATACAGATCAAAGATAATAAATTTGCTTTAGCGATACTTGTACACATACTGAATAAATAAAGGCTTTGTTATTGTAAGTACAAACACGTTGTATTGTAAGTACTTACTACAATAATGAACGTGGT
Organism: Selenia dentaria; assembly: GCA_917880725.1. Taxonomy (NCBI): domain Eukaryota; kingdom Metazoa; phylum Arthropoda; class Insecta; order Lepidoptera; family Geometridae; genus Selenia; species Selenia dentaria. Next base: position 25,072,640 of record OU862896.1, on the reverse strand, counting down.
GTGAAGGCTGCGTCTACTTTATGATTATTAGCGTTGCATGCGCGAAATTCGATTATGCCACGCTGGTAATTACAACTTTCCATGCGTGCACACGAGATAAAAGCTATGATTGTACATTACGTCATCGAAACACAGAAAACACGACCAATAGTTAAGTTTTAATTCCATAGGTTTCTCTACGTGATCGAATCAGAAATGAGGAGATCCGTAAAAGAACGAAAGTCATCGACACAAGATCAGCCAGTTGAACTGGCAGTGGATAGGGCATATAGCACGCAGAACAGCACTAATGGCCGATAGGTGTAGGAGTGGAGAGCATGGACAATTTGCAAGCGCAGCGTAGGTCGTTCTACGGATAATGGCAGCAGGACAATGTTGAATGCTTCCAACTGGTCCTTTTAGATATATATGGAGAGACTAGTCAGGAGTCGACAAAAAAAAGTTATGAAGTAACGCCACAGATCACAGAACTAAAGCTAACACACATTTAAAAAATATTTGAAAAATATATATGAAGACTACACTTAATGTATAAAAAGACGGTTGAAAAGCGTGAAGAAATAACGAACATAAAAGAGTGAATATGATCCACTCACAAACTTTCGTTGTTATGAAAACAGTCCTTGAATGTATTTAGGAAACTTCAGTGAAACTTACACAGAATCATCATAAGGGTAGCTCGCAACAATAGCACCCCCATGGAGGTTTCCCGACAGCACAAACGGGCGCTTCATCACCCACCGCATCAGCGCCGCGGTCTCCGGCTGCCGGTGCTCGAACAGGTACTCATCATCGTTCGACTTGTTCTTATCAAACTGGTCGGGGAAGTCCCGATTCAGGTCTACGCCTTTCGCGTTGTTTCGCCCCACGAAGTTCGGAAGAGATTCGCAGTTACCTTCCTGTAAAAAAAATATTGCAAATTGACTTTATTGCCCATGGCGAACTTTTATTAATTTGTTATGCGGCAAGGTAGGTATAGATCGCAGCACGTAACTTGAACCAAAATGGCGGTCATCTGCGCGGGTACAATTATGGACAAAAGTGATAGACGAATATTCCGCTGTCGTTAAAAATGAAACACAAGTTCAACCGAAAATTAAATTCATCGTATTTCTCGAAAAAGTGTTGTGAGAACTTATTGTTAGGTATTATTGAATAGAACAGTTAGGTATAGGAATACTGACAATAATTGAATACAATAAAAGTGAATGTACCTACATGCTTACTCAGTATCACTCATGCATGGGCATATTAAAATTTGTATTGTATATTTACATAATATATTTTTATTTTATATTACATATTATATTACAATCAAGTGAAGAATCCAATTCAGAATCACTGCAGTCAGAATCTCCAACTCATATTATGATGACGTCTCGCTTTTGACGTAAGCTTCTTGAATTTTATTGACCTTGTCGCATAGCTTTTTCCAGTCACATGGTCACATTGCATTTACTTTTTCGTTCACTAACTCTATAACATGAGGCACATTCCACTGTAGATTTGTAATTTTCTTTTCGTTTTTATGATCACACATATTTTGACAGATATATAAATGTCGGAAAACTGAATCTTTTGTGCACGATTGTACTCCTGACTCACGCGGGGCGTGCGCGGGCAGTGAGGGGCGGAGTGTGATGTCAAGAGTCGCTGCGTTACTTTACTGCGTTATTGGTAACCCACGGTTCTTTGCGTCTGTTTCATACCTCTCATGACATCATTTTGTTTACAAGAGAAAGGTTGTGTATCATGAATAGAACCATTGTTTAATTTGAATATTATTGCCTTAAACATGTAACTTTCTTAATAATAATATAAGAAAAGTTACATACTGATTACTAATACCATTAAATTTTGGGTACTTGTCTGGTTTTGAAAACTATTCATATACTATATTATTATGTTAGATTTTATACATAGTCACAATTTGATCAAGAAAATATGAACAATATTTTTTTGTTTGTTATCTACATAAGCACAGATCTATTTTAGGAAGTTAATTATTAATATAGTTAGAGAAACAATTAAAAATAAATAATATGTAATACCCAATTATCAGTCATTAATTTTCAGGCAAACACAGAATAAATTATAGTCAATAAAAAGTTAGGTACCAGCCTGGGACTACCCTGCTGATAATTAAAACCGCTTTATCAATGAAGACAAATATTAATAATTAATGAATGTGATAATTAACCATCAAGTGTCACGCATCCACCATGTGTAGGTACAAAAAGTGCTAAGCCATGTCGCGCATGTACACCTAATGTATACACATTTTTATTCCTCTGGTTTGTAAACCGTCTACTACGTCCTACACTTGATTAGTTACAACTAATTTTATCAGATCAAATCTCATGCGCAAGACTAGTTCTCCACTGTGCAGTGTGTGTAAATTAGAGGAGGACGTATTCCATGTCATAATGGAATGTATCCGAAACGAGGGACAGAGACAGTGTTTATTTGGTGACAGTTCCATTGGCTTATGTAATACCTACCTTTCGTATCCTCACTCTGAAAAAGCGAAGATGATAATAGACTTAGTTAAATGTGGTCTCAAAGATAGGACTTAAGTATGTTTGATAGGTTTAATTGTATGATTTTATAATAATTACTAGCTGCGCCCCGCGGTTTCACCCGCGTGGTGATGGATGATGATGATGATGATGATGAAAAGTATCCTATGTGTTAATCCAGCGCCTCATCTACCCCCATACCAAATTTCATCAACATTAGCCCCCCCGTTTGTGCGTGAAAGAGTAACAAACATCCATACATCCATACATACAAACTTTCACGTTTATAATATTAATAGGATGTATGTAGAATAAGATATTATTGTCAAACAGAGCGACATATTCGCCTGAGCGAATAAGCTCTTTAATTAAGATTAAAAAAAAAAAAAAAAATCATATGCACTCCTAAGTGGCGTGCAATTGGAGAGGCCTATGTCCAGCTGTGGACTGCTACAGGCTGATGATGATGATGATGAAATGCACTCCACCGGTATAAACTTACTTTTAGTTGGTCAAACTATTCAAGTTGTAGTATTTTTTATCTAGAGTTTTATGCATAGTTCGGAAAGACACCGAAAGAAGTAGACACTGGATAGGTTAATACAAAAGATTTATGAATTAAACTGATGTATATTAACATCTCTGGTGGGTCAATAAATAAATAACGATACCAAATTATGCTCCCATTATAAGATAGACAAGTTCTGGTTACTACTGTTAACAGTAGCAGTTTAGACACAAGTATGAAGTTTGGCCACCATTCAGGCGGCAGTTGGATCAATCCCTACCTAGGCTGTCATTCACTCACCAAGCTGTGAAATTAACAGTACGACAGTAGTGCACTTTCTCATCCCCTAGCTAGATACCAACCTCAAGATTGAAAAAGTAATATAAAGCACAGTCTATGATAAAAGTCTTCCCAGTTTTTTGTAGCCAACTAATTAACGAAAGAGTATAGACACAGAGTACCTTTGCATAAAGAGCTTATTAAATAAACTTCCTTTTTTATTGTATGAATTTTTAAAGCACTACTCCTGCTTAGCAAGACCATCAAAATTACCAAGACCATTGCGATCTTGGAAAGGACAAATACACATCTTTCGGTAGAATATTGCTTGTCAAACTTTTCAATAGATGTTGATCTGTCCCCATACGAGGATTATGGCCTCCGTGAGATTCTTTGTTGACTGATTTAATACTATATATTACGATATTCATTATGACTTGACAATAGTATCACTCAGAATCCTAATTATGTTATAAGCATAATAGCAAATAATGTACAAATTAAAGGGTTAAAAATAATATGGAACAACATCCATACAATGTCTTCAGGTCCCAAACTAGAAAACCGTGTACCTACTACAGATAATGCAGGCAAAATATTTTATAGGGATTTGTTATCCATACAATGCTTACTTTACCATATCTTATCAAGTGAACCTAAGTTCAAAGGCCTGCCTGCAGTCATTGCTCATTGAATATCACTGAATTGATATCACTTGCATTGAATATGAGCACATTAGTTCACTTCAATAACACAGCAAACTATAGTGCATTCAAATAGTCCCAAGTGGTAACCACATCTCTACTTATTTTATTTACTTACTAGCTTTTGACCACAACTTCATATGCATTGTGTATTTTTTCTAGGTATGAATTAATTTAACAATATAGAACTATGTTCATATATATTAAGAAACACCATTTTTTAAATGATTATCTACTCATATATAGAAATTTTCAGAAGTCTAAAGACAAAGAATTTACCACACATTGTTTTATCCTCCATTTCACCCCTTAAGTCATCCCTGTCAGAAAAATATTAGAGAACATTTTTTTTATTTTAAATGTACCTATGAGTACTACTATCCAGATACAAATTTCTACCTTTAACTTCTATAACAAAGAACTTTCATACAAACGTTTGCACTTTTTTTTACCCTCATAGGGGTTGAATTACGATAAACCCTTTGTTAATACACCTCTACCCACCCAGCCAAAAACACAAATTACAAGTTTAAATGACCAGCTGTTTAGGCTGTGCATTGTCAGTCAGTCAGTCAATCGGCAGGACTATTATGTATCTCAGTTACATGCCGCCATTTTTTTAGATTTCAAACAACTTTTGATTGCAACTGATATATATAATAACCCTACAGGATAACATAAACACTACTGGGCAAGTATCACAGATTGCAGACATACTAAAGAGGCCTACCCGAAATTCGCAAAAAAACTAAGGACCAGCATCAGGACTACTGGGCAAGTATTGAGGGTTGTAGGCAGTCGAAGGAGGCTTTTCCAATTCTAAATCTGAAATTCTCCAGAAAACTCCTCAAAGAAATATTGTACGACATATCGTCGGAATTATGACCGGTCATTGTTCCTTAAACAAACACCTGTTTAATCTAGGTGTTACAGACAGCCCCCTATGCAGAGGCTGCATGGAGGCGGAAGAAACAGCTGCCCATCTGCTCATCAAATGCAGGAGCATGGCGGTACAAAGGACAGCCAACCTCGGCTCGCCGAGGACAGTGTGGGAAGCCTGCGCCAAGTTGAAGGAGCTACTGGCTTTCCTGGGCGACACCGGGTGGCTGGACTGATCAGCGTCACCCGGCTATCACGCAAAACGGGCCGCGCCACAGCGGCCTGGTTGCGGAAAAGAGCCAGCCCACCAAGTACCAAGTACCAAGTACCAAGTAAGAGGCATCCCGAAGCTCAACTCAAATTGCGGAGCTTTCTAGAGTACTTCGAACTCTAGAAAGCTCCGCAATCTTAAGCGTGACAAACTACGACGTATGGTCGGACTTGTCATAGGACACTGCTCACTGAACAAGCACCTGTTTATGTTAGCTGTTACAGACAGCCCCCTGCGCCGAGGTTGCTTGGAGGCAGACGAAACGGTCGCGCACGTCATCCTGGAGTGCAGCAGGGTGGCGTCACGACGGGCAGAGTAACTTGGAACACCGAGGACCGTCCAGGCGGCCTGCACCGGCATCAGCAAGCTGCTGGCCTTCCTCGACGACATTGGGTGGTTGGACTAACGCGCACCACCCAACATCACGCACAAAGTGCCGCATCAAGACGGCATGGGTGCGGAAAATAGCCCGCCGACCGCCGACCAAGTAACCCTACAGGACTTAGATTCTTATAATATATAATATTAATTGATGATACAGATTAACCTACTGCATAGTCCAATATGTGACCAATATGAAACACCTACTGTTAACTTTTGTTAACTAATGGAAACAACTCAATGGAATTATATTAGTTTAGTAAGCTTTGAAACAAGCCTGCAAGCTGATGGGAGTTACTTTTAGTGTTTTAATATGCTAATATGTAGACACTAGGTGCATTCATTTAGCTTTTAGGGCATTGGTGGCTTTGTCATTGATGGCTCTTTTGTTAAAGCTTTAGTAAAGCTCAAAAACATTAATTTTGCCACCCTTTGCCCACACCCTATTCGATTGCTCAACTGAGCATAAGACCTAAAATCGCATGATTCTGCTGACAAAAAACGATCACAAACAACTATGCTCCGGACATGCGACAAAAATTGCACGTTTTGGTAGCAAAAATAGCTATTTTTTAGCTTTCCGAACGCTGTACAAAATGAGACATGAACAACATTTTAACCCCTAGATTCCCAAATTTTAACGCCCTTGCCAGCGTTATTAGCGTTATTTTCGCTAAAGACGCTCACAAAGGGTCTATTCGCACTATCTCACTTTATGGTCATTGACAATACAGTTGAAGGTGGTATCAAACTAGGCCTAGAATGGCGACTAGCCAGTCGCGGATCTAGGACGGATGCCGGTACACACCAATAGGTGTTGTGTGACAGATATTTAAGCTAGGGCTAGCAAAGTAGTACACAGTAGAAACATTGACTATTACTCTTACCTGACTATGTTCAAAGCCATCAGGGTTCAGTGTAGGCATTAAGTGTATATCTGTGCTGTTAACCAGTTTCGTGACTCTATCATCCTTCCCATAATGCAACAGTATATATTCTGCCAAATACACCACAAGTTGCCTTCCCACACTCTCGTCTCCGTGCATATTGGCCACGTACTTGAACGCTGGCCTCTCCGCATGATGCTCTTTCACACCTTCTGTTATCTGAAGAACCAATATCTGTCTCCCTTCGATGGATTTTCCAATCGTATAGACTGTAGCCAGGTTCGGATACGTCTTCTGATATTCATCAAATAACTTCACCAATTCATCGTTTTTAGTGTACATTGGAGTGTTGAGGAAGGACTCGTCATCTTCCTCTACAGAACGAAGCGCACACTCGCTGATAAATAACGAAATTAACACAAATAGACACGTGTGAAAGTGGTGACCCATGTTTACAGAAACTTTGTTCAGATGATCAAAATGATGTATTACGCCCGAGTATTTACGGACGTAAAATTTAGATCGAATACTGGGACATTGTTTTTTTTAAATGCTGGTAGCTAAGCGATGTTTCTAATTGTTGAAAATATTAATAAAATGATTTTGATCGCGGCGAAAACCTATGAGCTGAAAATAGGGCAAAACTATCAAACAAAGAGAATATAATAGAGAAAACTATCTCCAATTCCATAGATTAACAAGACTATTGACCAAGGAATATTTTACTCTCTACCGAGAGAAGAAGTGTAGCTTCCATACAGACATAATGCGAATTACACCGATACTACTAGGGCAACAGAATCCGCACGGAATGCTAAGGAACTAACTTTAGCGCGAATTTTAAATATCCACCCATGCTTTTCTATTTTCATTTATTTTTTACCTATCAATTCAATCTGCGGATGGAACAATGTTAAAACATAATTTCGCTTCATGAAGTAGGCAGAACCTTATTAGGTGAATAAGTAGGTACTTATGTTATAGAAATAAAAACAACATCTAAACACACATCTAAATTTGCTCGTGTGTGCAATGGTACAATACTGCCGACGGATCAATGCCGCTCGGAAGGTAGGCACGTAGACTGTTCGCGCATGTACAGTTGTGTGGAAAAATTTGTTCACCGAAACGAGATAGTTTAATATATAGAGCCTAACTTCATATCTAAGATTATTTTTATTTTATTTTTCAATTAAGTATTACCTTTTGGATAGGATATATTTTGCTCTTTTCAATTAGAATTTGTTGAGTTCTGATTTTCCCTAATGAAAACTTAATTATTCTGTTATTGTGGCTAAACGTCTACTATCTCCTTGAAAGTTTTTATATTTTTCTTAATTTCGACCATTCCTTGTGAATTTCCTTTACTACTGACTTCCAAAAAAAGGAGGAGGTACTTCATTCGAATGTAAATTATTTTAATGTTTGTTACCTCATAACTTACGATAGGGTGAACCGATTTTCAAAATTCTTTTTTTGTTTGAAAGCTGGTGCTTCCCGTGTGGTCTCATTTAATTTCATCAAATTCGGTCTGTAAGGTCAATAACTGACTTTACCAAAGTAATAGAATGAAAGTCGGTATTAAATTTTTCAAATGGCACTTGTCGGTTTTATAGAGGTTATGTATGACGCGTTTAACTACATATTTATCAAAGTTGTCTATGCCTGTAACAGGAACGCAGTTTTATCTTGCCCGGAGTAAGAAAGAATGAGACAAACTTGCACTTTTTATATTCTCCAAGGATGTAACGAACGGTGCGTATGGGTTACTCTTTACCGTTTTGTATAACTCTCACGTTAGTAACTTAATGTGTTTTAAGCACGTATTATTTTTCTTGCCCGGTGGCGGTGTAAAACTACATTGCACCGTGACATTCCGCGTACTAAACCCCTGATAACAAATTAACCTAACAAAAAATAAACAATACTTACTTAACAACAACAACAACCGAATTATAATACGAACTAAACTTTACAAACTTAAATAAAAATATCAAATAAAAATATAAATAATATATTTAAATATATAAATTATATATTTTAACAAAAATATCCACATAATCAACTGAAAAACGAATATTTCTGTTAAAGAGTGTACCATCCGGGAGAAAGAGTAACAATCATGCGCCAAACCTATACGAGTGACTGAGACACATGATCGGCGTTTTCAACATCAGACCATGCGAATAGTGATGAGGTATAAGTGTTTTCACTAGTCGATTGATTAGACACTAGACTCGGATGATTAAATTCGATGTAGAAAATTTTGATACTTATTTATTGTATGATATTCACTAGTGGCTCAGTGAGCAGTCGACTTGGCGATTATGTCTTTGCGCAGCTTGAACTGAATAAATATTCACCGAGGACTTAAAACAAAATCCTTTAAACAATATCACCTTGCTTGGTCTGCAAGTCTTTATAGTGTTTTTATGGAGCCATTGATCTAGTTTCATTTTTGGATACTAAAAACCTATGAAATAATTATATCTACGTTGGAAATTTTCCATATACTGAATCAATAAAAAATGTATAATATTGTTGAACCTGCTCTTAATTTCACGAGAATCGGTCGAGAAATGCGACCTGTATATAGATGTGAACTTGCGGACTTCCAGACAGACAGACATACGAAAGCAATTTTGTCCAAGTCCAAGGAGAGACGTTTCGTTGTTGCTTCGCACTCGCTCGGTCAATAGTTCTAATTTAATGCTACATGTTATTAAGTCCGATAGAGAGTATAGTTGCGTTTAAGATTTATGTATTTTTTATATGAAAGGATATCTAACAGAGAGATAATAACATAATATGATTAATTACTTGGTCTTCTTAGATTCTACATCATAAATTATTTCTATAACTCGGATGCTTTCTTTCCTATGTTACTTTACCTAAAATCATAACTAAGGATGTTTGTTTGTGTGTAGATGTAGTACATATTTGTTACCTGTAGACACTTAGATGAGACAATAGTCTCTTATCTATGTTAGATACTAGCTGCGCTCCGCTAAAAACCACAAATGGACAAAACCCTTTAAAATAAACAAGAATAAAAATAATTCTTATTTACTGGCAGTAATTAAATGGCCCTGGCCAATATGGCAATCCTATATATTAACATTGCTACATATTATAATTTGAAAAGTTACATTTTTAATAATTAGATAATGGAGTGATTATCGATCAATAAATGTCGATTTAAATCAATAGCACCTTGCAAAAAGGGGCCACATCACTAGCCCGCCCCGCGCCCCGCCGCTTACCTCGGTTGAGACCCTAAATACCGTTTAGCTTATGAGGGCATTGGTGGCGTTGTAATTGATGGCTCTTCTGTTAAAGCGTTCGGAAAGCTCAAAAAAGTAATTTTTGCCTCATTTGCCCATACATTCGAACGCTTAACTGAGCATAAGACCTAAAATCGCATGATTATGCTGTCAAATAACGATCACAAACAACCATGCTCCGGATGTGGGCGAAAAATTGCACTTTTTGGTGGCAAAAAATCATCTTTTTTAGCTTTCCGAACGCTGAACAAAAAGAGGCATGAACGACATTTTCACCCACAGATTCACAATTCGAACGCCCCTTGTGAGCGTTTTTAGCGTAATTTTCCCCAAAAATGATCAGAAGTGATCTATTCGAACGCACTATATGTAGTCGAATTTCAGTTGCAGTAGCCTAAAGTAGCCCAACCAAACCTCAAAATATCAATATGAATACATTTTTTTAAGCTATTGCATTTTCGTAGTTAGGAATATTCTCAGTTATTTGCAGTGATATTTGCTAAAGCAAATATCACTGCAAATAAACTAAACGGTATATTTTTCAGGTAGATACTTCACTCATTTCATATCTATTTCTCATTATAATATTCACTTCATGTTTCTGGGGCCTTACTATGAGCTCTTATAGCAGGACTTCTAGACAACTGCCCGGTTTATTCGTACCATGACAACTTTAAAGCAGGCCTGCTCAGGCCTACTATTCAAAAACCGCAGAAAAACCGTTCACCTGTTTTTTTGTATGGACCTTCGTTAACATGACGCTCAAAACCCACTCAGTTTATTAGCTTACAAACGTGTAGGTGGCTGCAATGTTGGTTATAGTAAATTGTAAGAATGTCAGATACAATATTATGCGTTCACTTTTAAGTAAACAATATTCAAACAGTTCACCTAAATGAGCGTCATGGTATGATTTCATTCAAAACTGTTTAAGTCAGGTTTAAGAACTGCATGGAACTTGCATGGTTTGTACGAAGCTGATAGGCCCCTGGACGTTGCTTTTATCATTAGCAAAAAGCTACAGTTGGTAGATCTCTGATAACTTTACCGATCCTCGGCAATCGACCTTAAAACGTCTGGCGATCGATTGCTTAATCGCAATCGACCGCACCTCTGGTCTAAGGTATGGAAGTTTCTTAAAACATTAGGAGTTGGAAAACAACGCCAAGCTCATATCCCTCATCAACTAGATATAAACACACTAAATCAACATTTCTCCACGTCCCAAACACGAACACACAAATGCAGACACACGCACAAACAAACACAACTTCTCCATAGACGCCGCACACGACGAAATTCCCCAGCACCAGCACACAACCTCAAAGAACGTAGAGGCCGAACACCTTCTAGCCTACGCAGAAAGAGGTGTGCCAGGGATCAGGATCCGCGGTGTGGCTCTCTTTATGGAAGGGGACAGGGAAAGATTCGGGATGAGCTTTTGCTTAGCCCTGGACAAAAAACGAGCTCGTTTGTCCCCCGGCCTAGCATGTCTGCTCAATGGAAGCACTTCCAAAGTCACAATGAAGCGGGAAGCATACAATGCGATGCCTGTGCTAGAGGTCCTAGGCCATAGATGTCGATTAGTGCGATCGAAGAACAAAACAATCGCTCTGTTCGAATGGTCGGCTCAGACAACTTTCGCGCAGGTAATCTCGCTGCTTACAAAGTTGAGTGACAAAGCAGACGGCAACCCCCGGGTGATAAGCGTAGACGCGATGGTGATCGAATATACGACGTGCGAAACCGTAGACCGGCTCGGATGCATAAATGCCTCTGAACATCATGAGGTGGTAGTGTACGAAAACAGAGGAGAAAATCTAAGTTATTTTAGGACTCCCACACACGACCGAATAAATGCAACCGACAGCTGGGGGAATCCCGTCCCTAGTTCGACCACCATCAGCAGCTCGGAGAGAGTCCAGCGTAAAGCAGCTGCCGAAAAAGCCACGGCACGTCAGAAAGGAGGTCGTGAGAAAGGCCAAGGCTCTATCTCCACCTTTATGACGGCGTTTAACACCATGGTGCAAAGCGTGTTACGGATCCTGCCTCGAAAGGAGTTCTCCCCACAAAAGTCGCTCCATAGGACACAACAGCCGCCACAACAGATTGCTCGGACGAGAGCCGATATGGGACAGGTTAGTCCGCCTCGTTATATCCCGGCCCTGGGGCCGCGAGACCACGCCAGAAACGCACTTCTCGAATTTCTTGCCATCACGAGAGCGACAAAAGTAGTCAATCTCAGGAACTGCGAAAATATCCTGCAGTCCTTCAGGTTAGAAAACGAAGGCCTCTTAAAGGTGAGGCTCGAGGAGGCTGGATGCAGCCATATACAATAACGACACCTCTCTGGTCATCAAGGGAACGATAAAAGGTCGGTATATGGCAGCATACAGTTCTGAGCGTGGTTTCGTAGCCCTAGACGAAGATGAGACGGAGCGGCTCGGAAAGCTTAAGTACGAAACACCACCGAACGACCCCATCGTGGTTATCGCCCGCTATACCAGGATAATGCTAGACGATAGGATCCTAGAAATGGCTAAAACCATGGAAGGGAGCCCTGGAGTCGAGGTAAAGTCCTGGGAAAGCTGGGAGGTACCGGAGATCCGATGGGTCAACGGGGTTCCGGGTTGTGGTAAAACAACATGGGTGGTTAGAAGCATTAATGTGGACAAGGACATGGTTATCACCACGACAACCGAAGCAGCAAAAGACCTGAGGGAGAAGCTAGCGCACCGAAAAGGCAACTTGGTGAAAACCAAAGTGCGCACCATGGCTTCTGTACTCGTGAATGGCATCCGAAGTGGTAGGAGCGTCGTTCGCCTTATGGTAGAAGAAGTGGTTGCAGTCTCGCGGCACACCAGGACCTTCACCTACTACACCGACGACGAAGAAGACGCCATCAGCCGTTTCGTGCGACGTGCGGTGTCTGCGTCACCAAATGCTATCCGCGACTACAACTTGCAGATGGCCATAAAAGATCGGAATGTGGATGTGATGGAGGCCCTGGGCCGGGTGGAGAAAGCCGACTTATATAAAAATTAGTTATAAAAAAAAAAAAAATTGACAAGCTTAGGCTTTTGTATTATGTATGCGTGTATACCTTGAGCATTCACGCTCACTAAAAGGCTTCTTCTCGCGGCGGCGTCGTGTAGCGGGTCGTCCTCTTCCCTCAAATATGGTTGAGGAGGGCGATGGCTGGCACACGTGTCAAGCTCGTGAACGGGCGCTGCTTGCGGGAACCGGTATGCTCTCGGTATGTACGATATTTAGAAATTAGTTAAAAGTCTATTTATGTACAAAAAAAAAAATGTATTATGTAAGTTTAGTAAAGAAAAATAAATGTCCTCCTGTATTCCGTTAGTAATTATAAAAAATAATAATATAAGTTTAAAATATAAATGTAAACAATGCCACGGACCCATTGAGTCTGTGAACAAAAGCAATAATAGTAAAAAATAAAAAAAACAACATTTCTCAAAAACATGTACTTTAGATGCGATTTTAAAGGCATCTACTTTAAACACCTTTCCATCAAGATGGAAAATAGCCAAAATAATTCCTCTCCAAAAAAAAAACAATGCTTCTTCATACACTGATTATCGTCCAATATCTATTTTGCCCATCCTCTCTTAAGTCCTAGACCGCCTCATACACCAGTTTCTTCCTTAATAGAAATAATCTCCTTAACCCTTTTCAATCCGTATTAGCTCTAGTGAAAATCACTGAAGATGTTCGATATAGCATGGCTAATGAGCAAGTGACAGTATTATCCCTACTTTACTTTTTATTTGATCTTTAAAAATATTTATAGATGTTGCAAGTCTGATTGAAATAGGTAAGGAATTCCACAGGAGGGTGGCTTGGACAGTAAATGAACCATTGTAAAAAGAACTTGAATGTGGAGGAATCGCAAGAACAAGATTTTCTGATGACCTTAGTGAGTGTGAAGAACAGTTAAGGAAGTTAAAGAGTTCTTTGAGATAGCGCGGATATGAAGTATTAAACAAAATATTGTACCGAAGGCAAATAATGTGGGTATTCCGGCGAAGACGTATGGGGAGCCACTTAAGCTTATTACGGAATTCAGAGACATGATCATATTTGCGCAAACCAAATATGATTCTAATACAGTAATTTTGAAGTTGCTCAAGCTTATTAAGTTGTTCCTCCGTTATATCTAGGTAGCAGGTGTCAGCATAATCAAGAATGGGTAAATTTTAGTGGTAGTAGAAAGGCAGTCACGCAACCTGTTTAATGATGCAGCGCTGCCCATTCCACCTTAGATAACAATCTAGAACTTCCAATGATTATCGACTGTGTTTTTACAGGATTTATTTTTAATCCAAAGGATTTGCTCCACTCAGATATTTGATTAAGGCCATTATTTGTAGTTTGAATAGCTTCCGGTAATTTATCCAATGTGGCCTGGGAATATATTGTAGATGTGTAGATCATCTGCGTATAGGTGGTAGGAAGAAAAAAGATTATGGGAAATGGTATTAATAAATAATTCAAATAAAAGAGGTGATAGGACGCCGCCTTGCGGAACGCCTGCAGTCGTATCAAACTATGTAGAAAAACTGTCTTCGAAGCGAACACGCTGTCTGCGTCCGTATAGATAACTATGAACTGCACTAGATGTGATAGACATAATGCTCTTCTTAACATCACAAGTGCATAATTTATTTGTAACAAACGGGGAGTAGTCAGGAGTTGGTAGAGTTGAAAGATGATACAGTGTATTATTTTTATCTGTGTAGCTAAGATCAGACGAGGAAGAAAAGTAGAGGTTGAAGTTGAAGAATGTTCTGCCTCTTCCAATCAGACAAGCAAAATCGATTAGTATATTTAAAAAGATGGTTCAAGAGCATTATTTGTCCTCTGTTTGCTGAAACTGCTTCACATTTCCTGTAATATTGTTATAGTTTATATATATGTATTTATTATATTAATTAGTATTATTATTACATATAATTTTTCATGGCGCTCCTATATGTAAGCATTATATTATTATTTTATAGTAGTCTATAGTATTGAATATGTATTTAGTATATTATTGATATTTATGTAGGTATTTAAGATTCTTCTTTCAGTTTTCATTATCATATATCTCTGTTTTTAACTATTTATCTTGTTGCACTACACATGTCATTGTTGTTCTGTTCATTCAAAGGTTGTCTGTAAGAGATTGCATTAGCGATAGTATTGTATTGTATTGTATTGTATTGTATTGTATTGTATTGCATTGCATTGCATTGCATTGCATTGCATTGCATTGCATTGCATTGCATTGTATTGTATTGTATTGTATTGTATTGTATTGTATTGTATTGTATTGTATTGTATTGTATTGTATTGTATTGTATTGTATTGTATTGTATTGTATTGTATTGTATTGTATTGTATTGTATTGTATTGTATTGTATTGTATTGTATTGTATTGTATTGTATTGTATTGTATTGTATTGTATTGTATTGTATTGTATTGTATTGTATTGTATTGTATTGTATTGTATTGTATTGTATTGTATTGTATTGTATTGTATTGTATTGTATTGTATTGTATTGTATTGTATTGTATTGTATTGTATTGTATTGTATTGTATTGTATTGTATTGTATTGTATTGTATTGTATTGTATTGTATTGTATTGTATTGTATTGTATTGTATTGTATTGTATTGTATTGTATTGTATTGTATTGTATTGTATTGTATTGTATTGTATTGTATTGTATTGTATTGTATTGTATTGTATTGTATTGTATTGTATTGTATTGTATTGTATTGTATTGATTATACTGTCAAATACATAGTTGTTAACAAAAACTATCACAAACAACCATGCTCCGGACTTGGGGCAAAATAACTCCTTTGTAGCTTTCCGATCGCTGAACAAATAGAGCCCTAAACGACATTTTCACTCACAGATTCCCAATTCGAACGCCCTTATGAGCGTCTTTAGCGTTATTTTCGCCAACTTGGGTGATAGGGCTATTCGAACGCACAAAGACAGTAACAACAACTTAACAAAAAAACATATATGAATTTTTGAATGGAGCCGTTTGTTTTGCCCAGTTTCGTTTGTTATCTAATTATTCTATAGACCCTAACTCTTCGAGTTTCGCCCTTCCGTTTGTTTTGTTTTGTCTTGTTCGCCGTAAGATTTTTTATCATTTTCATGTCTTGCACAAAACTCCCCGCAAAGCCATATATATAAAAAAGTGAAGTGTTTTTGAAACAATGGAACAACGGTGCTCTGACAATGATCAGTCACGTCGGGACATACCCTCATTTATTGAGCCTAGGCCTCCTCTAATACAGAACCCGTTTATGAGGCCGCGTCCCCAAAATGCCAAAAACTTAATGGAAAATTTCAAGGAGGATGAGTCCGAGATCGATGAACCTGAACTGGTACAAGTGTACCTGCGCATGAAGCCTTGTAACGTGCACAGCAACCTGTACGAAGTGAGATCTGACAAGTGTCTTGTGACATCACTGGATACGACGACCGCTGGTCATGGCAGGCGCACTCAGCACAATGTGTCCAGAATGTACACATTTTCACATATATTTAACTCTGACTGCAGTCAGAAAGTGAGTAAACATTTTTATTGGGTTTCATCTCGCACAGCTTGTGGCTGAGCAGGGAATGGTGGTCACAGCCATATGCCCTTGCCTCTGGCTCATCTCTGTCCTTTGAAATGGAGTGTTTGTCACTTATTTACTGTGAACCAGTCGATTATGCTTGTAGGTTTTCACTGCTTTATGACTTTTCATCTTTTATTTAGGATTTTCAGTCATATATCTACCTCTGTTTTGAGCTCCAACATATTTTTAATGATATTCCAATTTTATTGTTACAGGAAGTTTTCGAACAAGTTGTCAAAGATAACCTCAAGAAGCTGGTGGAAGGGCAGAGTTTTACGCTCCTCACTTATGGAGCATCAGGTTCAGGCAAGACCTACACCCTGATGGGCACGGTGAATGCCCCTGGCCTGATCCCAAGGTCTCTTGAATATGTATTCAAGTTGGTGGATGCGGCACAGATGCCTATGTATAAGCCCTCTGATAATGGGGCTGACCTGCTAAAATATTGTCATCAAGAATATGAGTTGCAGGTAAACAAGTTATGATGTTAATTTAAAATGTTATGACCGAAATGAAATGGGGGCACTTACAAATTGTAAATACACATTTATTATTTCTTAAATCGACAACCGGATCAGTGTGTGACCACTACTGAGAAGATCTGGAAAGTAATGAAAAAGCGGGCTTGTCTTTTTACATTTTTTATCTTCAAATTCCTAATGTATATAAAAAATTTCCGTTTATTTTTAGCTCTAGTGTGTTGCCTTACAAAAGAGACCATAATAATGGTATCAGTAGGGCAAGACACACTACACTTTAAAATGGTAATACACAAGTAGGTATACCTTTTTTTTTGTTGTCCTGAGGAAATCCTTTTAGGATACCACCTACCACAGGGAGGTAGGTGGTTTTGAGGGAGTCCGTATACCCACCAAAACCCCGGGGTGTTCCGTCACTGTCGCTTTTGGCGGGAACGCGGGACATATTTCGCACACGACCGCGATTCCGCCGCGGCTGTCCGTTGCTGGACCCTTCTCTTCGTGGCACGCCACAACTGCCTCGGAGGGCAAAACCGCCAACAATGGGCACCAGACTGCCCCGCGTCTGGACCCCCGTGGTCTCCCTGCAGTGGTCGGTTACGTAGCCCCACCGCCTGCTACGTCAGCCACAGGGGATAACCGACTCGCCCTCCCCCTTGCGACCCCCCTCCTCGAGTTTGCGCCAAAGTGCCCGGGCCCCCCTCCTCGAGCCTGCGCCAAAGCGCCCGGGCCCCACCCCTTCGAGTCTGCGCCAAAGTGCCACTCCTATGTGGACTTGGCGGCCAATAATTTTAAATTTTAATAGGCAAATCTCAGATAACATCGGAAAGTCATCCCATAAAAAAATAACTTATTCTGTGGATATGCGTTACATGTATGGATAGCTTGTGTTTATTCCGCATGTTGATGGAATGAGTATCACTCCTTATTTCATAACTGTTCATGTATTTCTTGACATACATTAGATTATCATAGATAAACTGCCATATATGATTATGATTATTATGATCATACATGGCATCTTAATATAAAACCAGCGAAATCACTAAAAATTTTATACTTCTATTTATTTTTGTTTTTATTAGAAACTAAAAATATTTAGAAAATGTAGAACAGAACATATTTATTCCATGAAGACGCCCATTCTTTTTTACCATTATATGGAACAATATCAAACATTATGAATAATAGAAAAAGAATTAAATGTGTCTTACTGAAAATTATAATCATACATGGCATCTTAATATAAAACCAGCGAAATCACTAAAAATGTTATACTTCTATTTATTTTTGTTTTTATTAGAAACTAAAAATATTTAGAAAATGTAGAACAGAACATATTTATTCCATGAAGACGCCCATTCTTTTTTACCATTATATGGAACAATATCAAACATTATGAATAATAGAAAAAGAATTAAATGTGTCTTACTGAAAATAATAAGGCAATAGGGCATATTTGCACTAAACCCAATCCACAAATAAAACTATTTCTACTGAACATCAACAAAGGAGTTATCACTAGGTACTGTCTGCCTGTCACTAGGTACTCTAAGTTCAAATTGTCGACATAAGAATCAATTTTGCTACCTATTATAATTTATTTATTTAGGGGTAGTTTTTGGGAATTGTTTGTGATGTGTAGAAGTAAAGTTTTTCAATAAAGATTATTATTATTATTAAAAAAAATCACATGACATATTATTAATGCCACCTGTGTTGGGCCATAGTCAATACATTAAACTCTGATTTTAATTATTGTAGTGGGTGAAGCGCTTGCGTCACATATCTGCACCATTGCGAGACAAGTACCGCCGTATGAGTGCCCAGCTCCGTAGCGACCTAACTGTCAGCAACGTCGATCTCGCCAACAGAACTAAATACTATGTTTGGGTAAGTTGCACTTAATGTAGTATTTTGCAAGTATGTTAAGTACTGAAGTAATACATATCGGCAATTTTCATATAGTTTTGGAAATAGGAGCATTAAAAATTCTATACAATTCCAAATACTTTGCCAATACTTGAACCTGCTACCGCATATGAAGCTTGTTTGTAGCTTATGTGACTAATGGTAATTGATTAGTACTAATGCTGATACACGAAAATTGCTTACTCATATTATACTACTTTATCATAGTACTATGTACCATACTATGAACCATACCATTACTAAATACCCGGTATTTGTTTTACCATATTTCCCTGGTAAAAGCTTTTATCTGTAAAGTGTCACAAAAACTCTAAACACCTGAGCCAATCCTTTAGGATGAATTCCAGAATATGAATTGATAAATGGGCAGTCATTAGATTAGTCTTTACCATACCATACCATGACATCTAGAGAGATGCCTATCCACGTGCCGAGTACAAAACCTGGTGTCGCAAGCAGCGGCCGTATTCCGCGATTCAACGTATTCTGTTAGCTTCAATTAGTTAATTATCCACTGCGGTATTAAAACTTAATTTGAATATTCATAAGTACAGAGCAAGCATTGTAAACTGTTTAAATGCAATATCGCGACCTGCGTTCAGTCACATAATACAAAAGTTGCGAACCGCCGCCCACGAGCAATGTGTTCTGTTTTTGTGCATATTGCTGCGACACTGGCCCCGCCCCCTTTTCATATCTCCCTTGTTTCTGTGATCTGTGGTCTTTACCGTATAACATGTTTGATCTGTGCAGATTTGCAATGACACATTAAATTATCAAAATCCATATAGAGCGAGGTATGAATCATAGAAAATAATAGGTAGTTTAATTAAATAAATAGATAGAGAGATAGAGGATAGAGAGATAATTCTTTAGTAACTTGAAATAAAAAAAAATACTTAATAGTAAAAGTTAACATTAAAACTGGGTCCTTCACCTTAGTAAGCACTTTTATTCTTTGCCACTACAAATATAGGTTTTATGAAAATTGTATATTACTTCATAATTAATTTATCACTTCCACTTCATCATATAATATATCCTCAAAAATGATTAAGTTAGATATCGTATTTATTGATGAAATCAATTGCATATCATTTTCATATAAAACTATAATAGATTATTTTAACTATTAGGGACTACGACGACGGTCGACGAATTCGATCCCTAACGTGAGTTTTTTGCCGGTTGATAATTTAAAATGTGTCTTACTCACGATAATTTCAATAGTTTAATTTGAGTACATACGTGTTTCATTATTAAAATGAGTTAATATCGATTGAAACAAGGATGGGGCACTGAATGGATTCTAACAACTCAATTCGTCAATTATTTAAATTTTTTAAGTTTTCAGTCAGAAAACAGTTTAGAATGACATACATTTCTTCTTTTACTCCACCATAAAGCCCATCACACACGACTAAGATAATATATATTATAGCGTCGAATATAAAAGTTATGTTAACTTAACCCACCACACACGGCGCAGATACTATAGTATATAATATAGCAAGCGTACATTCTATCGGAGTCCGTCTCGGGAGCCGCACGTCTCGATCGTTCACACTGTAATATACAGTGTTCATATTTTTTATTTTGCGATGATTCGTATTTTGTTGCTAGACCTGTTGGACAGTTCCTCAGATGATGATTGGGACTGTGAATATGATATAACCGTCATACTAGCTAAAAGTAAAAAATGAAAAATCTGGATAGAAAATCACATAAATCATTGGAAAAACCGTAGTGAATTTAAACTTTTCAATGATCTTTCAGAAAAAACAGCTTTTTCTTGCACTTTCATATTTGCACGATACCTACCAGTTTTTTAATTGTTTGTCTGTCTGCCTCTATAATCCGGGTATTTTCTGAAAAGGCTGGACCAATTTTGATGGGATTTATACTGAAAACATTAATTAAAGGGCCACGCGAACGAAGTCGCGGCTGCAGCTAGTCTAATAATATAACATAGCCTTATTACATCAAGAATACTAACATCGATTTAGTAGTTACCTAGTTTGATTGATCTATACGTACGTAGTACTCGTATGTAGAAAAACCTACGGAGGTTAGGCCCATAGAACATTTTAAAAAATTCTACTAAGATAAAATTGTCATACCTCTAGTTCGGTTAGTAGATAGGAAGTCTCACTTTTTCTACGATTTCCTTTGTTTGACACATTCGCGTTAGTCAGTAGACGTTAGTTTCATTTTTAATTACAAAAAATATTTCTGTAGGTTCGAAACAAAATAGGTACATAACATAATGTGAAGCTTTATTAGTTTTTATTGTCAAAATATAAATTTGTTTGGTAACTAAAGACCAGACGTCCATTTACTACAACGGTTTTGTCAACAACCTATACTTGATCTTAAGATCAGTATCGGACACTATCTTAAGATGTCTTCGTGATCTGCAGTAGTCTTAGCGTATGTTAACATGCCTTTCGAATATCGGTGGCATCTTAAGCTACTCTAAGGTAAAATATTATAGTATATTCACCGTGTGTGGTTGCTCATTGAATTATATGGTGAGCGATATGTCCGAATCTGCTCTAAGATAATATATATTTTATAGTATCTTCATCGTGTGTGATGGGCTTAACAGTCGTAATACCGGATCGCATCTCACTAGATTTTGCAAGATACCTTGGACATGACGTACATTCCGTACATTATATCGTCTTGCATAATGCAGTTAAACCACACATATTAATCTTTACTTTAATCCACTTCCGAAGTTTTAACAAGAAAATGATGCAACATTTCAAACTATGTGCCGAGATTTGTGCGCGTATCCGAACGCCCCTGACGTTTATCACGTCACAAGTTCCACGTCACGTCCACATCCACCCTATATAAATCCAAGCTCTTTTGTCGTTACCTTCAGTTTCATCATCTCAGTTCGTGTAAACACACTTTATTCTTATATCTAAGCTTCTGGTACAACTTCCTCAATTCTGCGCGAAAAATCCATTGATTAATGCACTGAAGAAATAAAATATTCGTTAGTAATGCCGCGGATTAACCAAAACTGGAAGAGATATTTGGAAGAATGTAGTGTCCGAGTGAAATGCGTCGATCAGCACCCTACGGAACCTTTGATAATATGTTCCCTCTACAATGGAGAAATTTTAATAGGAAACTACGACAAGAAGATTACGAGTGTTAAAGTGTGCAACAAACCGGTTCGAGCGGTGAAGTTCGTCGCGCGTAAGAATTGGTTTATCACCGGTTCCGATGACTGCCAAGTCCGCGTGTTTAACTGTGATACATTGGAGTTCGTTCACTCGTTCGTAGCGCATTCTGACTACATCCGCAGCATCGTAGTTCATTCAACACAGCCCTGCGTTTTAACATGTAGTGACGACTACCTCATCAAGCTTTGGGACTGGAAGCTCAACTGGACATGCCAACGCATATTTGAAGGGCACACTCAATACGTCATGCAGATCGTAATCAACCCGAAGGAAGATCATACCTTTGCAAGCGCAAGCTTAGACGGCACTGTTAAGGTATGGCATCTGACTTCTTCCAAACCTAACTTTACGCTAAAGGGTCATGAAAAAGGCGTCACTTGCATAGATTACCATCGTGGTGATCTAAATCCGTATATCATTAGCGGCGGAGAGGACCATTTTGTTAAAATTTGGGATTATCAAACTAGGAACTGCATTTTCGTCTTAGAATCTCACATGAAAAGCTTAACAGCAGTATGCTCTCACCCGGAGTTACCTATTCTCCTGACCAGTTCCGAAGAAGGGCAAGTTAATATCTGGCAAGGTGACATCTTTCGCCTAGACTCCACGCTAAATTGTAAACTCGGCCGTGTCTGGACAATATCCGCCAAGCGCGAGACCAAACATGTCATCATCGGCCACGATGAAGGTCTTACTATGATTATAATCGGCAAAGATAAACCGGCGATCTCAATGGACGTAAACAGCAAAAAAATCGTTTGGGTAAAATGTTTTGACGTACTACAAGCCAATTTAAAGACACTTCCAGGAGGGACTAAGTTAAAAGATGGAGAACGGTTACCAATCATGACAAAGGAGCTGGGTTCGTGCGATTTCGTTCCGCAGATGCTCGCGCACAGTCCTAACGGAAGGTTCTTAGCAGTTTGTAACGAAATAGAATACGTCGTGTATACGGCCGTGGCGCTTCGAATCAAGACGTTCGGCCCCGCACAAGATTTCGTGTGGGCCTCTGAAGGCTCCCAGTTCGCGATTCTCAACAACAACATTGTGAAGGTCTTCAAATATAAAGAAGAAAGAACCTTAGAACTGAAGTTTGCGGCTTCGCATATTTATGGAGGACACATGTTGGGAGTCGCGTCGAGCACAGAATCTATGATCTCTTTCTATGATTGGGAGCGGCTGAAGCTAGTAGGGAAGGTTAAAATTCAACCACACGATGTTTTTTGGTCTGCCTGCGGTAGTCTTGTGTTCATTGTAGCCGAGGGTGCATACCTCGTGCTTCGCTACGACTCTACAGCAGTGATCTGCGCGCACGAACACCATACCAACGATACTACTGACCAGGGTATCGGAGATGCATTTGTGGCGATCGGCGAAGGCCACGAGACTATATACTCAGGCCTCTGGATTGGCCTCTGCTTTATCTACACAAATTACAACAGGATAAACTATTGGGTGAACGGTGAAATCATGTCTGTTGGCTATATTAATTGTCTCGTGTACATCCTCGGCTACGTCGCAGAAGAGAGTAGGCTATATCTGAGTGATAGAGAGCGAAATATCGTATCTTACTCGCTATCATGGTCGGTGTTGGAGTACCTGACGGCATTGTCCAGTGGCGACATGGAGGCAGCTGAGCATATATTGCCCGCCGTACCGCTTGAACAGCGCACGTTTGTCGCACACTTCCTGGAGACACGTGTATCCAAGGAGCGGGCGCTGCTTGTTGCGACGGATCCCCAATACCGGTTCGATCTCGCGCTGGCCTTGGGAAAGTTGGATCAGGCTCTTCAGCTGGTTGATGAATCGCGTGAGAATGTCTCATCACTTTGGTCGCGGCTTGGCTTTGCCGCTGTTTCTGCTGGCGATTTCGATTTAGCCAAAACGTGTTTTATTAATTCTAAGGACCTCAGCGCGCTGCTACACCTAGCATGCAACACGGGAAACAAGGCGCTTCTCAACAAGGTGGCTAGTATGGCAGAGGCCGCAGGTGAAGACAACGTCGCGTTTGCAGCATACTTTACACTTGGGCTGTCGCACGTCTGCTTACTCATACTTCTCTCCTTGAACAAATTCCCAGAGGCCGCTTTTTTCGCGCGCTCGTACGTACCATCGTTGGTAGGAACAGTCGTACAGCACTGGCGCGAATCGCTCGGTGATACGAAAGCAGGTCGAGCACTAGCTGATCCTGATAACTACGAGAATCTCTTCCCTGAGATGCAAAAGTCATTAGAACTAAATGAGATTCAAAGGGAATTCGCGCATTTGTTCAACTCCAGGATACTCTTAGAGCCGAATTCAAAAAGGTGCAACGCTGATAGTAGCCTTGAACAAGAATGGCACCGACTCTTGTTACGTGAATCTCACCTACGCTCGATTCTTAGCTGCGCTGTATTGGAAACAGTTGAAGGCTACTCTCAAAGTTGATTAACAGCCGACGATATCTCCTTTCAAACACCACTACTCAAGGAAAGTCTTGAATTTGCACTCCAAAGTGGGATAAGTGGACTCTCTCTTAGAGGGGAAGTAGATTTTGGCAACGAAACGGAAACTAGCTCCTAATGTGTTTATTTTTTTATCGTAGAAGTAGTTGTACTTGGTTGTTCAGTTCATAAAAGTTACTTTACTAAGTTTTCACCCACTGAACTTACGAATCTACGACCATGAACTTTTATGCAAGCTAACAAATAATGTTATAAATTATTTATAATAAGATACTTATGTTTAATTATTATTGTATTTATTTTGACGGTATTATAATGTTTATTTGTGTAAAATGTACAAACCGCCTCATTTTTCAAATGTAATTTTCTGTCTATTTTAATTACAGTCTAATTATTATATATATTTGTTTCTTTTATTGCTTTGGGGGTATTATTATAAATTGTAGGTAACAGTGGACGTCCTACGGCTGAGATGAGATGATTATGATAGTGAACTCAATATTTCCATAAATACTCGTTTTATGTTTGAAATTTAAGTTTCTTAAAACAGTTCGGTTACGAGACCTGCAGGGCTATTATGTATCTCAGTTGCTAACAAATGAAGATTGAAATCTTGAAAAATGGCTGCTCTATGTCAGTTTTGATAACTCCAGTAAGCATTGGAAAAATTTTATACCGACTTCCATTATATTCAGTTATTGGAGTGTAACTCAAAAACTACTGGACCGAATTTGATGAAATTAAATGGGACCACATGGGAAGCGCCAGCTTTCAAACTAAAAATAATTTTGAGAATCGGTTTACCCTATCGAAAGTTATGAGGTAACAAACATAAAAATATACAGTCGAATTGAGTACCTTCTTTTTTTTGGAAGTCGGTAGAAAGTTATCAATGTCAAACAAAAAACTAATCACTTTCTTAGTATCTCGATTGAATACAGTAGACAAATTGTCGAAGCAACGATGCTCCCATTTATATTTCATCAAATTCGGTCCAGTAGTTTTTGAGTTACATAGAGCCTACCTGGGAGCATCGGCTCAGAAGGCAGGGTTGCTACCAACTGCGCCAACCCGCCAGCCATCTATATTTTAACTATAGACATGTCATCTGCCTATTTAATTGGGCGCTCTGCAAATAATGCAAGTCCTGTTCAGTTCAAAAAAACCTACTTATCATGCCTTATCTGGATTAATGTGCGCTGAAGTAAAGGAACTACGTATATAATTGCTCTAGAAATGAACCATAGATTAAATAATAATAATAATGTAACTGTAATAAAATAACTGTGTAAATCTACTCTATAACAATGTGAAGAGATTATTCAGCATTTATAAGTAAAGTGCTATCTTTTGGATTTGTATACATTTCTCATAATACACGGAGTAATCGTAACATTGCTTTCTATAAGTATAAAGAAACTGGATGACCGAGTTTTGTTCGAAAGTAAACAATTAATTGTCTTGGTCTAACCCCAAACTCATTGCCTTTTTTTTTAATAACCGGCGCGTTCTGGCCGGGCCGAAAACTAGGTCCCTAACGTGATCAGGGGTTTTGTAAACATTATTCATAATTAAAGGCGTACATAGGTTCTTATGCTAGGTCACTTAATCTACGCACACATGTATATATATCTGTGTCTAAACCAGTTACACTTGTTTTAATTATTACTAATATTCTACTTATATTTATTATTACCTCTATTACATTTTCGCTTTTCGAACCATTATATTTTATACAATATAATTTCCATAAGCTGTATTTATCTATTTATTACCCTTTTAATTATTTTTACACAATATTCTATAAATCTATTTCTACAATTATTAACATTATTAATATTATATATCTAACATTATTTCACAAATATTTATTATATTAACACTCATTGGTTTAGTGCTCCTTAACAACGCCATCTATTGTCAAGTAGCTTTAATGATGTTGTGTCGATAAAACAGCGTAGTTGTTGTATAAGCTGATGCCCTAGTTGCCATCATGGTATTGTAGCAGTTTTTCAGTGCCTGACAACACGCATATTAAGTTTTCTAAAAATAGCTAGCTAGATCGATTCATTGCCGCCGAAACCCCTTGCATACTAAATTCCAAGAAAATCATTGTACCCATTCCCGTGATTCATATTATATTATATTAAATTATATTTATATTATATTAAGTATTTATTTACTTTTACTATGTAAGTATTACATTATTTACTCCACCGACCTTCTTACTCCACCGAGCTTTCTCACTCCCTTCTCATCCAAAGGTTGACTGGAATCTCTTCCAGTTTTTTTTTTTCTTTTTTCAAAAAATCCAGTAAAGAATTGTATTAGCATCTATATTTATAAGTGAAAAATTGATTGTAATTTGTTTTGTGTATCATAAATAAATAAATAAAAATAAAAGTTATCGCTTTTAGCGATAAGTCCACCCTTTATATTTTAGTTTGTAGTCTATTACTCTGTGTACGTGTATGTTTTAATGCTGTAACTGGTGTACAATAAAGTAGTTTTGTATTGTATTGTGTTGTATATTTACATATTATGTACAAGAAATGCTCATTTGAAGTTATAAGATAGATTAGCTACCAAATTCTCTTATTGTTTGACTCCATATCGAGTGTTATTTAAAGTTTGAACGTGTTATTAAGGCGCGGTCGTACTCTGATAATAGTAAAAAGCAGATTCTTTAAACATCGAGTGTAATGAAACAGTTCGATAATAATCTTTGAAAAAAAAAAACTTAATTTAGAAAAGGAACAGGCAAAGAGTAATAACCGAACAGAATTTATAAATATTACTCGCTCTCTGCAGAAAAAATCCTAAATAGGTGCATAAAAATAAACTTTCACGTCCAAACTCTCAGAATTTTCAGCGATAACATTATATTATTTTTTAGGTAATACATAGCCAACATATAGTACTAAAGTAGTAACCAGCAGTTTTTTAAATTGTGTTAGTATATATCGAAAGATACAAAGAAAACGTACAAAATTAACGCATTTTCGCATTACATCGTCCAATATAACAAGCGATTTTCAACCTTACGTAAAGTATCGTAAATTATTTTAAAATTGGGGTTGGACCGCGTCTTAATAAGGTTTATTGTTGGCAGGTCTCGTTTGTGGAGATCTACAATGAAGCTATATACGACCTGCTCGCGCCGCCCGACAAGAGAGTTAAGATGCGCATTAGAGAAGACACGGCTGGCAATGTTTATGTGAAGGTATTTCCTTTTAATTATTTGTAATATAAACTTTGGTTATTAACTTATTTTTACTAGCTTTGATACATATGTAATTTTATAAGTACCACAATGTGTGCCTCAAATACATCCCGATTGGGACGCCTTTCAATTAGTACCCGATACGAACGAGACGCGTAATCGTTGTGCTAGTTCACTAACAGCCGTCTTTATTATACCCAACGCAAACTAACGCTTTTATCGGGCCCACAATAACAGGACATACTATGTAACTATTTGTAAGCATCGCAAAAACATTATCCTCTGTAATTCGATCGTATGCAACCTTACCTACCACGTACACACATCAAAAAAAGTTTGCGATCACTTTGAAAAATCGAAATCTTGTTTGTTACTTAAGCTTCATGACACCAGATATGTATAGAGCAGTTGCTATTGATGCAAACGTCAGACCATTCCGAGTAAACCATGTGCACCAATTTGTACTGGTCGATGACAATGCGCCCGCCCATCGAGCTCAACGAGTCAATGCTGTCTCCGAGAATACGACATCACGACACTGGCCTGCCGGCCCGCCTGATTTAACCAATAGAACACGCGTGGGATTCTCTTAAGCGAGCTGTTTGGAACTGTCAGCCACGTCCCCAGACAGTGCCAGAGCTCAGGGAAGCCGCTATTCAAGAATGGGACAGGTTACTCCAAGAAATGCTGGATAACTTGATTCTCAGCATGCCCAGGAGGCTCACTGCATGTGTTCGAGTCAGGGGAGGAGTTATATTACATTGAATATAAACCTTTTATTAATAAATTGTTGATTAAGTTCAATTAAAAAAAATATCACCAACCACCATACAACCTAACAAGCATACGGACAGATGAAATTCAATACGGCCAGTTAAAGCAGAGACGCTTCGCTCGCTCGGTCAATTATTTAATCTGTCTTTCAAGAATATCTTCAATTTGGTCATAACACGAAATATATATATTATATATATATATATATATATATATATATATATATATATATATATATATATGATCCTATGTGTATAATTTCTTTCGCTATAAAATCCTTACATCGCGTACACTGCGGAACCTATTGACAATAGAGCAAAGTGTTTTACTATAGTTTTATAGACTACATCAATGTCTACATAAAAGTATGCAATACCATAATGTCTAACTATTACAGTTATGTCACAATAACTAATTTTCCGTGTTAAAATATTAAATGGTCACGCCGGTACAATTTTTTATTGCACAGAAGCCAAAACCTTTTTCCAAGAAAAGGTATCCGTATTCACGCCAATGTGAAACTTCTTAAAATTAAAATATTACGTTGCCACAAACCATATTTTATTAAATTTAAAATGATCACCCTGAATACTTTTCAAAAGTATATGACAATCGGGTCTACCAAATAAGATCTAATTATAAACATAAATTACTTTTACCTCAACCTAAACAGCTAAACAATGCGCAGTACCTGTAACAAACCCAATGGCTACAGAAATACATAACAAACTACCAATACAATTAAAAGAGAAAAAAAATGTTTATTTATTAAGGCTCTAAAAGACATAATCATCATAATCAGCCCATTTTTTTCCCACTGCTGGGACTCGAGCCTTCCTCTCAGAGAGGGGAGTCAAACATCCTAAAGAAATTAAAAGTCATACTGATACAAAAATGTTGTTTTACACTGGATGAATTCTTTTTAGATGAAACAATACATACAAAATAAATCGATCCGCACCGCACAGTGTTGCTGTACCCAATCACGGTCATTATGTAATGCCTACCTAAAATATGTTTACTAAGATGTACATGTATCATAGTGATTGCAATAAATGATTGAGTATTGAGTATCTAAGAATAAATAGGAAAGATTTGATAGATTGTTTGTAACTAATAAAAGCAAAAACTACATAACCGGTTCCAAAAATTATCTCATCATTAGAAGGCTATATTATGCCTGAGTAACAGACGCTAAATTTGCTTCATCATCATCATTATTCATCACCACGCGGGTGAAACCGTGGAGCGCAACTAGTTTTGATAGTAAAATCGTATCATTTGAATGTGCTGTTCAATTGTGTAACTTGCTATGGTGATTAATAACTAAAAATTAACAAAAAAATTGACAGATGTCACCAACACATAATGGCCGCCAAAATCTACCCGCGCCAAGTTAAAAAGCCTTTAGTTCATTGGCATAATTTTTTCAGGGTGCAACACACGCATTCGTACGTTCTGGTGAAGAAGCTTACGATGTTATGGTGGCGGGGAAACACAATCTGATCGTGGCCGCGACAGGGATACACGCTCAATCGTCTCGCTCGCACTGCATATTCACCATCACCTTGCTTGCGGAGAATGGTAAGTCAGCGAGCCATAATTACGTACCGTCCAATGTATTTGGAACACTATAACATCAAATTATAAAGTAATTTTGTGTGTAGTAATTATTTTTCACAATTATGTAGTTTATTTAATCACAATTCTATTATCTACTTTTATATCTATACGATTTAATAATATTGTGTAATAATATATTTCTTCATGATTGAAGATGCGGTTCCGCCACCGTCCATACACAATAATGTAATCTATCTATCCATCTCTATACATCCAAAGGTACGGCAGTTTTGATGACATTTGGTATGGAGGTAGATGAGGCGCTGGATTAACACATAGGATACTTTTCACCATCATCATCCATCACCACGCGGGTGAAAAGCGTAATATTCTTGGCACATAATAAACAAAATAACAAGATCTCCGCCTACGTCAAGATCGTAATGATGACTGTCAAAGTTTGTATCAGTTTCTGATAGCTTAGTCAAAATCACGTTATTATTTTGACAGCTCGATATACTAGACGTGCTCGGTGACCGTCAAAGGTGATGAAATGTAACACAAATACCGTCAAGGGTGATGAAATTGTAATTACACTTTTTTTCCATGGTGATTAATTTTATATTTGTATGTACGCAGGTACTGTATTTTATATTATTAGTGTTTACTGATTGATTTACTAAGAATTTAAATTTACTCTTTTATTACTATATTATATATGTTTGACCATACACATACTTTTTGGCACATTTTAATAAAAGATATGGCCTTAGAGAAGATAATAAGCTACTTGAAGTACTAATCCAACGCAGACGAAGTCGCGGGAACCAGCTAGTGGTTTAAGGCTTTAAGCACCAGGAACGCAGCGCAGCCCGACAAAGAGTAGTAACCGAGTTGCAGCGTTCCTGACGGCTTTTAGTGAAGCGGCACGAAGCCTATTCCGACAACTGTCTCATATCAAAGATATAAAAACGTCATAATCACAACAATTGCAGAGGCAGCCAGAGAAAAAGAGAGAGAAAAGCTCGCGCACCGAATAGGAGACCTAGCAAAGACCAAGGTGCGCACTATGGCTTCTGTACTCGTGAATGGTTTCAGAAAAACTGAGAGCTACGACCGCCTCTTGGTGGACGAAGCTCTTATGAACCATTTCGGAGCCATAGTCATGGCTTCCAGGCTGTCTGGAGCTAGCGAACTTGTCCTCATCGGAGATGTCAACCAGTTGCCTTATATCGACAGAGAAAATCTGTTCAATTTAAGGTAAAACTGTCCAAACCTGGTAACAAACATCAGCCAGGAGTTGTTGTGTACGCATCGAAACCCCATGGATGTCGCGCACGCGCTGGGGGAAATATACTCCGGTATATATTCCTCAGCTTCCCGTGTTAAGTCCTTACAGTTGGAAAAGTATGCCGGTGTGAAAATCCGCAAATCCAAACCCAACACCCTATTCCTGGCTGACGCCCAGGAAGAAAAGGAAACCCTTATCAGCCAGGGCTTAGTATCGAACTCTTCCATTCCTCATCCTAGGATCATTGATTACTGCTTCTGGCATTTCGACTAAGGCTCTGTATTGTAATAATTCCTCAATCCATCCATATAGATAAGAATACTCTACGAGTATCTTCCATTTAGAAAATTATATCCTCTAAGGATATAATTTTCTACGTGGAAGATAATATACTAAAATACTACTATGGAATCCTCGAATTCTATTTCATATTTCTTATTTTTAAGCATCCTCTCTGGTTCCAATCCACTAATATTATGTATATATACTTGTGTGACGAGAAAAACCAGCAATTTTAGGAATGGATTGGGACCCGAGAGGCGACTCAAAAATAATAAATACGAAATAGAATTCAAAGATCAAGATTTTGTTTTTGAATTTTATGTATCGCTGGTAAGTAAGTAAGAAATATGATTTTAATATAAAAAAAATTGGTTTAATGGATAAATGTGAGATGATATGACATTTAATATTAGATTTACTTAGCCAATAAGGAATGGTTTTAGATCAAGCAAGAATGAAGATTCGGACAGACGCAAGTTCATATACTCGTTAGTCGAATATATTTTCGGATTTGAGTCAAATAACTTTTTTTACACTGTTTTAAATCTACACATGTTCAACTTGGTAATGCTAATCGGCAATTTATTATACAATTTAATTTTGTTGTAAATTCCTTGTTTTTCAACCTTTTTTAATCTGATCTTAGGTGTGTATTGATTCTCCTTATTACGTAAATTGTATTTGTTACGTCCTTATATTCGTTAATTATATTTCCTTTAACTAGAGGGTGAAATCCGCACATCGCACGTCCGTTTATGCGACTTGGCGGGTTGCGAGCGCCAGCGGGCAACTCGCAACACGGGCACGAGGATGCAGGAGTCTCGCGCCATCAACTCCTCGCTGCACGTGCTGGAGCGCTGTCTGCACATGCTGCGCCGCAAGCAGCGGCTCATGAAGGACTCCTCAATGGTACCGTACAGGTATGCAGCACGCAACATTGTTGCAGCTCCCGCAACACATTTATTTATAATTTATTTTTATTATTATTATTTTTACTCAACCAATTTCACGGGTTTCACCCGGTCTTTACAAAGGTATAAGTGGGGCTGTTGCCAAGACTTAGAGGCCTGTTTGGTATAAAAATACAATGTAGTATAAAAACAAAAACATTTTGGATGGATGGTTACAGGGTATATCTATTACAAAAATGGGTAAAATGGCATGGCTATTGATATGTACTTATTAGTGGTACGGGAGATAGTGGGCTATGGACGAGACTACGGCACCTGCCAATTTCAGTCTCATCTTAAAATATTTAGGCAGGTGGTGACTTGCCACCCACTAAACAGGCCCCCCATAAAAGCCACCTTCAATGGTGACAAAACGTTGCCCACGTTGGTGTGGATGTCTGAAGGGTGTCGAGACGTGTGCTGCGGTTTCACTAGACCGCTACTACCGGCGTTATGCCCTTTAACACTTCCACCCTTGAAGCTTTATTGTTACTTGCTCTTGCGTCTCCACCCCCAGACGGCCAATTAAGGCAAGCCGGGGGTCAGGGGTCTCATTTAGCCCCAGGGAGAATCAGGGTCCACGGTGTCGCCACTCACCGACGGCTCGCCAATTATTAATATTATTATTATTCCATTCATGTAATTTTTGGATGGATTTCATCCGGTCCTTTACAAAAGCATAAGTGGGGCATTGGCAGCCAGCACTTTAGTACCTGTTTGGTATAAAAATTTAACTTAGTATAAAGACTTTAAATAGATGGTGACATGGTATATCTATTACAAAAATGGGTAAAATGGCAAGGCTATTGATATGAACTTATTAGTAATAAGAGAGATAGCGGGCTATGGACGAGACTGCCGCATTTGCCTATTTCAGTCTTACCTTAAAATATTTATGCTGGTGGTGACTTGCCACCCCCTATACGGACCCCCCATAACGGCTATTATTATTATAATTATAATAATAGCCGTTATTGGGGGCCCGTCGTCGCAGCCGTAGGACGTCCATTGCTGAACATAGGTATCTTCCTTAATTTTCCAAAAGGACCGGTTGTATATGTATATATATACCATATGAAAAAAATAACATACTTTAATCAAAAAAAAACTACCACTATCTCAGAAACAGCTCCATTATTGTAAATGATTATTACGTATAATTTATTATATAAACATATTAATACAGTCAAAAAAGGGGGGTTTTACATTAGAAACACGAGCGTCAATAACGTGTCTAACCTGAATGGTTGACCGCTCGATGTACTATGCTTTTCCATGTGGTTCTGTCTTGTAGATATATAATCTCATAGAAATATATTAGGTATTTAAGTATGAAATTGCAGTTTTTATGAACTTAACCCCCTATTTCTCTATATTATGTATTTTTATTTATCAAAGTAATTCAAATATTTTTATCAAACTCATGCAATCAATGCATTTTGCTAACTTAGTGGTAGCTTATTGATGCCCTTTTTGAAAAAATCTGCTGGACGGGAGGCAAAAAATTCTTCATCGGCATTTTAAACTGCCTCTTGATTATTTATTTTTTTTACCGCCTAGAAGATGTCCAAATTCTGGAAAAAGTAGAAGTCTGTAGGGGCAAAGTCTGGTGAGTACAGTGGATGTCGAATAATTACTACCCCAGGTCTTGTAACTTGGAGACCGTCTGCTGTGCAGTATTAGGACGCGCGTTGTCGTGCAGGAGCACCGGAGCCGAATGATTGACCAAAGCTGGTTTGGGATGTGCGAGCTTCTTCATCATTGTGTTCAGTTCTTCACAGTACAACTGCAGTAATGCTCATCCCGTTTAGTAAGATGCTATGATGAATGACATCGGCGCTAGAGCACCAAACAGTGACCATCACTTGTTTAGTGGTCAGTTTTCAAGTAATAATGCGATAAATAAGCCTTCGTTTGTGTGCCTGTTGAGCAGTACAAGGCTCGACTCGACGCGTGCTACGCGCTGTTGATTATACAATTCGTGGGGCACCCATTTGACAAGCTTTTTTTACCCTGCTAATTCGACGTAAATGGACCAAATTATTTTGATGCTATCATCGAAAGCTGCTGCTGATTCATCTGTAGATTGAGAATCATCAAATCAAATCAATTATATGCAAATGCATAAATATTGGTAACAAAGTTGGTATCATAACATCAGCTTCCTCGCCTTTCATTCGGCCTAACAGGTGGTGCGATCGTTCCGTAAACGTCGTTGATGTTGCGTGCCGCTTCTGCTACGACGGTACTCATACTCCATAGTCACTCGAATTTTTAACGTATTCATGATGACGAAAAACCTACAAATGCGATGAAAACAGAACGCTAACCATTAAACAAATGACTAATTTTCAAAAAAGAATACCATATATTAAAACTAAAAATAATTTGAAATTAGAATTCTTAGCGGGAAAAGAAAAAAATGGACATTAAATAACTAGTACGGCAGAAATGCTATTTCATAGGTAAAGACCTATTTAACGGACTTATAAATATAGGTCAACTTTAACTTTGACAAAGAATATATATAAACATACATTAGTTTATAACACGCTCAGTGCTCAGCTGCACTTTAAAAAAAACATCGGCGGCTATAATATGTATCTTAGTTGCTAACAAATGTTGATTGAAATCTTGAAAAATGGCGGCTCTGTGTCAATTTTGACAACTCCAGTGAGCCAAAATGTTAGTAAGTTGATGACTGGAGCTGACAAAAGTGACATAGAGCCGCAATATTTTTCCAATTTCATTCAACATTTGTTAGCAGCTGAGATACATGATAGCCCTACCGATCTTCTTAACCGACTTCAAAAAAGAGGAGGTTTTTTTATTGGTCTGTATTTTTTACCTCAGAACTCTCGACTGGGTAAATCGATTTTGATGATTCGTTTTTTATTTGAAAGCTGGTGTTTCCCTTGTGTATTTAAATTTAATAAAATCAGGTCCAGTAGTTTTTGGGTTGCACTTCAATAACTAAAAAGTGTTTCGCCTGTTTTGATGATTTGATGATTTGATGACCTCATTGATGGTGAATGACAATCGATCCCGTAATTAGCAAGGGTCACTAAAAAGGACATCATTTTTTTTTAAACTAATTAATACGTCTGGCATAGATAAAATTTCAACGAAAATCATTAAAGATAATTAAACTAAAAAGATTAAAGTAAAAAGACTCAAAAGATAATTAAACTATTTTTGCGGGACTTATTGTGCATATTTGCAACTCACTCAGGTCAATTTCCCAAAGCCTTTAAAACATCCGTCATTATACCTATTCATAAAAATGGTCCCAAAGACGTAGTAAATAATTATAGACCAATATCAATTCTCGCATCTTTTTCAAAAATACTAGAGCGCACCATAAGCATTAGATTAACTAAATATCTGATGAGCTTTTGATACCGTGTCCATTCCACTTCTATTGCGTAAGCTAGAGTCTCCAGGGATTAGTGGTTCTCAACTCTCATTATTCAAAGACTATCTTACTGATCGTAAGCAACGTGTTAAACTAGATGAAAACACTCTAAGTGACCCGGAATTAGTCTCATAAGGTGTCCCCCAAGGAAGTATTCTTGGCCCTACTCTTTTTCTTATATACATTAATGGATTATGCAACCCAAATATTAAACATGGTAAAATTGTAACTTTTGCTGACGACACTGCGTTAATATTTCGGGGAGAGAGTTGGGACAGAGTATTTTCTTATGCACAGAAAGGTTTCGATCGGGTAAACAATTGGTTACACGAAAACGTGCTCAGTTTAAATACAGATAAAACCAAAATTATTATTAAATTATTATAAATATATTATTTTTATTTTTAAGGCTGGAGAGAAAACAGACCCCTCAAATTATAGACCAGTATCTATACTACCAATTTTGAGTAAGATCTTTGAAAAAATTATGCTCAAACAACTTTTGGCGCTTTTCAACGAGTATTCACGAAAATCAGTTCGGCTTCACGAAAACAAAATCAACTAAGGATGCCGGTGTGAAGTTAATGACGTATGTCATTACAGGGAATCCTAGTGTGGAGACCAGGGCAAATAACAATATTATGTATACTAGCATAAAGAGAATGTTAATACGATGTTAATTTAAGTTATTATTAGATTGTAAAGTGTTATTTTGGCTCAAATAAATTATTATTATTATTATTATTATTATGTCTTAAAGGCTTGGGAGAGCTCACATGATGCTATTGGTGTTTTTTGTGATCTCTAAAGCATTTGATTGTGTAGAACACCGTATACTGATTCTAAAGCTTTTCCATTATGGTATTCGTGGAGCTGCGCTTGATGTCATCGAGTCATATTTATCTGACAGGATGCAAAAGGTTGGCATACATTGTGAAACATCTTCGGGATCTATAATTAAAATGGGTGTTCCACAAGGGTCCATTTTAGGGCCTTTTTTGTTCTTAGTTTACATTAACGACTTGCCACTTATGGCCAAGGATCTTTGTGATATTGTATTATTTGCGGATGACACATCTCTGATTTTTAAAGTAGATAGGAAAGATAGCACACTAATTCAAGTAAACAACGCTCTATCTAGTATCTCTAAATGGTTCTCAACTAATAATTTACTTCTGAATTCAAAAAAGACAAAATGTCTGAAGTTTTCTTTGCCTACTGTTCCATATTTGGAGTCCAACGTTACGCTTGATGGAGTTAAACTCGTAATGGACAAGGAAACAGTCTTCCTGGGCATTAAAATTGACGCAAAATTACAATGGGGTCCTCATATAAATGCCCTGTCTGGGAGACTCAGTTCTGCTGCATATGCAGTACGTAAAATAAGAGAGCTAACAGATGCTTCTACGGCGCGGTTAGTGTATTTTGCATATTTCCACAGCGTAATGTCATATGGGATATATTGCTATGGGGTTCAGCGGCTGATATAGAGACCATATTTTATCCTTCAGAAACGTGCTATTAGAGCTATATACGAAATGGGTCCCCGTGAATCTTTGAGAGATTTATTTAAAGAAATCAATATATTAACGTTGCCTTCCTTATATGTATTTGAAAATATAATGTATGTTCGTAAAAAATTACATAAATATAAGTTAAATAGTGATCACCACACTTTTAATACCAGAAATACAAATAGGATAGCTGTACATAGTTTTAGACTTGCGAAGACTAATAAGTCATTCCTAGGAAATTGTGTGCGTTTTTACAATAAAATCCCAAATCACATAACTGAGCTCACAGAGGGCAAATTCAAGTTGACTGTAAAAAACGTTTTAATAGAAAAAGCTTACTATAAAGTTCGACATTATATAGAAGATAAAGATGCTTGGAATACTCCACTTCTGGCAAGCTGTCTCTCTGCCACCCATAAAATTTAATATTTGTAGTACCTAAGTAGAAACATTGTAAACATCCATATAAAAAGAATGGCCCCGAGTTTCTTGCCGCTTCTTCTCGGTGGGTTCTATATATTTTGGAACGCGGCGGTAGAGTCTTTAAAGTACATTATAATGAAAAGTTGACGTTCATAAGTGCGTCTTTGATGCCTAAATTGAATAAATGATTTTGATTTGATTTGATTTGATTATTATAAAAATATATATTATTATAAAATTATTATTAAATTCACAATAAAGAGCAACTCGAAACCTCTAACATCAGATCATTATAATATAAAGGCTCATTATTATAAAGATGTCAATTCATGTGCCCTAAACACTTGCGACTGTAATATCTTAGAAAGAGTGGATTCCTTGTGCTATTTAGGAGTCATGTTGGACTGTTAACTAAATTTTAATTGCCATATTA
Organism: Selenia dentaria; assembly: GCA_917880725.1. Classification (NCBI taxonomy): domain Eukaryota; kingdom Metazoa; phylum Arthropoda; class Insecta; order Lepidoptera; family Geometridae; genus Selenia; species Selenia dentaria. The sequence continues at coordinate 25,034,353 of OU862896.1, read as the reverse complement.
AAGCTCTCACTTGTAGAATCCGCAAACTCATCGCTATTTTTAAGAACATACGACATGCGGCGGATAAGGACACTCTTAAGACCACTTATTTTGCCCTCCTGTCAGTCGCTACTTATGTACCTACTGTGTAGATGTTTGGGGTGGAGCAGCAAAAACCTATATGTTACTGTTGGAAAGAGCTCAGCGAGCTGTTTTGAAAGTAAGTAATTTCCTCCCTTACAGGTATTCTACATCCAAGTTGTTTACTGAAACTGACGTTCTATCTGTTAGACAAATACTTATCCTACGACCAATCCAACAACAGCACAAACAATGTTTTCGAAGCGAGGCTTCAGAGAGTAGGCGTAATAAGCGACGTACCGACAGAGTGTTTAATGTTTCTAGTTTTAAAACAACATTTGCAAAAAGATTTCAGTGCATCCTGGGTAATTTTCTGTATAACAAATTATCCAAATCAGTTCCTATACAAAATTTAAATAACTTTCAACTTAAAATAACGGTTACAAAGATACGAGGGTCATCTGAAAAGTTCTTAGCCTAACATGGTTAAAGTCATTGTTTTTTTATAACTACCCTCATTTTGTAGTTACATAGTCTTTGATTGAAATTATTGATTTTAGTTCTAATTTACATTTATTTGATGACATATATATTGACAATTGGGTATATTATACCCAATTTATAATAATTATAATATTTGTCATTATATTGTCTGGGGAGCACAGAACCCTATAACACAGGCTTCTTAGCTTAGCATAGGGTTCTGAGGCTTATCATTTTATATGGAATATTGATATTTTAATGATTGACGATGCATGTTTTGGTATTTGATGTTGCCTTAAGTTTCTAAAAATCTTTATTCTTACGTCTTTTGAATTTTTGCTAATAAAATGTATAACAAATTATCCAAATCCTATACAAAATTTAAATAACTTTCAACTTAAAATAACGATTACAAAGATACGAGGGTCATCTGAAAAGTTCTTAGCCTAACATGGTTAAAGTCATTGTTTTTTTTATAACTACCCTCATTTTGTAGTTACATTATTTAGCAACAAGTATGCACAGTTTAGTTTATTCACAGTAACTCATTGTTCGTTTACACGTGATACCGTAAATCAAGTCAGAGCTATTTTTGAAAATTTGTGATGACAAATTGAGAATTGGGTATATTATACCCAATTTATAATAATTATAATATTTGTCATTATATTGTCTGGGGAGCACAGAACCCTATAACACAGGCTTCTTAGCTTAGCATAGGGTTCTGAGGCTTATCATTTTATATGGAATATTGATATTTTAATGATTGATGATGCATGTTTTGGTATTTGATGTTGCCTTAAGTTTCTAAAAATCTTTATTCTTACGTCTTTTGAATTTTTGCTAATAAAATTTGAATTTGAATAATTTATAACACATTCAGTGCTTACCTGCACAATAATGAAAAATACATTGGTCTTATTCTGCCCTTTGTTTAGCAAGCGAAAGAGACAGACAGACATTCTCTATGCTTAGAGGTAATTGTGTTTAGCTTAGAGAATATTGTGTAATACATAATCAGCTCATTATATACCCACCGCTGGTACTCGAGCTTTCCTCTCAGAGTGAGGAGTTGGGCCATAATCCACCACGCGGACCCAGTGTGGCTTGGTAGATAGGCTAGTGGCCAACCCATGTCGAAGTTTTCAGGCCGCCCTTTGACGTAGCCGAACGACTGTTGTCGAAGACAAACTACCGGGACCGCCGGCTTAACGTGCCTTCCGAAGCACGGAAGCACTCAGTTGAATAATGCCACTAGCACACACCCGTCCAACTCCTGACCGCTGCGAGCGCTTTGATCTATCGTGTAATAGTAATATTAATAATCATTTATTCCATTCAATGTCAGTCAAAATCATTTATTCAATTAAGGCATCAAAGAAGCACTTATGAACGTCAATTATTCGTGTGGCTTCAAGTGGCTCTTATAACATTAATTAGATTAATATATATTAATCTCAATTTGAGTGGCTTGTAATTTTACCATAAATTTAATACCATTTTTAAATTTATTGTAAAATGAATATATTGTATTGCGATTCCAGGGAATCTAAACTGACCCGTTTGCTGGGCTCTGGGTTGTCGGGGTCCCGCGGCGAGGCGGTCAGCATGGTGGTCACTCTGAACCCGTCGCCGGAATACGCGCACGAAACTAAACATGTCTTGTCTTTGGCTGCCGTTGCACAGGATATACGTAAGTGTCGACTACATTTACATTCTAATGTTGATTTTTTAATATGATATAACTTTATCAATATACAAGTATAATTTGAAAAATTTGAAATCGACTTCCATTCTATTCAGTCATTGGAGTGTAACTCAAAAACTACTGAACCGAATTTGATGAAATTTGGGACCACACGGGAAGCACCAGCTTTCTAACAAAAAATCAACAACAAGAATCTTGAGAATCGGTTCACCTAGTGGAAAGTTATGAGGTAACACAAACATAAAAAAGTACCTCTTCCTTTTTTGATGTCTGTAGAATAAGAATCAAAGTCCTGACTTACTGACAGACAACAGCCTAAACCGCTGGTCGTGGAGTCTTGAAGTTGTAAGGGTTTTTCGAAAACAACTCCTAAAGGCGTAAAAAACCTGTACACGAACGAAGTCGTGGGCAGCAGCTGGTCACCCATATTTTTGCAAATCAATTTATTTGATTTATTACACGTAAAGATTTTGCTGCACTTGCGACTTCTCCACTAGCCTCCCGGGCAATAACGGTATCGGGCGGGTCGTCGTCATGGTCCTAAACTATTATTTTTTTAACGACTTCAAAAAAGGAGGAGGTTATATGTTTGACTGTATGTATTTAATTATTACAAACATATCTTCATAGAATAAGTATGTTCACCGGTTTCTCCCCGTTTGTGGATCGATTCTCATTTTTTTTTGTTTGGTCGAGTATACTTCCGAGGTGGTCCCATTCAAATTGAATCAATTTCAGTTCAGCAGTTTTTGAGTCCATTAACTGAAAAATGTTTTGCCTATTTTGTTGATTTGATGATATCATCAGTGACGGTGAGTGACAATCGATCCCGTAAGTAGCAGGGTCACTAAAATGGTGAAAAAAGTTTTTTACCAATGCATAAGTTGATACATAAGGATGATAAGTTAAAAAAAAGGCCAATACAGACTCTTCCAGAAAAGTTTTCTCATGTCCGAGTATTATTTGACCTGACTTGCACCATTTAGTACTACGAATGTTACCGCTGCTGATATTTCTTGGAAGAAATAAAAAATTCGCTTTAAAGAACTTCCGTAAGATCTATTCTGTATCAGTGAAATTTATAATAATGATATTTGATCAGTTCTGTGAAATTCACATACTAGTAGGGATGCGGATGCATTACTAACCTCTAAGGGATTGACGAGGAAAATACAAAAACAACCTTTCATGGTTTTCTACACATTGTCTACTCGTGCACTGCTATGAACACTTAACGGTTAATAATCCACCTCTATTAGAAATCAAAACTAGCAGAAATAGAAAGCAAGAAAAAAATTACAAAATCAATGTTAGCCATTGTTGGGTTTTCTTTTCGCGATCCAAAAAACAACTTATTGACACAATCGTCGTGCTTGTCATTTAAACATGTATTTACGTGTACTTACAGAAATAAACCATACAATGTACACATCAACCCTGTCCACATTGGAGAGCAGTACACAACAAGACACTACCATCTACAGCAACGCTGAGACTATGCGGCTCAGAGCTGAGAACGAGAGGCTGCATTACGAGTTGGCACAGTAAGTATGCAAACCAGACTATGTACACATCCACCCAGTCCACATTGGAGAGCAGTACACAACAAGACACTACCATCTACAGCAACGCTGAGACTATGCGGCTCAGAGCTCAGAACGAGAGGCTGCATTACGAGTTGGCACAGTAAGTATACAAACCAGACTATGTACACATCCACCCTGTCCACATTGGAGAGCAGTACACAACAAGACACTACCATCTACAGCAACGCTGAGACTATGCGGCTCAGAGCTCAGAACGAGAGGCTGCATTACGAGTTGGCACAGTAAGTATACAAACCAGACTATGTACACATCCACCCTGTCCACATTGGAGAGCAGTACACAACAAGACACTACCATCTACAGCAACGCTGAGACTATGCGGCTCAGAGCTCAGAACGAGAGGCTGCATTACGAGTTGGCACAGTAAGTATACAAACCAGACTATGTACACATCCACCCTGTCCACATTGGAGAGCAGTACACAACAAGACACTACCATCTACAGCAACGCTGAGACTATGCGGCTCAGAGCTCAGAACGAGAGGCTGCATTACGAGTTGGCACAGTAAGTATACAAACCAGACTATGTACACATCCACCCTGTCCACATTGGAGAGCAGTACACAACAAGACACTACCATCTACAGCAACGCTGAGACTATGCGGCTCAGAGCTCAGAACGAGAGGCTGCATTACGAGTTGGCACAGTAAGTATACAAACCAGACTATGTACACATCCACCCTGTCCACATTGGAGAGCAGTACACAACAAGACACTACCATCTACAGCAACGCTGAGACTATGCGGCTCAGAGCTCAGAACGAGAGGCTGCATTACGAGTTGGCACAGTAAGTATACAAACCAGACTATGTACACATCCACCCTGTCCACATTGGAGAGCAGTACACAACAAGACACTACCATCTACAGCAACGCTGAGACTATGCGGCTCAGAGCTCAGAACGAGAGGCTGCATTACGAGTTGGCACAGTAAGTATACAAACCAGACTATGTACACATCCACCCTGTCCACATTGGAGAGCAGTACACAACAAGACACTACCATCTACAGCAACGCTGAGACTATGCGGCTCAGAGCTGAGAACGAGAGGCTGCATTACGAGTTGGCACAGTAAGTATGCAAACCAGACTATGTACACATCCACCCTGTCCACATTGGAGAGCAGTACACAACAAGACACTACCATCTACAGCAACGCTGAGACTATGCGGCTCAGAGCTGAGAACGAGAGGCTGCATTACGAGTTGGCACAGTAAGTATACAAACCAGACTATGTACACATCCACCCTGTCCACATTGGAGAGCAGTACACAACAAGACACTACCATCTACAGCAACGCTGAGACTATGCGGCTCAGAGCTGAGAACGAGAGGCTGCATTACGAGTTGGCACAGTAAGTATACAAACCAGACTATGTACACATCGACCCTATCCACATTGGAGAGCAGTACACAACAAGACACTACCATCTACAGCAACGCTGAGACTATGCGGCTCAGAGCTGAGAACGAGAGGCTGCATTACGAGTTGGCACAGTAAGTATACAAACCAGACTATGTACACATCGACCCTATCCACATTGGAGAGCAGTACACAACAAGACACTACCATCTACAGCAACGCTGAGACTATGCGGCTCAGAGCTGAGAACGAGAGGCTGCATTACGAGTTGGCACAGTAAGTATACAAACCAGACTATGTACACATCGACCCTATCCACATTGGAGAGCAGTACACAACAAGACACTACCATCTACAGCAACGCTGAGACTATGCGGCTCAGAGCTGAGAACGAGAGGCTGCATTACGAGTTGGCACAGTAAGTATACAAACCAGACTATGTACACATCGACCCTATCCACATTGGAGAGCAGTACACAACAAGACACTACCATCTACAGCAACGCTGAGACTATGCGGCTCAGAGCTGAGAACGAGAGGCTGCATTACGAGTTGGCACAGTAAGTATACAAACCAGACTATGTACACATCGACCCTATCCACATTGGAGAGCAGTACACAACAAGACACTACCATCTACAGCAACGCTGAGACTATGCGGCTCAGAGCTGAAAGGAGAGGCTGCATTACGAGTTGGCACAGTAAGTATACAAACCAGACTATGTACACATCGACCCTGTCCACATTGGAGAGCAGTACACAAGATACTACCATCTACAGCAACGCTGAGACTATGCGGCTCAGAGCTGAAAGGAGAGGCTGCATTACGAGTTGGCACAGTAAGTATACAAACCAGACTATGTACACATCGACCCTGTCCACATTGGAGAGCAGTACACAAGATACTACCATCTACAGCAACGCTGAGACTATGCGGCTCAGAGCTGAAAGGAGAGGCTGCATTACGAGTTGGCACAGTAAGTATACAAACCAGACAATGTACACATCGACCCTGTCCACATTGGAGAGCAGTACACAACAAGACACTACCATCTAATAAAAGATGTGTTTGATGCCTGGGAGAACTCTCAAGATGCCTTAGGTGTTTTTTGTGACTTATCTAAGGCATTTGACTGCGTCCGACATGATATACTTGTCAGGAAATTACAACACTACGGTATTAGGAACATGGCTCTCAACCTTTTGACTTCATATTTAAATGGTAGAATTCAAAGGGTTGACATAAATGGTATAAAATCGCCCGGCTCTATAATCTCAATGGGCGTTCCACAGGGTTCAATACTAGGGCCGTTCTTGTTTTTAATCTATATTAATGACTTACCTTATTATGTAGAGAAGAATCACGAGATTGTATTGTTTGCAGATGACACTTCACTGTTATTTAAAATTAAAAGGCAGTTATTAAACTATGACGATGTTAACAATGCATTAGCTAAAGTTGTGAATTGGTTCAATACAAATAATCTTCTCCTCAATGAGAAGAAAACTAATTGTATAAAGTTCTCGACACCAAATGTGACACAAGTAGAATCCAATATACAATTGAATGGAACAGGGTTGGACCTTGTGGAGTCAACAGTCTTTTTAGGAATTACTATAGACGCTAAATTGCAATGGGGTCCCCACATTAAAAAATTGTCTAGTAGGCTCAGTTCAGCAGCTTATGCTGTTAAAAAAATTAGACTATTAACTGATGTAGACACAGCTAGAATAGTTTATTTTAGTTATTTCCATAGCGTTATGACTTATGGCATACTGCTCTGGGGATGTTCTGCAGATATTAATTCTATTTTTATACTGCAAAAAAGGGCTATACGAGCAATCTACAGTTTGGCTCCCAGAGTTTCCCTTAGACAGAAATTTAAAGACATAAACATTCTAACTGTTGTCTCTCAGTTTATCTATGAAAATCTAATGTATGTAAAGAAAAACATTAGCAGTTTTGATAAAAGGAGTGATGCTCATTCCATCAACACGCGAAATAAGCACAAGCTATCCGTACATGTAACGCGTCTCCACAGAATAAGTCATTCTTTTATGGGACAATGTATACGATTTTATAATAAAGTTCCCAATGTTATCCGAGATTTGCCTATTAATAAGTTTAAAATTACTATTAAAACTAAACTCTGTCAAAAAGGTTATTACAAAATTTCGGATTACTTGGAGGATAAAACAGCTTGGGACTGATCACTCCAGGATCTATCTACTCGTGTACTAAGATGTCAAAGTGTAGCGTGTCTTGCCCTACTGATACCATTATTATGTTCTCTTTTGTAAGGCAACACACTGGAGCTAATATTTGTAGTACCTAAGTAAAAACATTGTAAAAACATCTATATAAAAAGAATGGCCCCGAGTTTCTTGCCGCTTCTTCTCGGTTGGCTCTATGTATTTTGGAACGCGGCGGCAGGCTTTAAAGTACATTATAATGAAAAATTGACGTTCATAAGTGCGTCTTTGATGCCTAAATTGAATAAATGATTTTGACTTTGACTTTGACTTTGACATCTACAGCAACGCTGAGACTATGCGGCTCAGAGCTCAGACCGAGAGGCTGCATTACGAGTTGGCACAGTAAGTATACAAACCAGACTATGTACACATCCACCCTGTCCACATTGGAGAGCAGTACACAACAAGACACTACCATCTACAGCAACGCTGAGACTATGCGGCTCAGAGCTCAGAACGAGAGGCTGCATTACGAGTTGGCACAGTAAGTATACAAACCAGGCTATGTACACATCGACCCTGTCCACATTGGAGAGCAGTACACAAGATACTACCATCTACAGCAACGCTGAGACTATGCGGCTCAGAGCTCAGAACGAGAGGCTGCATTACGAGTTGGCACAGTAAGTATACAAACCAGACTATGTACACATCGACCCTGTCCACATTGGAGAGCAGTACACAAGATACTACCATCTACAGCAACGCTGAGACTATGCGGCTCAGAGCTGAAAGGAGAGGCTGCATTACGAGTTGGCACAGTAAGTATATAAAACGCGACCTCAATTTATTTGAATTGCAGTGCAAGTACGGTACTTTCTCGATCGATAGATTAGATATTTAACATCGATAAAAGGGGTTTTTACGTTTAACATTGTCAAATATGTCATTTTTAGTTAATAAACCCGATTCTGGCGACGTCAACTTGTCGAATTTATCGTTCGACAAGGTACCGTTCTTGCACTGATGATAGGGTTAACGCACACCAATCAAGCCGGCATCGTATCAGCATCTCTTCAACCCGACCCGTTCAGTATTCTTTGTATGTCTCTCCTGCTCCTCTCTGTTTTCAAATTGTACTTGTCCTATTGACAATCCATGCTCGCACCGCTGTAACGGGACCTCGAAACTTTTTTAATAAATGTCTATTATCGCTTGGCATTAAGTAACATGGATGTTTTTATTATTTTCATAACTGGTATACCTTGGCCTTACGCCCGGTACCAGGTCATTGTTTAGTTTCGGGACACCCGATATAAGATATTGCTTTTTGTGATTTCTGTTTTTTTTGTCAATAAAGTGTATTTGTACTTATTGTATTGTATTTGTTTATAAAGGGCACAAGCACGCAACAAAGAGTTGTTGGGATCGATGGAAGAGACCCAGCAGGAAACGGCGAACACAATGCGGGAAATCGTTGAAGAAACTAAAGATATGATGCGTCAGTACTATGAGGAGCAGATAGACTCGCTCAAAACTCAGGTATGGTTTTCATATAGATTGAAAAATAATACACTTTTTACGGTTAAAGGTTTTTAACAGTAAAACTCAATTGTATATATTATTATCTTATATTCAGCTTACTTTAAGTGTTTTAAACGTCTTCACTCTACCGGAGCTCAGACTAGAATGCCACGCTCCGAACCAAAATACAAATCATCGTAGCTACTCCCACCCGAGAGACAAGTGGAAGTCAGTTCAGAGACTACTAGAAAACGGAAACGGATATGGTACTAACAAATACTTCCACTTGCCTGTCGTTACAATCGCAGAGTGGCAGCCAATACAATTACTATTAACAAACGAAGTGGTACAAAATAGTAATATAATTCTTCAGTTGTTTGAACATGTTTACATGATAATAAACAGATACAGATATTAACATAAATAATGTAGACAATGGATCATACCTATTTATATAAAAGCTAACACACTATTGTTACGTACGACCACGGCTATACTCTAGTGCGTTTTTAGGGTTCCGTACGCAAAGGGTAAAAGGCGACCTAAGACTCCACTGTTCGTCCGTCACCAGGCTGTATCTCATGCACCGTGATAGTTAGACAGTTGAAATTTTCACAGGTGATGTATTTCCGTTGCCGCTATAACAACAAATACTAAAACTGGCCAAGTGCAAGTCAAACTCGCTCACGAAGAGTTCTGTACCATTATCCAAGAACAGCAAAAAATCATGTCTGTTGTATGGGAGATTTATAGATAATGGTATGGAACCCTTCGTGCGCGAGTACGACTCGCATTTGGTCAATTTGTTTGTTGGTGTGTTGTGCTGCGGAAAAAAATATTGGGTTTGATCTATCTCCATTATGTGAATAAATGTTTCACGTTATTATAATTGCTTCATTAGACCAAGAAAAGGTACAAATTTAAAATTTGTTTTATCAAGTTTGAGAGGGACGTACATGGTACAGAACCATTTTTACATAAAAAGCGGATGACAAGCGTCGCTTAGGTTGGAGCGATCCTCCGTTATAGGACGAAAGATAAAAACGCATCCCTGACACCGCTATCTATTATTATTCCTTATATTCAACAAATTTCACGGATTTCATACGGTCCTTTACAAAGGCATAAGTGGGGCTGTAGCCTACACTTAGAGGCCTGTTTGGTATAAAAAATACGAAGTAGTATAAAAAACAGAAACATTTTGGTTGGATAGTTACATAGTATATCTATAACAAAAATGGGTAAAATGGCATGGCTACTGATATGAACTTATTAGTGATAAGGGAGATAGTGGGCTATTTGAAGAGACTACGGCACTTGCCAAAGTCTTATTTTAAAATATTTAGACAGGTGGTGACTTGCCACCCACTTAACGGGCCCCCCGTAAGGGCCACCATCAATAGTGAAAAAAGGGGCAACGTTGGTGTTGATAGCTAAAGGGTGTCGAGAGGTGTGCTGCAGTTTCACTAGAGCGCTATTACCGGCGTTATGCCCTTTAACACTTGTTCTTGCGTCTCCACCCCCAGACGGCCAATTAACACAAGCCGATGTCAGGGTTCTCATTTAGCCCGAGGGAGAATTAGGGTCCACGGTGTCGCCACTCACCGACGGGTCGCCACACAGTCGCCGTATTATTATTATTATACAGGGTGACTGGTTGAACACTTTACATATTGATATATAGTGCTCAGTACTCGATTCTCGTTCTAATTAAGAAAAAAAAATAGGTGCCTAATATTTACCTAATTTAACTTTAATTGTCTACTCAAAACAATAAACATGGTCACTCGCGGCGCGCGTGTAGTAATAAAAGCGCGGCGCGGCCGGGCGGGCGGCCGACGATCGCGGCATCCTTTGGCGGCGCGGGCGGCGCGGCCCGTTGGGTCATTAACCCCGTTCGGACGCAGCTTGATTCCTTTGAACGCGGCGCGGCGCTTTGGGTCATTAACCCCGTTCGGACGGTGTCCATAATTTTCGAGTTATAGCACATTCATAGAATGAAGGTTTCCTCTGTAGTTTAACGGTATTTTTTTAATTTTATTTTTTTAAACGTTTTATGTGACCATGAATTATCATGTCCTTGTTTATGTAAAGTGTTCAACCAGTCAGTCTGTATATTTCCATTATCAGGCAACAACATATGGTCCATTGGAATATTATATGTAACACTTATATAACGTCAAACAATAGATACGATTATGAATAAAAAGACTGCAATTATTCATACAACAATAACCTTGAACAATATTTAAAATAATCATGACATTTTGAAATTAAAACGTTAATTACGAGTATCTCATTGCCTGATCTAAAGTTAGTAATGTGAGTAAGGCTCTAAATCTGGCAATGCGTTGCCTGATCAGTGCATTGAGAGCCGGCACGCGGGTTTCAGCGAACATCGTGGACGCGCTGCAGAAGCGCGGGAATCCACACATTATGCGGAACGAGTCGTTATACTGCGCCTTAAACGTACGGTCACTTTCCTCTTTATACCGAGACCATAATTGTCGTTTATAAAGTGATGTACAGTATGTCTTAAATAACAAAACCTTAGCCTCTCGCGAACATTGGCCAAACCAAATTATATTTATTTATTAAATATATTATATATTAACAAAGCATATTAGTTACTATGAAGGCGTATTCATCATCATCATCATCATCATCATCATCATTATCAGCCGGAAGACGTCCACTGCTGAACATAGGCCTCCCCCATAGAACGTCACTTAGACCGGCTACTCGTTTCCTGCATCCAGCGATTCCCCGCGGTTTTGACGAGGTCGTCGGTCCACCTAGCGGGGGGCCGGCCTACACATGTCTTCCGGTGCGTGGTCGCCACTCGAGAACCTTTCTTCCCCATCGGTTATCAGTTCTACGAGCGATGTGGCCTGCCCATTGCCACTTCAACTTGCTAATTTTGAGACCCCTTAGTTCTCCTACGGATCTCCTCATTTCGGATCATATCACGCAGGGAAACCCCAAGCATAGCCCTCTCCATTGCTTATTGATCGACTTTGAGCTTGTTAATGAGGCCCACGTCTCAGTAATATAACCCATAACTGGCGACACACACTGGTTGAAAATCTTAGTTTTCAGACAAAGATGGATGGCTTCCCGAACGCGCTTCCTGAATGTGTATTATATACATTAATCTGTCCGAATCAGCAAGACTCATTCGAGTTAAGTTTCATTCATAAATCTATTGTTATTTTTTGCGCTGATGCGGACGGGTTAATAGTACATTACTGCAGAATCCAGTAAGTAAGCCTTCCTGGCCAATTATGAGTTGTGAGCCAAATATGAGAATAACCTCACCTCACCTGCGGTTATATACGAGGCCAGGGTGGCCTACTTACTGGTTGAGGCTTCTATAATGATTTTCTCAAAAATGAAAGAAAGTTTTTGCTGATTCGGCCTCAGCTTTTAAATCAGGAGGAGTGCCATCTATTTTTCTGAATCAGATTATCTATGTTCACGCGGTAAATAAAACACAATTGTCGCAATTTAATGTGATATCCCGCCAGTTCTTATTTTTTTTATTAAAAAAAAATGCGTTTAGTTTTGAACATTGTTCTATTTTTACATAACATGAATGTTTAGTTAAAAAATTACATTCTTGTTTTTGATACCCAATGTAAATTTGAGAATGGAAAGCTTTAATCTAACATGATTTATAAACTGACATTATTATATACAAACATAAAATCCCACACTATACTTCTACAACATTACTAAGTACAAAATGCATCGTGCATACTTTTTCTGCGTCGCGTTAAGTGTCACAGACTGTAAAATGGCTGTTTAATTAAGTTAATATTAAGTTATAAGTATTATAACAATAGCATTGAACAATGTAGTTATACGTAACTATTACATATAATTTTTTTATAGAATGTGATGTGGCAACACTCTGGTTTTAGTTTTTGATTTGAAATTAGTTTTTTTTATCGTACGTGACGACCTTTGGGTAGTTACTATTTCTACCAAGTATTTATTTTATTAATTAAAGTTTTTTATACTTAGATGGCGGAAATGGAAGATGTAATACAAGAATACGAAACCAAATTGGAAAAGCCACCGGCTGCGGTAGCAAACGCGGGCACACCGTCGCGATCTCTACAGACCAAGGTAGATATAATTATCTATCACTGGTATTAAATATTGCATTTATATAAATATGGTATATATATATATATTAAATATGGTAATAATGGTACCGACTTTAACTCGAAAAAGTGTCAAATAACTTGTTGAAGTCGATACCATGAAGTTCAAAAGTACCTACTATCACAATAGTGTGGGCATAGTACCGACTTCGACAAGTTATTTCACACTTTTTCGAGTTAAAGTCGGTACCATTTTTAGGTAAACAACTTTTCACCCTTTTTAGTGACCCTTGCTACTTACGGGATCTATTGTCATTCACCGTCAATGACGATATCATCAAAATACGCTGAAACACTTTTCAGTTGTTGGAGTGTAACTCAAATACTGCTTGACCGAATTTAATTTAATTTAAATGGGCACGTTTTTTGTATGTTGTGTATTAAGCGATTCCTCCGCCAGTTATGAATTGATTTTGATGTGTTTTTTGTTTGGTATGTCACACTTCAGAGGTGGTCTCTGGTGTGGTTCCCTCTAGCAAAAGTTTTGATAAAAACGAAAGAATTTGTATTATTTAATACTACATTACTTTGTATGTATTTAGTATTGTTTTCTCATTGATACAAATCAAAGCTTCTGTCTGTGTAATAAGAGTATTTTCTGCTTTTCAGTTTAAGTTTGAACATATTTTCTATGTATCCGAATGTAGTCTAGAGATATTTGTTATTTTTTATCCGACATTTTTTTTTTATTTGTTTTCATGGATAAATTCGTCATTTATGAACCGATTTTGAAGATTATGTTTTGTCTTCTCCAATGGGCACCCCATTTAAATTTCATCAAATTCGGTCTAGTAGTTTTTGAGTTACACTCCAATAACTGATTTTTACTAAAGTAATAGAATGGAAGTCGGTATTATATTTTTCAAATTGCACTTGTTTAATTTTGCGAACGCTGAACGAAAAGAGTCCAAAATTACATTTTCACCCACAGATTACGATTTCGAACAACCTTGTTAGCGTTATTAACTTGGGGCCATTCGAATGCACTACATATTCCTAATTTTTTAAATTTCACTCGTGTTTCATTTGTAAGTATGTTATTATTTAAATAGACGTGCTGATTTACTAAGCATGTTGTGTTTACATCTAGGTAAAGTAAAGGGTACAACGGTTGTAGATAAAACTACTTTGTCAATTACAAAAACAAAAATGTCAGACAGCAAATGTTGTAAACCAACCAAAATAAAATAAAAATATATGACTTAAAAAAGGCATTGTGGCTTTAGAGATAGAAGATATGATTATTTATAAATAGATATTTTATTATCTTCTATTGTTAATCTTATCTGCTTCTTATATATTATATACCGTTTCAACAACAAAAAAAAATTGAGGAAAACTTTTACGAAATCAGCTAGGGGCGAAAATTTGTATAAAGATAGAGACCGCTTTACGATCGTATCGTATTGGTCGCTTAATCGCCACAGACTAGAAATGTACCTTAGCTGCGACGACATCCTTGTAACGGGACGTATAAACGTAAAATCTTAAGACCGTGGCAATTTAACAATTACTGTTGTAACGATATTTAACTCTAAACTAAAATGTCGAGATTTCTGCCCTTGCATATAAGACCTCACACAGTCTATAAATTATTTTATTTTAAATGCTTTATTCTATGACTCTATGTATATTTCCTTTCCCTCAATTGATTCTGTTTTATTTTCTAGGTTGCACAGCTAATGAGAGAGATTGCGATCGTAGAGGTAAGAAAACTCTTGGATAACAAAATATATATCAAATCAAAGACTATTCAAAACCAGTGGTGATTTATGTTTCTAGGAAAAACTATCGGAGGAGAAGTTAGCCAGAGCACGAGCCGAGAAAGAAGTGCAGCATTTACGTGATTGCATCGAAGAGAGAGACGGTAAGTCATATTTTGGAGCAGACATGTCTAAACTGACGTCATAGACTGATTAATGTATAGAATAGAAGGGGTCTAACATCGCAAAACCTATTCTTCTGGCTGTAGTTAGTAGTGTGCAAATACTACTTCTGTTACTCTTGAATGTGTGTACTCACTATAGGAAGTAAAGTATCGGTATCTCAACCATAGTTTGTTGCCGCCCCCTTCAATACAACAAATGAAATTAATATTTTTTTTTAATGCATGGGCAGTATCTATTTGTACTATATGATGTTTAAAACACTAACGCCTACAAAATACACTCTAATACGCAATTAAAACCTGCGTTTTCTGTGTAGCCGCTATACCACCGATGCACCAGTCTGAGGATATTATTCGATCCTCAGTCCCCACAAGACAGTTAAAAAAACTAGAGAGTAACTTACTAATTGTTAATCCTATTAATTATAAACGCGAAACTTTGTGAGTATGGATTTATGAATGTGTGGATCTTTGTTACTCTTTCACGCTCAAACGGGGCGGGGGCAATTTTGATAAAATTAGGTATGGAGGTAGATGAGGCGCTGGATTAACACTTAGGATACTTTTCACCATCATCATCATCCATCACCACGCGGGTGTAAAAGCGAAATATGCTTGCGCACAGCATAGACAAAATAATAAGATCTCCGCCTACGTCAAGATCGTTATGATGACAGTTCTGTCAAAGTTTGTGTCAGTTTCTGATAGCTTAGTCAAAAGCCAAGACAATTGGAATGCTCGATTCACTAGACGTGCTCGGCGACCGTCAAGGGTGATGAAATGTAATGGCAGTTTTTTCCATGGTGATTAATTTCATATTTGTATGTACGTAACTGTATTTTATTACTAGCTGCTCTCCGCGGTTTCACCCGCGCGGTGATGGATGATGATGTTGATGATGAATCTTATATAGCCTATGTTACTCAGGGTGAATGTAGCTTTACAATGGTGAAAGAATTTTAAAAATCGTTCCCGTACTTTTTGAGCCAATTCGTTACAAACATACTCACATACAAATCTTTCCTAATAATCCTCCTTTAATGTTTACTGATTGATATACTAAGTATTTAAATTTACTCATATAATACAATAATAGCAATTGCGGTTGACCATGTACATATTTTATGACATTTTGGTATAAAGGTATACAGGGTTATTGGTAATTAGACCGGATCCTTTTAAGGGGTGGTAGGGAATGCCATTTGCAACTATATGACTGTAAATTGTGATATCCGGAAATAAATAATTTCTGTGATATTCTTTTTTTTTATTTTTTTTGGAAAATCCAGTTTTACTACTTTAAAATTCAATAAAAAAAAAAGTAATCAACCGATTTCAATTCTGTTCGCAGTTTTAGAGAAACCTTGTTACAGCTCTTAATAATAAACAATAATATCGTACTAATGTAGATCCATCCAAAAACTAGAGGCTTTTTCATAATTTTTATTTGATAATTTTTGTAAGATGCTTTACAAAAACCTTTATTTTCTCTACAAAAACGATAGTAAATTAAGTCTGCATTTTATTTAAAAAACATCTACAAGTCTTTAGCTATCCAACGAGGTAAAAAAATTAGCACTTTATTACACAGTTGCAGAAATAATGAGATTACAAAAGGCCGAGAAAGGAATGAGAATAGTCCATGAGAAGTAGCTATGGAAGAAATACTTTCTTAAGGTAACTTAATTTCTTTTAAAGAAATAAAAGAGTAGATGTAATTAGTCAGTATTTATTATTTTTACAGTTCGTTCTTAAAATGTGAGCCAGAATTTTGAATGCAGAGACGCATACGTCTGCGTAAATTGCTTTTAACAACACTTGTATTTAAATTAATTTTCATTTTTTCTGCTGCATTTATTATGCGCTGTTTCAGTTCTTCGATGGTTGCCACAGGTCCAAGAGTATCGTCGTACACCAAGCTTTTCATGTGACCCCATACGTAATAGTCGACGGGAGTCAAGTCGGGACTTCTGGCCGGCCACGGAATGGGTCCTCCTCTGCCAATCCACTTATTGGGATACTGACGATTGAGCCACTCACGGACGCTCAAACTAAAATGTGCGGGGCAACCATCATGTTGGTAAATCATGTTTCTGCGGGTTTCAAGGGGTACTTCACTGAGTAGCTCATAAAGTTCGTTTCTCAAAAAAAATTCATACGCTTCACCATTGAGGTTGTTGGGCAGAAAGAAAGGGCCGATCAATTCATTCTTAATAATGCCCATCCACACATTAACGGAAAATCTTCTTTGTGATCCTTGTAATCTTTTCTTGTTTGGGTTACCGTCATCTTTCGGGGCCCAATAATGAATATTATGATAATTTGATATTCCATCCTGATCAAATTTGGATTCGTCGGTCCATAAGATTTTTAATAAAAAATTGGCATCTTCCATATCGGTGTTCAACATGAATCTGCAAAATTCGACTCTACGTGCAGGATCTCCGTCTTGGATAACTTGTACCGGAGTCAAATGATACGGGTAGAGTCTTGAGCGGTGCACTGTGTTCCATACTTTCCATTACGACATGCCAAGACGTCGTGCAATGATGTTTGTTGAAGTCGTAGGATCTTGCTCAAACATGCGAATTATCTGTTCCTCTTCATCCGAATGATAAATACGAGATCGTCCAGCATCACTTTGTCGTCTTTGAACTTGACTAGTTTCTCGTAGTCGCCGGTACACTCCGTCAAATACACTCACATGGGGTAAACGGCGCTGTGGAAATCGAGACTGATACTCCGTTCGAGCATGTGTAGCGACGCCGTTGGCAAAACCATAGCAAAACAGTATGTCCGCATACTCTTCGTTTGTGAACTCTCGAAGCCGAGGTAGATGGTCGTGGGATTCCGCAGTCATGATCAGGTCCTTTAGTACAAGCCAAGTCGTCGGGTAAGCAATCAATCAAAAAGTCCAGTTCACTAGCCGAATCACAGAAAAAGAAGTTACACAAGTCCAATAACGTTATCAAGGTCGAAATTTAATCGTAATAAAGGGTTGCCAAAGAGCGTCTGAACAGTACGATGCGCTTGAGCAAACTGGGTTCTCATTGCTCGTTCAACAAACATAAGCGAGAGGGAGACGGCGCATTCAACATGGATACCGTTGTCTAAAACCCTTTCTCGGAATGTCTCTACCTGAGTCTTTGTTATCGCATTATTTCTGCAATTGTGCAATAAAGTGCTAATTTTTTTACCTCGTTGGATAGCTAAAGACTTGTAGATGTTTTTTAAATAAAATGCAGACTTAATTTACTATCGTTTTTGTAGAGATAATAAAGGTTTTTGTAAAGCATCTTACAAAAATTATCAAATAAAAATTATGAAAAAGCCTCTAGTTTTTGGATGGATCTACATTAGTACGATATTATTGTTTATTATTAAGAGCTGTAACAAGGTTTCTCTAAAACTGCGAACAGAATTGAAATCGGTTGATTACTTTTTTTTTATTGAATTTTAAAGTAGTAAAACTGGATTTTCCAAAAAAAAATAAAAAAAAGAATATCACAGAAATGATTCATTTCCGGATATCACAATGTACAGTCATATTGTTGCAAATGGCATTCCCTACCACCCCTTAAAAGGATCCGGTCTAATTACCAATAACCCTGTATATGGCTTTGGAGAAGATAATAAGCTACTCGAAATATTAATCCTGCGCTGACGTAGTCGCGGGCACCAGCTAGTAATTTTATATTCATTACATTAGTTAGAATAAGTGTATTTCAGTTACACTACATCTATTGTGCATATCTACGAGTATATAATATTTTCATGAATATCTTATTTATCGACTAGTAGATCACCACATGTTGACCAAGTTTGGTAGAATAATGCATCTATTTTGTAGTACACAACGAACTGATTATTTGATACATTAAATCTTTTTACAGCTTTCAAAGAAACAACCTCAAACAACCAAGATGAGTTGGTTCTAACAGACAGCGACAACGACAGCGGCGATGAAGCTTTTGATTTTCATAACGAAAGCCTCGAGCCGGTCTTCAAAAAAGATAGAAGATCTGTTGTATTTGATAAAGCATCTATTAATGTTGAAACATCTAAAATTATTCAGGATACGTTAAGGGAAAGTATCGAAGAAAATATCAGTGATGGTGATAAATCAAATGATGCATCAAAACATGATGATAGTGTTGTTATATCCAAAGATTCTTTGTATGCGACTGGTGATGATGAATGTGAAATACTAGAAGAAACTAAGAATGTTGACAATACAAATTATCCTATGGCAAATTATACTCAAACAACTGATGAAAAATATCATACGAATAAAAATAACGCAGTAGATGTAACAGATATTTTGAATCATACTAATGCAGATAAAGATAGAAGTGAAAGTGAAGAACTATTTAATATATCGACTAAAGTTCACATGAAAACACAAGATCAAGTAAAACATTTACCATCTGCTTTAAGGGGAACATTCTTTATAGAAAATGATGAACCGAAAATAAAACGCCTTAGTTGTGACTTAAAAACTAAAAATATCAATGTAACGAGAGGCACCTATTTTGTAGCTGAACCGTCTTCACTGTCATTAAACAGTTTAGATTTTGAAAATGAAGAAAATAAAGATGTTAATACAGAAGAGGTCAGTAAACCTAAAAAAGTATCACATACATTTGTGAGCAAAATAATAAAATCGATGAGAACAACTCAACAAACTGATGGTTCATTGACACAGTTTGAGCAACTTGAAAAAGCTGTTAATAATATTGACAACTCGAAAGATAAAAGCAGTGAATTCGTTGATGTAAATATACCAAGAAAAAAGAGGAATTACTTTGATGACAGCCCCAAACAAATATGTAGTAAAATTACCTCAACTAATAAACAAAGTATAGACATATTACCCATTCAAATTGCTGAGGAGAATAGTGACCCAGAGATTCTGCCTAGTGCAAAAAAGCAACTTATATCTAATTATCTAGAAGGCAATATCAACGGCCAGAAACTTGTCCATTTATCAAGCGCAGCTAAATTACAAGAAAAGGTGTTATTCTTTGATAATATTAACACTGTTTCAAAACCATCAACTATCTCTAAAAAACAAGGACAGTCATCTATAATCGAAAGCAAAGGCAATGTCAGTTTAATATCAAGTCCTTCTAAAAATCAGGAAAAAATATTGTACTTTGATGCTAATGACGTCACTAGCTCTAACGATATCGTGATATCAAGTTCTGGTATAGAAAAAATCGCATATTTTGACAACATAGATGCAAATATTGTGCCAGCTTTTAACAAAAAAATGAATGATATTATAATGCATTCTAAGAAAGATCAAGACAGATCGCCTTCTATAGTTAAAGATGATATTAATAAAGAATACAAACCCAGCAGTGCTATAAAAAATCTGTTAGGTGGTAATACAAATTCTGAGATAATTACTTCGATTCACAAGAAAATGATCAAGAAACACGAGTCTGTAGATATATTTGAATCACCTCAAGTAACTATCGCTAAAGCTAAAGAAATCGTCTTGGGCAATAAAGAGCCTAATACATGTGGTATGAATGCTGAAAACCCCATCTATGATACTGAAGCGAACACGAAACCGAAAGATCAAAACGATTTCAAAATTCACACGATATCCAATAATGAAAATATTGAGCTCAACAAAAATGTCCACATGATAGCCAATAATGAAAATATTGAGCTCAACAAAAATGTCCAGAAGGCTAACGAAAATACCAATGATACCGAAATGAAATTTCTTACTTCAAAAGCTAAAGATCCAATCAATGTTGACATGGTTCGAAAATCTATCGAGCAGCTAGATTTAGAACAAAAAACAAGGGTGAATATAAAACAAGAGATTAAAATAGAGCCTGCTTGTTCCACTGAAGAACCTAAAACTAGAAATAGTAACAAACTGAAATCTAAAAATTCACATGAAAAGGATAAAATAGATATATCGGTAAAATCAAATGAAGCGCCAAATGTTACTCAAATTTTACATAATAATAACACTATCTATGAATTTGATAATATTGTGAAGGACTTATCAAATGTCAGAGCTACAGAATTTGATTTACTTTACACTGATGAAAGTGTATCAAACAAAACCATACAGCAAGAATTAGTAGAAAATACAACAGACCATGATTCCATACAGAATATTGAGCCCAATGAAAATGTCCAGCAGACTAAAAATAATATAAATGATACCGAAATCAAATCTATTACTTCAAAAGCAAAAGATTTAATCAATATTGAAATCCTTCGAAAATCTATCGAAAAGCTTGATTTAGAACAAAAAACAAGGGTGACTATAAAACAAGAGATTAAAATAGAGCCTGCTTGTTCCACTGAAGAACCTAACTCTAGAAATAGTAAGAAACTGAAATCAAAAAATTCACATGAAAAGGATAAAATAGATATGTCGGTAAAATCAAATCAAGCGCCAAATGTTACTCAAATTTCACAAGATAATAACACTATCTATGAATTTGATAATATTGTGAAGGACTTATCAAATGTCAGAGCTACAGAATTTGATTTACTGTTTACTGATGAAAGTGTATCAAACAAAACCAAACAGCAAGAGTTAGTAGAAAATACAACACACAATGATTTCATACAGCCGCGCGAGATGCCAATAGAAAAATGTAATAAAGAAATATCCGAGAAAACAAAGGAATTTGAAGAAATTAAATACAATTTGAGGCACAAAGGAAAATCTAAGTATATAAATATTACCGCAGAAAAGAAAGATAAAGAAGTTGAAGAGATCTTAGCAGATGGTCAATCTAAATGCGAGACTAAAACAAGATTCACATCAAAAAGAAATTTGCGTTTGAACAGACAGAAAAATTTGGAAGATGATTTTGATCAAGAAAACGATACTAAATTGAAGGATATAATAAACTTGAAGACAGAGTTTTGTGATGTGACTATGGGTCTTCCAGTGGTAAACAAGGAATTGAAAGATATTCCGTCGCCTGAGAAATTAACCAGTGATGAGAATGTAGCTCCAGTGATGGGGATACAAAGTTGCCCGTCTAAAAGGTTCGTAACAATAATAGGTAACGGATTTTATCATGACGATACGACGTCTGAACTCAATTAATATTGGGAGGGTAAAAATACGGGTTCATTTTAACAAACAGCAAAAAAACTGTTGTTTGGAATCTTGATAAAAGTGGTCGAATGGTGAGACATTCACTCGCTCCGACTTGGCGGACGCGTTTGCAGGGCCCCAATTCTCTTAGCAATTGAGCAATCGCCACACTACTGCGACACCTACTTCTGCGATTGAACTACTTTTATTGTCAAATTCGGTATTCGGTTACATCTAGCTCTCAATTGCAGTATAATAGCAATCGGATCGCTGTCGTGTGGCTGTGCCACGGCTTGCAAATGTTGCCAAATAAATCAAATTACAAACTTCTACCCATCAAGCATAAGTCAGAACATCAATACAGTGGTTTTCTAGCAAAATACATTTTTAAACATTTTGCTATCTAAAAACCTTCACCTTAAAAATATCACCGAAATCAAGTTTTAATGCCTTAATTTAAAATAAATACCAATACGCAATAATCTATGTTGTCTATGCCTCAAAAGACTACGGATGTACACCACTGTAGCAACGCAATCGCATAACTATTCCAAAAAGACAAATTTCTTGCAATTGAGTTGCTATAACGCAGTTCAGTAGCTAAGAGAATTGGGGCCCAGTATATGATTAGTACGTGGTCGGCATCTGCCAAGTCCGATCTGCAATTAGTATTGTATTCTGTGACCTAGGCAATCATATTTAATAATGTCCGCTGCTTTTCTTTAAGTTTAATCTTATCTTAACCACACACGGTGAGTTCCTGGAAAAGTAGGTTGATTTCTGCGAAATCTATTGTATTATTAGCCAAATATGCCGAATCGCGAGTCAACGGATTAAGGTGTATTTATTTTTCCAGCGTCACTCGAAGTCGTAGGAAGCTATTCACTCCTCGAGCAGAGCCCCTGGAAGAGTCCCCAAGTAAGACCGGTGATAGCACCGAGCGTTTGTGCGTACCGCGTCCTTCCTACCACCGCACTAGGGCTCGCCGCAAGCTGTAGCCACACACAACATGTAAAGATATATTTATAAGTTTTATTATTATTGAATTGAAAATAATATTGTTATGATTAAAGTGTATAACCCGCGGCATATAACTCTAGCTCTGATCGAAATGTGGAAGGGATAGCTGCGCAGATAGAGAGAGACAACAGCCCCTCGTCTTCGATGTGACAGAGAGAGACAAGAGTCCTTCGTCCCAATTTTTGACTTCTGCGCAATAACGGTCAGAGCTAGAGTTATATGCCGCGGGTTATACTTATCCGCACTATTTTGCTGTTTTATTTATTTAAATCCGGTACATAATACTTATTTGTTACCCATTGAAGAAGAAAAGTTATGGCTACCAGTGGATATAAGTGGTTAGGTATAAGTGGAAGAGCTGTAGATTATTTTGTGGAGGTCGGTTGGGTGGATAGGTACCTATATATAGTTAGTAGGTCAGTAGTAGGTGTCATAGATAAGTACTACTATCTAGGTGTAGGTCTATCCACGTTGAAGCGCCTGCATCCAATAGGAAAGCACTTCCGTTGAGCCAGTTGTTGTTGGCCCAAGGACAGACGTCCGATAATCTATCTTTGGAGATTGTTTATTAGGTTCCTGTGCCGATTCAGGTAGGTCTACCATGAGTTTAAAACATTAACACCAATCGATGCTCGATATCGACTGCCGCAAAAAAATGTATGAAAAAAAGAACACTGCCACCTTGTGGTCAATTGTAGAACTAAAATTGACAGCGAGTACGCCAATCACAAGCTTGCTAGGTAGGCGAGATCGAGTATCGACTATAGACGACATTTATGTTGCCAACTCATGGTAGAGCTAAGGAACTTGAAAAAAACTTGACACTGCGTTCGAATAACAGTTTGCGTGATTGATATTAGCGCCATCTGTTATCAGTGTTTTTGCTACTAGTTATGATTCAGCGCTTCGTTACGTTTGTAGTGATGAGTTGTGAGTAGAATGCGGCAGAGGTCGCTACAATTTCCCCACTGCATAGAGTATACTATTTATGAGTCATCTAATAAATCTGTAATATCCATTTCGTTAGATTTTGTGTAAAGTGATAAAAACGTGTAGGTAGTGTGAAATTTATTCATCTGATAATTTAGATATGTTTTAAATATAAAAAATACATTGAGAATGATCATTTCTCGTTTATTTTATTAAAGAAATATTGCCATTTTAAAGCAGAATTCACAAATAACCGTTGGACATTGCCTACTTTGTTTGAAACAGTCGCATATTGCCGAGTTTGTTTTGTTTCAGACTGGCATGAAGATTGCCATGTTTTTTATCGATGATCGCAATAATATATGTAGTGACTACGATCTTGATACTTGAAGTAAATGTTTTAAATAAAAGACTTGATAATAATCAAACTCTTTTTTATTGCTTATCATCAACTATACTCAGTCTCGATGGTTTTATGGAAATATAATAAGTTGAATGGCACATTACGTAAAAGTTTAAGAAAATTAACACATGTACAAATAAAATAAAAAACAAGTAGATATTTTTATACTTAGGTAGGTACCCTTAAACTATCAGAAAATTAGAAGTAAAAATAATACTATCTTTAGCTACTCTTAAACTATAAGCATGTTTCCTCTTCTTGCAATTCACAAATAACTTGTGATGCATCTTCCACTTCTAGACTTGATGTTTGGGATAAAACACTTCTGTAAAAATCAAATCCCTCCTCATTTTCCCATTCATTTCCAAAGTGAGTGCATAATAGTCTTTTCACATGTACCAATATAGCAGGTTTAATTTTCACGATGTGTTGACTGATCACTTCAGGGTTCATATCGGAGGCCTTTTTATGTTTACGAGTGAATTTCTTGAATACACCCATATTGTTACCATAGTGTACTTCACCTTGAATAACAACATTA
Source organism: Selenia dentaria (assembly GCA_917880725.1). Taxonomy (NCBI): domain Eukaryota; kingdom Metazoa; phylum Arthropoda; class Insecta; order Lepidoptera; family Geometridae; genus Selenia; species Selenia dentaria. The sequence goes on along the minus strand of OU862896.1, from coordinate 25,009,375 downwards.
CCAATTTCTTTGGATCGCTGTATAAAAAACCTTTTGCATTTTTTAAATTAGAAGGGCCAAGAGCCGACATCCTTTATAACTGAACTCATTCCACTCTTAAAGTTCAGGACGTCACAGTCATAACCCAGACGAACTATTGTGCTGTAAGTGCCTATAATCTCAAGGTAATCCTCCGGTCTTATCATGCACTCCAACTTTCTCAAGATCATTTCAATTCTTTGCACATGATCAGGTGCCAAACTACTTAACCACTTCGAACACATCGCTATCATTATAGAGTTTTTGTTTTGCCCTGGACATCCATCTGCTATCAATCTAATCGTACTTATATTTGTCAAATTCATATTCATCAGTCTATGATATACTATGGAAGCTATTTTGTTAGCTCCTTTGGCATATCGGTCTTCGGTCCAACAATAGGCGAATACATTTTGTGTTGTTAGAGGAGCTTTTGATGAACCTTCCACAATGGTGCAGTTATAAAGATAAATTTGTCTTGAATAATAAGTTATCTGAGCGGGTGTTTTAGGTAATGGTAGGTTTTTTTCACAATCAAATGAAAATGTTTTTAAAACAGGTCTCTCTTTAACTAAATTAAAAAATGCTTTAGCTTTTAGTTTGTGAACTCTATGTTTTACCATAAGTCGTTGCTTTTGTGCCAAATCTGATTCTCTATTAATTTTTTCTAAAAGTTGAATACATGTCGAGCATACGTCTGTTCTGGGACTGCCAAAACCGATGTTATAGTTGTTATTGAAAAAAAATCTGAACAGACCTTTTTTGACTTTTAAATTTTCTTCAAGATTTAGACCCCTTGTGAGCGTTTTTAGCGAAAAACACTTGCACACTGCGGTCCCAGTTGGCTATAATCGATATTAGCGCGATAAAAGTCGGTCCCTTTCACCGTGAGCGTGATTACGATGGCCCACGCTACGTCATCGATGACGTCTTAACTGCCGCCATATTGACGATTACATGAACCATGCTCTACACCATAATCGTCGTGAGCGTTCTGTCAAAAGTGACAGGTGTTTGTTTATTTCTACAATGTATTTACTGGTGTCCCTTCTTTTTGATGTAAAAGTTGTAAAAGTCGGTCCATCCATTCCATTATTTCTTTTTAATCCACACACTACATAGTTAACTTTCACACTATGCACGATATTTTTATGATTTTTGTTTTTCGCGCGCAAATGGTTCGTTATTGCTACAACTTTGGTCCGAATTAACAACACGCTTACAGTGCCACGAGCTGTCAAAATCGCGATATTTGTCTCGGACCAGCTTTGGTAGACGATAGCTCTGTGAGCAAAATTATCGCAAAACGGACCACGGCAGCAAGGTGCGTTCGAATTGGGAATCTGTGGGAGATAATGTCGTTCATGTCTCTTTTTGTTCAGCGTTCGGAAAGCTAAAAAGGAGGTATTTTTGCCACCAAAAAATGCTATTTTTGACCCACGTCCGGAGCATGGTTGTTTGTGATCGTTTTTTGACAGCTATGTAATTGACAGCATTATCATGCGATTTTAAGTCTTATGTTCAGTTGAGCGTTCGAATATAAGTAGGTTGTGGGCAAAAGTGGCAAAAGAGGCAAAAATAACGTATTATAACTTTTCGAACGCTTTTACAAAAGAGCCATCAATAACAACGCCACCAATGCCCTAAGAGCTAAACGAACGCACCTTATGTTGTTTGTGAATTGTGATTATATAGTAGTTTTAGTGTATATTCTCTAAGATTAATCTATGCTCACACTCTCTTTACTTAGAACAAATGACAGAACTGTAGGTTTACCGGGAATTGTAATAGTTTGTTCACTTTCAGTTAGATGACACTAAATACAAGTTCATACATTTTAATATTTTTTACAATGAAAATATGTTACCAATTATATTACATTTATTTAATTATTATATCTATTATTTGTTTAATGTATTTAGGAAAAATAATGTTGTTAGATGCAATGCACTAATTATTTTGTGGTACCAAGAAAACTTATGCGAGAAACGGAACGTAACCACATGTCAAACATTACCTATTAGTGATTTGATTTGATTCTATGAAGCGTCGTAAGAAAGAATCGATTAACGTTGGTCAAAATATTTGAAGATGTCGGATTTAGTCCACTGAGCAAGGCTAAGTTCATATAAAGTTGCATATGAACTGTTGTAATGCTGCAAGTCTGCAACGTCTATGCAACAACGAAAACAAGTCCCAGCGAGCTTGAAAGTACCTAACATCTAAGAGCCAGTAGATATACCACAGGATAGAAATTAGAAATCTGTGGCGCCAGACGAAGTAGAGTCGAAACAAGGAAGAAGAAGAGGAACTGCTGTCATTTGGGATATGTGAACCATAGACAATAAGGTTCGGATTTTATATTAGAAGATTACCTGCCATGTTTCTTAATAGGTATATATTTTAGTCTATGTCGTAATCTTCAAAAAATTGGTTTATATATTTAGTTACATGTTTTTAGATAATTTATCAGATCCAGATAAATTACCGTAAATTAGTCATGAAATTTGTCATATACCTAAGAAGTGCGGCATAATAATTGACGCAGTTTTGTAATGGAAAGGGTTGGAAGTGTTGGAGTCGACTTCGGCGAGATGAATCGCCGCACCGGAGAAATATTGAGACGGGTGAACCGATTCGCCGATGGTCCTATGACCAGAAAGAAGATGGTGTTATTAGTTCTCGTTATCATTTTCCTAATACTGTATGTAGGACCGACCTTGATGAATATATTATTTGGTAGCGACACCACATCTGGCCATCAGAATATATGTCAAAATAACTTTTTGAAGCCTTTCGAATCTGCTTTTAGTGAATATGACGTGTATTTGAGGCATGAAACATCTGCTACATTGCAGTCCCTGAGCCACAACTATGTGCCTTATGTAGGAAATGGGTTGCTCGGCTTGGTGCTCGAACATGACTCTCATTTGAACATCAAGTATGGGCGAACTTTATCACTCCCAATGTTTTACCATCCTTTATACATAGTAGAAGACTATGATATGAAAGAATTCACAGTAGCGGATTATAAGAATGGTATAGTAAATAGATATCAGTGCTCAAATACTGGTCTGCACGTGTCATATCAATACTATGCTCATAGAACTATACCATCACTATTTGTTCAAGAAATTTTGATAAACAATCCTACTACAAAAGAGAAATCATTGCACATGATGATACCTAGAGTGCTTGATTGGCCAACGGCCGTTAAACAGGTTGTAAAGCTACATCAAGGTGTTGACACAAAGGAGTATGAGGTTGTAACTGGTATGGTACCAATACCAGACAGTGAAATGATAATTGCAGCAGCAGTAGTTTGTAGGAAAATGTCCAGAACTCTGACAGTTGAAGCTAGGGATGGACTTGATATACTTATCCTTACCACAGTACAATACAGCAACCCCATTAGAAAGTCTGATTATGCTAAACACAAAGATATTGTGGAAAAGAAAGCTCTAGATGAAATGGAGAAAGTTATTGGACTTACTGCAGATCGACCTGCCCTCCGAAAACTTAAAGAAAACCACTCTAGAGTGTGGCAAGGGCTCTGGTTCACAGGATTTTACATCTCCGATTCGAAAGCTGAAGGAGTCATCAACGGAAATAGAATCAATGCTACTATTTATGCCATTCTATCTCAAGTGCGAAGTTTTGAACATGAAGAACACATAAAGCCTAAGACCAAACAAGAGATATTGAAGAATTTGACTTATTCAGAAGGTTGTTATGGAGGTCATTCGACATTAGATGCATTTAATTTATGGAAGCCATTGAACAACTTAGCTAATCTAAATGCTGTGGCTAATGTTTGGCTTTTGACTTTAGAAAAACAAGGCTGCCATAATTTACTAAAAACTGGTGCAAGTGGTGTTAACCAGGCTATGATACTCAGCTTTGGTGCTTTACATTTCAGTAATCAGCACTTGGAATACAATATTCATCCTTCAAAATTACACAGAGACTTTCTATTTCGTCGAGTTAATTATGGTAACATGACTCATGTAAACATTAGTGTTATTCTTCAAGAAGATAACAAAGCAGCCATATTCGTAGCTCTTGATCGATCTGACAAGACGTACTACGCTTGCGATGCAGGTTGCCTTGACTCTCCCGTACAATTGGGGCCATACCGTAAATATTTCCCTGTCAAATTAACTGAACCGTTAACAGCAATTTTGTATGTAACAGCTGATAAACTCCACATGGAAACCTTGAGGCACGCAATTCATGTGAAAGAGGTTGTCGAAGCACCCCCACATGAACACCACGTCATAGCATTGCATAAACATGGCCACAGTTGGGGTGGCTTAAATCCTCTTTTCTGGGTATCAATTATAGCGTTAATTGTAGTCTTCCATCTATTTCTATGTAGGATTATCATGAATGAATTCTGTGACAGTGGAGTAAGCTACCGCAGACTTTATAATAAACCTTGAACGCAATGAATTAATGATTAGGTTGGATGCCTTAAAAAAGTGCTTTCATTGGCAGAATCGGCCTGCTGACTGATAATGTATGAGTTTGAAAGTTTTGTATGGCTTTATCATTTGGTGTAGCTATTATTCATGGTTAACTCTAATATCTGTGGTTAACTCTTTTGCAGATAATTGTATGATTGAAACATTTTAAACAGTCAAATTGTAAAAAAAATGCACAAACCTGGTTGTAATGTAATTACTATACCTATTTGGTAAAAAGGTACAATCTTAAAATAATAATATCTAGCAGACTTTCATAATTTTTTTTAATATCATGTTATTTGTTTGCTATTTCTAATGTTAAGTAAACACAATTATGTGTTATCTTTAATATATAATATACCAATATGTATATAAAGGCATATACAATATTTGGAATAGTCTATTGAAGGAAATGTATGTTAATTGATTCTTCAATGCAATTTATCTATGTCTATTTGCTTAATAGATATTTTTAATCTAATACTGTATCCATTGTAGTATCTTCTCCATAAATTGATTTGTCATGTACACATACAATGTTGATCTCTGATTCATTTGATTGAACCATTTCAAATGTTATGTCCCCGTTTGTAACATACTTCTTGAAAGTAGGTATGTTGAATTATGAAGTATATTAGGTTCACTGGATTGAAAAGGTTGCATTAATCCTTCATTAACCGTGATAATTAAAACGAAAGATTTATGAATGAAACTGACGCATATTTACGTCTCTGGGACGCAAAGGGTTAATAAACAAATATAACTGGGCTGGAATTTTTTTCCATTGCTTATTCCAGACGGCCAAAAGACGAAACTTTATAGCACATTCAACTGACGTTCATGACATATTGACTCACTAAGACTAATCCAAAACTAAATGTATAACACAAGGCGATTCAACAGAGAAACAAAGTAATCATCATAGCCCACAAACTGAAGTGGCTATGGACTGGCCATATCTGTCGCAGAACTGACAACAGATGGGATATGTGTGTTTTACAGTGGTTACTATAAATTGGCGAACATAGTGTTAGGTGGAGGAGTTAGATAGGTTAGGTGGAGTGATGATCATTGCACAGTAGCTGATAACAGCAGAGGCCGTAGCACAACTTGCAATCAAAATATTTGTATCACAATATGCGTCACGCTTCGGCGCACAAACTATGACTTGTCTGTGCCTAAAAAGTAATTTAATTTTATGTGTTTAATTTTGGGACGCTTTCAGAATTTATAAATATCGTTAGGAATGAGACCTTAAATTGTATTGTATGCAGTATACTTTTGGTGATGTAAAATGTAATGAGGACCATGAATCGACCACTATTCGATAAAATAATGTCCATCCACAGCTCTTACAAGGATGGGTTTTGATTATTGATAGTGCGTTTGAATAGGCTATTTGTGATCGTTTTTTAGCGAAAATAACGCTAAATTCGAATTGGGAATCTGTGGGTGAAAATGTCGTTCATGTTTCTTTTGTTCAGTGTTCGGAAAGCTAAAAAAGAGGATTTTTTGCCTTCAAAAAGTGCAATTTTTTACCTACGTCCGGAGCATGGTTGTTTGTGATAGTTTTTTTGACAGCATAATCATGCGATTTTAGGTCTTATGCTCAGTTGAGCGTTCGAATAGGGTTGAGCAAAAGTGGCAAAATTAACGTTTTTGAGCTTTACGAACGCTTTAACAAAAGAGCCATCAATGACAACGCCACCAATGCCCTCATAAGCTAAACGAACGCACCTTGAATCACTACTACTACCAGTACCTACTTTTACCAGTTATTGTTTGACCAGTCACTTACCAAACATTCAATTTTGACCGTATTTTACGGACCTTAATCGCCTTATAGAACATACACTAAAGAAACCTAAACCTTATTTCCTATAAGAAATTCCTTTAAAACATGGTTCAAACTTGGAACTATGTAATCCACGTTTTATAAAACGTGGTGTAAACGTGGTATAAACGTTTGACTAGTTCCCAAGCGTATAGAATATAAGGCGGAAAGAGTTTCATAAAGTTTATTAATTTATTTGTTTGCTGTACTTTTGTTATCGTTGCAATTTTAAAATTATTTGGATATGCCCTAAATAAGCTTATTTAGGTATGTGTTATACGTAAGATTTTTGCGCATAATGCGCGTACATGGCATAAGTATTATAATTTTATTGTAAGATGATTCCTATAGTTTTAATGTATAGTTTCCTGCGAATATCGGTGAATATACTTAGTTTTAATGTTTGTGAGGTCAAATTGCAATAAGTCATACGAAAGGTGTCTAAGTGACTATATTCAGTGGGTAGTAGCACGTGTAAAACCCTGCTTAGTTTGTGTTTTGTTGTAAAATACTCCAGCATTGAACCTGGATAAATAAATACTAATAGATAAACTAAGAGCTAATCGCTCATTGCTTCACTTATTTCCTAAATTATGTTCTGTTTATTATTTGTGGCATATTTATTGGTAACGAAGACGCCTATATACCGTTTTGTATATTGTTATGTCGTATTAAACGCTGTAAAGTAGGCGAAGGCTCGTACCTAGTTTCTCAGATACCTTTTTTCTTGCCTGCAAATGAAGATCGATAAGAGATCTCGTGTTTATTAATTGTGATCACCTTTACCTTACCATATTCCTTGCAAACAAATGGTATTCTAATATTTCTGTAACATACTTTCACCCTATCAGTGTGGGTCGAGCAATCGAAAATCTGATAAGTGTAACGTTATCGTATCGTTTACGTATTCAGCACAAACTATGAGTTATCAGTGCGACTTTTGTACTAGATAAATGACAGTTTGTACTAAATACGGTAACGATGCGATTACGTTACACTTCAACTGATTTTCGTGCTCGGCCCACTGTACTAAAGAGCTCTCAATATATTTATTTGATCCCTTAACCTATGGTTCCAAAAGTCTATTGTGTAGCGGCCGTAAGGGCCACGTCACAAAAGAGTACTTAAAAAACCGTGCCCGACCCGTGGTACAACTGCGATGTCCAACTGGTTGTACTACGGAGAAGTAAAGTTACCCATGGTTCAACTCTTTTTATATATTTATGATTATGATCCATGGTACAACGCTGGAATTATGTCCAACTGGTTGTTCTATGGGGAAATATCTTTACCAATGATTCAACTCATTTAAAATAATTAATTCATTTAACTAACCTAACCTAAGTGTCAATGTCAACGTTTTAATCATCAATAGACAATTAATCAAAAGAGGTAGTAATTTTATTGCACTTCAGAATTGATAGATAAACTTTTCCTGTTTATTACCAGTAGTTGGTCCATAGATAAATTCAATTCCCAGTAGTACAACTAGTTGAACCAAGGAAAGAATAACTCACTCGAGTTGAATCATTGGTAAAGATATTTCCCCATAGTACAACCAGTTGAACCATGGGTAACTTTACTTCTCCGTAGTACAACCAGTTGGACATCGCAGTTGTACCACGGGTCGGTAACTAAAAAAAACGAAGTGGTTTAATTTTTTTTATTTATTATAAAATACATGTACCTACGAGTATCTATGTCATAGTGAAAATAACCTATTAAATCGACCCTTGCCGGCGTGATAATAGAGACCTACGAAAAATCAAGTCGTATTCATAGACTCATATTCTGCAATTTTAATAAAATAAAATATTGAATTGTAAATAAATAATACATAATATTATGTGTATGTTATTAATTATTATAGATTATATAACTTGTTAGCAGATTGTGGTGTATATTTTTGAAATTAAATGCGAAGTTGTATGTTACACAGCGATTTTATTGCGCGTTCCTTCACTCTCGTACAATTGATGTAGTTATTGTACGATTGTAAACAATAGTTAATTAATAACTAGACGATCAAAAGCTGTGTTAGTTTTATGCTCAAAATGACCTAGAATAAACACATGTGTTCGCGTGTGAGACGACGTGTTTGCGGATTCTTAGTTTTATTTAAATATATTGCTTAATTTAAATGACGTTATTTAGTACTGCGCATAACACAATTGTTTTTTATTATAAGTTAGGCCGTAATGTAGCTAGTATATTCAGACAAGAATCATCATTTCAGTCGTAAAACTACTCATTAACATATGCCTCCCCCAAATATTTCCAAAAAGACCGGTGGTAAGCAGTGTGTATAATGTGCAAATACGGCGGCATTGGCAGGCCCGCGGTTGTATTTGATGTGCCGTGTTTGATACATTCAGAGGTAATACAACACGCGCGGGCCCGTCGATGGTAAGCACCGCGCACATCTTGCGTTTGGTGTGCCTGAAGCCTTCACATCTTGTCGGTGGTTGACAAGATGTGAAGGCCTATGCCTTATCTTCTGGCCTATGCCTGCTACTTTCGTCTACGGATCTCATTATTTCGGATTCATTTAAAGATATAAACTTAATTTGTGACTGACTCTTTTGTAATTAATGATAGTCTATTTTGTACCATTGCCGAAACCCTACATATTTATGGTTTGCACCGAATTCACTTTTACGTTAATAATAAGACATATCGTTACGTTAATAATAAGATATATCAGAAATTATTTGTGCTAGCTAGGCCCACGAACTTGAGAGTATGTATACTTATAGCATTGTAAAGGGTGATTTAAACTACTTTAAGTACCTCCTGTACTAAACTTTCGCCGGTATAAAGACTATAGGGAGTCAACAATGTGTAGGCATATTGTGCTAAGTGATGTCGGTTAAACGGTTTTGATTTAAAGCATCATATTTCTATAGGTACTTTCTACCACCTAAGATGTTACGGTATGTACGGTAATTTTTTTTACTCGTATATAATTTTTATTAATTCGCCACTGATTCCAATAATTTTATAGTTTAGCGGCCCGCGCTTCGGCCACTTTACAAAATAATTCTTAGAAACTGAAAGTGATAAGTATTGACTCCAGTTGGATCAATGATTACTACTTAACAAGTAAATGAAACAAACAAATAATTTTCTAAAAAATATATTTACAATATAAAACTATACAAAGTATTATTTCGTTAACATTAAGGCACATAACGGTAAACATCATTTCTTAAACTAACATTCATCACAATAAACAGCCCCGAATTAAACGAAATCAGGCACTTGATTCATCCTACAAACTGTATAGTTTCACAGGCACATCACAACGGGCATATGAGACGTGCATATAACTCAAGACTACTTAAATACGGTACAAAGTTCTAGAACTTAATCTGTAGTGAAGGTACCAAATATGTAACAGGTAACAGTTACAGCAATTACTTGACACTTCGCATAAGTGACTATACATACAATCTGTGATAACTTCTTGTACCTTCGAGGACGTTTTTATATATTATGCACGGCGCGTTATTCAATTGTTTACACTGACGATAGAATACAACAAAATTATAGAGCAGGTACTATTGTATTTATATATAGTAGGTACTCATGTTAGACGCATTGAGAGAAATTAAAGAAAGTTTTTGTTGGTAGTATTTAGAAAGCGTTTTCCGCCCTCGGATTATCGTTTGTGATATTCACAAAAATCTTTACTGCACTTTATCAAATTACAGATTGACCATGTTGTTACAGTAGATATGATCCCAACGAGTAATATATGAATTTTCAAAATGTATTGCACACTCGTGTTATGTGTACCAAGGTATGTACTCACTAAGGATTCTTTACGTAATAAACTGTTCATTTACATAATCAATATCAACGTGGTCATACTGTTACAGCACTTATAATAAAATAGATTTTATTTAAAATGTATGAATGCAACTTATAAAGTCATTCGTGCCCGCATGGCCCACTAAACTACTTTATTGTTCTACCACTGTTTAAATTGAGTCAGTACATACTGGTAAACATCGGGTTATACACGTAATTTGTATAATTACCAAAAAAAAAACAGCACTATATGCTGCTGGTACTTAATACATACATCGGAAGAATATTTAAAACTACTTTAAAAAAAAAAACCCACATAATCATCAATATTTGGTCAAACGTTTAGATTGATTCACACCTACAAATTTTATTCTAGGAATTTCCACTATTCATTAAGATACACTACATGCGCGCGGTTTATGCATGAAACTTAACACCCCTACATAGAAATGTATCATTCATAATCATAACATTCGGCAAACTCGCGTCCTAGCTCGTTAGTACATATTATTATTAATTCTGTGCGCTCGGGCATTCTCGCAAGACCTGGCCACCGGACCAACCCCGCACCCTCCGCCCTGCCACCGCGCTCTTTCACACGGAACGCTCGGGTGGGGGTGTAAGAAAGAGTAAGAGAGATATTTTTTCACTGACGCGAATCATGTGTTTTCATTAATAAGTTGTACATAGGCATGTAGTATTTTTGTTAAGATGGTGTCCATACTTTTAGATGGAATTTTCGAAAACTTTAACAATTAATAATTATTTCACTGTGAAGTAATAAAAAATGTTGACTACATATCTACAATTTATTAGCACTTTTGTACCGCCCATTTTTTTTTTGGTAATTATACAAATTACGTGTATATCAGAATCTGCTATACTGTTCAGCGTTCTGTTGGAATACGGCCCTGAGTATTGGAACTAGGTTTTGATTTTTTTGTTAGACAAAAAAATCAAAAGTGTCGTCCACCAGCGTGCTCTGGCCGTTAATCCACAAATCCGATTTGACTTAAAATAGGCGGATGAATGTATAAAACGGAATAATAAATTAATATATTTTCTTCTCATTTTATCTTGTTATATTGTATATCAGCATATTACGTACCTACTACTGGAACACGGGCCTTGATCTCAGAGAGAGGAGTATGGGCCATAATAACCACGCAGGCCCGTGACGGTTCGCACGTGGTGCCAGAGCGGGGCTTAATATTTAACTGACGAATATTTTAAATAATATCATATATGATTATACTATTATTTAACCTATCTGTCAAATAGGATTTGTACTCCTGATTCATTTACAACGTATACAAATTATTGACTAATTCGTAAAGCGATCGTCACACACGCGTGGTAAATTTGTATTTGTGCAATAAGGCGATTATGGCACATTTTATTTTATAGTAATAACTTCAGAGAAAACACAGCTTTTTCTTTTAAGTAATAAGATACAGAATGGCCAAACAATGCCGCACTCAATACGCATTCTTACACCCCGTAGAGAGCGAGCCAAAGTGATAATTGATTTCAAGTTACATAGCAATGTTTCCACTTTATGGATTTTGCCCTTTTTTAGGGCGAAACGACTAATATGATATTAAGACTAGGCTTATTTTCTACCAACTTCCAAAAAGGAGGAGTTTAAATAGTAAAAAAGGAGTATAAGTAGGAAAAAGTTTTTTTTTGTTTCTTACCTCATAACTTTAGATAGCCGATTCTTAAAGTTCTTTTTTTGTTTGAAAGCTGGTGCTTCCCGTGTGGAATTACCCATTTAAATTTTATCAAATTCGATCCAGTACTTTCTGAGTTACACTCCAAAAACTGAATAGAATGGAAGTAGGTATTAAATTTTTCAAATTGTACTTGTATTAAGACAAGGATTGGGGGTAAAATGTGATCTTAAAGTATTATCCCTATTTACCTATAGTAGACAACACCCCAAAGTTTAAAAAAATCTCTAATTTGATATTAAATACGTGAAATGATAGTTAACATAATTATTATTCGTTATAATTCTGGGTTCTCAAATTTTTTTAGGGAATTTTTGAATAAATGGGGTAAATCAAAAATCGTTAGTGGCAACACTATTACATGCTCAATCGCATAATTGCGTTATAATACTGTCTATCGGCGTCGTGAGTAAGTCACGATTTAAAACCGACGTTCGACCTTAGATGTGCTAAACGTACATTATTTACCACGAATGTGTGACGTAACGCTTTATATGTATAACTTACAAATAATAGACAAAGGTACGTCATAGAATGGTTCGGTATAATATTTGAACTAAACTGGCACGGGCTACGTTGTATTTTACTTTGTCGATTGGAACTGTTTGTATGACTTGTTGCTAAGTAATTTCTCAATGAAGTACAGTAGAATCTCACTAATCCGGCACTTCAATAGACAGATACGTCCAATATTCCGGCACCTTCCGCCCGCGCCTTCCTCGCCCCTCTACGCTTATGCGCTCCGTCGCCGCGTCGTCGTGTAGCGAATTTTGACAGATGAAGAAATATGTGAACGACATTGTTTCAAAACCTGCATAACATGGGCAGAATAAAATGGCATAATAATATTTGCTCTTTATGAAATGCTTTATTTTATTTCTTATGATTTTGGTCTATAATCCAGTAATCCGAACTTTCCAATAATCTGGCACCTGGTTCTTAATAGTGCCGGATCAGTGAAATTATACTGTAATTACTTCACGATTGAATAATCAACATAAAATCTTATTCTGTAGTCGAGCAATGAATGTTACTTACTAAAGTAAATGCATGACATAACCAAATCAAAATTTGATGTAGGTATCTTTTTACAATTGTATTAGGTTGTTGTCATGGGATTTAAATTTTTACAGCATTATAGATCTTTCTCAGTTCAGACTTGTGTGCGAATGTTTTTAAATTGTAGTTAAATTTTTACACCTTCACTTTTGTAATAAGAACGAAAAATTTACGTGTTCTCATTGCTTATATAACTGTCAATTTTTTTTTGTAGTTGCTGTACACAGTGCAAGCTGCTGTGATACAGCAACTGCAAACAAAATGTGATAGTTAATCAAAATTATCAGAATTTCGACAAAAAAATATGTTGCATTAATTAGGTAAGGCATGTATTAAATGCAAACATACGAAATACAAAATCTCATCTAATTTTTTATGGCACCGACAAAAAAAAAATTCAAGATGTTCATGTAGAGAATTGTATATCCACGTCAAAAGAGGAAAATCCACGCATTTACAAAGGTGTGGTGAAAACTACAGCCCATTAATTGAATTTAACATTCTTATGCACGATTTTTGCAAATTCTTGACCCACGTCCGGAGCATGGTTGTTTGTGATTGTTTTTTGACAACTATCTATTTTGGAAGCGACTTAATCATGCGATTTTAGGTCTTATACTTGGTTTAGCGTTCGAGTAGGGTGTGGGCAAAAGTGGCAAAAATAACGTTTTTGAGCTTTACGAACACTTTAACAAAAGAGCCAACATGGGCAACGCCACCAATGCCCTCATTGCTAAACGAACTAACCTAGAGATGTGATATCACGGTATGTGTGTGGGTAAGACTTATTACATATTATGCACTAGCGGCACCCCACGGCTCTACCCGCGCGGAAATTGCCTAAACCATAGAAATATTTTCCGGGATTTAAATAGGCTATGTGCCAATCCAGGATCCAAATTTCACTCAAACCCTTTTAGCTATTCCAAACAGTCCAAACTCACTTACTCAGCCTCAAACTATCGCACATAGAATATTAGTGTGTTCTATGTAACGAACCCGTGCCGTCATAAAACAATATGATAATGCCTACTTAAACTATATAAACAGACTGTCTACAAACATATGAAAGATATATAGATCTACACAGATCTTATTAAAAATAAAATTAATTTAAATATGGTTAATATAAAGCGTAAATTTTTCGAATTAATTCAGTCTACCATACAATTATTTAAACAATGTAGGTGTTATTTCCGATTTCTACCCAACAGTGGGTTGAAGACAATAATAACAGTGTGATAAGATTAATTTAAAATATGAAACTAGGAAAGCAGTTTTACAGTTTAGAGATCAGTACTTACAATAAAATTTTACAAAGCAACAAAATATAATAAAATGAACATTCAATTTTATTTAATAAATAAGATATCGTTGACTGAAGAATCACTTAATATCAAGTGATATTTTGGTCATATGATGTCCTTATATCTAATTTTATTGATAATATTTGAGACATAAATACACATTTTACAGTTTAATATGCATAGTTTACAATCATGCCTGGGAATTATGGGCCTAAGTACAAATACAAATACAAAATGTTTATTTCTTGTTCATACATATATAAACATATTAGTTGGAACCCTGCCTACTGCTTTAGTATATTACTGTGTTGCAGAAGGCAGTGTCTTCCCCTAATTACTTTGACAATTTCATATGGATGACAATATTTACTATAAAAACTTATGTAAGTAGTGTGCTAATTCTAATAATTTAATAAAATAAAATTTAACATAACAGATAAAAACCAAATAAACGAAATTATTTAGCCGTATTATTTAAGTGAGTAAATACTATTATTGTGAATACACCTTGTGAGAGAAGTTATTACATACTGTAATGTCATATTACCAGCAGAATAGTAATTTTTTTTAGTCATATTACATTTAATTATTAACATGTATTACCTATAGTATTCATTATATATGAATTTATTTATATTATAGTTTTATTGTCATTTCATTGTTTTGTGCGGAACGGAATTGATTCTGTAGATTTATCTGTAATAAAAATAAAAATAATATTAATAATGCAGTTTTACTGTTTTGTGTCAATAATATACAAGTGTAACATTTCTTTGTTTATCCGATAAACTGTCAATTATAGCGATCTATATGGAAAATCTTGCTTTTATTAACCCACGACACGGGCAAGTCTGCCTGATGTTAGCCTATGACATTTGCAGTGGCAAGCAGGGCTTATGACTGTAGTTTTAATTGGCACTGCAGTGCGGTTGTTACCCCGAGACATTAGGTTTCGAGTGCTCTTGTCATCATAACACAGTAATTCTTGCACATTATTGCTTTGCAGCAGAATATCTGCAGGCCAATTACGTATCTCAGTTTATTATATCATTATCATCATATTTATTATCAGTTATATAATTGAAATATTAAAAATGGCGGCTCTATGGCAGTTAACTAGCCCGTCTTGTCACTCAAAAGAAAAACTTTAGGCGTCAATATAATCAAGGGCTACATTCGGATCTACCACTCACAGCTTTGCGTTACCATAACATGAGAAAGTTGATAGAGAAAAAAGTTTTTAAGATTGCGGGTAGTTTTAATCAATTAGCGTCTTTGGTTTAACTGGCAAAATTGACTTTCATCTGTCCGTACTTTTGTTAGGTTGTATGCATTTTCTCAATTATAATCAATAATATTTTTTGTCATCGGCGATGTATGCGGGGTACTTTTCTTAAAAAGGGGAAAGTTTGCTGCAGCCCCATTTACCGACCGATTTTGATAAAGTTTTGGTACTCTATGTATCTGTCTTTAAAGAGGAATTGCGAATATGAGCATAATTGGTCAAGTGATTACCGAGATAATAGGCTGTGAAGTTTAAAAACACTGGAAAAAATTACGTAGCTCAGACTGCGACAAATTGCCGCTGATAAGACTATGCTCGCGAGGTCTACTGTTCGCAGAACTACATTTTTCAACCTCGATTTTATACTACATGTTTTCTTTATGTTGTACTTAAATTGGTATTCCTTTTGGTGGTAGTGCCACGCTGTAACCCTATTAGTTAAAGCTAAATGAGCCGGCACGACCGAGGTAGTATCATACTCTCATGACACCGACGTTAAGTTACCTAGCTTGGTATTGCATTTCAATCCTCCATCCTCCCTACACCCTCACGCCTTCTATTCCTTCCTCAAAGATCGGCAACATATCCGCGATTGTTGCAGATGTCCGTGGGCGACGGTACCACTTGCAGTCAGGTTAGCCGCCTGCTCGTTTGCCAACCTATCCCATAAATAATGAATTTGAATTGAACTACTAGTTTAGTAAGACTGTTAACTAACCTCATAGTTCTTCGTAGAACGCGACCCTTGTCTTTGCGGAACCCTGTTTGAGTCTTCTGAGAGTGGAATACTTGTTGTCTCCCGCCTGGGCCTGCTGTTCGTGAAGACGGTCCAGAGTAGACGCGGTCTGGTCTACTCGCAGAACGGAAAACTCACACCTGAGCTCGTCTAGCTGTTGCTGTAAGTGCTTGGATTTAGCTAGGTATTCCACTCTGCAATTAAAACAAGCTACGTTTTTAGAATGGAAATAGGCACAAGAGTAGTAGAACTCTTTGTTTTAAAACAGATAGAACTGTTTGTTTAAGAGCAGTAGAACTTTGTGTTTAAAATCAGTGTAATTCTTTGTTTAAAAGCCGTAGAATTATTTGTTTAAAAGCAGTGGAACTCTTTATTTAAAAACAGATAGAACTGTTTGTTTAAGAGCAGTAGAACTTAGTGTTTAAAATCAGTGTAATTCTTTGTTTAAAAGCAGTAGAATTCTTTGTTTAAAAGCAGTGGAACTCTTTGTTTAAAAACAGAAGAACTGTTTGTTTAAGAGCAGTAGAACTCAGTGTTTAAAATCAATGTAATTCTTTGTTTAAAAGCCGTAGAATTATTTGTTTAACTCGTCCGCATCAGGACAAAAAATAACAATAGATTTATGAATGAAACTTGCCTGGAATGAGAGTTGCTGATTCGGACGGGTTAAAAGCAGTGGAACTCTTTATTTAAAAACAGATAGAACTGTTTGTTTAAGAGCAGTAGAACTTAGTGTTTAGATCAGTGTAATTCTTTGTTTAAAAGCAGTAGAATTCTTTGTTTAAAAGCAGTGGAACTCTTTGTTTAAAAACAGAAGAACTGTTTGTTTAAGAGCAGTAGAACTCAGTGTTTAAAATCAATGTAATTCTTTGTTTAAAAGCCGTAGAATTATTTGTTTAAAAGCAGTGGAACTCTTTATTTAAAAACAGAAGAACTGTTTGTTTAAGAGCAGTAGAACTCAGTGTTTAAAATCAATGTAATTCTTTGTTTAAAAGCCGTAGTATTATTTGTTTAAAAGCAGTGGAACTCTTTATTTTAAAACAGATAGAACTGTTTGTTTAAGAGCAGTAGAACTTTGTGTTTAAAATCAATGTAATTCTTTGTTTAAAAGCCGTAGAATTATTTGTTTAAAAGCAGTGGAACTCTTTATTTAAAACAGATAGAACTGTTTGTTTAAAAGCAGTAGAACTTAGTGTTTAAAATCAGTGTAATTCTTTGTTTAAAAGCTGTAGAATTCTTTGTTTAAAAGCAGTGGAACTCTTTGTTTAAAAACAGAAGAACTGTTTGTTTAAGAGCAGTAGAACTCAGTGTTTAAAATCAGTGTAATTCTTTGTTTAAAAGCAGTAGAATTCTTAGTTTAAAAGCAGTGGAACTCTTTATTTAAAAACAGATAAAACTGTTAATTTAAAATCAGTGTAATTGTTTGTTTAAAAGCAGTAGAATTCTTCGTTTAAAAGCAGAACTGTTTGTTTAAGAGCAGTAGAACTCAGTGTTTAAAATCAGTGTAATTCTTTGTTTAAAAGCAGTAGAATTCTTAGTTTAAAAGCAGTGGAACTCTTTATTAAATAGAAGTAGATCTTTTTGTTTAAAATAAGTGTAATTCTTTGCTTAAAGCCATTGGAACTCTTTGTTCAAAAGTAGTAATAAGTTAGTAGTCTAAGTTTAAGCAGTAGAATTCTTTGTTTAAAAGCAGTGGAACTCTTTATTTAATAGAAGTAGATCTTTTTGTTTAAAATAAGTGTAATTCTTTGCTTAAAACCATTGGAACTCTTTGTTCAAAAGTAGTGGAACTTTTTGAGAATGAGTTCGTCCGGGAAAGTACTGCCACCATACATATTTCTAATATGAAGCAGAAACGTTCGCACTGCGTTCGTTGGAAGGGTATGGGTACCGGAGAAATTAGAGGCACATGAGACTTAACGTCTCAAGGGAAACGGCAGTTCAGTTCGTCACTTGTGAGGAAATGCATCTGTTCTAAGCAGAGGTTACCACATTATTACCAGATGGTTCTCCTAATGTCATTACTATTGCTGCTTATATTTTTTTGGGGTATAAATGTCCTTTGTTTCACATTTTCAATATCCGGACAGACGACTCTGTTATCACACTTGCTGCACACAGCTGCCAGGCCTTCGAAGCGACAGGTCCCAGGGTACATTTTTGTGTGATAAGCAGATAAGTATGTCCTCTAGTGTTGAATGTTGTGATGTGATACTCATGGACTTATCTTGTTATTAATAATATGTTTTGTTCGATTCTAAATTTGATAATGATGGACGCCATTTATATGTTATTTTATTTGAACCTTATATTGTAATTTTATTTTAATTGACTTTTCTCATTTAAGTAATTATTCTTTATGGAGTTGTGTGATCAAATAGTTAAACGGCAGTGTCATTATAAATATTTTTTATTGTAATTTAATTTTCTTATGCCTATTTGCACACCATTTTGTATGGTAGAATGTCAAAGAAACTATATAGATAAATTGTTAACTACATTCTGCAAATAAATCATTTGAATTTGATATTGTATGCCTCTCGCGACACAGTGAATCATTACTATAGACACATTGTATTATATATTATATTACGCGAGTCTGCTAAACTTTGTTTTTTCTTTTTTTTATTATACAGTCTAAGGCTACGTTCCGGGAAGCGCCGAAATCACTCGCGGCGCTCGATACGTCATCAATGACATCACCGAAAACGCTCACGCCGCGCTCACAACGCTCGCGGATCTTAGGTGGGTCTACGTGATCATTGCGAGCTGTCACTGTCAACCAAAGGGAACGGCAAAACGGGGCGCGACAATTGTGAGCGTTGAAGGTGCTTGCAGGAACGTAGAAGTTATAGAGTCGAGTGGTAACAGAATTTAGAGCCGATAAACTCTTTCTCTACAAAATAACGAATAAAAAAATCTCTAAATTCGACACTCGGTAATCTTAAGTAGCATACTTCAGATTGGAGATATGGATGATTGATAAACAAGATATGCGTGTTTGTTTACATGTAAAGTGTTTCTCGAAGGGCGAATAGTAGAGACAGTTCAATTTAATTAAAATATATGTTGCCTTATCAATTAAATATTATAATAAGCAATTAGTGAATAGAGGCCGGATTTAAAGGCGAGGGCCATAGATGAATCACGAGCAAGTGAAGGATTCTAACAACTGAATCACGACCGTAGCGAGTGAAACACTCCCGTCATTCAAGTGTTAGAATCCTGAGCGATGCGAGTGATTCATGGCCCTCGATATAAATCCGATTTATTCAAGAGTTGCATACTACACTTTATACCATGACTACAGGATAAAGAATATATACAAGAATAAAATAGACATTTAGTGAAAAAAAGAAAGATGAAGTTAATTCTCTACCCTCAGCCCTTCTATTCCTTCCTCAAAGGTCGGCAACGCATCCTCGAGACCTCTGGTATTACGGATGTCCGTGGGCGATGGTATCACTTACCATCAGTGGGCCAAGCACGAAAATATGCTTAAGTGTAACGTTATCGTATCGTTTACGTATTCAGTACAAACTATAAGTTATCTGTGCCACTATTGTACTAGATAAATGACAGTTTGTACTAAATACGTTAACGATGCGATTACGTTACACTTAAACAGATTTTCGTGCTCGGCCCACAAGTGAGCCGCCTGCTTGCCCATAAAAAAGCTCAAAAGAGGGTTTGAATGTAAAATTGCAATTATAATTACCTTTCCTTCTCGATCTCAATAGATAAACGGTGTATGTGAGGGTCATCATCGGACACTAACTGATAGGAATCGTGTTCAGTTTCATTGACGCCGTTGGTGCCGTCGCCGCCTAACTCCGCCGGGAGAGAACACGTGGACGGGAATAAACTCGACGGGACTGGTGATGACTGAAGAAGAATAAAACATGGTTATCCGTGAATTTCCTATGCCAGCAACTCTTTTATCTTTTGTCTCAAATGCCACGCGTTTCTAACTATAGCGCTTTCACTATCACTCTTTCCTAATCGATAAATGTATGTCACTCGATACCGCGTGCCCATTAAGTATCCAGTACCTGCCTTTGCTCGTAAGTAAACGAGAAATGATTTTATTGGTCTAACCTCAAACCAAACACTAATTGGCTTAGTGTTGCTTAACAACGCCATCTATTGTCAAGTAGCTTTAGTGTTGCTGTGTCGGTAAAACAGTTAAGTTGTTGTTTGAGTTGATGGCCCTAGTTGCCATAATGATATTGTAGCAGTTTTCATTGTCCAAAAACACGGATAAAACGACATTTTCTACAAATTAAACCTAGCTAGATCGATTGATCGATCTGAAACCCCCTGCATACTAAATATCATGAAAATCGTTGGAGCCTTTTTTGAAGAATCAGATTATATACATATAAAAAAAAAATTGCTCGTTTAAAGGCATTGAATAGATACATAAGTTCGTCACAGAATGCGGCAGCCGCTCGAATCGCGCGTGATTCCATCTGCCGACGGTCTTGACCGGTACCACTCCAAAAGTATGTCACTTGTTTGGGATCAACCCTCGACTAGTCGCTACCGCAATACTAAATATCTAAACAGTTAGTTGGAAGATAATTGAAGAAGATACTCCATCCTACATCACGAAAAGTGAAGCGATGAAGTGTTACTAAAACGTACTAAAAAGTAAGTACGGAAACTTGACAGCATTCCGAGGGTCCGCCTTCCTCTCAGAGAGAAGAGTTGGGTCATTCACCAGGTGGGCCCTTCATTTCCATACCAGCGACTCCGCCAATTTGGAGACACGCAACCCTATTTTATTTATGTACCGAGTTAATGCTTACATTAGTAACAGACGGCGGCGGCAGAGATCCATTGGAAGTGCGAGTGAGGAAGTTGAGAAGCTTCTCCTTCGCTTGCTTCTCTGCACTTCTGGCCGCTATCAGTTCGCCGCGTAACCTTTCTGCTTCCGAAGCACGCTTCTCTGATTCTTCCACCAAGCGAGCGGTGAGGTATTCCGCTTCGCGAGTTTTTCGTTCTAAGTGTACCTGAAATTAGCAATTATAGTTTTTAAGACGAAATATGCTCCATATTTGAAAATATTTAATGAATAAGGAATATTTATATGTTATCTATACATATAAAATTGAAGCCCTATTTCTCCTTGAGAATGGACGGAACAATCTCGCTAATTCTTTTTTTGTTGTGTTAATTATTGCCAGGAGAAGGTTCTTATGAAAGAAAAACCAAGAAAAGACGGGAAGTTATGGCGAGGCCGAAGCCCGAACCTACTACACGAAGTCGCGGGCAGCGGATATTAGAATAAATGTTCACAAAATACTTTATTCGTATATGTTCACCGATACACGATTAAATAAATTTGGCTCAATAGAAAAAAAAACGCAAACTTCAATCCAAAGGTGCGTTCGTTTAGCTTATCAAGGCATTGGTAGCGTTGTCATTGATGGCTCTTTTGTTAAAGCGTTCGTAAAACTCAAAAATGTTGTTTTTGCCACTTTTGCCAGTTTTGCTCACACCGTTTTGCTCTTCGAACGCTCAACTGAACATAAGACCTAAAATCGCATGATTATGCTGTCAAAAAACGATCACAAACAACCATGCTTCAAACGTGGGTCAAAAATTGCACCCAAGATTCTCAATTCGAACGCTCCTTGTGATCGTTTTTAGCGTTATTTTCGCTAAAAACGATCACATTCGAACGCACTACAAAAATTTCACAGGGGTAGGCAGAGACCACAGTTTTCCACTTGCTACGATCCTGACACACCTCTTTTGCTTTATCCACATTCATCAACCCTTTCATACATGAGCGTCGGTTTCGTCCGACAGAAGTGATAACTTAAACTAACCTAGCGTGATAGAAAGGGACGCCAGACAGACCGGCGCCGTAACGCGTTACGTAACGAATCAGTTAACTCGCCCATAAGAAGTAAATACATCAAAAAATTGAATAATAAAGGTTACTTTTATTGTAAAGCCGCCGTATCCCGCGAGGCAACGCGAGCGAAGTCGGGCGGGTCAACTAGTAATCTAATACAAATTTAATACCTTTTCTTCCTCAGTCCTGATGTTAGAGAGCCGTAACCTGGCGTTTTCCCTCTCGGCATCAGCCGCCTTCTGCGCCAGTAATGACGCCTCTTCTTCTGCTACTCTACCTTTCTCTGCTAGAAGTTCGGCAGTTTCTTCTGACCGACGCTAGAGGACAAAGTAATGTTATAGGACAACATCCACGCATAGTCTTCAGGTCCCAAACTAGGAGAGACCTTGAACTATGGTAACCTGATGACTGATATACATACCCTCAGATACAGCTCAAACAGACATGTTCATGAACAAATGTTTGAACTGTACTGGGATCGAACCCGGGACCAGTGGCTCAGAAGGATAGTTACAAACTGCACCAACCGCCAACATCAGTTTGTAATGTCATAATTTACTAAATGCATATAAAAGTATATACGGTATTTATTGCCAAAAAGTTTTATATGAATCAGAATCAGAATAGTTTATTTGCAACAACCAAGTATAATTTTAAACAAAGTAACAATCATTATTTTAAAAAAACGTATTTGTCGCAAACCGGCCTTAACTCAGCGTGATATAGACAGGTTAGCAAAGTGATTACCGTTGCTCCGGACATCCGCAATACCAGGGGTCTCGAGGATGCGTTGCCGACCTTGAGGAAGGAATAGGCTCTCTTCTTGAAGGCTCCCAAGTCGTATCGGTTCGGAAATACCACATATGGCAGCTGTTTTATTTTAACTAGCATTGGTTTAAAATATTGTAACTTTTTCATTTAGTATTATAATATTAACTTTACTTTCACTAAATTTCTTGTATTCGGTTATGCTGTTTTTATTATTATTATTCTGACATATTCAATAATGAATAGTAAATTATAACCATTGCGACATATATACATTTTGTTACATGCATTTGACATTTGTTTCTTAATAATCTACATAATTTCATTTTACTATTGTAATGTTGAGTTTTTTTTCCTCTTTATGTATGGATTTTACGTAGATAATGTATTTTATAAATGAGATATTATTTGGTAAGGTAATTGTAAATATATGTAGATTTTGAATTTTGAACGTTTCACACCTCTAAAGGGGTAAGTTGTAAGGACCATCTGTAATTATACCTACTTGTTATACCTTTACCTACCTACAACTGGCAATAAATAATTTAAAATTTGAATTTGGTTTCACACACAGTGGCAGTGTAAGGGAGAAAGTGCCGGAATCGCACGGTTTTAGACTCTCAGACGTCAACATGATTTTTATTTCTGTCTGTCTGTATGTTCCGGTTAATCACCGAATGGCTGTACCGATTTTGATGGGACTTTCACTGGCAAATAACTAATGTTATAAGAACTAACTTAGGCTTTGTGTTAGACAAAGAATTTAAATGTTTTGAGTCACTGCATCCCACGAGGTCAGCGGCCTGTTCAGTGTGCCTAGCACGAATAACTGTGTAAGTGTAACGTAACGTGTCGTTCACGTGAAACGGTACAAACTGTCATTTATCTAGGACAACTGTAACACAGATAACTCATAGTTAGTGCGCTGAAGCGTAACACGTTGACGACGAAAACTTTTTCGCAAATTGTTTGTGCCACGGCTTTAGCTAGTGCCGTATAAACTTACCAAAGCTTCATTCGCCAGTCGGATTTCTTCCTGGTACTGTAGTAGTCTCTGCTCCATTGCAGTTCTCTCCCTCTCAGCGGCTTCTCGTAGTTGTTTCTCTCGGGCCAACTTGTTACGTTCTATCTGACGACGCTGCAATTAATTATATAAATTGATTGAATACTGATGAATTAAGATAAGAAGAGAACGTGCTGAATAGCATTATCATTGGAGTATACGCTATTTATACATTGTGCTAAGTCACTGTTATTAGCTGGATAGCTTTACCATTAGAGTAAACCCCGATTATACATCTTGCTATCTCAGTCTTTCTAGCTGGATAGCGTTACCATTGGGGTAAACGCCAATTATACATCTAGCTATCTCACTCTTTCTAACTGGATAGCATTACCATTGGAGTAAACGCCGATTATACGTCTAGCTATCTCACTCTTTGTAGCTGGATAGCATTATCATTGGAGTAAACGCCGATTATACGTCTAGCTATCTCACTCTTTCTAACTGGATAGCATTACCATTGGAGTATACGCTATTTATACATTGTGCTAAGTCACTGTTATTAGCTGGATAGCTTTACCATTAGAGTAAACCCCGATTATACATCTTGCTATCTCAGTCTTTCTAGCTGGATAGCGTTACCATTGGGGTAAACGCCAATTATACATCTAGCTATCTCACTCTTTCTAACTGGATAGCATTACCATTGGAGTAAACGCCGATTATACGTCTAGCTATCTCACTCTTTGTAGCTGGATAGCATTATCATTGGAGTAAACGCCGATTATACGTCTAGCTATCTCACTCTTTCTAACTGGATAGCATTACCATTGGAGTATACGCTATTTATACATTGTGCTAAGTCACTGTTATTAGCTGGATAGCTTTACCATTAGAGTAAACCCCGATTATACATCTTGCTATCTCAGTCTTTCTAGCTGGATAGCGTTACCATTGGGGTAAACGCCAATTATACATCTAGCTATCTCACTCTTTCTAACTGGATAGCATTACCATTGGAGTAAACGCCGATTATACGTCTAGCTATCTCACTCTTTGTAGCTGGATAGCATTATCATTGGAGTAAACGCCGATTATACGTCTAGCTATCTCACTCTTTCTAACTGGATAGCATTACCATTGGAGTAAACGCCGATTATACGTCTAGCTATCTCACTCTTTGTAGCTGGATAGCATTATCATTGGAGCAAACGCCGATTATACGTCTAGCTATCTCACTCTTTGTAGCTGGATAGCATTACCATTGGAGTAAACGCCGATTATACGTCTAGCTATCTCACTCTTTGTAGCTGGATAGCATTATCATTGGAGCAAACGCCGATTATACGTCTAGCTATCTCACTCTTTGTAGCTGGATAGCATTACCATTGGAGTAAACGCCGATTATACGTCTAGCTATCTCACTCTTTGTAGCTGGATAGCATTACCATTGGAGTAAACGCCGATTATACGTCTAGCTATCTCACTCTTTGTAGCTGGATAGCATTACCATTGGAGTAAACGCCGATTATACGTCTAGCTATCTCACTCTTTGTAGCTGGATAGCATTACCATTGGAGTAAACGCCGATTATACGTCTAGCTATCTCACTCTTTGTAGCTGGATAGCATTACCATTGGAGTAAACGCCGATTATACGTCTAGCTATCTCACTCTTTGTAGCTGGATAGCATTACCATTGGAGTAAACGCCGATTATACGTCTAGCTATCTCACTCTTTGTAGCTGGATAGCATTACCATTGGAGTAAACGCCGATTATACGTCTAGCTATCTCACTCTTTGTAGCTGGATAGCATTACCATTGGAGTAAACGCCGATTATACGTCTAGCTATCTCACTCTTTGTAGCTGGATAGCATTACCATTGGAGTAAACGCCGATTATACGTCTAGCTATCTCACTCTTTGTAGCTGAATAGCATTACCATTGGAGTAAACGTCGATTATACGTCTAGCTATCTCACTCTTTGTAGCTGGATAGCATTACCATTGGAGTAAACGCCGATTATACGTCTAGCTATCTCACTCTTTGTAGCTGGATAGCATTACCATTGGAGTAAACGCCGATTATACGTCTAGCTATCTCACTCTTTCTAACTGGATAGCATTATCATTGGAGTAACCGCCATTTATATATCGTGTTATATCACTCTTACTATCTGGATACCATTACCATCAAAAAACATGCCATTTATACATTGTTTATTATATTGATCGGAAATTTTTATATTTCAATAATGTATACATATATGTTTTTTTATAGGATAGGTTGGCAAACGAGCAAGCGGCTCACTTGATGGTAAGTGATATTGTCCCCCACGGACATCCGCGATACCAGAGGTCTCTAGGATGCGTTGACGACCTTCGAGGAAAGATGATAGGAAGAAAGAGATAGAAGGAGCAAAGGTTGGAGGGGAAGGGGGGAATCGGGCCTCCGGAACCTCCTACAAACCGACGAAACGCAATAGCAAGCTATATTACTTCACGTCAGTGTTATGTGGGAGTGTGGTACTTCCCCGGTCGTGCCGGCACATTCGACTGTGGGGTTACAGCGTGGCACTACCACCGAAATATATCTACTCTATCCATATATTATATTTCTTAAACAAATTCGTGAGAACTCATAATTAAATCGTAAACCGGTAAACACTCACGTCTATTATCTAGGCCTAGTGTAGTCTAGTAGCTAGGGTATAGGTGTAGTCGCGCAGTGTGCTGGACTAGCGGCCTTCGCTGCTGGACCACGCTGTCCATGATGACGGGTATCAGTACGGCCCGAACACCGGTCGGAGTATAACGACTAGATGATAGACGGGAGTGTTTGCCGGTTTACCATTCAATTTATTTTTCTATTAGATTTTTTTCTTATGAATATCATTGTGGTTTGTACCTGTTTTTCTTCTTTGGCTTGCGCTTTCATCTGTTGTACTTCCATGGTGTCGGGTTTCCGCCGCCTCATGTACAGGTCGTGGTTACCGATGCAAAGGTCTAGTATCTGTGAACACGTCATAAATCTTTATACAAATTCATCTATATTTCCCTTGGTCATCGCATCACGTGTGGACGGATGGAACAATTTACCTAATTCTTTTTTGTTGTGTTAATTATTGTCAGGAGAAAGTTCCTATGAAAGAAAAACCAAGGAAAGAAAGGCCGAGCCTACTACACGAACGAAGTCGCGGGCAGTGTTATAAAAGTATAGCAAGGTTGATACAGCCTCTGAAGCTAGAATCATATCATTTATATGCTAGAACACATGAAAGGTGGATATCTATCTGAAAGTATTCTGTCTGCTGATAGACGTACAAATTGTCTATTAACCCGTTGACTCGCGATTCGCCGTATTTGGCCAATAATACAATAGATTTCGCAGAAATCAACCTACTTTTCCAGGAACTGCAACGTGTGTGGTTAATTAATAAATAAATAATTAATATTGTACAAATATCAAAACAATTAAACTCAATATTCCCGGAATTCCTTTACACTATGAGAAAAGGACGACGTTGGATGCAGGCCGCTTCCAACCGGTCCTTTTGGAAAATTATGGGAGAGGCCTATATTCAGCAGTGGACGTCCTACGGCTGAGATGATGATGATGATGGTGAGAACAATAAAATTTGTAAGAAGCCAGTCTGATAATTTATCTTTAGTATAGTTTTAGTCTGATCTTATATTTTTATATTAGCTTTTATTGTCGTCTGGTATATGGTGGCATATTATACATTTCTTTAATTTCGTAGGTGGTTTCGGTTTGTTATCCACCATCCATCTCAACCCTAAGACGTCCACTGCTGAATATAGGCCTCCTCCATAATTTTCCAAAAGGACCGGTTGGAAGCGGCCTGCATCCAATCCTGCGACCTTTATCAGGTCGTCAGTCCACCTTATCGGTGGACGACCTACGCTGCGCTTGCCGGTTCGTGGTCTACTCTAGAACCTTCTGGCCCCATCGGCATCTGTTCTGCATGCTATGAGCCATGCCCACTGCCACTTTAACTGGCTAATCTTCTGGGCTATGTCGGTGGCGTTCGTTCTTCTACGGATCTCCTCATTTCTGATTCGATCACGTAGAGAAACCCCGAGCATAGCCCTATCCATAGCTCGTTGTGCGACTTTGAGCTTACTTATGAAGCCCATAGTAAGAGACCACGTTTCAGTGCCATAAATCACTGGTAACACACATTGGTCGAAGACTTTTGCGTCAGCATTCAATTTCAGAAAAAGCAATAAATAAATATTGCAGAAAATGTCTATACAAATCAATAAAATGGAAGTGTCTGTGATGTCAAAATTCAACGGATTTTACTAAATGCATTAATGAAAGTTAAAACGGTAGTTATAACGAAAACACTTTTAATAATTTTTGTTTGTTGTCTTTTAAGTTCCGGATAAGCGGAAACGGCTGAACCGTTTGTGACGGAACTTTAACGGATAGCTGTTATTGTTTGAAGGCGCTTTACTTTAAGGCCTATATTAATAAACGTTGCGTAAACTTAGATTAGGCGTAACATGCTTTGTCCTGTTTTCACGCGTGACATTTACTGCAAGCGAAAAATTGACAGATAGATGTTTTAACTACTCCGGGTTTACTACAAGTTTATTAATAAGGCCGTAGCAGTATAACTCGTAGGTATCAAAAGAATAAATAAACAAAGAAGATTATTAGATACTGTATTATGTTTTCATATGTTTGAAGTTGTGTAGTACAATACAATACAATAAACTCTTTATTTGCACCAAAGTAAATACAACATAAGGAAACAACTTAAATAGTAGGCACAAATGGGCGGTCTTATCGCTAAAAGCAATCTCTTCCAGACAACCTTTGGATGGATAGCGATTACATGATTGACATGGGCGGTGGTGCAACATCACGAAGAAATATATTATTACCTAGTATTACATAAAACAGATGCAGTAATAGTTAATAAAAGAAAAGTACTATACAAGTCTATTTCGAAATAGTAATTATGCACCTAGTTCAGTAAATAATTTAATTACTTGGCCGCCAGTTGCTTCATTTTAAACATCGACAATAATCCTACTAATATTATAAACGCGAAAGTTTTGCATGTATGGATGTTTGTTACTCGTTCACGCTGAAACGACTCGGCCAATTTTGATGACATTTGGTATGGAGGTAGATGAGGCACTGGATTAACACATAGGATACTTTTCAATACTAACATCATCATCATTCATCACCACGCGGGGCGCATCTAGTGTTCTATTAAAATACTCACCAGTTTGTTCATTCCTTTGGGCGAGAAGAATATAAAATTATTTACAGATTTATCAACAAATTTAATAACGAATTTCTTATCGTCGAAGGATATGTGCTTGATCTCGGACCAGGGGAAGGTGGTTTTCGGCGTTAGCTTGTTGTCTTTCTCGTATATGTTCAGACCCAACGCTGTCACGCCCAAGTAAAGGTCAGTGTCTTTCTTGTTCTGCAATTTAGAAAATACATACTTTATAGCATTTCCACTCAATAAAGATTATTTTATTCACTGAATACAGTGAATAAAAAGGCCTTTTAATCACTATTTTAGTGTTTGAATTTAAAACACACCAATATATTCGACCTCCATATCAATGCTTACACAACTTCCTTGCGCAAAAAAATACTCGATACGCCTTGCGCATAGAATAATCTACAAACAAACTCTTTCTGTAAATAACTCCTCGACATTTGATTGGTCGATATTTTATTTTATTACAAACTACAGAAACTATGGTCCGTACCATTATTAAACTCATGGATTAATTAAAATGTGGAGACGTCGTTCTCCAAACATCACAGGTTTTTTTTCTCGTTTCTTTTTAGTCGTGTGTGAAACTCATTTGTCTTCTTAGCGGGATATACTGTGGTAATACTTAGCTTAGTTACAGCTTACAAAGCTCATTGCTTGATATTTTCTCGAGGATAAATCCTGTCATGGTATCAAATGCAGTAAAGTCTTTAGAGAGACGTATAAACTAATGCATTGGAGTGCATTTTGAGCAACTCATCAGTTAGCTAATATTTAGATATTAAACGAAATTTGTACAAAAATACTATTTCCTTTCATTATTAGTAAAACATTTCTTTCCAAAGATTGATCTTTATCAGCAACATAACCCATTAGTTCAATAATACGGTTGTACTTTTATAGTGCACAAGCATTACTGTGATAAGGTGAGAAAGAGATGCAAAAGCCAATATCTCGGGGTGACGCGCGCAGTGCGACGCAACACATTAGTTCTAAGCTCTGGGTACACGCGTAGTGTTCACCATCAGGCGTACGACGTGCCAATCTCGTCACTCGATATTATATAAAGTCTTTGTTAATTACTGTACAAAATTGAACAGGGTGGTTTGGAATCGATAACTGGTCATAAAAGTAAAAGACATAAAAAAAAGTTATTATGAACCCATATTACCGCTCTGCGAAAGAACACTAGTGCGACTTAGCGCACGACGGCGCCGCTACATCACAGTATAAATAATAGTTACAACGCGTAAAATTTTTTTCTTTCATTTTCATAGTAACGATTCAAAACCCCGTTCAACATTGTACACTAATTAACAAAGACCTTACATACTGCGCTCCGCGGTTTAACCCGCAAGCTGATGGATGATGATGATGATGAATCAAAACATATATCCTATATTACTCAGGGCTAATGTAGGATTCTAATGGTGTAAGAATTTTTAAAATCGGTTCTGAAGTTTCGGAGCCTATTCAATTCAAACAAACAAAGAAATCTTTTCACTTTTATTATTATTTGATGGTATAGAAAATCAAATGAAAAATATTGCTTATTTTTTCCTTTCAGTCTTTCACGTCGGATTCTAGGAATTATTTTTTCTATAGGGGTAAAGCTGCTACCAACGAAATCTGATAATCATTTATTGCTTCAAGCGTTACTTTGCAGAAATCCATTTACTAACGATAATAAAAGAAATATACACTTCCGCTAGAAAAATGCTTCAAGCGCTCGACGGGTCAACATCTCCTAAGGATGCCTCGTGTAGAGGGGAAACACGTGTCGAATCGTTTTAGGCTGTGTTGTTTTGTGTGTTGCTTTTTCTGTATAAGTATTTCCTATTTGCATTTCATGCGGGGGGGAGGGTGGTGCACACCGGATCTCTGACACACGCATTTTTCCAGCGGAAGTGTCAGTAAATATTTCTTATAATATCATTTTAGAAATCTGTGAAGTTTAATGGTAATGATTATGTGAACAGTATATCAAAATGGTCACCTTTATAGCGAAGTAATTAACACCGTACATATCCAGATCCTGTGCAATCTTTAGGTATTCCATCTCAGCTTCGTCTCTCGACATACCCTTGTGGTCTGCATACCTGCAAACACATAAATCATAACGTTGATAAAGGGTGATTTTTTTTACATATACAACTACACTCCACAAACTCCAGGGTCCGTGCCTTTTGTTAACTTTTTCCAAAATTACTCGTATGTTGAAAAACCAAATATTTTTTGGGAAAAATAAAAAAAATCAAATACAAAAAATTTCAAAAGATCGAAACAGGGATCTCCGTTTATACTTCAAAAACTAACTTTATTTGCCTTTTTTTTTTTTTAAATTTAGATTTTTTTTGTCCTTATTAAATTTGGTATAACAAGTTACGCATTTTTTTTGTCATAATAATATTTTACAAAATTGTTTTTGTTTCCAGTAAACACTAATATTCTTTAGGCTGAATGTTTTTGCCCTAATTTTGATTTGCATATGGCATAAAGACCAAAAGGCAACCCGTTGACTCGAGATTCGCCATATTTGGCCAATAATACAATAGATTTAGCACAAATCAACCTACTTTTCCAGAAACTGCAACATGTGTGGTTAATATTGTGGTAACTACAGGGTGGACCAAAAGTCTGTTAACATTTGAATCGGTTGCCGCGTCTAGCAGCGGCGGCGGAGGGGGGTGGAGGGGTTACGCATTGCAAGAGCGGCCAATGGGAATTTAGTACCATGGCGTCGTTCAGCGGTAGTCAACGTGTGTTTTGTGTACGCGAGTACTATCGAAACAACGATTCTGCGACCTTAGCTCAACGAAAGTTTTGCAATCATTACAAGATACGACACAAAAATCAAGCTCCATCAGGAGATCCAGAGAAGACGGGTTCAACAATGGATTTACCTCGATCTGGCCGGCCTACGTCGAGGGACCCCGAAAACGTGGAGCGAGTAAAATCGTCTGTTCGTGACCAACCTGGACTTTCAACTCGAAAACGGTCTGCTGTCCTTAACGTGCCAAGAACATCATTATCTAATCACTAGGTTGCAGTTTGCGATCGAAATGGTAGAGCGGTTCACCAGTTTTACAAATTTTTTTTTCTCAGACGAGGCAAACTTTTACCTAAATGGGCATGTTAATAGACAAAATTGTCGTTATTGGAGTGACACTAATCCGAAATTAAAGCATCAAAAAACCCCTGCATTCACCCAAAGTCACATTATGGGCTGCTTTATCAGCAAGAGGCATTATTGGTCCATACTTTTTTGAAGACTCAAGAGGACGTGCGGTTACAGTGAATTCCGAGCGGTATACCACCATGTTACAAAACTTTTTCACTCCCGCGCTGCAGGATTTTGTTGGTTTTCAAATCAACGCTCATGGTTTCAGCAAGATAAAGCCACTTGTCATACATGTAATGACTCGTTAAGGGCAGCTCGAGACATTTTTGGCCCAAAAGTGATATCGAAAAGAGGGGACATTAACTGGCCGCCTCGTATCCCGGATCTATCACCAATGGATTTTTTTTCTTTGGGGATATCTTAAGGCTAAAGTTTACGACACCAACCCAGTAACTCTTGACGAATTAAAGGATCGTATTCGCACAGAAATCCAAAACATCTCAACAGAAACATGTAAAGCTGTTATCGAAAATTTCCGCTCTAGATTGCAGCAATGCCAGAATAATGAAGGATTGCATATGGATGATGTGATTTTTAAGAAATAAATTTCCCATTTGTTTACTATCGAAAACAATAAACAATTTTGATCTACTGTAATTAGTTTTTTTTTAATCATCATTCCAATTATAAACGGACTTTTGGTCCTATTATACGGATAAAAGTATGCCATGTTATATAATGACATAAACAAAAAAATATGCTTAGCAGTGCGCGAGACTAAATCGACGCGGGCGTCCCGAACACTCCTTGAAAAGGACCACCGGATATGGTCGAAACTACCGTCGGAACTATCTGGCAAGTATTACGTGAGTTATTCCTTATTCCTCAGTAAAAATGAGTGAACAACATATTAGTGTTTATAAGAAAATAAATATAAATTTATGCAAAACAAGTACAATTTGAAAAATTTTATACCGACATCCATTTTATTCAATTATTGGAGTGTAACTCACAAACTACTTAACCGAATTCGATGAAATTTAAACGGGACCACACGGGAAGCACCAGCTTTTAAACAAAAAAGAATTTTGAGAATCGGTTCGTTTATCGAAAGTTATGAGGTAACAAAATAAAAAACAATCGAACTGAGTACCTCCGTCATTTTGGTAGTCGCCTAGTCGGTAGAAAATAAGAACCATATAAACGCACCAGATTTTAATCCTATCTTCCCACATCTCAGGCGTCATCTGGTACTGATCTATGACTCTCTGCGGTAGTAGGTCTTCACTCGCCAGCATGCCGGGTTTGTATGCACTCTCATCATAATCCCCATACTGGAGGACAAACGAGACCGTTTTCAATTGAATGTGTCACTACTAGTAATTGTATTTAAAAAGCATTTTGGTATGGTATAAAACGTAAAAGTTTAAAGTACTAAAAATCTAGTGAATATCTGCTTCGCAAGCGTGATCCATCGGCGACCGCAACATAACTTAACATCAGCTGAGATATATATCAAAGAGGTCAAACGCTGCCTTATCAATTTAAAAGAGAAATGGCTGAGATTTACAGCGACCAAATGTATTTTTAAGTAGAACATTTTCTCTTTTCTTATGTGTGATATTAAAATATATATAAATGCAAAGTTTATGTTACTAATTACTATTAATAACTAACTACTAATAATAAATTTGTGTTTGGTAACCTTCTCAGATTCTCATATCTGTCACCGATGTAACGGTAGATATTTAGCCCTACCATTTCTATATGGCAACAGTCTATGACGGTACATTTTACACTATCACCAATCATGATAATACAAAATATATATTTAATATCAAATTGCCACTAACCACAAATCTATCTACCTTGGCCTGGACTGCGTAGCTGGCTAACAACACTGAAGCCTCCGGGGGACAGTATATGTCCATACTGAGTATGGCTTGTTTTACTTGGAGGAACAGGAGATGCTGGGTCACCTCCTGGATTAACTCCTCGGCTACGTCTTCTGGGTACAGCTTGCATAGCAGCATGAATGGTGTTCCTGGCATCTGAGATACGCATTGGTCTTGCACTGTGGAAGATACGTCAGGGGATGAGATTATAGATAGATAGATAAACTCTTTATTGCAACACCACATTATAAAATACAACAAACAAATAAAAAAACTTAAAATTAAGTGTCACAATGGGCGGTCTTGTCGGTCAGAGCGATCTCTTCCAGACAACATGATTATACAGCGTTTCAACTTTGTAACTACGGTCATAGATACGGTAATAGTTCCGCGGTGTCCAAAGCAATGTATGTAAGCAATTGTTTTTAATATGGTATCACAGAATAAAATATGATAGCACTTGTGGGGGTACATAGATATTTTTTTTTTTCAAATCAAGTGTTATCAATTTTTTTAAAGAATTATCAATGCGTGGGAAATCATTGATAAGATTTTACAATATACATATTAATTTAACAAATTTTACCCGATATTTTATGAGCGATAGCTTTAGCTATAGTATATACATATGTAATTGTATTCACACACACACACACACACACACAGAAACGGCTATATCTTTTGCCTTGCTTTCCGAGACGCGTCAAAATCACTTTTAGCGCTGTGCTGTGATCACCATTCCAAATCAACGAAAGCGCGACAACGTAGACCCATGTGACGTCATGGATCACGTCACAAAGGACGCCATTTTGCGATTTCAACGACCACGCTACAAACTGAAATCACCGTAAGCAGACCGTCAAACATGACAGTTTGTTGATGTGTGCGTGTTGCGATATGCCGTGGTCCGTTTTGCGATAATTTTGCTCACAGTGCTATCGTCTACCAAAGCTGGTCCGAGACAAATATCGCGATTTTGACAGCTCGTGGCACTGTAAGCGTGTTGTAAATTTGGACAAAAGTTGTAGCAATAACGAACCATTTGCGCGCGAAAAACAAATTCATAATAAAATATCGTGCATAGTGTGAAGGTTAACTATGTAGTGTGTGGATTAAAAAGAAATAATGGAATGGATGGACCGACTTTTACAACTTTTACATCAAAAAGAAGGGGCACCAGTAAATACATTGTAGAAATAAACAAACACCTGTCACTTTTGACAGAACGCTCACGACGATTATGGTGTAGAGCATGGTTCATGTAATCGTCAATATGGCGGCAGTTAAGACGTCATCGATGACGTAGCGTGGGGCATCGTAATCACGCTCACGGTGAAAGGGACCGACTTTTATCGCGCTAATATCGATTATGGCCAATTGGGACCGCAGTGATAGCTAGCATCTGTCTGTGTGTGCGTGTATTCCATGCCGTAAGCGACGTGGGCGTATTTTCAACCCATTCCGAATGGCTGACAGATCTCACCTGTCAAAAGCGCGATATTGAATTGGAATGGAAAATAGTGATAATATCGCCAAAAGCAGTGTTGACGCGACTCGGAAAGTAAGGTAGACGTGCTCGGCGATAGTTGTTCAGCCGACTGTAGTCGAGCGATTCCAACCCCACCGACAGACAAGTACACTGAAGGTCTACTCCCAAAACGAACTACGAAGTTTCATTTGCCGAATTTCGGGTTTTCTAGGAAAGTGAAAAAGCACAAATACAGTCAAGGGTGATGAATGTAATGACAGTTTTTTTTCCATTATGATTAAATTTGTATTGGTATCGAACAAAGTATTTAAATTTACTCATTTAATACTATTATAGCAATTCTGTTTGAGCATGTAAATATTTTATAACATAACATGCTACGAGTACTATCTACTCTAATAGTAAAGAGGAAAGATTTGATTGTTTGTTTGTAATGCAAAACGCAAAAACTACTTAACCGATTCGAAAAATTCTTCTCCAGTATAAAGTATAATAGTAACAAACGCTATATTTGATTCATCACCATCATCATCCATCACCACTCGTCTGAAACCGCGGAGCGCAGCTAGTAAATAATACTTTGAATTCAGTTTTTACGTGGCTAAATAGTAACAAATTAAAAATTAATCTTAATAAAACTAATCTCATGCAATTTACTCAAAGATAAAATTGTATTTTAATGTTATTTTGACGGTTTAACTTACGCGGTAGATATAGTCGAATATCTCCGCACATGTTTTTGACAAATAAACTATCTTTAACATTAACTATATTTAATTATAAATCAGTTTAGGTGCTATATCTGTTATTACAATAATTCTTGTTTGTTATACCGATAATCTCCTCTCCTCCTCATTCGCTACACCTATCTCGGCGAACACGAGCCCGAGCGTAGGGGTACACTGAAAAACAGCGTCGCGGAAGCATGAAAATTTCACGCGACTTATGCTGAGTGTAACCCTTTTGCCAGCAATAATCACCTTACTTACCATTGTCTGCATACTGTTTATTTGTGTGGCAATAAATAAATATTTCATGTCATTTCATAATCCGGCTCGTTTTTTTTAAGTATCAAATTGAACAACGGTAAGACTAGTGTTGAGAACAAGACCTACTAAATATTAGTTCTGCAAACAGTTGACATCGCGAGTTAGATGTTCTTGCCGAATATTACTTCACCACACAATCTATTATCTCGGCAACCACTTGACCAAATTATGATCATATTCGAAATTTATCTTTAAAGTCAGGTTAATGTGCGGACCAAATTTTAACAAAATCGGTCGGTAAGTAGCGTCGCAGCAAACTTCGCCCCTTTTTAAGAAACGTATCCCCACTCAAAATCGCAGACGACAGATGAATATATTGAATAGTAGAACATGCATACCTTAGTCAAGATTAGTTGAATAATGCGACAAGTATTGGAGGACAAACTTACAACCTAACAAACATACCGACAGATGAAAGTCAATTAAATAAAGAGACTCTTCGATCGCTTGGTCAACAACGGAAGTGCCATCCAGAACGAGTGGTATGCTTACCTTAACCTCTGGTGGTAGCTATGTACTTATAATAAATGTGACTCGATAACTACATAATATATTATAATCTTACCTCTTTTATCCAATTTCAGCCAGCTTATGAAGTGCTTCGTGTCTTCGAACTGCAGCCCGAAGAACCACGTCTCTCGCAGCCCTATCGTCCGACATACTAAGTCGAATAAGTCTCTGCCCGTCGCACGCCACTGTTAACGATAAAATCATACATAAATATCTATCTAGTATTTTCTTAATATTGAAAATTTATAGAGAGAAAAATTCACATCCTCGGACGGGATTTGAACTCGCGTCTACCGACTCTCCGTGTCAGACGCCATTGACCAACTAGGCCACCGAGTTTCGGGTCCAAGCATCGATTTTTAACTCTCTATCTGACTTTAACCGTCTTACGGGGACTGAGGAAGCATTATTTAGAAATACTTGAACTTTCGTATTGACATCGCAACCCTTGTGATTTTTATAGTATGTATTACTTTTTTAAAGCACTAACGCCTGCTTTAGCGAACTCAAACATTGAAATTTATAGAGAGAAAAATTCACATCCTCGAACGGGCGTCTTCTGACTCTCCGTGTCAGACGCCATTGACCAACTAGGCCACCGAGGTTCGGGTCCAAGCATCGAATTTTAACTCTCTATTTGATTTAACCGTCCTCCGGGGACGGAGCGACATCTATTGAACAGCTTTGACAGTACTATCCAACCGAAAGAAGCATTATTTAGAAACACTTAAACAAAAGTAATACTCGCTTAGCAGGCGTTAGTGCATTAAGAATCATATAATAAAAAACTATGAAGGGTTGCGACATCAATATGAAAGTATTTGAAAGATTCTTCTGTAGGTTGGGAAATGCTGTCAAGCTGTTCAATAGAGGTCGCTCCATCCCCATACTACGGTAAAAATCATATAGAGTAAAACTCGATGCTCGGACTGTGAGCCTCGGTGGCCTAGTGGTCATGGATCTGACACAGATATTCGGAAGACGCGAGTTCGAATATGTGTAGTTTTCTCTCTTAAAATTGCAATATCTATCTAGTATTTATCAATATCAGAGTAAAATTATAAACGCATTACTAAAGTCTCTTTAGATAGAAGTTCACTCCTGTTTTTCTTGGTAGACTTAGGATTCGGGATCATTTCCTCTGCGAATGTGGTTTGGATGGAGGTCATGGATCATAAGTATTATCTTTAGCTCTCACAAAATGGGATTTTCCCTATATGATGTTATTTCTACTGATATCCCTCATCCTACCACCTTCAAATTTCTCTTTTTCCTTGTGTTTACTTTATATAGGTATATATGTACCTACTCTGTGTAGATATATTGAAGAAAATAACACTAAGCTGAATATATTTGTCCAAGATTTTTTATTCGCATATACTGTTATTTGTGTCACCAAGGGATTGGAAATATATTTAGTTTGGTTAAATAAATCATAACCAAGGGACCAATCTCTGTTCACCGTACAATGCCAAAAAGAATATAAACAATACCTTTTATAAAATGCTACTTCGTTTGATAGTCTAACGTTTTACATGACACTGGCCAAATTGTCAAGGCTCAAATCAAAACGAAAAACACAAAAATATGTGGTTTTGTGGATTGCTTAAAAAAGTTATCCACAAAAGCCACAATGCAAGACTAATAAATAATAATAAAATAGATGGTCACGCCCAAAAAACAAAACAATTTGGCTGACTTTCATCAAATACAATTTATGAATTTTGTAACTTAGAATAATAATTAATATATTTTTTCAATCAGAAAATGTACGGTACGGTACGGTAGCCGTTTTCTGCGCGGGCAGAGCCAAGGGGCGAAGCTAGTCACGCTATACATAACAATGTAGCATAGATTTTTAGATATTAATAAAATGTTTTAGATACGAGGGTCATTTGAAAAGTTCTTAGCCTAACATGGTTAAAGTCATTGGTTTTTTTTATAACTACCCTCATTTTGTAGTTACATTATGTAGCAACAAGTATGCACAGTTTAGTTTATTCACAGTAACTCACTGTTCGTTTACACGTGATACCGTAAGTCAAGTCAGAGCTATTTTTGAAAATGGATAAAATTGAACATCGTGCAGTGATAAAATACCTGAATTTGAAAGGTTTAACTCCAAAAGCTATACATGAAGACATGTCTGCTACTTTGGGTGAGTCCGCTCCTTCGTATGCGACTGTTAAAAACTGGGTGGCAGAGTTAAACGTGGTCGTGAGACCATTCAAGATGAGCCCCGTAGTGGCCGGCCTTCGACTGCTTCCACTGATCAAAACAAAGAAAAAATCTGTGATTTAATTTTATCTGATCAAAGATTGACTGTCGAGGAGATAGCTAAAACTGTAGGCATCTCATCTGAGCGAACACATCATATAATTACTACTGAACTTGGATTCTCTAAGGTGTCTGCGCGGTGGGTACCGCGACTGCTTTCAGTGGAACAAAAACGCAACCGACTCACAACTTCTCGCGACTGTTTAGAGTTATATGAAGCTGACCCAATAGAATTTGTTAAAAGATTTATAACCATGGATGAAACCTGGGTTCACCACAATACACCCGAGACAAAAGAACAGTCGAAACAATGGAAAAGAGCAGGATCGCCCACCCCAAAGAAGGCAAAGGTGGTTTTATCGGCGGGCAAAGTCATGGCACCCGTTTTTTGGGATGCAAAGGGTGTAATTCTCGTGGATTATTTAAAAAAGGGTTAAACAATAAACTCTGATTTCTATTGCAACCTGTTGCGTCGTTTGAGAGAAGAAATCAAATAAAAACGTCCAGGTTTTTTGAGAAGAAAAGTCTTGTTTCATCAGGACAATGCGCGCGTTCACACCTCTGTTAAATCCATGGCAGAAATCCATCAATGTGGTTTCGAATTGTTACCTCATCCCCCATATTCACCGGATTTAGCACCGTCCGACTTTTATCTGTTCCCAAAGCTGAAAAATTTTTTAGGTGGTAAACATTTTTATACAAATGAAGAGGTCATAGCCGTAGACGCTAATTTTGAGGATTTAGTCGAAGATTTTTTTTAAAACGGGTATCGAAGCCTTACCGGGTCGATGGAAAAAGTGTTTT
This sequence comes from Selenia dentaria, assembly GCA_917880725.1. Classification (NCBI taxonomy): domain Eukaryota; kingdom Metazoa; phylum Arthropoda; class Insecta; order Lepidoptera; family Geometridae; genus Selenia; species Selenia dentaria. The sequence goes on along the minus strand of OU862896.1, from coordinate 24,969,068 downwards.
GAGCTCGGAGGAGAGTATGTTGAAAAATAAAAATAAACTCAAAATCGTGTGGTTTCATTAAGTATGTTAGGCTAAGAACTTTTCGAATGACCCTCGTACCTTTTTCATTTATTTCCTAAAATATAACAGTTTTGTTATCAGGTTAATTCTTAGTGCTATTTATTAAATTCATCAATTCTAAAATCACCTTACGATAATATTTAGTGTAGCTGATTCGTATCATCTTCCCTCCACAACGGAAGTACTGACTAACCCCTATCACTAAAACCTTTTTAATATTCACTCTATAAAACATATAAAACACAGCACAACACAAGAAATGGTACAAAATAATATGTTCAAAGCAGATTAAACATTTTTAAAACAATGACTGCTTATTACTGTACATAACATATCCTTGAAAAAGAATGAGGTATTATGCTTTTATTACACAATGTTGTAATAAAAGCAGTTTTCAGTAATTAGACTTCCATATTACACAAATGGTACCTAAACATGCTGTATCTATTGCATTATGTATGATATACTGGAACAATGATACGCCAACTCTATTGGAATGTTATGCACCTACCTTTTGATAGGTATGCGAGTTGAACTTTTATCTGAGGTCAATGTTTATTTATGTTGTATAACACTCAATTACATGCACAGCATATTGTTATGTGATTACATGCATGGGACAGCACAGTCCCAATAATAATATTGTGATTTTTGATTAGGTAGATATAATCTACACTAATATTATAAAGAGGAAAAATTGTATAGTTTGTAATGAATAAACTCAAAAACTACTGAACCGATAAAAAAAAACTTTAGACCTATGCAAATCTACATTATTCCAGAGTAACATGAGCTATATTTTATTATTATTGAAAATTGTATCCTGGGGATAGGCGGGCCAGAATGAAGATATTATTAAGGCGAAACGGAGTAAGTGAGGACAGCTAGTTAAATATAAAAATGCATATAGTGATTTCATATTCATAGTAAATTCCTTTTTCTTGTTATCATTGTTGTAACACATTTATGGATATCAGATTTTCTCTTTTTTATGAATGGAAAAGGGTCTTGACAGACAGACGAACAGACGGACAACAAAGTGTTCCGATAAAGGGTTCTTTTTTCTCTTTGAGGTATGTGACCCTACAGAGAACAAATTATGCAGCTAAAATTTAGGTTTATTTATGTAACTGCAGAGTTATAAACTTTTTTTTTGAAGTAGGTAGTTAGAGCCTGGTCTAACAAATAAATCAGTAATTTAATTACTGTTTTGTATAAGTCATGCATTACTAAAACTTGCTAACATGATTGATGAAAAAAAAACTAAGAATGTTTCACGACGTTATACACTTTACTGACACTCGTACACCATTATGAACATCAACACTTGATAATCCACCACTAATACATGTCAAGACTTGAGAATAAACACAAAAGAAAATAAATTATAATAGTCATTGTTGGTTTTTTCCCGCCATCTCCATGTTCAAGCAAGCAAAACATATTATAATTACAACAATGTTTGTTTTCGCCCTAGTGACGTCATATGATGTATAGGCCGCATTGAATGTTTTACCACCAATTTTAAAAGTTGAAATAAGAACATATTTTTTTTTAGCTTATTGTTCTTTCAAAAAATTGTAAAAAAATGCTAGATATGTATTTTGGTGTCCTGAATAATTTATATACTTTAAAAAAAAAGGGCAACAATTCTATTAAGTGAATCGTGTGTGTGAAAGTGTGAAATGTGAAAGTGGCTTAAAAGTATTTAACTTGTTAAATACTTTTAAGCCAGTATTTTTTTATAGGCTGGTTTATACAAGTAATATACTCAGACAAAATAAAAAACTCAAGACAGAATGTTGTGAACAGAAAAGTGAGGCCGGGTGAAACTACGCCTTGCCATGTCTATACATATGTACTTACAAAACCTACAACGAAACTACGCCTTGGCTCCTCAGTCGAACTATCACGGTAGTAGACGTAAAGTTTTAATTATCATTTAATTTAAATTTATTAATTATTAATATTTTTTTAATAACTTTAAATTAATTTTCATTTTCATGACAGTACCTAGTCACGCACATGTAGTTTAGAAAACTGGCATCACTTTTCTGTTCACGACATTCTGTCTTGACTTTTTTATTTTGTCTGAGGTAATATAAAGACATTTGTAGCTCTGTCTGTTTATTACCTGATCACACTTTAACAGCTGAACTGATTGTAATAAGGATTGGCTAGGAGATAGATTATATCCTGGGGAAGGACTTAGGATACTTTTCATCATCATCACAGGGGTGGAACCGCAGGGTGCCGCTAGTAAGGAATGAATTCAAAATCTGCATGATGTATTCAGTGGATTTTATTCTTACATAATATTTGTAGCAGATCATAATCAGTGTCATGTAAGATAAAAGAAAAATATTTACTTGATTAGTATTGGAGTAAACTAATTTAATAATTTAATTTGCATACATGTTTGTCTAAAAATAATAATTAGGCCATTACATTCCTACTGTTGGGAAAAGGGCCATCCTCTCAGAGGGGAGAATAGAATAAACCATTTACCATGTTGGCCTAGGTTGATGCTAATGTCGAAGTTTTCAGAATGCCTGAATGCCTCCAACATATCATAATGACTGTTGATCTAAGACAAGAACCAGGACCAATAGACATTAACATTCCTTTTGCGGGCAAAAGCTACTATTAGTGTGAGTAATGTAATCTTAAGCTATTTCTTACATACACATATATTATGTGAACTTATTAAGTTTAGCCTCTACATTTTAGGTATGTAATACATAGTATTGTTATCATTTGATGCAAGTAATTAAATAATTTAGAAAATCTACAATTAGAGGGGTTGGTCATGTTATCATATATTAAAGACCTGTATCAGACCAGAAGCACCAGGATCAACACAGGCTCTCCTTATCTATTTCAAAGTACCTAAAGTTGATTTGAAATTGAAGGAGGTGCATAAACCAGATGTACTTGTACAATAACCATAATATGACAATAGTCTGGTATGGTATGTTGCAAAGCTAGTTTAAGTCTAAACTGGGCTTAATTAACGATACTAATTCCACAAATTATCGAGTTAGCCGCAAGACCCGTCACTATAAATTATACTGTGCCCATGACTCACAAGGGAATCGTTGTATTCTTACTCCAAACAACAGCAAGTATTTATAGCATATTACCTCAAGGTTGAACTCCAATTCTGCATCTAACGTACACACTTTAACTGGAAACGACTTTGTCGCTTTCTTCCTTAGAAACGGAGGCATTATTATGTCTCATAGCGCAACTACAATCCTACTATAACTTCAAACGAAATAGGTTATGATAGGTATTAATGCCATTTAACTAATTAACAAGCGATGTGTAACGTTTACGTAATGCGCGGCCGATTGAAGAATGCGAGCATTTTCACATTGCGTACTATTTCCAGCGGTTATTATTTACAAACAAGAAAACGTCAATGAAACAAGTAGAATCGAGAAATGAATGAAAAGAAAAATCTACTGCGGAATTACGTTCCATTTGAGACATCAATGAAAATAAAAATACTACATGTCATGAAATGGTCGGATTAGATTACATTTTTACGTAGAAAGGAACGGTTTCAAGCGAAGCGGAATGTTGGATCTTTTAGAATGTAGTTTTTTCGACTTGAGATGGCAACATTTTAGGGTTTTATACATGTTGGTAGCATGTCACGCATTTTGACATTGACATCGACGACAGTTTCACTGACCTGTCACTGTCACCTGAAAGCCTGAAATGAAACTAACTTCACTTCGATTCTGAAATCAGGAGGGCAGCCACGTGCGGTGTATTTTTTTTTAGAAAATCGTGGAATGAAATAGAGATAATGGGAAAATTCAGGTCTAAACTCAAAGGCAAGTCAAAAGGGAAAAGATGGCAAAAGGGACAATCTTCCAACTCCAACCCAAAGATCCAGAAATACCGAGAGATGGCGAAATCCCGATTTTTTCAGGAGAATTTAGGTTTGTTTTTGTATTAATTTTAGTTTCAGTGCATGTTAGATAAGTTTCTGCACATTATTATCAATTATACTTCATGTGGCACCTGACTATCAGTACTGAATTTAGCAGGATGGTGTTGGTTACAGCCACCGCAATTTTTAATTTAGATAATCTTTGTTTTTAGGCAATACTGGACTTACCCAACAAGCAGTGTTGAAGCATGATGCCATGCTCACCTACAGCCACAATAAGGAGAAGTCCGAAACAGAGAATGAGTTGACAATTTCTAAGGAATTTGAAAATATGTCTATGAAAACTCTAGATGATGCTAGCGAGTCAGAATACACTGCAAGTATGAGATCTGGGACTTATAAGACTTTTCAAACATTTGCGTCTGATTGGAGCCAGTGCTCGAATATTAGTTTTAGCAAGTAAGTACAAACATTTTTTTATTTATGTTTAAACCAGCCACTCGCTGGGCCAAATATAGTAACAAAAATCTGCAGCATGTAATGGTATCATGGTATTGTACTTATTTAATGCCAGAGTCTGCAAGTTCTTTGATATTTGTAAAAACTGATGATGGGGCAGGGCTGCTCTTTGTATGTTAATTGTAATCTTTAAGCATTGGTCACTGTTACTTTCATTCATAAATTTTTCGTTCTAAGCATAAACACGATGCTGAGTAGTTAATTAAAAGTAGAAAAGAGTAGTTACTAAATGCAGTTCCCATTTCTATACAGGTATGTCACATTGGTTCTGTCAGATCGGAATCAAGCAGTTTTAAAAGCTAAAATTTTAATTCGAAATTTCTGTATGACACTGCATGGGCGGGATTTAAATAAGTTAGAGTCATTGGACTCTATTATGTAGTTGGGAACTTTTATGTAATTGGGAATTAATGACTTTTGTTAATTTTTTGTGTTTAAGACATTTATCCAGTAATGTGCGAATTTCATCCACTGCCTTTCCATTATTTAGTGAGATGTCTTAATCTAGATCAATCAATATATTTATCCAATAACTGTTGTAGATTACTGAATAGATTTGACTCCAACAATGCACTGCACAAAGAGATGTTGGCAGTTTTGGCTGCCGTCACTGAAGTCATTAAAGAGCAGGGAGGAAAAGAGAGCAGCACCGAGTACTTTGCTGCTTTGGTAAGCTTTTTGTAATCCTCAGTCCACACACACATACTATTACATTTTGTAGTGGTAGGTCCATTGCCAGTTATTCAGCCGTGAAGCAGTAGTGTGCAAATAATACTGTGTGTGTTTTGGAAGGCAATGTTTGCAGCAAAAATTTTCATTAAATTTTCAGAATTTTTAGATTCTCTAGCATCCCCAACGGTTCCATAGTTCTTGAAGAGTTCAGTGAAGTATGACAGAGAAAATTGAATTTGAAAACATTAGATGTTAACTTTGCATGCTGGCTCCCAGTAACTCAATAATTTTCATAACTTAGAATTAATATGAATTCAACCAGTCCTACCTGGAATGCCCCCTATTCAATTTCTGTGGTTTATTATCGCACTGAAAGGGACATAAGTGACTAATACATTAGATAAAATAAATCTATTGCTAAACTCTGAACGCAGTATTGACAAGACTCATTATGTTTGTAGATGGAAACCCTCAAAGCGTCGGAGCTAGAAGAGAACCTTGTGGCAACCCTGACCCTTTTATCCATGGGCATCAAGTCGGTCCCTCAAGCAGTTCTCCGTAAACAATTCTCTGATGCATCTGCAATATTCACTGATATCCTAGAGAAGAATGCTATAAGTGAAAATGGAGCATTGTTCAGAGGTGCTATAGGTTGTTTGTCAGTTTTGCTGCGAGCTCAGGAATATGCATTGTGGGGCGACTCTCATACAATGAAGGTGTTTGATTCGGTGTTGGCATTTGCACTACATTCTAAACCAAAGGTATGTCTTATAAACTTCACAATCACAGGACAAATTTTATGTTAGCTAATGTTATTATATTATTTTCATTTGTATTGTCCTTGTCATTTTATCTATTAATCTGGTGTTGCGACATCCCTGTGAAAGAAATTGAACAGTCTGATATGTATTTCAGGAGCTAGAAATATTATACAGGATGGGCCATGAATTCGTTAACATTTAAATCTGACATTCCGTGTGAATACAAGACATGCGGGGTGCGGGAGGTGTCAACACTAGTTTCTCGTTAATTAATTCGCAATAGAATAGATCGACAGGGCTATTATGTATCTCAGTTGCTTACAAATGTTGATAGAAATCGAAAATAATTATGGCTCTATGACACATTTGTCAGTTCCAGTTATCAACTTACTAACATTTTTGTTTACCGGAGTTGTAAAAACTGACATAGATACGCCATTTTTCAAGATTTCACTCAACGTTTGTTAGCAACTGAGATACATAATAGCCCTGCGGGTATAGGGACTGCAGCTTGCTCTTTGTGTAAACCAGTTTTATTTAAATAATAGTTTGCTGATTACTGTGTGACGCTTATTTCACGTTGAATCCGATTTACACGACTTGAATCAGTGTCCGATTGCTCCTTTAATAAAGAAATACACGAAGAAGTTCGAAGACACGGGATCGACACTAAACGTAAAGCAATCCGACAAACCACGGTCTTTTCGGAACAAAGAGAACGTGCAGAAAGTTTCCGCTTCAGTTTCACGCGGTTCAGATTTATTGACGCGCAAAATCCTGCTGAAATAGGATTATCCCGCACATCTTTACCTAAAATGATCCAAATTGTACAGGAAGTAGTACCGAATTATTTAAATTTGCCCAAATCGTATACCGAAACAATGTTGAATCAATTTAGTAATTATGACAACGTTTCGTTTTCTGACGAAGCCTATTTTTACCTAAACGGACCACTTCATTCGTGATTAAAGTGTCTGTGTCGGCTGCAATTTCAGCAAAATGAGTCATTAGCCGCTCGAATATTCTCGCGACCGTACAGTCGCAATTAAATCTGCTGAGTATGTGAAAATGTTACGGGAGTTCTTAGCACCATTCATAGATAGATTGGCATGTCATATCACAGAGTACAGCCCGCGGCATGTAACTCTAGCGCTGACCGTTATTGCGCAGAAGTCAAAAATTGGGTATCACAGGGGGGCTAGAGGGACGAAGGACTCTTGTCTCACTCTGTCACATGGAAGACGAGGGACTCTGCGCAGCTATCCCCTCCACATTTTGCTCAGCGCTAGAGTTACGTGCCGCGGGCTGTAATTCTAGTTTGGGTTCCAATGACTTTCAAGGGTTTATAACTTATCCAACAAAATATCATAAGTTGTGTTTGTTAATTTAAGTTAGTTAAGTTTGTAATGCATAAAGCATATAGATAGTAGATTATCTCTTTATTAAATAAATATATAAATAAATAAATATTCCACAACTATCACACAACGCCATCTAGTCCCAAGCTAAGCAGAGCTTGTGTTATGGGTACTAGACGACTGATAAACATATTTATATATTTCTAAATACATAAATATTATAGATAAATTACACCCAGACACAGAACAAATGATCGTGCTTATTACACAAACATTTGTCCTGGGTGGGAATCGAACCCATGACCTCCGGTATAGCAGTCAGGGTCACTAACCACTAGACCAACGGGCCTGTCAAAATTATTGAAACATGACAATACAAAAATACGTTACAAATAAAGAAACAAGAAAAAAAACTATTACAATAAATTATATAAACAAACAAAATATTTCATAGTTAAATACTTAAAATTAAAAGTCGCTACTAATGGTGGGCCGTCTTATCGCTCAGAGCGATCTCTTCCAGACAACCATGGAACTACAGCTACCAGAATTTCCTGCAATATGGAGCTACCTATCATGGAGCGGCAACATCTACGAGAAACGACTTTGATTATCGCGATGTTGAACGTTGACCGTATATGTAGCCACCACTAACTTATCGACATAATTTGACAACAACATTGCGTTGACTTTCGGCGATAAATCGGCTGGCGGTATTTTAACGCAATAATTCTCGCATTAAATCTCTTTGATGTGCCTATCAAAGAGATTTAATGCGAGAATTATTGCGTTGAAGCGACCACACCAATGTTTGTCATTGTACACCGTGATCGCGAAGGGATCACACTTGTTTGTAGTGGATGAATGAAAATGTCATTGAGTTCCAGGAAATATTGTAGACAGTCATGTATTTTATTTTTCTTCGTTCCTAAATGTGAATGTTTTACGTATAAATTTCAGTTACTCAATTACGCAAAACGGCAGATTGGGATGAAATTTGGTAGGTACATAAATGAGGCACTGGTTTACACATGATATATTTTTCATTATTATCATCATCCATCACGACGCGGGTGAACTGCGGGGCGCAACTAGTACATTCATGAAATAAAAAATAACACTTGTTAAATATGGAAACGCAGTACAGTTTTATAATCTGTGAAATTATCGCCAATTTCATCGGCACTGAAATGGGCGTTGACGTTCACGGTTCCAGTGTTGTTTAATCTTTCATATGCAGTGATAATTAAAACAAAAGGTTTATGAATGAAATTGACGTATATTTACGTCTCTGCGACGCAAAGGGTTAAGGTGATTACGGGCATTGAAGTTGAACCTCAGTGTGGCCGCTCCATAACACATCTAACTAGTCACTGCTGGTGATCAAAGAAATGTTTCAGCATAAAGTGATTTCCAGGAGTCCAGATTGATCCCCAGCAGACTTCTTTTTGTGGGGATATTTATTAGGCCGTCTCGTCTTCAATGAACCAAAGACACGAACTCAACTAAAAAAATCGGCAAAGAAATGTCTACGACCCCACGGTTTCTTTGCCGACTCTTCGAAAATTTCTGTTCTCGCTTATAAGAATGCAAATGTCGAGACGGTGGTATAAATAACCACCGTCTCGACATTTGCATTCTATTGTGATTTAAAAAAATAAAATTCATTTAATAAGCTATCATAAAAAAATATAATAAATAGCATATCGTTTTTATATGTTTTTTTTATTTCAAATGTTAAGAAGTCATGGCCCCACCCGTAAAAGCTATTTTCTGTGGACCGAGCACGAAAATCTGCTCAAGTGTAACGTTATCGTATCGTTTACGTCATCTTCTTCTTCATCTTCTCAGCCGTAGGACGTCCACTGCTGAACATAGGCCTCCCCCATGATTTTCCAAAAGGACCGGTTGGAAGCGGCCTGCATCCAACGTCGTCCTGCGACCTTTCTCAGGTCGTCTGTCCACCGTGTCGGTGGACGACCTACGCTGCGCTTGCCGGTACGTGGTCTCCACTCCAGAACCTTTCGGCCCCATCGGCCATCTGTTCTGCGTGCTATGTGCCCTGCCCACTGCCACTTCAACTGGCTAATCTTCTGAGCTATGTCGGTGACTTTCGTTCTTCTACGGATCTCCTCATTTCTGATTCGATCACGTAGAGAAACCCCGAGCATAGCCCTCTCCATAGCTCGTTGTGCGACTTTGAGCTTATCTATGAGGCCCATAGTAAGAGACCACGTTTCAGTGCCATAAGTCATCACTGGTAACACACATTGGTCGAAGACTCTTGTCTTGAGGCACTGAGGTATTTTTGACGAGAAGACTTCGCGAAGTTTCCGGAACGCTGCCCAGCCGAGTTGGATTCGACGATTGACCTCTTTCTCGAAGTTGGACCTGCCTAGTTTGACTGTCTGTCCCAGGTAGATATACTCGTCAACAACTTCGAGAACTGAGTTCCCAACTGATATTGGGGTAGGTACAACATGGGCATTAGACATAATTTTCGTCTTGTCCATGTTCATCTTAAGACCTACCCGTTGGGAAACTCGATGGAGGCCTTCGAGCATTGTACTGAGGTCTTCCATGGATTCTGCTATGACTACAATATCGTCGGCAAATCGAAGGTGAGTGATGTATTCGCCGTTAATATTGATGCCAATTCCTTGCCATTCCAGAAGCTTGAAGGCGTCTTCCAATGTAGCGGTGAACAGTTTCGGAGATATAACGTCTCCCTGTCTCACGCCTCTTTGCAATGGAATTGCCTTCGAACTCTGCTCCTGTACTCGGACTGACATGTAGGCGTTTTTGTACAAACACTTCAGCACTTCAATATACCGATAGTCAATACGGCACCGCTGGAGAGACTCAAGCACTGCCCACGTCTCGATCGAATCAAAGGCTTTCTCATAGTCCACAAACGCTAGACAAAGAGGCAAGTTATACTCTTCGGTCTTCTGTATAACTTGCCGTAGCGTGTGGATGTGGTCTATGGTACTATAGCCTTTTCGGAAACCGGCTTGTTCCGGAGGCTGGAATTCATCAAACCTGCGACTGAGACGGTTCGTTATGACCTTCGAAAACAGCTTATAAACATGGCTCAAAAGCGAGATGGGTCTGTAATTTTTAAGTAAAGTGTTGTCACCTTTCTTGAAGAACAGCACCACCACGCTTTTGTTCCATGCTTCTGGCGTTGAACCTTCGAGTAAGACGGTATTAAAGAGCTTCTGAAGGACTTTAAGTACCGGTGTTCCACCCGCTTTCAGAAGCTCAGATGTGATACCGTCGTCACCAGGCGCCTTGTTGTTCTTAAGCTGTTTCAAGGCCATTCTAATCTCGTACAGGCTGATGTCCGGGATATCTTCGGTATAATGTCGGGTCAGCTTGGCTCTTGGGTCTTTGGCCGAGCTGCTAACAGGTTTAGCGACCGAGGTGTATAACTGTCCGTAGAAACTCTCGACCTCTCCTAACACTTCCGCTTTGGTCGACGCTACACTGCCGTCTCCTCTCTTCAGCTTCGTCAACTGGCTTTGCCCAATAGACATGTCTCTTGCAAACACTTTGGAGCCTTTTTTCCGCTCTATCGTCTCTTTAATACGGTTTGTATTAAAGATCCGAATGTCGTGTCGCAAGGACTTCCATATTCGTCTATTGAGCAGCCTATATGCTTCAGCATCATCCGAAGACTGCAGTTTCAATGAGCGTCGTTCAGCCATGAGGTTGAGGGTATCGTTGGAGAGTTTCTGTGGCCTATCTGTACGGTGGGGTTTAAAGTACTTGGAACCCACTGTATGGACAGTTTCTACTAACCTGTTATTGATCTCGTCCACTGAAGCGATGTTCTCAAGGCAATCGAAGCGATTGGATAGCTCAAGTTGAAAGCTCTCGGGGTCTTGAATATGGGCACGAGTAGGTCGGAGCATAGACTTCATCAGACGAGACCTCTCCAGTTTGACATTAATATTCACCGTGCCTCTTACCATTCGGTGATCACTACCGGTTTTAACCCTGTTGATTACGGAGACATCAGTGAATATTTGCCTTTTGGTGGTCATAATGAAGTCAATCTCATTTCTCGTGGAACCATCGGGACTCAGCCAGGTCCATTTCCTGTGAGGTGGCTTCTGAAAGAAAGAGTTCATCATAAAGAGTCCCTCTTTCTCCAGGAAGTCGGCCAACCTCTGTCCCGTTTACGTCGTTTACGTATTCAGTACAAATTATGAGTTGTTTGTGCCACTATTGTACTAAATAAATGACAGTTTGTACTAAATACGTTTTTAGGTAGGTTTCGTGCTCGGCCCACTGGTACCTTTGTGCTGAATATTATTATTTTATATTTCAGGTTAGAAAAGCAGCTCAACATGCACTTACTTCTATTCTAAGAGGCAGTTGCTTCATGATACCATCTGAGGACCAGAAAATCAAGGTATATATAAAATATCATATAACCCTTCAAGTGTAGTTATATTATAACAATGCAATTTCTATTGTGTCTGGCCCTATGATGACCAACGACCTATGAAGGGATAAAGATAATCTATCTATTTATATATATAAAAGCGAAAGGTCACTCACTCATCACGAAATTTCAGAAACTACAAGTGCTAGGAGTTTCAAATTTTGCATGCGGGTTCTTTTTAGGACGTAGGTGCTCACTAAGACGGGATTTTATGAAATTCAACCCCTACGGGTTTTCTTTTTGGGGTTGATAGTTTGTATGAAAACTCGTTACTGCGAGTGCTAAAAGTTTAAAATTTTGCATGGAGGTTCTTTTTAGGATGTAGGTGCTCAATAAGACGGGATTTTATGAAATTCAACCCCTAAGGGTTTTTTTGGGTTGATAGTTTGTATGAATCTTCGTTACTGCGAGTTTTAATAGTTTGAAATTTTGCATGGGGGTTCTTTTTTGGACCTATGTACTCACTAAGACGGGATTTTATGAAATTCGATCCCTAATTGAAATCTGTAATTACCGTATACCGCGAGGCCACGCGAGCGAAGCCGCTGGCGGGTCAGCTAGTGTAACTATAAAAAAGGCTGCCAATTAGTGACTGTTCAATTCTTTCAGGTACCGAAACTCCATCCCGCTTCTAACAGAGTAGCAGAATACTGCCTCTCACAGATAAAAGCTGAAGCATTGCTCTCTGGACACCGAACAGTTCTGCACACTTTGACAATGTTGAGGGATGTCCTGCCAGTATTTAACAAAGATTTTATAAAAGTAAGTAAAATTACTCTTTCCCAGTTATCGAGAAAACATACCTATATATCACTGAGGCATATGTGTTTTAGTGATATATATCATGGTATTGGTTATGACCAATGGGATGAATTTATTTCTAAACAGCATTATTTTTATTATGAAAACTAACGTGGTTTGTACACATTTTTAATATGAAAGATCTGACTTTTACGTGAGTGAATCCCGTTTTTCATATTTAAAAAGCTATATTTTTATAGATAATTGTTAATATCGTTGTATATCATGTGCAGTATAGTATTATAAACATTGTCCACTGTTTAGGCATTATCTCACTATTCAATCCATAATTTAATATATATACAGGTGGACCATTTAGAATGGTAATTATGGGCAAGTCGGAAACTATAAGACATACAATGGTATCTTCTTACGGACCACGTTATCGATTTTATGACAAGAAAAAATGTGTTTATAGATTTACAAAAAAACTTGTATTCAGTTCAGGAGTCTAACTCCGTCTAGGGTTCCATTCCCCGCAACCGGAAATAGGAAATTACCGGAAACCAGGTAATTCCGGAAATAACGTCGAACCCAATTTCGAGGATTTTGTCGCGTTTACCCGAGAATTCCCAAGAATTACCTTTTTGTTATTCCCAGGAATTCCCGATTCCCGGGAACGAAACCCTAGGTCGGGTTGGGTACCCGAACTCAATACAAGTTTTTTTGTAAGTCTATGAATACAGTTTTTGTTGTCACTTAAATCGATGATCCTAAGAAGAGATTTTTGTATGTCCTATCTATAGTTTCAAACTTGCCCATACTGATTGAAATTTATGCCCATACTGACTATTTTAAACCGTGGGGTGTAAGATCAATAGTTTCTTGGTTTTCTATGAAGAATTCGCCTGAAAATTGCAAACTGTCCAATGACAGGCAGTAGAAGCCTTTCGATTGGCACCCATTATAATTGAGTCATATTAATATAATTATGTCCTCAACCCAGCAATTCATGAAAAAGTCAATGAGATTAACTATAACTATATATTATAGAGACTTTTTATTCCTTGAATATGAAGTTTAAACATGGCAAATTTTATGCTATACCTACCTATAGAGCTATAGTACACAACTCGCACAACGACATTAACTACACTGACAAGATTAAAATAACACGAAGATATGTGAATCCTAGTTGTCAGAAAGGGATCAACATATTAAATACAAATATTTTATTGACATAAAAGGTAGGTACATTATATATTTGAATCCATTAGCCCCCGAGCTAGTGTAAACTGTGTTTCAGGAGCCACTGGCTTCTCCCATAAATACATAGCAGGTAATTATGTCAGATCTTTGATATTAAAAGCGCATAAATGTAAAATATTATGAACAATGTTCGCCTGTGGCCGACCATTCGGCCACCAATGATAGCGTCGTTTGCGTGGGTGGCGAAGCGGCAACGTCTCAGGAGTTAATTTAAATTAAAATACAATATCTGATTTTCCTTTTATGTTAGATAAAATAGAAAAACAATACTTACAAATAAAAAGATACATCTTTCTTGTTTTTTACACTCGTCCCAGTACATGTCCTAAATGTTGAATACGCGCTGCGTCGTTGCCAGACAGGCTGGAACTAAGTTGACTCAAGACAACTAGCTTGTGTTGATGTCGCCAAGCCGAGCGCAGTAAGACGTATCTACCTCCATTTATATATAACATCATTGGAAAATGTTATATTTCCAGTCAACTTGTGAAGCGATACTGTCTCTAATGACCCACAACAACGTCTACATCAAGACATGCTGCCTCCACACTCTTCACGCTCTTTTCTCCACCCCTCGAGAGGTCAATAACCTTACGGGTCAGCTGACCGCACAGCTGACTAGGGCGTTATTGGCTGCCCGACCGCCTGCGAATGACGCAGGACAAGTGTTGGCGTGGAGTGCTGTACTGCAGCAAGGATACTCTTGTTTAGCTAGGTGAGTAGGGGTCACTCTTTCCAATTTGAACATAAATGCTACGAACAAATTACTACGGTAACAACGGCAGAACCTTCACTTAATAGTGGTCATTATCGCTGGTCACTGTAATCTATATTACCAATCACACAAGATTAGAGTAACGGACAGCCCACTATGTAGAAGCTGTCTGCAGGAGGACGAGACTGTGGAGCATGTGTTGCTGCACTGTAGGGCTATAGAAGAAATTAGAGCAAAAACAAGATTACTGGAGGTCCTCTCCAGACCGCATGAAGCACCATCAGCATCATCGATATTTGTTCATACAACACTGGAGCAGTTGTGCAGGCAACCCAAGGCCGCTCCGCTATGTGAAGCAGTTAGGCATGCTTGGGTAATGCTCGCAGGGGGGAATGCACAAAACACCCCAAGTGGGACGTCAGTGCAGGCCTCATCGCCCCCAAAACGAATAAGGGGTCACTGATTTCTGGCCAGCTGACTATATAGAACCAAAGAAATTTAATGACGGTATCAAGAATGTTTTTATCAAAATCAATTAGGGATTTAATTTACCGTTAAAACTCTCACTTGTAGGCCTAGTTTGAATTTGTTTCAATGTTTACCATGATTTCATTGAAATTAGAACACCACAAGCATACTCTAGGTAGTGGATAGAGAATGACACGTGAATTTCGGTATTTCGGCAAACTGAAATGGCGTAATACCGCCGTTTTCACTATTATTAAGCGGAAGTTTATAAGTCTGTTTTTATGTTTGTTACTTCTTCACCCTCAAACGGCTGGACTAATTTTGATGAAATTTGGTAAGGTTTTACTAGCGAGGCGCTGGATTAACACACAGGATACTTTCATCATTATCACCCACCACCATGCGGATGTAACCGCTGGGCGCAGCTAGTAATTCTATAAAATTATTTTATCGATAGTTTCGAAAGTTTTTATTACTATGAAATCTGCAGCGCTAGTAAGAATCCACGATATAAATATGTTTTTCTTTATTGGAGAAATTTGTTTCAGTTTGGATTTGAATCTCTGTCTCCCGAACCTTCCACTGTTTGTGAACATCTGCGTATCAGAGTTGTGGTTGTCAGACGTCGCTGACATCAACTCTGCTTCTACTAATGCCTTGAAGGTGAGTAGGGGTTGAAAAATCGATACAGAAATAGTTTAATTAGAAGTATTTGCTTTAGCTATTTAATTTTTGTTTTGGTCTTAATACAGTTTCCAGACAGACTTTTAATAAAATACAAAAGTGTTCTTATCAGGAGGCCTGCTCCGAGAAACAAACTACGAAGTATCCTTTTAACAGATTATCGTGTTTTCTACAATGTGAAAAAGACATATATCATGACTAATAAAATGTCTAAGATATATACTGGTATTTAGGTTGTTGTGTCTTTGTTATCATTAGTATAATGTTTATATATTTTAAGGGCTTAGGTTTAAGCAATCAACAGATATAATGAAATATAACGCCCAAAAAATCGTAAGTACTTACCAGAATTTAGTCCCCATTTTAATATGAAATTATCACCAATAAACGTAAAGTCTGCTAACCTAAAAAAGGCAAGTATCTTCAGAATAATGGCTGAGCTACCCAAAAAGGCCACGCATGCGCCAAATATGTACTCGCATTTTAATTTAAAATTTCATCCAAATATGTCACGCTCGCGCGTGACTGAATCGCGAAATTTCATTTCGGTTTTTTTCTTTCTTTTATATTTTATTAAACTAAACTAACCTAACCTAATACGCAACGTCAATGACACAAAACTTTGCTAGTTAAAATTTGGTGCACGCGTGGCCTTTTTGGGTTATGAAAAGTTTTTGTAGTGCAGGCATGACTTAAATAGCCCGAAAGATTTTGCTACAGGTTTCATTTATTTGTACACTTTTTTTTTTGGATGAGGCTGTTTAGAGCAACGATTGTTTTTTTGGTGGTCACTACATTTGAACTAAGAGTAGATTGATGAGAGAAGACTTATTTAATTTAACTCGCATAAAAATTTCAGACAATTGCCTCATTTAATGTAACTATGTTGCAATAATTATAGTTCAGAATTGAAATTATTGATGTTAGTTTAAAAGTTTATTTTGTTCCAATATGTATGTTTTGAGATAATGAAAATTATAGACGAATTACGTATATGCGCCTACATATAATCAAATTTCAAAACTATTTTTAACATTATTATATATATAATATTATTTGTAATCACTATACCTTTTACCCCATCGATCGCAGCCCAGTTTACAGTATCAATTACGATATTTAAGTTGATCAGAATACGCTGAACACGATGGGCATTAGTTATGGAGTTCCTATGATTCAACTCTAAAATACCATTATGTATAAGATCTATAATGTGACACAGTTTAACAATGAAAATAAATTTTAATCTGAACCATATTATTATGTTGTTGCGGAAGTTACATAGAATGCGAATTTCAGCTCAAACGGCATTAAACACTAAACGAACATAAAAGTCTTTCATAATCATGCCATACTGTCTATTTAGCTGTGATCCCAGCCAGTACTTATGTCATTTAGATAAAAAACGTGATCTACGTGAACGTGAACGTCTCTGAAATAAATCTGTTGAATTTAGAAAAATGTGATTATTGTGTATATATTCCGTAATGTGAAATTTTACAGACTGTACTAATGGACTGCGTGAAACTAGCGATCAGCACTGAAGAATCTTTCATCAAACACAAGACGCATATAGAGGCGATATTCAAAAACATTGGCACTGGTTTGGACAATCCTTTCAATCAAGCGATTAGGCATGTGATCATGACCATCGCTGTTTGTTTTGAGGTAAATATTCATTTGTAACATATTTAGAAAGTAAGCGATATAAAAGCGCGCCGAAATCACCAACATCTGAACATCGTGTTTACGCTAGAACAAAATATTGATGAATGAAACTGAGGTTGATTCGTAGCGGTCAATATTCCATTACCTTGGGTTATAGTACCCAGCGTTTACGAAAGTTTTATTTGTTACCATGGTAGGCGACGGTGGATTAAAAGGGCAGCCTTTTAAGCCGGGAAGATGGTTGCGCTGAATCATAAGAATTAAAATCTTACATAGATGTAATATATTACCAAATTGAAAATTACGTAAGCAGTCTCACAAATACACCAGTTTCAGGTCCTGTTTCAAAATCTCTGAGTAACTAAAATATCTTTATACAAAACCCGTTTTCCTTATTTGTATACATCATAACATTTTACATAAATTGAAACTATAGATATGATCTCGAACTGATATCAAATTTAATACGAGTACGTTGAGTTTGTGGTGTCTTCCATCATTGTCTTTCGTAATTTATAATTATATTACACTTGTATTTAGGTTAATCTAATGCTCGCTAGGAAAATAGTCCTAAATATTCTAATGTCGGCGAAAAGAAAATGTCACGCGTTTAAATTCAGTTCCAATCGTAACAATGACTTAATCCTATAGTATATCAAACATATCCTTCCTTACTCGCAGTTCTCAAACTTTTTGTTTCACGCGTTACGCGGCCCTCATTTCGTCGTATTTCTTAGAAACGGAGGCCGTATGTGGCGTGAGGTGAAGTAAATTAGCAACTACAATTCTAACAAATGTTTTTTCCACAGATCGGAAACGAAAGAGTAGGCTATATCCTCGCACCGCTCCTCAAAAAACTAAACGACCGCCGCGAAAGCCACAATTTTCACAACGATAAAGAAGTTGAATATGCCACAGGGTGTGCCATAAAATCTCTCGGTCCAGAATTCGTTCTCAAAGTCATACCTTTACGAAACGACACCGATAGCATCAACCTGGAACGAAGCTGGTTACTGCCAGTTATGAAGGAAAAAATTTGCGGTTCGCATTTAAAATACTTCGCTACAGATATACTTGAAATGGCGACGCTTTGTCGAAAAAAATCTCGTGATCTGACCCAAATAAAAGACATACCAGGGTCTCACACGTACGAGTTGTTATGCAATCAACTCTGGGCGTTACTTCCCAGTTTCTGCAACAACCCTAAAGATATCAAAGACAATTTCAAAGCTATTGCACGGGTTTTGGGTAATGTTTTGAAAGATAATCCAGAGTTTAGGATGTCTGTGATGCAAGCGTTGAGAAAGCTGATTCTTGGATGTGAAAACGATGACGATAAGATGGAATTGGCGAGGTTTGCGAAGAATTATCTGCCGATCTTGCTGAATATTTATATGTCGCCCGCTAAAGGAAGTAGTGCGGAGGGCCAGAGGTTAGCGGCTTTGGAAACTATACAGGTTGGTAGCTAACACAATAAAGAAAGTTTGTCATTTTGATAATTGATAATTCAACACAATACAAAATGTATATGATGTTTGATGATGTTTTTGTTGTGATGTTTTTGGAGCAATCATTTTAACCGGCAAATCATAATTTGACTATTTGATTGCCTCTTTTCTTATTTCCCTACTTTTTATTTATATTAATTCGTGACATGACTAGGAAGTCGTGCACCTGAGGTTAAGTACCGCGCCTGTCTTTGAAATGTGCCAAGCAGAGCTTAGAACTGATTTTTGCGTGGCAATGCAATGCGCTGCTCACCCTGAAATTGAATGGTTTTTGAGTCTCATTCGGGCAGTGACTACACTTACTATAGCGCCCTGTATGTGCCCTAGTACACTAACCCTTGCGCACTATTGCTTCCCGGCAGAATATCCGTCACTGCGGGAGTACTCATCTAGTCTAGACGGCCCTATGCTGAACATCTAGGGTGCATTCCGATAAACGCTGTCAACGTTCACAACTGTGATACCCCTGTTTGCCGTTCCCTTTAGTTCCAATGCTTTTAATGTCCAACCAAAAAGGTTTCTGTCAAAAACGAAAGATATTTGATGTGTTGACAGTGACAGCTCGCAACGACCGGAAAGCCCACTTTCGATCCGCGAGCGTTTTGGTTGCGACGTGAGCGTTATCGATGACGTATCGAGATCACGATGATCGTGGGCTTGTAAGCTCACGGGTGTGCGAACGACGCAATTGATTTCGGCTCATAGAGGAACACGACCCTAGTGAGTCTGGCATCAACTTCGTCCCTTCACTGAGAAAATTTTCTTTCTTACACAAGTTCCTAATACATATACTTCCACAGGTATACCTCACAATCACAGACCAATCTCTGAAAGAGGAACTCTTCAACAACGCTCTACAACAATTAGAAACATCTAAAGATAACCACTTTCAAAGGGAATCGATCTTAGACGTCGTACGTTTGCTAGTATTGTACCAAACAAGTGGGAAAATCACCCAACTTTTCGACGAATGGGTATACCCACTATGCGAAACGACACTAGAGGATCCGAGAAAGTTTAAGAAAGCAAGGAAAGCGGAAACAGAACGGAAACAAACCGAAGCAATGGAAGCGGAGAATGGGGAAGATGGTGAGAAAAAACCCGGTTTAAGATACAAGGAAAAGGCGAAACTCTTGGAAATGGAACATAAGAAAGCGTATAGGATTTTGGAAGAGATATTCAAAAGTGACAATCCTAGTTGTAAACAGTTTTTGACGAGTAATTATAAGAAGATTAAGAAGTTGTTTATGAATTCACTGAATAAGGTTGCCGATAGCAGTAAGGCAGCGAGACTGAGGTAAGTAGGAGTAATATACAATTCCATAGGTTATATATTTCATTTAGTTTGCTGTTTCACATTACTAATGCATTGATCCTTGTAAGCGATACTATCAACAACTGTAGCAACAATGCAGGGGTGTTTTTTCTCAAGCTGAGTCTATAAAATATGTTTACTATTTGTTATTTAGCATAAGTCTAAAACATAATATGGTATATATTAATGTAAGAAATAACTCAGTAGGTATTGACTTTTTTCCTAGTTAAGTAATAGTAATAAAATGAATTATGCTGTTTTTTTATGATTGATTTAGTTTCAAGTTATTCAAGAGGAAATATTAGGTACCACATATGTGTACCTAGTTAATAAGGCTTTGGGTGTTTTCTTTTTAAGACGTATTCCCTAATTTACTGTCTGGATCTTGGCTCTAATGCTATTATCTATGGCCCTGCATGCCCCCATGTAAGTTTTTTAAGTAGTTCTAATAGGAGGAACCCTCCAAAAATTCTTAAAGATGCTTGGTTTCTGCCCGGGTCCCGTTGTGGTCGTGACGTGAGTGTTATCAGTGACGTCATCGCTGAGGTATCGGGCTTGCTCACGATGATCGTGGGCTTGTAAATTAAAGGATGTGCGAACGACGAGATTGATTTGGGCTCATAAAGGAACACGATTTATATTGGCAATAGTGTCAAGATCCAGAGAGAAAATCTGGAATACGCTTGTATAGAAAAGACGAAAGAAACTAGACACGAATCTGTGGTCCCTGATACTCCCCTTTTATATATGCCTTCTATAATACTAAACATGAAAATATTAGTAAGTGTAATATATTTTCAATCTTATTTACAGATGCATAGAACACTTAATAACATCAACACAGTTCCTAAACGCGGAAAGCAAGCTGCTAAAGAGTGCTATAGCGGAATCGGTAATATGCACGAAGGATATCAATTCCAAATGTAGACAATGCGCGTTTAACGTTATCAGCACCGTTGGTAATGTGTTGAAGACTCAGGAAGAAGGTCAGTACTGGTCATTTTCTAGAATAGAACCTCTCCGGCACTCTTATATATGTTTTAATTGACCGAGCGAGTGAAGCGTCTCTGCTGTAACTGGCCAAATTGATTTTCACCTGTTTGTACGTTAGTTCGGTTGTATGTTGTGTTGGTCCTCCTGTACAGCTCGCATTTTTCACCCAATTATGACGAAAATAGGTATGCATGTACTACTATTCAATGTAATTTTGCTGTCGGCGGTTTTTGAGTGGGGGAGGTACTTTTTTAAAAATGGGGGGAAGTTTGCTGCGGCGCTATTAACCAATTGATTTTATTAAAATTTGCTACACATTATATACCTAACTTTAAAAAGGAATTTCGAATACCTATGAGCAAAATTGATCAAGCAAGAGGTTGCCAGGATAGTACGAGTAGGTTATGAAGTTTAAATACTGGACGATTTTGGCAATATTCGGCAAGATCATTTGGTTTTTTGCCAACATCATATAAAATTGAATCCTTCATATACCGTGATAATTAATACAAAAGATTTATGAATGAAACGTACGTAAATGTACGTCTCTGGTACTCAAAGAGTTAAGGAAAATTGGTCATAGTCTTGTCGAAATAAATGTTTGTAAAATTTTACTGAATTCTACTCAAAGAGTTGAGGAAAATTGGTCATAGTCTTGTCGAAATAAATTTTTGTAAAATTTTACTGAATTCTACTCAAAGAGTTAAGGAAAATTGGTCATAGTCTTGTCGAAATAAATGTTTGTAAAATTTTACTGAATTCTACTCAAAGAGTTAAGGAAAATTGGTCATAGTCTTGTCGAAATAAATGTTTGTAAAATTTTACTGAATTCTACTCAAAGAGTTAAGGAAAATTGGTCATAGTCTTGTCGAAATAAATGTTTGTAAAATTTTACTGAATTCTACTCAAAGAGTTAAGGAAAATTGGTCATAGTCTTGTCGAAATAAATGTTTGTAAAATTTTACTGAATTCGTCGTTTGAGTTCGTCACTTGTGTGGAAATGCATCTGTTATAGGCAGAGGTTACCGCTAACACTAGGTGGGCCTCGTGATTATTCCGTAACTTAATAAACAAAAAAAATAGTAACACCGAAAATACCACTTTCCGATACAGGAATGCAAGCGTACGTAGTGATGCTTCTATCCGGTCTGTCTGCGCCACACCCCCGCGTGGTGAGCGCAACTCTTCGCGCCGTAGCCTCAGCACTATTCAACCTGTCTGAGGAAATGGGGCTGGAAATAGTCCAGGGATTACTGGAGAAAGTCGCCGAGCAAATGTTGAGCGGGAACAGGGAAATTGTTGCCGCTGCCCTGAGCTTTCTCAAAGTAAGTTGTAAGCTATATTGTAGCCCGTATAGTTCTATGGCAAATTGTATATTAGTTCGTAGCTATTTTTTTCTCTGTGCATTAGTTCAGTATATTGTAAAGAAATTATAACGATGCCGCGCAAAACCTCACAATGCTATCTTTGATATTATTGAATTTCCCAGAATTGTGTTTCTTCAAGTTTGAACTTTTATGGCGTGCTAGGCTTGCGAGCCGGCATTAAGACGCCCAGGACTGAATAGTCCTGGGCGTTATTCGCTACCGCGAGCGATAGAGAAATCTGAAAGGTTATGCGTTAATTTCGCTGTTGACAACAGAGCGGATATCGTTACCGCGCGCGGTAGAGATATCCGTTGGCAACGGTTAGCGGGGCGAGGGCAGGAAGCATGTCGCAGCTCTCCCGCTCTCCTACCTGCTCCCGCGTCTCCCGGTGGAACTAGTTTCGCCAAAAGTAGAGAAAATACCGCTTCATTAGGCGGTACAAGTTTCGCTGCAGTTATGGAACTTCATACTATTTACCCAACGAGTTCCGCGTGGTAATTTTTCGCTACCCTCTGAGGTAGCGAATAACGCTCAGGTCTGAATAGGCCCTTAATCGTCACAGCCGGGCGGCAAAATAAAACACAAGTAGATGAATGTACTGAAAAAGCCTCTCGACTTATGCTAGTCAGGGTTCGGAGATCAATTATAATATAATCATATAGTTTAGTAGTGCTAAAAATTTGGAATGAAGAACACATGTTGTTATTTTCCGCAGCTTTGGGATGGGTTAGTCCCTACGAATAATAGTAAGTCAGGAAGCATAATTCAGAACAAATTCCACACAAAAAGTGGCCCTTCAATCCAAAACGACGTATGATTCCAAATACAAATTACTTCCGAGGTTAGAAATAGACATGTTCGGTGATTGGTTTAAATTCAGAAGGAAAGTAGGGATTGGCTCACGCGCGTGCTGCAACGTCTACTATGACAACTGGGTCGTAGCGGCGTGGACGATGTAATGCAACAAGTGGATTGGACTAAGTCAATAATATACACAATGTTCTTTATTTGTTTTTTTTTATATCTGTTACTTTTTAAAATTCAGTGAACTTTATGTCCCGCAAAATATTAAGTTTTTGTCTAGAAGTAATTAGAAGAGACTCTTTTTCCGCAATGTAGTAAAGTGAGATTAAATAACCAAAATATATTTAACTAGCTGGTGCCCGCGACTACGTCTGCGCAGGGTTAGTACTTCGAGTAGCTTATTATCTTCTTCAAGGCCTCACCCTGACCAGACATCCATCTAAAAATATCAAAATATCATAAAATATGTACATGGTCAAACGCCATTGTTATAATAGAAATCCAAGAAAAAAATACTAAGTGTATCAATCAGTAAACACTAATAATAAAAGACAGGAATTACGAGTACATACAAATATAAAATTAATCACCATTAAAAAAAACTGTCATTACATTTCATCACCCTTGACGGTATTTCATCCCCCTTGAGTCTAGTGTATCGAGCTGTCAAAATACGAGCGATACAAACTTAAGGCACAAAAATAACTTAACTTAAATGTAGGCGTTGAAAACACCGCTGCTTACCTCTTCAAGGATATATAGATAAGTTTGCGGGAGCTTGAAATATGTTTTTAAAAACTAACTTTTTATTTTAAAGGACGTGAAAGAAACACGTCCTCGCAGAAAGACATGCGTTTATTAATTGATTCAAAATAAAACTTAGAGCTACAGAGTCACGGGCTTATCAGTAACGACATTCGGAGAAATCATGCACCAGACTGCAGCGTTGCACATTGCTGCTTACATAGTTATAACTCGTCCTACAGACGGGCACATAACTATATAGGCGAAACCATTTGTTATGTTGTGTTTAAAAATAACATGTAAGTATTGCGGGCGATTCACTCAAGACTACCTCTAGATGGCATTGGTTAAATAATTATAATTGCATAAGTTGATTTGGCATCTATCGATGAAAAGCAGAACATTTAATGACTTTTTGAAATATCACGCTTGTCTCTTTAGTTCAGCAACTCGCCTCTAGATGGCATTGGTTAAATAATTATAATTGCATAAGTTGATAAAAACAGCTATGCAATAGCTTTACCGCGGCAGTCTCCGAGTGCCACACGCCTTTTTTAATTCTTTTTCTTCAAAATGAACGGAGTAAGTATATAATGCTGATTTTCACAGGCATCTAGTCATACTCTTGTCTTTCTAGCTTAAGTGCAGAGAGGCATTTATTTTACTGCATTGGATCGGCAAGGAAATGGAATTAAAACAAAATAAGCAAAATACATTGCTGTTACATTTCAATATTCAGTTTTGTAAAAAAATATACATTAAACAAAAATAGACTGACTTTATTTTGCATAGTATTAACCATCTCGGTTTGTATACGTATTTGAACATCTTTGAAAATAAATATAATTTTGCTACTACGTACTAATAAAAGTGATTCCTGGACATTTTAATCTTGTATGGATCCTGCACCACTTCACAACACATGTTCACAATGATAAAAATTAAAATGTTTGCGAAGATTTCACGTGTGCTCGCTTGCAAGAAAAATGTCCGACTGATGACGTACTGAACACGACTTTTAAGCCCCGCCTACTTGAACACGACTTTTGTTGGGTCATTTTTTTAACGCAGTTACTGTTCCTGACTTATTATTATTCGTAGGTTAGCCTGAATTGTGCCGAACGAACCCGATCGGCTTTCATTTGCTTGTCGTTTAAGAAATATTGTCGAACAGAATGCCGACCCGTTTATAGCCCGAACGGATTACCCGATGGCTATAACTGAATAAAATACAACATGTGTAGTAATTTATTCGGGCCGGCCTTGCCGTTCAACAAATACTGTCGAACTGAATAACTGAATGTGCCGGCCCGCTTAAATGTACTCTCTTTCTCACTTATACAAGTGTGAAAGATTGCGAGTGAAGATATTAGTAAGAGTGTGTGTGTGTGTGTGTAGTGCTTCTTAACGCTGTAAAGGGTGAAGTACATGGGCTTATTTTTTATTCAAATGTAACGGTCTCGAAGGTATACGATAACCAGGTACGAAGTTGCTGAGAGTCTGGGTGATTCATAAACCATCTGGAATTATATTTATTTTAAGTTATTGATAACCGCGCGTGGCTACCCGCTTGGTATTCTCCTTATTCAAAAACGATATTACAGATATTTTGATAAATAATACTTTTCGGATAGATCCGACTTATGAAAAAAAAACTGCATTTTGTGATGAAAGCAAGCCGCAACCAAAATGAGCAGTTTGGTCCACAGCAGATTATTTCATAAATTAGGAACACAGATGGCGCCAATTCCTTAAAAAATAATTTTAAAATTCTACAAGCCAAACCACCGCAATGCTTTTGGCAACACGACGAACACTCTTTGAAAGAGAACACCGGATGCGCTCGAAACTATAGTCGGAGTTATCCGACAAGTATCACGTGAGTTATCCCGTATTACTCAGTATAAATGAGTGAACACTACGTTAGTTTTTATAACGATACTAGCTGCTCTCCGCGGTTTCACCCGCGCGGTGATGGAACATGCTGATGATGAATCTTATATAGCTTATGTTACTCAGGGTGAATGTAGCTTTCTAATGATGAAAGAGTTTTTGAAATCGGTCCAGTACTTTTTGAGCCAATTCGTTACAAACATACTTACATACAAATCTATCCTCTTTATAATATTAGTGACGATAACGATATTAGAGATATTCAATGTAATTAAAATAATTAATACAAATGCTGATTGCGCTTTCTTCTTTCTGAGTGCTTCGCAGGGCACCGTAAGCCAGCGGTCCCCGTTGTTTGGTTTAGAATAGAATAGAAATAGGCTTTATTAATGGCAAAACACATACAAAAACATTTCGTAGTTCAACACATAATTCAATAGAAAAGTTTAGAAGAATACTTGTTTGGACAGAGTCATTCGGTGGGCAAACTGACGCTATTGTGTTTCCGCCAGCCGTACCTATAATAATAAAAATAATAAGTTTATTGTTGACAGAAATTTACATATGAGTCTTAGTATTAAATTAACAATGTAATTTGTATTTTTAAACATAGGAAAAATTTTACGGCCCCACACTAGGCTCAAGGCCCGTGTCGTGGAGGCCAATTAGATTTATCAGTTTTTAAATTCACAAGAGGTATCTGACTAAGTGATGTAAGTAATTATTATAACAAATTGTAGCTCGTTATATAAATTATGAATGTGTGGGTTTGTATGTGTAAATTTGCATGTTTTAGGCGGCAGGAGTGCACTATTAATATTTATGTAAGAGAATGTGTGTGTGTGTATGTGTAGACGGCCATTCTGAATACTTCATGTATAACTTTCAGGTTTACACAAAGGTCCTGCCGACAGACGTGTTAGCCGGCAGTCTGCCGCTTATACTAAAAACCCTGTCTAATATGAACGAGGACTGCAAACGCCACTCACGTATGGAAATAGGCTACTTCCTGACCAGGTCTGTACTACGAAGATCTTTTATTCCCTACCCTATATTTTAGTATTTTTTTAACCAACATCGTCGTGCTCCTTATGAGGGTATTAAGTATTATAGGTTGGATCCAAATATATACATATAAAACGAAGTCGTCTTAATTACATCAATTAATTAATTTTAAATTCAAATACAATTTTTAATTGCACCCATGAACGGGTGGACCTATTTTTAATGATATTAGTGTTTTTTAATTTGTCGTATCGCGGGGAAGGACATGGGATACTTTTCATCATCATCATCATTAATCACCACGCGGGTGAAACCGCGGGTCTAATTAGCTAATTATAAATATATTCTAATCCTTAAGCCAAAGTGTTTAATTTTCAATGTGATAACTAATCCTAAAAATTTGTAAATACCTACTGCATACTAATTTGAAGGCTGTATTTGTTTTCAGGATTGTGAGAAAGTATGGAGCAGACACTGTTGAGAAGTTGATACCTAGCACTGATGACGTCACACTCAAAAGATTACGGAATATAAGGAAGATGGACAATAGGAAGAAGAGAATGAAGGAGAATTCGAAGTGCGTTCATAGTTATTTTTCTATCTGGTTTATTTTATTTTTCAAGATTTTTTTTGATAAACAGCTCACCAAATCTCGATTTAATTTCCCTTTCAGAGGTCAAACTGACTCTGATTCTGACAATGAAATCAAAGGTACTTCCAAGACCCTGGACGATATCCTCAGAGACAGCGACTCGGACATGGAGTACCTTGACGATGATGAAGACCAAAGGGCCAGGAAACCAAAGGCTAAGAAGGCCAGGACACAGGCCTGGATCCAAGATGACCCTGAAAATATTGTGGATTTGGCTGATGTCTCGGCTTCTAGAAAAATTACAGGTAATTAAGCTTTTCTTTATTTCGCATTCGCATTCATATCTTCGCATGGTCAGTGCATTAAGTTAGCGAGCGAAACGTCTCTGCTTTAACTGGCAAAATTGACTTTCATCTGTCCATATGTTTGTTAGGTTGTATGGTGGTCTTCCTGTTTAGCTCTCATTTTTCAACCAATCTTGATATGCATGTTTCACTATTCACCATACTTTTTTGTCGTCGGTGATTATTGAGGGGGGGGGGGGGCGTAGCATAATAGGTGAAGTGGTAAAGTTAAAACACTGGACGATTTTGGTAATATTCGGTTTGAACATTTATTTATATATGGTTATCATTGCGGCATGTTTCTGAAATTTTATGATTTTGTCAGGTCAGTTGAGACTAGCACATATTTTATTAGAATAATAATTAAAACATAAGATTTTTACTTATAACCGTAATTAAATCTATATCCACTTAGTATTTTTAGTGTTACCATGAATAGGATTATTATATTTTATTATAATAAAATGTAGTAGTTCTTTTAACAACACATCTTGCTCGGCTTATTCTCTGCATAAGCAGAGAATAAGCGGGGTTAGTGAATGGTCATTTCACGCAAAATTCACCCTTAAGAAGGTTAGGCAACAGATTTTGTGATAGTTATCATATATTGGACTAATATTCCACCTCCAACTGCAGATAGCTCAGATTACGAAACATTGCCGCTGATAAGACTGTGCTAGCTAGGTCTACTGTTTATTCTGTACCATAACTACTAACTTTTGGTGTCAGTAAAGTTGTGTCTATGAACATAACACTTTTTGTACTGAATATAATGTTAGGAGACAAGTCGTCACGTGTGAGCCACTATTATGGGGAGACCCATAGTAGTTGCAGTTTCACCCAAAAAGGTTTAACTATATAATATTTCAATTTAAAAAGCGATAGCGCTATATAAAACAAGATAAAGTTATATATAATATAAATAATTTTTGTTTAGTTTGCTGTTGTATTATTTGTTTTTTACATTAATTACAACCTACCTGTAAAATAAAAGGTTCTGTGAAGATCTGTGAAGATTCTGTGTTCTAGAACTTATTTTTAAGTATATTTAGTGCTTTTTGCCTTAGGATGGGTTCTGGCAGCTTTCCAGAGTGAACTTCTATTGAGTTAACTCCAATTGCTTAAAATAAGCTTTTAAATAAGTGCTTACATTGCAATGTATTAGTATGTTTAAATTTTTTAATGTATATTTCTTGCCATTTAAGTCTTTGTTTAAATAAATGTTTATTTATTCTATAGCCATATAAAGTTAGAAAGCGCTTCTTTTAATGTAATTTTCTAACGTTTAAAGTCCTAGTTGTGATTTTTTATTTTTCTTACAGCTACCGATCCGACCCGTCAGCAGAAAGTTATAGAAGTCAAGCAAAAGAAGAAAGATGGCGGATTCAAGATGGCTCCAGACGGAAGACTCATCATCACGGATGATGGCATTGGTGATGATGATGACGATGATTACAAGGAACCAAGACCCAGTGGTGATATTGCTAGTGATACTGATGATACAGGTCTGTGAACTTTTGGTTTACTTTTATCTCAAACTTTCTTGTTTGCGTTTAATAGTTAGATACTTGTTTCTTGTTTGTACGGTCAATGCAACGAACTTTTCATACAAATTATACTACATCATAGCATTTTATCAACATTTTATTTAAATATTTTCATCAAATTAATGCATTGTGCACTATAGGTTTCTATATCGCTTGTATCAAAACATATTAGGAAATTTAAATTTATAAAAACCTACACATATGTGTGTCTTTTTGCACAAATTTGGTTTAACTTTGTATTGGATTATAATTTGAAATTCCAAATTCTCTAACTACTGTGTCGACGATGACATTATTTTCATAAAAGTTACAAACTCAAAAGAAAATAACCAGAATTCACTTATTTTATATCTATGACAAAGTACATAAGCAATGTATTTTATGTTTACACATATTTCAACGTTTATTCGTAGGATTTATTATTTATGTGGGGATTTTGACCTAAAATGATGTCAGTCCTATGGGTACCATGGGACTGACATACTAGTTCTCCTCTAAATTATAACTAAAACAGCTAAGATAATAATGCTTATAATGAACTTATACAAACAAGATGAAATCATTACTGCATAAATACATCAAGAAGACTTGAGAGAAACATGTGTTCGAAAAGCAATGATCGATGATGGAGAAGTCACATAAAATTGTGTTCGTGGGTTTATTACTTTTTAACAAGATATTGATTTGACCAGTTACCAAATTTGGGATAATTCAATCAAATGCTCATCCAGAAGATATTTGTATCTTTCAAAGGGTACAATTATTTAAGTGATATTAAAATCTACTTACATTTTTTACAGAATGTTTATTAAATATTGATTGTAGTGTACCAGTTTCATACGTATAATGCAAGGGCCTTACACTAAAACATTCACTGATCGAGGGGACATGACACTAAAACATTATGTTATCCAAAAGATGTAGACCAATAGAAGTCTTCTATGTTACAGTAACATCCTATTTTAACTTCAATATCGGGCATAAAATTGATTCGCTACTCTTTTGTTCAACGACACGATATTTGAAGCTTCTGCCTTACATTGCTTTTGTACGACTTCTAAAATTGGAAAAATAGTGGGCCATCTGGAGACACTTAACTAACATTTGATAAAATTAATGAGATTATGTACGAGGTCTAGAAAATAACACAGTTTCTTAAATTAGTCCGTATTTTTACATGTACAAGGACTAAAAGCGAAAAATTCGCCCTTAGTCCCTGTACATGTGTCTTAAAATTACTTTTTGAGCCGTGGGATTCGCATTTCCTTCTGGATATATTCGTGGGTCTACGTTGCTAATATTGATATTGGTCCCCCAGACGACGAGAAACCTGACAAGCCATCAAAACTCCTCAAACCTGGCGCAAAGAGACGTTACGACGACATCCTCAGTGTGAAAAGTGGGAAATCGTCTCGGAGTAGAGCTTCTACCGTCACTGTCGGATCCAAGTACAAAGCAGGCGGGAAGGGTATTCACAGGTAATGAAAACTTATACTAACAAACTAATTAAATAACGCCTTTTTGACACAAAAAGTCTTAATAAAGAAATAATATAAGTGAGCTAATGCATGTTTATTGTAGACTACCGCAAGGCAGTATGATAGGACCCACTCTTGTCCTAGTCTACATTATTATAACTGACAAATGACAAATATAGAGATGTTAACATCAAATTGAGTTAATTCATCACTCTAAATCCCATCACACTCATTGGATACTTAAAATACATATTCCGAAATTTTCCGAAATATAAAGAAATTTTAACCCAATAACCCTAAAAATAAATACAATTAACCTTCCGCGTAATCCGAGTAAAGTATGCCCTAATTTCTGAGTAATTAAAATATACCTTTTTTTATTTTCCACAGGCCGATTGGTCCAGCGCCGTCCGTGGCTTCTACGGCAGGCACAGAGTTCAGATCCAAAAAGGCTAAAGGTGACGTCAAGAAGAAAGGGAAACATGATCCGTACGCCTATCTACCGCTATCTAGGACTAATCTTAATAAGAGGTTGGTAATTTATCGTGTATTAGCAATCGTCTGAGACATAATATAAACATGAAATGTATTCTTTCCAGGATAAAAAGGCCTAAGCGTCATTACAGGTCATCTGCATATGTTAATAATTTAAACTAAATAAGAGTAATTTTAGTTAGAAATAATAACAAATATCCATTTAGCCGTACATACAGTTTAGCGTTTACAATATGCTATCATTGTAACTAACAATCGCATGGAACTTTGTTCACGTGATCTTGAAATGTATCCTTTTTAGCTGCATCTCGCACTTACGAACACTTACTTACTGGGCGGAAGACGATTCTTAACATTTATTTTAAAAAATCCTGCTAAATCAGTTCACTATGTTGGTGTAAAAATGAAAAAGCTATTCAAACAGAGCCTCTTTTGCATTTCTAATATTACGTGTGATATAAGAAACGGTCCATTCTTTCATACATTTTTATACATACATTCAAACTCCTTTTATATCTTTGAACCTCTTTAGTTTATTTTGAAATATTTTATGTTATGTTTTACAATGAGATATTGGGTTACAGGCATTCAACTCATTGTATCTAGATTATCATAACATCTATTTATTTTGCCCTACATAAGTGATCATGTCTAATGTAATATTTTGAACTTCTGAACTGTTCGATTTGTATAAATGCCTTATTTAAATATAAATAGAAATATTTATGCGGAGCTCGTTTCCTGGTCTGGGCTGACCTATATTGTTGTAATTTATTTTTATGTTCTCATAATAACTCGGTGCCGATAACCTTCAGAATAGTTCAGTATAACTTCTACACGTAAAAAACTAAAAGAATAACTTCAGAATTTGCAACAATGGGCCCTCATGTAATACAAGCATTTTCTGGGAGATTTAGTTCTCCTGTAATTGCGGTTTGTAATTGTATATTTCATTACAAGTGGGGAAAGGCTGTCATTGCAAAGAGTTCCGACAAATGTCTACAGTCGGAACAGGTTGCAATGACGGTTCCGCACGTGTACTGAACGACTATTTTTAATACAGTTGCGAAAAAATTAAGCAATTTAATAAAATAATAAAAAGACAATAAACTCAACTAACTAATCATTTATTTCTTATAAAAGTTATAATTCACATATACATTGAAATTGCGACAGTTTTTTATACTAACTGGGGAAGTTTTAGGTTGCATATATACTGTTTGAGACCAACTATTATTAATTTCGTATGATTGTTCATGTATATTTGTCATACAATGGCGTTTGCTAGTTGATGGAATTGGATCTGATGAATTATCATTATCATCGAAGGTAGATGGACGAACGTTCTCTTCAACATGTGAAGGATAGACTTGTACTGACTCCAATGTATAGAAGATGGATGGAGATCGCCACCTAATCATTACTACTACCTATTATGACGGGCTGGACCTTAAATGAATGGATTGTGTGATTTTTTTCCCAGTTTCTAGTTTGTTGTTTAATGAATCACCAATATAGCTTTCTGCAACTTTGTCTGATTTCTAACCTCCTAGTCGCTTTAAGGACGTCAAATTGGCTCCTGAATCTGCCAATAATGTAGCAGAGGTCCTCCTGAAGCTGTGCCCAGTATAATACTCAGCATCCGGCAGACCAAGAAACGTAGCTATTTCTTTTGGCATATTGCCAAATTTGTTTATCCCGATTGCTTGAGCTGTACACTTCCCTTTTTTGTTAATTTTGAAAAAAAACGGTCGGTTTTTCCTTTTTGGGACCGCTGATTCATATATATTTGCACATTTCTAAGAAAATCTCCTTCAACAACAAAGCTTCTCGGTATTTTATTTTTTGTGTTCGGAATCTTGATTAGTAGCATTTTTCCATGGGCTTCAATGTCTTTTAAAGTAATATTGGCTAACTCCTCTCTGCGGCAAGCTCCAACAACGCCAAAAATCAGAGCATGCTACAAAAAAAGGGATTTGTTTAATATTTTTTTAAATAATGTATTGACTGTATTTTGCGATTTCGTAAACTGAATACTAAAGAAAAATATAAGTACATATTTAATAAATTACCTTTGTGGCTAAATAACGATCATCGGGAGCTTCGTTCAAAAACCTTTCCACTTCATTCGATGTTAATATTTTCTGTAAAACTTGTGTCTTACTTGTAAAACCGTCTGATTGTCGTTTTAAGAAAGCATTTAATTTTGGGTATTCACTTATATCCACGTTGTTCCTTATTTTCAGCATACTTTTTATCATCGAAAACCTCGACCTAAGTTAGTAGAAGGTTTTAATTTTGCTGAGAGTTCGGAGAAGTATGCCAACATAAAATTTTCTGAAAAACTATTTGCTTTTTTCTCTTCTCTCCACGCAATAAATTCGTCGTATGTAGATATGTAGCGACTTTTTGACTTTTCCGGTAAAATGTTCTCCGAAGCATTTTGTGCAATTATACTGAGTTCCGGTGGTGTTAATTCAAAAAAACTAGGGTCGAAATTACTTATTTTGTGCAACAAACAACTAAACTCGCAAAGAAAATTTGGCGAAAAAATGGCACCAACCGTAGAATATAAGCAGAGATTTTTTTTTCTTCACCCATTCTGGTAGGCAAAGGGAACTATGCCAAGTCTTCAGTAGAACGTTTTTATTGATATGAAATGAAATGAAATGAAACCTAACCTAACTCATTCAATCAAATCATTAAATCTGATATTGAAACAATTTAGTAGCTTCTTTTTAGAAATCTGCGTATTTGCATGAATCATAAAAACTTCTATGATTTTTTTGTAGTAAATACTTCATGGTTGGTTTTTCTTTTTAATAGACATTATTTTGACAGTTGGGAAAGAGAACGCACGAGTTCGGGAAAGGTAAAAAAAAGCACGAGTATGTAATAGCCCACATCCCGAACGCTATACGTCCCTGCAATACGCCACTTTTTGAGCTACTGTATTAAAACATAAAATAATTGACAGACGTTTCTTCGGCTCGATAAGTTTAATTCGTATACTTTCATAGCGTTATGTCTTACGGCAAAGTAATTAGACCGCGCGGACCCCATTAAGTAGAACGTCAACGCGATAAAAGTGGGAAGAGATTGTGGGTGGGGACCGGCGATCATTACGTGATTTCCGGCAGAGCATTCGGGGTTGGCAGTTTTCAAATGTCATTTTTTTCTGTTGCGTAGGTATGCTATCAGTAAAATGTATTTACATACAACATGTGCACTTGTTTTGTGGCGATGTTGACATCCCTACACATGTCTCGCGCCAAACCTGCATCAATCAACGCTAGTAGGGAAGACGTTCTACTTATAGATATTTACTTACTTTGCATACGGATTATTGCTGTGGATTTCAGCTGCCGACATAGAAATATTCACTCTCCAAAAAACGTACTTTTGAACCTTATGCGAAATAAGTGCTCGCGATTTTAAATGTCTAATTGACCGAGCGAGTGAAGCGTCTCTGCTGTCTGCTGAATTTCATAAGTCGCATTTTTCAACCAATTTCGATGAAACTTGGTATGCATATTCTTCTTTTCAATATATTTTTTTTCGTGGGCGATTTATTGATATACTTTTCTTAAAAAGGGGTAAGTTTGCTGCGGCGCTATTTACCGACCGATATCGTAGCGCACCGCGTTACGATATCTTCAACCGATGAACCTGCTTGAGTATTAGTAAAAATAAAATTAGAATAAAGTGTATTACCTTAATAAGTAGTTAGGTCTCCAGATTTAAATAACTATATATAACAATACCCCCGTACATTGATTTTTTTTCAGGTTGCAGGTAAAATTTACATATTTATTTTATTTAGGTACATAAATGGCCTAAGGTGGTTCACAATTTAGAGTCAATTTCTTTTATTTTTCAATCCTACTATAGTTTTACTAATAGGTATTTTAAATGGTCAATGATTTTGCAAGAGTACTTTGTGAGACGTCCACATTTCATCCACAGTACCACCAGGTCATCTATTTACCCACCTAATTATAATTAATAGAAGCTCTAGTAGGGATATTCATATGGCCACTTTGAGAAAATAACATATATATTATAAGAAATATATAGTTTTAATATACAGGTTTCCTGAATAAGCTATTATGGGTAGCAAATTGTTTAGATGAAACTTGAGCTGTAATTAGGACTGTAGACTAAAAGCTAGTTCATTGTTCCTTGCCAAAGTTTTCCTTACGTTTAATTATTCTTCTTATTCTTACTGAATGAAGTTAGCTGTAGCATTAGTTAGGTCGCAATTATTTGCAAGATTGTGGATGTGGGTTTAGTATTACTACACCTTTTTGTAACACGCTGTACATGTTGCTAAAATGATCTATTGTTCACAGGAAAAAGGCGTCCACGTCGAAACAGTTCAAGGGGATCGTGAAATCTAAAACAAAAGGAGTCAGGATCAAGTCTAGAAAGAAATAGAATTGAACATATTTTCTTAAATGAAAAATCTTTAAAATGCCCAAATCGATTTATAGTCTATTTTGAAGTATTTACTAAACTAAGAAATGATCTGTCAGCTGAAAACACGAGCTTTTCCAAGTTGATTAAAAGATTGTAAAAATTTATAAAATGTTGTTTTTTCTGTGGTTCATAGTCAGAAATTCGCTAAACCGGTACAGCATTTATCCGTATCTTTATCCCTTTCTGTCATTGAGAAGCGTCGTTACCTAGAGCGAGATGTATTGAATGAGAGTGTTCTCAGTTAAGGTGCATATACACGGTCAATTATTTAGACAACATTTGCCGCGATGGTTAAACTAACGCTTAAGGCGCATCCACACAGCAATGACTTTTTATGGAGCAACGTTTCCAAGTGTTACTGGGCATCATCCGATACCAAAAAAGTCATTTGTTGTTAGTATATATTGCCGTGTTAGGTAAATGTGCGTCAACATGTAGTAACTAAACTTGCGTGTTTTGCGCATCCACATCGAACTTCGTTTTTTATTCTGGTTTGAATTATCTATGAAGAAACACGCTTGTGCAGTAATCGCTTCATCTTCCATGTTCCACGTTATTTTTGAGCGAGAATATACACGTCCGTTACCTGCAGTTCGTGGACATATGCTGTGCAAGTCGCCGGTTACTATATTTGTTATCTTATGTTATAGCGGTATGGATGCGATCATTCAACAAAGAGTAACAAGCAGTCGCAAAAGATGAAGAATGTTACCCAATGTTATCGTGTTCCATTATGTTGCTCCACAAAAAGTTACTGCGGTGTGGATGCACCATAGTAAATTGTAACCCAACAAACACTACAAGTTGCACTATGACACAACGCCTTTTTTTCTTTTTATTAATTACAATTGGCCATGAAATTTGCACCGCCCAGTGGGTAGTAGCACGAATAACTGCATACGTGTAACGTAACGTATTGTTCACGTGAAACAGCACAAACTGTTATTTATCTAGGGCAATTGTGACACAGATAACTTATAGTTTGTACGCCGAAGCGTGACACGTTGACGCTTACGATACAAATACTTTTTCGCAAATTGTTCGTGCTACGGCCTCAGAGCTTAAAAAGCTAATAAGTAAATCGGGTTTACTCGCCTCTTACAAAAGGGAATAATCTTTCTCTGTCCCATCAAGGATTATAAAGCCTTTTGGGTATGAGGCAATTATTGATGAAATTAATTGCCCGTGTAAGTGTACCTATAGCTGTACGGCAAGTTTCCGTGATATAGCGAAAGAAAGGGATAGTGATACCGAAAATGATTACAATAGAGTGAGATCAACCCAAGCCATCGGTCTCCTTTTTTGTCATATTAGGCACTGTTCCACATTAGTTAGACCACGTCGGAGGCTTACTAGCGGTCTGAAATCTGATACTGGAACTGAAAATATGTATAATGAACCTACAGCTATACAATTATAAGCTTTGTGTGATAAACATATTCATAAGTACTTGTTAATTAATTCAAGTTTATTGTTTGGGTATTAGTGAGAATGATTTGTTGAACTGATGGACTATTTTATAAATAAATTACATATAAAAAGATGTTTTTTTTTTCGGGCTGTGTTCCATCAGCATTTACTGCGGTCTGCATTAATATCTAATGCGATCACCAAGGCCCCTATGATAAGTTATAAAAAACAGGACAAATGCGAGTCGAACTCGCGCACAAAGGGTTCCGCACCATTTTCTATAATTATCGTCCGATTCGCATTAGTAATAGAGTCCCGTTAAAAATCACGGCTCCAGTCCCCGGCAGTTCTCCTACCTGTGGCTACGGTAGCGACCATTATAACGATGGACCAGGAGGTGCGAAGAATCTCCGGCAGAGATCCGGCTACCAATCCCAAAAACGACGTAGTGTAGGCGGTGGGCGGCCTCTCGCTCAGTGGCCGACGAACTCTTCAAAGAGCGGGGAGATCTCTGGATGCAGGAAGCAAGTAGCCGTCCCAAGAAGCGATCTATGGGGGAGGCCTTGATGATTCCACTTAAAAATTGTTATTTAAAATTGAAAGGCCTAAATTGGATTGACCTATGTAAAATTTATCTAAAATTATCACGTTCAACAAAGTACAAATATCCCTATATTTGTACTTTGTTATTTTTTATTGTACTACTTGTTAGTTACATACACATATACAAATGAGAACTTATGCTATTATGTTTCTTCTGAATTGGTGTAAGCGTTCACAGTAGACCAATATCCGCAGACAGTACCCGTTCACGAGTTGACGCATGTGACAGCCATTGCCTTCCTCAACCATATAAGCTGTCCTCGATGACGAGTCACAGGTCAACTAGTTCCCGGCAATGCGCTATGCAACTTTCCATGCAACATCACAAGTCAATGGCATTCCGAGGTAGTTTCCACTACGCTGCAACCAAGTGTTGGAACAATGTTCCTCCACCAATGAGGAATCTGCACAGCGTTAATAGTTTTAGACGTAGATTGAAAGGATTTCTTTGTGAGCATCAAAAGCAGCAGGAAACTATGAAGCATGATACGAGTGCTCTTTAAGTCTACAACTTGCATTATCCAGTTCAACTGTTCATTCTTATGTATGTTATTACTAATATGAAGCCAAATTATGTATTATCTAATAACACAAAATGTTATAGAAATTTTGCCTGCAATAATATTTAGAGACTTTTATTATGAACATGTATTAATTTAACACCTGATTAATTACTATTTAATTCATATAATTGTAATAGTATATCTCTTTTTTTCTTTTTTACTTTACATGGATTTTATGATTAATTATGTAGTAGCGTTTGTTGTTTTACGGTTGGTGAGTTGTCGTTGTGCTGTTATGACGTCACCCACTGGGTCCATCGGAAGACCAGCGTTGGTTAGTAACCAGCATATGCTGAGATGGGTCCATTTTGAGACAGGTACCATTTAGTTAGCGTGTACCTTATTATTTTACACACAGCAACACGTACTCGTAGGTACGTGTTTTTTTGTTTATTGTTTGTCTTTTCACTGGTTTTTATAATTCCGTGCTTGCCTTGTCTTGTACATGTTAATTTAGTGTCACTTAGTCTTAAATAAATATAATTTCATTTTCTTTTTTTTTTCATTTTTTTCATATTTGAGGGTAGATGGCGACCCACACACACTACCGCCTGCCAACACATTTTCGTGAGCATGACTGCTCTGAATGCCTACACCACTTCTTACACTTAACAATTTGATAAGCTATTTACAAACTAGGCAGAGCTTAATGCTATTATACATTTTGAAACTACATGCAATAAGAAACAATTTAAAAACAAACACAATACACAAAATAAAACTAAAACTAAGGAAGTCAACCCCTTTGCGCCGAAGCAGCCTCCATCACCACATCGTACGATCCCTGATCGCCATCTTCAGGTTGTAACTATGAATGGTTTGTTCGTTTGCAACCATCGCTTGCCTCACAAACCGTCCGATGGCATTATCTTCGTCGTCGGCGTAGTAGAGAAAGGTCCTCGTGTGCCGGGAAACAGCAACGACTGCGTGCGGGACGCTCTCGTGCAGCTTCATCTTGCTTTTTGTTTTTATTGCTATGACTGACTCATACGTCAGTCCCAGCGCCTCGTGAATGGTTAGGGTGCGTGATCCCTCTTCCTTTCCGTAGCCCTGGCTGGTCAGGGTCTCCTTTTCCTCCTGGGTGGGAACCAGGAAAAAGGTATTCAGAAGGGATTTAGGGAATTTCGCGCCTGTGTAACTATCGAGGAGCAAGGAGCTTATACTGGGAGCTGAGTAGTATATTTCCCTCAGTGCATACGCGACATCCATTGGGTTCCGGTGCGTACACAACAACTCCTGGCTGATGTTCGTTACCAGGTTGGGGCGGTTATACCTTAGATCGAACAGGTTTTCCCTGTCTATGTAAGGTAGTTGGTGACGTCTCCGATGAGGACGAGTTCGCTAACTCCAGACAGCCTAGAAGCCATTATTATAGCCCTAAAATGATTCATTAGGGCCTCGTCCAACATTATCAGTAGCTCTCATTTTTTAAAACCATTTACTAGAACCGAGGCCATAGTGCGTACCTTGGTTTTCACCAGGTCTCCAATTCGGTGCGCTAGCTTCACCCTCAGATCTTTTGCTGCCTCTGTAGTTGTTGTTACGATAACGTCCTTGTCCACGTCGAAGTGTCTTACCACCCAGTGTTTCCAAGATGTCTCGATCTCAGAGTCTCCCGAAATGGCTTTCGCCATTTGCAAGACTCTGTCATCCAACATTATGTTTGTACGGTGTAGGGTCATATATAACTTTCGATATAATAATAGGATTCTCACCTAATTGGACACAGCATATTATTGTCATAATGTTTACTTTATTAAGAGCTAATAATGAAATTCTGGTAATAGGTTTAATAAAACGCATAGTTGGTATTAATCCTGAATTACAATATTATCTAATGGTATTACTTTTTTATGGTTTAATCGAATTTAATGGATAGAAATGTCTTATCAGTATACTATCAAAACTGTAGAGGATTAAAAACTAAGCTACACTGTCTTTATATGAACATTTTGGCACATCATTATGATGTTATTATTTTGACGGAGACTTGGGTACACCAAGGTATATCAGATAACGAGTTTATAGATCCGCGGTATCAAGTGTTTCGATGCGATCGAGATCGTGCGGCGAGCGGGAGGCGGGTCGGCGGCGGCGTACTCGTAGCGGTACCCGCGAGCTGGCAGCTGCGATGCGAACAGCGCACGCGTTCGGTTCGCCGCTGGCGCCTGCGACTTTTTCGCCACTAGTGGACCACGTGATTATTGAAATACGAATGCGTAAGTATTGCTATATTATAAGTGCTGCGTATATTCCGCCTAACTTAAGTTCTGATATTTATTTAACACACTTTGACATGCTTTCCTCCATTTTAGAAGCTTCTGACGTAAATAAATTTATTATAGCGGGTGATTACAATCTACCTACCATACAGTGGCGTGACTGTAGTTCTCACTTAGAGCCAATAATTTGTAGTAACTATTGCTTATCAAACAAGAGCCTGATTGAATTTATAAGTCTTTGTAACGGTTATCAATTGAATAAATTTGCTAATACAAAGGGAAGGATTTTGGATCTTTTTATTACAAACATAAGATGCAGTACCACTTCTCTTGCACTGATACCGTTTGTAAAACCTGATGAGCACCATCCTCCTTTCTTTGTTCTGTTGCCAGTCTCAAGTAGCTTTACGCCAATCTCGAGAAAACCTAGAATAGATTTTAATTTTAATAAAGCCGACTACGGTGTAATTAATAATGATATCGCTGAAACCGATTGGGACGAGCTGTTTGCGTGTGGCGGCGCTGAAAATGTGGTTTCAGCCTTTTATGAAAGAATATATTCTATTATTAAAAAACATATTCCTATAAAAGTAATTAAATCATCACAATTTCCTGCATGGTTCTCACCTGCACTAACACATATTTATAAAAACAAGAACAAATCTTGGATTAAGTGGAAAATATTCAAAAATAAATCTTATTATGCAGTTTTCTCCATGTACAGGGAAAGGTTTAAAACAGAATCACGTATCTGCTATAGTAAGTATATGTCTTCAGTCGAGAATAGTATTCGCAAAAATGTTAAGTACTTTTGGAAACACATAAATAATATGAGAAAAAGGTCTGATATCCCGGATAGTGTAGTATTTAAAGATCAAACTGCAAACAGTCCAGCTGATATATGTAATTTGTTTTCAATTTACTTTAATTCAGTATTTGAGCCATCATCTGTCATCAAGGACTACGATGTTGAAACTATACTGGATAGTAACAATACATCTGACCTCATTCTCAGTAACATAAAAATACCTGAAGATGCAGTTTTAAAGGAGCTACGCACACTTGACGCAACTAAGGGTTCTGGAGTAGATAATATCCCGCCAGCCTTCTTAAAGTCAACTGCTCTTACCATATTTAAGCCATTACACCATAT
Organism: Selenia dentaria; assembly: GCA_917880725.1. NCBI lineage: Eukaryota > Metazoa > Arthropoda > Insecta > Lepidoptera > Geometridae > Selenia > Selenia dentaria. Next base: position 24,927,281 of record OU862896.1, on the reverse strand, counting down.
ATTTAACTTGTGTTTACAGCAAGGGGTATTCCCCTCTGTTTGGAAATCTGCGCGAATCGTGCCAGTTTTTAAAGGTGGTGATAAATCAAACGTAGAAAACTATCGCCCTATATCCATTCTACCCACTCTGTCAAAGATTTTCGAAAGGGTAGTGCACAATGACATATTATATCCATCATTATATAATTATATTATACCACAACAACATGGTTTTGTTAAAAGACGGTCTACAGTTACCAACCTTTTGTCTTATGCATCTTATTTGTTTGAGGGACTTGATATGAATAAGCAAATAGACAGCGTATACACTTTAGACTTTCAGAAGGCATTTGATAGAGTGGATCATAAGATACTTCTGGAGAAACTAGCTTATAATGGAATTCGAGGCAACTTATTGCGATGGTTCAAATCCTATGTAACTAATCGCAATCAAAAGGTGGTTCTCAATGGGCATGAGTCAGAGATTGTATCTATTAGTTCTGGTGTACCACAAGGGTCAATATTGGGACCACTGCTTTTCGTACTGTTCATCAATGACGTACATGACTGTTTTAAATTCTGTCACTTCCTGCTATACGCAGACGACTTAAAAATGTACCATACTATAGACAACGCTGCTGATCATGAGCGTTTCCAACAGGATCTTGACCGTCTGTCCACTTACTGTATTAATAATAAGCTAAATTTTAGCATTAAAAAGTGCAAAGCTATTACTTTTACAAAAAAAAAGTATGTAAGTAATTTCTCGTACAGGTTATGTGGTGAACAACTGGGGACTGTTGAAGCGATCAGAGATCTTGGAGTCGTATTAGATAACAAATTACATCTTGACGTACATATTGATAACATCATCAATAAAGCTTTTAAACTGTATGGTTTGGTAATACGATTTGCTACTAAGTTCAGACGGCCCTCTACTTACCTGCATCTTTATAAGTCCTTAATTCGCTCTCAACTTGAATATGCTGTGTCCATTTGGGATCCTTATTATAGTAAATATGTTGTAGCTCTCGAACGTGTACAGAAAAAATTCTTGCGCTGTATGCATTATAAATGTTTCCGTAGCAGTTTATCATATGAACAGCTCTTACATAAATATAAACTATTGAAACTCCAGGCTAGACGTAAACAACTGGAAGCAATGTTGCTTTATGACCTATGTCACAATAGATATGATTGTATACCTATCATTAGTAAGATATGTTATAAAATACCTACTAGAACGCACTGCCGTAAACCTTCACAGTTGTTTGCAACCTTCCGGTGCCGCACTAACGCTGGTAAGCGTTCTCCGCTATATCGGCTGGTACAACTGTATAACTCAAATTTCAATAATATTGATATTGCGGCAACGCGACCTAGTATGTTTAAGAATAAAATTATACAACTTCTAGAATAGATAGTACTACCACCTATCGCATTATGTACCTAAAGTTAATACTTTTTAAATAATCCGTGGTAAACGGTGCTGATACCATAGTTAGTACTATGTTAAATATAAGTTTTATTAGGCTTAAGCTTTTACTGTGGTATTGTTTGTTTACCCCAATAAATTAAAAAAAAAAAAAAATTATCTTTGTGCACCGGGCGGTGACAACAATAGGGTCGTGTAGTGGTGTCGCATATTTAGGCCTGCCACTCCGTTCAGTCTCTACCTCATCCAGAAATACAAAGCCACTTGTTGCTTTGTAGGCATCCATATACTGACCACACATTGTCCCCTTGATGATCGAGGATGTGTCGTTGTATATAGCTGCTTCAGCCTCTTCGAGTCTCTTTTGCAGGACTCGGGATTCGATGATGCTGCCCTCGTCAGCTCGCCTGAAGGACTGCAGGATGTTCTTGCAGTTCCTGAGATTGACGTCTTTTGTCGCTTTCGTTATGGCGTGGAACTCGAAGAAGTCAATCGCTACGTGGCTCACTGGGACTGACTTGTCCCATGTCAATTCTGGTCCGAGGTCGTTTCTGGAGTGCTGAGTTATGTATATGTTATATTTATAAATTGGCTACTTATGCCCGCTTACTTCGACGTTCTCTAAAATGTTGCTGAATCGGGCAAAATTCAAAATATTTAAGATTTTTTATGTTGTTAACAAACTGTTCAAGCACAAGGCCCACCATATGTTAAGTGATAACCTCTGCCCAAAACATTTCCTCACATAAGAGACGAACTGCACTGCGCTCGTAACTAAGTTGGTAAGTCTCATGTGTCTGTAATTTCGCCGGCAACCATACCTTCAAACCAAAACACAGTAATGCGAACATTACTGCTTCATGGTAGAAAAAATATGGTGGCAGTACGACCCCGGACGAACTCATTCACAAAGATTTATATTGGTCTCAAACAACTGTTTTCAAATGAGGAGAACGCTGGGAACTTTTCTACTGGTTATACGCATACAGCCCGATTTACTAGTAACCGTCTTGTCGGGTACCACACACGAAGCACCTGTACCTCTACCATGAGTTGGCAACATAAATGTCATCTATAGTCGATACTCGATCTCGCCTACCTATTAAGCTTGTGATTGGCTTACTCGCTATCAATTTTAGGCTGAGTTTGACCGCTAGGTGGCACTGTTCTTTTTTTCATACATTTTTTAACGGCAGTCGATAGCGAGCTTCGATTGGCGTCTATGTTGTAAACTCATGGTAGGCCTACTGAATTGCTTATAATTGTGGCATCACAGCAGCGTATTGTGTATCGGTTTGAATATGCTTTAGCAAAGTGAAATTATTATTGGCGTATGAGAAATTATATTGTGGGGTTACGGGCACAACGCATTACTACTTACAAGAATTACGAGCGATCGCCGCCGGGTATCGGCTCATATGTCTATTTAGCTATGATATGCCACTATATGAGGTTAAATATTAAAAGCTAAATATAATCTTAAAAAATAACCTCATAGGACTTTGGTTCTATTAAAATACCGCGTTTATATTTGTTAGCCGGCAAAATAAAAATTAGACCAATCTGGGTGATCTCTTTTTACTTTTTATTACCTTTGTTTCGATGGTGGCGCCTGTGCTTGCAGAATTTATTTTAACATAACAGCTTTCAACCATATATGTTGCAGCCGACTCTATACTTAGTTATATTATTCTCGCTTAGCCACACCATCCAGCACACATTCCTCACTAGCCGTCCCCCCTCGCTTGTTGTCTGAAGGTACGCACAAATCCTCGCTCCGATAAGCCGAATTCAATCACTGACTGACTTCAAATACGCTGAGTGAGGCTGCGAAAATAAATTCAAATAAAGTGGCTTACATTCCAATAAATAGGCGAAACATTCCAAATGAAGTTGTATAAATACTTACCGAACCGCGCACCGCATACTTACCGAACGCCGGTAAAAAAGGTAAATGCCGTCTCCCTGCCTTGGTGGAAGGAGCGTGGAAAGTTGATCAATTCTACAAACATACAAACTTGTGAAGGTGCTTTCGTCCGCCCCGGCTAGGCAAGTGAGAAAGTAAGAAGGGGCTACCCCCTTCTTAATTTCTATGAATTTTACCTAAAATGCCTATTTAATTACATATTATATTGAACATGGGTGACAACCAAGACCGAAGGGCCTAAGTGCGTAATGCCTAAGGCTAGGTAGGGAAAAGGTAAGGTAAGCACGGAAGCCCTAGTTGAAAAAAACACTTGGTAAGGACTCGATATCAATATTATTGGCGAGTAACGGTGCATAATGATGTACTCGTTACGTGTACGTTGTCGTAGTTATTTCAGGCAGAATCGATGGAGGGGTGCTTGTCAGATTACCTCCTCGTGTGCCCGAGTACTGCTGGTCCTCTTGGATACGGTTTATCCCGGGGGAATAGCAGTATTTCGGGACGGTGCATCCTGGGCAACGGTTAATAACTTCTCTTCACGGGATCTTGTTGACCGTTGGCAAAAGATCTGACACGGTGGGCTCCTCCGCGTGTCCCTATGATGTTAGCATAGGGAACAGCGGATGGTGCAGGCGGGCTCCGCCACGAAGAGGGGCAAGATGGTAATTGCCCAGCGGACCTTTGGGTCGTAGTACGGCAGGCCTGCAAGGCCAGCGGTGCGGCAGGGTTTGTCAACTCGGCTTCCCTGTCGGACAACATAGACGTGGGACTTGGTCGGCGTCTTGGCCTTATGCTAAGTAGCGGCGATCCGAGTCGGAGTAAATGGCTCGTCCGGCGCCCTGGATAATCTGGGAAGCGGCGGTGCGAGCTGATACGATGAGAGCGGTGTGGTTTGAGCTGGAACCAGCATTATGACATTTTGCCGTAAGGCGGGTTTCAGCATAAACTACACGGCAAGCCCGTAGGGGCAAAGGTGGAAACATCGCAGTGGGGGCATCAACAAGGAATCTTTCCTTGTGGAGGTCCCCAATACGTCATAGAACCCTAATACTAAGGACACGCTCGCCGAGGGTATGAATGGCCGGGGGGTAACCGGTCGCGAGAGCGAACCCTGGGGGACCGCACCCCCTTCACAAAAAAGGATAAAATAATGAATAAGGCAGATTCCGAAAAAACTACCCCAGGAGGGTACCGGCATGGGTCCGGAGAATCCCTCGGTGCCGCTGCTGCAGTGCCTACGGGCACTGCAGAAGCGGCATTCTGCCCCTCGTATTCTGGGGGGGGCAAGAACTGCTTTGACGATGATAGGGAGGAAGGACGAGGAAGTGAGTCGCGGGATGGAAGTGGAAGTAGGAGAAACAGGGAAAGGTCAAGAGCGTCCGACTCTGACATGGACGTGACAGTGGAAAGATCGGCAAGATCACCCGTGATTAGTTGCCGACCTGTTAACCCAGCGAAAAAACGGAAAAAGGGGTCTCCGTCTGAACTCTCCTCTAGCGAGAGCGAATGTTCGCAATCTGGAGCGTTCAAGTCACCCACTCCTATGGATGGCATGAATGTTCCAAACAGGCGAAGAGAGTTTCTCAAGACGGGTAAGAAAGAGGCGGAGCTTATGCTCGAAGAGCGGGCTCAAGATGTAGCGACGAGCAGGGCGGCTCTAAAACTACAAGTTGCTGGGGACGACGATGCCGACACGACGGAAGCGCTCAACCGCATCATTATGAATGATGTCGCGTTGGTGTGTGAAGTGGCGACGAAGTCGAAGAACCTGAAAGGCACACTTCAGCGTGCCCTAAAAGAATCGGCTTCATCCATAATGGCGGTGACAGAAGTCCTCCTTAAGAGGAATTCTGCAGACCTAAACGCCAAACTGCTAGCAGACAACGTTCGACTGCAAGGAGAATTGACATCCATGAAACAGGAAATGGCGGAGCTTCGAAGGGAAGTGGCAAAAGTCACCGGTGACAGTGCCCCTATATCCCAGCGACAACCATCACCTAAGAGGACGCGGGTTTCTAAACCTGGACCACTCTCGCAAGGAGACGAACAGTTGGAGGAGCTGAAGCGTTCGCTGATGATGCAAGTTGGCAACATGCTGAACGCTCGGTTCGAGTCACTGGAAGGACGCCTTCCCCCGGAGGAGCGACTACGCCCTCCACTTGCGGCTGATAGGAGGAAAGCTGCTGCGGCAGCGACTACTCCCAAGCCCAACGCGGAGGCAGAAGCGAGACAGCCACAGGCGGCAAAATCTGCGGCCGCCCCGAGGTCAAAACAGACAAAATCGGGGCACAAGGGTAAAGCTGCAAAAGCGGTCCCCCCAAAGGGAACTCCTTGCCATCTTCCACCTGCACCTGAGTCTATGGACGTCCCATGGACAACGGTGGTAAAGCGGGGGAAAAAGACGAAGACAAAGACGTCGGCGTCAACGGTGGCGACATCCCAGTCGCAAACCAGAGCGGCGACCGCGAAGCCCAGGAGCCAGCCAGCTCCGGTTAAGCTGCGCCCTCCTCGATCGGCGGCTATAGTCCTAAAACTACAGCCAGGTGCCGAAGAGAAGGGCGCAACATACGCCAAGGTGCTTGCGGAAGCCCGCCAAAAGGTAGACCTGGCTAGCTGCGGAATCGCTAGCGTACGGTTCCGCAAGGCAGCTACAGGTGCTTGCATTCTGGAGGTTCCAGGAGCAGCCAGTGGGGAAAAGGCGGATGCATTGGCCCAAAAACTTAAGGACACGCTAGGCGAGGATATCGTGACCGTGTCCAGGCCAGAGAAATGCGCAGAGCTGAGGGTCTCAGGGCTCGACGACTCTGTATCTGCCGATGAGGTAGTAGCTGCCGTTGCACAGCGCGGAGGGTGCTCAAGGGAGTCGGTGACACATGGGGAGTTGCGGAGAGATTCCAAGGGTACCTGTTCCCTCTTCGTGCGGTGTCCGGTGGCCGCTGCTAAGCGACTGGGAAATGGTGGACGGCTTTTGGTTGGGTGGATATCTGCGCAGGTTAAGGTGCTGGAACCCAGGCCAAGGCGGTGCTTCCGGTGCCTGCAAACTGGGCACGTTCGTGCTCAGTGCACCGCTGAGGTAGACCGTAGCGATGAGTGCTATCGCTGCGGTCAATCCGGACACAAAGCGGCCAAGTGTTGCGCGTCTGCGGCTCATTGTTCCCTCTGCAAAGCCGCGAGCAGACCTGCGCAACACAGGTTGGGTAGCAAATCCTGCCACCCACCCAAACCAAAACGGGGGCCAAAAGCAGCGGCTCAAGCTGCCAAGGCCCCAGAAGCATCCAGCTACCCCCTCGATACTGAGGGAGGTGAGGAGGTGATGCTTATTAATTGATTGATTATGGCTCATCGCTTTCTACAGGCAAATCTCAACCACTGTGCTGGCGCGCAAGATCTTCTCTTGCAAACCATGGCACAGTGGCTGATTGAAGTGGCAGTGGTCGCTGAGCCGTACTTCGTCCCTCCCCAGAATAACTGGGTAGGTGACGTTGATGGCTTAGTGACCATCATCACCTCGCCGGCTGCTGGACCCCTTCCAGTGATAGCACGGGGTCGGGGGTACGCCGCGGTCAAGTGGAAGGGAACGGTCCTCATCGGGGTGTACTTTTCACCCAACAGGAGTCTCGCTGAGTTTGAGCAGTTCCTGGACGCGGTAGGGGCCCTTATGGGGCAGACTCTACCGTGTCCGGTACTTGTTGCGGGGGACCTCAACGCCAAATCTTTGGCTTGGGGATCACCTGCGACGGATTCGCGAGGCGAGGCTCTTGAGGAGTGGGTGACGATGGCTGGCCTTTCAGTACTTAACCAAGGGTCCACAAACACATGCGTGCGACATAGCGGGGGCTCTATCGTAGACGTCACGTTTGCATCCCCCACTGTCGCATGCCGTGTTCAGGGTTGGAGGGTTCTGGAGGACGTGGAGACGTTGTCCGATCATCTATATGTTCGTTTTGACGTTTCTGCGTCTTCACACAGCCCTGAAACTCGTCGTCGATCAACAAGGAACACCCCGAATCCCCCAAGATGGGTTCTTAGGAGCTTGGACAAAGAGACGCTGGTGGAGGCTTCTATTGTCCATGCCTGGCAGTCCCTCCCGGATGAACCGGTAGAGGTAGAGGTTGAGGCGGAGCGATTCCGGGACGCCCTCACGCAAATTTGCGACGCTGGCATGTCCCGAGCGAAATCTCGACCTCCAAAGCGACAGGTATACTGGTGGTCTGACGCGATTGCCGATCTCCGGTCTGACTGTATTAAGGCTAGGCGCCAATATACCAGGCATCGTCGACGGCGACGCCGGGACGAGGATACTGAGAAGCAGCTGTACGAGGCCTACCGCGGGAAGGTAATCGCCCTGCAGCTGGCTATCAGCAATGCCAAGTCACAGGCGAGGGCTGAGCTCCTCGAGACTCTCAGTCACGACCCGTGGGGGCGCCCGTATAAGACGGTCAGGGGGAAGATGCGTGCTTGGGCGCCCCCACTTACTGAGACTCTCGAACCCTCGTTGCTGGAAGAAGTGGTAGCAGCCTTGTTTCCGAACAGAGCGGTGTACCAGCCCCCAGCGATGGCCCTTTTACCGGAAGGAGGTGGTGAGCAGAGGGAACAGGATGGCCAGATACCCCCTGTGTCGCAGGGAGAGCTAGGCGCGGCCATGCTGAGGGTGAGGGCCAACAAAGCCCCTGGTCCAGATGGCATTCCTGGGCGCGCCTTGGTCATCGCTCTCGGAACCCTTGAGGACCGGTTTCGACGCCTACTCGACGCCTGCTTGGAGACGGGACGATTTCCGTCTCAGTGGAAGACGGGCAGGCTCGTCCTCCTGAGGAAGGACGGTCGCCCTGCGGAGTCTGCCTCCGCTTACCGCCCGATCGTGATGCTCGACGAGGCTGGCAAGCTTTTTGAGCGGGTCATCGCCCGTCGGCTTACGAAGCACCTTGGAGAGGTTGGACCCAACTTGTCCGACCAACAGTTTGGTTTCCGGGGGGGTCGCTCGACTATCGACGCAGTCGAACGTGTCAGGACCCTCTCGAACGAGGCGACAGCCCAAGGCGGGGTGATGCTGGCGGTGTCACTCGATATCGCTAACGCATTTAACTCCATGCCGTGGTTGTGTGTCGAGGAGGCGCTGAAGTACCATAAAGTGCCTCCTTACCTCTGTCAGATCGTTGGAGCTTACCTCTCCGAGAGATACATCTCGTACACTGGGCGCGGAGCTAGAGAGCAGCGGCGGGTAATGTCGTGTGGTGTCCCACAGGGATCGGTTCTCGGGCCGCTCTTGTGGAACATTGGGTACGACTGGGTGTTGCGGGGCAATCTCAATCCGGGCGCCCACGTGATCTGCTACGCAGATGACACGTTGGTGACTGCCCGGGGCGAGACTTTTGAGGTGGCTGCCCGTCTAGCCACGGAAATGGTGGCACTGGTTGTCGGTAGGATAGAGTTATTGGGACTCCGGGTCGCGCTCGATAAGTCGGAGGCTGTGTGTTTTCACGGCCCTCGCAGGGCGCCACCCAGGGGTTCCTTCATCTCTATCGGTGAGACCCGGATCAAGGTCGAGTCTTCGATAAAATATCTTGGGCTCTTCCTTGATAGCAGGTGGAATTTCCGCGAGCACTTCACTCGCATGTCACCCCGATTGATTGGGGCGGCCGCTGCCTTAAAGCGACTGATGCCCAACATTGGGGGACCGAGAGGAAGCAGTCGCCGCCTGTATTTGGAGGTGGTGCGATCCATGGCCCTGTATGGAGCCCCCATCTGGGTGGATGCCCTAACGGAGTCAAACATTGCTCTGCTGAGGAGATCTCAGAGAGTGATGGCCATCGGGGTCGTACGTGGGTACCGCACCACCTCCTACGAGGCGGCGTGCGTATTGGCGGGGTCTCCCCCCTGGGATTTGGAGGCCGAGTTCTACGCAAATATGTACGTGTGGCGCTCGCAGCACCGAATCCGAGGGGAGATTCTCCCGCCAAGAGAAGTGCAAGCATGGCAAAACCGCGCTCGACAGTCCCTTATTGGGTGGTGGAGGGAGCGGCTGGACCAACCTAGGGCTGGCCACTGGACTGTTGAGGCTGTCCGACCCGTCCTTCAGGACTGGTTGGACAGGGAACACGGGTCACTTACCTTCCGGTTGGTGCAAGTCCTTACGGGCCACGGGTGCTTTGGGAAGTACCTGTGTCGCATCGCCGGAAGAGAACCGACAACAGAGTGTCACCATTGTAGCTGTGACGAAGATACAGCGCAGCATACGCTCGAGGAGTGCCCAGCTTGGGAGAGCGAGCGCCGTGAACTCGTCGCAGTAGTGGGGGACGACATCTCGCTTCCGTCATTGGTCAAGGCCATGGTGGAGAGCGAAAAGTCGTGGGACGCGGGGCTAGAATTCTGCGAACGGGTCGTGTCGCAGAAGGAGGCTGCCGAAAGGGAGAGGGAGATCACCTCTACTCTTCCGATCCGCACCCGGAGACCCGGGCGTAGGAGGAGGGCGTATCAAGCCCTCCTCCATCCCCCATAACAGAGGTCTCGGTGATGGACACGGGGGTGTCCATCGCCATTTAAAGACCTCGAGGTGGCGCGCGCGGTGTTTCCGCGTGCCCCTCATTGATGCTGGGGTGGAGTGACTCCTGCTCCATCCCACCGGGATGGGGTTCTCATGAGAGGACCAACGTTGCCGGGACCGCGGACGATTGCAAAAGCTTGCCCGTAGTCCCGACATTAAGGCGCCCGGAGAAACACCGTGTGGTGGTTTAGTCGGTATGGTCTGCTTGCTGCTATGGGTGCAGTTGGCGATACAAGACGAGTCCGACATACCCCGTTGAATCTCCCCGGATTTGGCGGGGATGTGTAAGTGAATTCCCCACACGATAATAAAAAAAAAAAAAAAAAAAAAAAAAGGCAGAATCGATGGAAGGCCTCAATACGACGCTCAAAGGCTTCAATCGAGTCAACCAACGGGTTGGGCTTAACATGGACAAGAAATAAATTAAACTTTGCAATTTTAGAGAGAAAAACACAAGACATTCATTACATTAGGGTTCGAATCCTGTCCGAAAATTGTAGTTTCGTCTCGCTAAGCAAGACGCTTTAACAAAGATATCAACAAGAAAACAAACAAAAAGTTTAAAAAGTAGCGTAGGCTTTGCCGCAGTCGGATAATTATGTAACCAGTTGAGCAGATAGTAACGAGCGGACATAGGAACGGACATACACACATACGAGTATATGTACATACAGATCCAATACATAATCCTCGTTTTGGGTCCCGCCGCAGTCGGATAAACGCGCGCCGCGTTTCATCGTAGTCTACTTAGCATATCAGTGTGTCTAGCACAAATTTTGTGTAAGTGAAACATAATAAATATAAGTTTTCTGTGCCACAGTTGTACTAGATAAAAGATAGTTCGTACTGTTTACGTCAAAAATACGATTACGTAAAATTTTACGCAAATGTTCGTGCTACGCCCACTGCTATCTGTGCCACAGTTGTTGTATACATGATAGTTTGTACTGTAAGTTTCACGCGAAAATTATTTGTGCTAGAGCCGTAATAAGGGTGTTTATGTACATATTAAACTAACCGAACTATTACGCGACAGTATTGCTTAGCACGTGCAATAAAGGCCTGATGTACACTACCGCCACGCCGTGTATTTTTCATTAAAAAACGCATATTTTTAACTAGCAGACCGTCCGCAGTTTCCGTATATACAATTTTCTCTATGGTCCGCAGGTTCGGTCGCGTGGCTTTGCGGGATGGTTTAATGGGTTTACATTTTTTGCGCAAAATATATAATTATATATAGGTATATGTAGTTTTTTTTCTAAGAAAAAAGTATCCTTAGTTACCTCTTATAACATCAGCTATCTGCTACTGAAAGTCCCGTTCAAATAGCCATTTCAGAAATTAGTTGAAACAATCAATATAAATACAAAAACTATATGTATGAAAAGCTGTTTATTTACATATTTATTTTATTTTAATTGAAAACAGTACACGCACGAGGCCCACTTAATATTAAGCAGTAACCTCTGCCTAGAACAGATGCATTTCCTCACAAGTGACGAACTGCACTGCACCCATAACCCTGAGACATTGTGTTGTTAAGTTTCATGTGCTTGCAATTTAATCAGCAACCATATTTTTAAACAAAAACACAGTATTGCGAACATTACTGCATCACAGCTTGCTGACAAGCGGACAATCAAGCAACCTGCGCAAGAACTACAGCACGGGAGTATCCAGATATGAGAGTATCTAAATCAAAATTGGAGTGTACTTAGTTTACTGACAAGTTAACAGCGTGGATACTAAATAAAAACTCAATTACAATGTTTTGTAAATGACCATAAAACATAATGAAAGTGTTCCACTTGTGTGGGAACCAGCTTGTAACCAGTTCCCACGCTTAACGAAACCCATAGCTATAAGTGCCAATAAACATAACTATTACAAATCAAACAAGTCATATCGTTATTGAGGTATTTTGCCTTTATTTTCAAAAGGAGGCGATTTATCTAGTTACGGATATACTTATATTAATAGTATTTATATTTTTACATGGAAATTTTTCATCACATTAAAACAATTAAATATCCTAGGCCATTTATCAGTATTCAATTCAGTATCAACAATGAGTTATGTCATCTCAAAAAAATACCAACCATTCTGTATTAATCTATCTGTTTAATCTTTTTTGACACATACCAACTGCATTGGAGCAATGATTTAAAAAATCTTATGAATAATATACAAAATAATACAAACATTGTTGAGTTCACGTCTCGACGGAAAAAATAATTGAGATTTAACATTATCGTAACATTTAATTCCTTCCGGAAAAATTCGTGATTAATTTACATGTATTTTATAATTAGTGAGTCCGATTCGATTCTTTACAGAAAAATAAATATACAAATATAATGTGACTACACAACCGGTGATTGCTTAAAATGTGGCGAGGCGAGCACTCAGCATTTCTCGTCTGCTAACAGTGGGTCAAGAGAGAAGCCGAGGTCTAAGACGGGCGCCGAGGTCTTCACGTGTTTCAGCGGCGCCCGCGCTTTGCTCAGCCCCGCGTGGGAAACGTGTCCGTTCAGTCCATGCCTCGTATCCCCCCCACCCCCAAATAGTTCACTCAAAGTCTGCTGTACCTTCCCCCCACTCTCACTACACGTCACTATCAGTTTGCGCACTTCGGGCTTATTGCTTTTACTCGCGTTCATATGTACACTTTTAGATAAGGCCAGCGCATTCTGACCGTAGTAGAAATTGTTCGTGGCACCTGATGTCTTGCACTGAGACCTAGAGAGGGAGGATTTTATGTTACTTCGGACGGTGGCGTAGCGCTTGCCGAGTGTTACAGCGCCGCCCGCGTGGGACGCATTGTATGTACAGAGAGCTAGAGGCCGTGGGCATGAGGAGTACCAGCACACGTCTGAAGGGACGAGCGTCGGTGGTCCATCCTCTGTTTTATGTGTTACGTGCCGCATCGGGGTTCGTTCGGGTGACGCGATTCTGATGATGGGCACGTGTGTCGGCAGATCTGCATCATCCGGCATCAAAAATGGCTCACCTCCCATTGGCTGGCTCAATAAAGAAGTGATACTGGATGTATCAGGAAGCACTGGGTCTTCGACACTTAACAGGCTCGCATAGATGTTCTCAACCTGTTGCTCAGGTGTGAGACTATTAAAAGCGCTCAGATCTATCGAAGTGTTGACTAGGAGCGGTGGGAGGTTAAGCGGCGCAGGAGGAGGCAGCGGTGGAGCAACTGGCAGCGGCGCAGCGATGGGGACCGGCGCAGGAGCCGTCGCTGCCGCGGCGGCCGCCGCTGCCGCGTTTACACCAGCTTCTCGGGACGCTCTGTGCTCCGCCAGAAGGGTGTCGAAAGGCTTTGCGCGACCCTCGACCATTCTACGCAATGACAGTGCATGAGCCTTGCAAGTGAGTGACCTGGTGCAAGGTTTTGTATTGTCTAATGTGACGACACCACAGTGCTTGTTGGGATCATACTCACGCAGGTTGAACTTCGTTTTGTTGGATTTAGATCTTGATTGTGACTTTGTAGTAGGTGTGCTTGGTGTGGCAGGCGCCGTTTTTAAAGCTTGGGTGGTGTGCATGCTGGAGTCCATCATTGCCGGCATTAACGGTGGAGTGGTTGCTATATATTGTAAATTAGACAACTCAGCATCAGGTATTGTGTATGTGGACATTGGTGTGTGTAACGCAGGCCCATAGAGATCTGGCGTCTGAACTGGTTCGGTGGTCTGTGTAAAATTTAAATCTTGTAGGTTACCTATATCCCTAATAATATTTTTCCAGTCTGCTGAGTTTGTGATGTCATCAGCGCTCTGAATTCCTTCAGAGTTCATGATGTCGAAAATGTCATCTGTCAAGTTTTCACCGAGAGGAAGCTCCTCAGTGTCCTGTATACTGACAACAGGAAGCTCTCCACCCTCTACACACACCTGCACCTCTCCTGAGACAGAGGCAGTGCTGGGCTCTTCCAGGTATTGCAATTCCTGTTGCGGTAACACTATCCTTGATAGTGGAGGTGTAGCAGTATGAGCTGGTGAAGTCTGCTTCACAGGAAGTAAGTCTATAGGGGAAGGTGGGAGCTGCTGATGTTCCTTTTTATGCCGACTGCGACTTCGAGCTGGCGTCGTGGGTGGTGGTGGTGGGAAGAGGGGATCTAAGCCCGCATGGGACTCCACTAAGTGTCTATATGCCGCACTACACTTTACTATAACACCACACATGTGACACACTGCAGCATTTAAGTTGTCCATCTGAGGAAAAAGCCCATGAAGGCTCATGCTGTCATAACGCAGCCGATTCAGCCCGGAGCGACGATAGCGAGCGCCTCGGTCGCCGCTCTTATAGGGGTGAGCTTCGTGTATCCGCCTCGAGGCGCCACCCTTAGTCTCCGCCGGCGCCGGCGCCACAAACGCGCGGTCATCATCCGGCCGCGGCGACAAGTGCCCAATCTCGCTGATCCACAGGTCCCAAGGTTTTTCATGGCACTTAGCGAGACTCACAATCTTCGCCGCAAACGGATAGTCGCCGGACATGTTGCTCCGTTTCCTGATAATCCGACCGAGGAATCGTCCCAAGTGCTCATGGGAGCCCTGCCATAGCGTAATCAGCTTCGCTCCTCTGTTAGGTTATTACCCCATATCTGCTTGCTGATGGGTAACCGTCGAGAGCGCTTCAGGGTCACATCGTATCGTGCCTGTTTACTTCATCATTTACACATGCTATACTAAAACGTGTTGAGATTGTCTTAGCTTTTATATTTACAGGGACAGATGATCTCTTACTGACAGCTGATTATGCAGATTGTAAGTTTTTCTCGACCACGGAACACTTCCATCTGTCGACATAAGTTTTCAATTTTCTTGTAGAGGTCCGCTTGATATAAACATGTATTAATTCAGCTTTATCTAATTGATATTAAACTCGATCCACTGAAATAAAATGTCTAAAATTCTGTTTGGTTGGTTGTAATTTACAAGAAAGCAAAGCAAAAGCATCAACACTTTTTTGAGTATTTGTAAAGACCGGAATAGTAGTCTATGTTCGTTCTTTTGTGAATGAAGTGAACTCAGACTACAAAGGGTATAAAGTGAACGGAAGTGAACGAGAACTACACGATTTATGTAAAAAATAAAATCAAGGAATAATGAACGAATGTTGATCAAAAAATGTTGCCACTATTAAACTACAACGAGGAATACATGTCATGCCGAAATAAAAACGCATCTCTTGTCTTCCCAGCAGTATATTATAAAAGATGTTGATACTTTCTTCTCTATAGAACTCACAACAGAGATACGGTATCAGTAGCGAATCATTGTATATAACTAAATATTAATAAGTAACTGTACCTTGTATTTATATATTATAGTTAAATTTATTATTATAAATTTTTAAGGCGCAAATGTCTGCTTAGCGAGACAACAAAAATAGCGTTTTTTTAGAGACGAAAATTACTCATCTTCGGACGGATCGAAACCAGCATCAATCCATGTCAGACGTCATGATTGTTTAGCGTCTTAATTGATTAACCTAACAGGCTACCGTGGCGATCAGTCGAAGCATCGACTTTAATTAACTATCTAGTTGAGTTTAGCCGTCGTATTGAGACAAAGCAACATCTATTGAACAACTTGGCAAGCTTTACCTAGACGTCAGAGAAGTTTTTATGAACACTTTCTTATTGATGTCGCAAAACTTCATAATGTATAGTATAATGATTTATAAAGCATTAACTAACACCTTCTTAGCGAAACCAAACTTTGCATTTAAAGAGACAAATTACACATCCTCGGACGGCTCTCGTTGATTTTGTTGTATTTTCCTAGAATTGTGTGTAACATTTCATTTAACATTATCGCGGTAATACGCATACTTGATAAGGAATGTATTCCTTAATAAGGTATTGTAAATAAGACAGAGCATTCACTTATTATTTTACATTTTATTCAATAATTTACTAATACTAAAACTAAAATAGTACTAAATACTTCGCATTTAATACTATTTCTCTCTGTTCAACAATGTTAAACTACAAGTATAAACTATTCTAATTATTTATATAAAGTAAAACAACATATCCCTTTAAATAAAGATTTTAGTCAACTTGTGCTCAGATTTTATAGTTGTTCCGACATAAATACGACGCTCAACGTTTCCTAGTGTTCACCTCGGCTAACGACCAGTATATATTTTATTTTTTCCTAGTATATATTTTAGTCTATGCTAACGACAACAGACTGGCCGCTTTCCGCCACGCTTACTACTTTTATAACAATATTTTAGCGGTAGAACAACTCTCCCACCATGATCGTCAACAATGCCACCTTGCGGTGAATTAAGAAAACATCTGCGAGTCAAATACATTCCATTTATCTAATAATACAACAATTTTGCTAATTTTAACCTACTGTAAATAGTTTGTCTATAATGTATGTTTTGGAACGAAGTTCCTTATCGCGCGTTGTGAAAGGGGGCTAGACGGAAAAAAATCTTACGAAAAGTTGTCACGACACTTTCTGCTATAGTAAGCTGTCTGTCTGTCTCTCTCTCTCTTATAGAAAGCAAGTGCGGCGTCGCATGTTTCTCTGTCTCTCTCTCTCTCTCTTATAGAAAGCAAGCCAGATCTTGTAATCGTAGCAAGTGGCGCCATTTAGTTCCGTAAATTAATACTAGATGGCGACTCAGGTAAAGTTAGCTCGCGGAGGCATTTCATTCACTGGACGTAACATGTAATTTTGAGAAATATATATTTTATTATTATTTTTTCTGATGAGGAACTTCGTTCCATCCGGGTGTCCCTTGACACCTCTTAAGTTTTTTTATAGTGAAATAATTATATATTGTTAACATGTGTTTCTTCAACTTTTAACGTGTAAAGTGGTAGATTATGAACAAATTGTAGCCAAAGTAAACAATATCGTTGTTATTATATAATTTTGTTTTTGCGTTTCCCTCATCAATTACTTTAGTACGTTTTAGTAGGTAATGCATTCACCGCATTATCATGTGTGACTGTGACATGACTGACTGACTGCTTGAATGGAAATCTATGTTGATGCAACTATACATATATAAATAAATAACTCGAGGAATGGCAAATATACAGAAGAGCGACACCAAAAAAATTTTTACTGAAAATAACTCGAGAAATTGCTTATATACAAAAGTACGAGACCATATAAAGGAAAAAAAAACTGTTGAAAAACTTTAGTTAGGTAGGTAGCTAGAATCTGTAGTCATCTATAGTGCGTTCGAATAGACACGATGTGAGCGTTTTTAGCGTAAATAATAACGCTCACAGGGGCGTTCGAATTGTGAAAATGTCGCTTATGTCTGTTTTTGTTCAGCGTTCGGAAAGCTATAAATGAGGTATTTTTGCCACCAAAACATGCAATTTTTGACCCACGTCCGGAGCATAGTTGTTTGTGATCGTATTTTGACAGCTATATATTTGATACAAAATCATGCGATTTTAGGTCTTTTGCTCAGTTGAGTGTTCGAATAAGGTGTGGGCAAAAATGGCAAAAGTTGCACAAATAACGTTTTTGAGCTTTAGGAACGCTTTAACAAAAGAGCCATCAATGACAACGCCACCAATGCCCTAAAAGCTAAACGAACGCACCTTAAGTTGTTTGTGTTGTGTTTGTGTCTGTGTCAATCACGGGGGTTTCACTTCCTTACTGTCCTGTGGACCTTAGAAAGGTGTTGTCTATGGTTATGCCACCTCGCATTATTCACCACAGTTATCTATGTTCAATTAAACGGTGGCTTCGTTCTCTTCATTTCTATTAGAGCAAAGAGTTTACGTAATCTTATATCGTTGTCTAATCATCATTTGTTTGAGAGTTGTCATTGATTGACGGACGTATGTCAAAGGTTAAAATTACTTTGAGCTAAATTATATTTAATTATCGTGTTTCTATTCCTATAATATCTGTTTATACACAAACGTTGTGTAACTTCATTGTACGTTGTCGGTGAGCAAAGATATCAATCAATCGATAAATTCCAACTCAATCCCGCTCAGGTTATGTGTCAATTCGGTGTTTCAAGAATGGGTGTAAACAGTATTATGGCTACAGAAGGTAAAGTTGCTAGCACAACTTCGAGCGGTGAATGACTGGAGAGATCTCAACCGGCACACGATACGGGTATGATCTTAACTTACATAGAGAAATAAGATGGTAACTCATTTTACAATACACTGAAATTCATTATCGGGTTGTATCTTATCCATGGCGACCTGTGGGAGTACACTCATAAGACACTAGTGATATCTGATAAGGCATAAAAAGAGCCCAAAAAGCAAGAACGAGGATTTATTTGATGATATAATCATATTGCCTGGTTCACGTAAGATATGCAAAAATGGCAAAGGTGTCATGGTAAGTTTTAAGGTCAGCTTTTGAAGATAAAGGTCTAAACAACCGCTGCAGACTTTTTTCAAAGTTACAAAGTTTAACGAAATATGTTCACCCAATGAGACTTGCAATGGGAAACTCAAATATGGAGTTGACTATAGACTATGTGTAGACCAAGCTGTTTCAAATGCAGGATTCATACAGACCCAAGTGCAAACACCAATGATACTGCACTATTAACGGATAAACAATACAAAGCAAGAAATCTCTACAGGAAAAGGCACAAGTTATTTAATATTTTAATTTAATCCACTTATGATGTGATAAAATTAAAGTTGAGAAATGATAATTTATTGTAACATTTACGTTAATAAACCTTATAATAAAAATACTTGTACAAAGGTATTACTTGATACCTAGCAGCCCAGATTTTCTTCAAAAATCTTTTTATTATCAATGTAAACACTTGTTCCATTCGTTAAAAACATTACTGATATCTGTATCATTTTAATATGACTAATATGTACGTATTTACAGTTATTTAATGCATATAAATTTATAGTCAGGTACTTACTATACGAGATACTATACTCGTACTTAAGTCACAAAACGAAAATGTTTAATGAGAAATTGTAATCATGCATGCTTTGAATCGTCATCTCACAAAACATAAGTGCTTTTAATATGTAAGGGAAACAATATGTATTACTCTTAATAAATTATAATCTTTGTTATTTTAGAATGTGTTTTTAATGTATTGAATTATCTTAAACTTTTAATTAAATTTAGATTAGATTTTTAATTTCATAAACCCTGGTTTACATAACAATATTTTAGTAGAGTAGATAGGAACGCTTCTTAGTACCTCGATATCAAACAGAACATCCCTACGTATCGATATCGACACCCGCGCGCTCGTCTTCACGTCACTAATTAGTGCGTTCGAATAGACACATTGTGAGCGTTTTAGCGAAAATAAAATAACGCTTAAAACAATCACAAGGGGCGATCGAATGGGTAATCTGTGGGTGAAAATGTCGCTCATGTCTCATTTAGTTCAGCGTCAGGAAAGCTAAAAAAGATGTATTTTTTGCCACCGAAAAGTGCAATTTTTGACCCACGTCCGGAGCATGGTTGTTTGTGATCATTTTTTCATAGCTTTGTATTTGACAGCATAATCATGCGATTTTAGGTCTTATGCTCAGTTGAGCTTTCGAATAGGGTGTGGGCAAAAGTGACAAAAATAACGTTTATGAGCTTTACGACCATTTAGCATTAAACAAAAGAGCCATCAATGACAACGCCACCAATGCCCTAAATGCTAAGCGAACGCACCTATTGTCACACATGGAAGATGAGCGTGAGACTATGATCCGTCAAAGTGGATGGCACTTAAAAAGTGAAACTTCTTGCTAACGTTCCATTCTGTGCCTTAGTGATTTCCATATTTCTTTAGATATGGGCTACGTTCCGGGAAGCGCCGTAATCACTCGCGGCGTTCGCACACCCATTCCATTAGAAGCCTGCGATCATCGTGAGCGAGCTCGATACGACATCGATGACGTCACCGAAAACGCTCACAACGCTCGCAGATCGTAGGTAGGTTTTCGTGGTCGTTTGCGAGCTGTCACTGTCAAACATCAAATGTATAGGATTCTATCGATTTTTGACAGAAAAGTTGACTCGCTTTCGCGTCCGCGTAACTGTTCCACTTGGGTTAAACATTGTAAGCATTCATTCCAACCAGAACGCTAAAACGGGGCGCGACTGTTGTGAGCGTTGACGGTGCTTCCCAGAACGTAATAGTCTGATAAGTCAGATTAATCTATGGTGTCAATGTCAAAAAAAGGGTTGTCATCTTGTCAGTCAATAATTTTACAAATTGTGCAAAAAATGTTTGATAAATAGAATGCTAACGATGCAGTAAACCGACTATGTTGGGCACTTCCTTATTACAAAGTTACATACCGGCATATCCATGTTTCTCAAAAGTATTGGCAAATCCGTCGTCTTTGGTGTTCCTATCGGTATAACCTTTCTTGACACCGTGGGTTATGTCGCCCGAGTAGAGGGTATTTCTATGCAGCCGGTACTTAATCCTGAATCACGGAACACCGACTATGTGTTTCTATCAAGATGGGCGGTCAGAGACTACAGCGTAAAGCGAGGTGACGTGATATCATTAGTGTCACCCAAGGACCCCAACCAGAAGATAATCAAGCGAGTCGTAGGGCTCCAAGGTGATGTTGTAAGCACTTTGGGCTATAAGAATCAGTATGTGAAGGTTCCAGAAGGCCATTGTTGGATTGAAGGTGACCATACAGGACATACACTGGATAGCAATACTTTTGGACCAGTATCATTAGGGCTAGTGAATGCTAAGGCTGTAGCTATAGTGTGGCCACCAAGCAGATGGCAAGCCCTTGAAGCTAAGCTACCTACCAATAGGAACCCTTTAAGTAGCCCTATCTAGTACAATCTTAGATTTAGTTCATGTATAAATTATTGTACATAAACATAGTATAATTCAAGTGGAATATTTTGTATAATATGTCATTGCTATTGAATCCTCAGTTTCTAGCCAAATTTATCTTTATTGTGTGACTGTCTTGTAAATATATTTTATGATAATGTTTACTTCTATTTCAACTCTTGATCTCCTTTCTAGTCTAAACTGCACTAATGCTACCGACAAAAGCAAGATTTGATATACACAAACAAACTTATAGAGTAGATTAGTAAAACATTGAAATGTTTAAATTATAATATCATTGAGGTCTTAGTAATCAGCAATAAAAATCATATATTTTAAGGTGCAAATGTGATTTCCTTAATAATGAATAAAGTTTTTTTGGACAACTATTATTCAATTTTATTATAAAAGGGCCTCTTGCCCAGCCCTGGCAATAAACACAGTTATTCCTTGTCTTCTATTTCAAGTTGACGAGAGACAGAATGATTCTACATTCATGTTTAGCATGTGCTAGTGGTACAAAGATATTTTTATGTTTATTAATTATTAGAGAATGAAAACTGTAGTTGTCTTAACCCTTTTCATCCCAGATATGTTAATACATGTCAGTTTCATTGATAAATCTTTAGTTTTAATTATCACAGTATAGGAAGGATTAAGACTCAATAGGCCATACTATTGTAAATTTCCAAGCAACAATTTCACTGATTGGTGTACTATAGATTGTTTGAATGGCTGTGATGGCATTGTTAGCATTTGCAAAATTTGCATTTGTGTAAAGCATTTGAGAAGCAAAAAGTCATTAATTTTAACTTTTGCTTTCATCATAATCACACCTCAGTCTAAAATGTACCCATGCCTGAGATGTGGGTTGAAAATTGATTGGCATTTTGAAGCTTTACAAACATTCTGCAAAACAGCCCATAACAATTTCAGTCATAGATTCATAATTTGAATGTGCTAGTGTGTATTTTTAGCATTTTTAGTTGTAATTTTTGCCAACTTAATGCTATCTGAACACAGCTTTTGTTATTGACATGGCTATGAAATAAAGCCTAACAATCTGACAATAAAACCTAGGTACTTACTAGTGATAGGATTTTTCTTGTTTATAATTTCACATTTATGATATAGTGAAATAATAAACTAGAAAAATCCTTGTACAACTTCCACTTATACGTAAAGGTTATACAAGAGAGTATAAGAGCTATGTGCATAAAATCTCACTATAGATGAGTAATAATGTAAAAATATATCTTTCTGTCTTTTATTTGGATGAATTATGTTATATTTGTATAATGCTATTCAAATAAATGCCATGAAAATAGCCTAAGCATAGACTGCTACAAATAGTATACATAAAAACATGCATATAATCCATCCACTACCATTATGCATAAAAATTGTCATTGTCAGAAAAGTAATGCTACTGAACAGGCATCCTCTGGGTATGTCTGCAACATTATTGTCATCATAACCATTATCATGTGATGACTTGCTCAAATGCAAGCCTATAAAGTATAAAAGAAATATACAACTGACATAACATTAAAACATTATTTTTATTAATCTTTAATAATAAATTAGAATTAAACAGTATTGATTTACAGACATACAAGATGTCAAAATAGACTAATAGTACAATTAACATTAACCTATGCAGTACTTTTCAAGCCATAAGTTTCCATTATTCCAACCAATTTTTCATACAATATCCCCTGCCTAATCACTTTATATGATCCATATTCTGACAAGTCTATAACAGTAGATCCTGTTCTACTCTGGTCTAATCCTTGGTTTAACAATCCACCATCGAAAATAGCACCTAAATGTACAAACAAATGTTCAAACTCTTTCACAGACAGTGTTGAAGGCTCATTACTAAAATTGGCACTTGTCAAGGCTACAGGCATGTCAAACTTTTTGGTGACTGAATTAATAAAATCATGTTTTGGTATTCTGATTCCTATTTTTGTTGTAGATGGATTCAAATATGGATTATCTAATAACTTTGTTTTCTCTAGGACAACTGTAACTGGCCCAGGCAGTAGTCTGTGCAGCAAACTGTCACTTAAATGGTTAGCTTCTCCCCATTTATGTACATCAGATATTTGACTGACACAAATTGCCACAGGTTTAGTGGAATCTCTTCCTTTGATTGTGTATAACTCTTTGATAGCTTGTGGGCAGTTTGCGCTGCAAGCTAATCCGTATATTGTATCTGTAGGCACAGCAATCACTTTACCCATGGCTAGATATTCAGCTGCTCTTTCTGATGATAACTCCTCAGAACATTGTATCACAGGTCCCATTTTATTAAACTTCATTTTTGGTGCATTTTTATATCGAACTAGAAATCTACTATATTGATCAAAGGTTTTACGACAGTTCATTATCACTTGCAGATTAAACACTAGCCATAGCAAGTAACACACTTATTTATTTATCGGTTTAATCTCTCCAGTTATGAGCACACTTGTGGTTACAGCAGCGATAGAAAGTAGTCATTGGTTCATCAGCTGATCGAGTTTGCAACTGCATGAAATAAGCTTTTCCGTGGCTGCACTTAGGGCATACAGCATCAGTAGAATCCACATTTTCCCAGGCAGCTGCACCTCCCATAATATAATCTAGTTCCTAGAAACAAATGTATATAATTATTTGATATAAAAAAAGTGTATTGGAAAGTATAAATAAAAACAAAAATTTAAGGAAAGAATGTACCTAAAGACAAATATAATTTGAAAATTTAATACCATCTTCCATTCTATTCAGTTATTGGAGTGTAACTTATAAACTACTAGACCGAATTTGCTGAAATTAAATGGGACCACACTGGAAGCACCAGCTATCAAACAAAAAAAAAATTTTTGAGAATTGGTTCACCCTATCGAAAGTTATGAGCTAAAAACATAAAAAAAATACAGTCAAATTGAACACCTTCTCCTTTTTGGAAGTCGATAGAAAATCAGCCAATTACTGCTGTGGATAATCAACAGATACTTTTTATACGCACTAAATAATATTTTTTCTGTAATTTTAAGTACTAGAATGATGCAATATTCATCTTACAAATTATACCCGATTTACATGACCATCACCTTGAGTTTCGGGAATGTCCGTGATGACACCTTTGATTGAATATTGTACACATATGGACAAGAGTTACACGCGTATCTTAGTGCTGCTTCATGCCCTTCTTCCACCATAAGTAAGTTGGCACACGTAGGACAGAACAACATTATCTTCAATTAACGTAAAAGAAGTCTTACTGTGTGACATCGGTCTAAGTTATTTGAATGCCGTACATAGTCTGTGATGATACTGTTAGGGTATTTCTGTACTTGAAAATACAATTAAAATTATATAGCTTTTGAGTTTTCAACGAGTTACGAACAGCCAGACCAGGCGTCAAGAAAAATCTCAAACATATTTATTAGAGGTTATCGCAAACACGTAGGGTACTTTCGCTAAATAATCTGTGGTATTTTCTTTTTATTTTACTATTTTCAAGTCCAGTTTTTATTTTTCTTTTGGAGTCTGGAGTTGGCTTTGCATGACTAATACATAAGTCCAATATTGCCAACGTAATTTTTGTAATGCCTGGGCCACATCAACGAGAAACGTCGCGCCACAGCGCCGCGCGCCGTTGGCTATCGCGATTATGACTTAACCGTTAGACGAAAAACGCCATTAACATTGGGCGATAATTCGGTTGGCGTTATTTTATGGCCCATTAAACAAAGGTAAGGTAAGCATGACTACATTTTGTTCAGCTACCCTTGTCGCTCACCATCGTCATCATTTCACCTTTTTTTTTGCCTCCCCCACAAATTTCCAAAAGGACCGGTTGGAAGCGGCCTGCATCCAACGTCGTCCTGCTACCTTTAGCAGGTCAGCGTCAGTCTACCTCGTCAGTGGATGACCTACGCTGCGCTTGCCGGTCCGTGGTCTCCACTCTAGAACCTTCCGGCCATCTGTTCTGCGTGCTATGTGGCCTGCCCACTTCAAGCTTGAAGGCGTCTTCCAATGCAGTGGTGAACAGTTTCGGAGATATAACGTCTCCCTGTCTCATGCCTCTTTGCAATGGATTTGCCTTCGAACTCTGCTCCTGTATTCGGACTGACATGTAGGTAGGCGTTTTTGTACAAACACTTCAATATACCGATAGTCAATACGGCACCGCTGGAGAGACTCAAGCACTGCCCACGTCTCGATCGAATCAAAGGCTTTCTCATAGTCCACAAACGCTAAACAAAGAGGCAAGTTATACTCTTCGGTCTTCTGTATAACTTGCCGTAGCGTGTGGATGTGGTCTATGGTACTATAGCCTTTTCGGAAACCGGTTGGTTCCGGAGGCTGGAATTCATAAAACCTGCGACTAAGACGGTTCGTGATGACCTTTGAAAACAGCTTATAAACTTGGCTCAAACGCGAGATGGGTCTGTAATTCTTAAGTAAGGTAAGTACTGCCACCTATTTTACAGAATAGAACCACCACGCTTTTGTTCCATGCTTCTGGCGTTAATCCTTCGAGTAAGACGGTATTTCTTTAGGACTTTAAGTGCCGGTGTACCACCCGCTTTCAGAAGCTCAGATGTGATACCATCATCACCCCGCGCCTTGTTGTTCTTAAGCTGTTTCAAGGCCGTCCTAATCTAGTACAGGCTGATGTCCGGGATATCTTCGGTATAATGTCGAGTCAGCTTGGCTCTTCGGTCTTTGGCCGAGCTGCTAACAGGTTTAGCGACTAAAAGTATAAACGTCCGTAAAAACTCTCGACCTCTCCTAGCACTTCTGCTCACCATAGCCAAGATATACAGGGCGTCCCAAACTTATGGGACATGAAGGGGAAGTACCTTAAATATCGTAGATAGTGTATTTTGCTTAAAGAAGACTTTATGTTATTTTTAAAACTTAGTAATTCCGCATTCATAGATTTTCTAAAAATTACTTGCTTCGTCTGGGAATCGAACCGACTCAAATGTCAAAAAAAATCACCCTACTTTTATGATGCCAATCGAAAGAATAGCTAAAAAATAATAACTCTGCTTATTATTTTTTAGCTTTTCCGAAAACATCGGTGAGAGAAGGAGAACATGAAATTGGAGTTTCGAAAAGTAAAATACACCGTGTATTAAAAAAACACGGTTTTAAGAGTTATGTTGAAGGACGATTGGTTCAAAAATTACTTCCGGGCGATACAGAAAGGAGAAAATATTTCTGTCTTGATATCCAGGCACGCTTGCTCGAAGATCCAAATTTTTTGGATAATATTATTTGGACAGACGAATCTAACTTTAGTAATAACGGTATGTATAACCGCAACAATAATCGTATTTGGTCTAAAGAAAATCCCCTACGAGTCACTGAAACGAATAACCAAGTGCGTTTTTCACTCAACTGTTGGTGTGGACTTTTAAAAAACCGGGTTTTCTTAATCCATTTTTACCAAGGAACCTTAAACACAGAAAAGTATTTAGGAATACTTCAAATTTTAAGGGATGAGATAAGAAATCTTTCCGCGGCGGAGCAAGAAAACTTAATTTTACAACAAGATGGAGCTCCGGCTCATAATAGTCGGAGGGCAACAGATTTTCTAAATGAATGTTTTCCTACATGGATTGGTACAAATGGACCGATGAGATGGCCGGCCAGATCCCCGGACCTTACACCATTAGATTTCTTCTTTTGGGGATACGTGAAAGATATGCTATACAAAAAGCGATACGAGAACGTGGGCGAGTTGCAAACTGAATTGTGCCATATCACATCGAGTGTTCACCATAAAATGATAAGAAAATCAACAGGTAGCGGACTCATTAAAAGATTGGCGATTGCGTAAGACAAGAGGGATCACATTTTGAGTATTTAATTAATTAATTTTTAAAAAAATACCCACTTAATTGACTACGGCATTTACATGCATGTTTTTATGTTGATTAAAATGATTAATTTTACTTTGTTCCTTTCTTTTAAAATACAATGTTACCTAAGCAGAGTTATTATTTTTTAGCTATTCTTTCGAGTGGCATCATAAAAGTAGGGTGATTTTTTTTGACATTTGAGTCGGTTCGATTCCCAGACGAAGCAAGTAATTTTTAGAAAATCTATGAATGCGGAATTACTAAGTTTTAAAAATAACATAAAGTCTTCTTTAAGCAAAATACACTATCTACGATATTTAAGGTACTTCACCTTCATGTCCCATAAGTTTGGGACGCCCTGTATATTACCAGGCATAGATATGCATTTTTTTGGCATATTTTGCGCAGTGCTTGGTTTTGGTTCACCAAATAACGTTATGCGAGAATATAATATGAGGAACACACACAAACTCTTCTTCTTCTTCTTATTGGATGGCTTCTGTGAACACACAAACTCAAAGATGAGGATGGCGATGGCGAGAAATAACCCCAACAATGGCTATCATAGATTATGTTAAAATGTACATTAGTATGTACACATCGTAATAAGGGTGAAATCACCGTAATGGTATGAAATTGCCATTTTTTATTAAAATATTGAAACAATTTTTGTTTTAGGATAAAATATATTTATTTGATCAAAGTATCTATCCTCTTTATGTATATAATTCTTTCGTCTAATCGCAAGATTATATATACCTTTGCGAGAAGACTGGGGATCTGAACTCCATAAAACTGCTGCGTCTGCTCATAACAATTCCTACCCGCAGATACTTCAGTTTACTCGTGAACATGACGCATGCAATATCGAGAGCTCACAATAAATACAATACATGGTAAATATCCCGTTTCTAACGTTAATTCTTGCTCCATAAAACTGTTTGTAGGCACTTTGTACTGCTCCTTGGGAAGACATTTTGGGAAAAATAAAAAAAAAATCTGTCCAAAACGCGAAAAAGATGCTAGACGGTTGGGGCGAGATCCGGTGAGTATGGAGCATGACAGATGGTTTCCAACTGCAGGTCTTGTAGTGTTAAGTCTTTTTTTTTTTTTTTTTTTTTTTGTCCCGGGGAAATCCTTTATGGATACCACCCACCACGGGGAGGGAGGTGGTTATGTGGGAGTCCGTATACCCACCAAAACCCCGGGGTGTTCCGTCACTGCCGCCCTCGGCGGGAACGCGGGACAGATTTTCCACACGACCGCGAACCCGCCGTGGCTGTCCGTTGCCGGACCCTTCTCTTCGCGGCACGCCAGAACACATGGCGCGCCGCAACTGCCTCGGAGACCAAACTCGCCAACAATGGGCGCCAGACTTCCCCGT
Organism: Selenia dentaria; assembly: GCA_917880725.1. NCBI lineage: Eukaryota > Metazoa > Arthropoda > Insecta > Lepidoptera > Geometridae > Selenia > Selenia dentaria. Next base: position 24,899,336 of record OU862896.1, on the reverse strand, counting down.
GTCTGGACGCCCGTGGTCTCCCTGCGGTGGGTCGGATACGTAGCCCCACCGCCTGCTACGTCAGCCACAAGGGATAGCCCCCCCGCGACCCCACCTCCTCGAGTCTGCGCCGAGCGCCCAGACCCCACCTCCTCGAGCCTGCACCAAAGTGCCCGGGCCCCCCTTCTCGAGCCTGCGCCAAAGCGCCCGGGCCCCACCTCCTCGAGCCTGCGCCAAAGTGCCCGGGCCCCACCTCCTCAAGCCTGCGCCAAAGCGCCCGGGCTCCACCTCCTCGAGTCTGCGCCAAAGCGCCCGGACTCCGCCACTCCTATGTGGACTTGGCGGCCAAAGCCCATAGGAGCGGCCCGCCTGAGCCGGCCAGCGCACTCCAACGCCAGCGCGGCTCCTGGGTTCCTCTTGGCTTCACCGTGGTGATCCAAGCCACGGTTACTGAGCCCCCCCGCCACGTCAATGCGAGAACCCTTCGGGGGGGTGTAGTGTTAAGTCTTGTGTTAACATGAAGTAATAATGTCGAAGACCGATTGAAAATTCGGGGCTGTTTTATTGCGAGTTTCGCCATCATGCCTACTATACAGGCTGTTTGGTAGAGGGACCGACATACCAAATGAGCGTGTTCGGGGCCCACTACGAGAATACAAGTTGGCCAAAAGCAAAGCATAATTGGATACCTGGATTTTGAATTGCATTGGCCTGAAGGTGTATAGAGGCCAAATTCAACTAAAAACATCCTGTCTAAAACAGATTTTACAAATGTTATGGTGGTAAATAGGTACGATTTCGGAGAAAAAGGGAAAATTACCAAAAAAAAGTTAAAAAAAATTTGGGGGTCTGGGATTTTTTTTGGCCAACTTGTATTCTCCAAGTGGGCACGCGAACACGCTCATTTGGTAAGTCGGTCCCTCTACCAAACACCTATATAATATAAAGTTAAATTCTTTAAAGAAAGTCAAAACAATAAGCCAAGAGTGTACATGTTTAGGTGCGTGCGTGTGTATGTGTGTGTGGGGGTATTGTTTGTGAAGGTTGTGTGTTTCAAGACTTAATAATAAAATGACAGTGTTTTGATTTTATTCATTGAACACACTAGTTAGATCGACTGTTAGTTTATCATACATTTAGGGGGCTGCAACATATAAATGTTTCTGGGACATTTTACATCGTGCCTATGGTGCTGAGCAACGGTCTACTCTTTTGTTGGTTACAAGTAAATGTGGCACGATAACGTTTATGATACCATTGAAATGTATGATACCGTTTACGTTGGGCACATGATAAATTAACAGCTTTCTAAGAGGTAGTACTAGGGCTTTATTGTTGACGGCTGTGGTGGGTTTTTGAAAAGGTACATTAGGACTTCAACATCGCGCTTTGAGCTCTTTATACACTAATTAGATAATATTTTGCAGTGTTTCCCCAAATGCAAATACAGTTATTTATAATACACTAGCGACTGTTCACGTGTAGGCTTGGCCTTCGGTCTCGCTATAACCTTCCATCTTTCTGGGCTTTTCTTTCATAAGAACCTTCTACGCATTGAAAATAATTTCGGAGAAGTCAGCACTCGCGTCCGTACCGTAGGAAAGTGGCTGCGATCTGAGATACCAAACGATAGAACCAACCGTATGCGCCAATAAATACAAAATTGATTCTCGCAATGGCATCTTGGGGTACCTTCAGTTCAGTGCAAGTACCAAACTTACCGATCGATAAATTTTAGTCATGAATTCGTCATACTTCGAATAAACTGGCTATATCGATCTTTTGTCGATCATTGCAAGTAGGTAACAAAGTTAAACGATCGGTAGACAAATTCGATAAGCCTTTACGATTATAACGATAACCTTAGCATGGAACTGTTAAATTACGTTTGAGATCGTCTATTTAATCGATTTTATCGATTGTTTTGTCAGCTTTGAAAATGACCACGATATAGCTTATCGACAGGCAACGGAAATGGGTATATTGTTTAGTTGCGTTTGATCCTACTAATATTATAAACGCGTAAGTTTGTATGAATGGATCTTTGTTATTCTCTTACGCTTAAACAGCTGGCCCAATTTTGATGAAGTTTTGCATGAGGGTAGATGGGGCGCTGAATGAACACAGGATAATTTTCATCAACATCGTGAGCATCTATCACCATGCGGATGTACCCGCGGGGCGCAGCTAGTATTTAACAAAAAAAATATAATCTACAGCTTTCTTTTGATTGTAGAAGAGCGAAATGCTCGTAGAAATCTTCAAATGATAGAACGACGCATTGTGGAATGCAAACAGTTCGTAAAAATCGATATACTTTCGACAATTTGACGATCGTATAAATCGTCGATATGACTTCCATACGCTAGGGGCGATACGATTCGTTAAATTTATCGATCTTAGCGACTTGACTAATTTAATGACTATTACGGTACTTGCACTGGGGCCTTACTATCAGCTTCATAAAAACCATGCAAGTTCCGTGCAGTTCTTAAACCTGGCTTAAACAGTTTTGAATCAAATCATACAAATCACCACATCAAATCATCATTAAATATAGTTTTCTCAATGAAGAAATGATAATATTGTCCATGGTATTCTAATAATTAACTATAACCAACATTGCAGACGCCTAGACGTTTGTAAGCGGATAAACTAAACAGTACAACATACAAAAAAATAGGTGGTTTGTTTTTCTTGGGCGGTTAAGTAGCCAGCTGCTTTAACGTTATCATGGTACGAACAAGCTGGGCAGTTTTTTTTTTTTTTTTTTTTTTTTTTTTATGTACAATAGGTTAGCGCTTGACCACAACTCGCCTGATGTTAAGCGTAGTTGTGATCTACGATGGAGCGCGCTTACCTAGAAGATACCGATTCACTCTCGACTTAAAGACTCGTAGATTATATTTATCAGGAAACAGAGACATCGGCAGTAAGTTCCACAGTTTGGCAGTTCGCACAATGTAAGAGCCAGAAAACCGCTTAGTGCGAGTCCCTGGAACTTCAACCATGTAGCGGTGACGCCTTGAGGTGTCTCTGCTCGTCCGGTGATAAAATGGGGATGGGGGAATAAGATCGTGTAATTCCGATGCACACTCTCCGAAGTGCAACCGATAAAAAACCGAAAGGCAAGCAACTTTGCGACGATGTTCTAAACTTTGCAGCTTAGATTTGCAAAGGGGTTCACTGCCTATGAGCTTCCTGGCTCTCTTCTCAATCGATTCCAGCGCCTGAAGCTGACATTTAGCCGATCCATCCCAAAGGTGCGAACAGTACTCCATGCACGACCGAACTTGTGCTTGATACAAGGTAAGCAACTGTTCCGGCTTAAAGTACTGTCGCACCTTTGCGAGAACACCCAGCTTTTTGGCAGCCAATTGAGCTTTCGACTCAATATAGGAACCGAAGTTGAGAGTTGGGTTCAGAGTAATGCCAAGAAGCTCCAGGTGGTCAGTGATCGGCAAAGTTGTACCACGGAAAGTCGGAGCCAGATCAAATGGCCTCCTCTTGGCAGAGAACAGACACGCCTGGGTCTTTGCTGCATTGAACTTCACCAGGTTGGCATCGCCCCAGTCGGAGACTGCCTTAAGGGAGAGGTTCAAGCGCTCAACCATGGTCTCTCTTAGTGACTGAATTTCGGCCGCACTGGCACGCGCGTTGGATATATAGCTCTCCACAACAGTGCTGTCGTCTGCATACCCAAAGATACCGGGTTTTAGCCGATCGTTGATATGGAGCAAGAAGAGTGTTGCAGAGAGCACCGACCCTTGAGGAACACCGGCATTAATCGCCCTTGGATCGGACGAGCGGCCATCGATGACCACTCGTATAGATCGATTCCTCAGAAAGTCCGATATCCACGCAATGAAACCAATGGGCAAGCCGAAAGAGGAAAGCTTGCTAATAAGGCAATCGTGCCAGACCCTGTCGAAGGCCTTAGATGTATCTAGGGAAACCGCAAGTGCTTCCCCGTATTTCTCTATGGCTTCACTCCAGATGTGTGTGGCGTATACTAGAAGATCCCCAGTGGAACGATTCCGGCGGAAGCCATATTGTCGATCACTGAGGAGGTCATTAGATTCTAGATACGCCAGGAGCCTGCTGTTCAAGACACGTTCCATGCTCTTACAGAGAATGGACGTGACTGCAATGGGTCTGTAGTTAGCAGGGTCAGCACGACTACCTTTTTTGGGCACGGGCTGCACGTTAGCAAGCTTCCAAGAACTCGGTACTTTGCCAGTCTTAAGAGAAAGCCGAAAGAGACGTGTCAGTACAGGAGCCAACTCAGGTGCACATGTCCTCAAAACTATGGCCGGAATACCATCAGGACCACTGGCTTTATTCACATCAAGATTGCGTAACGTTCTGCGAACCTCAGCTTGGCGAATGTTAATTTCCGACATAAATGTCGAGCAGCCAGAAGGAGTTGGAGGTATCGCGCTACCAGCATCAAGACGCGAATTTTCCGCAAATAGAGAAGCAAACAAGTTTGCTTTCTCTTCAGCGGTGTGAGCCAGCGTCCCATCAGGCTTCAGCAATGGAGGCAGAGAGGGGCGGCAGAAGTTCCCTTCGACCGACTTAGCCAGGGACCAAAAAGCTTTACTACCCGCAGGGTACGAAGCTAATTTATCACCTACTCGGCCGATGTGGTCAAGGCGAGCCCTCCGAAGCACCTTTTTGCAGGACTTAGCAGCCTTGTTAAACGCTATCTTGTTCTGACGTGTGTCCCTTGCCTTGCGGTGTCGAGCGTCAACCCAGGAGAGGTACGCTTCATGCTTCAGCGCTTCTGCGCGTTCACATTCAGGTCCAAACCATGGGCGAGCTTTGCCGGACAGCGTTGAATCCGAGTATGGAATAAAATACTCCATACCCAGACGCAGTACCTCCGTCACGGCATCCGCACAGGTTGAAGGATCATCGGAAGAGAAGCACACAGGCTGCCAAGGATAAGATGCAAAGAAAGACCGCATCTCGTCCCAGTCTGCTGACTTGTATCGCCACAGCCGCCGGGTGCCACAAGGGCTGGGATCAGGCGGGGAGTAGACTGATACAGATTTCACCAGACAGTGGTCAGAACTACCCAAGGGTGATGATACTGACACTGAGTAGCGGTCTGGATCTGTTGTCAGCAGAAGGTCCAAGCAATAGGGTGTGTGGGAATCAACGTCAGGTACCCGGGTAGCATCTCGGACCAGCTGGGTGAGATCTAACGCTAAGGCTAGGTTTCGCGTCTCTCGCCCAGCATGGTCAGTGTCCTGGTATGGGTACAGCCACTCCTTGTGGTGGGCGTTAAAATCCCCCAGAAACACTAACTGAGCCGACGGATACCTTAGTTGAGCCACATCCGCTGCCTCACTAAGGTATTCAGTGAGCCTGGAAGTCTCCTGATCTCCGCTGTGCGAACGGTAGACACAAGCGTAGAGAATCTTCTCAATACCAGTGTCCACTAGGACCCACAAAACGGTAAATCTATGATCTTCAAGAATACGGAGACGCTGACAGCAGATGTCATCCCGGGCGTACAAGCATACACCAGCCCGAGCTTTGAAATTGTGCTCAAGGGTGTACCCTGGGTACAACAAGTACGCCAAGTCTGACGGACATCCGATCTGCGTCTCCGTTAGAAACAAGAGTGACGGTTTTTCGGTTTCTAGATGGTAGTGGACCGCCGCGAGATTGGAGTGCAAACCTCGGATATTAGTGAGGTGCACTTTTAGAGAAAGGGCGTGCAACCGCTGTTTTACCGTTTTCCTCTTATTTCGTGTCATGTCATCGAGTGAATTTTGTCGGTGAGAAGGTAGCAGTGGAATAAGGCTTCACGATACTGATCAGTAGACATACATACAAAGCAACACCTGTGGGGAACTAGTCTGGAGACTGCGGGGACGCCCGAGCCCCCCCGGGGATGTCCATCGGGCCCTTTCTTCCGGTCGCCGACCGGCACGATGGCGCATCCCGGGAGTTTTCTAGAAGTCCTGCTTTATGAGCTCATAGTAAGGCTCCTGCTGATTCAGTCGTTTTGCTGTTTGGTTCAACCCGACGCTCCGACGCGTCCGTGCCTTCGATCGGACGTCTGGATTTAAAACCGAACGGAGCGAACCGTGCGTATGTGGCTAAGTATAGAAATGACGCCTTCAGTTCGCCCGATCCGGGCACTTGATTCGGTTGGCTATCGGATGAAAAAACCTGACGACCATAGAGTATGTTTGGAGAACGGTTTGTAAATAGGTTTTTGCTATCTCTGGAAAATAACTTTTTAGTTCACTCTCGGCTGAAAACATTTTAGTCTGTGTTACATATTTATTTATTTGATCTACTTTTTCAAAACTAGTAATGTCGTTTGCGGAACGGACGTGCGTAAATTTTTGAATGTATATTACTGCATTGAAAAACAGTAACGCTGAGTTGATTAAATCAGCTTTCTAATAGTTTTGGTGTATCTTATACTGACCACTTAGTTACAATAAATTACCAGTGATAATGTTGCGTACAGTGTTAGATATATTTTGGAGCGAATCTGTATGGTTGCCGCCGAATACTACTTGGGCTGATTTGGCGCCGGGGGCTGAGAAGTCAGTAGTTTATTCTGACTACAGGCATTTGCTGTATCCCTTGCCATTGGCTCTAGTACTCATAGTCATCAGGCTGATATTGGAAAAGTAAGTCAACCTACTTTCTGCCAATAACTTCATGCATGTATGTCGAGTACCACGGTTGGATAAGTAGGTATATGCAGGCTGGCTTACTTTTTATGTGTTTTATAAAAACATATATTCTACCAAAAATGAGTGCACTTGCTTTAAGAATTTGGTATCTATTCATTCTCCTATATTATGACGTTTATGTATATATCCTATATTATGATGTTTTCGGATCCAAAGTTTGGAATTATCATTTGGTACTTTTAATTATTTCCTCTGGAAACTTCTTATTAATGAAGGTAACATTTTTGCTTACATTTAGACCATGAGTACAGGCTATAGGACAGTGAAAGTATTTTTTTAATAATGCCTGTAGTTCCTGAGAAATTTTCAGGAAATTATTTTCATATTTATTATTTACATGTAGGTAACAAGTTGCTTATATATCTCATGAACATGTGTTACATGTGATATTTAAGCAGGCCAGGAGAGAACTTTTAACCATTACAGAAGCAGTACAGGAGTACCTACTGCTTCTGTAATGGTAACTTTCTGTTTCTGCAAATTTGTAAGTGGTAATTATCTTTTTCTATTAATTTAAAAGAGATTCTAATAATTTTTGTTGAGAATATAATTATATTTATATGAAAGAATTACATTCCCACACTCATACAGAATACAATACAATACAAAATACTTTATTGTACACCAGTTACAGAATTAAAACATATGGATAGAGAGAAGTAAGGGAGTGAGAAAGGTTGGTGGTGTAAATTATGCAACATAAAATACATACACACAATTTCTTGTGTCACAGGTGGCATAGGCACACATATAAATTGCACAGACATACTGCAATACCTGGGAAGAAATATTATTCTGAGAATTTGAGAACAATTACAAGCCTGGACAACATTGGGGCTGCTGCTTCCATTTTTAATAACCTAATGCAATTTTAAAAGTGATCAACCACTCAACTCAAAATGAGCAGAACCAAGCACACCATATGCCATTGGATATACAACCACAACCTAAAAGACAATCAAGAAAAACAAAAACTTATTACTGTTATCATCTCTAAGTTATTTGAAAAAATACTCTTGACCATACTGGAGCCCTCCCTGTCTGAATGCTCAAATTTGGCGAATCGCGAGTCAACAGATTAATCACTCTTTGATTCTATTTAACAATCTCTATTTAATATATTAATCTGTGGCCATTATTATGTGCTATAACTTTGTAAAAATGCATATAGTGAATGAAACAGATGTTTAATATTGTTGCAGGTATTGGTTTGCACCTTTTGGGAAGTCTTTAGGTATTAAGAGCACAAGACCAAAGAAAGCTCCAAGCAACACTAAACTGGAGGCTGTGTACTTAGAATCAACAAAGATAAAGCACAAACAGGTATTTATATATTATTAATTATGTTTTTATGATTTATTTTTATTCCAGTTTACATGATGCTCGGCCAACCATAACAAATTTCTTAATACACGAGAAACATATACATAAACATCGCATTTATATTATCAGTGCGAATTTTAAAGTTGCATCTGTACTGTATAGTTTTGTAGTAAGTAGTGTTTTTCACTCGCTGCATACTGATTCTTAAATCATAGTACGGCTAGTTCAGCGAGCATGTTGCGCGGGATCAATGCCGCTATCGATAAAACGAGTGTATCATAACATGTGCATGTTGCCGTGTACAGGCACAGAATAAACAATATATCAAATCAAATCATTTATTTGCAGAGTACAGGTAATAAAGTCAAAAGTCTCCAAATATTAAATAATTCGTTATTAAAACGCTATAAGATATTTTTCATGTGACTTTTCTGGTTAAAAGCTAAATTCAGCATTTGAAACTTGCTATCTCAACTTTTTTTAAAACATATATCTGCATTGCTGGGCGCACTCATATTTCGTAATATACTTAGCAGGTACCACACAAATACTTCAAACCACCCAAATTTTTTTTCAGTATGGGTGAACCCACTCTCACCATTCTGAGAAAAATTTATTCCCGCCATTTCGCTTTTGATGTCGCTTTCGGAAACTACATCGCATTTGACGTTTTTATGAAACCCAAACCTGATTTTTTTAAGTAAGCAATTTAGTATTATTGTTCACTAGTATTTATTTTAAACAATACATCTCTGATAAGGCAATGATACAATTAAAAAAAATTTAATATCAACAAGTACAATTTGAAAAATTTTACACCGAGTTCCATTCTATTCAATTATTGGAGTGTATAACTTAAAAACTAATTGACCGAATTTGAAGAAATTTAAATAGGACCACACGGGAAGCACTGGAACACTTTATATATATATGGTTTGCTGTTAGTTATTTCGCGCAGTAAAATGCTTTGACACGTTGTTTAAAGATGCCCAGAGAAGACGCGTATCTAATTTCGTAGGGTAAAGTGTTCCATAGACAAACAGCTTCAACACAAAAGGAGGGATAAAAAAGTGGTGCGGTGTATCGGGGTACTTAGTATTAAGTTCTCTGATGATCGTAGAGAAAAACAGCTTCCAACATGAAAAATTCAACATTTTCCTGAAGATAGCGTGGGAATGAGGGATTGAACAATATACCTATATATTACTTCATCAGTCGAACGACCCAGACACATCAGAAATTTCATTGTTATATGGACAGTCGACTGGTGAGGGGATAAATACTATGTATAGTATAATTATATAAGTTTAGATTGTATATATTATAAGTAATATTTATACACCACCGCCTTTATAAGCCTATTTCTTTCCGTACATGGTTGTCTGGAAGAGATCGCTCTGAGCGATAAGACCGGCCATTGTGACACTTTAATTTTATTTATTTAATTGTGAATTTTTTTTATTGTATTTCTATTTTATTCTTATTTCTTTGTAACATATATTTTTATTGTGGTGTTTCAATAAAGAGTTAATCTATCTATCTACTCTTCACACCCCACAGATGACAGAAATGTCACACTCTAACACAATAATGCTTGCGCACTATGGCTTCGCGATAGAATATCTAGCACTGCAGTGGTACCGACCAAGACGGACTATTGCACAAGAGGTCTACCATCTAGTAAGTCGTGTTTCCTAGGCTCTCACGATTCGCATCTCGATGAGAATATTCTTTAACTTCTGCCTCGGAGTAGATTGCAGTAGACCCTGAATAAAACAATATTTCCCAATAAACCAATAACGGGAGATTTTGCAATGCCATTTAGTCGAACTATAAGCCTAACTATGTGTCTGTTTGCGAGTATTAACAGACTAAAGAATGCACAACTTAATAACATGTAGTCACTATTGAAATTAGTACAATAGAATGGACTAATAGTCCACTATCATTGCTAATTAGCTGCATGGCTATCTCACGTTCTGTTCTCAAATGGAGTACCTACCTACCTACGTCACACGTCATAGTATTATTAATTATATTTATGTAAGCACATATTTTTTTTTATGCTTTCCATGTAGGTAGTCCCATAGCTAAGGTTTTTCGGTGGTAGTGCCACGCCACGCTGTAACCCCACAGCCGAATTAGCCGGTACGACCGGGGAAGTATCATACTCGCACATAAGGCAGTGGTCTCACCGCTGGCGAGTAAGCGACTAACTATCGGCTATTTTGTCGCTCAAGATCGCTGACTGTTCACACTGCCGGCGAGAGTAGAGCGACTACTAGTTTGTCGCTGAGAAACAACAGCAATTAAAGATAATCACTATACTCGCTCGGCGATGCTGGCTTGGCGGCAGTGCTGCCAACTTAGCGCGTTCAGCGCCAGATCTAGCGCTTTAATCGGCGCAAAGCGCGTTTTAGCGCCTAGCGCTAAATCTAGCGCTTTTTTCAAATTATATTATTAGCTTAACACAGAATGCATTAGTAACTTTTTAGCAACACTGAAATGCTAATATGTATTGTAGTCTATGAGTAAGAGTTCCCCCCGGTAACTTAATTACCATATCATTAGCAGCTTACTTAATTACCATAGTCTACGCTTCGTTTCATTTTATATTAGAAATATAAATTTATTTTAAAACTCGTCTAAGTCCATTCAACCATCTACATACTTCGTCCGCAGAGAGTGTAGTATACGTTGAAGACCATGAATCGGATGAAGATTATGATTTAGACCTGATTATGTAGTTCTTAAGTCCCTTTAATAAATAATATCATTATAGTACGCACCTACTATATTATTGCTTTTTATTTAACTATTAACTGTTATTTCTTGAATAAAAGTTCTTACTTATTTTATTTTTTTAATTATTTTGTAATTTTATAACGACTACTTACCTATTTAGTCTGATTCACCTAATCAATTTACTAACCGGTTGAAAGCGGCCTGCATCCAACGTCGTCCTGCGACCATCCTCAGGTCGTCTGTCCACCGTGTCGGTGGACGACCTACGCTGCGCTTGCCGGTCCGTGGTCTCCACTCCAGAACCTTTCGGCCCCATCGGCCATCTGTTCTGCGTGCTATGTGCCCTGCCCACTGCCACTTCTGAGCACTCTTCTGAGCTATGTCGGTGACTTTCGTTCTTCTACGGATCTCCTCATTTCTGATTCGATCACGTAGAGAAACCCCGAGCATAGCCCTCTCCATAGCTCGTTGTGCGACTTTGAGCTTATCTATGAGGCCCATAGTAAGAGACCACGTTTCAGTGCCATAAGTCATCACTGGTAACACACATTGGTCGAAGACTCTTGTCTTGAGGCACTGAGGTATTTTTGACGAGAAGACTTTGCGAAGTTTCCGGAACGCTGCCCAGCCGAGTTGGATTCGACGATTGACCTCTTTCTTGAAGTTGGACCTGCCTAGTTTGACTGTCTGTCCCAGGTAGATGTACTCGTCAGCAACTTCGAGAACTAAGTTCCCAACTGATATTGGGGTAGGCACAACATGGGCATTAGACATAATTTTCGTCTTATCCATGTTCATCTTAAGACCTACCCGTTGGGAAACTCGATGGAGGCCTTCGAACATTGTACTGAGGTCTTCCATGGATTCTGCCATGACTACAATATCGTCGGCAAATCGAAGGTGAGTGATGTATTCGCCGTTAATATTGATGCCAAGTCCTTGCCATTCCAGAAGCTTGAAGGCGTCTTCCAATTTGAAGATCTAATCGGCTAAAATTCTTCATGTATACGTTCATGAAGAATTTTAGCCGCTCTAGATTTAGTTTTAATTTATTAAACGTGAACTCCTTTTTGTTCTCCATACAAAAAATTACTAGATTTCAGAGGATAACATTCATTTTTTTTTGTGCAAATATGTCATTGAATTTTTCTACTTCAATTAAATTAAAATTAATTTTGTATACATGAAGAGTGTTAGCCGCTCTAGATTTAGTTTTGATTTATTAAACGTGAACTGTTTTATGTAGTTCATACGAAAAAATGCCAGATTTCAGAGGATAACTTGCATTTTTTTTTCTGTGAAATAAATGTCGTAGAGTTTTTCGGCTTCAATTAGATTAAAATTAATGTAGTATACATGAAGAGTTTAAGCCGCTCTAGATTTAGTTTGATTTCATTGCACGTGAACTGATTCATGTTGTGCAAACAAAAAAATACAGATTTCAGGGGATATCATGCTAAATTTTCTTTTTCTGTTTCATTCGGCGGTGAACAGTTTCGGAGATATAACGTCTCCCTGTCTCACGCCTCTTTGCAATGGAATTGCCTTCGAACTCTGCTCCTGTACTCGGACTGACATGTAGGCGTTTTTGTACAAACACTTCAGCACTTAAATATACCGATAGTCAATACGGCACCGCTGGAGAGACTCAAGCACTGCCCACATCCCGATCGAATCAAAGGCTTTCTCATAGTCCACAAATGCTAAACAAAGAGGCAAGTTATACTCTTCGGTCTTCTGTATAACTTGCCGTAGCGTGTGGATGTGATCTATGGTACTATAGCCTTTTCGGAAACCGGCTTGTTCCGGAGACTGGAATTCATCAAACCTACGACTGAGACGGTTCGTTATGACCTTCGAAAACATCTTATAAACATGGCTCAAAAGCGAGATGGGTCTATAATTTTTAAGTAAAGTGTTGTCACCTTTCTTGAAGAACAGCACCACCACGCTTTTGTTCCATGCTTCTGGCGTTAAACCTTCGAGTAGCAATTTACTATAAACTCTATAAATCTCTTACCTACCGAATCCGATCCGAGCAGATTTTTTTCGTTCGTGGCATTTAGCGCTTTCTAGCGCGTTTTTGACTTGCCGAAAGCGCGTTTTTGCAAAATCGAGTTGGCAGCACTGCTTGGCGGTCAGAACGTGCCGAGAGAGGATTGTGGCAGGACTGTACTTCACTGTACGCTCGGCCGCCACGAGCGAGTGGCGCGAGTAATCGCCCATCGAACTCGCACACTCGCTAATAGTCCAGCGACAAAACTATCGAAACCACACACTCGCTTCCCGCTGCTCGCTTCTCGTTCATCGTCGGCGCTGGGACCACTGCCTAACACCGACGTGAAGTAACACAGCTTGCTATTGCGTTTCAGTCGGTTTGTGTGAGGTTCTGTCCGGAGGTCCGATTCCCTCCTCCCCCGTTCTCCCTCTCCTTCCTATATATTGACCTGGTGGTACCAAATTTAATGGTAAGGTTTAAATATGACTACTTTAAGAGGTGCGAGTAGGGCCCCTGGTATTGCCCCTGGCCACTTCCTCGTTTGCCAACCTATCACATAAAAAACAATATGGTGTACTACTTGTACGCCTACTCTCGAAGTTTCAAAAGTTCCCTTAGCGTTATGCCTTTAGCTACGTTAATCTAATGTCCGGTTCGTGTTTACGTTTATTTCTGTTATATCGTAATTTTATCAATGATAGTAATAGTATTAATATTTGTTATCAAATTATCTTATACTGTGTCACTGAGCATTGCGAGAACCGATATTACGTATCGCACTTATCATTAGAATAAGTCCAGGAATACATTAATAGGTTGCACGTGTGCACACTGATTAACTCAAGAATTCGGAAATGATATATTTAAAGCATTTGCGGCGTAGCATTTTTTATGGTTATCTTTTAGGGGAATTGTATCATTATCTTAATGCTGACTTTAGTTAAAGGTTTAAGGTTATAACAGTTCGTACTAGGGAATCCCTACTCGTAATACTACATGCGGAGCCAAAGCATATCAGCTGATATACCTACTAGTTGGTAGGTCTCTTGAGTGTTGGTCCGGACCCCTGTAGTGCCCAGATATACTAAATTATAGATAATACCAAAGTTCAAAGTAGCTGATAAACGTTTAGATTATTTAATTTTATGCTCCGGTGTGAACCCTACCAGAAAACGTAAACATTTTATCCGTTCATAGGAAGCTTTGCCTCTGTTCCGTTTCTTTATTCGTGTGGCAGCGGCTCAGAAGGCAGGGTTGCTACCAACTGCGCCAATCGGCCAGTCAATCAAGTTTGAAAGACTGTGATGTTTGTTATATAATACGACTATACTATCAAAGCTTTGACTATTTTCTGTGTATCGTAGCAAAATGTAGTATAATTTATTAACCACGCTGACTTTATATCTAGTGTCCCGAAACTCAACGATAACCTGGTACCGGGCTAGATGCCAAGGTATACCAGTTATGAAAACCAAGTACAATTGAAAAATTTTATACTAACTTCCATCCTATTCAGTTATTGGAGTGTAACTCAAAAAGCACTAGACCGAATTTGATGAAATTTAAATGGGACTACACGGGAAGCACCAGCTTTCAAACAAAAAAATAATTTTGAGATTCGGTTCACCCAGTCAAAATTTTGAGGTCGCAAACATAATAAAAAAAAACAGTCGAATTGAGTAACTCTTCCTTTTTAGAAGTTGGTAGAAAAATACATTTCACTTAGCCAAGCGATAATAGACATATTTCAATAAAGTTGAAAATGTTGTAGTCTATTTTTCTCCTCAATTAACAGTGCTATTAATTGCAACCACAAATCAAAGTAATAAACAGTATTATCGTTTTTCAAATTGTACTTGTTTTATAACTGGTATACCTTAGCCTCTCGCCCAGTACCAGGTTATAGTTAAGTTTCGGGACCACCAGTATATAAAAATCGATTGCTGTTCGTCAATATCGCAAAAACTCGAAAACTGCTAGACCGGTTTTCATAATCTTTTTTTGTGCGCCCAAATAAAAGGGTGCTTTACAAAAAAAATCCGTCATCAACATCATCCATCCACCTCACCACGCAGGTGAAATCGCGGGTGTAGCCTTTTATATATAAAATTTAATTTTATTGATGTAATCGTAATTTCCGCAGAACTCTAATACGGCTTGACCATATTTTGGCTTTGCTTGACTAATTTGAATCATTATTTTGACGGCGTATGTATATTCACGACGTCGCCTACGCCCAAAAATAACTTGTGTGATGGGTGTGGTGAATGAGGAATCACAAAAATTTGTTCTCCAAATATTCAATTATCTTTTATGTAACATTCCTTCCTTTCGTTTCAGTTCTATTTGAGCTCGGATAAGGTAAATGCGTGATCCATCATATTTATTTTCTTTTCTTATTTTTTTACTTCGTTCTTGTACGTATGACGTCGTCGTATGATCACAACGCGTATAACTACAATTAATATGACGTTTTTCCACTTATTAGTCTCACATCTTTGTTGCAATCTAACTATCGTACAATCACAACGCGTATAACTACAATTAATATGACGTTTTTCCACTTATTAGTCTCACATATTTGTTGCAATCTAACTATCGTACAATCACAACACGTTTAACTAAAATTAATATGACGTTTTTCCACTTATTAGTCTCACATCTTTGTTGCAATCCAACTATCGTACAATCACAACACGTATAACTACAATTAATATGACGTTTTTCCACTTATTAGTCTCACATCTTTGTTGCAATCTAACTATCGTACAATCACAACGTGTATAACTACAATTAATATGACGTTTTTCCACTTATTAGTCTCACATATTTGTTGCAATCTAACTATCGTATAATCACAACACGTATAACTACAATTAATATGACGTTTTTCCACTTAAAGTCTCACATCTTTGTTGCAATCTAACTATCGTACAATCCCAACACGTATAACTACAATTAATATGACGTTTTTCCACTTATTAGTCTCACATCTTTGTTGCAATCTAACTATCGTACAATCCCAACACGTATAACTACAATTAATATGACGTTTTTCCACTTATTAGTCTCACATCTTTGTTGCAATCTAACTATCGTACAATCACAACGCGTATAACTACAATTAATATGACGTTTTTCCACTTATTAGTCTCACATCTTTGTTGCAATCTAACTATCGTACAATCACAACACGTATAACTACAATTAATATGACGTTTTTCCACTGATTAGTCTCACATCTTTGTTGCAATCTAACTATCGTACAATCACAACACGTATAACTACAATTAATATGACGTTTTTCCACTTATTAGTCTCACATCTTTGTTGCAATCTAACTATCGTACAATCACAACACGTATAACTACAATTAATATGACGTTTTTCCACTTATTAGTCTCACATCTTTGTTGCAATCTAACTATCGTACAATCACAACACGTATAACTACAATTAATATGACGTTTTTCCACTTATTAGTCTCACATCTTTGTTGCAATCTAACTATCGTACAATCACAACACGTATAACTACAATTAATATGACGTTTTTCCACTTATTAGTCTCACATCTTTGTTGCAATCTAACTATCGTACAATCACAACACGTATAACTACAATTAATATGACGTTTTTCCACTTATTAGTCTCACATCTTTGTTGCAATCTAACTATCGTACAATCACAACGCGTATAACTACAATTAATATGACGTTTTTCCACTTATTAGTCTCACATCTTTGTTGCAATCTAACTATCGTACAATCACAACACGTATAACTACAATTAATATGACGTTTTTCCACTTATTAGTCTCACATATTTGTTGCAATCTAACTATCGTATAATCACAACACGTATAACTACAATTAATATGACGTTTTTCCACTTATTAGTCTCACATCTTTGTTGCAATCTAACTATCGTATAATCACAACACGTCAAATATAATTGGAAATATAACATTGTGTCACTTTTTAATCTGACATCTTTGTAGCAATTTATTATCCTGCTTGTAGTTAGTTGAAAATACTAGTACTAATATAAATGTAATTACCAGTATACTGATATTTATTTTGCAATATGCAGTACTAGTTTAGTAGTAACTATATCTAACTATATCTATGTATCTGCGTTTCCGTTTGCTACATTTAATTTAGAAAATGGTAGTTATTAACTTGTGCAGAACACTAAACTGAAATTCTCCTAACTATGGTAGTTAAATGACTATATCCACATTCGTGTTACACTTAAATGATAATTCTACAAATATGATTATTCTATTCAACTGTGGATTGTTTTATATTAGTTTAGACTAAGGAGCATTTTAGTTGCAGGACTACTACATTTGCGCTAAACCTCCAATTGAAACAAAATTGGCAAATTAAGGAACTGTCATTCGCAAGCGTTATACGAATTTGAACTTTAGCATGAGCAGAATAACTACCATAACTTACTAAAAAAAGATTTTAGCTCGCTATTTTAGTTTGGTGTTCTGAAGAACCGAATTGCAAGCAATACCTTAAGGTTTTACCTACTCTAGCTTACAGATGGTATCTATGGTTTGGGAGGTATTGTACGCGAACGCCACTCTGAAGGCTTTACCACACTAATGCTACGATCACATATTTAGGTTAGGAGTAAAGTCACTCACATCCGTATGAAAGTAGAAGGTACCAGGGATCCCCTAAAACCCTAGAAATCCTGACATGTCCTCACCGGGTGGTGCAATTCAGGTGACATACTAGCTGATTATTCTGCAGGTGACTGTCTTGAATCTCCACCTCTAAACTAAAGTAAATACCTCTCAATTATAGCAGCTCTTATTATGTTTAGGCTAAAATCCAAATTAGTATAACTCTTCCAAATGACATCATTAAAACTAGATATTTTTCTTGATTTTTGGGTATATTTTAGACATATTAATCGTCACGTAACTTGGTGCTCGCTAAACTAACGTAAAAATATCCAGAATTGAATAGAAAAATATAATTTTTTGAAATGTCATTCTAAAAATTTTATTTTTCTTACTACTTATGAATACTATACTTTATACGTTACTACTTATGAAAGTCAAGTAAGTCAAAAGTAATGTAACTTATAATAATAAAAATAATAAATCGATTTATTGCCACTAAAATAACACGGTTAGGTACAAACAAATCAATGAACTAAATATCATTAAGTCAGAGTATGGATCTTACTCGTACTTAATAAGCCTGGACAACAGTACCATATTTAGGGCAAAAGGGGTAGACTCAGCTTGTGTTGCGTTTACATTCGTAATGTAAGCGCAACGCTGGTTTTCAGTCCATCCCTGTTCTCGGACTATGGTCTATGCCGAGGTACATTTAAGAGGAGGTGAAAAAGGCGAGAAACAAAAATAAAATAGACAATCTTAAAAACAGCAGAAATTTATCGTTATATGATTATAATATACGATTACGTTCAATCAAAAGTGGCGTTCTAGTGGATTTATGAATCGTTTCCCGTGTCAGGGAGTTCTGTAAGGAACAAAAAACAATAATGTATGGTGTGCTTGTAAATGTGTGTGATTGTGTAAGTGTATAATTATGCATGAGGCAGGAGTCTACGGTAGGTAGTCCTACATCTTTCTCGAACAGGGAAGTTATTGAGGTTCTACGTTACTTGATAACCTTTGTAATTTTAAAGGCCGCTTCAAAATTATGTTTTTGGAGAACCAGTAAACCTAACTTAACTCGGATTTTGAACGCCTGAACACTAAGGTTTCTTTTCAAAGGTGGCGGAAGATTATTCCAAACTTTTGACGCGCGATACTTAAAGCAGCCTTTAAAGCCTTTGGAATTATGTTTAGGTATAGCTAGTGCATTACAAAATTTAGAGCGGGTATTGATGTGATGTAAATCTTTGATCCATGTAATTTTTTCGAACAAATGTTCAGGCCTCCCACTCCAAATAACCCTCTGAGTAACACTTGCCAGATGGAGCTCTCTCCTGAACTTCATGTTAAGTATGCCTTTTTTAACAAGATAAGGAGTAACATGCTCTCTCCTGGGAATACTGAAACAAAACCGAGCACATGCATTTTGCACTCGCTGAATGGCGTTTTCTGTTTTAACCCATAACCTAGGCCCGTACACGGCACTGCAGTACATAAACGGAGAGAGAACCAAAAGGTCACAGAGTAAAATTCTCACCTCTTCCGAAATGTATTTCCGTATTGTGTATAAACTTTTAAGTTTAAAATAAGCATTCTTAATCTTATTATTGACATGTTTCACAAATCTCATTTGATTATCCATAATTAACCCTAAATTTCTTACCTCTGTTTCTATAGGTATATCAACGTCATTAGGATACAGTTTAGGATTCTGGCTCATTACATTGCTAATTTGCGATGATGTACCTAATATCATTATTTTAGATTTAGCTGGATTAAGGTTTAAAGAGTTGCGCCTGGCCCAGCTGTAAATTTCATCTAGGTCTTCATTAACTTCCTTCATGGCACATGCAGTATCCTTAGGCTTAAAACTGTGATAAAGTTGTGCGTCGTCGGCATACAAGTGATATTTACACGTTTTAATATATCTTGGCATGTCTGCTGTGAAAATTGAAAATAGAACTGGACTTAAAATGGAGCCCTCGGGAGTGCCCCTGGGTACGTTTTCTATACTGGAGAGGATTTTACTTCCATATTGGTTTTCGAGCTCCACATACTGCTCTCTTCTAATAAGAAAACCACTTGCAGGCATCAGCTGAAAACCCATAATGTGAAAGTTTAGCTAAAAGTAAATTAGGGTTTATGCAGTCACAAGCGCGCGAAAAATCCAACAAAACTAAGACGCTGGCAGACCCCGAGTCGGATGCGGATAACAAATCGTCATATACCTTTAGTAGAGCTGTTTCTATACCGTGAC